>CAMZMU010000053.1:29479134-30904740 GCA_947311845.1 Poa pratensis | reverse complement strand
CTAGACCTTAGAGAGAACAAATATGCATCCCAAGTCTCAACAAGCTCTACGGTAGTTCTCCACTACTAGGCTTTAACTACATGATGCAAGAGCTTAAACATGATCTACTTGAGAGCTCAAAACAATTGCAAAGCATCAAATCAAAACAAGACAATGATCTACAAGAATGCATATGTCTTTTCCAATACCAACTACTACATGTAGCATTTTCTTTCTTCCAAACAAACACCAATAATTTATTTAAACATAAACTCTCCAAATGATAATATAATGCAGCAAGAGAGTATTTATAAACAAGTGCTAACAGCTCGAAGAGATGCATGAAAAACAGGAGCTAAAAGCACTGCAGTAGCTAGTTAAGAATACTCAACAAATATAAGTGAAGAACATGAGTATTCACATGAAAAAGCGGAGCGTGTCTCTCTCCCACACAAGGATTGCTAGGATCCGAATTTATTCAAACAAAACAAAAAAAAAAACACACAGACGCTCCAAGTAAAGCGCATAAGATGTGAAAGAATTAAAATATAGTTTCACTAGAGATGACCTGATAAGTTTGTTGATGAAGAAGGGGATGCCTTGGGCATCCCCAAGCTTAGACGCTTGAGTCTCTCTGAATATGGTTGGGATGAACCACGGGGGCATCCCCAAGCTTAGGCTTTTCACTCTTCTTGATCACATAATATCACCCTTCTCGCTTGATCCTTGAAAACTTCCTTCACACCAAACTCAAGACAGTTCTCATTAGAGGGTTAGTGCATAATCAAAAATTCTCATATTCTGTAATGATACAATCAATCCCAAAGCTTCTGGACATTAGCTACAGCCACCAATGCTTTGTGGAGCAAAGAAATCCACACAAACACAGTAAAAGAGCGAATGCAAAACAAAAGGCAGAATCTGTCAAAAACAGAACAGTCTGGAATGACGAATTTTTTCGAGGCACTTAAGTTGCTCAGATGGATCTGGCCTAAAATAATGAAAGTTGCGTACATATCTCAGGAATATGCGTGATTTTTCTCAGAATTTTTTGAATTTTCTACAGGGAGATAAGCTCAAATCCGTGACAGCTAAAAATCTGTCACTGCGCAGAAATCCAAATCTTGCATCAACTTTCAATATAGAACTTTACTTGGCACAACATTGCGATAAAATAAAGATACAAAGGAGTTGCTACAGAAGTAACAAAACTCCTTGACTCAAAGAAAACAAAAATAACAGCAAATAAAAACGATGGGTTGTCTCCCATAAGCGCTTTTCTTTAACGCCTTTCAGCTAGGCGCAGAAAGTGAAAATCAAGTGTTGTCAAGAGAAGAAGCATCAACATCATAACTTGCTCTAACAATAGAGTCAAAAGGTAACTTCATTCTCTTCCTAGGGAAGTGTTCCATACCTTTCTTGAGAGGAAATTGGTACCTTATATTACCTTCTTTCATATCAATGATGGCACCAACAGTTCGAAGAAAAGGTCTTCCCAAAACAATAGGACAAGATGCATTGCATTCAATATCCATAACAATAAAATCAACGGGGACAAGGTTATTTTTACGTAATAAAAACATCATTAACTCGCCCCAAAGGTTTCTTCATAGCATTATCAGCGAGAAAAACATCCAAATAACAATGTTCCAAAGGTGGCAAATCAAGAATATCATAAAGCTTCTTGGGCAAAACCGAAACACTTGCACCAAGATCACACAAGGCATTGCAATAAAAATCATTCACCTTTACCTTAATGATGGGTTCCCAACCATCTTCTAATTTCCTAGGAATAGAAGCTTTAAGTTTCAACTTCTCCTCCCTAGCTTGCAAAAGAGCATTTGTAATATGCTTTGTAAAAGCCAAATTAATAGTGCTAGCATTGGGACTTCTAGCTAATTTTTGCAAGAACATAATAACTTCAGAGATGTTACAATCATCAAAATCAAAAATTATTGTCAATGGTGGTGGAACCATTGTCTCCAATAGTTTGAAAAATTTCAGCACTTTTATCAGAAAAAGTTTCAGCAGTTTTAGGCAATTTCAAACGCTTTGCAGAAGTAGTAGAGACATTACCAACACCAATAACATTACCATCAATAGTAGGAGGTTTACTAGCATGTGAAACATTAGCATTACTAGTGGTGGTGATAGTACAAACTCTAACTATACTATTCTCTTTTTCAAGTTCTTCCTCTTTTTCCCACCTAGCATGCAATTCAGCCAACATCCTAATATTATTATCAATTCGAACTTGGATGGCATTTGCTGTAGCAAATGACTTATATCTTTAACTTCATTAGGCATAACTTTCAGTTTTAGAATTTCAACATCATGAGCAAGACTATCAACTTTAGAGACAAGATCATCAATTTTTTCAAACTTTTCCTCAACAGTTTTATTGAAAGCTTTTTGTGTGCTAATAAATTCTTTAAGCATAGCTTCAAGATCAGAGGACACACTTCTATTGTTGCTGTAGGAATTACCATAAGAATTGCCATAACCATTTGAAGGATAAGGCTTATAATTGTTGCTACCAAAATTATTCCTATAAGCATTGTTGTTGAAGTTGTTGTTTTTAATGAAGTTTACATCAACATGCTCTTCTTGAGCAACCAATGAAGCTAAAGGAACATTATTAGGATCAACATGAGATCTACCATTCACAAGCATAGACATAATAGCATCAATCTTATCACTCAAAGAGGAGGTTTCTTCAACAGAATTTACCTTCTTACCTTGAGGAGCTCTTTCGGTGTGCCATTCGGAATAGTTGATCATCATATCATCAAGTAGCTTTGTTGCTGCACCTAAAGTGATGGACATAAAGGTTCCTCCAGAGGCTGAATCCAATAAGTTCCTTGAGGAAAAATTTAATCCTGCATAAAAGGTTTGGATGATCATCCAAGTAGTCAGTCCATGAGTGGGACAATTCTTCACCAAAGATTTCATTCTTTCCCAAGCTTGAGCAACATGTTCATTATCAAGTTGTTTAAAATTCATAATGCTACTTCTCAAGGATATAATCTTAGCAGGAGGATAATATTTCCCTATGAAAGCATCTTTGCATTTTGTCCAAGAATTAATACTATTTACAGCTGGGCAATTGACAATTGATAAGTGCATATAACATGCATGTGTGAGCTGTGGTGTATACTATGAGATTCATTTGGGCTTACGACAAAGTACATAGACCGCTATCCAGCATGCATCTATGCCTAAATAGTCCACTTTCTGGTTAACATCCGTACCCCTTCCAGTATTAAGTTGCAAACAACAGACAATTGCATTAAGTAATGTGCGTAATGTAAACAATACATTCATCCTTGAATAAAGCATTGCTGTTTTACCCTAGTGGCAACAACACATCTACAACCTTAGAACTTGCTGTCACTATCCCAGGTTAAATAGAGGTTGAACCCAACTATCATGCATAAATACCCCCTCTTGGAGTTACAAGTATTCACGTGGCCAAGGCTTCAACAAGTAACGGAGAGCATGCAAGATCACAAATGACATAGACATGATAATATAATATTCAGCTCCACATAGGTATCAATATAAGTCAGATCCCAGCAAACACAACATGTAGCATTACAATAAGATGATCTTGATCATGATAGGCAGCTCACAAGATCTAAACATGATGGCACAAGTGGAGAAGACAACCATCTAGCTACTGCTATGGACCCATAGTCCAAGGATGAACTACTCACGCATCACTCCGGAGGCGGGCATGGCGATGTAGAGCCCTCCGGTGATGATTCCCCTCTCCGGCAGGGTGCCGGGAAGAGCTTCAGGAACTCCCCGAGTTAGGGTTGACGACGGCGGCGGCAGCGAATATGTTCTGGATGAATGGCTCGGTGTTTTAGGGTTTTCGCGTCTCGGGGAATAAATAGGCGAAGGGGCGATGTCGGCGGACCCCCGAGGGGCCCAAACCACCTGCAGGCGCGGTGGGGCCCTCTGCCGCGCCTAGGTGTGGTTTGGCCACCTCGTGGCGAGTCTTCGTCTCTCCTTCGGACTCCGTGTACGTGCTGGAAAAATAGGGACCTGGCCTTTTGTTTCGTGCAATTCCGAGAATATTTCCAGAAGTAACTTTCTGAAACCAAAAACAGCAGAAAACAGGGAACTGGCACTGTGGCATCTTGTTAATAGGTTAGTCCCAGAAAATGCATAAAAGTGATACGAAGTGTATATAAAACATGTAGCAAATGGTATAATATAAGCATGGAACAGCAGAAATTATGGATACGTTGGAGACGTATCATGGGGTTTTGACTTTATGGGTCCTTTCCCAGAATCAAAGACAAAGCATACTCACATTTTGGTTGCAGTTGACTATGTTACAAAGTGGGTGGAAGCAATTCCAACCAAAAGTGCAGATCATGCCACAGCAATGAAGATGCTCAAGGACATCATTTTCCCCAGGTTTGGTGTTCCTAGGTTCTTAATTACTGATGGTGGTTCTCATTTCTTGCATGGTGTTCTTAGAAAAACTTTGGCAAAATATGATGTTAACCATAGAATTGCATCTCCTTATCATCCTCAAACAAGTGGGCAAGTTGAATTAAGCAATAGGGAAATTAAACTCATTTTGGAAAAGACAGTGAATAAGTCTAGATCTGATTGGCCAATTAAGATTAATGATGCTTTGTGGGCTTATAGAACTGCTTTTAAAAATCCTATGGGAATGTCTCCTTATAAAATGGTTTATGGAAAAGCTTGTCACTTACCTGTTGAACTAGAACATAAAGCTAGATGGGCTATTAAACAACTGAACTTTGATTTTAAAACTGCGGGAGAAAAGAGAATTCTTGACCTAAACCTACTTGACGAATGGAGAAATGAAGCTTATGAAAGTGCCAGGATGTTTAAAGAAAAAGTTAAGATTTGGCATGACAAGAAAATTAAGAAAAAGGAATTCAAAGTAGGTGATCAAGTTTTATTGTACAACTCTCGTTTCAAGTTTTCTGCAGGGAAGCTAGCTTCAAAGTGGCAGGGACCATTAGTGATACAGGAGGTGTACCGTTCAGGAGCTATCCGTCTTCACGGTGACATGAAAGGTAAACCTCATGTAGTCAATGGACAACGCCTTAAACCTTATATTGCAGGAAAGAGCTTCATCGGAAGGGTGGAGGAGTTGAATTTACAAACACCGGAGAGGTAATTGAGAGAAACCGTGCAGTTTCAGAAACCCAAAACAATAGAAGGTAACTTACTGTTGGAAAGTTTCTCGGAATTGCATAATATTTTACGGAAGTCATTTTTATGGAAATTAACGTGTGGGACAAGAAAACTGGACGAACGGAGACCCGAGGAGGAAAGAGGGGGCCCACGCGGCCCATGTACCTGGCCGCGTGGGGCTACTCCTTTTCCACCTCGGAGTCCTTTTCGTCTCGTTTTCGATCCCGACGCTTCGTCTTGACCTAAAAACCCTCAATATATACTCCTCTCTGCCGATCTAATCTCGCACCGAGCGTTCTCGAGCGATCTTTGTTTCTGCTGTTTCTCTGTCAGGTTTTAGCCATGTCTTGCTCCGGATCCAACCAAGAGGGGGAGAGCTCTCCCAAGGAGGTGTTGTGAACCGCTACCTCAACTCCGTGATGACACCACCGAAGACCGTGTGCTTCAAGGAGGGCGTGATGCTCGTGGAGGAGGTGAAGGCTCCCAAGGCCACCGGCACGGTGGAGGAAAGGCTGGATGAGTTAGAGGACAAGACCTTCAGGTATGGCACTGTGGTTTACCGCAGCCTTGATGCTCACCACTTCATGAACCTGGAGCTGGAGAAGAAGGTTGAAGAGTACAAGAAAAGGCTTGAAGATCTGGAAGATAGGTACAAGGACGTCATCAACAATGGGAGAAGTTCCAATGCTTCATGTGGGATGTAGAGAACCAGAACTGCGAATATGAAGAACGCTTCAAGAAGATTGCAGCAGCCGCCACCCTCAGGTACAATGATCCACCTACATCTTTCCGTGATGGAAGGCCTTTCCCATGGAAGATGGCTGAGTGGGAGGAAGAATATGAGAAGGAGGAGGCTGCAGCAAAGGAGAATCTGGAGGAACGCCAAGCTTGGGGGAGTTCCATCTAGTCTTTCTCTTTATCAATCTATCATATCTATCTAGTCATGGTGTGCTTTGCTTTTATCGATTAGTTATCAATATCTCTTAGGCGTGTGTGAGCTCATGGAGCATTATCATGTATCCCTATCTTATGGTTTATCAATGAATATTAAAGTATGGTGTCATCCATGATTCTCTTGTTTGGGGATTTATGGGTAACACTCATGCAAATGAGCGTGGCATATTTAGAATTTCAATCACATCTTGCCTTGAAATTAATTAACTTGAGTATGTTGGACAATTATAGAATTATCTCAATATAGAAGAAGTAAAAAGACTTGTGAAAATAGTTTGAGGTTAAGATATAGTCTTGTAGGATAAGAAGTTGAGAAGACTTAATGAAAAGGATATAAAACACTCTTGTTACAACCTAGTATCTTTTGAGCAAATTAATGATCATGGATATTTCAATACTTATGCTCTTGAATGTGAATGAAAGGAAGGCACCTGAAATTTCAGCTAGCCATGGAAAGTGTAAGAAAAGGTTGTGTAGAGCATGGGAACTTGATTGAGATATCCATGACTAAAGTTTGCACTAGTTACTAGTCAAGCAAGAGTGATAACAATTTTTATATCTATCTGTCTTTTCATTTGTCTTCTTTTGAACTTGTTATCCAATGAGAGTTTATCTTGTCTTTGAATTTCAGCAAAGTATAAAAGATTATAATGCTTGCCATGAAGAGCAAAAGCATGTGAAAAACAATATGATTCGATTGTCCAACATACAATGGTTATTTGCTTTCAAAAGTAAGGGGTGATTGCTAGAGTTCTACTTATGTTGCCCTCATATGTATGAGTTTTAGATCATTAATCTTATCTTGCAATTGAATATGATGATGATACAATGCCCGTATTTATTTATCAACCATAAGTCCATTGATGCATGTAATGATCTATGTCCTTACTTACTCGAGGACGAGTAAAGGTTTAAGCTTGGGGGAGTTGATACGTGCATTTTATATCATCATTTATATAACTTTTAGTATCATACTAGAATGTTATTTGCATGATTATATGATTGTTTCTACATGTTTTAGATGATTTTGGGGACTTTCATACAAAGTCCCTATTTTTGGTATTTAATTTCTGGGAGGCAGAAAACCTCCTTTTTCTTGTCTTTAATGTTTCAGGAGCTACAGGACCTCAAATAATAAAAGGAAAAATACTGCGTCAGTTTTTCATCGGGAGAAAGGCAGAGGGAAGAAGACCGAAGAGAGGAGAGCCACGAGGGCCAAATGGGGGTGGCCCACGCGGCCCATGTACCTGGCCGCGTGGGACCCACCAAAGGTGCCTCGGGCACCTCCTCGCCTGGGGCTTTTTAGACGCCTTCGTCTCGCCCGAAAAGTAACGCCCTAATTTTTCCAAGTCCATCCGAGGTCGCGGCGGCGGCGAAACTCCTGATCCCTTCCGAGGGGGGTCAGATCCTGCTGCTCCGGAACTCCGGAGAAGGGGGAAATCATCGTCATCGTCATCACCTCTCCTCCTTGGCGTGGGAGGAGGCCTCTACATCATCACCCCCATCAAGACCAGCACCATCACCATCATCATCACCGTGATCCACTCCGTTCCCCTCGCAGTTTGAGAGTTGCTATACCCTAGATACTTGTCTTGTGCTACTATTCATGTTTGTGATTGAGTACTTGTCATTATTTGGTGGTGAAGTTATAATTTCAGATTGTGTTGTACCACTTATGCCACTGATTATGATCATGTTCGCACGTTGTGAGTAGTTCCCGTATGTTCCTGAGGGCATAGGATGAATTGGCATTGATTTATATATGACATGTGTTGGTATTTTGTCAAGAGTTTATCTTTTATGTGATTCTATGATGGTGTTGTGCGAACGTCGACTGCACAACACTTCACCTATATGGGCTCATAGGAGAACACCGTAGTGTAATGAATTGATGGAGACTTGGGAGGACACGTAAACCTGAGACCGAGTCATGAAGTTATATTATGAGGGTATTAGTATCGGGGACCTTAGAGTGTAATGCTATGGTGGGACTTTAGTCTTAATAATTCTTGTGCAGTCATTTGCTTGGCCACATGATCCATCATAAGGGGTGTAGTTTATTTATTTAGCTATACCTAATTATGGCTCCGTCCAAAGAAGATTAAAACTTGACAAGATATTCAACGTGTTGTTTAATAAATCTCTATGCCTAGCATCATCCATGCCGCCCTCGGGAACGTTTGCCACATATAAGTTACACATCACTTGAGCTTGTCCTTTGCCACATAAGAGGATTGGGCTTTCTCTCTTTGAGAGCTTTCACTTGCTACTATCTGTTATCTGCTTGCAATTATACAACTGAAAATACCAAAAACACTGCATCTTTTATTGTTTTATTTATCAATCTTACTAACCAATACCTTCAGCTCCTCGTGGGTTCGACAACCTTTTCTAATTGAAAGGTACTACAATTGATCTCCTGCACTTGGGAGCCATCAGCATGTGGACTAGGTCCACACGGGGGTCATGTGCAACAAAATGCAATCGTCTGGATTAGCATCCGCAATGTTTTCGTAATGTTGGGATGGATAATCACCCCGCAAGGTTAATCTTGCAACATGAGTAGCTATGCTTGGTGAGGGCCGTAGTATTTCCGGTTGTCCCGTTGATCCTACAGCCACGCTAAAAATATGTAAACAAACGTTAGAGGCGTCTAACTCTGTTTTGCAAGACATGTGATGTGGTATAGTCTCGAAATATTATTTTATTGACTAACCTTTGTTTTGTTGGCCGGCGTGCCGTTCTTGTTCGTCGAGCTATGGTGATAGTGAAGGATAGGAGAAGGCATGCAAATGTCGTGAACCTCGACATGGCCACGCCGGTGGAGGCGCCACCGGCGGATGGAGGAAGAAGACTATACTACATCACGAAGTGTTATTTACTTGTGCATGTTTTATATCTGTTTTCTTGCTCTTCCCTTGATTGCGCAGTAGTGTGATTATTAGCGAGATTCCTCAGTAGCTGCAGAGTTTAATTACTTGAGCTAACATTGAAAATATCAAGGAGTTTGTGCTCTTCCAACACGTAGCAGCGTCAAACCGGATGCTTGTCACCGTGCGCCATGTATCCATGAGTAATGTGTGCCAAGGGTTCGGGAGGCGTGTAGTGTACCATACCTACAGCAAAAGCGGTTGGTTTTCTTGACGTTCAAGCATAACTAGTTATGAGCTCGGAGCACACTCATCGAAAGATGAAACGAGAGTCACGGTAGGAAGTGATTGCCTTGTTGACCTACCCGTTCTAAACTACGTTCAATGGCATGCATCCATCTATTGATCGTATGTTGAGCATGGATTTCGTATACACTAATTTGATCATGAGGAATATCAACTTTAGTGGGAGCATTTTAAATTTAGTCTTAAATATTAATGCTAGATAATAATTATGAACATGTCTAAGTGAACTTAATTGTTGTAGATCAATGACTAAGATAGCACCCACGTTTAACCTTGGACCGCTGATTGAGAAGAAACCCCTGACTACGAATGGGAGCAACTATGCTATTGGGTTCGCGCCCTAAGGATTGTTCTTAGGAACGCGAAGAGCGAGTACGTTCTTGATGGCCCTCTTCCCGAGGCGCCGGCTGACAATGCGTCAGAAGCTGAGA
Source organism: Poa pratensis (assembly GCA_947311845.1). Taxonomy (NCBI): domain Eukaryota; kingdom Viridiplantae; phylum Streptophyta; class Magnoliopsida; order Poales; family Poaceae; genus Poa; species Poa pratensis. Next base: position 30,895,016 of record CAMZMU010000053.1, on the reverse strand, counting down.
CAGATGCATACTCCTTGAAGAGTGATGCGGCAATTTCTGTTCAGTGTCTCATGTTGACATGTATGGAACCTGAGTTGCAGAAGAAGTTTGACCAAACTCCTGCATACGACATTATTGTCGCACTCAAGGCCATGTACCAGACTCAGGCTAAGACTGAGCGTTATGAGATAACAAAGGCACTGTGGTCATGTCACATTGCAGAAGGAGGCTCTGTGAGCGAGCATGTAATCAAGATGTTTGGTTATGGTACTAGGCTCAAGGCTCTGGGATTTCCTATTCCAGCCGAGCTAAGTATAGATTTGGTGTTATCCCTCCCACCGTCTTACAGCGATTTTATCATGAATTACAACATGAATGGGTTGGAGAAGACACCGAATGAGCTGCTTGCAATGCTGAAAACTGCTGAACCTAGCGTGAAGAGGGAAAACAATCAGGTTATGATGGTAACCCAAACCACTAAGTTCAAGAAGAAGAGAACAAAAAAGTCTAAGAATGCTAAGCATTATAGAAGGCTATGGACTCGGCTCAAGAGGAATCCGAGTGTTTCTTTTGTAAGAAGAAGGGACACTGGAAGAGGAACTGCAAGAAATTTCTGCTTCAGAAGAAGAAATCTTCTAAGAGCAAGAAAGGTATAAGAGTTATACTTGCAATGATATTTGTCAATCTTACTAGTAACTCTGGAGTATCAATTGCTAATTATTTTATGCACTTGATATAGGAGATGCGGCAAGTAAGATGGCGGAAGAGTAGAGGTGGAAGATGTGTGTCAAGCTCGGCGCATGGAATTTCATCCACATGATGAAGACATCTTCATATTTACTTTTCATTTTAGTTTGAAAGATTTGTGGGTTTCGGCCCAAGTTTATTGTAATAAGATCGCAATCTTGGCGATGGAAATACTCTTGTGATTTTGTGGGATTTCACGTCCTGTTTATCGAAGATTATTTTGGATCAATCCCTTCGTGGATGATCAAGTACAAATCTTTTGAGTTATGGAAATATCATGTGTTCTAAAATATTGTTGTGATTATGTTGACACCACCTTCGAGTGGCACTATCATCTCAAATGCATCATATGCATGAAGGAAGGAAATTTGAGATATTGTTATGTGAAACAAGTGAAAGGCTTGATGAACTACATGATTCTTAGGAGTCATAAATTCATTAAGTGTTCAGGCACATAGTGAAGTCAATAAAGGTTTAGTTGAAAGATTATCAATAATTTTATTGATGTCTTGAAACTACACAATTATATTTTAGAAAGATTGTCTTAGTATTGTATGAATAGAAATTCTATTTCGGTTCATATATTTGATCAAAGTTTTGATTGAATAATTACTAAGATGCTTGCAGAATCATATTCCTAGAAATATAATTTAGTATATTTAATGCTTGTCTAATTTTAGCACAATGGTAGTCCTTGGATAATTCACGTCATCGTTTTGAAAGAAAGACATAAAGGGACGTGATAGTCTTAGATACTTAAATTTCTGAAAAGAAGTTCAGTTCTAAGATGATATAAGGATTTAGCAATAATTTTTTGTCTTACAGATTGTGTCATAGTTTTGAAAGATAAACATGAAGAGACACAAAGAATTTGGGTTCTAAGTTTTATGAAAGACTGAAACTTGATCCTGACAGAGGAAGATGAATAAAATTGCTTTGTAGGTTGTTCCAATAATTTAATTGGAAATCCTCTATAAACACCACATTAGTGACAATGTTTTGCCACTAAGATAAATGTGATTCTTGAGGAATTGTATTCTTCTAAAGAATTCAGTGGGAGGATAGTGAAATCTTGAAGAGATTATTGAATCTTAGAAAATAGTTCTCAGATGTTGTGCAAGCGGAAGCAATTCCAATTGACAAGTCTTTAGACTAATACCGAGAGTCATTGCATTTTATATGCATGACGTCTTGTCAAGATATATTCACTAACCAGATTAGGTGGCATACAAGTTTCTAGGAAACTGAATATGCTATAACAAACTAAATAAAGGAATGTGCTAGAATAAGATCCCATTAGATTATGATTTAGATATCATATATATGTGAAATATCATTGTTGTTAAGTTATGCATAACTTAATAAGGATCTTTTTGTTAGACGAAAAGATGATCACAAAGTTTTGTTGATCAGAAGGATTTTACGATAATGAGTTTATATAAGATATTAACGAAAACATATTCCTTTCAAAGGAAAGAAAGATCGAGGATGTGTACCATAGTACAGCTCGAGGGTTTTTGTTAATTGAATATAAATCGGAATCGTATAAAGAGAGTTTGTCTAGGACAAACAAACAAATGATATTAAACAAAGAGAGGAGGTCATAGTTTCATTTAAATCAGTGGGAGCTTAATTATATTGTTCGGTTATGAATAATGTAATTTATGATTATTTTGTTTTGATACAATATGATATGTTATAATAAGTAATTGATGACATACATATTTGGAACATGGTAATCACAACATATACGGAATTTTCCATATATTGGAGTGATACAATGTTGCGGAAATTTCACTAAAGTGTTTTGAATATTATTCGAAACATGGGAGAATTAATATTCTCATAAAGTTAGAGAAATTCATGTGCAAGACCATGTGTGTTTCATACGTGGTGAGCATGATCAATTGATTTATAATCTTGATCATAAAAATTTCTCAAGATGTGAAATTTTAAGATCAAAACAAAATTAATCAAACTTGATTGTTGGCAAGTTGAATTTGATGAAAGTTCAATTGACTCCAATTAAGATGAGAATTCTCCATAAGGTGTATTTTGAAGAAGTTACTTCAAAAGAGAGAAACGCTCATAATGTAAGAGTTACATTGGAAAATATTATGAGATAAGTATAAAGAAAGGACCAAGGGTAGATTGAGGAATTTTCTAAATTCCGTACATCGCATTACGAGGGTATATTTATATAAAACATAAGGCTATATTACGAAAACTACAACAAGTAGCAAAGACAGTGGGAGCATAACAACTTCCAAAGGAAAGGTTATCGGTTCATTGCATGAACTAGGTGTGGTTCTTTACAAAAGAAACAATAAATTGTGAAAACAATGAAATTGTGTTCTTGGTTAAAGTACTAAGGTTTCGCCTTGTATGACCAAATGCTACAAGTGATCATATGATCAATTGAGGTTGAAAGATATAATTCTTTGTGCATAAAAGAATAAAGTTCACATAGCCCCAGAAGGGACTAAACGGACAATATGTCAACCACATAAGAGTGAGCATGAGAAACACCAAACATCGATCAAGATGTTAAACTTATGCAAACTAGACATTGCCAGTTGTGCAAGTGGGAGACTGTTGGATGTATGTCCAAAAGGCAATGTATTTATACATCTGATTCGTCAATTATGATTTGTATTCTCTATGCTATAACTACGGTGGTTTCTGGATACGTGATTCAGGGGAAAGCCCACTCGTACGTGTAGAGAATATGAACACGTAAAATGTACCCTAGTTCTTTTACGGACTAATTTGTTGATTGCTTGATGACACTGCTTTCCTAGTCATGGACATTGTTTATGTCAGCATCAATGAGTGGCATATTATTGGATAATAATATAGCCGGGTAAACCCAAGTTTTGGTATGCTAAGAGATTCCGTTAAGTCATCTTTTTGTCCTTAGCTTTATCACAGTAAGGTTATTACATAACATGTCCTATAACCATGAGGTTATTAGGGTTATGCATACTGGAAGAGTTATTTTGGTACTGTCAACGACACGGCCGTAACTGGGTGTCAAAACGGCAGTCACTGGGTGACTTCAAGGTGTGTGTATATCCTAATGTTCTAAGATGGAAAATTACTCCTCGGTGATTAGAGAGATACGCCCTGGGCCCTCTCGGTATTATAAAGGTATCCAATATGTTCTGCAGACAATGCATGGTGAAGTTACACCGTGTGGGATATCATAATACGGAAACGAGTAAAGGAAACTTACCGGTAACGAGATAAGACAAAGATGTAGTGAATCAATTAATTGATTTATGTTAACATCCACGGATCTATATCTCGGGTGAAGTTGGGTATCGCGAGTAATGAGAATGATATATTAAATAGCCAGCAGGTTCAACAGAGTGTCTTCGCATAACGGTAGCAGTTATTCAGGTCGTCCACGGACCTGACCCTGGCCGGTGATTGGATATCCAATTATAGCTACATGTTATCGAACCTGTAGGGTGGACACGCTTATACTAGGATTGGTTAGTTGTGTATATTGTTTGGTCTGGAACATGGAGAGAGTATCACCGACATAGTGTTTGCGTGATAGATATGTTTTTATCGGAGAGATTGTATTGTGGTAGAAGTTGCTATCACAGGTCGGAATTTATTCCGAGGGTTTATATAATAAGGAAATATTTATCCAGATTATTTTGTCGGTGGACACTGGGAGTCCCGGTTCATATAAAAGGTGTTTTATATGATAGGTAATTAATTCGGTGAAATATTCTGTAAAAGGAAATATTCAAATAAGAATTAAATGGACAAAGTATTATTTAATTATATGTTAATTAAATATTGATTTATTTAATTAACGGTAGCAGTTATTCTGTTTTGAGGTTCTGGTTTACGGTTACTACTATGGCGCGTCGTTTTTGCAAAAAAAAAAAAACGCGACGTTCGCGAACCGTAAAGAGATTTTAAGGTTCCGCGGTTTGAGGGCTCTGTTAGAGATGCTCTAAGGCATGCCAAACATTGTTTCGTGAACTTTTTTGAAATTCAGACATTTTAAATTCACGAAACATTTTCAATGTCATGAACTTTTTTACATGAACCTCTTTTCAAATTATGAACCATTTTCAAATTAATCAACTTATTTTGTGAACTTTTTTAAATTCTATTTTTTAATAATTCATGAAGAATTTTCAAATTTATGGACCAATTTAAAATTCATGAACATTTTTTCATTAACCATTTTGAAATTCATGAAACATTTTCAAATTTATGAACCATTTTTAAATTTATGAACATTTTCCTGAACCAATTTTAAATTCATTAACCATTTAAAATTTATGAACTATTTTCAAATTCATAACATTTAAAAAAAATTGGAAACTTTTTTTGATTTTATTATTTTTAAATTGACAGAAAAATCCGTTGCGGATGCTGCTCGTGATGTGCCTTTCCTTCGTGTGCACAACCATGCATGCACGCTCGCAGAAGGTAGCTTGAACTATTTTTTGACGGCTCAGAAGCAAGCTTGAAAAAATCAAGGATCAGAAACCAGTACATGGGCCAAGCCCAGTAACTATCGCTACGACTGAGCGGGGTATGCGTACGCACGAAAACGCACGCTGGGAGCGCTGAGTAGGGTCTCCCCTCGCCCTCCGGCGGCCGCCTCGGCGGCGGGAGGGTGGGGGATCCCCGCCTCGCGTGTGTAGATAAGGTAGGTTCTTTTGGGGCAGCCGGCGGCACCGTGGAGGCGGTGGTGTCGCTGGTGTGGTTTTTGTTGCAGGCGCTTCTCCTCTCCGGCGGTGGCGCTCGTGGAGCTCCGGGCTGGTGCGTCTGCTCCCCTGGCACCCGCGGATCGGTGGATCCGCGCCGTGCCTCGATCTACTGCCAGATCCAGTGGCGGTCTCCGTCCTGGCGGTGGATTCGTTCGGAACCCGGGGCTCGCCGGGATCCACGACTTCGTCCAGCGGCGGCTCCGAAGACGACTCCGGCAAGGAGGTGTGGTTGGGACAGGGGGGCGCTCGCCCCGGCCGTTCATCGATTCAAGCTCCGCCGCGGCGCGGCGGGCGGGCACGGCGGCGTCTCTCATAGGGCAAAAGCATCCCTGACAGCGGCAAGATGGAAGGTGGTCGTCTTCGTCTCCGACGCCGGCGTGGTCGGTGCTCCCGTAGCTTCTGGTTTCGATTTCTTCCTCGTATTGTACGTTTCCTGTTCTTCCGTGTACTCTGTATGTGGTGTTTGTTGAATATACGTGGAAAATTGCAAAAAAAAAAGGGTCTCCCCACGAGCACGACCACCTCGTTCCCCTTCTCCCCTCACGAGTGCAGTTGACGCCGCCGTCGCCACTCCCTGCTCCGGTCGGCTCCGTCCATCACCGGCGCCGCCGCCGCTGCCGGGTCTGGCCTTCTCCTCGCCTTCCTCCTCCGATTCCCCCCTGGTATTGCCCCCTCGTGCTTCCAATCGACCGCCTCCGCGACTCTAACCCTAGCTCGTCGCCCTGCTCGATTTGCTCAGCCGGGCCCCCAGCGCCGCCTGGTTCACCGGAGGGATTCTCCGGATCCCGATCGAGCTCCTGCCGCGCCTCCTCGACGTCAACGGCCGCCTCGTCGAACCCTTGCTCGAGCACGCCGCTTCGGCCTCCACTTGGACCCTGGCGCCGCTCGGCTCGCTGTCGCTCCCGCGGTCTGGTCCGGTGTGACCCGACACGGTGGTGTGATGCTGGACCTCGACACCGGCGGGATGGCGTACTGGCGCAACCCCGGCGTCCTCGTTCTGCTGCTTCTCGGTTACTCTACTACAGCTCCTCACGGTGATGCTCTGTGACGATGGTGGTGTGGTGTTGCTGATGGTCGTCGTCTCGCGGTGCACCTCCGCCGTGGTAGCACGGGCCCTGCCCGGTCTCCCCATGGTGTTCGTGTGCCACGCGTCAGGTATGGTTCATCACTCCCTTCTCCCCCCTTCTCTCTCTATATTCATCTCGTACCTGATACTGTACCTGGTCGAGATAGGTTTCTAGCCGTTCTAGGTTTCTGGTACAGCTCCAGTTCGTTCTGGCGATGAACTGATGCATATACATGTGCTGTGCTGCGTGATGCCTCTGTTTGGTTGAATTATTCATCCCGGCATGTGTTTTTGTTTCAAATAGCTATAGATTTTCCTGGATAGTATCCAGAGTGTATTTATACTGGATTTGAGCTAGCAACTGAAATGTGTTGCATTATTTGCACTATCTATTTAATAGGTTCCATGATTTGGTGTGTTCATGTTCTGACTTCCATCTTATTGAAGTGATAATGCTATCATTGTTATAAACTTATAATACACCTTAGCATGCAATACAGCTTAGCTTCCTTGTTAAGGATCTGGCTGTTTGGATGGAAATTTCTTCCCTCTTTGTATTACAGTCACATGCTTGACTATGTACCCTAATTTAGTCATGGTGTCATTCTTACACTAACTGGTATAATTTGATGTCATCAAATAATATACCTCTCTTAGGCAGCTTTAATCATTGTTACCCCTTCTAGGTTGGAGGAGCACACCAACCTATTGTTGTTAGTTTCTTGGAGGAGCACACCAAGAAAAGGACGTACACATGATTACATCTTTCTTCTCACGTTCTATTTTCTTCGTTCTGCAACACCAATTGTATAACTAATGTTCAGCTCAAATCGCCGATAGGTGCAATCTGCTCCACATATATTGGCAAAATGTGAAATATTGATTCTGCAATTCCCTGTTTTAATACATTAGCAAATTAGATCCTAAGTGATGACTACCGTATCCTTGTGCAGAAAATTGAAACCACAACTCTCAGGAAGAACTTCTAAGCAGTTTGGTGGAATTTTAGCGAGCTTAAGATGCCTCTGTGTTTGTTTCATTTAAGTGCCTTCCTGACTGTTTAGGACCTCATTTCATATGTACTTGAAAGTACTATACTTCAGTATTAACGCTTCCAAGGTGTTTGCTTGAGGTACATGCCCAATTTAGCATATCCTGGTTCTCTTGGATAAAAGTACCTCCTAGTTGAATCCAAACTGGATGGTCTTAATCATCCTATATAAACTAGAAGCATAGGCCTTTGCTTCACAATTGTGGTCTTGTAGTCTGGTATGATAATTATTTCAGATAACGTTTTTCTTAGGTGACAGCAACAATATATTGACATCGTTTGAATACATTTATGTCCTACACATGCTTGGGTTCATAAATAGGGTCATATTGTTTGTGTTGTGCATGGGTGTGATCCTCGAATGCTTCATAAAGCACGATTTAGTTTAATTATATATCGTAGCATGCCTGATATATTAATATAGTTTTGAATGTGTGTTTGCTGGAATTTAATTCATATAGTTCTGTCCATTTCATTTGATTTCAGAAAATCATAAACGTTGTTATCTATGAGGGCCTGAGGGGGTCCTTTTAACAGATTCAGATTACAAGATTCAGTGAAATTAACCAAGAATACTTTGCTATACTGATATCATTTCATCTCTCCGTCTTGCATGACTGTCTCCCTGTATGCCACACACGTCCTAGTTGTTTGCTGGCTTGCCGTGTGTTGATGGCTCAGAATGCTTTGATATATTTTGCACATAACTAACTGACAATTCTTGCTATGGAGTAAGTTCTTCAATTAAAAAATGTACTCCAAATTTTTAGATTGTTTTACTCAGCAAGTAGTCATGGTACTTTTTCCCTGTTTGTGGCCATTGCGAAGGAATACTAACACATGCCTGGCCTTATTTTACTGGAGTTGCAACTACGTAGCTTTACTTGGTCCCATATCAAGTTGGGTGTGTCTATTTCTTGCTTCTGAAAAGTTGGTTTCAACTCCTTGATGCCGGTTCATGAGGTAATAGGCATTCTTTGTATATCATGTAAATTTCATCTGCAAGTGTTATCGTTCAGCTGTGCTTTTCCTTCTTTTGATCTGAAGTTCAACAAAATTGTTCCACCTAACAAAATTTGTGCAAACTATTTATCATATCAGTAAGCCAAAGCAAATAAACGGTTACATGTAAGTGCTTACCCACCCTGCAATTTTCCAACAGTGCACTCTGTGTTCCTCTTCAATCCATAACACCATAACCAGTTTAGGGTGTTACATGGAAATGCTTTCACCATCATGCATGATGCTCACTATTTTATTGTCAAGTGGTTATTGTTTTGTTGATAATGGGGCTTACAATATGCTTCATGTGCATATGTTAGTATTACTATAGAGTTGGCAACTTAGCATTAGTAGAATAGTAGTCTACGTCTCCATGCAGTGAACAAAAGATTACTTGTGATCACCTATTTACCTCGCAAATAACATCACTTGCTCTATTTCTCTATGTTAGAATTAACTCTTCTCTCATTACACATATCCGTGAGCACTGACTTATTTTCGTTTTCTATTTTGACCAGTTGTTGTTGCTAATCGTTGAGTCGGAGATTCAACATTTACCAGGTGATGATATTCGAACTCTTCAGACTCTGGATGTAATCAAAGTGTAATCAGATGATGTCAGGTGTTGAGTTTTCAGGTGTCGAAGTGTATTGTTTGTTTCAGGTGTCAAAGTGTTGAGGTTTCTAGTCTGTCTGCATACTTCTTTAGTGTGTACACTAGTATCCACCCTCCATTGTTTCTTTTGGAAACTGAATTTTGTGTGATATGTGAATCATGTATTGGATTTTGAATCATGTGTTTCGAATTCCTTGTTAATATGTATATACTGCCTTGTGTCTAAATGTTGAGAAAGTGCCTCTAATTGAACTAGGGGCACATTCTCAAAATGCCCCCAGTATTGGATTTTGAATCATGTGTTTCAAATTCCTTGTTAATATGTATATACTGCCTTGTGTCTAAATGTTGAGAAAGTGCCTCTAATTGAACTAGGGGCACATTCTCAAAGTGCCCCTAAATGTATTTGGGGGCATTTTGAGAAAATGCCTCTAATTGAAATAGGGGCACATTCTTAAAGTGCCCCTAAGTATATTTGAGGCATTCGAGAAGATGCCTCTAATTGAATTAGGGGCACTTCTTAAGGTGCCCCTAAATGTTGAGCTATTGGGGCACTTTTAGGGGCACTTTGAGAAAGTGCGGCTAATACTTTTAGAGACACAAGTACTGGTGGCACTTCTCAAAAGTGCCCCTAATAGTTCAAAAGTGCCCCTAATACTATTAGGGGCATAAAATTGACATTTAGGGGCACTTTGAAGTGCCCCTAAATGTCGACCGTGGTGTAGTGGGATGCACCAGTCGTACCTGCCGACGGAGACGGGGGTGGACTGGATGAACTTGCCGGTGCCCCTGCCCTTGTGCGTGCTATAGCCGAGGATCTCGAATGCGAGCGTGGCCTGCGCCGTTACTGGGGTGCACCTCGAAGTCATCCTTCTTGTTGGTCTCTGGGCCGCTGCCGCCATTGACGCGGAGAGAGCTGGACGTACTGGGAGAAAGCGTTGATCGGGCAAGAGATCAGGGTTTCGAGCAAGCAATGGAGAGTCCACAACGAGGGCGACAGCTTCCACGGCCTAAGAAGGCGCGATCGATTCATTTAGTAACCGCACCATCATGCAGTCCGTATCGGCAACGGTGTGCATTATTACAACAGGGTACAGATGAAACCTAACAGACTCGTAGTCGTAGTTCAACAGACCAAAGCCCGTACGACTCAAAACAAGGAAAACACACGGAATTAATCAACAGTTGTTTTAACGTAAGGCACGGAATATATACAGAATTATTGTACAAACAAATATCCCTCCGATCCCAATTAAATGTCGCAAGTTGTACAAGGATTTGTACATGTTCAGTTCATTTCCCACGTAATTTAAAACGGATCAGAAGGGAGTATCAAATTCCTCATTGGCTAACAAGCCTAACATAACCCTTGTAATCGTACAAATCAAAGCAACACTGCAGCTCCAGAGCCTAGCAAGCACAATGAAGGAAAATTGAAAAAAAAAACTGTGAAGTGAGCCACCAGAGTTACTCACCACTCCGCTGCGAAGTAAGACCTGCCGGAATCGCCTGAAATAAACAACGGTTCAGACATTCCCAAAAAAGAACTACCGTTTGGACAGTTACACTTTCTCGCCGGACTTACGCAATGCGGCAGAGCCATGGGAAATTGCCAACTCAAGCAAGTAGATCCGATGGTGACTTTTTCTTTAACAAATCCGATGGTGAATTCAGGGGAGCTTGGAGGACAACAAGGGCGACGACGGCGCTAAATACAACGGAGTTTCGACCACGAGCTTGAGAGGAGGCCTCACAACTGAGCTTCTTGGAATCATGAGCAGATGGAAGATGGACCATACCACGTGCCCGTCGAGGGGACAGAGGAATGCCTGTGCAAGAAGATGGACAAATTAACTCGAGTAGATCAAGCCGCGAAGAGTTGCAGTAAGAATCCATCATGCTCCTCCTCTTCTTCTTTTATAGGGTAACGAGAGGGAGCTTTATCACATACTCCGTATCACATAGGGGGTTACACTCCTGGTTTACCAGATCCGAAACCTCCGCTGGTCACGCCATACATCGACAAATATGTTTTTGTGCTACTCACAGTTCCTGAATATTTTGGATCTGTGAACATATAATTATATCAGCAGGCGGCTCACCAGCCCAATCTATTTTCATTGAAAAACGAAATGACAGTGTCACAAGCATTTGAGTTCAGGACTTCAGGTTTCCTCCAGGCTATTTCCTCAAAAACGCCAGCCCACGGCTCAATTTAGAACTAAAAGAAAAATATTACAGCTCATTTAAGCATCATGCACGTGGGCCTCAGGTGTCCATAATTTTATCTCCACATCTAGCTCCTTTTTATTCAGGCCAGTCTTCTGATCACAACTTCAGGTGTTCACGGTCCAAGCATCGATGTTGTCCCTCTCTTCTATAACTTATTGGCAGAGCTGAGGCTTCCATCACTTTTCTTCTCCATCGATCGAACACACACTGTTCCAGAAACTTTGTGTTATTCTTAGGGCACAGAGGTAGCCATCTTTTTAGGAGTTTCACCACTGGCAATCTATGAAGCACCGATACGGCGAGACGGACACGGCGATACCGATACGGCGATACGGGATACGGGATACGGCAAATTCAGAAAACAGCAATACGGCGATACGGCGAGCATATATATATAAATAATAAAATGTCATGTAATAAAGACCAGAAAGCTTGGATGCGTGAGATGAGATCAAAATACTGCCCAAGCCCCAGCCTCTTCACCATCAACACTAGCAGTGTTGCATTAACTTCCACCGACTGAAGACTGGAAGCCTGCCATGCCACTGCCCACAGATGACATGTCTGTTTCACTGACTCACTCCCTAGCAACACAGCAGCAACATCTCATCAGGCCATCAGGCGACAGAGATGGGCAACAACAACAAGCAAGCAGAGCAGCACATCAACCACATCAGTCGATCCATTGCCCTGCAAAGCTAGGGCTGTGGGGTTAGGGTTAGTAATGGGCTTCGACCGGTACATCTGGCCTCCGCCCGCCCATGTCGCCGCCGTCCCAGCTGCGTATCGGTTTTTTTTCTTTTTTTAAATCGGGAAAACTGGAACACGCGAGGGACACGAGTATCGGGGTGTATCGGCCGGATACGGGTATCGGGCAAGTACGGTACGCCGATACGTTGTGATCTGGAGTATCGGTGCTTCGTAGCTGGCAATCACAGTGCCTGCAAGCCAGAGTGCCAGACCACACATACCGCCCAACAAACATGTCATTCCTATGTTTCCAGGTGGCCCACATAAAAGCCGAAACAACCATGTTAAAAACAACATTTTTAGTTGCTGATCCATAGTCTAGCCACATCCTCATAGTTAAGGCCCACATTCTTCTTAACTATGGTAAAATATCAGCCCACAAAATTTTCACAATATCACAGGAAAGAGCAGATGATCAACATTTACATTTTCAGAACAGAGTAAGGCAGGTTTTATCAGGTATCTCTTGTCTCTTCAACTCAACAGGTTATCACTAGTGAGCAGCTTATTATGCAAAACTAGCCAAAGAAAAACATGGACCCTAGGATGTATATGCAAACTCCAGAGAGTAGGTGTAAACCCAGAAGTCATTATGCTGAAATTCAACGCAGCCTAAAGAGACTGTGAAGTATATAAACCAGAGCTATGAAGTTTCCAGACCATTGCATCCTCATTATTAGACAACCTGATAGACAATGCAATCTGTTCCAGCTGAAACCATTGGTCCAACATCTTCACATTGAAATCTCTACTAAAGGTGAGTTTGAGGTTATACCCATTCCAGCTATCACTAATTGTTGTCCCCTGCTGGTCACAAACAAAGTACAGATCCCAGAACATGATAGCAAGGCTGGTCTGACCAAACAACTGGTCTTCCTTGTGAACATTTTGTGTATGCAGATGAAAGACCCCGAGATATGTACACATTTTTAAAGCAACTTATCGACCAAACTCATGTACATAATTACAGAGGAAAGTTTAATCTTATCAATGTATGTTACCTGGAATGCCTTGGATTAGGACAAGATGCATGTCTTCAGTTAGTATGATTGATTTTCGGATCCATGAGTGAGTTGGTGTTTGGAGTTTATGCATATCGCCGGATCAGTATTTCTTGGATCGTCCATGTGCGAGTAAAATTTATTAGCCATTTGAATCAAAGGAATGAGATTAAAAAAAATATCTATGATGTAATATGTTTGGTTTATTTCATATTTGGTCCAGCACACGTACACAATTACTAATGCAACTTAATTCGACAGCCTGCAACTGCGAATTATCTTGGATGAGTACTCTAGGTTGGGGTGCCATGTTTGGGATGTGAAGATAACGCACATTCAATTCCTGCCATTTTTTAGTAGGACTATACTGTTTACCTAATTAGCAGGCTCTCTGTAGAATGGTTTGTACATAACTTACCATTAGTCCATTACTAATACACCTTATGTCTCTCCCTATTATTTAATAAAAATAAGATTATGAACATTTTAACTTCTAACCCAAAAAATACAAGATAAAGATTGAAAGCACCACATCATCTCTGATATTGAAGGACCACACGGCCCCATCCATGTCCTTTTTTCTGGTATGATCATCTGCTGGAACCTTAGGAAATGGGTGCCATAAGAGCTAGAGATGGATGTACGTTCCTAAAGAACCATTAAAGGCAGTTTTAGTTTTACAGAATACTTATGTGAAAGACGTACACAGCATTGACGTCGGTACTCCAAATAAATTAATTACACAATATAATCGTCATGAAACTAGCAACCAAGAAATATATACAACCTATGCATCTAAGAGGTAATTAAATGAACATGTAGCATGCAGGAGATAATGAATGTATGAACCTAGAAGGCACATTAGCATACAAATAAAGGCCAGGGTGCAAACCTCAAATTGCCCATCTGCCTCAAATTACTAAAGCATATCAGTGCATGCATTTTCTCGTTAAAATAGTATGTTTAGGCAAGAAAAAAACAACTGGACATGAACATACCTCTGAGACAAGCAAATATAATTTTCCTTATAAACTGCATCGACATCTTTAGCATCTTGTAATGTCTGGTTCAATTTGATCTCACACTTATCTTCACATGAGGCCCAATAATACTCGTACGACTACCATTCATGAATAGAAGGCATATCACATACATTTGATCTACATGTGCAGATATTATCATTGTTTATAAACGCCTTCATATGGCACATCACTGATGATTCTTTGTTGGATCAACAACTCATGTATGAAAACCATTTTGAACTTAGAAATTTCTCTGACTGAAATCTAGCAGTTAATCTTCAGCTGCAAATGTCTAGCTACGGTGGTAGATATATATACTCAAAAGTAACCAATAGGAATTCAAAAGTTTCCTGCCTTTAAAAGGAGAGGAATCAAGAGAGTATAAGTAAATTAGAGAGCAGTAGAAGTTCACAAAAAAACTTAATGAACTAATGAAGATTTTATGATCGCATATATTGGATAATATCCAATCACTAGTTCACTACATGCAAGAGATAAGACTCTTCTCCAAAAGTCAACAAAAGATCTCCAACAGATATGTGAAAACTACAGCATATAACAAGCCTTTCCATTCCAAAAAAGACTAATAAGATCACTGAAAAAGGCAGGACAAGCTCGTCTCATGTTGTATCCTGTAACCATGGGGAAGCTAACACAACAATCGGATATGAGCATACTAAAATTCGCAATACTTAACTGCTGATTGCTCCTCCAAAAGATCTCCAGAAACTGACAAGTGAAGGATAAGACTACTACATTTCAGGTGGTAATGGCTATATATCAATTAGGTTAATTATTCCAAATTTAACCTGTCATGAGCACACTAAATTTTGAGATACTTTGTTGCTCTCTCCAAGACATCAACTAGGACAGCAGGGCATGATATTTTCAACTGTCCGTACCCCTGGCTTGCCAACACATCATCCATTCTATTTGAAGACATGATAAATTCAAGACACGCATCTTTCAGCCTGCTGCAGTGATGCTGATCAGCTAGAGCTAACATGGTTGCCACAGTCTCAAC
This sequence comes from Poa pratensis, assembly GCA_947311845.1. NCBI lineage: Eukaryota > Viridiplantae > Streptophyta > Magnoliopsida > Poales > Poaceae > Poa > Poa pratensis. The sequence continues at coordinate 30,879,785 of CAMZMU010000053.1, read as the reverse complement.
ATCAAGACTTTTGGAAATAATGCTTTCACACTCAGCCTTCATCCTTTCCATCGCATACCGATCTGCAGCCACTAGTAAGTGCTTGACCCTTTCTTTGGTATCGTCACCATCAAGATCGTCCATGGAAGGCAATGAATCCGTGTAGATGAAATGAAGCAATGCCTTGAAAACACCAGGCTGCATGTCTTCCACTGTTATACTCTGTCTCAGTTTGTCTCTCATCGGTCCGTAGAGCTCTGCCTTGAATACTGGAGACCGCATCGCAAGCACAATCTTATGGGCAACAAAAACCTCCCCTTTAACACTGAATGTCACGTCTGCTTCCTCCGCTGTCTCTAGCAATTTTCCAAGATTATCTGACAGGTCGGAGGGTGGTATGTGGACCTCCACGGTAATTGCAGCCTCCGCAACAAGTGGTTCCTTGACCACAGTGAGATCGCACTCAATAATGAGACGGTCATCCCGCATGTAAGCTGACTGCTCTAGGTCGCCCCTTTTCTTGAAATTGTTAAACCCCCAAGCAAATGATTGCTGAATGGTGTCGAGAGGATCGAATACCTTTGGGGATTCCAAGTTGGAATTCACCGACGACGACAGCCCGCTGTCCTGGTTGACCAACCTAAAGTCGTAGAGCGCCCGTACCTTGGGGCCCTTGCCCAGGAGCTCGACGAAGACAGAGACGGAGTCCTTGTGCTCCTCCTCTGATCCGTCAGGGTAGTAGCGGATGCACCACTCGTACCCGCCAACAGAGGCGGGGGTGGACTGGATGAATTTGCTGGTGCCCATGCCCTTATGCATACTGTACCCAACGATCTCAAATTCTAGCGTGGCCCGCTCCGTCGCTGGGATGCACCTGGACTTCATCCTTTTGGTTGGCCGCTGCGATGCTGCCATTGCGGGAGATTTGGGGTGTGGTGGGGATGAAGTGCAGCGGCGATGGGAGAGGGTAGGGAGGGGCAACTGTGGAGGTGGTCTGGGCGTGGGGACCGGTGGCGAGACAGGGCGGGCGGTCTGGGCGTGGAGACGGCGCCTCGGGGAGGAGAGCGCGGCGGCGGGATTGGACCGGGAGACGAGGGTTTGGGCGAGCAACGGCGGCGACGAGGGTCGAGCGAGCCAAAATCTCTGTTTCCCCGCTGCTTTTTTTAGCAGAACGCACGGGAGATACCTAGTGATAATAGAGATTAAATGACATCATGATGTCACTCTTGAAAATTGAAATTTACTAGTGTCGAAATATTCCGAATAGGAAAAAGTCCAAATAATATGGTGGGTATTCACAAGATGTGTGTTTACATTCCCTAAAATATTCAGAACCAAATTAGACATACACAAACGAATTAAAAAAAGAAATTGCTATGTGAATAGTGTTATTTTGGGTTTTTGTCTATTTGTTAGATTTTTATTTTTCTTTTCTATGCGTATATTTTGAATTTTGTTCTGCAAATTCTTGGAACCGTAAATGCGAACACCCACAATTTTTTTGGAACTTTTTGCAACTTTAAAATTTAAATTTTTAGAATTGGTATCATGATATCATATGAGGTGTGGTATCACTGGATATGCACTCTGGAACGCACATCATTACGTCTCTGGAACAAAAATTGAAGGTGGCCCGGTAAGACGTGCCACAGCAATTCCGTAATGTGTGGCCCTCTTCGCAAAAAAGTATACTTGAGACAAATAGCCTTTCTTGCTGGAGGAACACGACTCGGTAGAATCATCAAAAATTGTTCACTACCACTCTATCAGCAAATATTGTATTTTTTGCAAATCTGGCCTTTTGTTGAAACTATTGCCAGATCTACCCCTGTGCAAAACTATCATCAACATCAAATTTGGCCCCTGAGGTGGGTGTCAATTAAGATGGAGTCGAACCTGTGAAGGTCGGCGCCAACAAATTTTGCCATTTTGAGGATCAATGGGTTTGGAGCCACTACCCCTGGCGCGGACCTAGTTCGGCGAAATTTTTGCTGGCGTCGACCTTCACAGGTTCGGCTCCATCTTCACCGGCGTCGACCTTGGGCCTAGATTTGACAATAATTTCACACAGGGGTTAGATGTGACAATAGTTTCGTCTAAGGGCCAGATTTGGAAAAAAATACGCAAGTATCCGATGACCGATGGTGACTTCAGGAAAGGCTTGGAGGAGAGGCCGGCTAAGAGCATCTCCACCGGCACCGCTGAAATATTGTCCGGCGCCCCTAAAATTGTGTCCGCTTTGGGGAGCGCTACTAGACACTTGTTCGACACAATCCGGGGTGCTGCCTACGGTGGCTCCCCAAAACAAAAATTTAAATTTGGCAGTCATTTGCAAATTATGAACAAAAGGTACAATTTTCATTGAAATATGATACATTTCAAAAAATATGAACAAAATTTAATCTACAATTGATCTAGATTTAAACTAGAATTAAACTAATATAAACATGGAGAGGAGGTGGCTCGCTAGGGCCAGCTTCGTCGTCCATCGCCGCATGAGAGGGGACGTCCTCGTTGTCGTTCGCCCCCAGCTAGACGAAAGAGGGGGAGCCAGGCTCATTGCGGTCGTCCACATGCGCCAGCCAGCGCCTCTCCGCCCTGGCTTTCACCATTCTCTCCCTCTTCGCTCTACATTCCGCCATCCTCTCCCACTCCACCTTCGCGGCGAACTCCTCCCGGTGCCTCCTCTCCAGCGCTCGTGCTTCGTCGGCCCAGCAGAAAGCGTCTTCCACTTGGCGACGTGAGCGTCCGCCACGTCAAAGCGGCAAACGTCACGTGCACCGGCAGAGGCCCTCTGGGTGTTCAGCTCCTCACCCTCCTCCCTCACTCGACGTCACTCTCCTCGCCCTCTTCATTATGCTCGTCGTGAGACAGCGGAAGATTTGGGTCCTCCGTCGGGAAACAACGACGCGCAACCTAGGTGAGGGTGGCCCAAGGGATTGCTAGGCAACATGGCATGGCATGTTGTCGATGGCGCGACGTAGGTTGTGTTGCCTATGGCGAGCTGGGAGAGCATGGCAAGAAACAGAGGCACACCGGGACTTCATATAGTTGATCGATTGGGTGGGAGAGTGAGGCGGGAAGCAGTGTCGCGCATAGGAATTAATGAGTGGGTCATGAGGGGACGGTTTAACGCTGATGACACGTCTCCATCACGCTGGCTTTGGAGTGCCGGTGTAGATGCTCTAAATTTATGTCAGGCCGGACACGGGCTACCATTGTGTCCGTTTTCGTGCCCTGCACCACAACGAGTCTTTGGAGTGATCGTGGAGATGCTCTAAGTATGCCAATTTTTACCACGAGCTTGGGAGGAGTAACGACTAACGAGGAAGCTTTATTAAAAGTCTCCACACCGCACATGGACCAATATGTTTGTGCTATTCTGAGTTCCTGAATATTTTTGCCCTGCGAACATTTTTTTAGGTCAACCGCCCCCATTCCATTTTCATTGAAAAACAAAATGGCAGTGTCACAAGCATTTGAGTTCAGGTTTCCTCCAGGCTACTGCCTCAAAAACACCAGCGCACGGCTCAATTTAGAACTAAAAGGAGAACATTACAGCACATCTAAGCATCAGGCACGCAGGCCTTCACATCATCAGAAGCGTGCTCCAGTCACCAGCATTCTTATCAGAACTTCAGGTGTTCGCCGTACAAGCATAGATGTTGTCCTTATGTTCTTTAGCTGTTTGGCAGAGCTGGGGCTTCCATCACTTTCTTCTCCATCGAACGTACACTGTTCCAGAAAACTTATATTCTAATTGGGGCACAGAGATAGCCATCTTTTTGGTAATTTCACCACTCGCAACCACAGCACCTGCATGACAGACCACACACATCGTCTAAAGAACAAGTCGTTCCGATGTTTCCAGGTCGCCACATAAAAGCCGCAACAACCATATTTAACAGCATTATTTCCCGCAAAAAAAAACTGCATTTTCAGCATTGCTGATCCATAGTCTAGCAACATTCTTACCGTTAAGGCCCACATTCTTCTTAACTATAATATATATATCAGCCACAAATTTTACACAGTATAACCGGAAAAGAGCAGATGATTAACATTTTCAGTTACAGAACAGAGAAGGCAGGTTTTATCAGGCACATCTCTTGTCTCTTGAACACTTTATCTCTAGTGAACAGCTTATTATGCGAAACAAGCCAAAGAAACACATGGTCCTAGGGGGTATATGCAAATTCCATGGAGCAGCTGTAAAAACAGGAGTCACGCCTCTGAAATTCAGCACATCATAAAGAGACTAAAGTATATAAACCAGAGCTATACAATTGCATCCTTATTATCAGATAACCAGATAGACAATGCAATCTGTTCCAGCTCATACTATTGATCCATCATCTAAACACTAAAAACTCTCCTAAAGGTAAGTTTGACGTTATACCCATCCCAGATTTCATTCATTGTTGCCCTTGCTGGCCACAAACAAAGTAAGATCCGGAACATGATAGCAAGGCTGCTCTGACCAAACCACTGGTCTTCCCTGTGAACATTATGTGTACGCAGATGAAGAGACCGAGAGATATGTATACATTTTCCAAGTTATCGATCAGACTCATGTACATAATTATAGAGGATAGATTAGTCTTATCAATGCAAGTTACCTGGAACGCCTTGGATTAGGACAAGATGAATGGGTTCAGTTAATATGATTGATTTTCGGATCCATGTGAGTGAATTTGGTGGTTGGAGTTTATGCATATCGTCGGATGAGTATTTCTTGGATCATCCATGTGCGAGTAAAATTTATGAAAGCCATTTCAATCAAAAGAATGAGATTTAAAATTATATATATTATGTGATATGTTTGGTTTATTTCATATTTGGTTGCACAATTACTAGTGCAAGTTAATACATTAGCCTGCAACTGCTATTTATTTTGGATGTGTACTGCTAGTTTGGTGCCATGTATGGGATGTGAATATTTCACACATTCAATTTCCGTACAAGTATATCTTTTACCTAATTAGCAGGCTCTCTGTAGAGTATTTTGTACAACTAACCATTACTAATACACCTTATGGCTCTCGCAAGTATTTAATAAAAATAAGATTATGAACATTTTAACTTCTACCTCAAAGATACTATATCAAAATTGAAAGCACCACATCATATCTGATATTGAAAAACCACATGGCCATCCAAGAACTTTTTTCTAGTATGATCGTCTGCTGGAACTTTAGGAAACGGTTGCCATAAGAGCTAAAACTATTCAGAGAACAAAACTGGATGTACGTTACTTATAGAACCACTAAATGCAGTTTTAATTTTACAGAATACTTATGAGGCAGATGTACACAGCATTGACGTGGGAACTCCAAATAAATTAATCACACAATATGATCGTCATGAAACTACCAACCAAGAAATATATACAACCTATACATCCGAGAGGCAGTTAGTTGAAGATGTAGCATGCAGGAGATACTGAATGTATGAACCAGGAAGGCACACCTCGCATACATATAGAGATCCAGGTGCAAACCTTAAATTTCCCATCTGCCTACATTTCTAAAACATATCAATGTACACATTTTTTCATTAAATAGTATTTTTATAGAAGAAAAAACAACTGGCCATGAACATACCTTTGAGACAAGCAATTATAATTTTCTTTCAAAACTGATTGACATCGTTAGCATCTTGTAATGTCTGGTTTAATTTCATCTCACACTTATCTTCCCATAAGGCCCATAACACACCTACGACTATCATGAAGACATATCACATATATTGATCGACATGTGCAGATATTATCATTGTTTATTTAATGTTTAAAAGCGCCTTCATATGGCACAACTCCGATGATTGTTAATTCCATCTTTGTTGGGTCAACCACTCATGTATGAAAACCATTTTGAACTTTGCATTTTCCCTAACTAAAATCTGACAGTTATTTTTCAGATGTAAATGTCTAACTATGATGGTAGACATGTATACTCAAAAGTAACTGATAGGAATTCAAAGGTTTCCTGCCTTTGAAAAGAGAGAAATCAAGAGAGCACATATACATTCGAGGACAGTAGATGTTCAAAAAATAGTTCAAAAAAACTTAATGTACTAATGAAGATTTTCTAATCTCATATATAAGATGATATCGAATCAGAAGTTCACTACACCCAAGAGATTAGACTCTTCTCTGAAGTCAAGAAAATAGCTCTAACAGATATGTGATAACTAGAGCATATGACGAGCTTTTCCATTCCAAAGAGGCTACAAAATATAACAAAAAGGCAGGACAAGTTGTCTCAGGCGGTATCGTGTAACCAGTGGGAAGCTAACACAATAATCGGATATGAGAATTCTAAAATTTGCAATACTTAACTGCTGATTGCCCCTCCAAAAGATCTCTAGAAACTGACAAGTGAAGGATCAGACTACTTCATCTCGGGTGGTGATGGCTATATGTCAATTAAGTTATAATTTTGCGAGACTTTGATGCCCTCTCCAAGACATCTGCTAAGACAGCTGGGCATGATCTTTTCAACTGCACATACCCCTGGCTAGCCAACACATCATCCATTCTATTTGAAGACATGATAAATTCAAGACAAGCATCTTTCAGCCTGCTGCAGTGGTGCTGATCAGCTAGAGCTAACGTGGTTGCCACAGTCTCAACATCAAGACTTTTGGAAATAATGGCTTCACATTTAGCCTTCATCCTTTCCATCGCATACCGATCTGCAGCCACTAGTAAGTGCTTGACCATTTCTTTGTTCTCATCACCATCAAGATCGTCCATGGAAGGCAGGGAATCTGTGTAGATGAAATGAAGCAATGCCTTGAAAACAGTAGGCTGCATCTCTTCGACTGTTATGCTCCGTCTCCGTTTGTCTCTCATCGGTCCATAGAGCTCTGCCTTGAAGACCGGCGACCGTGTTGCAAGCACAATCTTATGCGCACGGAAAATCTCCCCTTTAACGTTGAATGTCACATCTGTTTTCTCCGCTGTCTCTAGCAGTTTCCCAAAATTACCTGACAAGTCTGATGGTGGTATCTGGATCTCTACGGTCTCGGCAACAAGTGGAAGTGGTTCCTTGACCACGGTGAGATCGCACTCAATAACGAGACGGTCATCCCGCAGGTAAGCTGAGTGCTCCAGCTCGCTCCTCTTCATGAAACTGGGCTTCCCCCAAGCACATGTTTGTCGAGGGAATTGAACTCCCTTGGCGATCCCAAGTGGGACTTCACCGATGACGACAGTCCGCTTTCCTTGTTGACCAACCTCAAGTCGTAGAGCGCCCGTGCCTTGGGGCCCTTGTCCAGGATCATGATGAAAACTGAGACGTAGTCCTTGATCTCCTCCTTTGATCCGTCAGGGTAATAGAGGATGCACCATTGGTACCCGCCAACAGAGACGGGAGCGGACTGGATGAATTTGCCGGTGCCCATGCCCTTATATAGACTGTACCCAATGATCTCGAATGCGAGCGTGGCCCGCTCCGTCGCTGGGATGCACCTCGACTCCATCCTTTTTGTTGGCCGCTGCGATGTTGCCATTGCGGGAGCTTTGGGGTGTGGTGGGGATCTAGTGCAGCTGCAATAGGAGAGGGGATGAGGAGGAGGAGAAGTGTCGAGGCGGTCTGGGCGTGCGAAACGGCGGCGAGAGAGGGGGGCGGCGGGATTGGACCAGGGGACGAGGGTTTGGGCGAGCGACGGCGACGAGGGTTTGAGGTTTGCGAGCCAAAATCTCCGTTTCCCCGCTGCCTTATTTCAGAGGCTTTCTCCTGGTATTCGACGCAGCCCGGATCAAAACTGAACTTTTTGAGAAAGGATCAAAACTGAACTTGGCCCGGTAAGCCGCACCGCGGGTAATCCCGGAATCCGTGCCCTTTGCCCAGTTATGCTGACTGTTGAGCTGCTGAGGTTTTTTTTTTTTTTTTTTGAAACTGGAAACATATTTCCATTACTCAACAAGCACAGCAAGATCGCTGGCTACATAACTGTGTACAAAATCAGGAACATGTCCCGGCCATACGACTTGGGGAACATCCCTGAGCTTTGCACCAAAGGCGGCGAGACCGTCCGCAACCATATTACAAGTTCGGGGAAGGAAACTAATGTTAAAGCAAATGAAGTTCAGGAAAAGAGACTCTTTAATCTCCTTGATCAGCACTCCGCACGATCCCATCTCGTTGCCATCATTGTTTATAGTCTGGACCAGAAGTTGTGAATCGGATTCAATCTGAATCCTTGATATGCCCCAATCCTGTACCAGGTGTAAAGCTCTGCTGCAGGCTTCAGCTTCAGCGTGATAGGCGCCTTGGACATGATCTAAACGGACAGCTGCCGCCCCCACGGCCTCACCATCTGAATTTCTCACCACAAATCCCCAGGCGCCGCTCCCAGAAGCTTGATTAAAGCAGCCATCAGTGTTAATCTTGAGGACCTCGCCTTCAGGAGCCTTCCAATCGTGGGGCTGAGGAGATGAGGGTTTTATGTTTCTTCACAAAGAATTCCTCATACTCCCCTGCTAGTCTGTATACCTGAGACTCAACACGGCTTGAGCTGCTGAGGAACTTTGCTTCCCTAAAAAATGTGGCTGGGAAACTCTTGCAGTTAAATGTATCCAGTGCACCTAACCTTCATCTGCATAAACTTCGGAAATATAGTGTATATTGTTTCAAAGTCTCAAATCATAATTCAAAACGATACTCGAGAACAAAACTGAAAATTCAGTGGCAATGGTGCTAATAGGCCGAATTTGTCTAGTGATCGTTGTTGTTTCTCAATATGATTATTAAGTTCACTAGATAAATTATACCGCCTTAGATAAATGTTATGTCTGTGTGCTAATTAATTTCAAGATTTGTCAACAACTTCTAATGCTTGTGTACCGAAGTTTGGTGCATTTGTGCATCAATGTCCAATGGTCACGGTGCAACATCGACATATACGCAGGCACGCACAGGGGAAAAAATAGCGATGTACTAAAGGTTTTCACGGGGCGAGTGAAACGTCAGGGGGGTCAGCCCACATGAAACCCATAGCAACAATGTTAACAACAGCACTTTTAGTACTACCTCGATCCAGAATAACCGTGGAGAACGTACTTTCGTAGTACAAAAAATTGTGTACATATTGCGACAGTTATTCCAGACCAGAGGGAGTATTGTTGATGCCACATTCTCATAGTTTAGGCCCACATTCTTCTTAACTATAGTAGATATATCATCCCACACAATTTTCACAATACCACATGAAAAGAGCAGATGATCAACATTTTCATTTTCGGAACAGATAAGGCTGGTTTTATCAGGTATCTCTTGTCTCTTCAACAGGTTATCTCTAGAGCTTATTATGCGAAACTAGGCAAAGAAAACCATGGACCCTGGGGGGTATATGCGAATTCCAGAGAGCAGGCCTAAACACAGGAGTCACACCTCTGAAATTCAGCACAGCATAAAGCGAATGAATATATATAAACCAGAGCTATGAAGTTTACAGACCATTGCATCCTTATTAAGTCATTATCAGATAACCTGATAGATAATGCAATCTGTTCCAGCTGATACCATTGCTCCATCATCTTAACACTGAAATTCTCCTATAGGTGAGTTTCAGGCTATTCCCGTCCCAGCTATCATTAATTGTTGGCCCTTGCCTTTCACAGACAAAGTACAGATCCCAGAACATGATAGCAAGGCTGGTTTGACCAAACCACTGGTCTTCCCTGTGTACATTTTGTGTGTGCAGATGAAGAGACCGCGAATGTACACATTTTCTAAGCAACTTATCGATCAGACTCATGTACAGATCTCAGATGACACTTTAGTCTTACCAATGTAGGTTACGTGGAAGGCCTTGGATTAGGACAAGATGCATGTATTCAGTTAGTATGATTGATTTTCGGACCCATGTGAGTGAGTTTGGTGTTTGGAGTTTATGCATATCGTCGATGAGTATTTCACGGATCATCCATTTGCATGTAAAATTTATGAAAGCCATTTGAAGCAAAGAAATGCGACTACAAATATATCTACCATGATATTTTTGGTTTATTCGTATTTGGTGAAGTACAAATACAAAGTTACTAGTGCAAGTTAATTTTTCAGCCTGCAACTGCAAATTATTATTTTGGATGTATGCTGCTAGTTTGTTGCCATGATTGGGATGTGAAGATTACACAGATTCAATTCCTGCCAGTTTTTCGGTAGGACTATACATTTTTACCACTACTAATAGACCTTATGGCTCTCCCTAGTACGGAGAATTTAATTAAAATAAGATTATGAACATTTGAACTTCTTAGCCATAGATACTAGATCACAATTGAAAGCACCACATCATCTCTGATATTGAAGGACCACATGGTCATCCATGTCCTTTTTCTGGTATGATCATCTGCTGGAATCTTAGGAAATTAGTGCCATAAGAGCTAACAGTGCTATATAGAACTATTCACATAACTAAATTTCACATGGATGTACGTTCCTTATAGAAATGCAGATTTAGTTTTTATAGAACACCTATGTGGCTGATAATTAAGGAAATTAAAGATGGGGCGAACAGATTTGACTCTTGCCTTCTGATTATATACGATTAGGCTTAACTCTATAGAGAGACAGCAATTTCTCTAACAAAAATCTGGCAATTATTCTTCACCTGCAAATGTCTACCTATGGTGGTAGATATATATATACTCAAAAGTAACAGATAGGATTTCAAAGGTTTCTGCCTTTAAAAAGAGAGGAATCAAAAGAGCATATAAATTAGAGAATAGTAGGAGTTCATAAAAAAGTTTTAAAAAGGTTGATGAACTAATGACGATTTTATTTTATCATATATAGGATGATATCAAATCACCAGTTCACTACATACAAGAGATAAGACGTCTCCTACAAAAGTCAACAAAAGAGCTCCAACAGATATGAGAAAGCTACAGCATATGACAAGCTCGATTCCAAGGACTAAAAAGATCACTGCAGGCTCTGTTTTTGAGTCGAGCGACTAGTCGAGACTAGTCGACGACTAGTCGATGAGTCGAAATATAAAGTCGACTCACAATCTCGACTCGACTATTTGGTTGAGTCGAATGACTCAGTCGACTAGTCTCGACTAGTCCAGATTTTTGAGTCGAATGCGACTTAAAGTTGGCCCCACCTGTCATGTTTTGGCCAATATTGCTTGCCCAGTTCCCGTGAAACCTAGATGCCCCAATTTTCCTTTTCCCCCCGAGCCAAAACAGTTCATGGAAAAGAGGAAGGCCTTGGACACTATATGGAGATGCCCAGGTTTGTATTATAGACTATTAATAAGTATATAGTTATATACAATTATACATATAATATGGCAATTTTATAATACATATTGCTAAACGACTCATGTCGACTAGTCTACCATGAGTCTTGACTAGTCACGACTAGTCAAGAGTCGCTACCCCTCAACGACTCGTCGATTCGTCGACTCGAAAACCTTGACTGCAGGACAAGCTGGCCTCAGGTGGTATCGGTTAACCATGGGGAACCTAACATACCAATCGGATATGAGCATACTAAAACTTGCAATGCTGAATTGTTGATTGCTCCTCCAAAAGATCTCTAGAAACTGACAAGTGAAGGATCAGACTACTTCATCTCAGGCGGTGATGGCTATATGTAAATAAAGTTACCTATTCCAAATTTCACTTGGCATGAGCACACTAAGAACTACTGTTCGGACAGTTACACTTTCCCGCCGGACTTGCACAGCGCGGCAGAGCCATCGGGAATTACCGACTACAAGCAAGTATCCGATGGTGACTTTTGTTTTCTGAACAAATCCGATGGTGACTTCAGGGAAGCTTGGAGGACAAGAAGGGCGACGACGGAGCTAAATACAACGGAGTTTCGACCACGAGCTTGAGAAGAGGCTTCACAACTGAGCTTCTTGAAATCATGAGCAGATGGAAGATGACCATACCACGTGCCCGTCGAGGGGACAGAGGCATGCCTGTGCAAGAAGACGGCCAAACTTGAGTAGATCAAGCCGCAAAGAGTTGAAGTAAGCATCGATCATGCTCCTTTTATAGGGTAACGAGGGAGCTTTATCACATAATCAAATAGGGGTTACACTCCTGGCGTACGAGTCCGCTGGTTCATGGAGTCTCCACACCATACATCGACCAAGATGTTTTTGTGCTACTCAGAGTTCCTGAATATTTAGGTCTGTGAACATATTATTAAATCAGCAGGCGGCTCCCCACCCCATTTCATTTTCATTGAAAAACGAAATGACAGTGTCACAAGCATTTGAGTTCAGGTTTCCTCCAGGCTATTGCCTAAAAACACCAGCCTACGGCTCAATTTAGAACTAAGAGAAAAAATATTACAGCTCATCATGCACGTGGGCCTCAGGTTTCCAGAGTTTTACCTCCACATCTTGCACCTTTTTATTCAGGAGCACCCTCAGTCGCCAGTCTTCTGATCACAACTTCAGGTGTTCACGTTCCAAGCATCGATGATGTCCCTCTCTTCTATAGCTTCTTCGCAGAGCTGAAGCTTCCGTCACTTTCTTATCCATCGATCGAACACACTGTTCCAGAAACTTTTTGTTCTTCTTAGGGCACAGAGATAGCCATCTTTTTAGGAGTTTCACCACTGGTAACCACGGTGCCTGCAAGCCAGACCACACACACCGCCCAAAAAACATGTCATTCCTATGTTTCCAGGTGGCCCACATAAATGCCGGAACAACTATGTTAAAAACAACATTTTTAGTATTGCTTCTCCATAGTCTAGCCACATTCTCATAGTTAAGGGCCACATTATTCTGAACTATGGAAGAATATCAGCCCACAAATTTTTCACAATATCACAGGAAAGAGCAGATGATCAACATTTTCTTTTTCAGAAAGTCAGGCAGGTTTTATTTGGTATCTCTTGTCTCTTCAATTCAACAGGTTATCAATAGTGAGCAGCTTATTATGCGAAACTAGTCAAACAAAAACATGGACCCTAGGATGTATATGCAAATTCCAGAGAGTAGGTGTAAACCCAGGAGTCATTATGCTGAAATTCAACACAGCGTAAAGAGACTGTGAAGTATATAAACCAGAGCTATGAAGTTTCCAGACCATTGCATCCTCGTTATCAGATAACCTGATAGACAATGCAATCTGTTCCAGCTGATACCATTGCTCCATCATCTTAACATTGAAATCTCTCCTAAAGGTGAGTTTGAGGTTATACCCATTCCAGCTTTCATTACTTGTTGCCCCTTGCTGATCACAAACAAAGTGCAGATCCCAGAACATGATAGCAAGGCTGGTCTGACCAAACAACTGGGCATCCCTGTGGACATTTTGTGTATGCAGATGAAGAGACCCCGAGATATGTACACATTTTCAAAGCAATTTATCGATCAGACTCATGTACATCATTACAGAGGACAGTTTAATCTTGTAGGTTACCTGGAACGCCTTGGATTAGGACAAAATGCATGTGTTCAGTTAGTATGATTGATTTTCGGATCCATGAGAGAGTTTCGTGTTTGGAGTTTATGCATATCGCCGGATCAGTATTTCTTGGATCATCCATGTGCGAGTAAAATTTATTAGCCATTTGAATCAAAGGAATGAGATTAAAAAATATATCTATTATGTAATATGTTTGGTTTATTTCATATTTGGTCAAGCACACGTACACAATTAGTAATGCAAGTTAACTCGTCAGCCTGCAACCGCGAATTATCTTGGATCAGTACTGCTAGGTTGGGTGCCATGTTTGGGATGTGAAGATAACACACATTCAATTCCTGCCATGTTTTTAGTAGGACTATACCGTGTACCTAATTAGAAGGCTCTCTGTAGAATGTTTTGTACATAACTTACCATTACTAATACACCTTATGTTCTCCCTATTCTTTAATAAAAATAAGATTATGAACATTTTAACTTCTAACCCAAAGATACTAGATAAAGATTGAAAGCACCACATCATCTCTTATACTGATGGACCACATGGCCCCATCCATGTCTTTTTTTTTTCTGGTGTGATCATCTGCTGGAACCTTAGGAAATGGGTGCCATAAGGCTAACAGTGCTATATAAAACTATTCACGGAACAAACTTCAGATGGATGTACGTTCCTAAAGAACCATTGAATGCAGTTTTAGTTTTACAGAATACTTATGTGACAGACGTACACAGCATTGACGTCGGCACTCCAAATAAATTAATTACATAATATAGTCGTCATGAAACTAGCAACCAAGAAATATATACAACCTATGGATATGAGAGGAAATTAGTTGAACATGTAGCATGCAGGAGCTAATGAATGTATGAACCTAGAAGGCACATCTCGCATACAAATAAAGACCTGGGTGCAAACCTCAAATTTCCCATCTGCCTCAAATTACTAAAACATATCAGTGCAAGCATTTTCTCATTAAAAAAGTATTTTTAGGCAAGAAAAAAACAACTGGCCATGAACATACCTTAGAGACAAGAAATTATAATTTTCCTTAAGAACTGCATTGACATCCTTAGCATCTTGTAATGTCTGGTTCAATTTGATCTCACACTTATCTTCCCATGAGGCCCAATAGTACCCATACGACTACAATTCATGAATAGAAGGCATATCACATATATTAGATCTACATGTGCAGATATTATCATAGTTTATAAGCGCCATCACTGATGATTGTTAATTCCATCTTTGTTGGATCAACAACTCATGTATGAAAACCATTTTGAACTTAGCATTTTCTCAGACTGAAATCTGGCAATTAATCTTCAGATGCAAATGTCTAACTATGGTGGTAGATATATATACTCAAAAAAAGTAACCGATAGGAATTCAAAGGTTTCCTTCCTTTAAAAAGGGAGAAATCAAGAGAGCATATATAAATTAGAGAACAGTAGATGTTTACAAAAGATTTCAAAAAAATTAATGAACTAATGAAGATTTTATAATCTCATATATAGGATGATATTGAATCACTAGTTCACTACATGCAAGAGATAAGACTCTTCTCCAAAGTCAACAAAATAGCTCCAACAGATATGTGATAACTAGTGCATATGACGAGCATTTCCATTCCAAAGAGACTAGAAAAGATCACTGAAAAAGGCAGGACAAGCTGTCTCAGGAGGTATCGTGTAACCATGGGGAAGCTAACACAACAATGGGATATGAGCATTCTAAAATTTGCAATACTTAATTGCTGATTGCTCCTCCAAAAGATCTCTAGAAACTGACAAATGAAGGAACAGACTACTTCATCTCAGGTGGTGATGGCTATATATCAATTAAGTTAACTATTCCAGATTTAACCTGGCATGAGCACACTAGATTTTGCGGGACTTTGATGCCCTCTCCAAGACATCTGCTAAGACAGCTGGGCATGATCGTTTCAACTGCACATACCCCTGGCTTGCCAACACATCATCCATTCTATTTGAAGACATGATAAATTCAAGACAAGCATCTTTCAGCCTGCTGCAGTGATACTGATCAGCTAGAGCCAACGTGGTTGCCACTGTTTCAACATCAAGACTTTTGGAAATAATGCCTTCACATTCAGTCTTCATTCTTTCCATCCCATACCGATCTGCAGCCACTAGTAAGTGCTTGAACATTTCTTTGTTCTCATCACCATCAAGATCGTCCATGGAAGGCAATGAATCCGTGTAGATGAAATGAAGCAACGCCTTGAAAACAGCAGGCTGCATGTCTTCCACTGGTATGCCCTGTGTCAGTTTGTCTCTCATCAGTCCGTAGAGCTCTGCCTTGAATACTGGAGACCGCATCGCAAGCACAATTCTATGGGCAGAAAAAACCTCCCCTTTGACATTGAATGTCACGTCTGCTTCTTCCGCTGTCTCTAGTAACTTTCCAAGGTTATCTGACAAGTCGGAGGGTGGTATGTGGATCTCCACCGTAATTGCAGCCTCGGCAACAAGTGGTTTCTTGACCACAGTGAGATCGCACTCAATTATGAGACTGTCATTCCGCAGATAAGCTGACTGCTCGAGATCACTCCTCTTTATGAAATTGCCTCTCCCCAAGCAAATGTGTTCCGAATGGTGTCGAGAGGATCGAATACCTCTGGGGATTCCAAGTGGGACTTCACCGATGACGACAGCCCGCTGTCCTGGTTGACCAACCTCAAGTCGTAGAGCGCCCGTATCTTGGGGCCCTTGCCCAGGAGCTCAACGAAGACCGAGACGTAGTCCTTGGCTTCCTCATTTAATCCGTCAGGGTAGTAGCGGATGCACCACTCGTACCCGCCAACAGAGGCTGGGGTCGATCGGATGAATTTGCCGGTGCCCATGCCCTTATGCAGACTGTACCCAACAATCTCGAATGCGAGCGTGGCCCGCTCCGTCGCCGGGATGCACCTTGATTCCATCCTTTTTGTTGGCCGCTGCGATGCTGCCATTGCCGGAGATTTGGGGTGTGGTGGGGATCAAGACAGCGGCGATAGGAGAGGGTAGGGGAGGGCCAAGTGTCGAGGCGGTCTAGGCGTGCGGAACGGCGGCGAGACAGGAGCGGGCGGCCGGCCGGCCGGCGGGATTGGGTCGGGAGACTAGGGTTTGGGTGAGCTACGGCGGCGAGGGTTTGCCAGCCAAAATCTCTGTTTTCCCCGATGCATTTTTTCAGAAGCTTCCCCCTCGCATGCCCCACCCTTTGTTTTTTTTTTCTAGAGCTAAAAAAAAACTGAAGATGGCCACTTTGCGTACCGACACTTGTCCAGCATAATCCCGGTGCTGCCCACAGCGATAACCAAAAACCAAAAATTGACCAGTATTTGCAAATTATATAAGACGGAGTTTTCATTAAAATTTGAAAATTACAACTACCTTTAATCTACAACTAATCTAGGCTAATTAGAACTAAACTAATCTAAATGCCGAGACGAGGTGGCTCGCTTGGGCTAGCCTCGTCGTCCATCGCCGCATGAGAGGCGGCCTCGTCCTCATTCAACCCCAATGACGGTGAGTGTCCGCCACGCCGAAGCGGCACGCCTCGCTTGCACCGGCACAGTCCCTCTTGGCGTTCAGCTCATCGTCCTCCTCTAGCCACTACACTCTCCTCGCCCTACTCATTGTGCTCATCGTCCAACGGCGAAGGATTTGGGTCCTCCATCGGGAAACGATGTCGCGCAGCCTGGGTGGAGTGGCCCAGGAGGTGGCTAGGCGGCACGGTGTGGGTTGTGTAATTGTCTTGTCTACGGCGAGAAGCGGCGGCACCATGGGTCTTCTTAGCCAACCCACTGGGCGGGAAAGCGAGGCAGGAAATAGTGGCGCGCGGGAGCCAACGAGTGGGTGGTGAGGGGACGTGCCAGTTTAATATCAGTGACACCACCACTCGGGAAAACTGCTTCGACATTACTGCCGCGACGTGACGGGTGTACGGATTACAAGTGGGACCCGTATGTTTATTGCTGCATGGGGACATGTCGGACATTGTCCCACAGTTCCGAGTCCGCCCACAAGTTTGGAGGCCCGCTCGGTGATGTCAGATAAAAATCGGGTGACCGTCGAGAAGGAGACGGAGGCATGCATGCACAACAAGATGGCGGTACATGAAGATGCAAAGAGTTCCAGTAAGCATCGATCATCCTCTACCTCTTCTTTTGTTAAGAGTCTCCACACCGCCCATCGACCAAGATGTTTTTGTGCTATTCTGAGTTCCTGAATATTTTTGCCCTGTGAACATTTTTTTAGGTCAACAAGCAGCTCACCGCACCCATTCCATTTTCATTGAAAAACGAAATTGAGTGTCACAAACATTTGAGTTCAGGTTTCCTCCAGGCCCAGCCCACGGATCAATGTAAAACTAAAAGAAATACATTACAGCAAATCTAAACATCAGGTTTCCATAGTTTTACTTTCACATCTTCAGGAGCGTGCTCCAGTTGCCAGCCTTCTTATCAGAACTTCAGGTGTTCGTGGTACAAGCATATATGGTGTCCATATTTTCTTTAGCTGCTTGACAGAGCTGGGGCTTCCATCACTTTCTTCTCAACACACTGTTCCAGAAAACTTGAATTCTTCTTAGAGCACAGAGATAGCCATCTTTTTTGGAATTTCACCACTCAGCAACCACAGCACCTGCAAGGCAGACCGCGCACATCGCCTAAAGAACATGTCATTCCTATGTTTCCAGGCCGCCCACATAAAACCGGAACAACCATACTTAACAGCATTTTTTACTAAAAAAAAACAGCATTTTCAATATTTCTGATCCATGGTGTAGCAACATTCTCATCGTTAAGGCCCAGATTCTTCTTAACTATAGTAGATATATCAGCCCACAAATTTTACATAATATAACCGGAAAAGAGCAGATGATAAACATCTTCATTTTCAGAACAGAGAAGGCAGGTTTTATCAGGCACATCTTTTGTCTCTTCAACACTTTATTTCTAGTGAGCAGCTTATTATGCGAAACTAGCCAAAGAAACACATGGACCCGAGGGGTATATGGAAATCCCATGGACAGTCACACCTCTGAAATTCAGCAGAGCATAAAGAGTCTGTAAAATATATAAACCGAGCTATACAATTGCAACCTCATTATCTGGATAACCTGATAGACAATGCAATCTGTTCCAGCTCATACAACTTCTCCATCATCTTAACACTAAAAACTCTCCCAAAGGTGAGTTTCAGGTTATACCCGTGTCAGATTTCATATATCGTTGCCCCTTGCTGGCCACAAACAAAGTACAGATCCGGAACATGATAGCAATGCTGCTCTGACCAAACCACTGATCTTCCCTGTGAACATTTTGTGTATGAAGATGAAGAGACCGAGAGATATTTACACATTTTCTAAGAACCTTATATCGATCAGACTCATGTACATAATTACAGAGGATAGATTAGTCTTATCAATGCAGGTTACCTGGAACGCCTTGGATTAGCACAAGATGCATGTGTTCAGTTAGTATGATTGATTTTCGGATCCATGTGAGTTTGGTGTTTATGCATATCGTCGAATGAGTATTTCTTGGATCACCCATGTGTGAGTAAAATTTATAAAAACCAACTGAATGAAAGGAATGAGATTAAAAAACACGTCTATGATGTGATATGTTCGGTTTATTTCATATTTCGTTGAGTACACATACACAATTACTAATGCAAGTTAATTCATCAGCCTGCAACTCCGAATTATTTTGGATGTGTACTGCTAGTTTGGTGCCATGTTTGTGATGTGAATATTACACACATTCAATTCCCGCCACTTTTTCAGTACGAGTATATCTTTTACCTAATTAGCGGGCTCTCTGTAGAATATTTCGTACAACTTACCATTACTAATACGCCTTATGGCTCTCGCTAGTATTTAATAAAAACAAGATTATGAACATTTTAACTTCTATTCCAAAGATACTATATGAAAATTGAAAGCACCACACATCATCTCTGATATTGAAGGACCACATGGCCATCCATGTCTCTTTTTCAGGTATGATCATCTGCTGGAACCTTAGGAAATGGATGCCATAGGAGCTAACAGTGCTATATAAAACTATTCATAGAACAAAACTAGATATATGTTACTTATAGAACCATTAAACTTAATTAACTAATGAAGATTGTGTCTCAAATATAGGATGTTATCAAATCACTAGTTCACTACATGCAAGAGATAAGACTCTTCTCTAAAAGTCAACAAAAGAGCTCCAACAGATATGTCATAACTAGAGTATATGACAAGCCTTTCCATTCCAAAAAGACTAAAAAAGAACACTGAAGAGTGCAGGTCAAGCTGGTCTCAGGTTAACCATGGGGAAGCTAACATACCAATCGGATATGAGCATACTAAAGCTTGCAATGCTTAACTGCTGATTGCTCCTCCAAAAGATCTCTAGAAACTGATAAGTAAAGGATCAGAATACTTCATCTCAGGTGGTGATGGACATATGTCTATGAAGTTAACTATTCCAAATTCAACCTGGTATGAGCACACTAGATTTTGCGGGACTTTGTTGCCCTCTCCAAGACATCTGCTAAGACAGCTGGGCATGATCTTTTCAACTGCACATACCCCTGGCTTGCCAACACATCATCCATTCTATTGGAAAACGTGATAAACTCAAGACAAGCATCTTTCAGACTGCTGCAATGGTGCTGATCAGCTTGAGCTAACGTGGTTGCCAGAGTCTCATCATCAAGACTTTTGGAAATAATGCCTTCACATTCAGTCTTCATCCTTTCCATCGCATATCGATCAGCAGCCACCAGTAAGTGCTTGACCATTTCTTTATTCTCGTCGCTATCAAGATCGTCCATGGAAGGCAGTGAGTCCGTGTAGATGAAATGAAGCAATGCCTTGAAAACAGCAGGCTGCATCTCTTCGACTATTATGCTCCGTCTCCGTTTGTCTCTCATCGGACCATAGATCTCTGCCTTGAAGACCGGCGACCGCGCTGCAAGCACAATCTTATGCACACGGAAAATCTCCCCTTTAACGTTGAATGTCACATCTGCTTCCTCCCCTGTCTTCAGCAGTTTTCCAAAATTATCTGGCAAGTCTGACGGTGGTATCTGGACCTCTATGGTGGTCTCAGCAACAAGTGGTTCCTTGAACACAGTGAGATCACACTCAATAACGAGACGGTCATCCCTCAGGTAAGCTGACTGCTCCAGCTCGCTCCTCTTCATGAAATTGCTACTCCCCCAATTAAATGTTTTCTCGAGGGAATTGAACTCCCTCGGCGATTCCAAGTGAATCACCGATGACGACAGCCCGTTGTCCTGATTGACCAACCTCAAGTCATAGAGCGCCCGTACCTTGGGGCCCTTGCCCAGGAGCTCAACGAAGACTGAGATGTAGTCCTTGGCCTCCTCCTTTGATCCATCAGGGTTATAGCGGATGCACCATTGGTACCCGCCAACATAGGCGGGGGTGGACCGGATGAATTTGCCGGTGCCAATGCCCTTATACATACTGTACCCAACGATCTCGAATTCTAGCGTGGCCCGGTCCGTCGCTGGGATTCACCTCGACTTCATCCTTTTTGTTGGCCGCTGCGATGCTGCCATTGCGGGAGATTTGGGGTGTGGTGGGGATGAAGTGCAGCGGCGATGGGAGAGGGTAGGGGAGGGGCAACTGTGGAGGCGGTCTGGGCGTGGGGACCGGCGGCGAGACAGGGCGGCCGGTCTGGGAGTGGGGACGGCGCCCCGGGGAGGAGAGCGCGGCGGCCGGGTGCGGCTGCGGGATTGGACCGGGAGACGAGGGTTTGGGCGAGCGACGGCGGCGACGAGGGTCGAGCGAGCCAAAATCTCTGTTTCCCCGCTGCTTTTTTTTAGCAGAACGCATGGGAGATACCTAGTGATAATAGAGATTAAATGACATCATGATGTCACTCTTGAAAATTGAAATTTACTAGTGTCAAAATATTCCGAATAGGAAAAAGTCCAAATAATATGGTGGGTATTCACAAGATGTGTGTTTGCATTCCCTAAAATATTCAGAACCAAATTAGACATACACAAAAGAATTAAAAAACAAATTGCTATGTGAATAGTGTTATTTTGGATTTTTGTCTATTTGTTAGATTTTTCCTTTTTCTTTTCTATGCGTATATTTTGAATTTGGTTCTGCAAATTCTTGGAACCGTAAATGTGAACACCCACAAATTTTTTTGGAACTTTAAAATTTAAATTTTTAGAATTGGTATCATGATATCAT
This sequence comes from Poa pratensis, assembly GCA_947311845.1. Classification (NCBI taxonomy): domain Eukaryota; kingdom Viridiplantae; phylum Streptophyta; class Magnoliopsida; order Poales; family Poaceae; genus Poa; species Poa pratensis. The sequence continues at coordinate 30,858,156 of CAMZMU010000053.1, read as the reverse complement.
ATGAGGTGTGGTATCACTGGATATGCACTCTCGAACGCACATCATTACGTCTCTGGAACAAAAATTGAAGGTGGCCCGGTAAGCTGTGCCACAGCAATTCCGTAATGTGCGCCCTCTTCGCAAAAAAGTATACTTGAGTCAAATAGCCTTTCTTGCTGGAGGAACACAACTCGGTAGAGTCATCAAAAATTGTTCACTACCACTCTATCAGCAAATATTGTATTTTTTGCCAAATCTGGCCTTTTGTTGAAACTATTGCCAGATCTACCCCTGTGCAAAACTATCATCAACATCAAATTTGGCCCCTGAGGTCGGTGTCAATTAAGATGGAGTTGAACCTGTGAAGGTCGGCGCCAACAAATTTTGCCATTTTGAGGATCAATGGGTTTGGAGCCACTACCCCTGGCGCGGACCTAGTTCGGCGAAATTTTTGTTAGCGTCGACCTTCACAGGTTCGGCTCCATCTTCACTGGCGTCGACCTTGGGCCTAGATTTGACAATAATTTCACACAGGGGTTAGATGTAACAATAGTTTCGTCTAAGGGCCAGATTTGGTAAAAAATACGCAAGTATCCGATGACCGATGGTGACTTCAGGAAAGGCTTGGAGGAGAGGCCGGCTAAGAGCATCTCCACCAGCACCGCTGAAATATTGTCCGGCGCCCCTAAAATTGTGTCCGCTTTGGGGAGCGCTGCTAGACACTTGTTCGACACAATCCGGGGTGCTGCCTACGGTGGCTCCCCAAAACAAAAATTTAAATTTGGCAGCCATTTGCAAATTATGAACAAAAGGTACAATTTTCATTGAAATATGATACATTTCAAAAAATATGAACAAAATTTAATCTACAATTGATCTAGATTTAAACTAGAATTAAACTAATATAAACATGGAGAGGAGGTGGCTCATTGTGGTCGTCCACATGCGCCAGCCAGCGCCTCTCCGCCCTGGCTTTCACCATTCTCTCCCTCTTCGCTCTACATTCCGCCATCCTCTCCCACTCCACCTTCGCTGTGAACTCCTCCCGGTGCCTCCTCTCCAGCGCTCGTGCTTCGTCGGCCCAGCAGAAAGCGTCTTCCACTTGGCGACGTGAGCATCCGCCACGTCAAAGCGGCAAACGTCACATGCACCGGCAGAGGCCCTCTGGGTGTTCAGCTCCTCACCCTCCTCCCTCACTCGACGTCACTCTCCTTGCCCTCTTCATTATGCTCGTCGTGAGACAGCGGAAGATTTGGGTCCTCCGTCGGGAAACAACGACGCGCAACCTAGGTGAGGGTGGCCCAAGGGATTGCTAGGCAACATGGCATGGCATGTTGTCGATGGCGCGGCGTAGGTTGTGTTGCCTATGGCGAGCTGGGAGAGCATGGCAAGAAACAGAGGCACAACGGGGCTTCATATAGTTGATCGATTGGGTGGGAGAGTGAGGCGGGAAGCGGTGTCGCGCATAGGAACCAATGAGTGGGTCATGAGGGGACAGTTTAATGCTGATGGCACGTCTCCGTCATGCTGGCTTTGGAGTGCCGGTGTAGATGCTCTAAATTTATGTCAGGCCGGACACTTGGGCTACCATTGTGTCCGTTTTCGTGCCCTGCACCACAACGAGTCTTTGGAGTGCTCGTGGAGATGCTCTAAGTACGCCAATTTTTACCACGAGCTTGGGAGGAGTAACGACTAACGAGGAAGCTTTATTAAAAGTCTCCACACCGCACATGGACCAATATGTTTGTGCTATTCTTATTCTGAGTTCCTGAATATTTTTGCCCTGCGAACATTTTTTTAGGTCAACCGCCCCCATTCCATTTTCATTGAAAAACAAAATGGCAGTGTCACAAGCATTTGAGTTCAGGTTTCCTCCAGGCTACTGCCTCAAAAACACCAGCCCACGGCTCAATTTAGAACTAAAAGGAGAACATTACAGCACATCTAAGCATCAGGCACGCAGGCCTTCACATCATCAGAAGCGTGCTCCAGTCACCAGCATTCTTATCAGAACTTCAGGTGTTCGCCGTACAAGCATAGATGTTGTCCTTATCTTCTTTAGCTGTTTGGCAGAGCTGGGGCTTCCATCACTTTCTTCTCCATCGAACGTACACTGTTCCAGAAAACTTATATTCTAATTGGGGCACAGAGATAGCCATTTTTTGGTAATTTCACCACTCGCAACCACAGCACCTGCATGACAGACCACACACATCGTCTAAAGAACAAGTCGTTCCGATGTTTCCAGGTCGCCACATAAAAGCCGCAACAACCATATTTAACAGCATTATTTCCCGCAAAAAAAACTGCATTTTCAGCATTGCTGATCCATAGTCTAGCAACATTCTTACCGTTAAGGCCCACATTCTTCTTAACTATAATATATATATCAGCCACAAATTTTACACAGTATAACCGGAAAAGAGCAGATGATCAACATTTTCAGTTACAGAACAGAGAAGGCAGGTTTTATCAGGCACATCTCTTGTCTCTTGAACACTTTATCTCTAGTGAACAGCTTATTATGCGAAACAAGCCAAAGAAACACATGGTCCTAGGGGGTATATGCAAATTCCATGGAGCAGCTGTAAAAACAGGAGTCACGCCTCTGAAATTCAGCACATCATAAAGAGACTAAAGTATATAAACCAGAGCTATACAATTGCATCCTCATTATCAGATAACCAGATAGACAATGCAATCTGTTCCAGCTCATACTATTGATCCATCATCTAAACACTAAAAACTCTCCTAAAGGTAAGTTTGACGTTATACCCATCCCAGATTTCATTCATTGTTGCCCTTGCTGGCCACAAACAAAGTACAATCCGGAACATGATAGCAAGGCTGCTCTGACCAAACCACTGGTCTTCCCTGTGAACATTATGTGTACGCAGATGAAGAGACCGAGAGATATGTATACATTTTCCAAGTTATCGATCAGACTCATGTACATAATTATAGAGGATAGATTAGTCTTATCAATGCAGGTTACCTGGAACGCCTTGGATTAGGACAAGATGAATGGGTTCAGTTAATATGATTGATTTTCGGATCCATGTGAGTGAGTTTGGTGGTTGGAGTTTATGCATATCGTCGGATGAGTATTTCTTGGATCATCCATGTGCGAGTAAAATTTATGAAAGCCATTTCAATCAAAAGAATGAGATTTAAAATTATATATATTATGTGATATGTTTGGTTTATTTCATATTTGGTTGCACAATTACTAGTGCAAGTTAATACATTAGCCTGCAACTGCTATTTATTTTGGATGTGTACTGCTAGTTTGGTGCCATGTATGGGATGTGAATATTTCACACATTCAATTTCAGTACAAGTATATCTTTTACCTAATTAGCAGGCTCTCTGTAGAGTATTTTGTACAACTAACCATTACTAATACACCTTATGGCTCTCGCAAGTATTTAATAAAAATAAGATTATGAACATTTTAACTTCTACCCCAAAGATACTATATCAAAATTGAAAGCACCACATCATATCTGATATTGAAAAACCACATGGCCATCCAAGACCTTTTTTCTAGTATGATCGTCTGCTGGAACCTTAGGAAACGGTTGCCATAAGAGCTAAAACTATTCAGAGAACAAAACTGGATGTACGTTACTTATAGAACCACTAAATGCAGTTTTAATTTTACAGAATACTTATGAGGCAGATGTACACAGCATTGACGTGGGAACTCCAAATAAATTAATCACACAATATGATCGTCATGAAACTAGCAACCAAGAAATATATAAACCTATACATCCGAGAGGCAGTTAGTTGAAGATGTAGCATGCAGGAGATACTGAATGTATGAACCAGGAAGGCACACCTCGCATACATATAGAGATCCAGGTGCAAACCTTAAATTTCCCATCTGCCTACATTTCTAAAACATATCAATGTACACATTTTTTCATTAAATAGTATTTTTATGGAAGAAAAAACAACTGGCCATGAACATACCTTTGAGACAAGCAATTATAATTTTCTTTCAAAACTGATTGACATCCGTTAGCATCTTGTAATGTCTGGTTTAATTTCATCTCACACTTATCTTCCCATAAGGCCCATAACACACCTACGACTATCATGAAGACATATCACATATATTGATCGACATGTGCAGATATTATCATTGTTTATTTAATGTTTAAAAGCGCCTTCATATGGCACAACTCCGATGATTGTTAATTCCATCTTTGTTGGGTCAACCACTCATGTATGAAAACCATTTTGAACTTTGCATTTTCCCTAACTGAAATCTGACAGTTATTTTTCAGATGTAAATGTCTAACTATGATGGTAGATATGTATACTCAAAAGTAACTGATAGGAATTCAAAGGTTTCCTGCCTTTGAAAAGAGAGAAATCAAGAGAGCACATATACATTCAAGAACAGTAGATGTTCAAAAAATAGTTCAAAAAAACTTAATGTACTAATGAAGATTTTATAATCTCATATATAAGATGATATCGAATCAGAAGTTCACTACACCCAAGAGATTAGACTCTTCTCCGAAGTCAAGAAAATAGCTCTAACAGATATGTGATAACTAGAGCATATGACGAGCTTTTCCATTCCAAAGAGGCTACAAAATATAACAAAAAGGCAGGACAAGCTGTCTCAGGCGGTATCGTGTAACCAGTGGGAAGCTAACACAATAATCGGATATGAGAATTCTAAAATTTGCAATACTTAACTGCTGATTGCCCCTCCAAAAGATCTCTAGAAACTGACAAGTGAAGGATCAGACTACTTCATCTCGGGTGGTGATGGCTATATGTCAATTAAGTTATAATTTTGCGAGACTTTGATGCCCTCTCCAAGACATCTGCTAAGACAGCTGGGCATGATCTTTTCAACTGCACATACCCCTGGCTAGCCAACACATCATCCATTCTATTTGAAGACATGATAAATTCAAGACAAGCATCTTTCAGCCTGCTGCAGTGGTGCTGATCAGCTAGAGCTAACGTGGTTGCCACAGTCTCAACATCAAGACTTTTGGAAATAATGGCTTCACATTTAGCCTTCATCCTTTCCATCGCATACCGATCTGCAGCCACTAGTAAGTGCTTGACCATTTCTTTGTTCTCATCACCATCAAGATCGTCCATGGAAGGCAGGGAATCTGTGTAGATGAAATGAAGCAATGCCTTGAAAACAGTAGGCTGCATCTCTTCGACTGTTATGCTCCGTCTCCGTTTGTCTCTCATCGGTCCATAGAGCTCTGCCTTGAAGACCGGCGACCGTGTTGCAAGCACAATCTTATGCGCACGGAAAATCTCCCCTTTAACGTTGAATGTCACATCTGTTTTCTCCGCTGTCTCTAGCAGTTTCCCAAAATTATCTGACAAGATGGTGGTATCTGGATCTCTACGGTCTCGGCAACAAGTGGAAGTGGTTCCTTGACCACGGTGAGATCGCACTCAATAACGAGACGGTCATCCCGCAGGTAAGCTGACTGCTCCAGCTCGCTCCTCTTCATGAAACTGGGCTTCCCCCAAGCACATGTTTTGTCGAGGGAATTGAACTCCCTTGGCGATCCCAAGTGGGACTTCACCGATGACGACAGTCCGCTTTCCTTGTTGACCAACCTCAAGTCGTAGAGCGCCCGTGCCTTGGGGCCCTTGTCCAGGATCATGATGAAAACTGAGACGTAGTCCTTGATCTCCTCCTTTGATCCGTCAGGGTAATAGAGGATGCACCATTGGTACCCGCCAACAGAGACGGGAGCGGACTGGATGAATTTGCCGGTGCCCATGCCCTTATATAGACTGTACCCAATGATCTCGAATGCGAGCGTGGCCCGCTCCGTCGCTGGGATGCACCTCGACTCCATCCTTTTTGTTGGCCGCTGCGATGTTGCCATTGCGGGAGCTTTGGGGTGTGGTGGGGATCTAGTGCAGCTGCAATAGGAGAGGGGATGATCTAAACGGCCAGCTGCCGCCCCCACGGCCTCACCATCTGAATTTCTCACCACAAATCCCCAGGCGCCGCTCCCAGAAGCTTGATTAAAGCAGCCATCAGTGTTAATCTTGAGGACCTCGCCTTCAGGAGCCTTCCAATCGTGGGGCTGAGGAGATGAGGGTTTTATGTTTCTTCACAAAGAATTCCTCATACTCCCCTGCTAGTCTGTATACCTGAGACTCAACACGGCTTGAGCTGCTGAGGAACTTTGCTTCCCTAAAAAATGTGGCTGGGAAACTCTTGCAGTTAAATGTATCCAGTGCACCTAACCTTCATCTGCATAAACTTCGGAAATATAGTGTATATTGTTTCAAAGTCTCAAATCATAATTCAAAACGATACTCGAGAACAAAACTGAAAATTCAGTGGCAATGGTGCTAATAGGCCGAATTTGTCTAGTGATTGTTGTTGTTTCTCAATATGATTATTAAGTTCACTAGATAAATTATACCGCACCCCGCACCCCGCGACCTCCTCCCACGAAACCCTAGCCGCCGCCGCGCCCGCGCCGTCGGCCGGCCGCGCCGCCCCCTCTCTCCTCCTCTCCATCCCCAACCGCCCGCGTCCGCGTCGCCCCCGCGGCGGTCGGTCGCGGCCCTCGGCCGTCTCCGCTCGGCCAAATCCTCCGCGTTTCCTCTCCCGCCGCCGTCGGCGTGGGCCCCGAGCGAGGGCTCGGGCGGTGCCGGCGACGGCGGTGCTCCTCTACCCGAGTTTGATGGACGCCGCGCGGGGCGGCGACTCTCAGGCGGCGGTGTGACCCAAGGCGGCGGTGGCCCGGCTTTGGCCGGATGGTGGCTCTCCCGTGGTGCTGTCTGGCCCGGCGGGCAGTGCAGGGACGGACGGCGGTGTACTCGGGCGGCGCCGGCAGAGCCTTGCGGCCCAGATCTGGGCCCTCGGGCCCGTCTGGGCCGGGGCGGGCTGGCCCTACCTGCTGCACACACTGCAGATGACGGCGAGGTGGATGGTGCAAGGGCAGCGGCGGCGGTGACCGGCCTGTTGCAGCGCGGCGGCGGGCTTTACGGGCCCAATCCGGGCCCGGCTGGATCCTGTTGGGACTGGTGTGCCTCCACAGGGCTTTACGGGCCCGCTGGGCCCGGCCGGACCTAACGGGAACTAGTGTGCTCTGCTGCTGCGTCCGGTCGACTACCGCCCTCGGCGGTGGAGGCGTTCCCTCCCGCGCGGTCGTGCTGCTGCTGACCCCGGTTCATCCTACCCCTGCCTCTGTCTTGCAGGCTCGGGACGGCGGCTTTGGTGCGACGACGATGGTGGCTTTGTGACCGTGGTGGCGATTGTTGGTGGGCGGCTAGTTTGGTGGTGGCAAGGCCTCGTCTTGCGGGGCTCCGGTGCGACGGATCATCCGAGGGTTGTGGATAGGGTTTTTTCGGAGAAATCCTTGTTGGCTCGGCCGACACCGACGCGATACCGCTTCTGGGTGGCATCATCCCTTCTTGAAGGGCGTCGTGGCTACCCTTCGTTCGCATCCCTCAGTGTACCGGGGGAAACCCTAGGATCAGTGCGCTGGTCCGAGCAGCAGCGTCTGCGTGCCTTCTTGAAGGTGCTGCTTGGTACTTGATCTAGTGCTAGGAGCGTGGTAGTACTTTGTCGGAGAGGGCGCAGCGGTTACGAGTCACTGTAGTTTAGTCAATCCGCCTATGTCTCCTTTCTTTTCTTTCTTTTCTTTTCTTTGGGTGTCTGTTTGCTGCTGCCCCAGCATTGCGTAACTGTTGGTTGTATCGGGTTGTTGCTATATTTATATAGCGGGGCTACGGCCTATTTCGTCTATAAATTATACCGCCTTAGATAAATGTTATGTCTGTGTGCTAATTAATTTCAAGATTTGTCAACAACTTCTAATGCTTGTGTACCGAAGTTTGGTGCATTCGTGCACCAATGTCCAATGGTCACGGTGCAACATCGACATATACGCAGGCACGCACAGGGGAAAAAATAGCGATGTACTAAACGGATATTCAAACCGGGTGGTGGGTCTAGATGCACCCATTAGCTAATTTATTTTTGGTTTTTTTTCAGAATGTCAAAAAAATTCAGAAAAAAATCCGGATGTACGTTACAGTGTGATGTGTTAGCACAAAAATTGGCATGGTGAAAAAACTTTTTTAGCAACCTGTACAAAAAAGACAAAATTCCGACACGTATATGTACATTTCCGTATGTCCGAATTTGTCTTTTTTGCACAGGTTGCAAATTTTTTTTTTCTTCGCGTAACATTTTGTGCTGGCTTGCAATGTGTTGGACTACATGCAAAAAATTTATTTTGAATTTTTTGACATTTGAAAAAATGATTTTTGGGTAGTGGGTGCATCTACACCCACTACCCAAATCGCCGCGTCCTGTACTAAAGGTTTTCACGGGGCGAGTGAAACGTCAGGGGGGTCAACCCACATGAAACCCATAGCAACAATGTTAACAACAGCACTTTTAGTACTACCTCGATCCAGTATAACCGTGGAGAACGTACTTTCATAGTACAAAAAATTGTGTACATATTGCGACGTTATTCCAGACCAGAGGGAGTATTGTTGATGCCACATTCTCATAGTTTAGGCCCACATTCTTCTTAACTATAGTAGATATATCATCCCACACAATTTTCACAATACCACATGAAAAGAGCAGATGATCAACATTTTCATTTTCGGAACAGATAAGGCTGGTTTTATCAGGTATCTCTTGTCTCTTCAACAGGTTATCTCTAGAGCTTATTATGCGAAACTAGGCAAAGAAAACCATGGACCCTGGGGGTATATGCGAATTCCAGAGAGCAGGCCTAAACACAGGAGTCACACCTCTGAAATTCAGCACAGCATAAAGCGAATGAAATATATAAACCAGAGCTATGAAGTTTACAGACCATTGCATCCTTATTAAGTCATTATCAGATAACCTGATAGACAATGCAATCTGTTCCAGCTGATACCATTGCTCCATCATCTTAACACTGAAATTCTCCTATAGGTGAGTTTCAGGCTATTCCCGTCCCAGCTATCATTAATTGTTGGCCCTTGCCTTTCACAGACAAAGTACAGATCCCAGAACATGATAGCAAGGTTGGTTTGACCAAACCACTGGTCTTCCCTGTGTACATTTTGTGTGTGCAGATGAAGAGACCGCGAATGTACACATTTTCTAAGCAACTTATCGATCAGACTCATGTACAGATCTCAGATGACACTTTAGTCTTACCAATGTAGGTTACGTGGAAGGCCTTGGATTAGGACAAGATGCATGTATTCAGTTAGTATGATTGATTTTCGGACCCATGTGAGTGAGTTTGGTGTTTGGAGTTTATGCATATCGTCGATGAGTATTTCACGGATCATCCATTTGCAAGTAAAATTTATGAAAGCCATTTGAAGCAAAGAAATGCGACTACAAATATATCTACCATGATATTTTTGGTTTATTCGTATTTGGTGAAGTACAAATACAAAGTTACTAGTGCAAGTTAATTTTTCAGCCTGCAACTGCAAATTATTATTTTGGATGTATGCTGCTAGTTTGTTGCCATGATTGGGATGTGAAGATTACACAGATTCAATTCCTGCCAGTTTTTCGGTAGGACTATACATTTTTACCACTACTAATCTTACTATATATCAAAGCCAACCGTTTCAACCTCCCACCGAAGTGGCCACGTCGCCCGCATTCTTCTCGGCCGTCCGATCGGCTGGCAACGGCCCACGTTCGCAGATAATCGCACTTCTACAGTGCTCGGTGGGAGGACCAATTTGTAATTCGCGAAAAGATCGGGGGTTTCCGTGCAAAAACGTCACTGCAGCGCAACATCTTGCAAAAAAGACCCCTCAAAGGACTAATTCGTCAATTCAAAAAATCCCAGGGACCTTTGTATAAAAACGCCGCGGAGCCCGGCCACCGATGACGTCACCGCTGACGTCACCGCGTGTCTGGGCTAGGCCGACTGCTGGGCTGGGCCGCGTACTGTGCGTCTGTCTCGGCCTTTTTTCTTTTTTTTTTCTCTCTTTTTTTTTTCTTTTCCCAAACCTTTAACAGTTTTTAAAATATATCTCAAAATCAATAAAATTTCTCCAAATCAAAAGTTTATGTAGAAACACTAGATTCTTTTCTAAAATATTCCAACATTTTCAAAAACAATAGATTTTTTTTAAACAAATTTTGAAAAATCCAAATCAATGAATTTTGAAACAAATCTCCAAACCGATTCAAACCACTTTCTAAAAAATTTGGGAAAAATAAAAAATAAAAAAAATCCACTCCAAAACAATATCTTTAAACTATAGATTTTTTTAACAGATTTTGAAAAATCCAAATCAATAAATTTTGAAACAAATCTCCAAATCAACTCAAATCACTTTCTAAAAATTTGAATTGTTTTTTGAAAAATAACCACTCCAACTACTTTGTGATCTTTTCCAAACTTTTCGATTTATTTAAACAATTTCCAAAAAAAAAAAACGCAAAACAATATCTCTGAATATATCCATCAGAAAAAATATGAATAATATATCAAAACGTTCATACAAAATACATGCTGACTACTTATGCTAAACTTACGTCATACAATCACAACTCAAATACGAATATTCAAAAAAACTTCAAAAAATGCTAACTCTTCGTATTTCAACATCTCTCAAAACATCCACAAATTTTAAATAACGATATTTTCAAATTTGCATTTTTTACAACACGGGTGCGGCATGAATTAACACTACAAACAAATTTGAATATTCTAAAATATCATTTGCCTTCAAAATCTAACCATTTTACAAACGTCAAAATAATTAGAATAAAAAAAAACTTTCCAATTCGACTAATTTTCACAATCTAAATAATTTTCCAAACACAGACTCCCTTTGCATTCAAACAATTCTCAAAATATACGTAACTTTTAAACGTCGCTGATTTCAAAATCAAATCTTTACCGCACAGGTGCGGCGGTGCCGCCGCACCAATTTACCTAGTAGACCTTATGGCTCTCCCTAGTACGGAGAATTTAATTAAAATAAGATTATGAACATTTGAACTTCTTAGCCATAGATACTAGATCACAATTGAAAGCACCACATCATCTCTGATATTGAAGGACCACATGGTCATCCATGTCCTTTTTCTGGTATGATCATCTGCTGGAACCTTAGGAAATTAGTGCCATAAGAGCTAACAGTGCTATATAGAACTATTCACATAACTAAATTTCACATGGATGTACGTTCCTTATAGAAATGCAGATTTAGTTTTTATAGAACACCTATGTGGCTGATAATTAAGGAAATTAAAGATGGGGCGAACAGATTTGACTCTTGCCTTCTGATTATATACGATTAGGCTTAACTCTATAGAGAGACGGCATAAGCTGGAAAAGTTAACATCAAAACCATTTTGAGTACTCTGAATTTCTCTAAGTGAATATACAGAGAATGAGCACGAGGATAGACACATGTACACACAACATTGACGTCGGTACTCAATAAATAAATTACACAATATAATCGTCATGAAATTAGCAACCAAGAAATATATACAATCTATGCATCCGAGAGTCAATTAGTTAAATATGTAGCATGCAGGAGATAATGAATGCATGAACGGAAGGCACATCTCGCATACAAATAGAGATGAGGTGCAAACCTCAAATTTCTCATCTGCCTCAAATTACTAAAACATACCGATGAACACTTTTTCAAGTTATAAAATGTTATTTTTAGGGAAGAAAAAGAGACTGGCCATGAACATAAATTTGGGACAAGCAATTATTATTTGCCTTAAAAACTGCATTGACATCCTTAGTATCTTGTAATGTCTGGTTCAACTTGATCTCACACTTATCTCCCATAAGGCCCATAACACCCCTACCGCTATAACTCATGATCGACATATCACATACTCCCTCCATTCCATATTAGTTGTCACTGCTCTAATACAAAGTTGTACTAAATCAGCGACAACTAACATGGAACAGAGGGAATATATTAGATCTACCTGTACAGGTTTTCATTGTGTACAAGCGCCTTCATATAGCACAGCACTTATGATTGTCAATTCCATCTGTGTTGGGTCAACCACTCATGTATGAAAACTATTTTGAACTTAGCAATTTCTCTAACAAAAATCTGGCAATTATTCTTCACCTGCAAATGTCTACCTATGGTGGTAGATATATATATACTCAAAAGTAACAGATAGGATTTCAAAGGTTTCTGCCTTTAAAAAGAGAGGAATCAAAAGAGCATATATAAATTAGAGAATAGTAGGAGTTCATAAAAAAGTTTTAAAAAGGTTGATGAACTAATGACGATTTTATTTTATCATATATAGGATGATATCAAATCACCAGTTCACTACATACAAGAGATAAGACGTCTCCTACAAAAGTCAACAAAAGAGCTCCAACAGATATGAGAAAGCTACAGCATATGACAAGTTCCATTCCAAGGACTAAAAAGATCACTGCAGGACAAGCTGGCCTCAGGTGGTATCGGTTAACCATGGGGAACCTAACATAACAATCGGATATGAGCATACTAAAACTTGCAATGCTGAATTGTTGATTGCTCCTCCAAAAGATCTCTAGAAACTGACAAGTGAAGGATCAGACTACTTCATCTCAGGCGGTGATGGCAATATGTAAATAAAGTTACCTATTCCAAATTTCACTTGGCATGAGCACACTAAATTTTGCGAGGCTTTGTTGCCCTCTCCAAGACATCTACTAATACAGCAGGGCATGATCTTTTCAACTGCACATATCCCTGGCTTGCCAACACATCATCCATTCTATTTGAAGACATGATAAATTCAAGACAAGCATCTTTCAGCCTGCTGCAGTGATGCTGATCAGCTAGAGCCAACGCGGTTGCCACTGTTTCAACATCAAGACTCCCGGAAATAATGCCTTCACATTCAGTCTTCATCCTTTCCATGGCATACCGATCTGCAGCCACTAGTAAGTGCTTGACCATTTCTTTATTCTCATTGCTATCAAGATTGTCCATGGAAGGCAATGAATCAGTGTAGATGAAATGAAGCAATGCCTTGAAAACAGCAGGCTGCATGTCTTCTACTGTTATGCTCTGCCTCTGTTTGCCTCTCATCGGTCCGTAGAGCTCTGCCTTAAAAACTGGAGACCGCATCGCAAGCACAATTTTGTGGGCAGAAAAAACCTCCCCTTTAACATTGAATGTCACGTCTGCTTCCTCCGCTGTCTCTAGCAATTTTCCAAGATTATCTGACAAGTCGTAGGGTGGTACGTGGACCTCCACGGTAATTGCAGCCTCGGCAACAAGTGGTTCCTTGACAACAGTGAGATCACACTCAATTATGAGACGGTCATCCCGAAGGTAAGCCGACTTCTCCAGCTTGCTCCTCTTCATGAAACAGCGAAATCCCCAAATACATGCAAACTGTATGGTGTCGAGAGGATCGAATACCTTTGGGGATTCCAAGCGGGACATCACCGATGACGACAGCCCGCTATCCTGGTTGACCAACCTCAAGTCATAGAGCGTCCGTACCTTAGGGCCATTCGTATCCGCCAACAGAAGCTCTACGAATACTGAGATGTAGTCCTTGACCTCCTCCCTTGATCCATCAGGGTAATAGCGGATGCACCATTCGTATCCGCCAACAGAGGCGGGGGTGGACCGGACGAATTTGCCGGTGCCCATGCCCTTATGCATACTGTACCCAACGATGTCGAATTCTAGCGTGGCCCGCTCCGTCGCTGGGATGCACCTCGACTTCATCCTTTTTGTTGGCCGCTGCGATGCTGCCATTGCCGGAGATTTGGGGTGTGGTGGGGATCAAGACAGCGGCGATAGGAGAGGGTAGGGGAGGACCAAGTGTCGAGTCGGTCTGGGCGTGCGGAACGGCGGCGAGACAGGAGCGGGCGGGCGGCCGGCCGGCGGGATTGGACCGGGAGACTAGGGTTTGGGAGAGCTACGGCGGTGAGGGTTTGCGCAGCCAAAATCTCTGTTTTCCCCGCTGCTTTTTTTTCAGAAGCTTCCCCCTCGCATGCCCACCCTTGTTAGTTTTTTTTCTAGCAGAACGCACGTAAAAAGCTGAAAATGGCCACTTTCCGGTACCGGACACTTGTCCAGCATAATCCCGGGTGCTGCCCACAGCGATAACCAAAAACCAAAAATTGACCAGCATTTGCAAATTATATACATAATACGGAGTTTTCATTAAAATAGGAAAATTACAACTACCTTTAATCTACAACTAATCTAGGCTAATTAGAACTAAACTAATCTAAATGCCGAGACGAGGTGGCTCGCTTGGGCTAGCCTCGTCGTCCATTGCCGCATGAGAGGGGTCGACCTCGTCGTCATTCGCCCCGGCGACGGTGAGCAGCCGCCACGCCGAAGAGGCAAGCCTCGCGTGCACCGGCAAAGGCCCTCTGGGCGTTCAGCTCATCGTCCTCCTCTAGCCACTCCAAGTCACTCTCCTCGCCCTACTTATTGTGCTCATCGTCCAACGGCGAAGGATTTGGGTCCTCCATCGGGAAACGATGTCGCGCAGCCTGGGTAGGAGTGGCCCAGGAGGTTGCTAGGCGGCACGGTGTGGGTTGTGTAATTGTCTTGTCTACGGCGAGAAGCGGCGGCACCATGGGTCTTCTTAGCCAACCCACTGGGCGGGAAAGCGAGGCAGGAAACGGTGGCGCGCGGGAGCCGACGAGTGGGTGGTGAGGGGACGTGCCAGTTTAATATCAGTGACACATCTCTCTCGCGCTGGCGTGGCACCACCACTCGGGAAAACTACTTCGACATTACTGCCGCGACGTGACCGGTGTGCGGGTTACAAGTGGGCCCGTATGTTTATTGCTGCATGGGGACATGTTCAGACATTGTCCGGCAGTTCCGAGTCCGCCCACAAGTTTGGAGGCCCGCTCGGTGATGTCAGATAAAAATCGGGTGCCCCATCGAGAAGACGGAGGCATGCATGCACAACAAGATGGCGGTACATGAAGATGCAAAGAGTTCCAGTAAGCATCGATCATCCTCTACCTCTTCTTTTGTTAAGAGTCTCCACACCGCCCATCGACCAAGATGTTTTTGTACTATTCTGAGTTCCTGAATATTTTTGCCCTGTGAACATTTTTTTAGGTCAACAAGCAGCTCACCGCCCCCATTCCATTTTCATTGAAAAACGAAATGGAGTGTCACAAACATTTGAGTTCAGGTTTCCTCCAGGCCCAGCCCACCGGCTCAATGTAAAACTAAAAGAAATACATTACATCAAATCTAAGCATCAGGTTTCCATAGTTTTACTTTCACATCTTCAGGAGCGTGCTCCAGTTGCCAGCCTTCTTATCAGAACTTCAGGTGTTCGTGGTACAAGCATATATGGTGTCCATATTTTCTTTAGCTGCTTGACAGAGCTGGGGCTTCCATCACTTTCTTCTCAACACACTGTTCCAGAAAACTTGAATTCTTCTTAGAGCACAGAGATAGCCATCTTTTTTGGAATTTCACCACTCGCAACCACAGCACCTGCAAGCCAGACCGCACACATCGCCTAAAGAACATGTCATTCCTATGTTTCCAGGCCGCCCACATAAAACCGGAACAACCATACTTAACAGCATTTTTGACGCAAAAAAACAGCATTTTCAATATTTCTGATCCATGGTGTAGCAACATTCTCATCGTTAAGGCCCAGATTCTTCTTAACTATAGTAGATATATCAGCGCACACATTTTACATAATATAACCGGAAAAGAGCAGATGATAAACATCTTCATTTTCAGAACAGAGAAGGCAGGTTTTATCAGGCACATCTTTTGTCTCTTCAACACTTTATTTCTAGTGAGCAGCTTATTATGCGAAACTAGCCAAAGAAACACATGGACCCGAGGGGTATATGCAAATCTCATGGACAGTCACACCTCTGAAATTCAGCAGAGCATAAAGAGTCTGTAAAATATATAAACCGAGCTATACAATTGCAACCTCATTATCTGGATAACCTGATAGACAATGCAATCTGTTCCAGCTCATACAACTTCTCCATCATCTTAACACTAAAAACTCTCCCAAAGGTGAGTTTCAGGTTATACCCGTGTCAGATTTCATATATCGTTGCCCCTTGCTGGCCACAAACAAAGTACAGATCCGGAACATGATAGCAATGCTGCTCTGACCAAACCACTGATCTTCCCTGTGAACATTTTGTGTATGAAGATGAAGAGACCGAGAGATATTTACACATTTTCTAAGAACCTTATATCGATCAGACTCATGTACATAATTACAGAGGATAGATTAGTCTTATCAATGCAGGTTACCTGGAACGCCTTGGATTAGCACAAGATGCATGTGTTCAGTTAGTATGATTGATTTTCGGATCCATGTGAGTGAGTTTGGTGTTTATGCATATTGTCGAATGAGTATTTCTTGGATCACCCATGTGTGAGTAAAATTTATAAAAACCAACTGAATGAAAGGAATGAGATTAAAAAACATGTCTATGATGTGATATGTTTGGTTTATTTCATATTTCGTTGAGTACACATACTCAATTACTAATGCAAGTTAATTCATCAGCCTGCAACTCCGAATTATTTTGGATGTGTACTGCTAGTTTGGTGCCATGTTTGTGATGTGAATATTACACGCATTCAATTCCCGCCACTTTTTCAGTACGAGTATATCTTTTACCTAATTAGCGGGCTCTCTGTAGAATATTTCGTACAACTTACCATTACTAATACGCCTTATGGCTCTCGCTAGTATTTAATAAAAACAAGATTATGAACATTTTAACTTCTATCCCAAAGATACTATATCAAAATTGAAAGCACCACACATCATCTCTGATATTGAAGGACCACATGGCCATCCATGTCTCTTTTTCAGGTATGATCATCTGCTGGAACCTTAGGAAATGGATGCCATAGGAGCTAACAGTGCTATATAAAACTATTCATTCACAGAACAAAACTAGATATATGTTACTTATAGAACCATTAAACTTAATTAACTAATGAAGATTGTGTCTCATATATAGGATGTTATCAAATCACTAGTTCACTACATGCAAGAGATAAGAGTCTTCTCTAAAAGTCAACAAAAGAGCTCCAACAGATATTGAAGGAGGTGCCTCGCTAGGGCTAGCCTCGTCGTCCATCGCCGCGTGAGAGGGCCCGGCCTTGTCGTCGTTTGCCCCCGGCTCGACGAAAGAGGGGAGTCAGGCTCATTGCTGCCGGCCACATGCCCCAGACAGCACCTCTTCACCCTGTCTTGCACCATCCTCTCCCTTCCCCTCTCTGCCCTGCCTTTTGCCACCCTCTCCCTCTCCACCTCCATGACGAAATCCTCTCGGCACCTCCTCTCCAACGCTTGTGCTTCGTCCACCCGAGCAAAAGCGTCTTCCATCTGGTGACGGTGAGGTCCGTCAAGTCGAAGCGGCAAGCCTCACATGCACCGTCAGAGGCCCTCTGGGCGTCCAGCTCCTTGTACTCGCCACTCCACGTCACTCTCCTTGCCCTCCTCATTGCGCTCGTCGTCAGACGGCGGAGGATTTGGGTCCTCCATCGGGAAACGACAACGCGCGGTCTGGGTGCGGGTGGCCAGGTAGAAAGTGCCTAGGCGGCTTGGCATGTTAATGACGGCACAACGTGGGTTGTCTTTTCTATGGCGAGATGTGAGAGCACGGCGAGAAGCCACGGCACCGCGGGTCTTCTTATAGCCGGCCGACGAGGCGGGAAAGCGAGGCGGGAAGTAGCGGGAAAAGGTGACGCGTGGAAACCGACGGGTGAGTGGAGAGGGGACGTGCCGGTTTAATGCTGTCGACACGTCTCCACCGCGCTGGCCTGGCAGCGCCGCTTAGGAAGGGTTGCTCAGCCATTACCGCCGCGACGTGACCTGTGTGCGGATGACAAGCGGGGCCCGCTTGTCGGTGGCCGCATGCGGATATGTCCGGCAGCACAGTCTGTCCCCAAGTTTGAAGTCTCGCTCGGGGGTGTCGGACAAAAATCGGGCGAGGCCGGACACTTGGGGGTGCCGATGTGTCCTCCGGCACCTCAATGGGGTTTTGGGGTGCCGGTCGACATGCTCTACATACAACGGAAAGTTCGACCACGAGCTTGAGAGGAGGCTTCATGACCGAGCATCTTAGAATCATGAGCGGATGAAAGTTGGACCATACCATGTGTGATGTGTCCATGTGCCCGTCGAAAGGAGACGGAGGCATGCCTTCACAACAAGATGGACAGACTCAAGTACATGAAGACGCATAGAGTTGCAGTAAGCATCGATCATCATCTGTCTCTTCTTTTTTTGGGTAACGAGGGAGCTTTATTAAGAGTCTCCACACCGCACATCGACCAAGATGTTTTTGTGCTATTTTAAGTTGCTGAATATTTTTGCCCTGTGAACATGTTTTCAGGTCAACAGGCAGCTCACCGCCCCATTCTATTTTCACTGAAAAACGAAATGACAGTGTGACGCATTTGAGTTCAGGTTTCCTCCAGGCTATTGCCTCAAAAACACCAGCCCACGGGCCACGGCTCAATTTAGAACTAAAAGAAAAACATTACACAGTTCTACCTTCACATCTTCAAGAGCGTGCTCCAGTCGTTAGCCTTCTTATCAGAACTTCAGGTGTTTGCGGTACAAGCATAGATGTTGTCCTTATCTTCTTTAGCTGCTTAGCAGAGCTGGGGCTTCCATCACTTTCTTCTCCATCGAAAGAACACACTGTTCCAGAAAACTTGAATTCTTCTTAGGGCACAGAAATAGCCATCTTTATAGGAATTTCACCACTCACACACAGCACCTGCAAGACAGACCGCACACAACGCCTAAAGAACATGTCATTCCTATGTTTCCAGGTCGCCCACATAAAAGCCACAACAACCATATTTAACAGCATTTTTTCCCGCAAAAAAACTGCATTTTCAGTATTGCTGATCCATAGTCTAGCAACATTCTCATCATTAAGGCCCACATTCTTCTTAACTAGTATAGTAGATATATCAGCCCACAAATTTTACACAATATAACCGGAAAAGAGCAGATGATCAGCATTTTCATTTTCAGAACAGAGAAGGCAGGTTTTATCAGGCACATCTCTTGTCTCTTCAACACTTCATCTCTAGTGATCAGCTTATTATGCGAAACTAGCCAAAGAAACACATGGGCCCTACGGGTATATGCAAATCCCATGGAGAGTCACACCTCTGAAATTCAGCTCAGCATAAAGAGATTGTAAAATATATAAACCAAAGCTACACAATTGCATCCTCATTATTAGATAACCTGATAGACAATGCAATCTGTTCCAGCTCATACAATTGCTCCATCATCTTAACAATACAAACTCTCCTAAAGGTGAGGTTCAGGTTATACCCGTCCCAGATTTCATTAATATTGCCCCTTGCTGGCAGAGTACAGATCCGAAACATGATAGCAAAGCTGCTCTGACCAAACCACTGGTCTTCCCTGTGAACATTTTATGTATGCAGATGAAGAGACCGAGAGATATGTACACATTTTCTAAGCAACTTATCGATAAGACTCATGTACATAGTTACAGAGGATAGATTAGACTTATCAATGCAGGTTACCTGGAACTCCTTGGATTAGGACTTATCAATGCAGATGTTGTAGGGACTAAAGTGTAATTGTGTGTGTGTTATGAGGGTTGAAATGTAAATAGTACTTTGTATATCTGTAACCAGTAAGGAATAGAGAGAGTGAGTAAGTTCCAGAAAATTCCCAAATCCTCTTCGTGTTGCAACATGGTATCAGAGCACGAATCCACGATTGAACCTCGCCGGCGGTGAATCGACGCCGTGCAGCGGAGCTCCGGGCGCAGAGGGTCGTCGGTGCGGGCGGAGATAAGCTCCAAGCAAGGGCAGGAGACCCGGGCGGAGGTGCTGTGGAGGTGAGGACAGAGGGAGCAGCAGGAGGAGCGAGGTGAGGAGACGGAGAAGAAGGGCAAGCTGCTGCTGCTGCTGCCACTGATTGGAGAGGACAAGGTGGCTGCGGCTGGGCAGGATTTGAGGCCTGCTTGTGGCTGCTCGTGCAGGGGGAGAAGGTGCAGCTGCTGCGTGAGGGCGGAGGCAGAAGGAGCTCGAGCTCGAGCTGCTGTGAAGACGCAAGGGGGAGAAGGAGCATGAGCTGCTGCTGCGTGCAGCTGCTCGCAAGGGGAAGAAGGAGCAAGAGCTGCTGCTGCGTGCTGGATTGCTGCTGTGTGCTGTGGTGCTGTTGCTGTTCTGTTTGGCACATGAAGAAAGAAGGGAAGGAGGTTGGTCGGACCATTTCTGTGAACAAGGCTCAGCCTAGGATGAGCACTGATGATGGTGGCTATGGATATCGTGGTGCAGCCGACGTAGTCCCCGCTGCGAGTGATGAGTGCTTCAAGTGTGGATGTTCTGGACATTGGGCTCGTGAATGTCCGTATGCAGATGGAGGTAGACCTGGAAGGTACTCTCCTCCTTCCAGGTATGGCAGTGGCACTGGTGGGCGTGGTGACCGCTTTGGAGGATCAGACCGTTTTGCTAGCCGCTATGCTGATGATCGTTATGGCGGTGGACGTGACCGCTATCCTCCAGCTGCAGATCGTTTTTCTGGAGACAGATATGGAAGATGGAGATATGGTATGCAATCTGGAGGCAAGGTAAATATCACTTCAGTTGCTAATAAAGACTCACAAACCTTTAGAGTGAAGATGTCAGTTGATGATTGGGAGAGGTGGTGCAAGTTTAAGGAGTTTTTGGAGACAGGCAAAGCAACCACATATGCCATATCTGCAAACTTTCATGGTCATACTTCCCTAACCACGGGTTGTGAAACTGATGATAAATCATGGTTGATTGATTCTGGGGCTTCTAGACATATGGTTGGCTCATATCACAACTTTGTTGACTATGTTCCTGATGTCAGGAGACAAAGTGTAAAATTGGCTGATGGTTCATCTCAAACTGTTATGGGATCTGGAAGTGTCATATGTGGTCCTAATATGTCCCTTTCATCTGTATTACATGTTCCATCATTCCCGATAAATTTATTATCTATTAGCTGCATTACCAAAGAGCTTAATTGTGCTGTAATCTTCTTCCCATCATGGTGTCTATTCCAGGAACTTGGGACGGGAAGATGGCTTGGGACAGGAAATATGCGAGATGGTCTATATTATCTAGATGATAATGTATCAGCTATGGTTGCTGCAGCTATATCTCAGTCACCATTACAAGAATTTATGCTGCTCCATCGACGACTAGGACACATGTCTTTCAGGACTTTGGGTAAACTCTATCCAAATCTCTTTAATAAAGTTGATAAGGAAAAGCTTGTTTGTGATGCCTGTGAGTATGGAAAACTTATTAGAAGCTCTTATTTGTTATCTGATAATAGAAGTGCAGAACCATTTCAAACTATACACTCTGATGTGTGGGGTCCTAGTGGAGTGTGGTCCCTTCATGGATATAAATCATTTGTCACATTTATTGATTGCTGCACTAGGACTACATGGGTTTATGTACTGAGACATAAGAGTGATGTGTTTGAGTGTTTCAAAGACTTCCACAATTTAATTATGACTCAATATGATGCACGGGTGAAAATATTTAGAACGGATAATGGTACCGAATATTTAAACAAACAATTTGATGAATACCTGTCAAGCTTTGGAATTATCCATCAAACCAGTTGTCCAAGTACCTCTCAGCAGAATGGGTTGGCTGAAAGGAAAAACAGGCATCTCTTAGAGATCACCCGGTGTATCATGTTAGCTATGAATGTTCCAAAATATTTGTGGAGTGAGGCTGTGATGACAGCGGCTTATCTGATTAATAGGATGCCGTCTCGGGTGCTTAACAACAAGACACCAATTGAGTGTCTAACTGGCAAGAATACATATATTGTGCCTCCAAAGGTATTTGGATGTGTGTGTTTTGTAAGGGACCATAGACCATCAGTTGGAAAGCTAGACCCTCGAGCAATGAAGTGTATATTTGTAGGATACTCTGGAAAACAGAAAGGTTATAAATGTTGGTGCCCATCAGAAAAACGGATGTTTGTGAGCATGGATGTAGTATTCAGGGAACATGAACCATATTATGGGGAGCCAGTAGATTTAACCAATGTATTCCCTGATCTGTATGTTGATGATGCTATACATTTGGACAACGAGACAGGGGGAGATAAAGGAGAAGAAGAAGATAGTGATGTAACATCACAGGAGATGATAATTGGAGTTATACCTAGAGATAATGTACAAGATGATAGGGATGTGATAGATCCAGAGCAAGAAGTGGTGCAGGAGGAGCAACAAGAAGAATCAAACGATGTTGGTCAGTGGCCAAAACCAAATGAAGAACGAGAAGTTCGAGTGTATACACGGAGACAGAGAATTGAGGAAAAACGAGTGCAGGAGCAAGAGCATGGAGAGACACATAATTCAGACTCACACACTTCAGACTCTTTTGATGGTATGCCTACTTCTCCACATGGTGATCTAAATGTTCCTATTGCTCTTAGGAAGCAGCCCCGCATTACTGCTGGGAAACTACCATCAAAACTATGTCCATATGATGTTTCAAATTATGTGTCATATGCATCATTGGGTTCTCAGTATAAGTCATTTATAGCTGCACTCGATTCTACTCCACCTATACCACGAGATTGGCAGGAGGCGAAACAATACCCGGAATGGAGGAAAGCTATGACGGAGGAGATGGAGGCGCTTGACAAAAATAATACTTGGGAGCTTACTACCTTACCACCGAATAAAAGGGTGGTGGGTTGTAAGTGGGTATATGCAGTAAAACAGAATGCCGAGGGTAAGGTTGAGAGGTACAAAGCCAGGTTAGTGGCTAAGGGATATAGTCAGACTTATGGGGTGGACTATGATGAAACATTTGCCCCAGTAGCAAAAATGAATACAATCAGAACCTTGATATCTGTAGCAGCCAATAAGCAGTGGAAACTATTCCAGATGGATGTGAAAAATGCCTTTTTACATGGGGATCTACATGAGGAGGTGTACATGGAAATTCCTCATGGGTTTGGTACAGAAGAAACTGTAGGGAAGGTATGCAAGCTGAAGAAATCACTCTATGGACTAAAGCAGTCCCCTAGAGCTTGGTTTGGGAGATTTAGGAACGAAGTGTGCTCATTCGGTTATAGGCAGAGCAATGCAGATCACACTTTATTTTATAAACATCGTAATGGAAAAAGTACTATACTGGTGGTTTATGTAGATGATATTGTGATTACAGGTGATGATGAACCAGAGATCACCAGGCTGAAGAAGGCATTGGCCAAGTCCTTTGAAGTCAAAGATCTGGGTTTCCTGCACTATTTCCTGGGTATAGAAGTGGCTTATGGAGCACAAGGTATATATCTCTCACAACGCAAGTATGTATTGGATTTACTTACTGAAGTAGGCATGCTAAACTGCAAACCTGCTGTCACCCCAATAGAGCAAAATCACCGAATAACAGCAGATGCTGGGGAACCCATAGATAAACATAAATATCAGAGATTGGTAGGGCGCCTCATCTACTTGTCACACACTAGACCAGATATAGCTTATGCAGTAAGCATAGTGAGCCGGTATATGCATGATCCACGGACAAGTCATATGGAGGTGGTGAGTAGAATATTGCGTTATCTCAAAAGCTGTCCAGGAAAAGGGATTTTATTCTCTGCTCATGGGCACTTAAGGATAGAAGGCTATACAGATGCTGACTGGGCAGGGTGTTTAGATGACAGGAAATCTACCTCAGGTTATTGTGTGTTTGTTGGCGGGAACCTGATTAGCTGGAGAAGTAAAAAACAGAGTGTAGTGTCCAGATCCACAGCTGAGGCAGAGTTCAGGTCCATGGCATCTGGTCTATGTGAGGTATTGTGGGTAAAAATAATGCTAAAGGAGCTACAAGTGCTTGGGAATGGTCCTCTCCGATTATTCTGTGACAACCAAGCTACCATCAACATAATCAATAACCCCGTACATCATGATAGAACCAAGCACATCGAAATTGATAGGCATTTTATAAAAGAGAAGTTGGATAGAGGGATGCTTCGTGTGTCATATGTTAAATCTGTAGACCAGTTAGCTGATATCTTAACAAAAGGGGTGAGTGCTGTAGTTTTCTCTAAAATCTGTAGCAAGATGGGGCTTATTGATATCTTCGCCCCATCTTGAGGGGGAGTGTTGTAGGGACTAAAGTGTAATTGTGTGTGTGTTATGAGGGTTGAAATGTAAATAGTACTTTGTATATCTGTAACCAGTAAGGAATAGAGAGAGTGAGTAAGTTCCAGAAAATTCCCAAATCCTCTTCGTGTTGCAACAGCAGATACTGAATGTACAAACCTGAAGGCACATCTTGCATACAAATAGAGGCCCACGTGCAAACCTCAAATTCTCCATCTGCCTCAAATTCCTAAAACATATCAATACACACATTTTCTTGTTAAAATAGTATTCTTAGGCAAGAAAAAACAACTGGCCATGAACATACATTTGAGACAAGCAATTATAATTTGCCTTCAAAACAGCATTGACATCCTTAGCATCTTGTAATGTCTGGTTTAATTTCATCTCACACTTATGTTCCCATAAGGCCCATAACACCCCTACGACTCCAATTCATGAATAGAAGACATATCACATATATTTGATCGACGTCTGCAATATCATTGTTTAATGTTTAAAAGCGCCCTCATATGGCACAACACCTATGATTGTTAATTATATCTTTGTTGGGTCAACCATTCATGTATGAAAACCATTTTGAACTTGGTATTTTGTCTAACTGAAATCTGGCAGTTATTTTTCAGAGGCAAATGTCTAACTATGGTGGTAGATATATATAGTAAAAATAAACGATAGGAATTCAAAGGTTTCCTGCCTTTAAAAAGAGACAAATCAAGAGAGCACATATTAATTATAGAACAGTAGAAGTTCACAAAAGAGTTAAAAAAACTTAATGAACCAGTGAAGATTTTATAATCTCATATATATAGGATGATATCAAATCACTACTTCAATACATGCAAGAGATAGGACTCTTCGCCAAAAGTCAACAAAAGAGCTCCAACAGATATGTGATAACAAGAGCATATGACTACCCTTTACAATTCCAAAAAGACTAAAAAAGATCACTGAAAAAGGCAGGACAAGCTGTCTCAGGTTGTATCGCGTAACCATCGGGAAGTTAACACCACAATGGGATATGCGCATTCTAAAATTTGCAATACTTAACTGCTGATTGCTTCTCCAAAAGATCTGTAGAAACTGGCAAGCGAAGGATCAGACTCCACTTCATCTCAGGTGGTGATGGCTATATGTGAATTAAGTTAACTATTCCAAATTAACCTGGCATGAGCACACTAAACTCTGCGGGACTTTGTTGCCCTCTCCAAGACATCTACTAAGACAGCAGGGCATGATCTTTTCAACTGCACATACCCCTTGCTTGCCAACACATCATCCATTCTATTTGAAGACATGATAAATTCAAGACAAGCATCTTTCAGCCTGCTGCAGTGGTGCTGATCAGCTAGAGCTAACGTGGTTGCCACAGTCTCAACATCAAGGCTTTTGGAAATAATGCCTTCACATTCAGTCTTCATCCTTCCCAATGCATACCGATCTGCAGCCACTAGTAAATGCTTGACCATGTCTTTGTTCTCATTATCATCAAGATCATCCATGGAAGGCAGTGAATCTGTGTAGATGAAATGAAGCAATGCCTTGAAAACAGAAGGCAGCATCTCTTCGACTGTTATGCTCCGTCTCCGCTTATCTCTCATTGGTCCATCGAGCTCTGCCTTGAAGACTGGTGACCGCGTTGCAAGCACAATCTTATGCGCACGGAAAATCTCCCCTTTAACGTTGAATGTCACATCTGCTTTCTCCGCTGTCTCTAGCAGTTTTCCAAAATTATCTGACAAGTCTGACGGTGGTATTCTGACCTCTATGGTGGTCTCGGCAACAAGTGGTTCCTTGAGCACAGTGAGATCGCACTCAATAACGAGACGGTCATCCCGCAGGTAAGCTGACTGCTCCAGCTCGCTCTTCTTCTTGAAACTGCTACACCCCCAAGTACATGTTTTATCGAGGGAATTGAACTCCCTTGGTGATCCCGAGGAAATCACCGATGACGACAGCCCGCTGTCCTGGTTCACCAACCTCAGGTCGTAGAGTGTCCGTACCTTGGGGCCCTTGTCCATGAGCTCGATGAAGACTGAAATGCAGTCCTTGGCCTCCTCCTTTGATCCGTCAGGGTAGTAGCGGATGCACCACTCGTACCCGCCAACAGAGGCGGGGGTGGACCGGATGAAATTGCCGGTGCCCATGCCCTTATGCAGACTGTACCCAACGATCTCGAATGCGAGCGTGGCCCGCTCCGTCGCTGGGATGCACCTTGATTCCATCCTTTTTGTTGGCCGCTGCGATTCTGCCATTGCCGGAGCTTTGGGGTGGGATGGGGATCAAGTGCAGCGGCGATAGGAGAGGGATAAGGAGGGGAAACTGTCGACGCGGTCTGGGCGTGGGGACGGCGCCCAGGGGAGGGGGGCGCGGCGGCCGGGCGGGCGACGGCGACGAGGGTTTGAGAATTGCGAGCCAAAATATCTGTTTCCCCGCTGTTTTTTCAGAGGTTTCCCTCACACGCCCCTTCGATCTTGTAGTGTTTTTTTTCCTCTAGCAGACGCGAGCACTAATATCTCGCCGGTAGCGAGTCGGTGCCGATTCGCTCTCGGTGATCGTCCAAATGGGCCGGCCCTCTTCGTATTCATTTTCGTTTTTCCTTCCTTTTTTGGTTTCTTTGTTTGTATTTTTATTTTTCGTTTATTCTGCTTCTTTTTCCGTTTTATTTCTATTTTATTTTTTAAACCGGTGAACATTTTTCTAGAACCGCAATTTTTTTATAAAACATGAACATCCTTAGATTTATTGAATCGTGACCAATTTTAAAATATGAACCTTTTCAAATCTAATCCTTTTTAAAAATGAACAATTTTCAAGTCTTAACATTTTTAAAATCTGAACAATTTTTAAAAATAAACATTTTAGTTCCTTTTAGTTTCACTACTATTTTCGGTTAACTCGAATTTAGTTCCTTTTTCGGTTCACTATTAGTTTTGGCTCGCTATTACTTGTTTACCGGCATTTGGTCCACTATTATTTTCGGTTTACCTGAACTTATTTCCTTTTAGGTTCACTATTATTTTTGTTCAATATTATTTTCGGTTCATGTGCATTTTTACGTTCACTATTATTTTTGGTTCACCAATAAAAGTGAAAAAAATCCGAAGAAAAAAAAAAGGAAAGAAACACAAGTGGTGGCTACTCGCTAGTCTCTCTTTTCGTTTTTTGCGTGGAGTGCAGGTCGCTCGCTAGGCGATGCACTTGCGGTGTCCCAGGCCCAAACATAGCGCAGAGGTTGTTAGCGAGGCGAGACATTCACTCACTTCGTGCTCCATGCATGCCGGATCACATCTCTCGAGTCTAGAAGGTAAAAACTGAAGGTGGTTCGGTAAGCACTAAGCAGCGCCACGGTAATCCCATAATCGGCGGCTCTACCAGCCCGTGCAGTCGCCCAGCTTTACAGGAGGCACAATGGCTTAGGATCTACGATCGTACGTGGTAAAATTTTATAGAAAATTAAACGTGTTTTCTCAAGCTTCGAAAATTTATTGGGCCCACTAGTAGCCGAGTCAGCACACATCATAGTGCATCTTTCAAAATCATGACGGCAATACCTGGGTGTACGTACACATTACACATTTGCATTTTTCCCACGTTAGAGTGGTAACGTAAACACGGTAGACGATATGGTGTGGAATACAAATATCAACACTCTATTCTCTTCATGGTGTGACCATCATTGTCGACTCTAGAAGGCTAGGTAGGATGTCAACACCTAGCACTGTTTTGGCGTCGGCGACACTTGAGCTTTCAAGTTTAGCCTGTTCAGTGGTTCTCATTTTTAGTTTTCTTAGACTTTTGAACTTTTCTCTGGCATATATAGTATTGCCACGACACAATGATGTGTCAATCTTGCTTGCAAGGATTGTGTCCCTGTCTCGTGGCCACTCAATGCTCGGTGGGTGTAGTTCCTCACGCATTAGAAAGGGCGGAGCGCAGTCTTACTCTCTCCGTACACGAATAAGCAGAGGCGAAGCTTGCGCACAAATCCATTGGGTTCATTCGCTTGATTGTAGTGTATTTTTCTCTAATAAGCAATGAAAAGTGTTAGATTAGTGAAAGATATTCTATATTTTATTGGGTTCATCTGAACCCAATGCTTGTACATCAGCTTCGCCACTGCGAATAAGTGTACATCTTAGTTTTATATTAACTCAAACTTTTAAAAAAAATGAATAACTTTATAGAAAAAGAGTAGCAACATATATGAGATTAAATTAGTATATTTTGAAACTTCATTTCAAAACGAATTTAGTAATACCACTTCAGTGTCATAAATGTTGATACATTTATCTATATAGTTGGTCAAGTTTTAACAGATTTGATGACTTAGTACAAAACTTAGATGTACATTTATTTGTAGACGGAGGGGGTATAAAGTTAGGTTGAACTTGTTAGATATGATCTCCTTCGTTGCAGCCCAACGGCTACAACGATCCCTGTGATTGCGCCCTGATCGGGGGCGCCCGACCCATTAATGGTCGGTGGGCCCCTGTCGCGCTGCGCCAATATAAAGAGGTGGGGGGCCGAGGCACAGGGTACGAGGTTCACCGTGCCGCCGCCACCCCCACCTACAACCCTAACCGATCTGGGTGCGCAGCAGCGGCGGGAAGCACCACCGCCACCACTGCCTCGGCCACCATGGCCTCGGGGTCGAGCTCATCCACCCATGGAGAAGGTACGCCCAAATCTCCCTCTCTCTCTCTGTTCAACATACACACACACGCTGCACATGATGATCTACACGAGTAGTGGTTCTAGTGACACTAACAATGGTATCAGAGCATTTTTGCTCACTGGATCTTGCTCGTGTTGAGAAGAATCGAAAGAAAGAAAAAGAAAAACCCACCCGCAAAGGGAAAAGAAGCGCCGCCGATCCTCGGCCGCGCCCGTTCCTCTCGATCCAATCCGCATCGGCAAGCCGAGGGATTGGACGAAGAACACACCCCTCGCGGGGCAAAGCAAAGATTCCGAAAAAGAAAAGAAAAAGAAAGAAAAACCCTAACCCTAATCGCAGAAAAGGGGAAAGGAAAAGAATACTCACCGGCGCGTCGCCGGAAAGGTTGCACCGCAGCCAGAACCGTTCGACGGCGGCGCGCGCACCGCGAGGCGCACGCGCGACCGGCGAAGGGATCGGCGACGGATGCGCGTCGTCTTCTCACCGCTGCGGCTCGCCGTGATGCGAGTTGTGGGGCAAGGAGAGAAAAGGGAGGAGGAGAGACGCGTTTGACGTGGCCGTTTTCGCCGGACGGCGCGGCCGTCTCCGGTGGCCGGAAACGCGCATGGCGTCGCCGCCGTCTCCGTGCGGGAAAGGTGAAGAGAGGCGCACGCGGGGGGGGGGGGGGGAGAATAAGATTAGGGTTTGACCCCGCGCGGCGCAGAGGCCGTTTTGTTCGAGCGAGACGCACGGGCAGCCGTCCGATCTCATCGGACGGCCAGAAGCGAGCGGCGCAAGTCACAGCCGGGCCGCTGGGCCGAAAGTAGCCGGGCTTGGGCAGCTGCGGGGCCGTTGCCGCGTCGCCGCGAGCGGCAGATAGCGCGGCCGCGCACGGCCGTGGGCCGCTGTTACGCGTCGCCCCGCGCGACAGATAGCCGCGGGCTGCAGATAAACGGTTTTTTCTTTTTTAGCACAGTTTTGGCAATTTTTGCCCAATTTTGTGCTGATTTAGCATAGTTTTTCCTATTCAAATTATTCCAACGAAAATTTGTTTAGGAAATACAAAAGTACACAGAAATGTTTTCTGAAAAGTATAAAGTGTTATTATTTATTTAAAGTTTCCGCTGCAAATAGTTAAAAGAAATTGCATAAAAGCAATAAAGTGAAAATTAAAAGCATGATTAAAATGATATTAATGCTGATTATGATTCTGCTATTATTTGACCAACGTTATTAATAGCATTATTATGATTTAAAGTGAGAATTGAAAGCATGATAAAGTGATTTAATGATGATTATGATTTTGTTGTTAAATGACCAACGTTGTTAATAGCATGATCATATTATCTGTTTAAAGGTGCATTTATTTCTTTTATTGCCCAACGGTAAT
Organism: Poa pratensis; assembly: GCA_947311845.1. NCBI lineage: Eukaryota > Viridiplantae > Streptophyta > Magnoliopsida > Poales > Poaceae > Poa > Poa pratensis. The sequence goes on along the minus strand of CAMZMU010000053.1, from coordinate 30,827,981 downwards.
ATAGTTTTAATTGCACAAACGGTTGTATGTTTTAATTTATACCAACGTTGGATTATTACATGCAATTGTTTTTTGTTATCTTATATCCTTGTGGTTTCAGGAAGTTTTCACCTGATGAGTTGCCTCAAGGACGTTCCGACGCTCAGGGGTGACAACTACGCTGAGTGGTGGAAGAAAGTCGAGCTGGCTTTTGTCTGCGCTGAGGTCGACTGGGTTGTGAGTACTCCACAGCCAGTCAAGCCAGCAGAGCCAGTGAGAGCATCTGATGATGATTCTGCTTGGCAGAAAAAGCAGCTGGACTATGGTCCAGTAGAGATGGGTTACACCCTAGAGAACCAAAAGTGGGTGAACGCCAACAAAAAGTGCATGGCATTCATAAAGAACACAGTTGAGAACGCTATTGTGGGCTCAATTGAAGAGTGTACCTCTGTGGGAGAGTATCTCCAAAAGATAAAGAGCCAGTTTACTGGTTCTTCAAAGACATATGCTACCCAGCTGCTCAAACAGCTGGTGACAGAAAAGTATCATGGAGGTTCACATGGCATAAGGGAGCACATTCTCAGAATGAGCAACATGGCTGCTAAGCTTAAGTCCATGGAGGCTGATCTGGAGCTCAAGCCTGCACTCATAGTTCACTTGGTGATGGCTTCACTGCCACCACAATTTGAAAATTTCATCATCAACTACAATGTGTCGCCTGAAAAATGGGACATTGAAAAGACCATTGCCATGCTGTCGCAAGAAGAGGAAAGGCTGAAGTCCCAGAATGGGGGCTCCTTGAACTTTGTGAAGGACAACAAGAACAGGAACTACAACGGTTCCCCTTCTAAGCCATATGGCAAAGGTCCTCACCAGTATAAGCCACATGGCAAAGGTCCCCAGCAGTTTCAGCAAGTGGACAAAGACACATGCCCACTGCAAGAAGAAAGGGCATTTCAAGCAAGATTGCCCAGATTGGCTCAAGATGATAATGGCCAAGAGAGGTAAGACACAGTTTCTTTTGTAAATGAATCCCTGTATACACAGTTTTCAAAATCTACTTGGTGGATTGACTCAGGTGCAACTGTTCATGTTGCAAATTCTTTACAGGGATTCCATTCGACAAGGACTTTGCAAAGAAGCGAAAGACACATTGAAGTCGCAAATGGAGTTCAAGCAGAAGTTGAAGCTGTTGGCGACGTCTCCTTGGAGCTAGCTGATGGTTTCAATATTATGCTTAGAGATGTTTTATTTGTTCCTTCGATTCACAGAAACTTAATAAGTGTATCGTGTTGGATAAAGACAGTTATGAATGTTATTTCGGTCATGGCAAGTGTGCCATATGGTTTAAAGATGCTTGTGTGGGTATTGCTTTACTTCATGATAAGCTTTATTTGTTATCCTTGCGTGAAAAAGTGCATTCTGTGAGTAATGTGAATGAACAAATTCCCTTGTCGACAAAGAACAAAAGAAAAGAAAGCGAACTCATGACTCTTCGAAGTTATGGCACTGTCGATTAGGCCATATTTCGAGGGGAAGAATAGAAAGCCTCGTTAAAAATGAATTCTTCCTCCGTTAGAGTTCTCAGATATCGAACAATGCATAGATTGCATAAAAGGAAAATACGTAAAACAAATTAAAAAGGGTGCAAACCGAAGCACCGCGACACTAGAAATTATTCACACTGATATATGTGGACCATTTCCGGTGAAAAGTGTGGATGGTTATGACTCGTTCATAACGTTCACAGATGATTACTCCCGATATGGTTATATTTATCCAATTAAAGAAAGATCTGAAGCATTGGATAAATTTAAAATATTCAAAGCTGAAGTTGAAAATCAACATGATAAAAGAATTAAAATAGTCAGGTCCGACCGTGGGGGGGAGTACTATGGTCGGCACACTCCATATGGTCAAGTACCTGGACCTTTTGCAAGGTTTTTACAGGAAAATGGAATAGTCGCCCAGTATTCTATGCCGGGCGAACCACAGCAAAATGGAGTAGCTGAAAGGCGTAACCGTACTCTTATGGATATGGTGCGCAGTATGATGAGTTATTCCACACTGCCATTGGGATTATGGATGGAGGCGTTAAAAACCGCCATTCACATTCTCAACAGAGTACCAAGTAAGTCGGTGCCCAAAACACCGTACGAGTTGTGGACAGGGAAAGTTCCTTCTCTACGCCACTTAAAGTCTGGGGGAGCCCAGCTGAGGCAAAAGTTTTTAATCCACACATTGCAAAGTTAGACCCCAAAACAGTAACTTGCCATTTCATTGGCTATCCTGATAGATCAAAAGGTTATCGTTTCTACTGTGCAGACAGATACACAAAGTTTGTAGAAACGAGACACGCGGTCTTCTTGAGGACGAAATGATGAGGGGGAGCATGGTAGGCCGGAAAATTGATCTTGAGGAGAAGAGGGTGTGTGCACCTTTTCCGATGATCCATGAGCCATTTTTCGCCCTACCTGTTGTACCTGCACCGATAATCCCAGAGGTTGTGGTGCAAGCACCTGTTGTAACTCCACCCGTGACCACAACGAGGCAAGATTCGGAACCTGTCCGTCAGGACCGACTCAACCCGTTGTTGAGCATGAAAGGGAGCGACGACAGCCACATTTAGAAGAAGAGTCGCACGTTGAGACACATGATGTGCCAGAGAATGAGACTCTTAGAAGGTCTAAAAGAGCTAGGAAATCAGCTATTTCTAGTGATTATAGAGTTTATAATACAGAAACAGTTCATATGGAAGAAGATCCCACTTCATATGAAGAAGCCATGAGAAGCGTTCACTCTTCGAAGTGGCTGGAAGCCATGGAAGACGAGATGAAATCGATGAGTTCTAACAATGTTTGGGACTTAGAGGAAATTCCTAAAGGAGCCAAAACAGTAGGCTGCAAATGGGTCTACAAAACAAAGTATGACTCCAATGGAACGTAGAAAAGTATAAAGCGCGACTTGTGGCAAAAGGCTTTACGCAAAGAGAAGGGGTAGATTACAATGAGACATTTTCTCCGGTCTCATGTAAGGATTCTTTCAGAATCATCATGGCACTAGTTGCGCATTTTGATTTAGAGTTGCATCAAATGGATGTAAAGACGGCATTTCTAAATGGAGATTTAGAAGAAAATGTTTACATGAAACAACCCACGGTTTTTTCATGGAGGGGAAGGAACATATGGGATGCCGCCTAAAGAAATCCATTTATGGGTTAAAGCAAGCCTCTAGACAGTGGTATTTAAAGTTCAATAATACAATTAAAAGTTTTGGATTTAAAGAGAATGTTGAGGACAACTGCATTTATGCAAAGTTTAAAAGTGGGAAATATATTTTCCTAATTCTGTACGTGGATGATATCTTGCTTGCAAGCAATGATGTCAGTCTACTGCTAGAAACAAAGAAATACTTGTCCTCAAATTTTGATATGAAAGATCTTGGTGAAGCTTCATATGTTTTGGGCATAGAAATTCACCGGGATAGAAAGAATGGAGTGCTAGGACTATCACAAAAGGCATATTTAGAAAAGGTTCTAAAGAAATATAATATGCATAAAAGTAGCGCATCACCTGCTCCGATAGTCAAGGGCGATAGTTTTGGGAAATTTCAATGTCCCAAAAGTCAATATGAGATCGATCGAATGAAAGCAGTACCATATGCTTCGGCTGTTGGAAGCTTACAGTATGCACAAGTGTGCACTCGCCCTGACTTAGCTTTTATCACCGGGGTACTCGGTAGATATCAAGAAAATCCAGGCCATGAACACTGGAACATGGTAAAGAAAGCATTGCGTTATGTGCAAGGCGCAAAAGACCTCATGCTAACATATAGAAGATCTGATTCCTAGAGCTAAGAGGGTATTCAGACGCAGATTTTGCGGGAGACAAAGATGATAGAAGTCCACGTCAGGGTACGTGTTCACTCTCGCAGGAGGGGCTATTTCGTGGAAAAGCTCCAAACAGTCATTAGTTGCTGCATCCACGATGTATGCAGAATTTATAGCATGTTATGAGGCCACGGGACAGGCGATATGGTTAAAGAAATTTATACCCGACTTGAAAGTGGTAGATTGTATTGACAAACCACTAAAGATGTACTGTGACAACCAGCCCGCAGTATTCTATGCTCACAACAACAAGTCGAGTAATGCTACAAAGGCAATAGATATAAAGTATTATGTTGTGAAAGATAAGATCCAGGATCAAACTATAAGTCTCGAGCATATAAGGACAAAGGAAATGCTTGCGGATCCGCTAACGAAAGGCTTACCACCCGATGTGTTCCAGAAACACATAGCCGGCATGGGATTAATGGAAAGCCTATGATTCTGGATCATAGAGGCCCAAAAGTAACAGTTTATTGTTTCAAAACTGAAAAGTATATGGTGGCTGTCTGATTCTATCGGCAATGAGCTGTGACGATGAAACATGCTCTATGTACTAATCGGTGATGAAACGAGTAAAGTAAAAGATAAAAGTTAAAAGTAAAAGTTGAGATCAAGGGGAGAATGTTAGATATGATCTCCTTCGTTGCAGCCCAACGGCTACAACGATCCCTGTGATCGCGCCCTGATCGGGGGCGCCCGACCCATTAATGGTCGGTGGGCCCCTGTCGCGCTGCGCCAATATAAAGAGGTGGGGGGCCGAGGCACAGGGTACGAGGTTCACCGTGCCGCCGCCACCCCCACCTACAACCCTAACCGATCTGGGTGCGCAGCAGCGGCGGGAAGCACCACCGCCACCACTGCCTCGGCCACCATGGCCTCGGGGTCGAGCTCATCCACCCATGGAGAAGGTACGCCCAAATCTCCCTCTCTCTCTCTCTGTTCAACATACACACACACGCTGCACATGATGATCTACACGAGTAGTGGTTCTAGTGACACTAACAGAACTCCCCCAGCTCATAAAAAAAAATCAGTGTAGTGTTTATCCCATGTAGTATGTTGAGATGACCCCATCAAAGAAATTGGCTAGCTTCGCCCACGCATACTTAAGGTGGATTATTAAAGTTTGCTAAAATAAAGTAGAAAACCAAAGTGGCTGATCAAAACTTTGGGGTTAATTCCCTCAAAAAAAACTTTGGGGTTAACTGAGCCTGTGGAGATTTGAGGACCTTCTGATGTTTATATTCTTTGAAGTCTTACACGAATGTAAAGCATTCAAAGTGCGCAGCTAGGGATGATGATTACCAACAAAAGTGAGAACATTTTGGCTAAAATAACCCGACATACATGTAGCTGAAAGCCCAGTGTACATGCGAGTCAAAACAAGGCGCAGTACAATTTTCGTACAAACAAATGCCCCAATTGGCCAATACCCAATTGGCTAGCAAAAATTACATACCGCTCGGAATTATACAAACCAAATTAAGCTATACAGTACAGCTCTAGCTAGATTCTACTCCCTCCGTTCTAATTTAATTGACTTGCTATGCATCACACATGCCTAACTTGCTATGCATCACATGTGGATGTATCTAGGCATGTGTGATGCATCACATGTGAGGGAGTAGCTAGCAAAGTATCGAGTTTTGCTGTCAAAGAGGACTCGCCGTTCCCTGCCCCCAACGACAGGGACGGTGCCTTCTTCTTCCGTGGCTTCCCCCGGCGTCCCTTCGATTGGGTGGACCGGCCCCGCGTTCCGACTGTCGTCACGGGGGCACAGTCTTCTGATGGAGCGACCACGGCCGGAACTGCTACCGCCGCCGTCGTAAAACCTAACGTCGTCCCCGGAGTTTCTCCTTCTCTCGCGGCTTCGACATCATCGGCGGGTTCAGCTGGGGTTTCGTCGGCGGCCGCGGCATCGTCAGGCTCTGGCAACTCCAGGAGTACTACTACGCCATCGTCGTCACCGCTGTGGCCGTGGTCTTTGTCCGCGGCTTCGTCGCCGTCGCCGTCTACTTCCTCGAGTAGGTCCCCGATTATGAGGGTGAGATGGCTCCAGTCGACGCCGCCGTCATCGTCGGTCTCTACTTCGCGTTGGGCGACGTCATCGGCGAGCCATGGGTTTGACCCGGCCATGTTGAAGAACCTGTTGTAGAGGTAGCTGGGATGCTCCGGCGCCCACACGTCGCCGGCGAGCAGGCCGAACGCCTCCACCTTCCCCACTGACGACGGATTCATCTCGGCGTGATCGGATTCCACTCTCGCTGCTTGGTATAGAATTCGTATGTATAGCCATCGAGGTAGGTTACATTGGGAGTTGTAATCTGTCACGGCCTAAGGCTGTAGATACAGATGAGTTTGTGTAACAAACAACTCCGAAGAGACACGACAGAAGAACTCCCACCAGGATCTTTCCTACTCGGAGTAGTTTTTTTTTTACTTCTAACCACATCCCTACCGATTTACTACTCAGTTTATATTAGTTCTTGGCTGTTTTCCAGTGATTAGAACCATCGCTACCTGACCAAGGAAATCATAGTTGTTAGGAGTTGTGCAATAAGGAAATAACTAACATCACCTCCATTGCAACAAGGTTTAATAAAAGGTATATTTGCAATAATATGTATAACATAGATTGCTGCATATTATATGCCTCCACTAATCCGGCTGTTTACCGATCGTCCAACTCTTTGCCGAGTGTATTTCATCTATCACTCGACAAGGCTGTCATATGTCGTGTGCACAAGTACAGTCGATAAAGAGGAGACACTTGGCAAACCAGGTATTCGCAAAGAAGGTACGATACACACGGCAAATAGGTCACACCCAACAAAGAAGCGAGATACATGTATCAGGAAGTCACGTTGATAGAAGGGGGCAACGCCCTTGTTTGTCGAGTGTCAAATAACTGCCAATTGGCAAAGGCTTTATAACAAAAAAAAATCTCCCCGCAAATAATATCTAGGTCCCTTTCCCCTCCCCTCCTTCTACAGTACCAGAAGAGAGGCGACAGGGCGGAAGTCAAAAGTCCCCTTCTCACCGGCGGAGCCAGAGCAGATCCGCGCCTCCCCTCGTCGCCGCGGCGGCGGGAGGGGTGTGGGGTCTCGCTCCTGGTCTCTGGCCTTGTAGATAGGGTTGTTAGTAGCTCCTGGCGCATCGATTTGGTGAGGAATCGGTCGCGGCATAGGAGAAATAAGACCGCCCGCCTTCCTCTCCCTCGCCGGCGACGGCGGGTGGCTGGCGCTTTTGATCCACCGGCCTCCGGGTCGTGTGGTTTTGGTCCTGCTGAGCTTTGGGTTCAGCGGTGTTTGGCCTCCCTCTGGTGCCGGCGGATGTGGTGGCCTTGTGGGAGTTTTGGGCCCTCTCAGATCTGTCGATCTGCTGAGGTGTTTATCCTCTGGATGGGTGCTGTGGCGACGGCGGTGCTCCGTCCTGGTGAGTTCTTCCTCCCCTTCCTCTCTGTCGTTGCACTGCCGTGCTCCCCGGCGTCAGTGCAGAGGTTGGGTTATGATGTGTGGTGCAGTGCGGGGAATGGTGCTCTGCTCTGGTGCTTGGGTGGTGGTGCGGTGATGGTGGATCTGGCATGGCCTGGCCGCCCCGGCGGCGGGAGATGCTGGAGCTGGTCATGGGGTGGCTTGGCTGTGCCCGTTCAGCGACAAGATCTTGCTGCTTGCGGCAAGTGGTTGATGCGGTCGTCTTCAATGTTGGAGGTCCTCCCCTTCCAGGCGGATGGTGGTCAGCTTCTTCTTCTCCGGCGATCGTCGGCGACGAGAAGTTCTGGTGGCTCAACAGGGTGCTGTTGTAGTGCTTTGAGTAGAGTACAAATCTCTGTACGAATTTGCGTATGTTTTCTTCTTTGTATCCTTTGATTGTACGCAGGTTTGTATTTCAAAAAAAAAATCTCCCCGCCCGTTCCCCTGCTACAGTAGATAGGAGGCGGAGAGTAGGCGACTCCGAGTTTCTTGCTCGCGCCGGTGGATCCGCCGCTCCCCTCCGCCTTCGGTCGCCGTTCCGGCACCGTGAGGTGGGGGGGAGCTCTGGCTCTTACGTGTGCTTGTAGATTAGGTGTGCGTGCCCGAGCGGCGCTGTCGAAGACGGAGGCGATGGCGTCGGTGTTTAGGGCGTGGTGCTTCCCCTCCTTCCTCTGTTCCGGCCTCGTCGCCGGGGAGGCCGTGAAGCTTCGTCGGGCGCTCTTCTTCTCCTTTGCTTCTCTGGCCGGCCGTGGCGGCGAGGGGAGAAGCTGGAGGTGGTCGGCGACCCGCTTTTGTTGCAGGTGGTTCTGGGTGGTTCTCTCTGGTGGTTTTGCTCCGGCCGGCCGAGGTGGCGAGGGGAGCAGCTTCTGGAGGTGGCTTCGTGCAGGTGGTGGTGGTCCTGGGCGCCGCGGCGGCGGCTGGAAGAAGGGTGGAGGCGGGAGGGTGGCGCTGTGGCCGTGTTCTTTCAATGAGACCAGATTTCGTCGCTGTGCGGCAGATGGCTCCTGCGGCTGTCTACTACATGTGGTGGTGCTTCCTCTCGGCGGTTGGCGGTACGGCGTCGCCGGCGGCGCTTAGGAGCTTTGGGCGCGGCTTAGGGTGCTTTCCGCACTTTTCTGGGTTTCCTTGTTTTTCGTGTTTGTTCGGGGACCTGTTTGTAAAAGTGTCGCGCCTCCTAATATATGAATCAGACCCTTCCTCAAAAAAAAAAAAAATCCCCGCAAGGCTTTTTCCATCGAATTTCGCATGGCATAGTTCATGCTGATCCTTCTTGGCATAGAGATGCATCTTGTCATGCACACACTATTACCAAAATGAGTTTCTAGATTTTTGAAAAACGATTTTCGAATTTCTAAGTGCCAAAAGAGTTTTTGTGAAGCAACTGCAAATGATACGTTGCAAAATGACACCTCTCGTAGTTATACCTAAAGTAGACCGTATTGGATGGGCTGTTCCCAAATAGTCTGAATTTCTAGTTGTTTAGCTAATTTTTCCCATTTAAATGAAGTTTGGTCGATTTTCCAAAACTAAATCAAATTTGCATAAATGTGTTATAGTTTGGTCTAAAAAAATTCTAAAAATCGTTCTAACAAAGACAAGTAATATTATACACAATGGCTGCAGAGGTGCGGAAAGATTAAGTTCTTTGCTATGAATAGTTGTGCCGGTGATTTGGACCCTATTTTTAAAAATGTTAAAAATTGCAAAACCAAATTTTTCATGGAGTCCTTTTATGTGTACTAGTTGCCTAGAGAAATGTTAAATTTGGATTTTGACGAGTTCAAAAAAAATATCAAAATTGTATACCATGTTACATTCATGAATTTCAAGCCAAATGTCTAATGTGATAGCCATATTCTTGGCATAGTCTAATGTGATTTTCTATCTTTCATCTTAAAAACGGTTTTCCATTATCTATGTGCTAGAAAGTTTTTTTATGAAGCGACTGCAAAATGACACATCTCCAATTTCACACAAAGTACACCTTATTGGATGGCCAATTCCATTTATATTTTTCTGAATTTCTAGCTAGTTTTGCACATTAAAATATATTTCGGGTGATTTCATGGAAGTACTTCAAACCTGAATTATAACTGTGTTACAATTTGGTCTTAAAAATTGTGAAAACTATTTTGACATACTCAAGTAGGATTGTGTGCAATAGTTACAAGAGTGTTAAAGGTGTCACACGCGTCTCGGTGTGTATTCAGTAAAACATGTCTTCTGGTCAAAGAATTATCTGTCTTGGTGAGACAGAGAAGTATTATGTGCACTACCCTTTTTTCTAATTTTGTTGTAATTAGTTTTGTAAATGTTATTGTAAGAGATTTTTTTGCTTTGCTGTAAGTCGTGCACACACACACACGACAACTATGTAAGACGATTCGTGTCTTGGCATATACTGAAAACATTGTTGTCTTCCGATCAAACAATAATCCGTCTTGACGAGACACACAAGTTTCATGTGTACTACCCTGTTTTCATCATTTTGTTGCACTGACTTTTACAAATGGTCTCAGTGGTTTTTTCTTTTGTTTCACTGCTAGTCATGGATTTTTCCATGGGCACGTGATTTTTGTTCCTTTTTCTTTGTTCCACTAGATGTCTCCGAAATAAATGCTACACCGAAATCAAACGCTGTAAAGATTATCACATAGACTGCTAGTACATATCAACATACGTTAATAGTACATACCAACATATCACATAGACCATAACAACATTGGCTAGAAAGCAAATAATTGAAGTCACTTCAATCTAGAGACTAAAAGAACTGATGAACATCGCATACAAATACTGAAAGAGATATGCAAAACAGTGTTCTGCATGATTAATCAGAAAATCTACACAGTGCGTTTGTCGCGCGCTGGCATGGACGATGGAACCTGCTAAACTATCAAAATTACTAAGTGCATGTCTACATCTCTCTCCCGATGCGAGAAGCGTCATCGATCAGTCAAGGCGAAACAGATCCTGAGGCGTTACAAATCCATAACGTCCAAGATACCCAGTTCGTGGGCGGTCGTCGGTGCACCCGGCCGCCTCCTCGCGCAACTCATCCAAAGCGTCGTCAATGGCAGACATCATCTCGTGGTAGTCCAGTTCCTCCAACACGGCCTCCTCGTACATCTCTTGCTGAACCTGATCGTCGGCGCCCTTAACGATGTCCTGGACGGCAGTCTCCTCGACGACCTTAATGAAGTCCTCGATGGCCTGTGTGGCCTTGCGCGCGGATTGCACCTCCAAGTCAGCTTTCCCGGCGGCGGCCGCCGTCGTGACCATGTCGATGGCCTCGTCGATCTCGTACGCGAACTCACTGATGCCTATCTCGGGACGGGGCATGACGTCTTTGGCTATCGCGGCCGCTGTTATCATCTTAGGGAGGGCCTCTCTGAGCTCGCCCAGGGCGTCCAGGACGTCTCCGTCGGCCTCATCCGTCGCGACCTCGTCAATGGCCTCGACGAGGCTTCGGACGAAATCGGCGAAGCCGGTCTCCTCCTCGGCAGACCGATCATTGTCGGCGTCGTCCAAGAAGGGCGCCTCCTCGTAGTCGTGGTACAGCTCTTGCTGAACCTGATTTTCCACGAAAACAACCTCGCCATCCTCGGCCTCTTCTTCAGCCTCGCCCGTCGTCAAGACAGTTTCTTTGGCCATCGCTGCCTTCTCCTCGACGAACTTAACGAAGTCCTCGATGGCCTCTGTTGCCTTGCGCGCAGACCTCACCTCCCAGTCAACATCGCCGGTACGGGCCGCCACCGCGATCATCTCGAGGGCATCCTCGATCTCTTCCTTCAAGTCGCCTATGGCTGCATGGGGCCGGGGCAGGACATCTTTGGCCGCCGCTGGCAATGTGATAATCTTAGGGAGTGCCTCTCTGAGCTCGCCCAGGGCGTCCAGGACGTCTTCGTCGGTCTCGTCCCTTGCGACCTTGTCAATGTCCTCCACGAGCCATCGGACATAACAGGCGTGGCAGGTATCGATGGCCTCGTCGCTCATGGCTATTCCGTCCTGCTGCAGTGCTAGCATCTTACGGAGGGCCTCGCGGTACTCGCCCAGGGCGTCCATGGCGTCTTCGCCCGGAGCGCTCGATCTACGGAAGAGATGTTTTTCTAGTCTCGCTCTCGCTCGCTTCTTCTCTCTCTCGCTTGCGACCGGAAAAGATGTGCTCGATTGACCGGAAGAATACGGCTCAAGCTCTGGGATCGGGTGTTAATATAGGTGTGCTCGCGCGTGTGGCGGTGAGAGTCGGAAAAGGAATGTGGTTTTCTATCCGAATTCGGAAATCTCTAATACAGGTGTGCACGTGTGGTATGGTGAGTCGGAGAAGAATACAGTTTCCGTATCGGAAACTAGCTATGGGATACAACTCTACGCCGGGTTTCCTCCGAGACCGTCTCAATTTCCGGTAAACATTTTTCCGCGCTCGGGTCGGGTCCTCACCAAGGATTTTAACATAGAAATATCTAGGGACAGTACACAAGGTAAATATGTTAAGATTGAGATAAATTCAGAAATGGAATCTTGTTAGGCGGACCTCCATTAAGCATGCACATTAGGACTGGTTGATAGGCGGCCTAGAAAGGCTTACATTTTGGAACGGAGGAAGTAGAAATTATCGTTTGACATGCATTTGACATGATCATCTGCTTTCCCGTTGAATTGAGGTTCATGGACTGACTTGGCTCCTAACACATCTGATACATGAATAGTTCTTACACTTCTCACCGGAAGGAAAAATCCTTAGTGTAGTCATAATATCATTGGCGTTTTTTTTCATGCGTCACTGCTATTGTCAGTGGCTTGTTGAACTGGGGCACACCACTTTTGTTCGTGTATTTAGTGGCGAGCAGATAAGGGCCACTGGTTCACGGGACCCATGTCACCGCGCGGGCAAAATGTCTTAGTGGCGTGTGGTGTCCGTGACACGCCACTGCTATGCTTATATCGGTGGCATCTCCGGCCAACCGCGTGTCACCAGTATAGATGAGTAGTTATCGGATTCTCTAGCAACCAGTGCTCCCGCCACTCCCATGATTAATGCATCATCCACCCGCGCATCCTTTAAAAACCAAGGAGCGTCGCGGAAACAACTCTCCATTAATTCCAATCCCTTCCCCTCCTCTCGTGGCGGCCACTCTCCATTCCAATCGCTTTCCCTCCTCTGGCGGCTCTCTCTAGATGGCTTACCCTCTTCTCTCAGTGGCCGACGACTCCGACGAGGACCGCACGCCCTGGTTGTCGACGTTGTTGCCCTGGTTGTGGCCGCGCCGCCTAGGTGATGATGTCACCAAGGATCTCCTCAACAATGGGCTCCTTGTCCCGCATGGTTCTCATCTGTCGGCCGGATGGAACATAAGCGTCGACGTAAGGGTCGTCCGCCTGCTCCCCGACGCCGGCACGGAGGAGATGATGGATTCATTTGACAAGCGGAGCCGGCCGCCCGACTCCCTCAAATGTGATCCAGCGTTCAAGCCGCAGAACCAGTTCTTGCTGAGTGTCTTGGCAGCAGATCGGGAGAGATCGTGTAGGGAGACAGCGACATTCATGCACGGGTCTCGAAGAACTGCAACAATAGGTGGCTCTTCTAGCAGGGGGCTCACGATCGAGGAAGTCTTCGCGGACTGTCAGGCCAGACGGGACCCGCCACGTACCAAGCGCCTTCTGCGTTATCGTCGCCTGCTGATCCAACTGCCCGGGCCGCGCACTCTCGTGGCAGCGGTTGCGGAGTCGTCTGCATCGGTCGCCCACCAAGCACAACATCCCACTGTCGGGCGACGGCAGAGTACCGGATGACTGGGTGCCACTCATTGTAGCCAGGGATGCCATGGGAGCTCCACACAGGCACCCTATTGGGACGAGGCGTGAAGCCAGGACGCCGTGGTAACCGGGCTTGGCCTGAAGCTGGCCTCCTAGATTAGATCATGATTAGGATTTAATTCCGGTGACTTTGTAAGGTCTATCGGCTCCCCATATTAATGAAACTACGATCCCTGGCGACGAATTTCAGTTTTGTCGGCGGCAAGGTCAGTAATGGCGTGTATTAGGAACGCCATAGATAACGCGCAGTGTTGGCGTGCAAGAGGTTGCACGCGCCACGGACTGCTACTTACCACTGGCGCGTGAGCCACACGCCACCAATAGCTATCAGCAGTGGCGCGCGCCATTAAATGCCAAATCGGCCCATCACTACAATATTTTTTCCTACTAGTTTCTACTATCCTCATTTCTTATTGGCATTAGTGTTAAACCCATTTTATATGACTATCACGACATTATAAACACCTAACAGTAGATCAGTACCAGTTTTATTCGGTCCGCTACCGAGAACATAGTCAAATGAAAAGGATGTGATCTAAAATAAGAATTAAGCTTTTTAAGCCGGATCTTCTTATTATCTCCATCTCTATTGTTTGGTTCTTGAAAGTAGTAGAATATAGCTTTGCTGAAAAAAAAGGTGTATCGAGATTCGATGGTCGATTTTGTATTTAGTGCATTATTAAATCGTCCATGTTCTCTGTTTGTTCATTTTATTAGTTGTGCATGTTGCTACAATTTCAGCTTCGATGTCGTCCTTTCAGGTTCGATGACACTGAAAAGGAGTTGTGTGGATCTACAGTTCTCAATTGACGATTGTGAGGGAGAACTCACGTGAAGAGAGAGGAAACAAGGTTTCCGGTTTTGGGATCATTCTGTTTTGTTCTTGACTTTTGCCAAAGTCCTAACTTGTTCTTTTTTCATTTATCCGTTTCCTTAGTATGAGTACTTCTACAGCCATTCATAGCCCGTGGTAACAGAGCGGTCGCCAGAGGTTGCAGCACTGGTCAGGTACCCAGAGTAATAGTCAGGGTGCGAACTTCCCATGTAGTAGTACAATCACAACGGTGGACCTCGGGTTAAACAGGTAACTCGATGAGATGAACAATCTAGGTTTGTGGCTACATGGTGGACTGTGATGATGGATGGGTATGTGGTGGTTCCAGTGTTTGGACCGATTTTAGATCCTTCGTCATTTACCCCTTTATATAAGGATAGGTATTTGGAGTCCTCTCGGCATACGGGGAGGAATTCATGTTGTGTATGTCAAGTCGTCGTGAGATCCTCTATATCATGTCGTCCGACATATGGTATCGTAAGTGGTTGTCCGGGTGTTGCATGACGGTTTAAGTTGGTTGAGACTCAAAGTGGACCAAGCAACCTTAGAAGTTGGGTGGATTGGGTGTAGGCTTGTGTACCATAGGGATACGGCACATCCTCGTAATCTTCAACACTAAGGTAGAGAGATTATATCTAGACACTTATCAAGATAAACATTGGGTGATTCATAAAAACATTGAAAAACCTTAGATACCACCTATAACGATCAAGAGCTCTAGCCTGAATAGTAAAGCTTCATTCGGCTTGATAATTTGTGCAAAAGTATCCTAAGCAAATTAGGCTACAAAAACAGCACCATGAGGAGATATAAACAACATCAACACTTTGTACATTGCTGCAAACTGAACCATGAAAGTATAACATGCTCGGTACTAGTCATACAAGGTTAATACAATTATACTCCCTCCGTCTCAAAATAAGTGTCTCAAGTTTGCACAAAAGTGGATGTATCTATACATGTTTCATGTCTATATACATCTACTTTTTGACAAATCTAAGACAGTTATTTTTGGACGGAGGGAGTACAAATATGATGCTCATTGCCAATCTAATGTTCAGCGGTGAACTAGATACAGTTTGGCTTGTTCTACCGTGCACATGCTAGACAAAAGGAATTCCTCAATGTAGTGAAGCATAGGCAAAATAATATTAATAAAATAAAAAATAGCTTGTCTCGGCCGACGTTCAGTAAGCGTCGTCTGAAATGAGTGATGACATGCTCTTTTCCTTGAAAATATAATGCCCAAGAGGTTCCTCATACTTGGGTTCTGTCAACAGCACAAGACAAAACCCCACCGGTTTCCACGGTTTGAGATTTGCCTACCCTTATACAAATCAAGGAACCGAATCCAGTCCTCGATGGCCTTTGTGGCCTTGCGCGCGGATGCCACCTCCTGGTCAGCATCGCCGGCGTCGGCCGCCTCCGCGATCATCACGATGGCCTCCTCGGTCATCAACTCCAGGTTGCCCATGACTGTCTCGGGCCAGACCAGCACATCTTTGGCTGCCGCTGCCAGTGCTATCATCTTCGGGACGGCCTCTCTCAGCTCGCCCAGGGCGTCCAGGACGTCTTCGTCGGTCTCACCCGCCGCGACGTCGTCAATGGACTCCACGAGCCATCGGACATAATTGGCGGCGTCCTCTGCCGATGCCATCGTCTCGACGACCTTGGTGGGCTGGCAGGTGCTTGTGGAGTCCTCGATGGCCTTGCGCGTGTGTCCTCCCACCTCCAAGTCAGCTTCGCCGGTAGCGGCCATCGTCCACATCATCTCCCGTGCCTTTTCTCGCATGGCCATCTCTGATGGATTTGCCCAGGAATACAACACACCCATATACACAGTGGAGAAAAAGAACACAAATATACTTTCTGGCACCGCACACTTGTGCCTTTTCTCATTGTTCAACTTAACAAAAACCAGCCGAGTACATGGGCTTAAATAGCCAGGCACCTAGTCTACCACGCAGCCACTAACCCACTAGTATGCACACACGCACACACACCTTTGCATGCATGCACACTCACGGTCAAGGCCTAACCACCTGATCCACTAACAGCACTTACACGTACAGATTTTGAGTCGCTTGCAAGTTTCTACAGAATCACTGGATAAGCTCTTGGTGCATGCCGCAACTATCTGCACCCGCTTCTTTCTCCACCTCTATCTGAAACACAACTTGGCCACCGGGACTCCTCTCAGCCTGACACATGCAGCCTAACTGGCAACAATGACATGCAATACAAATAAATATGATCTAACATCTACTCTTAGCACTAATAACAAGATTAGTCCCAACAATCTCGTCTTGGAGATGCAGATCTTCGAGTTTCGTCTCCACCGCTAGCATCTTACCTATGGTCTCGAGGAGCCTGCCTAGGGCGGCGTCCATGGCGTCTTCGCCCATATCGCTCCGCAGAAGACATGTTTTTCTAATCTCGCTTCTTCTTCTCTCTCGATTGGCCGAAAGATTATGTTCGAGTTCTGAGATCGGGAGAGGCACGTCGATGTTAAATATAGGTGCATGCGCGTGTGATGTCGTGAGAGTCGGAGTAGGAATACAGTTCCGTATCGGACTTGGGCTTATCCTTTCGGCCAATCGAATTCGGAAATCTCTAATACAGGTGTGCACGTGTGGTATGGTGAGTCGGAGAAGGAATACAGTTTCCGTATCGGAAACTAGCTATGGGATACAACTCTACGCCGGGTTTCCTCCGAGACCGTCTCAATTTCCGGTAAACATTTTTCCGCGCTCGGGTCGGGTCCTCACCAAGGATTTTAACATAGAAATATCTAGGATTTTAACATAGAAATATCTAGGGACATTTCAATTTTCTGGCAATTTTATAAGAACGAAACGGTGAACAGTAAAAATCTGTTCCTATGCAGAAATCCAAATCTAGCATCATCTTAATATTAGAGACTCTACTTGGCACAACAATTCGAAAAAGTAAAGATACGAAGGAGTTGTTACAGAAGTAGACAACACCTTGACTAATACTGAAAACAAAAGATAATGGGTTGCCTCCCAAAAGCGCTTTTTTTAATGCCTTTTAGCTAGGCTTGAAGATTTTAATGATACTCTCATAAGAATAAGAGTTGAGAAACAAAAGAGAGCATCAGGAGGCAAATATAAAACACATTTAAGTCTAACCCACTTCCTATGCAAAGGAATCTTGTAACAAAATAAATTATTGAAGCATAAAGCAACTAGCATAAGAAGATAAAACAAATGCAACTTCAAAACTTTCACAATAAAGAGAGGTGTTTTAGTGACTTGAAACTTTTACAACTATATTTTCCTCTCTCATAATAATTTTCAGTAGCATCACGAACAAAGTCAACAATATAACTATCACATAAAACATGCTTTTCATGATCTACAAACACATAATTTTTATTAAGCTCAAAAACAGTGGGGTCATTAAACCCACTTTTGACAATAGTAGTATAATAAATATCATTAGAAAATATAGGACCATCATCAAGAGCATTATCATATATAACATTAGGGAGCACATTTTTACTTTCTGCAATTTTCTCTTTTACTTGAGTCAAGGAACTTGTTACTTCAAATTTATCAAAAGGAGATATTTCAATAGAATCATGACATTCAACAATATAGCATTCTTCCTCCTTAGGTAGGCATGGAGGGAAATCAAATAATGTAAGAGTTAAAGAGTTACTATCATTAGGAGGTAGATCCTCCTTTTGTTCATCACTATCTTCCTCTTTTTCATCCAATGAGCTTTCAGTTTCAGCAGTTTCTTCTCCCACGGGTTCCTAAAAGGTAGCAAGTTGTTATGGAGAATAAGATTTCTCAAGAAATTCAGTGATAAGAATTATCATTATAATATTCAAGGCTATAACCAAGTATAGCATAATTCTCAGTTTTACAAGGAGCATCATCATCTTGAATAAAACCAGCAATTTCATAGGCACCCTTAAAAACAACAAATTCTTCAATTTGTTCAAGATTACCAAAGTCATAGTTTCTTTTAGCCTAAGCAGCCAAGGTTTCATTATCATTATAATCACATTGGAAAGGGAGGTGTTTATACCTTCTACAACGAAAAGATTCATTAAAGCAGTAGGATTCATCATAAGTAGAGCACAAGTTTTTAGCAAAATAATTCAATCTACTTATTTGTTCCCATAAATATTTCCCTTTTTGAGACAAGCGGTATTCATTATAATAATTTTGTTATTCCTCCGTGAACCCACTTAGCCAATAAGATTTTGTTTCAAAGAGAGAAGCCATTGATAGCAAATAAATAACTAGACATAATAATAAGCCGAAATAAACTAAATGCAAGAAACTAATTTTTTTTTGTTTTTGATAATTAAAAGCAAACAAGATAAAGTAAAAATAAACTAGGCAAGACAAAAACACAAAGTAAAGAGATTAGAATCGTGAGACTCCCCTTGCAGAATTCTTCTTACTCCCCGGCAATGGCGCCAGAAAAAGTTGCTTGATGACGTGAAAGCACATGTTCGTTGGGAGACCCGAAGAGTAAGGTATGAAGCAGTGCAGCAGCAAGTTATCCCTCAGTAAGATACCAGGCTGTTCTCCTTTGCTTTGGAAGCAAATATTTCTGTCAAGGATGTGATCAATGCAGATGATATGACCCAGCTCTTTCACTTGCCGTTATCTCAGCAAGCTTTTGCAGAATTGGGAATGATGCAGCAATTTGTTTCGCAAGTAAGTTTTAATGATGGGGTAAGGATCAGTGGACCACGGTGTGGAAGGATGGGGTTTTCACCTCTAGCCTTTACTATCGCCATTGTTTCAAGGATGTTGTGGCCAGCAAGATATATGGATATATTTGGAAGAGTAGGGTCATACTAAGAATAAAAGTCTTTGCTTGGCTCCTTGTCAGTGATCGGTTGAACACTAAAGATATGTTGTGAAGGAGGCACTGGAATGTCACGGATGACTACAATTGTGTGCTATGTACACTAGGGTTGACTGAGGATTGGATGCACCTTTTCTTCGACTGCAATTTCAGTGCAAGAATATGGAATTTTCTGCAAATTCAGTGGGTACCTGGAGATACGTTTGAGCAGGTTTTTATCTTGACTAAGAAGAATTTTGGACAACCTTTCGTCACTGAGGTTGTCATTCTGGCTGCTTGGCACATATGGAAACAGAGGAATGATGCTATATTTCAACATGTTATGCCAACATTTCGGTCCTGGAGGAGTAATTTTGTTCATGAGGTTACCATGCATGCGCATAGGGTGAAGTCAAAGCACATCCAAAGCTGGTTACAATGGATTGAGAATCTGCCTTGAGTTTCTTTAAAAAAATTCTTGTATATATTTGTTGTATATAGCCCCTGTTGTAACCTTTAAGACTATGCTTTAAATTTCAATAAAATGCTGTGGGGCGCAAGCCTTACAGTTTTATGTTCAAAAAAAGGTTGTCAGATCCAGTAGGAGTAAAAGGCACCTCTGAAGGTTGTTGGTGGCGGAATTTGGCATGGCGCAACACCAGGGAATCCGGCGACCGACGTGGAACCTGCACACAACACAATCAAACTACTTTGCCCCAATGAAACAGGAAGGTTGTCAATCTTCTCGGCTTGCTGTAAACTAAGGATTAAACGTATGGTGTGGAAAATAGTGTTTAATTGCAGAGAATGAAAAGAAACAATGATTGTAGTTGGTTGTATTATCAGTGTAAAAGAATGGACCGGGTCCACAGTTCACTAGTGGTGTCTCTCCATAAAAGATAACTAACATGCTGGGTAAACAAATTACAGCTGGGCAATTGATGAATAGAGAGCGCATGACAATGCATATATATGACAAGATGACTACTATGATATTCAATTGGGCATTACAACAAGATACATAGACCGTTATCCAACATCATCTATGACTAATAATCCACCTTCAGGTTGACATCCGTGTTCCCCGTTGGTATTAAGTTGCAAGCAACAGATTATTGCATTAAGTAATGCATAATGTAAACAATACAATTATCCTTAGACAAAGCATTGCTGTTTTACCCCTAGTGGCAACAGCACATCCACAACCTTAGACGTTGCTGTCACTCGCCCAGATTACCGGAGGCATGAACCCACTATCTAGCATAAATACTCCCTCTTGGAGTTACAAGCATCTACTTGGCCAAAGCATCTACTAGTAACGGAAAGCATGCAAGATCATAAATAACATATAAGATAGATTGATAATCAACTTGATCATAGTATCAATATTCATCGGATCCCAGCAAACACAACATGTAGCATTACAATAAGATGATCTTGATCATGATAGGCAGCTCACAAGATCTAAACATGATAGCACAAGGAGGAGAGACAACCATCTAGCTACTGCTATGGACCCGTAGTCCAAGGATGAACTACTCACGCATCACTCCGAGGCAGCATGGTGATGTAGAGCCCTCCGGTGATGATTCCCCTCTCCGGCAGGGTGCCGGGGAGCTTCAGAACCCTCCCGAACTAGGGTTGACGACGGCGGCGGCTACGGAACTTTTCGTGGATGGAGGCTCGGGTATTTAGGGTTTTCTGGACGAAGGCATTATATAGGCGAAAGGGGGCGTCTGGAGGCACCCGAGGGGGTCACGCCACCCCCCGGCGCGGCAGGAGGTGGGGCCGCGCCGGCCCCTGGCGTGGCTGCCTCCTCGGTCGCTCCGTCTCTCCTTTGGACTCCGTGTACGTGTCGGAAAATAGAAGGTTCTGTCCAAGTTTCGTCCAATTCCGAGAATATTTCCAGAACAGCTTTTCTGGAATACAAAAACAGCAGAAAACAGGAACTGGCACTGTGGCATCTTGTTAATAGGTTAGTCCCAGAAAATGCATAAAAATGCTATGAAGTGTATATAAAACATGTAACAATTGGTATAATATCAACATGGAACATCAGAAATTATAGATACGTTTGAGACGTATCAAGCATCCCCAAGCTTAGTTCTACTCGTCCTCGAGTAGGTAAAACGATAAAAACAAAATAATTTCTGAGGTGACATGCTACCATCATAATCTTGATCAAATAGTATTGTAAAGCACATGTTATGAATGAAGTGATCCAGGTCAATGGTCTATAGTTTGCTAACAAATAGATAATGAGCAAACAACTGAATCATATAAGCAAAAACTTTTCATGAATAGTACTTTCGAGACAAGCATCAAAAAGTTTTGCATAAGAGTTAACTCATAAAGCAATAGATTCTAAGTAAAAGGTATTTAACCAACACAAAGGAAGATTTAAGTTTCAGCAATTGCTTTCAACTTTCAACATATATCTCATGGATATTTGTCAACACAAAGCAATATAATAAGTACAATATACTAGCATATAAAAAATTGTTGCACCAAAGTTGACACTAGTGTTTGCTTCTGAGATAGAAAGAAGTAGGAAAACTGACTCAACATAAAAGTAAAAGAAAGGCCCTTCGCAGAGGGAAGCAGGGATTAAATCATGTGCTAGAGCTTTTTAAGTTTTTGAAATCATATAGAGAGTAAAAATATAAGTTTTGAGAGGTGTTTGTTAATTGTCAACGAATCAGAAAATGACCCCTGCCAACCAGACTTTTAAGAGCGGCTCCCATGAAGGACGTTATTTCTACCAGCAAGGCAGATCATCCCTCTTTCTCTTTTGTTTACACATGCAGATATTTCACTGTTTGTCATTGCTTGACTGATAAATCAGGGCAAAAATGTGAAGAGAATTAAGCGGTTAAAGTTGTAATTAATTGGGACTGGGCACCCCATTTGCCAGCTCTTTTTGCAAAATTAATGGATAAGCGGATGTATATGCCACTAGTCCGGTGGTAAAGTCTGTTTGACAGGTGACATAAAGACATCCACCCCGTCCTCATGAGCTTGGTAAACATTGACACAAAAAGGAGTAATAAAAGTTTTGAATAGTTTAAAGGTAGCACATGAAAAATTTACTTGGAGTGGCAAGGAAATACCACATATAGGTAGTTATGGTGGACACAAATGGCATGGATTTTGGCTCAAGGTTTTGGATGCACGAGAAGCATTCCCTCTCAGTACAGAGTTTAGGCTAGCAAGGTTATTTGAAGCAAACACAGGATATCAACCGTACAACAAGACTCATATGAAAACATATTGCAAGCATTATAAGACTCTACACTGTCTTCCTTGTTAACCAAACCCTTTTACTAGAAAATATCTAGACCTTAGAGATACCAATTACAAACCAAATTTCAACAAGCTTTACGGTAGTTCTTCACTAATAGGTTTTAACCACATGATACAAAAGCTTAAACATGAACTACTTGATAACTCAAAACAATTGACAAGTATCAAATTATCCAAGACAGTGATCTACAAGAATATGTAAGTCTTTTCCATTATACCATCTACCACATGCAGCATTTTCTGTTCCAACCAAACACCAATCAATTTATTTCAACACAAACTCTCCAAACAATTATAAGTGAAGCAAGAGAGTACTTTCTCTAAAAGAACTAACAGCTCTGAACAAGAGATGCATGAAAAACAGGAGCTAAAAGCATAGCAGTAGCTAGACAAGAATACTCAACAAGTATAAGTGAAGAATAGGAGTATTCAAATGAAAAAGCGGAGCGTGTCTCTCTCCCAAACAAGATTGCTAGGATCCAACAAGTTGATCTCAGAAAATAAAATAACAATGCGAAAATAAAAGCACACAGACGCTCCAAGTAAAGCACATATGATGTGAAAGAATTAAAATATAGTTTCACTAGAGATGACCTGATAAGTTGTTGATGAAGAAGGGGATGCCTTGGGCATCCCCAAGCTTAGACGCTTGAGTCTTCTTGAAATATGCTGGGGTGATCCATGGGAGCATCCCCAAGCTTAAGCTCTTCACTCTTCTTGATCACATTATATCATCCTCCTCTCTTGACCCTTGAAAACTTCCGCCACACCAAACTCAGAGTAATTCTCATTAGAGGGTTAGTGCACAATCAAAAACTCACATGTTCTATAAGGACACAAACATGACCATTACTTTTAAACATTAGCTACTGCCACTGATGTTATGTGAAGCTCTTCCACCCAAAAAAGAATTCCACTCAACACTAGTAAAAGAGAGAATGCAAAATAAAAGACAGAATCTGTCTAAAACAGAACAGTCCGTAAAGACGAATTTTTTCGAGGCACTTACGTTGCTCAGATCGAAAAACTCAAAACTAACGAAAGATGCGTACATATCTGAGGATCACGCACAAAAATTTGCAGATTTTTTCAATTTTCTGGCAATTTTATAAGAACGAAACGGTGAACAGCAAAAATCTGTTCCTGCGCAGAAATCCAAATCTAGCATCATCTTTATTAGAGGCTCTACTTGGCACAACAATTCGAAAAAGTAAAGATACAAAGGGTTGTTACAGAAGTAAACAACTCCTTGACTAAAACTGAAAACAAAAGATAATGGGTTGCCTCCCAAAAGCGCTTTCTTTAATGCCTTTTAGCTAGGCTTGAAGATTTTAATGATGCTCTCATAAGAATAAGAGTTGAAAAACAAAAGAGAGCATCAAGAGGCAAATATCAAACACATTTAAGTCTAACCCACTTCCTATGCAAAGGAATCTTGTAACAAAATAAATTATTGAAGCATAAAGCAACTAGCATAGAAAGATGAAACAAATGCAACTTCAAAACTTTCAACATAAAGAGAGGTTTTTAGTGACTTGAAAACTTTTACAACCATATTTTCCTCTCTCATAATAACTTTCAGTAGCATCATGAACAAACTCAACAATATAACTATCACATAAAGCATGCTTTTCATGATCTACAAACACATAATTTTTATTAAGCTAAAAAACAGTGGGGTCATTAAACCCACTTTTGACAATAGTAGTATAATAAATATCATTAGGCAATATAGGACCATCATCAAGAGCATTATCATATAACATTAGGGAGCACATTTTTACTTTCTGCAATTTCCTTTTCTTGAGTCAAGGACTTGTTACTTCAAATTTATCAAAAGGAGATATTTCAATAGAATCATGACATTCAACAATATAGCATTCTTCCTCCTTAGGTAGGCATGGAGGGTAATCATATAATGTAAGAGTTAAAGAGTTACTATCATTAGAAGGTAGATCCTCCTTTTGTTCATCACTCTCTTCCTCTTTTTCATCCAATGAGCTTTCAGTTTCAGCAGTTTCTTCTCCCACAGGTTCCTGAAAGGTAGCAAGTTGTTCTGGAGAATAAGTTTTCTCAAGAAATTCAGTGATATAAGGATTATCATTGTAATATTCAAGGCAATAACCAAGTATAGCAAAATTTCAGATTTATAAGGAGAATCATCATCTTGAATAAACCAGCAATTTCATAGGCACCTTAAAAACAACAAATTCTTCAGTTTGTTCAAGATTACCAAAGTCATAGTTTCCTTTAGCATAAGCAGCCAAGGTTTCATTATCATTATAATCACATTGGAAAGGGAGGTGTTTATGCCTTCTACAACAAAAGATTCATTAAAGCAGTAGGATTCATCATAAGTAGAGCACAAGTTTTAGCAAAATAATTCAATTACTTATTTGTTCCATAAATGTTTCCCTTTTTGAGACAAGCGGTATTCCTTATAATAATTTTGTTGTTCCTCCGTGAACCCACTTAGCCAATAAGATTTTGTTTCAAAGAGAGAAACCATTGATAGCAATAAATAACTAGACATAATAACAAACCGAAATAAACTAATGCAAGAAACTATTTTTTTGTGTTTTTGATAATTAAAAGCAAACAAGATAAATAAAAATAAACTAAGCAAGACAAAAACAAAGTAAAGAGATTGGAAGCGTGAGACTCCCCTTGCAGAAATCCTCTTACTCCCCGGCAACGGCGCCAGAAAAAGTTGCTTGATGACGTGAAAGCACACGTTCGTTGGGAGACCCCAAGAGGAAGGTATGAAGCAGTGCAGCAGCAAGTTTTCCCTCAGTAAGATACCAAGGTTGTCAGATCCAGTAGGAGTAAAAGGCACCTCTGAAGGTTGTTGGTGGCGTTGCGCACCGATCACCACGTGGAACCTGCACACAACACAATCAAACTACTTTGCCCCAACGAAACAGTGAGGTTGTCAATCTCACCGGCTTGCTGTAAACAAAGGATTAAACGTATGGTGTGGAAAATAGTGTTTAATTGCAGAGAATGAAAAGGAACAATGATTGCAGTTGGTTGTATTATCAGTGTAAAAGAATGGACCGGGGTCCACAGTTCACTAGTGGTGTCTCTCCATAAAAGATAACTAACATGCTGGGTAAACAAATTACAGCTGGGCAATTGATGAATAGAGAGCGCATGACAATGCATATATATGACAAGATGACTACTATGATATTCAATTGGGCATTACAACAAGATACATAGACCGTTATCCAAAAGCATCTATGACTAATAATCCACCTTCAGGTTGACATCTGTTCCCCGTTGGTATTAAGTTGCAAGCAACAGATTATTGCATTAAGTAATGTGCATAATGTAAACAATACAATTATCCTTAGACAAAGCATTGTTGTTTTACCCCTAGTGGCAACAGCACATCCACAACCTTAGACGTTGCTGTCACTCGCCCAGATTACCGGAGGCATGAACCCACTATCTAGCATAAATACTCCCTCTTGGAGTTACAAGCATCTACTTGGCCAAAGCATCTACTAGTAACGGAAAGCATGCAAGATCATAAATAACATATAAGATAGATTGATAATCAACTTGATCATAGTATCAATATTCATCGGATCCCAGCAAACACAACATGTAGCATTACAATAAGATGATCTTGATCATGATAGGCAGCTCACAAGATCTAAACATGATAGCACAAGGAGGAGAGACAACCATCTAGCTACTGCTATGGACCCGTAGTCCAAGGATGAACTACTCACGCATCACTCCGGAGGCAGGCATGGTGATGTAGAGCCCTCCGGTGATGATTCCCCTCTCCGGCAGGGTGCCGGGAGAGCTTCAGAACCCTCCCGAACTAGGGTTGACGACGGCGGCGGCTACGGAACTTTTCGTGGATGGAGGCTCGGGTATTTAGGGTTTTCTGGACGAAGGCATTATATAGGCGAAAGGGCGGCGTCTGGAGGCACCCGAGGGGGTCACGCCACCCCCCGGCGCGGTAGGAGGTGGGGCCGCACCGGCCCCTGGCGTGGCTGCCTCCTCGGTCGCCTCCGTCTCTCCTTTGGACTCCGTGTACGTGTCGGGAAAATAGAAGGTTCTGTCCAAGTTTCGTCCAATTCCGAGAATATTTCCAGAACAGCTTTTCTGGAATACAAAAACAGCAGAAAACAGGAACTGGCACTGTGGCATCTTGTTAATAGGTTAGTCCAGAAAATGCATAAAAATGCTATGAAGTGTATATAAAACATGTAACAATTGGTATAATATCAACATGGAACATCAGAAATTATAGATACGTTTGAGACGTATCACACGGACCTACTTTTGTTTGTAAAGGAGGTTCTCGAGATTTTGTATTGAATAGTGTTGTAATCCTATAGTGTTACCTTGGACCGACTATGTTTCTGTTGTACTACTCTGAAGGATGTAATATTTACGGATTGGTCCTTCCGTGAGTATTATGTCAATGACTTGTACACTACAACATGCAGTGGTGTGTTAGGTCACTACAGGTGGTATCAGAGCGAACGACCTTAGGATTAAAACCCTTCTAGGAGACTTGTAGGTTGGTAAGACTATAGGAAGTTATCCCATTTAATTAAATTTTATGTTTTTACAATTATGATGGTTATTCACTTGAGAATAAAACTATTATAATTGTATATACATTTCCTTACCCAACTGGAGTAGATATTCTTATTTACTATTCTATAGGTATAATGTTCATCTACCTTAATTATTTTCAACTTGGTATGACCAGTTAAGACTGTCTTGTACCAGTTGATACACCAAATAGATTACATCCACGTCGGTGTTACCTACATGGTATCATTGATAACCCTATCCTATGAAGTATAACCCTATCATAATTCATGATGGAGGAAGTCGAGAGATGTTGGTGGATAGTGAAGGATCATCGACATTCAGCTATGAAAAGTATGCCAATACCCTAATGATGAAGTTCCAAGGGGATTCACCTGAGTATAGTCTAAAGTGTTAAGGATATTAGGAGATGGAATAAACAATGACGGAAGCTACACTACTACTTCTGATGTACCATGAGTAACTACAGGAAGGATCTGAATATGTTCGCGAATAGATGTTCTAGCCAGACGGAAGATCCAAGCTACATGGAGTTTAGTTCCATAAGAAACCAAGCCATACCACAACTACTCTTTGAGTACTTAGTCCTAGGATTACCCCGTTACAAATGAGCAATTGGGGTAAATACTGAGGCAAAGAGTTGTTTTAGCATAGGATTATAAGGTAATATATATACCTATCTCGTGTGTATAGCATCTAAGCCTGGGTACTTGAGATGTTTTTACTCAATGTACTACTTATTTTACGGGCTTATGTTGCATGACTGATATATAACTGCATTTACGATTTATTGGATCTTATTGGATTTTTGATTGGCTAGGTTGGTACATGAAGTTAGAATTTGATGTACAATGGCATGATTGTCACATTGAGTTCTTTTCTTGATGTTATTGATCTAGAGGTAGATAGGATTCATGTAAGGGAGAGACGTGCTCTCAGTAGTTCCAAACATCAATGAAAGCTCATGAAGCGACGTAAGTCAGGATGATCGAAGTAAACGAAGCTACATGTGGGGATGGACCACAACTCATACCATATTTGGATTCGGAGGTCAATAGCATCAGATCATGGAAGGATGGAGGAACTACGAAAGTTCAAGGAAGAGTACCATCACCATTTGGAGAAAGGTTAATCAACAATGATGACAGGAAAGCTACATGAGAATTCTACTGAAGTAGGAGAATTATGAAGTTGGAAGATCTAAATAACATGTCCTGTCATGACAAATTTATGATTTGGACAGTCAAATTTAAAGACTTATCCAAGGATGACGATTATTGAGTGAAGGACATCGAGCGGGAAATTGAAAGACGCTGGATTAAGAAGCCACATGATGTAGTCACATATAGTTGGGAGTTGTCGTAACTTGACGGAAGAAATGGGTGTTGGAAAATTATAAGGCACAATTGATCTTTGGAGAAAGTTCGAGAAGAAGTTGTATAGGACTTATATGTCTAAAAGAGCCATGAAGTTGAAGGTAGAGGAGTATGAAGCAACAATCCAATACTTAGCAGACAACAACAAAGTCTGATATTTCAAGCAAGGCAAGATAGTAGTATCATCGAGAACAAGGCGACAAGAGTTCAAAGTTCAATGTTCCAAAGGACACACATCAGGACCATGGGAGATGAGTTCTTGGATTGTCGATAGCCCAAGGAGTTAGTTATATGGTATGTCGCCAATAGAGACATGTGATGTTGAGATATAGTGAAGTCACTGTCTATACGGGGTAACTATCGAGAAGGATGGATTGCTATAGGATTGACATCCTAGGTCCAAGGACTCAGATGGAGGTGGAACCAACATAAGATTGAAGAGACACATCGACTGATAAATCAAAAGAAAGGAATCAAATTCCACCAACAGACAGATGAAAGAGTTGTTATATCAGCTGAGTTTGGACTACATAACCAACAACCTATTCTATTTTAGAGTTATGTTATCACCAATTGCACCCTGTTGTGCAATAGGTCTTCTTCTCAAGACTCTAGGTAAGCTAACTGGAATGCTAGTGAGCGTGCTTATCTGATTTACCGGGAGATCTTATTGGTTGTTCATGTCATGGTGGACTTATCAATTGTTCTCCGGGAAGTTATTGGATGTTGGAAAGGATATCTCTTAACCAGAGGATTATTGGGGGATCACAACCTTGTGGCAGTACCCTGAATTCTTCGAGAAACCATTAGGTAAATTTGGTGAACGTTTGAATAGAAAGGTGGAAAGTAAAAGCAGATCCATTCATCAGTATAGATTTGGTTGTTACTTGAGACTGAACGGATACAACAGGATGAAGATCGACTAATAGATGGTCAGGACGAAGACAGCCCTAGAACTTTCTAAGGGAAGAGTGAATCATGTAACCAGATAGTACTTTGCAAAGAACAAGATGAAAGTTGGAAGGAATACCTTAACTGAGACAGAGCTGACTTGATCACTAATGCTCTGGAGTTTTTCAGAATTCAAAAGAACTTCCTGAAACCTTCAAGAGATTCGTAAGTCAAAGGGATAGTTAAGATCTGGAAGTTAAGAGTCACAAGGAGTATGATAGTCATAGGAGTTATGACTGGAGGATCTGAAGGTGATTGAACGAAAGAAACTTGAGTTCAAAGATGAGAAAGAGTACCTTGTCAACCCCTGGATTCAAAGGGTTCGACAAGCTTTTAGATCAAGAAGTTATAGAAGAAGTCTGATCTAGATGAGAATCGAGATCTCTACGCGAGTAATGAGACTACCACAACTGATCGAAGGATTGTTAAACGTCAACGGCAGGTTAGCCCAATCAGCAACAGATACACATCAGGTTTGAACAAAGGATCAATTACATCCAAGATCACAACAGAGAAGGTTTAGAGAAATGATGTTGGAAGAAGTGCTTTACACTCATAAATACGTGAGGGAAACCGCAACTTCGGGACGAAGTTGATTTTAAGGGGGAGATACTGTAATGACCCGTAGTTCAGAGAGTAGAAAGGGGTTAAATTAAATTTGTGCATTTGCATAGCATGCATCTGAAAATACGGGGAAATTTAAAACTTTTTCAACGAAGTCATAGAGTGTTTCAACCACCACTCGAAAGGCTAATTGAGAATGCCGTTAGTTTGACTAGTAACTAAAAACTTGGAATCTAACTTGTGAAACTTACATTGAGGTTTCGCTGATGTTGGTGGATTAGACTTAGTCATCAACATCAGTGCTATAAACTTCAAAATCTTGTCTTATCTAAATTCTCAAACATTTGGTTACAAGTGAATAATACAAGAAACTATAAATCAAATGATGAGTATGACTTACATCATTAATCGAATAAGTACATATCTTAAAGAAAAGAAAAGAAGGAGTATATGGAAGGTAGATAAAAGACCAAACTAAATCTTAATCTAGATCTACTTATTCTTTCAAGACTATGTTATCTTCTTATCTCCCAATCTTCTCAAATTCATTCTACAAGAGAAGGCAACACAAGAAAGGAGGAAGTTCAACAAGAAGATTATACAGAAGGATTTCTTAGATATACATAGAAGCACTATGCCAGTCCATCACCAGTATTTGGAAACTCCTATACCAAAAATCTAATCTTATTAACTTCTCTAGTAATAGTGTGATATTCCAGTGTTTGTGTTATAGAGAAGTAGGTTGGTAACAAGCCTAATTACCTTGTTAACAAATCACTTTTGTATGCTCAAACAATTGAGTGTCATATACAAATAATCAGAAGGTCAGATAATTCCATACATCTCAACCACTTGAATATGAGAAGTAATTTGGTGACAAGCTTAATAACCTTATCAACAAATTCTTATTATATGCATAAGGCAAATTGAGATGTCATAAAACACATATACATTCTTCTATCACCAATTAAAGAAATCACATGAGTTAATTCTCAAATTCATGTGTGTGGACATGTCTCATAAGAGAGGAGTTCACAAGTTTATCATGTGACCAAGACCATTTTTCTTATTTAAGATTTCATTCTCAAGAAGAGATACATCTGGACATGTGGTAATTGGAACCACATGGACTACTTAGTCAGCAGTTGTTCTGAAAATTTGCTTCCACACACTAAAGTATCAATTTCTATCAACGAGGACTACATAAACATTTTATATTCGGAATGAGTTATAGAATCAAGCAAGATTCTATTAACATCATTTTATTCATCTATCCTACCATAAGACCTGATTTCAGGTAGAATATCTGTACTTCGTGCAACCACATACACCTGATTTCACCAAGTCTTCAAAAATTCAAAATAAAAATATGTGAAGCTTCTTCATATTATTAGGATTAATTTTTCCATGATTTTTGGATTTGACTAAAAACCCTAAACAAATGCAGAAAGTTTTTGTTAAAAGAATTTCTGGAAATATTTAAAAGTTTAGGGGGTTTTTCGCAAAACTATTTTCTTCAACCTCTGTACAGAAGGACGAGCAGGCTGCCGCCGTGTTCGTTCGATCGAATTCCACCTCCTCCCTGCCTGCTAGCTCGCGAGGATAAGACCACGGAGACGTCCGCATCGTTCTCTTCCTCCCCATACTCATCTCTCTCTCTCTCCCGTGCCCTCGTTTCGTCTCAAATCGAAACCCTAACCCTAGCCTCGGGTCGCCGCCGTTCGTCGATGATTCCGACCTCTTCGTGCTGCTCTGAGAAGCTCTGGAGGTTCGCCATGTCTTCATCGTCCTCTTGGTGGAGATCCGTGTGGAGTGGAGCTCGGGAGCGGAGGAATTTCGCCGTCTTCCTCAACTCCGGCCGCCGGACGTGGAGCAAGTTTCCGACGCCGTCCGTGCTCTCCGTACATCGCCAAGGCTACCTACGTGCTCGTGGTGAGCCTAGCTATCTTCCTGCGCCTTTAATTTGGTCTAATCCGTACGGGGTCGTCGCTGTGCCGTGTTCCGTTTCGGCCACCGCGCGACCTCGTCGCCGGTCGATCTCCGGTGACAATTAGCTAGCGACGCCACCCCTATATGGTTCGCCGAGTCGTTCTAGACCGTATGCACGCTAGAAATCGCCCCAATTCGCTCCCCGTCGTTGAATCCGTGTTCGAATTGGAGCCAAGCTCCATTGCTGACGTCATGCTGACGTCATCGAGCCAATCAGAATTTTTCTTTAATTTTCTTTAGAAATTAAATAGAAGTATGACATGTGGACCCTCATGTCGGATATTTAATCATTTAGGAAATTAATTTGGTAATTATTAAAATTATGACAAGCGGGACCAACCCATTTTAATAAATCCAGAAATTTATTAAATTGAATTTAAACTTTGGAAATTCATAACTAAATCCATTTAAATTACAAAAATACAAACAATATACCAAAATGTTAAGAAAAATAAAATCTATCTGTTTGTACAAATTAAATACTTGCTTGACTAAAGTTGAATCACTCTAAAATTGAAACAACAATTTACTTATTATTTAAAATATGGAGTTTAATTGAAATGCTATTTTGGATGCATTTCCAATTTCATTTAAATTGCTCCACATGTTTAAACTTCAAATATGAAAATGTGTTCTAATAATGACAAATCATTTTATTGATGTGAATATGAATTGTTAGGAATTCAAAGTGGATAATTAAAATGATATTTTCCATAAGCAAAATAATTAAAGAATAATTCAATAATAATAATAAATGAGTCTAAAAAACATATAAAGGTTTTATACTTATACCACAATCTTTATTGATTATCCCAAGTAATTCTTAAGAAATAAAATGAACTCTCTACTTAATAAAACATGCTCACTATTATTATTATTATCAATTATACTTAGACTAATTTTGTGTTATAATCTTATTCATTTAAGTCAATATTCTACAACTCAGAAATGAAACATAAAATGGTGTTACTTTATTTCTTTTCTTTTAAGTGTGATACTTCAAGTAAAGATAAGTTTATAAGTGGTTGCTCTTAATATTTGATAATACTCAATCAGTTAAATAAAAGTAATACACACTTAAAAATATGAAGGCATCACATTCTAAGTAATCACTAGACCTAAGTTATGATCAACTTAAGCATTAATAACATCACCTAAAGGTGATAAAACAACCTAAGCTCAGTTACTATGATGTTATCAAAGGATCACTTAAGACGAAGCTTACCTAGTTAAGCTTGGGTATGATTGGGGGTATTTTGCGATGCATCTCATATTTATGCATAATAGCATCTTGCCAGAGTTTTCTGTAGTCCTTATCGGGATTACATTGCCTTTTTCAGAACTCGGCGTTTTACCGCAAACCATAGAACCCTGAAGGGTTTGAACTGCTATTCCTATCCAAGGCAAGTTCACTCTTGCTCATATCCTACTTGATTATGTTTATCAAAGTAAATGCAAAATACTATCACTAGTACAGAACGACACATCGGAAACGGGCCAAAAACCCCTTCCTTCGGCAACGGAGAAAGGGTCCGTGTCCCCGACCCTGTCACTGATGTGAAGGCCTTCATCGGTAACGGAGGCAAAAAACCGTCACCGATGAGGCATAAGTTGGCTACGGTTGCGGACCCATCTCCGTTTCCGATGTATCGGTGCATCAGTAACGGAGATTCTATTTTACTCGTTTGCATTGAGTTTCTTTCAGAAGCCTACAGGAGCAATTCAGTTGCCAAATTACATTCAAAATCTCACAGCAGAAGCACAAAATTGCTACCAAATCCATTCATAACGTATATAAGAATTGTCATCATTACATAGCATCAAAAGATGAGTTACACATGCCTCGCTAATCCTATCATTCTCATGCCTCCCTAAACTTAACTTTTATGACACTCCACTCTTCTCCAGCTCCACCTTCTTCCTCAGTTCCGAAGCGCCGAAAGCGGAATTCGACCTAGCAAAAGACTCGAGTAGCGGTTTCATGCTTCTCCAAATCACATCTGCAGCCAAATTGCTACACACATACACAAAATAGATGGGGAAACTAAAGACAAGAAACCACACCGAGCTCGCAAGCCTCCTTAGCAAATTAATCTTGCCAAATTCTTCGTAGCGAGGCTTGCTCCATCTTGGACGGTGTCGCCGAAATATAATAACGTCACCGCTGTGACATTTCGGCCACACTGTCCAAGACACTCTTAATTAAAAAAGTGTTTTGAACAGTGCAGCGAAACGTCACAACAGCGACGGTTCACGGATATGATCCCACTTTGTATTTAGCTCTTTTAAATCTTGTTTGGATCTGCATGGCGCTTCTGCATATAAAATACATGGATGTCTAGTTAGAAAAGAGCCAAATATGATGCTACATGACATAAATACAATTTAAGATGAAAACAGTTTACACCTTAAGCGCCTATATCCGTGTGCTTGCTGTCCGATCGAAACGATTTGGAGGCAGAACTTGAAGGTGATGTTACCTTCAATTGCCTCACCATTTTTATGCATTGTCGCCGAAATATACTATTACTTCATACACTAGCTACACAAAACCATAACGAGGATTAGCACATTGACAAAGGGTTGAAATTAATCTATTAGACTTCAAATACTAAAAACAAACACAACACAATACTAGACTTCAAATACTAGACAAGTTGAAGGTAATGTATTCATCATCGGCAGTACTAAAAACAAACACAACACAATACTAGACTTCAAATACTAGACAAGTTTTATATGCTACTTTAAAAAAAATGTAAGATCTAGTGTTGAGGGGTGTATTCATCATCGGCAGTACTACAATACTAGACAGAACACAATACTACAATACTAGACAGTACTACAATACTAGATCGGTAGATGCTACTTTAAATAAAATGTAAGATCTAGTGTTGAGGGGTGTATTCATCATCGGCACTAGACAGAACACAATACTAGACTTCAAATACTAGACAAGTTTTCTGTGCTACTTTAAACAAAATGTAAGATCTAGTCGGCTACATACCCGGGGAAGATGCACGGCAATAGACCAGTAGATCCGCGTCGGCGACATACTCGGGGAAGATGCGCGGCGGCTCGCCGACGAGCCGCTGGGGGGGGATGCGCGGCGGCTCACGACGCGCCGCTGGGGGAGATGCGCGGCGGCTCACGACGCGCCGCTGGGGGAAGATGCGCCGACGCGCCGCTGGGGGAAGATGCACGACGGCGATGCCGGCCGGACGCGCCGCTCAGATCTGCGAGATAAGGGTTAGGTCTGGAGCCGCCGCCACACTATGACTGTGGAGTGAGAGTGAGAGTGAGAGCGAGAGCGTTAGGGTTGCCGCAGTGGCACATTTATAGCATATAATAACATCGCAAACGGAGGCGATAAACAACCGTTTCCTCTAATTTCTTCACTAACACACTGGGCCTACTTACAAAGGATCGATAGAGTAATTGAACTAACTATCTACTCTACTTGTTCTGCTTACGCCCTGCCTCCGCGCCATTGTCATCCGCGGCGCGGCGTCGCTTCTTGCCGGTTGCCTTTTCCTCAGGCGCGTGCTCCTCCTCCTCCGGCTCGTGCTCCTCCTTCTCCGGCCGTGCGTCCTTCTCCGGCGAATCCTCCTCTCGCGCCTCCTTCTCCGGAGCGTGATCCTCCTTCTCCGGCGCGTCCTCCTCCGGCGCCTCCTCCGATGCCTCCTCCTCCGGCGCCTCCTCCGACGCCTCCTCGTCGTCGTCGGCGTCATATTCTTCCTGGCTAGAATAATACGGCTCCGGCGGGTCCTCCGGCTCCTCTTCCTCCGGCGACTCGTCCTCTTCGGAGTCGTCTTCTCCTTCGCGTGAAGACGGCGGGTCCGAGTCGTCGGAGTCGTCTTCTACAGAGCGTGAAGATGGCGGGTCCGAGTCGTCGGGGTCCGAGTCCCGCGGCCCGTCTTGATCCCACCATGGAACTTCACCGCGGTCTTCCGCGCTCGCGTCGTCGCTCGGGACTTTCTCGTTCTGCCACCAGGGTTCCGCCATGGCGGTTGTGCTAGTGTGGTAGATAATGTGGGAGAGAACGAAGGGGAGAATGCGGGACCTGCCTGGCTTCGCGCGGTTCCAGTCACATTTTATTAGCGTCGATCAGGCGGTTCCAATCCCTCGTGAATTAAGCCGCATTGAACAGGCGCGCTTCCAGATTGCAACTGCAATTTCCCAAGCACATCGCAAACGGATATACATAAACAACCGTAGCCATAGAGATACATATTGGAAACGGAGACAAATTTATGACCGTTGCCAATACTTTTGGTAACGGAGATATAAAATTCTCCGTAACCAATGTTGACGGACCAGCCTCTGCCAGGCCTCGTCCGCAACGCTAAAATCGCGATTCTCCGTCGCCTAACACCTACCGTTTCCATAGAGGGGTATCCGATGTGTCGTTCTGTACTAGTGTATGGTTTATCATTGCATGAAAAAGAGAAATATATTTTCGAATGATGTGAATTGCTATATATTGTTGGCTGGCAGATGGAACCATGGTATGATGTGGTTGGTGGAGGTTCCATTTGCACGGGAAAGTATTACCTAGGATTTAATAACCAATGCCGTTAGTGTTCTTGCGCCATAAATGAAGCGTTAACCATAAAACTTGGAATGGCACGGGAAAGTCATCTGTGACCTTTTCCCTTTCGCATGTCAATGGACAGCCAGTTCCGTAGGCTGTAGGTCTTGCGAGAGTACATGCACATGGATGGGATCCCTTAATTCCCACGGTTTCTGGTGTCTATGATGGATTGTAGGGATGTCTGGAACGGTCTATCTGTATGGTATAGGTGGGAGGACCTTGGGTCCGGTTCGGTCTACCATAAGATAAAGGGGAGGACAAACCTACAAAAGGGTGGGCATGCGGGGTTGTTGGAGAAGCACGGCGAATGGCTTGGATCATCAACTGGGCCCCATACCAAAGAGAGTGTGGACGGGAAAGATCGCCCGGTTGTGCAACAAGGCGTTGATCTCTTATGGGTAAAGTAACGCACCTCTGCATAGTGTAAAAAAGTGTGACATGTTACTCCCTGTTTCGGGAAGGAGCTGCGAACGCCGCAGGAAAGGTGGCTCCATGAAGCCCTAGCACCTGTGAATGGTTGACGGGCATAGTTTTCTGAAGATAAAATGAATCTTTTCCTAAAAATGTTTTACAAAGATATGCATATTCATCCATGACCTTTTGGTATGGATGGTAGCTAGTGCATAAAACACCTTATTCCTGTTATATGAACTTGCTGAGTAACGCTCGTGTTGCTCACCCTTTCCTCCATTGACCCCTGCTTAGATTTTTGGAGACAACAGAGAAGGGACAGGAATCCATAGCGATGTTGGTGAGATCTTCGACAAGGAGTCAAATCAACCTGTTGGGCCTGAAGGAGTCAACCTCTACTTTGCCAACGGATGAGTGGCGACAACAGTGCAATGGTGGACACGACGACAACAATGCCTATGGAGAAGAGAATGATTATTTGGAAGGAGGAGCACAACTCCAAACAAAAATATTCCAGATGGATAGATTAGGGCTGTGACAACAACAGTAGTGGATTAGGAGTTAGAAGTGGAGCTGGTATCCAGCTTAGTGCTTCGACTGGTGTCTTTCGGGAGTTTCATTTGCACGGGATCTACTTTTGTTTGTAAAGGAGGTTCTCGAGATTTTGTATTGAATAGTGTTGCAATCTTATAGTGTTACCTTGGACCGACTATGTTTCTGTTGTACTACTCCGAAGGATGTAATATTTATGGATTGGTCCTTCCATGAGTATTATGTCAACGACTTGTACACTACAACATGCAGTGGTGTGTTAGGTCACTACACATATGTCGTGTGCACAAGTACAGTCGATAAAGAGGAGACACTTGGCAAACCAGGTATTCGCAAAGAAGGTACGATACACACGGCAAATAGGTCACACCCAACAAAGAAGCGAGATACATGTATCAGGAAGTCGCGGTTGATAGAAGGGGGCGACGCCCTTTTTTGTCGAGTGTCAAATAACTGCCAATTGGCAAAGGCTTTGTAACAAAAAAAATCCCCGCAAGGCTTTTTCCATCGAATTTCGCATGGCATAGTACATGCTGATCCTTCTTGGCATAGAGATGCATCTTGTCATGCACACACTATTACCAAAATGAGTTTCTAGATTTTTGAAAAACGATTTTCGAATTTCTAAGTGCCAAAAGAGCTTTTGTGAAGCAACTGCAAATGATACGTTGCAAAATGACACCTCTCGTAGTTATACCTAAAGTAGACCATATTGGATGGGCTGTTCCCAAATAGTCTGAATTTCTAGTTGTTTAGCTAATTTTTCCCATTTAAATGAATTTTGGTCGATTTTCCAAAACTAAATCAAATTTGCATAAATGTGTTATAGTTTGGTCTAAAAAATTTCTAAAAATCGTTCTAACAAAGACAAGTAATATTATACACAATGGCTGCAGAGGTGCGGAAAGATTAAGTTCTTTGCTATGAATAGTTGTGCCAGTGATTTGGACCCTATTTTTAAAAATGTTAAAAATTGCAAAACCAAATTTTTCATGGAGTCCTTTTATGTGTACTAGTTGCCTAGAGAAATGTTAAATTTGGATTTTGACGAGTTCAAAAAAATATCAAAATTGTATACAATGTTACATTCATGAATTTCAAGCCAAATGTCTAATGTGATAGCCATATTCTTGGCATAGTCTAATGTGATTTTCTATCTTTCTTCTTAAAAACGGTTTTCCATTATCTATGTGCTAGAAAGTTTTTTTATGAAGCGACTGCAAAATGACACATCTCCAATTTCACACAAAGTACACCTTATTGGATGGCCAATTCCATTTATATTTTTATGAATTTCTAGCTAGTTTTGCACATTAAAATAGATTTCGGGTGATTTCATGGAAGTACTTCAAACCTGAATTATAACTGTGTTACAATTTGGTCTTAAAAATTGTGAAAACTATTTTGACATACTCAAGTAGGATTGTGTGCAATAGTTACAAGAGTGTTAAAGGTGTCACACGCGTCTCGGTGTGTATTCAGTAAAACATGTCTTCTGGTCAAAGAATTATCTGTCTTGGTGAGACAGAGAAGTATTATGTGCACTACCCTTTTTTCTAATTTTGTTGTAATTAGTTTTGTAAATGTTATTGTAAGAGATTTTTTTTGCTTTGCTGTAAGTCGTGCACACACACACACACACACGACAACTATGTAAGACGATTCGTGTCTCGGTATATACTGAAAACATTGTTGTCTTCCGATCAAACAATAATCCGTCTTGACGAGACACACAAGTTTCAGGGCATAGCTAGCTTACGCGCGCGCTACAGGATGCAATCTGTCGATCGGTTTCCGACCGGCCGTTTACGGAAAGTTTTTCGTTCACGCGCGTGACCAGTTTTGGTAGCTGACTTTTCCGGGCGCGCTCTTCCCTTTTCTCGCACTGGCAGGCTGCAGCTATTCCCTTTTCTCGCGCTGCCAGGCTGGCTGGCTGATTTTTCTGGCAAGGTCAAAATCTATTCCCTTTTCTCGCGGTGGTCGAAATCTATTCCTTTTTTCGCGCCGAACTCTGCTTTTCCACGCCATAAAACCTAGTGCTAATTTTTCTTTTGGCGCCAAAAATTTGAACTGTTAGGATGATTTTTTTTCTCTATTCCCTTTTTGGGCAGAGATATTTTAGGGTGTAAAAAAGGGAGGGAGAAATTAAATTTCCACTTCCAACTAGTGCAAAAAATATGAATAAAAAAACTTCATTTCCAACTAGTGTAAAATGTTTAGAAAACTACGCAACTACTGTAAATTGTGTTTAATTTTGGCGCTAAAATATTTGGACTGTGAGGATGAAAAATCTTTTTTTCTCTATTCCTTGAGAAAAATGTTAACCCTAAGCCGCTGCTTCCTTGAGACGTGCGGCTCGTCTTCGACTCGCCAACCATAACCGCTGTGGGACCTGGCGTCACGGGCTCGTCTCCTTGGCCGCGTCGCTATCGCGCCGACGTCCAATTACGACTCGCTCACGGCTCGTCTCCGTGTCCGTCGTCGCGGTAAACCGCGCCGACGTCCACTCCCGACTCGGCTAACCCTAAGCCGCTGCTTCCTTGAGACGCGCGGCTCGTCTTCGACTCGCCAACCATAACCGATGTGGCGACCTAGCGTCACGTGCTCGTCTCCTTGGCCGCGTCGCTAGCGCGCCGACGTCCAATTACGACTCGCTCACGGCTCGTCTCTGTGTCCGTCGTCGCGGTAAACCGCGCCGACGTCCACTCCCGACTCGGCTAACCCTAAGCCGCTGCTTCCTTGAGACGCACGGCTCGTCTTCGACTCGCCAACCATAACCGTTGTGGGGACCTGGCGTCACGGGCTCGTCTCCTTGGCCGCGTCGCTATCGCGCCGACGTCCAATTACGACTCGCTCACGGCTCGTCTCCGTGTCTGTCGGCGCGGTAAACCGCGCCGACGTCCACTCCCGACTCGGCTAACCCGAAGCCGCTGCTTCCTTGAGATGCGCGGCTCGTCTTCGACTCGCCAACCATAACCGCTGTGGGGACCTAGCGTCACGGGCTCGTCTCCTTGGCCGCGTCGCTATCGCGCCGACGTCCAATTACGACTCGCTCACGGCTCGTCTCCGTGTCCGTCGGCGCGGTAAACCGCGCCGACGTCCACTCCCGACTCGGCTAACCCTAAGCCGCTGCTTCCTTGAGACGCGCGGCTCGTCTTCGACTCGCCAACCATAACCGCTGTGGGGACCTAGCGTCACGGGCTCGTCTCCTTGCCCGCGTCGCTATCGCGCCGACGTCCAATTACGACTCGCTCACGGCTCGTCTCCGTGTCCGTCGGCGCGGTAAACCGCGCCGACGTCCACTCCCGACTCGGCTAACCCTAAGCCGCTGCTTCCTTGAGACGCACGGCTCGTCTTCGACTCGCCAACCATAACCGTTGTGGGGACCTGGCGTCACGGGCTCGTCTCCTTGGCCGCGTTGCTATCGCGCCGACGTCCAATTACGACTCGCTCACGGCTCGTCTCCGTGTCCGTCGTCGCGGTAAACCGCGCCGACGTCCACTCCCGACTCGGCTAACCCTAAGCCGCTGCTTCCTTGAGACGCACGGCTCGTCTTCGACTCGCCAACCATAACCGCTGTGGGGACCTGGCGTCACGGGCTCGTCTCCTTGGCCGCGTCGCTAGCGCGCCAACGTCCAATTACGACTCGCTCACGGCTCGTCTCCGTGTCCGTCGTCGCGGTAAACCGCGCCGACGTCCACTCCCGACTCGGCTAACCCTAAGCCGCTGCTTCCTTGAGACGCGCGACTCATCTTCGACTCGCCAACCATAACCGCTGTGGGGACCTGGCGTCACGGGCTCGTCTCCTTGGCCGCGTCGCTATCGCGCCGACGTCCAATTACGACTCGCTCACGGCTCGTCTCCGTGTCCGTCGTCGCGGTAAACCGCGCCGACGTCCACTCCCGACTCGGCTAACCCTAAGCCGCTGCTTCCTTGAGACGCGCGGCTCGTCTTCGACTCGCCAACCATAACCGCTGTGGGGACCTGGCGTCACGGGCTCGTCTCCTTGGCCGCGTCGCTATCGCGCCGACGTCCAATTACGACTCGCTCACGGCTCGTCTCCGTGTCCGTCGTCGCGGTAAACCGCGCCGACGTCCACTCCCGACTCGGCTAACCCTAAGCCGCTGCTTCCTTGAGACGCGCGGCTCGTCTTCGACTCGCCAACCATAACCGCTGTGGGGACCTAGCGTCACGGGCTCGTCTCCTTGGCCGCGTCGCTATCGCGCCGACGTCCAATTACGACTCGCTCACGGCTCGTCTCCGTGTCCGTCGTCGCGGTTGCCGACGTCCACTCCCGACTCGGAGAAAATAAATAAGCAAGTTTGTGCATTTGCATGGTCAGCTAAAAAAAAAAAACTGCTATACTTATGACGTTTTTACGTCCGACACTCGTCCGACGATGCATGCGTACCATCCGTGAGCATCATCGAATCGAATGATGCAGAGCTACCATCAGACAAGGATCGGACGTGATATGCATGTCTCGAGAAAAAATGTGATTAGAGATCCCGTGCATGCAGCGGATGGTTAGCAGTAAAGGAATAAAAAAGCGAGACAGACAACAATTAATACACCGCGATAATTAATGGGACAGAAATGAAAGGGAATAGGGGACGCGCCGTGCGCACGCACGCGGACGGCCAAAAGCGAGCGAGCGCTCGCGCGCTCGAAGGAGAGGCAATCCGCAAGTTTCATGTGTACTACCCTGTTTTCATCATTTTGTTGCACTGACTTTTACAAATGGTCTCAGTGGTTTTTTCTTTTGTTTCACTGCTAGTCATGGATTTTTCCATGGGCACGTGATTTTTGTGCCTTTTTCTTTGTTCCACTAGATCTCTCCGAAATAAATGCTACACTGAAATCAAACGCTGTAAAGATTATCACATAGACTGCTAGTACATATCAACATACGTTGATAGTACATACCAACATATCACATAGACCATAACAACATTGGCTAGAAAGCAAATAATTGAAGTCACTTCAATATAGAGACTAAAAGAACTGATGAACATCGCATACGAATACTGAAAGAGATATGCAAAACAGTGTTCTGCATGATTAATCAGAAAATCTACACAGTGCGTTTGTCGCGCGCTGGCATGGACGATGGAACCTGCTAAACTATCAAAATTACTACTAAGTGAATGTCTACTACATCTATCTCCCGATGCGAGAAGCGTCATCGATCAGTCAAGGCGAAACAGATCCTGAGGCGTTACAAATCCATAACGTCCAAGATACCCAGTTCGTGGGCGGTCGTCGGTGCACCCGGCCGCCTCCTCGCGCAACTCATCCAAAGCGTCGTCAATGGCAGACATCATCTCGTGGTAGTCCAGTTCCTCCAACACGGCCTCCTCGTACATCTCTTGCTGAACCTGATCGTCGGCGCCCTTAACGATGTCCTGGACGGCAGTCTCCTCGACGACCTTAATGAAGTCCTCGATGGCCTGTGTGGCCTTGCGCGCGGATTGCACCTCCAAGTCAGCTTTCCCGGCGGCGGCCGCCGTCGTGACCATGTCGATGGCCTCGTCGATCTCGTACGCGAATTCACTGATGCCTATCTCGGGACGGGGCATGACGTCTTTGGCTATCGCGGCCGCTGTTATCATCTTAGGGAGGGCCTCTCTGAGCTCGCCCAGGGCGTCCAGGACGTCTCCGTCGGCCTCATCCGTCGCGACCTCGTCAATGGCCTCGACGAGGCTTCGGACGAAATCGGCGAAGCCGGTCTCCTCCTCGGCAGACCGATCATTGTCGGCGTCGTCCAAGAAGGGCGCCTCCTCGTAGTCGTGGTACAGCTCTTGCTGAACCTGATTTTCCACGAAAACAACCTCGCCATCCTCGGCCTCTTCTTCAGCCTCGCCCGTCGTCAAGACAGTTTCTTTGGCCATCGCTGCCTTCTCCTCGACGAACTTAACGAAGTCCTCGATGGCCTCTGTTGCCTTGCGCGCAGACCTCACCTCCCAGTCAACATCGCCGGTACGGGCCGCCACCGCGATCATCTCAAGGGCATCCTCGATCTCTTCCTTCAAGTCGCCTATGGCTGCATGGGGACGGGGCAGGACATCTTTGGCCGCCGCTGGCAATGTGATAATCTTAGGGAGTGCCTCTCTGAGCTCGCCCAGGGCGTCCAGGACGTCTTCGTCGGTCTCGTCCCTCGCGACCTTGTCAATGTCCTCCACGAGCCATCGGACATAACAGGCGTGGCAGGTATCGATGGCCTCGTCGCTCATGGCTATTCCGTCCTGCTGCAGTGCTAGCATCTTACGGAGGGCCTCGCGGTACTCGCCCAGGGCGTCCATGGCGCCTTCGCCCGGAGCGCTCGATCTACGGAAGAGATGTT
The DNA here is from genome assembly GCA_947311845.1 of Poa pratensis. NCBI lineage: Eukaryota > Viridiplantae > Streptophyta > Magnoliopsida > Poales > Poaceae > Poa > Poa pratensis. The sequence continues at coordinate 30,784,491 of CAMZMU010000053.1, read as the reverse complement.
TTTCTAGTCTCGCTCTCGCTCGCTTCTTCTCTCTCTCGCTTGCGGCCGGAAGAGATGTGCTCGATTGACCGGAAGAATACGGCTCAAGCTCTGGGATCGGGTGTTAATATAGGTGTGCTCGCGCGTGTGGCGGTGAGAGTCGGAAAAGGAATGTGGTTTTCTATCCGAATTCGGAAATCTCTAATACAGGTGTGCACGTGTGGTATGGTGAGTCGGAGAAGGAATACAGTTTCCGTATCGGAAACTAACTATGGGATACAACTCTACGCCGGCTTTCCTCCGAGACCGTCTCAATTTCCGGTAAACATTTTTCCGCGCTCGGGTCGGGTCCTCACCAAGGATTTTAACATAGAAATATCTAGGGACAGTACACAAGGTAAATATGTTAAGATTGAGATAAATTCAGAAATGGAATCTTCTTAGGCGGACCTCCATTAAGCATGCACATTAGGACTGGTTGATAGGCGGCCTAGAAAGGCTTACATTTTGGAACGGAGGAAGTAGAAATTATCGTTTGACATGCATTTGACATGATCATCTGCTTTCCCGTTGAATTGAGGTTCATGGACTGACTTGGCTCCTAACACATCTGATACATGAATAGTTCTTACACTTCTCACCGGAAGGAAAAATCCTTAATGTAGTCATAATATCATTGGCGTTTTTTTTTCACGCGTCACTGCTATTGTCAGTGGCTTGTTGAACTGGGGCACACCACTTTTGTTCGTGTATTTAGTGGCGAGCAGATAAGGGCCACTGGTTCATGGGACCCATGTCACCGCGCGGGCAAAATGTCTTGGTGGCGTGTGGTGTCCGTGACACGCCACTGCTATGCTTATATAGGTGGCATCTCCGGCCAACCGCGTGTCACCAGTATAGATGAGTAGTTATCGGATTCTCTAGCAACCAGTGCTCCCGCCACTCCCAGGATTAATGTGTCATCCACCCGCGCATCCTTTAAAAACCAAGGAGCATCGCGGAAACAACTCTCCATTAATTCCAATCCCTTCCCCTCCTCTCGTGGCGGCCACTCTCCATTCCAATCCCTTTCCCTCCTCTGGCGGCTCTCTCTAGATGGCTTACCCTCTTCTCTCAGTGGCCGACGACTCCGACGAGGACCGCACGCCCTCACTAAGGATCTCCTCAACAATGGGATCCTTGTCCCGCCTGGTTCTCATCTGTCGGCCGGCTGGAACATAAGCATCGACGTAAGGGTCATCCGCCTGCTCCCCGACGCCGGCACGGAGGAGATGATGGATTCATTTGACAAGCGGAGCCGGCCGCCCGACTCCCTCAAATGCGATCCAGCGTTCAAGCCGCAGAACCAGTTCTTGCTGAGTGTCTTGGCAGCAGATCGGGAGAGATCGACAGCGACATTCATGCACGGGTCTCGAAGAACTGCAACAATAGGTGGCTCTTCTAGCAGGGGGCTCACGATCGAAGGAAGTCTTCGCGAACTGTCGGGTCAGACGGGACCCGCCACGTACCAAGCGCCTTCTGCGTTACCGTCGCCTGCTGATCCAACTGCCCGGGCCGCGCACTCTCGTGGCAGCGGTTGCGGAGTCGTCTGCATCGGTCGCCCACCAAGCACAACATCCCACTATCGGGTGACGGCAGAGTACCGGATGACTGGGTGCCACTCATTGTAACCAGGGATGCCATGGGAGCTCCACACAGGCACCCTATTGGGACGAGGCGTGAAGCCGGGACGCCGTGGTAACCGGGCTTGGCCTAAAGCTGGCCTCCTAGATTAGATCATGATTAGGATTTAATTCCGGTGACTTTGTAAGGGCTATCTATAATAAAAATAGGTGACTTTTTAAGGTCTATCAGCTCCCCATATTAATGAAACTACGATCCCTCGCGATGAATTTCAGTTTTGTCGGCGGCAAGGTCAGTAATGGCGTGTATTAGGAACGCCATAGATAACGTGCAGTGTTGGCGTGTAAGAGGTTGCACGCGCCACGGACTGCTACTTACCACTGGCGCGTGAGCCACACGCCACCAATAGCTATCAGCAGTGGCGCGCGCCATTAAATGCCAAATCGGCCCATCACTACAATATTTTTTCCTACTAGTTTCTACTATCTTCATTTCTTATTGGCATTAGTGTTAAACCCATTTTATATGACTATCACAACATTATAAACACCTAACAGTAGATCAGTACCAGTTTTATTCGGTCCGCTACCGAGAACATAGTCAAATGAAAATGATGTGATCTGAAATAAGAATTAAGCTTTTTAAGCCGGATCTTCTTATTATCTCCATCTCTATTGTTTGGTTCTTGAAAGTAGTAGAATATAGCTTTGCTGAAAAAAAGGTGTATCGAGATTCGATTGTCGATTTTGTATTTAGTGCATTATTAAATCGTCCACGTTCTCTGTTTGTTCATTTTATTAGTTGTGCATGTTGCTACAATTTCAGCTTCGATGTCGTCCTTTCAGGTTCGATGACACTGAAAAGGAGTTGTGTGGATCTACAGTTCTCAATTGACGACTGTGAGGGAGAACTCACGTGAAGAGAAAGGAAACAAGGTTTCCGGTTTTGGGATCATTCTGTTTTGTTCTTGACTTTTGCCAAAGTCCTAACTTGTTCTTTTTTCATTTATCCATTTCCTTAGTATGAGTACTTCTACAGCCATTCATAGCCCGTGGTAACAGAGCGGTCGCCAGAGGTTGCAGCACTGGTCAGGTACCCAGAGTAATAGTCAGGGTGCGAACTTCCCATGTAGTAGTAGAATCACAACGGTGGACCTCGGGTTAAACAGGGAACTCGATGAGACGAACAATCTATGTTTGTGGCTACATGGTGGACTGTGATGATGGATGGGTATGTGGTGGTTCCAGTGTTTGGACCGATTTTAGATCCTTCGTCATTTACCCCTTTATATAAGGATAGGTATTTGGAGTCCTCTCGGCATACGGGGAGGAATTCATGTTGTGTATGTCAAGTCGTCGTGAGATCCTCCGTATCATGTCGTCCGGCATATGGTATCGTAAGTGGTTGTCCGGGCGTTGCATGACGGTTTAAGTTGGTTGAGACTCAAAGTGGACCAAGCAACCTTAGAAGTTGGGTGGATTGGGTGTAGGCTTGTGTACCATAGGGATACGGCCCATCCTCGTAATCTTCAACACTAAGGTAGAGAGATTATATCTAGACACTTATCAAGATAAACATTGGGTGATTCATAAAAACATTGAAAAACCTTAGATACCACCTATAACAATCAAGAGCTCTAGCCTGAATAGTAAAGCTTCATTCGGCTTGATAATTTGTGCAAAAGTATCCTAAGCAAATTAGGCTACAAAAACAGCACCATGAGGAGATATAAACAACATCAACACTTTGTACATTGCTGCAAACTGAACCATGAAAGTATAACATGCTCGGTACTAGTCATACAAGGTTAATACAAATATGATGCTCATTGCCAATCTAATGTTCAGCGGTGAACTAGATACAGTTTGGCTTGTTCTACCGTGCACATACTAGACAAAAGGAATTCCTCAATGTAGTGAAGCATAGGCAAAATAATATTAATAAAATAAAAAATAGCTTGTCTCGGCCGGCGTTCAGTAAGCGTCGTCTGAAATGAGTGATGACATGCTCTTTTCCTTGAAAATATAATGCCCAAGAGGTTCCTCATACTTGGGTTCTGTCAACAGCACAAGACAAAACCCCACCGGTTTCCACGGTTTGAGATTTGCCTACCCTTATACAAATCAAGGAACCGAATCCAGTCCTCGATGGCCTTTGTGGCCTTGCGCGCGGATGCCACCTCCTGGTCAGCATCGCCGGCGTCGGCCGCCTCCGCAATCATCACGATGGCCTCCTCGGTCTTCAACTCCAGGTTGCCCATGACTGTCTCGGGCCAGACCAGCACATCTTTGGCTGCCGCTGCCAGTGCTATCATCTTCGGGACGGCCTCTCTCAGCTCGCCCAGGGCGTCCAGGACGTCTTCGTCGGTCTCACCCGCCGCGACGTCGTCAATGGACTCCACGAGCCATCGGACATAATTGGCGGCGTCCTCTGCCGATGCCATCGTCTCGACGACCTTGGTGGGCTGGCAGGTGCTTGATGTGGAGTCCTCGATGGCCTTGCGCGTATGTCCTCCCACCTCCAAGTCAGCTTCGCCGGTAGCGGCCATCGTCCACATCATCTCCCGTGCCTTTTCTCGCATGGCCATCTCGTCTTGGAGATGCAGATCTTCGAGTTTCGTCTCCACCGCTAGCATCTTACCTATGGTCTCGAGGAGCCTGCCTAGGGCGGCGTCCATGGCGTCTTCGCCCATATCGCTCCGCAGAAGACACGTTTTTCTAATCTCGCTTCTTCTTCTCTCTCGATTGGCCGAAAGATTACGTTCGAGTTCTGAGATCGGGAGAGGCACGTCGATGTTAAATATAGGTGCGTGCGCGTGTGATGTCGTGAGAGTCGGAGTAGGAATACAGTTCCGTATCGGACTTGGGCTTATCCTTTCGGCCAATCGAAAGAATATTCCGGGCCTCAATCTCCGTTAAACATTTTCAGGCTCCGGCTTGGTTCCAGGCTTCGTCCTCCATGCGTCTGCTGGTTCCAGGCCGCCGCTGCCGTTCAGCGATGCTGTGTTTGCGCGTTTCCCACCCCGGCCGGCGAGCCACAGCAGCGCTCGGGCCCTCACCAAGGCCCCCTTCTTGCTCTCTTGGCCGACTGTATCTTTTTTTTTTTTAGATAAAGGGTTTTATTACTCAATAGTTTAAGCATTACACCCGGACTCTGCATAACAAATGCACACAGCCGCAATCCAACTGACAAAAATAAAAGTATGTGTGGAAATAGACGAGTTACAATCCATAGTAATGTGTAAGACGCCTATGATATAGCAAGCTCATCCGCCTATGGGGCACCAATCCGGCGATTAAGCGGCCACCCATGTTGTGACAAAATGTCCCTTGCCACCTCCTCTAAGCGTGCATACGCCTCCGTAAAGAGGTCTCGATGTCCCACACGCTGTAAGGTGCACCACGTACGGAGAGTACTTGTGCATCTGTAGAGTACCTGCAAAAGAGAAACATTTTTGTCATTGAATACCTTGTCAGTTCTACAAAACCAAAGCGACCATATAACAGCAATCGCTCCCACCCTAATAACCGTTCTAAGCTTCTTATCTATCCCATATAACCAGTTGCCAAAAATATTTGCAACAGACTTGGGTGGATATAAGTTAGATGCTATTTGGATAGTTGACCATATAGAACGAGCGAAATCGCACTCGAAGAATAAGTGTTTAATTGTTTCTTGTTGCGAACAAAACATACACTTGATATGCCTCTGTATCTAGGGCACCAACGACGGAGGTTGGCGATATGCCTCTCTCTATCTACCTCATCTCCATTCTTATACAGTCTGATTAGCAGGTTGTTAGCTACTCGCTTCGTTCCAAAAGGATGACTTCCATTTGTGCAAAAGTTGTGGAACGCCATCAGGAGCATGCCGCTAGACAAGTGCCCGGGGCCAGATGGGTTCTCCAACAGATTCTTCGTGGCCTGTTGGGGAATCATCAAAGGGGACATCATGGATGCTTCAACTCGCTATCTAGGCGTGACGCCCGTGGATTTAGCTCGGTGAACCAAGCACTAATCACCTTGCTGCCTAAGAAAGCTGGGGTGGATGAGGTGCGGGATTTTAGGCCGATTAGCTTAATCCACGGCTTCGCCAAGCTGGTGGCAAAGGTGGTTTCCTGCAGGGTGGCTCCCTCCATTTCAGATCTGGTGGGTGCGCACCAGAGTGCGTTTATTCGTGGACGATGCCTGCATGATAACTTCATGATGGTGTAGTGCACCGCGCGCAAGCTCCATAGCTCAAACACCCCTGCAGTTCTTCTGAAGCTGGACATTACGATGGCTTTTGACACAGTGAGTTGGGCCTTCCTCCTAGAGGTGTTGAGGAAGATGGGGTTCGGAGACCTTTTACTCGCAACCATCTGCGCCCTACTCTCGTCGGCCTCCACCAAGGTCCTGCTTAATGGCCACCCGGGTGGAAAGATCTTCAACAGGCGTGGACTGAGACAGGGGGACCCGCTCTCACCTCAGCTATTCATTTTGGTCATGGAAGTCCTGCACTTGTTGATTGAGAGGGTTACGACCTGTGGATTATTGACACCCTTGGCAGAGACGGGGCTTAGGCACCGCACATCGATCTATGCCGACGATGTGGTGACCTTTATCCGCCCCCTAGAGAGAGACCTCAGGGTTTTCGCACGACTGCTCGACGAGTTTGGTCTGGCTTCTGGGTTGCGGGCGAACCTTGAGAAGTGCTCGGCGCACCTGATCCGCTATGGAGAACAGGAGACTGTGTTGGTTGTACAGGAACTGCACTGTCCGCTGATGTCGTTTCCTCTGCGCTACCTGGGGCTCCCGCTCTCCCTCAGGAAGCTGACTGTGGAGCAGCTACAATATCTGGTGGATAATGTAGCCAACCATCTCCCAAAATGGCGCGCTGGGCTGCTCAACCGTGGAGGTCGTCTTGAACTTGTCAAAACCACCCTCTCAGCGGTATCTATCTTCGCCATGATGTCTCTTGACTTGTCGGTGAAGATCCTAGTGGCAATTGAGAAGATCATCAGAGGTTTTCTCTGGGCTGGGCGCAAGGAAGCCCGTGGAGGCCACTGTCTAGTGGCGTGGGAGAGAGTTTGCATGCCCAAGCACCTAGGGGGTCTCGGGATTCCTAACCTCAGACTTATGAACCACGCCCTCAGGGCGAGGTGGCTTTGGTTCAGCAGGATGGACAGTTCCAAACCCTGGAACGAGTTCAACATCCAGGTTCCCCATATGGCTCGTGGATTGTTCGAGGCGGCCACCACCTCGGTGGTGGGCGACGGAGCCTCCACCTTGTTCTGGACTGACAGGTGGCTGGCCGGAGGGCGCGTGAAGGAGTTGGCACCAAACCTCCTCCTGAAGGTGCCCAAGAGCGCCCGTTGCTCTCGCCGAGTAAGAGAAGGACTTGCCGGGGGATGGCTGGAAGATGTACCGCCTGACCTGAATGCTCTAGAAATTGGTGACTTGTTATCCTTGGCTGACAACGTGGCGAATTTCGCTCTGACCGATGGGGTCGTGGATGAGTTCCGATGGAACTGGGAAGGGAACCGCAAGTACTCAGCTCGCTCAGCTTATAGAGCGTTCTTTGAGGGCAAGATTGGGTTGGATGGAGCCCAGCAGATTTGGCGCTCTCGAGCTCCAAACAAGTGCAAATTCTTCCTCTGGTTAGCACTGAAGAACCGGTGTTGGACTGCAGACCGCTTAGGTTGTAGGGGGCTGCCTAGACCGGCCTCTTGCCCGCTGTGTGATCCGGAAGAAGAGGACATAGATCACCTTCTTCTTGGTTGTGCCCTTTCTAGAGAGGTTTGGCACTCCTTCCTGAGCAAGTGGGGTAGAGCGGACTGGGTCCCTGCCCAAGATGACCATCTAGTGGATTGGCTTCCCTCCAAAGTGTCGGGTGATAACGACGAGAAGGACCTGTGGACGGCGATCACCTTGATCTGCTGGAGTTTGTGGAGGCATAGGAACGGTGTGGTCTTTGAGGGTCATAGGCCTTCAGTGGAGGCTGCCATTTGGATGGTGGGGGATGAGGCCGACCTTTGGAGGGCAGCGAGGATGTTCCGGGGTAGCCTAGGACCCGTAGATAGGTGGACGTTGGCGAGTGATCCCCTTGTTTTTCTGGTTCGGTGGATGGCGTTTTTGGCGCGTGTGTCTAAACGTGTTGTAATTGGCCGCTTGGCCTTTTCTTCTTGAAACTGATACGTCTGCTTAGACGTATCCTTAAAAAAAAATTGTGCAAAAGTGCATGTATCTAGCTATATACATGTCTAGGTACATCCACTTTTGTACAAATGGAAGTCATCTTTTTGGAACGGAGGGAGTAGCTAACAACCTTGCGCCCGTGGTGACTTCGTCAATCTCAAGACTCGACCCGCCGACTCGGTCTCTCGGAGGTGCTCATAGGGTAGGGTGTGCGTGTGTGCGTTCATAGGGGTGAGTGTGTACTCGTGTATATGAGCGCTTGCGTTGTATGTGTTTAGCAACAAAAAAAAAGAACGGAGTGAGTAGATCTAAACTACCATTGCTTGCCAAAGTCATTGATTGTTTCAGCAAGGATTTGAACATACAAAGGAGAAGCGTAAAGCCACCCAAGTTAAATATGTTTAGATCGACATAAATTCAGGACTGAAATTTTGTTAGGCCCTCCTCATCATATATTCACACCAGGACTGGTTCATCGAAGATGCTACACTTACGGACAACAGGCTACGGAATTGAGTTTACGTGGTTCATAGGCTGTCTGCCACCCTTCACACCGCGCAAGAGTCAGTGTGCGCGCTGTGCCCCTGTTGCCTGCGTGAGCAATCCTGCCTAATCATGTACACAACAACACAGGCTCCAAAATGAGCTGCCAGATAACTTGGCTGATAACATCTGGGCGAAACTCATGGCAACAAATACCATTTCACATTTAAAGAAAAACTGTGATAAGCGTATAGTACATGTTACAGAGATGGGTTAACTGTTACAACAGCCAACCAATATGCTTAGGTTTCGTCACTCTTTGCTGGGGTCGGTTCTAACATATCTGCAAATGATGATATTCATTCGTCTGACCAATCGCCTCAAACTTTGTTTCCACCAACTGATAAATGTAGTGCCTTCACTGAGATATCACGTTACAAGGGTACCAGTGAAGGTGTTCTTGAACGTAATCATGGAGCTCAAGTGGCTGACGGTGTAAGCTGCCTGGCACGTTTACCCTCCTAACCCCTGAGATTAACAGCCTCAAAACAAAAATAGCCGAGAAAGATGACTCCTCATTAAGCTATTCATTAAATATTCAGTCCCTCTCTTTGGCTTGTCTCCTGTCCTTTCTCTTTTGTTCTCGTGTACCTGACAATGAAAGGCAGAAATTAAGAGGTCTGTGGGCTGTCTGAACAAAGTTTGTACTCTTTTCAGTTATAGCTACAGGTATTTTCGAAATATGAACGCTCCGGCAGAGCGAGATAACATCAAATGTTCATAAGCATTATGTAGGAGCAGCATTTGCACGAGACAGAAATGTGTAGGTGATTGTTCAAAGAATGTAGAAGACAGGCTCCTTGCATTTCTTATAAATATTCGGAAGAGAATAGTTGAATCGTCGCAACCAATGGCAATGCATGACCGCAAGTGGGGCAAAATAAGGATGAAAGAAAATTACTTTTCTTCTCTTCATGCTTCTTCCGCTTCCAGTTTTCAGCGAGTCTTCTCTTCTCTCTTTGCTTGTCCATATTCACACAAATCTGACAGCATAAAAGCAATAATAGATAAGGGAAGGGGCAGAAGAAGATACAAATACAAGCAACTAATGTACGAACAAATTACAAATTTATTCTGATTATGAGTAACATAAATATCGATATAAAAGATCACCTCTTGCCCAGAATCTTGAAGAGCTTGCAAGGGTTCCACACGATCCTGGCCAATAATAACAAACTGAGACCCTTTATTCTCGCTAGTAGTGCTATTACCATTTACATTCCTTTTGGCCAGATCTTCTAGTTGCTTCTGAAGGAATGGTGAAATGCCAGCCTGGATGAATTGATGGTTAAAGTCAGTGAACACAAAATCTTATCAGGTTAAGGTACCAAAAGTAATCCATATTTTTTACTGCATGACAGAAAACTAACCCCAGCCAAATAGCGCCGTGAGAAATTCTTAGGCTGCAAGGGGTGTTGCAAGAGTTCGTTCAATTCCTACAATTCAAAGGAAAATGTGCTGAAATATGGGCCAGATATAGAGAGGAACATTGTCAAAGTCATGAATACCTAATGATAGCTTAGCTTACAAAAAAAAATCCCCTGCTAATAAACCCCTAATATAGTTAGTCTTAATCATTCGTACCTGTTGAAGTTTCTGGAGCTTTGCAGATGTTGCCTTTCGTTGCTTGTGGCCCTGTACACGTTCTTCCTCACTGTCACTAGCATCCAATATAAGTCCCATGGATTCAGCATTCCTCTGAAGCCAGGATTTGCTAGCATTTTCCTGAAAAGCAGAGGGAAGTCAGATTGTAGAAAACTACAACTAAAACTAATCAGAGGTCAGTGATCATACATGTTAGAAATGATCAAAGAATGTGAAGATAATCTAACAAAGTACTTGCCTGTGAATTTTTACGTGATATCTTGTCGATCTGCCGAGCAAGGGAGAGCCTATTCATTACTGCAGGCATGTAAGCCTGATCAACAGGGAACTGCTGGAGGTTCTCCTGTGGTTTTCAATCAATGGTTATAGTCAGCATATCTGAGGAAGAATCATGATAATATATGCACCACCTTGAGTGGTTCAGAGCGGTGAAAATGCACTTGTAAGAAACCAGGAGCAAAATAGAAGAGCGGCGGTATGAAAATAAAATATGAAAACAGTGGCCACAAACATCAACTATCTGAAGTAGGGCGAGATTGAATAGGCTGTACATGCAAGCAACATTTAACGTAGGAAATAAAATAACCTTTGAGAATGACTTGCAAAGAGAGTAAAACTTGGCTTTGTCGTCAGGAGATATTAACGCAATACTGCAGCCTGCCAATAATTTACGCGCTGTCCTTCCACTCCTGTGGATATAAACCTAAGGGGACAACCAAGAATTTTAAAGATCTAGTTAGTGAGTTTGGTCTATAAGTATAGGTTCAAGAAATAAACATTGCACCTACATCAGTGGTATGTGGCAGTTGATAATGGATAACAGTTCGGACATTATCAAAGTCCATGCCCCTTGCAAAACCATCAGTTGCGACCAAAATGGAATTCTCATTTTCACGGAAACGATCCACAGCCTGAATGAACACAAGAAAACCTCAACGCTTTATCTTCAAAAAGCAAAGCTAAACATTAAAAGAGTTATAAGTTTTTAACTTTATTTGACCATGACAAGGCAGAGATGGGGTCTGATTTAAAATAAGCAAGAAAAAAAACTACAGTGAAGAAGGTAGGTCAAACAAAAGTAAAGCGCCCACTGATCCCAGAGCGAGTTATTAGTGATAATTTTAGACAAAAATTAGTGCATTACTAATTGTTAGCAATATGCAAAAAAGTGAGACTTCATGCCGCAATAAAAAGGCATAACTTCAAGATATGTGTCAATTGGTTACAGGAATTCCAACCATAAGAATTTAAGTATATAATAGACAATATGTTAAGTGAACCACGATTCCAAGAGCTTAGTAAATGTTACATAAAAGTACAGTGCACAGTTCATGGGAGAATCACCTTCATGCGAGCCCTTTGTTGCATTTGAGCATGATTTGTCAGGACATTGATTCCGAGAGTGCGCAATAAAGAAGAAATGTGACGCAGTGCAGCAATCGATGTGCAAAATATTATTGTGCGACCTTGCCCATGAACACTTAATATATAGTACAGGTTGGCATCCTTATCATCATCACTACACCTGCAAAACAAGCGAACAATAACTTTTCAGTGTCAAACTGTCTACTATAATTTTTGCATCACAAAATACAAGCCAAAAAAACAGCTGCATAACGGAAGTACAAGAAGGAGAAAAGGCATACTCGATGAATGATTCTTCAAGTTTCTCAGGCAAGATCGAAGCATTTGTTAAATCAACTATTTCTGCATTAGGTTTCATACCAGCCTGCTTCGAAAGTGCTTCGATGGAGCTAAAATCGTCAGCCATTGATGCCTTTGAAGTAGAAAGGCCACGCTTTAACTTTTTGCGAAAATTGGCTGAAAGTGCAAGTGTCGCCGAGAAGACAAAGGTTTGCCTCTTCTTTATTTGTAAATTTAGCACAGTTTCACAGCTTGACGTGGCTTTTACCGTTGACTCATCAGAACTATTAGATAGAGGAAGCATCTCAATGATAGATTGCACTTCTTTGAAATGACCCCGCTCTATCATTCTATCAGCCTCATCCAACACGAAGAATGACAGTGAATGCAGCTGAGCGGTAAATAAATGGAAGCATTGTGACAGTTAGCACCATGTCTTCAACATAAAATAATGACAGAATAACTAAAGTAGAATAAGCCGCATTTATATACTTCATTATGTCATTCAAATAAATAGAGGTTCAGTTTACAATTGAGTTCAATCATCTGGAGGTAAGAATAACAGTAATAACTATCTTAGATAAAAGTTAAATTCAACCAGATATCACCCACACTTCTATACTTCATTCTGTCATTTGAAATAATGAAAAGTTTAGTTTACTATGAGGTTCAATCATTTTAAAGAAGGAATAGCAGTAATAACCATATAAGATACAAGTTAGGTTCAACTAGAGATCACCGTGATTAGTTTGCTGGCTTCCATCACCTAGAAGTATTTCTTTTATGGGTTAAACCAGGATTCTTTCAAACTGAAGATGCCAGCCTGGCCTTCAGTTTGCACAAACAAAAAAAAAAGGTGATTAAGCGTGTCATTTCCTTGCAGTTTGCAGTGCTGGAAATCTTCCGACCCCAATGCATTAACAAAACAACTTAATTCACGAAAGTTGGGCATTTTGTTATCACTCAACGAAAACAATCAAGGTTAGGATATAGTTACTTATGATTAATGATTATACCTAATGTGTTTTCCTAAGGGTATGGATGTTGTATGCCAATAATACACTGAGTTGCCAAAATGCACAGTAACAACTCGACATATACTTTCAGACGTTCACACACTAACCTCAACTAGGTGCTGATTGCCTGAGGACATCAGCTCCCATAATCTTCCTGGAGTTCCAACGACAATTTCAGGCTTCTTTTTTAGAAGTCGTTCTTGCTTGTCCATGGATAAACCACCAACAATAGGAACAACGTGAATTCCTAAGAACTTAGCTGCGTCTTTTAGATGATCACAGACCTGTAAATAAAAATCATAGCATGCATGACACACTACGTCATATTTGAATAGAGGTGACAGCTTGAACAGAAATTTCAAGAGCAATAATGTTCAGAACTCTAACTGAATAGGCTAGGGATGAGCTGAACTCAATTAACCAGAAGGCACTAAGGAGAATAGGGTGGACAGCGTAGATTTATAGCTACAGCATCAGCAAGTATAAATGTTTCACGCCAAATGTAAATCACACTGTGGAAGGTCATTCCTATACCTGTTTGGCTAGTTCTCTGGTGGGTGTCAAAATAAGTGCGCGGAGTGGGCCTCCCGTAGAACTTTCCTCTGTCGCTTTTTCATCTTCTACATGTAATCTTTCGGCTTTCTCTCGTTCTTCCAGAAGGCGCTGCAAAATAGGGAGACCGAATGCGAGTGTCTTTCCAGAACCTGTCTCTGCTGCACCAATAACATCCTGTAGCAGTGGATAAACAAGAGCACGGTTAAAATACCTAAGGCTTGCCCATGAAGAATTAAGAATGTTTTCGGTTAATAACAAGTAAACTAAGAGGGCCAAAATAGCACTACTAGTTTGAAAAATAAAAGTAACTATGTCCATAACTCCATTAGACAACTTAAAAGGCAACGAGCATAAGAAAAAATACCAATGTTTATACTCAACAAATAGGTTATGAAGCTAAAAGAAGTTAATAACAAATAACAGCAGGACAATAAAACAAAATAAATTCATCATTTTCATGCAGAATAAATTAATGGCCAGTGACCTATCAGATAACATATGACAAACCTTGCCTTGATGAGCCCCTGCAGGAAAGCAAGCCTTTTGTATAGGTGTTGGCTCTTTAAACCCAAGCCTGTGCATTGCCTTGATAAGAAGGGGATGCAGTCTTAACTCCAGCCACGCATAAAGTTCATCCTCGCCCGATTTCAGCTCATCATTGTTTTCTTGTTCCATATTTTCATTGACATCTTGCGCATCTGGGAGCAGAGAACGGTATCGTTAACTATTCTCAAGCAAACCTGCACTGCTAGTCTACCAAATTTCGCAAAAGCAACTGAACAAATCCGAAGCAAAGGAATACCAAACTTAGCCTACAATTACATAAGCAAATGATCCAAAGCCACAAACTGAAAACGAAAAACTAAGCACCTTCCACATTGTCATCGGTGCCATTCTCCTTGCTCCCCAAATCCTTCTCCTCACCATTCACCTTCCTCTTCTTCCTGATCCTCTTCTTCTTTCCCTTCTTCTCGCCTTTCTTACCCTCCTCCACATTGCCATCGGTGTCATCCTCCTTACTCTCCTCCACATTGCCATCGGTGCCATCCTCCTTGCTCTCTGAATCCTTCTCCTTATCATTCACTTCCTCTTCTTCCTGTTCCTCTTCTTCTTTCCCTTCTTCTCGGCCTTCTCACCCTCCTCCTCCTTGCTCTCAGCTACCAAATCGCCCGCACAATCGCCAGCGTCATCGCCATCCAGGCGCTTAGCATCCTCCCCTCGCTTCCGTTTCCCCCTCTTCGTCTTCTTCTTCTGGTCATTCCCCACCTTCCTCTCACTCCTTCCCACGTCCTCCACGATGCTCCCGAAGATCCCGTAGTCGGCCCCGTCGATTTCCTCCAGCTCCAGGAACCCTGCGTCGAACCCCAAGCCACGTAAGTAACTAACCACAGCGAAATACCCAACCAACGCGGAAATCCTGATACGGGAAGCTCAGTTCGGTACCTCCTTCCCTGCCACCGGAAAGGACGAGGAAGGGGTCCTCGACCATGGTGGCGCCGGAGGAAGAGGGGGCGGCAGACGCGGCGGCGGCGACGGCTCGCTTCGGCTTCTTCGTGCGACCTCTCTTGTTTTTCTTAGGCTTCTGGATGGTCTCCTGCGGCGGAGTGGGAGGGTCCGACGACGGCTGCTCAGGTGCTTCGGCCATCGGAGAGAGAGAAGGCGAACAGGGCGGCGGGGCGGCGGAGGCGGTGGCGCTGGTGCAGAAGGGAAGAAGGGCAAATCCTATGCTACGGCCGTTCCGTTGCGTCTAGGTCTCCCAGCGTTGCATTGCGCAAGTGGGCCGGCCCGGTAGCATTTCTACTAGTATTATTTTTCTTCCGATTTTTCTGTTTTCTTTTTTATTTTTCGTTTTTCTTTACTTATTATTTTACGTTTCCATTTTTATTTGTTTTTTATTTTTTTTTTTATTAGTTTTTTATTTCTTGTATTATTTTGTAAAAAAGTTATATGAATATTTTTTATTCTATGATAAGTGATTTGGTTTGAATCTTCCAAAAAAAAAAAAACTCGCGAATCTTTTTTCATAACCTTGAGAAAAAAATTATATGAACCCACGAACAATTCGTTTTAACCGTGTGAACATATATAATCCTTTAAACATATATCTGTTGATTCAGTCTAGTTGTTCGGATAATGATTACATTGATGGTTCATGTTCAACCCTTTTGGTTCATCCCAATTTGTTTGTGTTCAAATTTATGGTTCATTTGGTTTTAGGATATATTTCGAGAACTTGTCTTGATATTTTATGTTCAAGAGATTTTAAAAAGGTTCACAAATATAAACATTATTGTTCATGAGAATCTAAAGTAAATGTGTGCCAGTAAATAATGTTCACATGATATAATCTATAAAAAAATTGTTTCATCGCTTTTTGAGCTTATACCATCTCATACTCTCGTTTGATTTTTAGTTCGTATGGGTAATCGTCTTGATTGATTTTTTATTCACAACCTTTTCTTGATTCATTAAAATTTGTTCCAGTTCTCCAAAGAATTTTCGCGTTCACGGTATTTTTTTTGTAAGATAAGTTTTTTGAATTATGTAAACAGTTTTTTCTTAGTTCATCTTTTCTTTTCAATTTTTAAAATGTCTTATGATTTTGTTTTATGGATATCGTGAGGCGGTGAGAAATCATGGCGCAGACGGAGGGGACAATGATGGGAGCAAACCTCAAAAACCCTCCCAAATCCTAGATATATGGATTTTGTTAGCCGATTTACGGGCCTCCTGAGAAGTGTTTTAAGGGTCGGGCTATTATACGGGCTATTTGTTCGGGTCCAAAAAATGGCCCAATACCTTTATGCTTTTTGCGTTTTAAGGGGTCGCCTCCCACCACCACGACTACTCATTTTAACACTAAATCCCACGTCCACGCCCAGACATTTCGTTTCGTCTACCTCTGATCCGAAAAAAACGCATCGCGTTCCCGGGTACTACTACGTCACATCGCCGCCTTGCCCCCAATCTTAGGCCACCCGTCCTCCCCTTGCCGGTAGTCGGCTCGGCCATGCCCGACCCTGCTTGCCATGGTTGTTATATTGCTCGTTGAGTTGTTGGGTGGGTTCTACCCGTGGATTTTAAACCCTACCAGGTGTGGGTGTGGCTACTGTGGTGTGTAAGATCTAGAAACGCAGGTGCGGGTTTGGTTAAGTTTCAATCGCACCCAATGGAGATGGGTGCCATCCGTACCCACGCCACACCTAGTGGGTCTTTGAAAAGAACAATCCTTTTATATTCCTACCTGAGGCACTACGTAAGTTCGTGCCATATCTTTAGAGTGGATATTTAGTGGGCCCTTCGGGTACATGCAATTTTGACAAATCTTACTTATTGGGAAAACTTGGTATAGAATGACCTCTTCCGGAAACTTTAACCAAATATGTCCTTTTTTCAAATCTGGGGTAACTTTTTCCTCCACAAACTTTTTTTAATTTCCGTACCAAAACTTATACATCGTAAATACAAAAACGGAGAGTATCTTTTAGCTTGTTTCAAAAGTCTTACTGGCTTACTGCATAAAGAAAATTCTTTGTCTACAACATCAGGTCGACCATATATCATTATCATACAAATATATTTGATATGCATGCTTAGATCCATGAAGCAAAGCACTAATCACTTCCTAATGGTTTGGAGAAAAGCAGAAACCTCTTGCATGACTCCCATTGTCACGTGATGTCAAACGCTCGGTGATTCCAATTCTTGATATATTTTTTAAATACTGTAGGATTTGAGATGACACGTCACTCAAATTACAAGTTTTAGGGTGATTGGCATTTTTAATAACCGTTCATCCACTACGATCTAACGGTGTTAAAATAGTCGGTACCAGACTGTCGGTACCGAACAGTTCCGCGGTATCGAAAATTATGTGGGGCCGGTACCAAAATTTTGTGGGACCGCGTACCAAAACTGTGGGTCCGATATCAAATATATGTGGGACCAATCTGACAGCGCACTCTTTTTGTTTTGACCAATCTAACAGCACACTCGATGGAGGAGGCAGAAGCACTTTGTGATCGAGTTGGCATATTTGTTGATGGCGTCTATATTCTTCCGCTCCCGACGAGCGAGGATCATGGCGGCACGCAGCTCCGGCAGTACTTCGCTGGGAGACACAGGGGCGCAGCGGCGGCGGCGAATCCATGGCGGCGCACAGCTCCAGCAGTACTTCACGGCGAGACAAGGGCGCAGCGGCGACGGTTTGGCAGCCGTATCCCATGGCGGCGGCGATTTCATGGCGGCATGCATCTCCGGCACTGCTTCGCGGGCCGCACAGGGGCGCGGCGGCGAATGTTTGGCAGCCGTATCCGCATGGAGACGAGGAGCTCCGGCAGGCGCAAGACGAAGAGAATAAGCAAGACACGGTGGAGATTGTGCTCGTCAGTTTAGACAGTGCTGTACAGATTGAAGCAAGATAAAAAAGAAAAACTGACGCAACTTGTACTGATAATTTCCGGTACACTCTGGGTAGCATTTTATCAACAATCTGGGCAGCATTTTGGTAGTGTACTGATTATCAATGTAAGCTGAAATTGGGCATCTATGTACTGTGGTATGGTCATGTGTAGCAAATGTCAATGCATCTGAATGTACTGTATTGTGGTATGGAGAAGAAATTGGGCAGAATTTTGACTATTTTTCTATGCAAATAATGAATATTTTACCACAGAAATAAAGCAGCATATTTATCACACCAATGGACTCAAATTTCAGCAAATTTTCAGAGCAATATATCACCAGTTGCATAGATAATTCAGTGCACATAATAAAGTAGTTGTGCACGTCAGTTGCATATCAGCAAAATCATGGTAAATCAGTGTCAAACATCCATATAAATTTCAGTACAGAAAATAACATAGCATACAGTTCCTAAGCATGAAATTTAGGTAATTTCACAGCTTCTACTTTGCTCCATCTTGGCCTAGAGGTGCTGCTGTCTTTTCAGTTCCAAAGAGCCACCATTTCATCCTGCCATGTTGTGGGACTTGCTCTGTTGTCACTGGTTGGGAACCTGACTCATGATATGTTGATTGCAAGCTAACTTTAGCAGCAGGTTGAGATGAAATTTGACAAAACGGAGCTGGCATTTTCGAATTAGCAACAGCTCCACCTGGAGCTCTACGAACAGCTGCACCTGGAGCTCTACGAGCAGCTGAACCTGGAGGTAGCATTTTTTTTTTTGCTTTCTTCTTTATTTCCTTTGCTTGCATTCTGTAGGCAATGGCCTCACCATCTTCAGCTGAACTATTGCTATCATCTTCATCATGCACACAAAAGAAGTCACTCTCCTCACTGTCATCTTTACCATGCACACAAAAGAAGTCACTGTCCTCACTGTCGTCTGAAACTGAAAATACAGATAAAGTGGTTTATAGGATCATATTAACATAGATTTTCATAGCTTCTTCAATCTGTTGTTGAAACTAAAATACAAATAGAAAAGTTAACTGCTTGTACCTAAAAATACAGATAAGGTTCAGTACAGAATGGGAGGCAAGATACTCGACCAGATTTAGGTACCTGCTATACACAAGTTAACAATCTTCCACCATAAGCTCCTCTTTAACGATTCTGCAAACAAAATAAGAAACTGCAGTCTACCTTACATATGATCTTAATAGACTTGCTCATGCCCTGATTTGATCATGTCAATCTAGAATTATGGGAAAGAGTGCTAGCATGAAACTACCGTGCCTATTTCTGCAAATAATTATCGGAATCCATTCTCTAACTTGTTTTGGCTCCAGTGTACGGAAGAGGTGGCCGTGTACGATGGTGGTGCAGTGTACGATCGGCGGTGGCCGTGTACAGCGATGGAACCGTCACACCGTGTACCCCACTCCCTCCGAGTCGCAGTCGTCGCCGTACTCCTCGCATCGTGCCGAATTCCCCAACAACAGTCGCTCGCCGTGGGCACGCCGTGGCCTGGTTAGCGAGGAAGGTCGGCGTGCTACTGTCCCCTCGCCACGAGTGAAGAAGCGGTAAGGGAGGCGTGCAGCGGCTGCCTGCTCGCGGCGTCGGCGGCGGCTGACCTGCTCGCGGCGGCTGCCCTAGTCCGGCCCCGGCGGCAGCCCTGCTCGCAGCGTCGGCGGAGGCTGACCTGCTCGCGGCGGCTGCCCTAGGCGGCCACGATTAGGCCGAACTGAAAGATGGATTATGCCGTACAGGGATCAACTTCAGTTTTTTTTCTTCTAGGAACTTCATTATATTTAATCAACGACTAACAAAAATCAGGACTTAATCAATGGCTAAGAAAAATTATAATTGTTAGTACCGACGGTACCATGGGTACCGTGCCAATCACCGTAAAAGAGCTCCACTCAAATCTAGAGTTTTTTCTATCCTTTTGTTTTGGGAACCATGGCATAGCCGGGATGGTAGGCATGGGCTGATGCATGCCTGCCCGCCTGGGTTCGAGCCTCCGTGCTCGCAATACCAACGCGTACTCACCTAAATCTTCTATAAAAGTAAACCGAGAGATTCTTCCCCTGGGGTCTCGTTTTTTTTTTGGAACATGATGGCACTCAAAGAGGCACTAAACGATGAGAAAACGGAGAACTTGCCTGTGGCAAAATGGTTAGGAGGGTGGTTGTATCTCCAGCCCACCAGAGTTCAAATCACAGGTTTGACGTTGGTGTTTCTCATTTAGGCGGAATATTCTTCAGTGGGAGGCGACGTTCCCGTCGACAGCGAGGCGCTCGTGGTGACTTCGTCAATCTCAAGACCCAACCGCCGGCTCAGTCTCTCGGAGGTGCTCATAGGGGTAGAGTGTGCGTGTATGCGTTCATAGATGTGAGTGTATGCGCGTATATGTAAGCGTCTGCGTTGTACGGTGTTTCGCAAAAAAAAATGATGAGAAAACGAGATAAATGAAAGTGTGATTTAAAGCTCATGAGAATATTTTCAAGTGACATGTTTTTTTAATACTTTTATTTGTAACAAAAACAATAAAATTGCAGATTGGACGAGTTACGCTCGCTCCATCCACACGGCCCCACCAACACGTGACCCACGTCCCAGATCCCTCGTCGCGGGGCCCACCCGCCAATCGGCACAGCCGGGGACCGGACCGGATCGCGGCTTGACCGACCCGACCGGAAGGAGACGACGGCTCGCTCCCGCAAAGGAAACGGGACGGCGAAAGGAATTACTTCCTGCCAGCGAGGCAGCGAGCGGCGACCAGCGAGGAGGCCATTTTAAAACCTTCCCCTCCCTCCCCTCCCCTCGCCGTTCGTTCGATCCCTGCTGACTCCAATCCCCATTCGCCTCCCTTCTCTTCCCCGTACAGCCCGACGCGGCCAGCGAGCGAGCCCGCAAACCCTAGCCGCCGCCCCCGCGCCCTCCCCCTCGCGAGAGGACGCGCCCCCTAGCCTCGCTCGCTCCCCCGCTAGGGTTTTCCGCCGGCGGCCATGGACGAGCTGCGGGCGGAGCAGCACCGCATCGCCGGCCACCCCTACGCCTCCGAGGTGAGCGCCCCTCCGAACCACTACACACCGGGTAGACCGACCCCGCCCGCCGTGGCGGGCGGGGCTTGGGCGGAGGTTTTGATCTGACGCGTAGGGTTTATTGGTCGTGGTGGTGGTTGTCGTCCGCAGGTGGGGTCCGTCTTCCTGCACGGCTACTACAGCGTGCTCGCCAACACCCCGGAGCTGGCCAGGCAGTTCTACACGGCCGGGAGCACCGTCGTGAGGCTCGACTGCGAGACGCTGGACTCCGTTTTTGGGGAGACGGTCGAGGTATGGATAAACCCAATCTGGTCACGTTTCTGCTGCTGTTTTTACTCCCCCACCCTGATGCCGATAGTCGTCGCCATGCTGTGGTAATACCGAGTAGTACGAGTGGGTGGTGTGCAATGCATGTTGATTTCAGTTCAGTTTTGATGGATGGATGCACCCGACTGAATGTTTACTAGGCAGTCGTCTCATGTAATGTGTATTAGGAAAAATACAGTCACAGGTTCAGAAGTTTTTTTTATTCAGGATCTGGTGCTCAGAGTAGTTCCTTAGTGGTGTGAATGTGTATTGGTTGATGCGGAACTTCTGTATTGTCTGTTTCCATCCATTTCCTGGTGTTATATTAAATTACTGTAAGTAAAATCTAGTCATGTCTCTGCTGTATTCACTCCCCCTGATGATGCCGATAGTCGTCACCATTCTGTGGTAATACCGAGTACAAGTTGCGTGGTGTGCAATACATGCTGATGTCAGTTCTGTTTTGATGGTTAGTTGGTGAGTGTGCACCACCGACTGAATGTGCGTAGATACAGTTACCAGGTTCAGAAGTTTTTATGATTCAGGATCTGGTGCTCAAATAGTTTGTTAGTGGTGTGGATATGTGTCGGTTGATGTGGAACTTCTGCATTGTCTATTTTGTTTCCATCCATTTCCTGGTGTTATATTAAACTAGCATCAAACAGAACAGAATGTGTGGCTTGCGGTTAGATCTCTTATTTATAGTTAGTTTCTTATTTTGTGCAATTGAAATGCAAAAGTACCGTTGTATTACCTCTTTTTTTACCGGGCTCCTTTATATTTTGTTAGCTATAAGTTTTATGATGAATTGGTAGGTATGGTTTATAAGGCTTCGTTGGACACTTGTTTGATTATATTTTCCAGGCAATTACTTCTTTGGTCTTGTTGTGATCTCGTATGTTTCATAGTTCAAATTATTGAAAATTTGGCATTGAAGTAATGGAATATATATTTTATAGATAGTTTTTTGTTGTCAGTTTCAGCTTGCAAACTTATAATATGGCATTTAGTGTTCCGATTTCATTATTCTTACCTTTGTCTCTTCCTAAATTATGCAGGATATTAATGATATATTGATGTCCATGAATGTTCACAAGGTTGAGGTTAGAACGGCTAATTTCTTGGAGTCATGGGGTGGAGCCATCTTTGGGTTGGTTACTGGCCTAGTCCAACTGAAGGGCCACCCTTCGCGCAAGAGATTCTCCCATAGTTTCGTTCTTGCTCCTCAGGTCGAACCAGATGGATTTTTTGTATACAGTGACATCTTTAAGTTCATCTGTGATGAGTATGATGCTCATTACCAAGTTGCTGATTATGGTTTTGCTACCAATCTACCGCATATGGCTGCTCCTAATACCTTGACTGAAATAGGTATTGCTCCTGACAGTGTTCAAGTGATTATGCATCTAAAGAACTGCCACTCACCTTTTCTTGTGGTCGAGCTACTTCTGTTTAAGTTGAATTACATTATAGCTGATGATAGGCTGTGCTATGATATATTGTCAGTAATCAAGTATGTTCGCTGCTAGTTCTCTTTCGCAAATGGGTTTTATTATTACGTGTTATTTCAATATAGTTATCAACTTATCACAATTTCTCACCTGGTCCATCGCTTTTTTATTTTTCCTGCACTGTTAAAACCCCGTATCATGTTTTATGTTGCCAACTTTGATGATTCATTTACCACCCTCTTCACATTCTGCGTACTATAACTATGATCCTCGTTTTAGGTAGTTCTCCTTTCTACATAAATTCCTAGTTTATATAATTTTTTCAGACCATTAGTGTATTATTCTGCATTGATCTTGAGGAAAAAGAAAAACTTATCTCCAATTGTAGCCATGGTTGTAATTATAATAGTTTCTTTTATGGTTGACCCTCAGCATCTGATTATGTGGCTGAAGAACTTGAAGCAAATGGTTTTGGAGCTCCTGCTGATATTGAGGAAAGGGAGACTGGTATTACATATGAGAATTATGAAATGCAGCAGCAAGATCCTTTGGACTATGAGGCTCGAATCAACGAAGAAACTCATATCGAATATCCTGCTCCCTCATTCCCCAGTTCAGCAGACATTAAACAGGACGCATCTCTTGCTCCTCCCCACCCTTCTTCCCCACCTACCCCTGAAGAACATGTGGGAGAACCACCAAAGCTAACATATGCTTCAGTGGTAAGCAAACATATATTGTATTTTAAATTATGCCAAATTCTTGGTTTCAACTTTATGTTGATCGGTTGCAAATTTGTCAGCTGCGAAAAAAAGGACCCGCTGGCCAACAGGTTATCCAATCCAATCCTGTTAACAAGGCTACAGTCGAGACTGCAGAGTCGCAGCCAGTTCGACAGTCAGTGCAAGAAAAATCCAACTTGGACACTCGTCGGGATGCCAGTGTCCCTGAATATGAAGGTTTTATTTCTGTTGTATGCTTGTTTACTCCAACATCTCAATCTTTTGGTATCTACCTTGTGATTTTTTTGTCATTACTAACATCTGGCAAAATTTATTCCCCTATTAACGATTAACTGTTCTATGTTGACACCCTTTGCTCTTTAGCACTGAGAAGGGGTTTCGACCTGTTTTCATTCGAACTTTCCTGTTTTAAGATCATCTTCTGTGTTAGGTAGTTTGAAGCCAAATTCTTGAATGTCACCAAATCCCCCCTTTAGTACCGAGAACGGGTTTCAACTTGTCTTTTATCCAAACTTTCCTGTGTTAAGCTCATCTGCTGTGTTCGGTAGTTTGAAGTCAAATTCTTGAATATCATCAATACCCCCTTTAATGCCCAATTCATCAGTTAGGTGAAATCCTAAGTGGGGAAGCTCTTGTTTG
This sequence comes from Poa pratensis, assembly GCA_947311845.1. Classification (NCBI taxonomy): domain Eukaryota; kingdom Viridiplantae; phylum Streptophyta; class Magnoliopsida; order Poales; family Poaceae; genus Poa; species Poa pratensis. The sequence goes on along the minus strand of CAMZMU010000053.1, from coordinate 30,760,760 downwards.
ACGTACACACACCCCTGTCTTTTTGTTATTTTTGTATTTTAGTCACTCCTATGTTATTTATTTCGAAATTTGAGGAGCTGCTACATTATCTAAAATTATGGGAGGTGATGGTTGCTCTAGCTTGTTGCTTGTTTGACGATATTTTCCCTGCAATCATCTTACTCATGCATGCTAGTTATCTTCCCGCCGCTTATTAGTTGACGCTTGTAAGAACAGGAAAACCGGTCATGCTGTGTTTTCTTACTGGAAGAGCTTATTGGGTACTTAAAAGTTGCACATTCTCTTAGATTCATGACTCGTGAGTATGCTAATGATTATGTATGTGACCTTCCCATGTAAATTTTCTGACCTGGTAGTTAATTGGAGTTTTTTTGGGTGTATGTGCATGTAAAGTGCAGAAAATGAACCATATACCTTTGAACTTGTGGCAGCATGTGTACTTTTGGTCTATTAATTTGATCCTGTTTTCTCATCTGCTTTTACGTTCCTTGGAAAATAATAACAATAAATTTTATCTGCCATTGTTAGGTCTTTGGGTCTGTAAAAATTTCTGTGGGCCTAATCTTTGTCGTTGTGTATTGACTGATGATGGTCTTTATTTTCTTTCAGAAGAGTTCCTCTCGGTATATGTTGGTAATCTTTCTCCAGCTACTTCAGTCTTTGATCTTGAAAAGGCCTTTCAGGCTTTTGGAAGAATTAAACCTGATGGAGTTGCTATACGGAGTCGCAAGGTTTGTTGCTTCTGTGATTCTATCTAGGCTTTGTTCTTCTTGCTGTTGGCTTTCCTAATTCATGTAATTATATGCAGGAGGCTGGAGTTTTCTTTGGCTTTGTTGAGTTTGAAAAAATGAGTGGCATCCAAAATGCGTTGAGTGTGAGTCTCTCAATTTCTTAGTCTGGCATTGAATGGAGTTATCTTAGTATGGCATGCTCCTGTATTATTTATACATCATCTACATTGCAAATTAGTTTCCTGCATCCTCTTCCTCTCCCGAGTGTCCGACATGCCCAAGTGCCTAACATGTTTTTTCAAACTCTGCTGTAAGAATTGAAAGAAAAACCTACGGAGTATATTTTACTCGAAGGCCAAACTATACAGAACATAGCCCACAGACTTCTGTTTTGTGCATAATCAAAATACCATGTTGAAGATCTTTTATCTACCACTTCCAGATGCGTAAACTACTAGAAGTAGACTGCATTATTAAATCTGTAATCTTCATTTTTTGTACTCGGGTTTGAGCCAGTAGTTGATGTCCATAGAAATGTACGAGACAAAGTAGTCTGTGAGTGGCTGAATACCATCTATCTGATGTCATTATACCTGAACACATCTTTTTATGGCGATCTTTTGTACATCAGGCATCTCCAATAGAGTTGAATGGGCGTCAAGTATTTGTTGAGGAGAGGAGGCCGAACAGTATAATCTTCCGTGGCGGTGGAAGTAAGTGTCTGCTCTGATTTCCTCATGACCATCATTTGCAGATTTTTTTATCTTTCCAATAATCTTTGTGCCAACTGTTCGTATGCTATGTCTTGTTCTGTACTTCATTTATGCTTTTACACATTAATGAGGTTCCTGGAACCTCGTAACTCGGAATTGGTATAACAGGCTTCCATGTTGTCCTTAAAATTTCACAATAACTATGAATCCCTACTTTCAGAGGAACGAGAAAAATACCCCTAGAATGTACTTAATCCAAATTGAGATCAGTAGAAAAGGCTTGTGGTTTCTGAATTTATGTCCTTAGGATTTTTAAGTGTTAACTGTAGCTTGTCACTTTGCAGGACGAGGGCGGGGAAGAACTTCTGATTTCTCAAGGGGTCAATATGGTGGGCGCTACGACGCGGATTACGCTACTCGGTCAAACGGAAACGGGTATCAGAGGAGGGGTGGACGTCAGTATGACGGTTACGAGTAGTTCTGCATTTGCTCTGCCGGCAAATGGTCGCATCCCATTTGGTGCTCTCTACCTGGTGCGGCCGGGGCCATAATTTTGTCACAGCAAAGCGCAATCATGTGGAGAACTTCGCGTTTTGCTTAGCTGGTATTGAGCATGACTCTATATGGGGAGTCTTATATCAGTTGCTACATAATGATAGTAGTTTCTGCCGCTTATCTGGTATGAACGAAACCTGAGCTGCCTGAGACATGGAAAAGGATCGGTGTTATCATTTGATCCTTGTCCAGTTGAAAAGAAAAGTTCTGATGCCAATCGATAGTTTTAGTTATCTTGCTTGTTGCAATGCGCTAGTGGCGTCGCGTCGCCTCAAAGCAGCTGCATGGTTTGAATACAGATGTGCTGTAGGCATGTGGCAACGTCATGCAGCATACGGCATTGCAACTGTTGACGTATTCCTATTCTTTTAGTAGCACCGCGGAAGTTTGTACCTCGGAACTTCCAATTTTTATAGACTAGCTTGCGAAACCCTTGTGGCCAACTAACAGATTCGTGCAAAAGAACTCACGGTCAGATGCTCGTCTGCACATTCAGGGGCTCACTGACTTGAGGCTCATTTAGTTTTTATAGTTCTGAAGTGCATTTAGGAAGTGCTCGCTTGGTCAACAGCTATGAGCTGAGATCTAAAAAAAGCAGCTATGAGCTGAGCGTTGTTGCAGAGTTTTGCTATTGAGAGTCTGGGACGAAGTAGCGTTTGTGTCGTTATTAGTCTGAATCTGCCTGTGACTTAGTTTATTCTGCATTTCTGATGCATTTGCAGGGAAGCATGAAGGCCTGTTGCAGCCTATCAAGGTGCCACTATCCTGGGAGCATGGGGAAGTTGCTAATGGTGTACCGACACTTGCATTCTTATAAGAAATACTGTCACTTGCAGATGAAATCACCAATGTTTACAGCCCTTTGCCCCCTCCAAACGGTTCCGGTATTTTTTTTTGAAAGCCTGCGTACATCAGAAGCACCTCATACACGATGAAGTACAAGAACACGAAGAACAACTCGACGCAGGGGAACAGAGCAAAGAACAAGCTCAAGCCACAACACCGGCGAGGAAGACGAAGATCGACGACCACCTACCAACCACTGCCTGAGGAAGCCTCCTACCTTGTAGATCGCCGCAAAGCCCGTCCGCCGCAAGCAGCGGAACTTCAGCCGATGAACGAACACGGCGAGCTCCCTCCCTCTCCAGCACCTCCGCCTTGCCGCATCCATCTTCGATCCCAGCGCCAGCAGAAGCCGCGAGGCTCGCCCGGCCCTGAGTTCCAGCCTCCGCATCCTCCCTCGTAGCTCCACACCGAGGAGGTCGACCTCCCCGCCGGCCGGCAAGGAGGAGGAAGAAGCAGAGGAAAGCCGGCAGATCCGTAGATCCCCGGCCAGCAAAAGCCGCGTGCGCGACGCCGGAGCTCCGAGGAACACCACCGCCGAAGGGGAACGCACCGGCACCACACCTAGCCACCGACACCACCGCCGCCTCCACGACGCCGCCGGCGGGAACCAAACGCTACCTACACTATGTACAAGCCGGGATCTGGGGCTCCTCAATCATTCGCATATAACGCAGAAACGACATACAAGCACCAATCATTAGCACTGGTACATTGGTAGCACGCACGCAAGCCCCGGCTTCCCTGGTCAAACGACGGCAGAAGCCAGCTGCATCGATTGTGCAGCGGCAGGCTCCGGCGTTCCCAGCTCGTCTTCTCTGAGCTCGAGATCATCGTCGTCGTCGTCCTGCTCCCACAGGAAGCTGGCGTACGCCGCGAGAACGTGGCTGCCATGCCATGCCACACCACGGTCAGCTACCAGCCAGCTTGAAGAAGCTTATTAGATTCAGTAATGGTGCGTGCGTACCTGTTCCGCGGGGCTGCCTGCACCGACTTCTGGAAGTAGACGAGGGACCTGTCGTGGTCACGGTGCACCGCCCAGACCAGCTTGGCGTACTGCGACATGATCTCGCCGTCGCTGGGGTCGGCGAGCATGGCGCGTGAGTAGTACTCCTCCGCCCTCCTGGGGTCGCCCTTCACCTGAATCATCCATCGACCATCAGTTGGCGGTAGTAACAACAGATTAAGAACCACTATACATACATGATCTATAATAACAGTGACTAAAAAGAATTCTGCGGCCTTTATCACTGTGAAACAAATGAGTTTGATTGACATCTTTTCTTTTTCTTCAGCCTCTTGAAATAGATACTTGATCGGCATCTTTGAAACGCGCGCGTGACGATAAGATGCTCACAGTTCCCAGCACGCAAACAAATGTATTTCATTCAAGTTCTAGTGGTTGGCAGAATGGCAGGGATGCACATAGATCCAAAACTCATGTCTGTTGACTGTAGATAGATTACACGTACCACCAACCGATCGCCTGGTCTTTTGCAGGGCTAAATTACTAATGAGTGACAAGAACATTAAACCCCTAAACTCTTGATCGAATGCAAACTAAACAGTTCATGACAAGATGTATTTCAGCGAGTGACTGACAGATCGCACTACGGTACCTCGTGCAGGAACTGCGCGTAGTTGCGCAGGAACAGCGCGTTGCCGGGCTGCTCGTCCACCATCTCCTTGTACTGGGCGTCCAGCGCCATGACGACCTGCTCGTCCACGCCGCTCATCATCCTAGGCGCGGCGGCCTGGGACTGGGAGTCCATGCCGGCGGTGAAGAGGCCGGAGGCGATGCGGTCGATGCCCATGCCCCTAGCCAGGAACAGCGGCAGCTCCGGCAGTTCCGGCTGCGCTGCCGCCGACTGGTCCTCCTGATCTTCCTCGAGTTCTTGCTCCTGGTGGGGCTCCATCTGGACGTGCGGTGGTGCCTTGTTGTTGAAGGTGTTGTAGATGGAGAAGGAGAGCTCGGTGTGGAGGCCGGTGGTTTTGTTGTCGTCGGGGTTGAGGGACGGGAGGTGGCTGTCGGAGAAGGCTCGCCGGAGATGGAGAGAGGAGGGCGTGGAAGGGGCGGAGGAGGAGAGGAATGGTTGCAGAAATGACGTGGAGGAGCTCCGTAGCAGCATCGGTGCTGTGTATGGGCCGGCAGAGGTGAGGTTTCCTCGAGATCTCGCCTCTCGTGGCTTGATTTGTATCACGAGTCCGTCGGCAGCTTAATATTTTTTTCCTATCCCAGAGCGTCGGTTCAAGGGGTGCATGCACGTGAAATCATTGTCGATCTTACACGAAACACGCTCTAGATTACAAAACTTCTATCGATATGGGAAGAGGATGCTAGATTATCCATTTTATCTCGTCAACCAGCTGGGCTTTGCTTCGAGGTCAATTCGCAAGCAGCGCAGGAACCTCGAGGGTGTGCATTGCATCCGCCCAGCTAAGCTAAGCCATCGGCGTCAGGTTTGATGTACCTCACGTGTCCGTCCCCCGACTTTGTGGCCATGTCTCCTCACAAGTCAAAGTGTATGCCCTGCAATTTAGCTGCTGTTGTGGTTCCTTACAAATTCATTTGAAAGCAGATGGCACATTTGTCAATCTGCAGCCATCACGTTTAACTTGCGAAAAAGAGCTCAGTACATCCTGAATGTTTCTTCATAAAAATCACGGCAACTTCACGCAAACTGCCCGCCTTAAAAGAAGAGAGAGCTCAGTATTCAGGATACAACAAAACTACCGCACACTTTCAGGATTGAGGTAAGCTCAGCAAACTGTGAGACAGTGCGAAAGAGATGGTGCAAACAGAGGATTGCGTTCATAAAAGATCAGATCGGTCAATCAGCGTGAAACCATTCTTGACGTACTGCAGACAAGAAAACGGCAGATCTAACGCTTGCTCTACCATGCTCGATCTCGACAGAAGCTTGCTAAGGACAAAGTCCCTAGCACTACGCTCTACCGGCGCACCACGCAGTATCTCCTTATCGCGGCAGGCGACCAGGGTGATGTTGCAGAGCCAAGGGGCGGCCACTGTGAAGGCCAGCCCGAAATGCTGCTTGTACGCGCTGCACACCTGGGAGACGTACTTGCCCATGGGAAGCACACCCTCGAAAGGGGTCTCGTCTCCGACACCAGGAGCCAGCTCTAAATCAGAATGCAAGTTCACCACTACGATGCCGTGGACAGGGTGCACTTTCTCCTCTAGGTTCTTCAGGAATGCTCCGTCGATGTCCCAGAGCTTGCGGGGAAATATGTCATTTCCATCATAGGCGTCGATGAAGACTAAATCGTATACGTTACTGTCATTGGCGATGAAATCTTCAGCATCTGTTATGTGAAGGAAAAGACGGTCATGGATGTCCCCCCACAGTAGCTTGTCACCATCAGCAGGCTGCATGGAGTGGGCTAATAACTCTTTCGCAGGTGATGCGGGGAAACCCATGGATTCAACTGAGGCTGAAACAACAACTGGATCGATTTCCACAATGTGCACAGCAGCACCTGAAACAGACGAAAAATTTGTTTAAGTGTTTCTATCAAGTGGAGAACTGCATGCAGGTAGAACTACAGCAGGGAATACTGTGTTGGCCCAAATAATCGATCAAATGATTTGACTTCAACTATTTACTGCAGGGACTAGTGCATTTATCCTTCTATAAATTGTTACTAGTCATCAACCCGTGCATCCGCACGGCCTCAATTAGAATGGTAGAAATAATATAAATTCGATTATAATAAATATTTAAAAGAACACGCTTCTTAAGAGATTAGTATAAGAATTTTGATTTATTTTCTTAGATTAGTCAAACTGGAAAATATGTGTGCAAAAACTCCTAAATTTTGATATTTTAGAATACCATTGTGGTTTTTGATTTCATGCCACAAAAGTGCTACGTCATGAATCTGTGTGTTTCTTCATTTTATATGGGAGATAAATTGTAGGTGAAAACAGAAAGTTTTAAGCAACTAATTTTGGTAAATCTATATATCAGAGAAGCATAATTGATTAGCATTGGCTTAGGTTTATGTAGGCCATTTATCATATTTTTCCAATTTGGGATGTCAATCTGAAGATGGAAACAGAGATCTAAACATTGACTAAACGCAACATGTACATGTTGCAACTAAGTCGGTTCATGGCCTATTTTACTGCTGATCCGCAGGCCGCAGCCAATTTTTATTTCCCAAACCTATTTACCTGCTATCTTTTTGTCTATCCATAGATAATGGCTTCTTCTTGTGACAAAATGGGAGACATTCTGTAAAATTCCATCATTAAAGATTAAAATAATGACATTTGCAATCTTAACAGGGAGCTAAAATTTCCATGAAGAGGACTGGATACTTTCTAGTTGGCTAGAGTGGTGCATACACACCCAGTTTTTCGGCATTTGAAAGCCAGGCTAGTTCTCAATATAAATGGCATGAACGACTCAAAGTGTAACCCCTTCATGCTTTCCACTATAACAGTAGCCCATATTTATCGTCTCTACTTGTGGAGGGGCAACAGTAACACTATTTCTAGCAAATATAGGTCCTCCCGACCAACAAAATAAATCAGAAATTTTGATAAGAAACTAACAAATCCATTTGAATCAGATCGGTTAACATAACTGTAGATATTTCACGTGAAAAATTATAAGAGAATTAATTGGCATGCACTTTTATTATAAATCTTAACACCAGTATTGGACAACGAAAAGGTTTTTAGGGTATCAAATTTAAAACAGATTAATGATTATTTTGCGGCAGCAGTAAGAAAAATACTAAGATGTTTCACCTGACAGGAAAGAGACCAAGAACACAACTTAGAACATATGAAGCCATGGGCTCTCTCCGGCTAGTTCTCTGCTGCCTCTTCAAAAAACATAAAAAATAACTGTGATTTGTAAAAAAAATCACAAAGCACATGATTATATCCGAGGAATTGATGCCCCTGGTTAAACGAAAAAATTATTTCCCTTGAGTACAGAGACTTTCTGTGGGGTTATCATGGCATTATGTGGCCAGCTGAAGAGGCCTTGGGCATGTTCGATCGACTGGTGATTCAGTGATATATACCTGAGGGAGCATCATAGGTGGCGCGCCGGTTGTGGCACCACATCAATGTAACTTTGAGACTGGCATATGCAGAAAAAGGTATGCTTGAAGGTGACATGAAGATCAAGTCAGTACTTCAGTATTGCAATGTATAGGATGGCCGCCCGTATAGTTTACTAACAGAAATTACCAGGAGATTATGTTCTTTCAATAGAATGAAAGCAGGGAATTGCTTATATTGGGATGCATCCCTTTATGCTCTGCATGGACAAAAACATTTGTGGCCAATCATTTGTGCAAATATGTAAAAACGACTTCAAATCTGCAAGTACATTATAGCAGTCCAGCCCATCTCTGTAAATACATAAACAGAAATTAGGCTATGTCAGTCCACCAAGCAATTTCAGAACATGAAGGCATCAACTTCTCTCAGCATGAACCAAACAATATATTGCAGTCTTGCACATTAATATAAGTGTGTATCAAGAACTAACAAAAACTGCCGTCAGGATTGTGGATGCTTCATAATGACTCTACAACGGTAAGCACCAATATTTTCTAAGAAAGTGCTTCTCTGCTACATCTTGGACAGCATAGTCCATGGAAAAACTTTGGCGCTTGATGGATAAAATTTGTGTTAGGTGTTGATGCGAACTTCAGTCCCTTGTTTAATCTTTCAACACCCATAGCTTCCATCCCTTCGTCACTACCTAAGAGAAGGGGAAAAGATCGACCTGACCAAACAGTTATGTTGCAAGCAAGCCAAACTTCCTGTTCCTGTAGTGTGTTTTGAATTGGAAAAATGAGTACTCAATCAATAATTTGTCATAAGATCATTACCTAGTAGCCTACAATGAGCCATTTAGAAAATGGAACATAACATTAGTGCTACTCTTAGATGAAATAGGCCATATGAATGATGGGAGCAGACGACAACATCACTTGCAAGTCTAGAGTATATCATCATCTCTCGTTTCCATTAGTCAAATCAATAATTTGTCAATATGATCATCATTTTCGTAAATTGATAGAGTGTGATAGTTGTAGACAGAAAGAAACAAAAATCAATTGTTTAATAATCATTGGTATTCAGTGCAAACTTGTGGCAGAAACTGTAGAGATATTCAGACATAGTGACCTATTAAAGTCTGCAAGAAAATCCGTATAGAATGCTCCAAGCAATCCTTTAAGCATATGTAGCATCTTTTTCTGACTGCTATATATCTAAATAGTAAATTATTAGAGTAAATCAGTGGAAAACATAAAAATATAGTTCATTTCTGTAAAGGAAAAATAGTGCAGAAATTGATATAAAGTGAAACTACTTTATATATCTTGCAATTTCTTAGCAGCTTTTATCTTCCATATATCTGGTTGATGGTTAAGTTCGTGTAACAAAGAGGCAAAAAACAACGATGTACTGGTAATGCCCATGTTCATAAATGGTGATGCACAAAGTATTAGCAAACTGAATCTTATTTATTCTTTGAAGGATGCACGGTTAAGATAGCATGCTATACAACTTTGCCTGTATGTGCAGAGGTAGCAAGTATCCAGCTCCAAAAAGTTACTATGAAATATGATTTGGAGATTAGAACGCACGGCAGGTTCTTGCATTAATAAATTCATGCATGCCTTTTAATCAAGCAAATCAACAACATCAAGCATCATGCAAAGAAAGATCTGATGGATAATTCTACCATATTGATTGTGAATACAGAACATGGTAGTCATAGACATCAACGGTACAGAAATATTGTGCATGGTCATGTGTCTGAATTTCATCGATAAGAAACTACAGAAATACAATTGCAAATCTATCAAGTGTGAGACTCTGAGCTATACCTGAGGTGGGTGCTGCTGTTGGTACTATTTCCGTCAAAAGGGCATCAGTGCCAGCGGTAGTCACAGACTAATTATTCCTTGTCTCTAGCAGCCAGATGCGCTTGCCTCCATCTTCTTTGTCCCCAAAAAATTGGCCTCAACTCCTGCAGCAGCAGGCGTCTATGCACTGGTACCATCTGATCTTCAGGAAAACCTTGAGATTGAGAAGATAGGAACCGTTGACAGCAGCAATGGCAGACGCAAGCTGACGGGAGTCGGCAAGAGAGAGAAAATAGAAGGAATTACCGCAGCAGTTGACAATGATGACAAAACAGCCTGTTCGAGTGTGGGAGAGAAGATGAGAAGAGGTCATACGGATCTGATGACGTTGATGCCCTTGTGTGGCGCGCCGTTCTGTGGTCCTCTTGAAACTGCCGCAGGGAGTCAATCAATGGAGGTCTTGGTTCGACGCTGAAGCTTGCGTTGACGCCGGCGCGCGAATCAGGCGACGGGCTGCAACGACGCGAGGCGCGTCGAACCGGCGGCGCGGCGCGCCAAATGGTCGCCGGAGTCGCCGCCGGCGACCGTTCCCGTGGCGGCGCACGCAGTGGACGGCGGCGGCGACTCGCGGTGCTCTGGCGCTGAGTCCGGCCGCCCGAGGAAAATTCCTCCGGTGAGGAGATAGACGGCGCGCTGGCGGATGCCGTCGTCTCCGTCGATTCGAGCGCGGAGGAGCACAGCGGCGGCGGCGCGCGGCGGCGGCGGCGGCGATCCCCGAATCGCGGGAGAGAAGAAGGAGAGGGGAGCGTCTGCGGGGGCGTTTTTGCATAAAAGTTTCTGATATTTTCCGTAATTGCGAAGAGGTCCTTCGTAGTGCTATTTCGTGGACTGCGGGTTGATGTCTCGGTTTTGGCAGTGGTTTTTCTGTAAAAATGGACGTTCACCGGCTGAAACCGGCGCGTGACCGGGCGACGTGGCGCGCTCCTATTGGCTAAAAATCGACAATGAACAGTGTCCGCGCGCTCGGGGCGACGTGTCTCCTTGTGAACCGTTGGATCGTCCAGATCTGACGGACGTGAATTAGAGGCGACGTGGATGCTGGATCGGGCTGTCAATCTCATCAACCTTTATATATGGATCTATGTATTCAGGTGCTAGTTATTTTATACTCACTATATTGCACCTTTGTAGTTACACAAGCCAGGTGTATAGTTTCTAACCAGCCAATAAAGACCAGAAGGTAATAACTTCAATTCAGTATGCACTCTGCATGAAACAAAGTATCACCAAAAAAAATCCAGTAACAATGTACGTGGTAATAAACATTAGTTCCCAAATCTGGATTAAAACTGATCAACAAAACCTTAAATACATCACAGTACATAAAGTCTCTGAGGGCACCCAGCACAAGCTTATGTTAAAATAGCCGGAATTCAATTAAAAGATCAAATACAAAAAAAAAAGGCAAAGAAGTGGTAGCATACCTTTGAATTTACTAGCCAAAAATAATGGTATACTGCCGCCACCATGGCCTATACAAAGAATTTTCAAAGTGTTCTGCTCAGAAACTGCTTGAGGGAGATCATAAGAACAGCAAGTGAGTGTTGTCAATCCTGCTGATATCATACTCTTAAGATCTGTAGAATAATGACAGTCAGATACTCAGATGCGTATGGTAGCAGTGAAGGAAAATAAATTTGAATGTGGGAAAAAAAGTTCGTTAATTTTGCATATAACACCTACATGCTCATTTACAGAAAACCTTCATCTTATCTTGATGACATAAAACACTTGCAGCTAATAAATCACAAAAAAAGTGCGTATACTTGATTTTTATGTTAGAAGTCATCTTCTAAGTTATACCTATAGATTAACACAGATGCATCCAAAACTAAAAATAAACCAAAAACCAGCACAGGATTCATATTATCATCAATTCATCATTAAGTTGGTGTAAACATAGTACAAGTGAACTCACAAGGAGCAGCTAAGCAATTCGGTTGTTGCATTGAGTATAATGCTCGATCACCCCCGGACCTGTAACATGCCATTACTTTTGCAGCACTTTGCCGTGTATGGTCGTTAAATCGCATTACTCGCCACTGGTAGCCTAGTATCTTAAACTGGTCAGCAGCAGTTGATTCTGGGTATAGTACTGAATTTCTTTCTTGAAGCCGCCTCTCAATTGCTGGCCACTGATCGCTGGCCTGCCACAACACAACAATTTGTATTTCTGTATGAGTCCACCAGAACAGATTGGTCTAAACTCTTCAAAAATCATTAAATCTTGTACAGTACGGATAAATGACGAAAAATGATCTTAATGGCACAGAACCATAGTGACCATCGTGATAAGTGGCTTAGGAAATATTCAAGTTAGACAACAAAAAGTACAGTACCATTTTGCCCCCATGTTCTTCAACTTGCATCGAAATAAAAGTTTTGCCAGGAACCAGCACGAATCACTAGATTATAACGAGAAACTGTACGTCTAAGTTTCTAATTTTTGGAGGATAGCACTTGTAGAGATCTGTCCCCAAAAGGTGTTACTTTCGCTAGCTTCTCTAGCGTAGGCAGCAGACGAAGAGCCCTTGATCTCCATTTCTTCAAGCAAGAAATAGACCAAGAAGGGAGCTAGGGAGAACCGGAGAAGGGAATAAGAAGCTACCGGCTGGGAGGCTGGGTACGCGACGACGGAGACGACGCCATTGCCGTGCTCGGAGTGGCGGCGGAAGACGGTCTGTGCCCAGTCGCCGGGGCCATCGTCCTCGCCCCACCACTCCTTGTAGTAGGACCAGTCCCCCTCGTCCTGAGGAGGCTTCCTTCGCGCGCCCACCGCGGCTCCTGCTGACAGACGCCGGATGGCGCCGCCGCCGCACCTCGACGCCGCCGCCCGCAACATGGTTCCTAGTTCCCGCTGGCGTGGAGACCGCGGGTGTGTCTCGTGGGCTTTGCTTGGCGACGGTGACCAGGATGAAAGCCTAGAAGCTGACAAGCCCAGAACACACCATCTTTTTTAGGGAAGGGATGGTGCATCCCGGGCACTCCTATATGCCGCCTTCAGCGGCGGAAAGCAGCGCGCCGCCGGAAGTCTGACTCTGGGCCGGCCCATTTAGGTCCCGTTTTCCCTTTTCTGTTTTCCTTTCTTTTATTTTGTGTTATCTCTATGCTTTTAAATTTTACCGGTTATAAAACACAAAAATAAAAATATCAAACTCTGAGAATTTTCAGAACTGATTTTTTTTTCAAATCTAAACATTTTCAAAATATGAATCTTTTCACATCTGAATTTCGAAATCTGAACATTTTCAATTTTTTGAAAAATCCTAATAAATTAAAGTAAAAAACAAAAAACAAAAAACAAAAAAAAAGAAAACGGAAATTAAAATAATGTAAAAATAAAAGCGAGCAAAATGGGTCGGCCCATTGCGACAACGAGGGTGTGTGGCGTGAGCCTCCCGCGCCGCAAATGGGTGGAAAATAGGATTTGATAGGCTGCCTCCGGCCTAGTTAGAGCAACTCTAGTACATCCCCAAAAAGTTCACAAATGGTAATAACCTTTTTTTTTCTGTAGTTTTAGCCCAAAAAATGACGCAGTACATTTTTTTTTGCGGAAAACCGGAAACGAACTCTTCATACCTCATATCACCGGTACTAGGCCCAAATTTTAGCACGCAAAGAGGAGAGTGCTTGGCGCGGAGTGAAATATAGGTGGAGGCAGCCCCGCTGCCGTTACTTCAAATTGTCGATTCGAGTCGTCCTAGACATCTCCACGCCGTCGAGAGAGTGCACCGCCGCCCGCCACACCGTTTCCCCTTATTTTGGAGCTCGAGGACCTCTTCTCCTTCCACCATCAGCTATTTTGAGACACTCGTTCAGCTTGTGCATCTGCCAAGGAAAAACTTTCAGCTCCCAAACTATAACTGTGCAACTTTGAATTGCCCCCAAGTGGAGACATTTGTTCATATTGTCTAGAATTGTTTATTTGCTGCAAATTACTGGGATTATATTTGCCCTCGAAGAACATGAGAACTATCTGTTCTTGAAAGTTTTGAGGATATCAAGCAGAAGCTGAATTTTTTCTAGGTCGATCATTACTATGGCACCATGGGGTATTTGGATTATTTTAATAACAAATTTTGCTATAAGTAGAACTGGTTTTGCAGGTTAATCAAATGGAACTAGGAAATTAAGACGAAATGTGTTTAAGCAGCACTGGTTTTGCAGGTTAATCAAATGGAACTAGGAAATTAAGACGAAATGTGTTTAAGCAGCACTGGTTTTGCAGATTCATTGTATCCAAACAACAGCCCACACCAAAAAAAAAGTCCTGCCTATGCTTCGCTCGATCTGTCCATGACTTTTGTCAATCATGGCGTTTTGCTTCCCTCCCCAAATCAGTCCACTTCTCGTGATTCCTTCTTCCCTTTTCACCGTGTTTTGTTGAGACGCGTAGCTGCAGGTGTCCTGCTCCTCTCAGGCTTCTCAGCCCTCACAGCGCTGATGCACACACGCACATATCTTGGAAATATCTCCGCCTTGTCGTATACTGGCAAGTGCGCCGCATTCGCTGACCAACAACTTACATTTTTTTTCTTCATGATTAATTTGCTCCCGGGACAGAGCAAAGAATCTCCGGAATGTATAGATGGTCTTTTATTTAATAAACGGTGTCAGTGTCAAGATCAATTGTTTCGATCGTATATATAATGCCTCTCCAGCCACGACTTTCTTTTTCTCTCACTTTGGGATATACGCTATGACGATACCTTCTATGCTCTGATGACGTCATATCGATGATGTCACAGCACGAGACGGTGACTAAAATAACTATTGGCAGAAATATCGCACCTCTGATTGAACCTATTGCCGCGTTCACTGAATTAGAATACTAATAAATTACTAGATCCATCTTCTGACATTTTGAGTCTTAACAGCAAACGCCAAAAATGGATATCCCATTTCCTCCCATGGGTCGTCACCAACATGTGTCGACACATGTTCATGACAAGCTTGTCTCAAACTCTCAATGGGTAAGCATTGATATTCTTTCCTACTCCCTCCGTATCATAATATAATATATTTTAGCTATTCGAGTATGGACTAGATATAAAACAAAATGAATAAATCTACACACAAAAATATGTCTATATACATCTGTATGTAGTCCGTGTTGAAATAGCTAAAATATCTTATACTATGATACAGAGAGAGTAGTAGCTATCGCATGCATTACGCGTGACAGGTAACTTTAACCAAACTAATTTTCGTACTTTCATGCATGGGATAGCAAGAAACAAGCCAATCATCGGCTTACTTGGATAACCTCGTTTGACACATGCTCCAGAACATAGCAGGGTCACTTGTGAAAGTTGGCATACAAACGCCCAGTTGCGGCGTGCCTATAACATGGGTGATTGGATAAAACCCTTGCCCTTTCACAACTTTTTTTCCAAAAACGCAGATACTCACAGAACCTCGCATACACTCACCTCTATAAACACATCCCTACCCCCATGAGCACCTCCATCGTCTAACACAAAAAAATATTTCTTCTTAATGAGAAACAACAGTATCAAACGTGGGTTTTGAATTCTGTTGGGCTGAGGGTACAACCACCCTTCTAACTATTCCGACTGCAGGCTGGTTCTCTGTCCTTTCACTACCTATAAACTTTACCATGGACAGAGTTGGCTTGCGAAGTTGACAGATCTTTGCCCCATTTTGTTAAAGATTACAAGGCATGGGTACATGCTTGCAAATGTTAGTAAACCGGACGGTTTAAGCAACCCAGTCAAAACAAAACACAAAGAAAAATGGAGGATCTGCAAACCAACGTTTTGTGCTCTGCCCGTATGCATTTAAACGCCTCGATGGGATGCCCTAACCAACCAATAGTTTTGGCCCCATTACACACACAACAAATAGGGGTATTCAGCGGCTTGCGATTATCTATTAGCGCATAGCTAATGCCGTTCCCCCAAAATCCTTAGGCACTACACCGATTATGGTCAGTACATAACCAACGAGAAGGCTGAAACCTGGACGCGTCGTGCTAAGACAGTGTAGGTCGAGGCGCCTAAGAATATACTCAGTATTAGTACTCGGTACTAATCAGGAAGATACTACTTAGGGATGTAAATGGTCTGACCAACGGCGCCACATAGTCCCGTTTATTTGCCTTGGTAGTTTATTTTTTCTAGGAAAAGCAAACTTGTTTGAACTGTCAACCCAATAAATAAGATTAAACGGGATTAAATGGTGCGGCGCCGTTTACATCCCTATTACTACTGGTAGTTGCGACGGCCGCAAAGGAAGGAAGGGAAGGGACAAAACATGAAAACAAGAACGTATACTGTAGTTAAGAACGGCCGATGGGAAATTATGTTCCCTCGGTTTTGTCGGATGCGCGAACAGCCCCGAGTAGTTAAAAACGGCAGATGCGAAAGTGTGTATGTTCTTCTCCGAATAATGCACTCACTCTAGCTAACTACTCGTCGACGAGCATTCTCAACGAAGACCAGCCCTATGGAAATTTCTGATAAACTGATACACACGCACGACGATAAATAATGCTCTTGTTTGAATAATGCTCCATGCAAACACAACGTCACATGCTACCAGTTGAGTAATGATGCTTGCAAACACACCCTAACTCGTGGACGGATACACACCTACGAGGCTACGACGATAAATAGCCCACTCAACACACGGAACTAACCCTCGCAGAAATCATCACTAGTGTTGTTTCTCAAAAGAACTTCAGATCCGCTTCATTACTCGTCTTCCAGGACAATGGGGTCCTAGAGGACATCGAGCTCGTCCCGCAGCTCACCGGACTGCACGCCATCATGCTCATCGCGTTGGCCGCGCGTCTTCTTCAGATTCTACGGTGCGAGGCCGAGTGCGCCAAGCTCGAGGAGTGCGCGGGCAAGCTCGGCGTCCTGCTGCGGTGGCCGGCGCCCATCGGCCGCGACGTGGCGATGCAGCTGGGCGGCGTGGCGCTGCTCGAGGCGGCCGACCTCGTCAGCTCGTACCGCCGGAGCTCGCTCTGGCGCCTCGTCCGCACCGGCAGGAGCATGGAGTCGCGGCTCCGGGGCATGCAGGATCGCGTAAACTGGCTGTACGATCTCGTGCTCCGCGTGCACGTCCACGCCAGTCTCGTCGCATATCATACGGTGTCATCATCATATACTAACACCATGTGAGATTTTCGATATCCAACGATGCATACTCTACACAGCGACGCCGATCGATCATATGTGCACAAGTTGTCTTAACACAGCTATACATCTTGATTTACTTGGTAACTAATGCAGGAACCATCATGTTATCAGTGTCAGTGATCCATTACTTGGCGGAGAAACCAGTGATAGTACTGGTCAGGGAGTAGCAGATGTTCATATCGACAGCACCGAGCCACGAGGATTTGAATCCGTGTGATCTTCGCTAGCTCTACATGACAGACACATAACACACAGTCAGTCAATTGTCTGCTAGTAAATCTGTATTAGTTTTAGATTGTAGATTCATTCTCGTTACCGAGTATACCGCATAGGCGCATACACTATTTATTCAAATTACTTCATACATAGGTTTTTCAAAGCTTGTTTGTTTATCCATGTAATAATGATGTAAATAGCTTGTTGAATATATGCATGTGCCATTGTGCCGGCACACAAACTGACTGGGGAAAGCTTTTAAGAAGCAGTATGTGACAGGAGATAACCACTTACGCTCAGGATAATGAGAATGACTTAAGCCTACAAACCTACCCCCAAAACTTTGGCTGAACCAAGTGCCTGAGTTTATGATTTGTTTGGAACAGTATTATCTTTTTGTGTGAACCAAGTGTAAAAATCAAAACACGCTTGTGGAGTGGAAATTTACACCAGTTTTAGACGGAGTTACTTCCGGCTAACTGACGTGGTAAAAAGAGGGGTTTAGATGAGATAAGTAGTGAACGCAATCGAAATAGGCTGACACATATGGATTTATACATATTACCTTAAAATTTTGTTTCAACATTCCACAATGCAAAGTCACTTATTATAGGGTCAACGCCAATGTCATCCAGTAATTTCTTCTCGATGTATAATGTTTTTTCGTGATGCGTGACATCAGATGCGACTAGTCGCCTTTGGGCCACGACCTCACAGCCCATTAGCACACATGCTTTTCTTTACTTGCCATCGTTTCCCCGCACCAGTCGTTTCCTTGTAGCTGTTGTTCCCTTTTTTTCTGCGGCAATACACATAGCAGGCAACAGCGATACAAGTACCTGAGGATCTACTAAAGATAAATGTCGATGCAGCCTTTGAGATTGATGAAGGAAGAGGCAGTTCATGAGTTGTTGTTCGTGATTCTAAGGGAAAGTTAATTGCAGCTGTAAGTACCTTTTTTTTCGAAATGGGGAGAAGCCCCAGGCTCTACATCAAGCGATGCACACAACTGTTTTATTGCATAGTTCTAAGTATCTCAAGTTTACAAATCACGGATCACAAAAATTGAAACATGAATCAACCAACGAAACAAAGACAACATAAAGCAACTAGGCATCCCTAATGCGTCTAATATGTTGCCACGAAGCTCGGTTGAAGATATCATGGGTAACCGCCAAGAGTCGGGTACACCGAGCAACCATAAGCTCCCGTTGATCCAACAGTAGCAGGAATGTCCAAAGCTGTATCCAATGAGCCGCCATATTGATAACATGTAGAATATGAAAATGTTTTAGTTCTGTCATGTATCCTGTTTGTGTCAGATGTGGCAATGGCAGAGGCATATGCACTTAGGGATAGACTTAGCTTGGCTCAGCACCTTGTTGGACAAGATTTATAACTGAGTCGAGGGTATAGCTTCTCGGCGACATCGGCAGCGGTAGTTTACTACTCCCTCCGTATAAGATGTTTTAGCCTTTTATGTCACACATGTATCTAGACTTGTTTTAGTGTAAGATGCATATGCATCTATATACTAAAACGCGTCTAGGTACGTGCAGTGCAGTCCAGAAAAGGGTAAAACATTTTATATTTTCATACGGAGGGAGTATGATTGTAATATCCTTGCTTTAGGTTTTACTCATATTAGCTATGACCATTGTTTTAGAGAATGTAATGAAGTAGCTCATTTACTGGCTAGAAATAGTTTTAAATCTTTTTCAACCGATGTTTGGGATGTTGACCCACCCAGTTTCATCTGGCCAGCGATGTTAAATGTTGTATGTATGATAATCAATAAAGCTAGCCGAAAGGCATTCCCTTAAAAAACTTAAGCCTCGTCTGGTCGACTCGAGTATATATCTAGTGATACTAGATCTTAAGTGATACCATGGTACCACTTCCCAAAATTCAAATTTGCAAGTTTCAAAAATATGCGAAACAATTTTGTGGGCTTTCACAAGTTGTATTATTACGACTCCTATAATTTATAGAACCAAATTCAAAATACACGTAGAGAAATAAATAAGACAAATACAACATAATTTGTTTCAGAATTCACAGATCTGAACAACCATAATTTGTTTCTGATTTTTTTGACACTTATATTTGACTTTTGAAAAGTCGTATCGTGGTATCATCTAAGACATTGTATCACTAAATATTTACCTATCGACTCCTCCGGGGCGACTGGAGCGGATCGTGGGGGTCCAGCCATGGCAACTGTGGCGTCCCCGGACGTCATGATGGCGAGGAGTGACTCATGTTGCGTAGGACAACACACACGAGCCAGCGGTGGATATGCGGCGGTGAAGAGTGAGCGAGTGACTTGTCAATGGCATCAGCCCCACTGAGGTGGTGGCAAGAAGTAATTCAAGCGCGCTGCGGAAGCTGAGAGAGGGACAGTTTCAATATTTACCTATCGACTCCTCCGGGGCGACTGGAGCGGATCGTGGGGGTCCAGCCATGGCAACTGTGGCGTCCCCGGACGTCATGATGGCGAGGAGTGACTCATGTTGCGTAGGACAACACACACGAGCCAGCGGTGGATATGCGGCGGTGAAGAGTGAGCGAGTGACTTGTCAATGGCATTAGCCCCACTGAGGTGGTGGCAAGAAGTAATTCAAGCGCGCTGCGGAAGCTGAGAGAGGGACAGTATCTCGGAGAGGCCGTCAAAAGAACTGGCCTTACCAATTCAGCTGCGGCAGGGGGCAACTCTAGGGTCAAAAAAGTGATAAAACTAAAAATTGGCCCATAAGCTAATAGGCCTTGTGTGGTGTACAATTTCTACATGTCGTACTTGTTGTGTTCACCACAACGATTTATCCGAGCGAGGTGTACCTCAACGGATGGGAGCCAGCTCTCACACGGGGTGATACGATGCTCCCAACACACAACCGGATAACGCAGGGTCCCTGTCTACCTAATCCAGCCCAGGCACACCGGCAGGTCGGAGCGATAGTATCAGTGTATCACGATCACCATCCTTCCACACAAAGCCCCATGACCGGATGACCCCATCTTCTTCTGTCTATAATGAACGGCACATCATGGCATCACATTATTTATGGACCTTGATCGATCCGTTCTATATACAGATCGAGAGAAACCATCGAAAGACTAGCACCGCGCGATCCTAGCTGCAGCCCAGCAGCGACAACACAGCGGCACCACCCGGCCGCCGGCGGGCGATAGATATGATGATCTAGGTCATCTTGACGTGCTCCTGCTGGGCATGGCGCTGCCTCTCGATGTACTCGAAGAGGCTGCCGTCGTACATGCGCCGGATGGCCTCCCTCGACAGGTACCCTTCCTCGTCCCTCGCCAGCACGTACAGGATCGCCCACTCCAGCTTCATCGCCACCCTGCGGATAAACAACGCATCCAATCATTCTTTCTTTCTTTGAAACGGAGAGCGCATCTAATGATCGAATCATGCTCATCGAAAGATCAATTACCATCCGAAGAAATCGAAGACCACCCGGTTCCCCTCGGTCATCCGCCACAGCTCACTGAAGCTGAGCCTGTCGGGGTACGTGCGGGCGTACTTGCTGAACATGTTCTCAAAATTCACCGGCATGAACCTGCACAATGAACACAAAGATTTCAGTCACACTTTTGCCTTCAGTCCATAACTAACGGGATGCCTGAAAAATGCTTGCATCAGGTAGCATTTTCAGTACTTAGCTTACCGGCCCTCTCTGTCGTATGTTCCGGAGTCACTCCCGTGCATGCTCTTGTGGATGTTGTGGACGTAAATTGGGAGCAGCGGGTTCGGCAGCCAACTCTGAAAAAACAGATCAGTTCATAGACAGACATGCGGGCGCTCAACTGAACTAATTCTCGGATCGATGTTTCACTCACAGGCAGGGTGGGGTAGCTCATGACCAGGTTCACGAGAAACCCGATGAAGGCAGACATGAAAACGTTGAACCCAATAGCACGGCACCCTGGATTAATTAATTTGTACATAATGCAGCAAGAAAAATGTTAAATGTTAAATTGCGCGCGAGAGATCGCAAATCAACAGCAGGCCTGCGCGCGCGAAGATCTACGAACCGCTGTAGGTCTCCCACGGGTAGATGATGCCGTTGTCGTCGCGGTCGAAGAAGGCAACGTGCTGCTGCAGCACACTCATATGGTGGTGGTGGTGATCGTCCGTTGTCCCCTCCGGGTGGTAGATGTCCGGAGCCGCTAGAGCTCTCGCCAAATCTGCCCAGCCAAATTGTTAATACTACGTCTGGGTAAGAAAACCGTGACTGTGACCAGTTGAAGATATGCATGTTGTTGCTCACATGGCTTGGGGACGTGCTCCTCGAGGTCGCCTCGGACGGGGCGCTCGGAGGTGACCGGCGCCTGCAGCGCGACGATCGTCAGGGAGTCCTTGCTACCGGCGACGTCGCCGACCTTCCCCTCCGTCCTGTGCGCGCCGCGGACGTCGGCGCCACCGCCGTTCCCCTCTGTCCTGTTCGCGCCACCGCCGTTCCCCTCCGTCCTGCCCGTCGCGACACGGACGTCGCCGGCGTCGCCCTTCCCCTCCGTCCTGCCCGCGCCTCGGGCGTCGCTGCGTTGCTGCTTGGTGGCCATCTCTGCTACAACGGTGTCTATCTGGAGACGAGAACTAGCTAGCACGTAGGCTGTGGAGTGCTGCTGGCACAGAGTACCAGTGTATGGACTAGTGCCGAGGGAGCTCAGCCATATATAACGCGGCGAGGAGCGGTGGGGACGTGGCCGCAGCGGAGGGTGCGTCGGCGCGACGTGGGAGCGCGCATGGAGCTCGGCCCTGCTCGGCCGTAACGTGTCGCTGGCCGCCCTGCACCTACTCACGGCGTCTCGTCGTGTCCAGCGAGCAGAGGCGTAGCCAGGAATTGCTGACGCCCCGGGCCAAAACTTAAGGGACAAAAATCATCCAAAAAATGACCCCATTTTCAATGCATACGTGAAGCCAAACTGAGTTAGATAGCTAATACGAATTGCAACATGAAATTCAATAGTAACAATCGCAGTCCAAGTCCAAAGCGTGGAAGTCCAATTAGCGTCCAGTCCAAGTTGATCCAGTCCATCTCCAATCCACAACGAGTTCTGTACTACCCAAATCCGTCCAAGTCCACGTTATTTTGTCCAAATCCATCGAAGTCCAATTGGACTTTAGAATTCGTTGCGACTTGTACCAGCAGCGGAGCCGCACGTGGGACTGCGGGAGATGACGGCGGGGTTGTCCTCAGCTGCCGCGGCGGCGCCGACCAGATCAGACCTCCGCGCCTCCCTCATGGCCATGAACGGCCGCCGCCGCGCCGATAGGATACGACTAGCTCGCGCCGAGCGGCGAGCCGGCGACCGGATCAGGAGGAACAGCCACACCGTCCGCCGCGCTGCCGGACAGGATGCTAAGAGAAGTAAAAGATTTGGGAAGGTGGGAGCGGAGCAGCAAAAGGGGATTTTACCTCGGTGCAACGGCGTGGTCGCGTGGAGTCGGAGACGCCGACGCGGCGACGTGGGTCGCTCGGCGGTGGATTCGCGGGACGAGTGGGCAGCGGAGGCCGGCGGGCGACTAGGCGAGGTCGCGGCGGAGCGGCTGGACAAGCGCCGGCGGGGCGAGTGGGTGGCGGCGGCTGCTCTTTCTTCCCGCACGCACACGCACGAGCAGTCGAGCACGGACCAGACGACTAGGCGTTCAGGGTCGCCCTACTGGGCTGGCCGGCTGGGCTTCGCCCTACTGGGCTGGGCTGCGCCCCAGGCCACATCAAAATTTTAGGCTTGCCTACATTCCCAAGCCCCGGGCCGTGGCCCTGGTAGCCTGGGGCCCAGCTCCGCCTTTGCCAGCGAGTACTGCGGTTGCCAGCAGTTGGGAAACCGGGCTGATGGGGAGTTGGGGACTCTCGCTCTGTCGGCATGGGCTTCCAGTTTCCTGGTCCATGCAGCTCATATGGACCTCCTGGGGCTCAGACGGCCCATATGGCCAGGATCCTGATCAGCTCGTACAACCCATAGAGAATCTTTTCTCAAAAAAAAAACCATATAGAATCTGCAGATTCTCAACAAAAAAAGCATGTAATTATCAAAAAAAAAAACAAAAAAAACCTGTAGAATTTGCAGAACTCGGTCGAGAGCCGCTGCCACAGGTGGAGAATGACTAGGCACCCCTCGCCGTGCTAGCGCATCTCTAGTAGATCCCGGATAAACCCACAGACCAAAAGATGTCGGTCGATACGTTGGTTAGGCTGTTTGTATAACCCGAACAGATACTGCATATCGGGCTGATGACTTGGGCTCTATATCACCAGTACCTGGGTCATTTAGGATTCGACCCCCCCCCCCCCCCCAATAGTCCGCCGCGTTTCCTCCCACTCCTCCGCTAGGTTAATTAGTTCCCCTATAGCAGGCAATTAGAGCGATGACCAGCTCCTCCATGCGCGAAAGTGGCGGGCAGGGCGGGCGCGGTGGAGGCCGTGTGCCTCCGGGCGAGGTTGAGGAGAGCCGACACCGCCGCTCGGCCAACTCGTTCAAGTGCGGCCAGCTTAGAGGGTGCTAGTGGACCGGGATCGTACCTAGGAGCGGCGTGCCACTGCCCTCTCTCTTCACACAACACGGAGGCGGGTAGTTCCCGTCGCCCGAGGAGGCAGCCACCAGAGGAGGACGAGTACGAGCTGTCTTCGATGCCGAAGGGGGAAGTCATCGTCATCGCGAGTGGCAGAGGATCCAAGGGATGCAACTGAGACGTGCTAATGGAGCACGTCCTGTCGGCCTTCCAGCAGACCCCGGAAGCCGGCGACAAGCTTAGGGCTGCGGCGGAAGAAGGTGCTCCCGGTGATGCAGCCCGCCTGCAAGCCGCGGCGGACGAGCATGACCTCGCGCGGGCACTGCCCATGATGGTTGAGCAGGAGCACCTCGACTACGACTAGATCAGATGATGAAGAAGAAGAAGTTCTAGTTCAATTTCAGTTTTTTTCTAGCTAGTACTATGTAAAAAAATTCCGTTGCTGAAAATTCTCACGCGAACTTCTGCTTGAATATTCAGTACGGTTATCGTGGATCTGCTCTGTCTGAACTTTCTCCATACCGGATAATAATTTTAAGGGTCACCCGATATTATATTATATTATAGGGGATCTGTGATGAGGTTAGTGATGTAGCCCGACCTACGGCTCCTACAACAAGTGTTCCAATGACAAGAGCTAGAGTCAAAGCTCTCCATGATAAGGTGAATTCACTCCTATCTATGTGTGATCTTGATACTCATTTGAATGGCTTGCTACTTCATTCCGATACCTTGTGTGTGCTAAGGTACAAGCCTCATGAAGATACGCTACCAAGTGATGAAGATGGACAAGGATCGAGTCAAGAGAACACCTCACCAAGTGACGAAGATGGATACAGAGTGAGCCAAGGAAATGAAGATGGAAATCCTGAAGAAGTGCCGGCCGGTACTACCGGAACATCACGACCGGTACTGCCGCCGAGTCGCCAGACGCTACTGGATTCGAAGCCACCTTAAGCGGTACTACCGGAATTAATTCCGGTACTACCGACCCGGCCGGTACTACCGGCCAACCCTGGCCGGTACTACCGGACCTGCGCGAGCCTGTGTGCTGAAATGGCTGCTGTGCCATGTAATCCTAGCCACTCATCTACTATTTTGCATCTAGACTATAAATAGCTACCAGCTCCCTTAGGGTTAGGGTTAGTCTGAGATTAGACTTGAGTTGAGCTTTGCTCCTTTTCCACCTCTTGTGGTGTTGTCTCTTAGGAGATGCCTCTTAGTAGATGAATCAATGCCTCCCCTTGTGGAGATGAATCAAGGCCTCCCCTTGCGGAGAAGATCCCTTTAGTGGATTCCAAGACCCCTCATTGTAGTTGCGATTACTCGCCAATCCTTCATCTCCGGGTGATTCTATTGGACCGGTAGGATTGACCGGTGAGAGAAACAATCCTAAGAGTAAGGTGTATTTGGAGAAGGAGAATCGGGGGCTGCCCACGGGGACTTGTTACTGATTGATTTCGTCCGGATTTGTCTTGCTAGTTATCTTTACTTGCTTTTCCCCTTGTGTGTTTTTGTGTTCCTCATCGTGTTCTTCGTGTTCATCGTTCCCTCTGCCCAAATCCGTGAAGATCGGGACCCAACCTACATCATATGGTATCAGAGCTCTAGGTTGCCACGGATTTGACTTTGTTTCCCCCACAAATCCACCAAAATTTCTTGTTTTTGAGAAATTCGAAAATTTCCACCAAAAATAGCCATTTTGGGATTCGAGCGATTCGGTCGATTTGTTGCTTTAGGACCCCCTCCACGTTTGTTTGCGTTCCCTAGGCTCAATTTTGTCATTTTCCCACGAATTTGAGGATTTTTCGAGCTCAATTTCCGCCCAAATCGCGATCAAGAACACCAGATTTCTGGCCGCCGGTACTACCGGCCAGAACCTTCGGTACTACCGGAGCTGCGCGAACTTCCGGTACTACCGGGACAGATTGAGCGGGACTACCACCGGGCAGGAATTTCAGAGCAATTTTTCCTTTTCCTCGTTTCGTTTTGGCATTTCCTCCTTGTTGTTTGAGTCCTTTTCCGGTGTGATCAACGTCTACAACATCGTCAAGCTTCCGCAGCACCGCTTCATCAACATCAAGCGACGACGACACCAAGGACTCGACATTTCCCCGACATCGTAATCCGTTTTGAGCCCTTTTTCTTTTCGTGTACCTTGACCTACCGGACTAGCTCTTTGATATTGCGAGGCATTGCACTTGTGTTGATTCGAGTGATTGTCTTAAAGTATTGGCGAGTGTGTATCGTTAGAGATCTTGGCACTAGCAAAAGAGAAGGAATCTTCGTAAAAAAAAAAGAGAAGACAAGAGAAAAGAACATAAATAGTGCCAAGTATCATCTCTTGTAGGTTGCGACAAAGCTTAAACCGCCAAAGTGAGTGTGAGTGTTAACACTTGTGAAAATCCGTTGCCCACCAAAAAGCAATTGAGCTAGCGTCCTTCTTGTGTTGGTGTGACATTTGAGCACGTAGTCTTCGATAGGTTGCATATCTTCGAGTGCTCGCCCTTTGGTCACCCAACCTCATCTTTCGCTTTTGTGTGTGTTTCTTCATCATTTGTGGTTGGTGTTCCTTTGGTAATTTGGTCATTGTGGTTTTTAACTACCTTGAACAATATACTTATCGCCGGTTTTACTTGTTTCTTTTGCCACTTCATACCTTCATATCCTCATAAGTGTGTGTGTTGGATGTAAGAACCGGATTCTCTTTCTTCAAGCCACTTTATTCTTTGGATATAGTTTCTCTTGGTTCTTCCATTTCCACACATTTCACTTGTTTTGGAGATCATGTTTAGGGGAAGTTCAAACGGAAGCTCAAGCTCGGACGATGAAATCCATGGAGGACCTCGAGGTGATAATGGCAATTTCACACATAACTAGTTCGTCGGTCTTCGACACCTTGTTCGTGATGGCCTAGGCCGCTATGAGCGCCGCCTTCAAGCACAAGAAGCAAACTTCAACGCGCAAATGGCGACGGTGACCGAAGCTCTCAACAACCTTGCGCAACGTCGATCTTCTTCTTCGTCACGCTCAAGACGTACAAGGAGCACCTCAAGGTCGACACAAGAACGACATGTGCATCATGGTCATCGACAAGAAGAACCGCATCAACCTTGCCAAGAAATACCAAGGCACGACGAACATGATCGACATCGCCATGAAGTGGAACGTCCACTTTCTCCTCGAGCGCACAATGCCAATGCGCATCAAGAGCAACCTCAACAAAATGGTGGACGCCGTGAACGAACACCTTCACCACCTCCTCATTATCGCGATCGTCGAGACCCCTTGTTCAATGACAATGGTGCTCCGGGTGCGAATGACTTTGGGGACCAAGGCCGTCGACACCGCCATCCTCCGAGGCCACGCCACCACAATCGTGACAATGGGAACCATGTGGAGAATCCAATCCCACACCATGAGCATCATCCTCGCCAAGAGCCTCGCCCTCGTCAAGAACATCCACATGATCGTCACCAAGAACACCATTCCGAGTCAAGTGATAATGAGTCGAACCAACATCATGGAGATGGACTCAATCGAGGGAGACGTGGACGTGCATTCCCACCTCCAAACCGTCGCGATGACTATGACAACTTGAACAATCTTCGTTTCGACATACCCAAGTTCTTCGGCACAAGTGATCCGGAAGCCTACCTCTCATGGGCACTCAAGGTTGACAAGATCTTCCGAGTTCACCACTACTCCGACAACAAGATGGTTGCCCTAGACTCAATGGAGTTTGAAGAGTATGCCCTCTTGTGGTGGGAACAACTCCAAGATGCTCGCATCGCCAACCACCAACAACCTATCAACACTTGGGTTAAGATGAAAGAAGAGATGTACAAGCGATTCGTGTCAAGCCACTACACTAGAGATTTGTACAAGAAGTTGCAAGAGTTGAAGCAACGATTGAAGTCGATTGATGAGTACTATAAGGATATGGAACTTTCAATGATGAGAGCCAACATTGAGGAATCCGAGGAGCAATCCATGGCTCGCTTCATGAATGGCCTCAACTATCCAATCAAAAATATTGTGGAGCTCCAATCATATGCCAACTTGGTTGAGCTAGTACATCAAGCAACAAAGGCCGAGCGTCACGTGCTTGAAGAGCTCAAATATATCAAGACAAAGACATTCTTCGCCAACAAGCCATCATCTTCCATGACTACACCTACACAAGCTCCTCCTCAAGCAAACACAAGAGGTCCTCCAAGAGTCTCTACATCGACACCTCAAGCGCCTCAACCTTTCAAGAAAGTGCCTCCTTTAAGCACCACGCCTCAAGGATCGTCTTCGGCACAAGACTCTTGAAATGCTACAAGTGTGCAGGACAAGGACACAAATCCTTTGACTGTACAAACAGGAAAGTCATGATTGTCAATGACATGGGAGAATATGAATCTATGAGTGAAGAGGAGTACCTTGCCTTGAACCAAGTCGCCACAATGCAAAGTGCTCAAGAAAATCAAGTGAAATATATTGTGATGGCGACAACAACCCTTCATTGGTTGTGGCAAGAACCTTGACCACCAATGTCCAAGTTGAAGAAGACCAAAGATGCAACTTGTTTCAAACAAGAGCGGACATAAATGGAAGATCCATCAAGGTCATCATAGATGGTGGAAGTTGCCACAACTTAGCTAGTAGAGAACTTTGTGACAAGCTCAACTTGAAGTTCAAGAAGCACCCTCACCCATTCCATGTGCAATGGTTGAGTGATACCGGATCCGTCAAGATTCAACACATGGTGCAAGTGTCCTTCAAGATTGGAGCCTATGAAGATACGTGGATTGTGATGTTGTGCCTATGACCGTTTGTCACTTACTTCTTGGTCGTCCTTGGCAATTTGATAAGGGTGCTATGCATGATGGAAGGACAAATTACTATAGCTTCAAGAACAACGACAAGACCTTCGTCCTTCGTCCCATGACACCAAGTCAAGTCATTGCCGACAACGCCAAGACTATTGCACGGGCACAACAAGATCGTTCGTCAAGTGAGATGAGTGGTGAGCGAGAGACCCACCATAAAGTGAGTGAGAGCCACAAGCCAAATGAGTGTGACACTTCAAAGAGAGCCCCACAAAACTTACACTATTTGCCACCAAAAGAGAGATGAGGGAGTTGAGAGAGAACCCATCCACCCTCACTATGTGCTCATATGCAAGGGTGAAGTTTCTATGACTAACACTTTCACAAACCTTCCTCCTTCTTTGTTGTCTCTTTTGAAGGACTTTGAAGATGTTTTCCCTCAAGAAGTGCCACCGGGACTACCTCCTCTACGCGGAATCGAGCATCGCATCGACCTTGTTCCCGGCGCACCGCTACCAAACCGCGCTCCTTACCGCACCAACCCCGAGGAGACCAAGGAAATCGAGCGGCAAATACAAGAACTTCTTGCCATGGGACACATCCGCGAGAGCTTGAGTCCGTGTGCCGTGCCCGTCATCTTGGTACCCAAGCACGACAACACTCTTCGCCTTTGCATGGATTGTCGCCCCATCAACGCCATCACCGTGAGGTATCGCCATCCTATCCCTCGACTTGATGATATGCTTGATGAGCTTTGTGGTTCCGCTATATTCTCCAAAATTGATCTTAAAAGTGGATACCACCAAATAAGGATGTGTGAAGGTGATGAATGGAAGACCGCATTTAAAACAAAGCTTGGTCTTTATGAATGGCTTGTCATGCCATTTGGTCTTTCCAATGCACCTTCTACTTTTATGCGTCTCATGAATCATGTTTTGCGTCCTTTCATTGGAAATTTGTTGTGGTATACTTTGACGACATCCTTATCTATAGCAAATCTTTGGAAGAGCACACTTCTCATGTTGCTCAAGTTTTGTTGGTTCTTCGCAATGAAAAGCTTTATGCAAATCTTTCTAAGTGCACATTTGCCACCAACAAACTTGTTTTCTTGGGTTTTGTTGTTTCTTCGGATGGAGTTGAAGTTGATGAAGCAAAGATACAAGCAATTCGGACTTGGCCTTTTCCGATGTCACTTGAGGAGTTGAGACGTTTTCTTGGTTTTGCCGGATTTTACCGCCGTTTCATCAAGGATTTTTCCACAATTGCTTGCCCCTCCATGAACTTACAAAGAAAATGTACCTTTCATTTGGGGCAATGCACATGATTTTGCTTTCAATGAGCTCAAACGGTTATTAACCGAAGCACCACTCCTTGCCCTTCCGGATTTCTCTAAGACATTTGAGATTGAATGCGATGCAAGTGGATTGGGCATTGGAGGAGTGCTTATGCAAAATGGTAGACCCATCGCATACCATAGTGAGAAACTAGATGGAGCTCGCTTGAATTACCCCATTTATGACAAAGAGTTATTTGCTTTGGTTCGTGTTTTGGATGTGTGGCAACATTACCTTCGTCCTAAGGAATTTGTCATTCATTCCGACCATGAATCCTTGAAATATTTGAAAAGTCAAACAAATTTGAACAAAAGACATGCTAAGTGGGTTGAGTTCATTGAGTCTTTTACCTTTGTAATCAAATACAAGAAAGGTAAAGACAATGTGGTCGCGGATGCTCTATCCCGCAAGGCCAACCTACTTACACGTCTTGACATTAGTGTCTTGGGTTTGGATGAGATAAAGGATTTGTACTACCGATGCTTTCTTTGGAGACATTTTCGCTCAATGTTCGGAGCACAAAGGAATTGGTGATTTCTATTTGCACCAAGGTTTCTTGTTTAAGGCTAACAAACTTTGTATTCCCGAGTCTTCGCTTCGTTTGCTCCTTTTGAAGGAATCACATGGAGGATCACTCATGGGTCACTTTGGACGTGACAAGACCTACGCCATGCTCGCCTCAAACTACTATTGGCCAAGAATGAAGCGTGATGTGAAACGCCTAGTTCGACGATGTTTGACATGCCTCAAAGCTAAGTGTACTCTAAACTCTCATGGCTTGTATACTCCTTTACCTATTCCGCATAAGCCATGGTCCGACATTGCTATGGAATTCGCCTTAGGCCTTCCACGCACTAAAACAAACAAGGATTCCATATTTGTCGTCATTGATCGTTTCTCTAAGATGGCATACTTCCTACCATGCAATAGGACCGACGATGCTTCACATATTGCCACGTTGTTTTTCAGGGAAATCGTCCGTCTTCATGGAGTGCCCAAGACCATTGCATCGGATCGAGACGTCAAGTTTGTGAGCTACTTTTGGAAGACTTTGATGGCGAAGCTAGGAATCAAGCAACTATTCTCCATCGCATACCACCCTCAAACCGATGGACAAACCGAAGTGGTGAATCGAAGCTTATCTACACTCCTTCGTGTGTTGATCAAGCCAAACTTGAAGAATTGGGAAGAGTGCATCCCACACGCCGAGTTCTCCTACAATCGAGCACCACACCGAGCAACAAAGAGAAGCCCATTCGAGATCGTTTATGGCTCCAACCCGTACACCGCATTGGACATGCTACCTCTTCCACTCCGTGAACAAGTTAACATGGACTTCGACAAACGCACCAATTACATGAAAAAGCTACATGAAGACACAAGAACCACGATAGAGAAGCACAATGAAGACCATGCTACAAAGATGAACAATCACAAGCGCGCCATGATATTTGAAGGAGACCTTGTGTGGCTACATTTGCGAAAAGAGCGCTTTCCGGATGCTAGGAAGTCCAAACTTCACCCTCGTGGAGACGGACCTTTCAAGGTTCTCGAGCGCATCAACAACAATGCCTACAAGATCGACATCTCCAACTCCAAGCATTTGGTCCATGACACCTTCAACGTCACCGACCTATCGCCATACCTTGGGACATCGAGTGATGAGGAAGAACAAGAGTCGAGGACGACTCTTTCCCAAGGGGGGGAGATGATGTAGCCCGACCTACGGCTCCTACAACAAGTGGTCCAATGACAAGAGCTAGAGTCAAAGCTCTCCATGATAAGGTGAATTCACTCCTATCTATGTGTGATCTCGATACTCCTTTGAATGGCTTGCTACTTCATTCCGATACCTTGTGTGCTAAGGTACAAGCCTCATGAAGATACGCTACCATGTGATGAAGATGGACAAGGATCGAGTCAAGAGAACACCTCACCAAGTGACGAAGATGGATACGGAGTGAGCCAAGGAAATGAAGATGGAAATCCTGAAGAAGAGCCGGCCGGTACTACCGGAAGATCACGGCCGGTACTACCACCGAGTCGCCAGACACTACTGGATTCGAAGCCACCTTAAGCGGTACTACCGGAATTAATTCCGGTACTACCCGGTACTACCGGACCTGCGCGAACCTGTGTGCTGAAATGGCTGATGTGCCATGTAATCCTAGCCACTCATCTACTATTTCGCATCTAGACTATAAATAGCTACCAGCTCCCTTAGGGTAAGGGTTAGACTGAGATTAGACTTGAGTTGAGCTTTGCTCCTTTTCCACCTCTTGTGGTGTTGCCTCTTAGGAGATGCCTCTTAGGAGATGAATCAAGGCCTCCCCTTGTGGAGATGAATCAAGGCCTCCCCTTGTGGAGAAGATCCCTTTAGTGGATTCCAAGACCCCTCCTTGTAGTTGCGATTACTCGCCAATCTTTCATCTCCGGGTGATTCTATTGGACCGGTAGGATTGACCGGTGAGAAAAACAATTCTAAGAGTAAGGTGTATTTGGAGAAGGAGAATCGGGGGCTGCCCACGGGGACTTGTTACCGATTGATTTCGTCCGGATTTGTCTTGCTAGTTATCTTTACTTGCTTTTCCTCTTGTGTGTTTTTGTGTTCCTCATCGTGTTCTTCATGTTCATCGTTCCCTCCGCCCAAATCCGTGAAGATCGGGACCCAACCTACATCAGTTAGGACCTCAATGGGTGCCCGATCTTCACGGATTGACGGCGGATTTGGATGAACTCACGCAAGAACACGAAGAACACAAGAACACAAACATGATACAATGACATGTTTCCCTCACCGGTCAGTCCAAGCCGGTCCAATAGAATCCCAAAGGGAGAGATTGGCAAGTAGTAGATACAAGGAGAGATCTTCAGTGGTTGTTTCTCCAAACGGTCAACCCAACCGATCCAATAGAGTCACCCGAAAATGAAAGATTGGGAAGTAGTCACAACTACAAGTAGAGGTCTTGAATCCACAAGAGGGATCTTCTCCACAAAGGGAGGCCTTGAATCCACAAGGGGATCTTCTCCACAAGGGGAGGCAACACCACAAAGGGGTGGGTAAGGAGCCTATGCTCAACTCTCTCTCATCATAGACTCTATCCTAGATCTGAGGTAGGAAACTCCTATTTATAGTCTAGGACGAAGGGGTAAGTTACATGACTTAAAAGTCAAGGCGTGCAGGAAGGCCGACCTGGCTGGGTTGAGGCTGGGCCCAGGCCGGGCTGAGGCTGGGCCTAGGCCGGGCTGCCAGGCATTTTGTTGGGGGGATAATAACCCGGTATACTCATGACCAAGGAAGAATCAGTCGGACGGCCCAAGGCCTGGTCCGAGTGGTGTGTACAAGATATGGGCCGGGTTATAGCTGGGCCAATATGCCTAACATGACTCGTCTCTAGAAGGAAGGACCTAGAAGAACTGGAGTCCGAGTGAAGGAAGGAACCGGGTGACTTGGAGGCTACGGAAGGTCAAGAAGAACCTAGAGTAGGACTCCGGGCTCGTATGTAACTCGGTATTCATTGTAAGTTCGGGAGACCCGACGTCTATATAAATGGGCTCCCAGAACATAGATAGACAAGTCTAAAACCCTAGTTCGATATCACCGCTATCAAGCGAAACCCTTGTAACCTGTCTGGTAACCCGGCTCTGTTGTCGTAGCCGAGTTATCGAGACCTCGAGATCAATAACATAGAAGCAGGAAGTAGGTCTTTATCTCCAATGGAGAGGCTGAACCTGGGTAAATCCTTTTTCCCCAACGAGCATGACAATCTCCTGAAGGACCAAGGCGCCTTGCCCCAATCATCAAGTTACCCTATGGTAACATCTGCCGTGATAACCCCACGACAGTTGGCGCCCACCGTGGGGCCTGCGACCAAAGCTGTCCT
Source organism: Poa pratensis (assembly GCA_947311845.1). Classification (NCBI taxonomy): domain Eukaryota; kingdom Viridiplantae; phylum Streptophyta; class Magnoliopsida; order Poales; family Poaceae; genus Poa; species Poa pratensis. The sequence goes on along the minus strand of CAMZMU010000053.1, from coordinate 30,727,045 downwards.
CATCAAGGGAGAAGCTCTGCGAGGGATGGAGAACCTCGCGATCGGCGAGGTCAGGATGGATCGGCACGGAAAGCGCATCGTCGACGATTCCGGCTGGATGGAAGAAGCAGATCTACTGGAAACCGGCCGGGTGATCTCGTTCGGTCGGATCAACGTCTTCGTAGGTATGATTAATGCAACTCAGCAAATTGATGACGAGGTTATGTGCGACTCCGTTTCAGGAGCAGCCACCATCGTCCAATCTGATGGAGAAGAGTCAGTCGGAACAGGAGGTTTCGAACATCAGTCGGACATCCAGGCTTGCGAGCCGGAGTGCCGACGTGAGGAAGATTTGGATACAGATACTGAATCGATCTTACCGTTGTTTGACGAGAGATTTGGGTACGTGGCTGATGAGGAAGATTATGAGTCGGAGCCAAGGACCATGAAGCGTGCTGCGGTGTACACCCTGATGAACCGCAATGATGGGACAGAAGCTTCAGTGAGTGAGGATGCCACGCGTGCGGCCAGAGAAAACAGAGAAAGAATTCAGCGTCACCCGACCTTTCAGCCGGGTGATGGCTCGGAACAGCCGGTATTGATGGAAATTCCACCAGTTTTGAGGCCCTTGGACTTTGACGCCGCAATAGTTACCACCCCAATCACACCAGATAACGCAGCAACCCGGGCGCATCAATTGGATACGTTACGAATCACGCTGGAGAATCAACAGAAGGCTTTATTGGCGGAGCAGCAGCGCATGTTCGATGAGCAACAAGAGATAGAACGGGATCGAGCCCGTGTGGAGCAAGAAAGGTTAACAGTGCAGAATCGCCATGAAGATCTTACAGCAGTACATCAGAGGAGGCTCCAGACCCGGGTGATGCCTGGCATGACCTTAGATCCAACAAGATTGAACTTTGCATCACCAAACGGAGCTCCCAATGTCACTCGGCTGAGACAGCGCCGGTTGGAATCGGGCATGGAATCATGGTTAGAGCAAATCAGGGAGGAAACGGGGTGCCACCCAACACTCGGGCTGGAGCTCAGCAAAATCAGAACACAGCGGCTGCGGGTGGTATGCCACCACCAGCAGATCGGTTCCACACGCCCAGTGGTCACTACTCAAATCCGGCTGATAACGTGTACGCAGCAACATTAGCATTATGCCGCATGCCGATTGATCAATCGCCAGAGGGAGAAGAAGCACGCAGGGCAATTGAGATGTTGAAAACCGCGATCACGCAGCAGGGCAACATGCCGGATAAGAGTGGAGCGTTACATTCAACACCATACAATAGCCGAGTCAACCGGAGTCATCACGGAGAAACACCGAGGCCAGCCGGATCAGGCGTCAGGAACGGACAGCAGAATCAAGGTCACCCGGCGCCGCAGCCTCAACGTTCGGGACATCATCAGCAGAGGCCAGCTCAGAATCAGCCGGCGCCGAGGCCGCATCAACCAGCCCCGGCCCAGTCTGTGGCCCAAGCGATTGTCAACAGTTCAAGAGCACGGCGTGCGGCGAGCGCAAACCCGGCTTTAGGTGTCGCCGGAGGAGCCGGAGGACAACCTGAAGCAGGAGTGATGGGCAACGCACTAAATGCCGGGTCAGGTTTGCCGTTAGTTTCTTCATTACTTAACCCGGTTGGAACTAAATGTCTTTCAGATGCTATTAAGAGTGAACCTTTTCCTGAGAAGTTTAAAGAGCCTAGCAAGGTGACGAATTATGACCCCAGCGTGGATCCAGAAACATGGCTCAGCAGTTACGAGATGGCGATGAGCATTCGCAATGCCACGGCCAACTTGTGCGCGAGATACATGTACCTGATGATGAGTGAAGGAGAAGCAAAGTTATGGTTCAATGGATTGCCCGAGAAATCTATCAATTCTTGGGATGAGTTGAAGGCATTATTTGTCAAGAATTTCAAGGGCACGTGTGAGAAGTTGTTCACTATAGAGGATTTGGAACGATGTTTCCAGAAGAAAGGCGAATCAGCGCGTCACTGGATGCGCCGAGTTACAACCATCATTCACTCATCAAAGGGAATTACACCAGCTGCGGCCGTGTCATCAATGGAGAAAACCTGCAGATATGACCCGGTAATTCAGAAGATGGGTCGACTGAGGGCCACTGGCGAAGCAGAAACAATCACCATGGGGCAGCTGATGGAAGCGGCTCATAAGCACGCATCCACAGACAAGACCCGGGATGATGATGAAGATAAGGGAAAAGGAAACGTCAACAACGGAGGAAAGAACCACAATAACAACGGTAATAACGGTAACAACAACAACGGAAACAATAATCACAATGGTAACAATGGGAATAGCTCCAAGAGGCAGCACGAGGGTGGTTCAGATTTGGTGGCAAACACAAACATCGGGTATAACAAGTTTCAGCGGCGAGATGATAATTACCGAGGCAATAACAACAATGGCAATTACAGGGGAAATTTCCGAGGACCGGCTAATCCCCAGGAAGCATTCAGCATGCCGTGTCCACATCATAGTAGGAACGGTAAACCGGCAAATCACTCTATGTCCCAGTGTGTTGATCTTCAGAGATGGAAGAACGAAGAGTTTGCCAGGATGAGTGTGGGAGGAAATGGCCCGAGGCCGGGTAATGGAAATAATCCGGCCAACGGACCTCAAGCTGGAGGAAATAATGGAGGACCACCCGGCCCGGATAACGGACCAGCCGGGCTAGGTTTCCAGCAAAACCCCAAGGAGTTAAATCGAGGACAGTATCATGTTACAGTTTCCAGCACTAGTCGGAGAGATCAGAAATTGAAGAAGAGAGCTGTCAATGCTATTCTTCCCGCGGTTCCGAGATATTTGAAGTGGTCCGAGTATCCGATCACTTGGTCTAGAGAGGATCACCCGGCCCGAGTAGATGCACCTGGAGCGTTTGTAACATCCCAAAGTTATTAATCAGTATTATTATTCCAAAAATGAGAGCCAACAAAAACTTTTGCTAAATTATATGTGTTGATTTCATATTGTTGCTTGTGTTATTTAGTTCTTGCTAATTGGGTGTTGCTTGCTCTAAATAAAAACATGAAGGAAAGAAGAGAAGTAAAATAAAAAGCAAAGCAAGAAAAATTAATGCGACAAGTGTCACACAAATTCTCCAAGGGAAGAAATTATTTTCTTTCAAAATAATTTCAGTAAAGTGATGGCATATCACTCCCATTATTATTCCTACACTTTTCCTCTTCAAAAACTATTTCCAAAAATCTCAAATTAAAATTCCAAGCCTTTCTTTATAAATTCAAATTACAAAATGTGCCATGTTGCACATGTCAAATAAATAATTGAACATCACTAAAAATGTTGTTAAACAGAAAGGAAGCAAATCATGAAAATAGATTTCGAAAATTCAAATTGAAGTTTGACTCAACCATTCCATCGAACACCTTGAGGGCATGAACTGTGTTCATCCCAATTCGATCAAATCCGAGATCGATTTGATCGAATTCGAGGTTGGTTCGTCGAATTGATGCCGGCAATCTCTCCCTCTAGCCTCACTCGCCTCACCGCGCTCGAGATCGACGAAGAAAACGGGACGGGGCGAGGAGGAGCATCAGGGGACGGCAGCTGGCGCGCCCGCGCCATGGTCGCCACCGTGGCAGAGGAGGTGTCGACGCCGTGAAGGCCGAACACCGTGCCCCCCTCTTCCCCTTGCTCCTCTGCGCCGGAGAAACGCCGAACCACCGACCCATAACTGCCCCTGCTCGCGCCCTCGCTCGCCGTGCACCGCCCGAGCAAGCTCTGGCCAGTCCCCACGTCGAGGAGGCGCAGCTCGTCGACACGCGCTCCCTTCTGCGCCCAGGCCCCCCCAGCAGCGCAGCCACACCCCACCGCCCCCTACGGCGAGCTACGGCGAGCTATCGCGCCCCTGGAACCCCTCCCCTGCACCATGTCCACGGCGAGCCCGTGCGCCCGTCGTCGAGCTTATAAAAGCCACCCCGAGCCCTCCCTCAAACCCACAGCCTCTCCCTCACTCCACTCTCTCTCGTACACCGCCAGAAGGGCGGGTACTCCGCAGCGAGGCTGCTGCTGCCCTTAGTTCTTCTCTGCGCCCCGCCGTGTCCGAGGTAGGAGACGACCACGGCAGTGCCGTGCTGCCCTCTCTTCCTCTCCTCTCTGGCCTGCCTTCGCATCTCCATTACAATCGCACTCACCCGTCGTCTTTTCCTCGTTGTTTCGTGCCCCAGAGCCCCCGTAGGATCTCGCCGGAGTTGGAGCACGACCGCGGAGAAGCAGGAGATCATCGCCGACGCCAGGAGCTTCCCCATCAAGCTCCACTCGCCTCCCAAGCTTCCCCACGACCTCCGCCGTCGAACACCGTCCTCTCCACCGTCCCTAGACCACCCAGGTACCCCCTCTGGCCACCCTCGCTGTCGCCGGAACAGTAGCGCCGTCAATTTTAGGTCGCCGGAGAACGCGGGCTCTGTGAGCCGGTCGATCTCAGATCAACGGCCACATACCGCTTCGTTTAGTGACACGCTGACAAGCTGGCCCCACCTGTCATAAATTTGAACATTATCCAGAGCGCGCGTAATTAATCTGAGTCACTGACTGGCGGACCCCACCTGTCATACTTTTCAACATTATCCAGAGAAGAAGGATTTTCTAATTCATTTCTCTCTGGAAATTCAGTACTGGAACCATTTTATAAATTCAATAACTTGAGATCTAGACATCCAAATAAATCAAATCCAAATGTTCTGGAAAGCTTATGAAATTTTTAACCAACCCAAGTGGATTCAATTCATTTAGATAAATAATAAAAATGTATTATTAAAAATACTACAGAAGGTTTAAAATCTAAACTTGTTTGTTTCTGATATCTGTTACTCCAAATAATTCCAAACCAATTTTGTTAGCTTAGTAATGCCATGTATTAGCTTCCCTAATTTTGGTAGAATTATTTGTGCAGTAGTAATTGTTTAGTATAAAGATGAAATTAGAGAACCCTTCTGCACTAAAACAATTAAATATGTTTAATGGTTAACCCAAATGATTTAGGACCAATTTTGTTAGATCACATTTAGTTAAGGTTAGTTACCCTAAAAGGATTTAATTTTTGAACAACATTAACTTGAGTTGTAGCAAAAACTTGATTAATAACTCACTGGATTAAAACAATTGTGTAGGGAGTTTGGTAACTCCAATTGACCAAACAAATTGGGTTGTCTTCTACACATCAGTAGCTTTCTATAGAAATTTAGTTTGTATTTTTGTGACCAACAGAACTCAAGTTGTGGAATTAAACATGTTCAACAAGTTTCTGCCATAATTTTAGACATAAATAAATAATGTTTAATTCAATTATTGAAACCAAATTGTGTGTTTGTGTGCAGTAGCTATTTGTGATGTTTAGGATTATGTGGTGATGTTGCTTGTAGTTTAGTGATTGTTTGTATTTGTTTGTTTATTAATTAGACGAGAACGCTGTCGGATTTATCGAGGAAGGAGAGTTTGTTGAATCTGAAGATCAAGACCAAGGTCACTTTGCCGAGCAAGGCAAGCTACTCTCTGAGCTTGCACCTAAATATATATGCATCTACTTTGATCAAATGATTTACTCTTAAGGCAATGGTTTACAAAACCTTTTCAAAAAGTATATGGATATTATTTTGCCACCCTATGTAGAAATATAAGGTAGTTTATATAAAACTATAGGATGGGAAACAATGTTGTTTATTCAAAACTCCTTTGAAAATACTTGTGTGGTTATGGAATGCCGAGATGTCGGTGTTGAAGTGGAAAAATGGTGATGTTTATGAAAAATGCACAGTGTCCTAGTACTATGACGACCAATCTTACCCTGTGCGACCACATTTACCCCATATGGGAAAAGGCTTAGTCATGTAGTTTGCTCTTATTAGTATGGGATACCTCATCGACGGAGATGACTCCGTTATGCATGAGGGGATGGTCCGAGGACCTACCCCCTGACCCGGGTCCTCACACAAGTTGGTGGGGAGGATAGAAGGTTCCACCATAAACCGCCGGACAAAACTATGAGTCCTCACACTTAGGGTTTCTGACGGGAAACTGGACTGGGTGTCGATGGAAAGTGTCATATGGGAAGGATCCTATACTAGCATGAGCAAATAAGAGGCTATGGCCGGCGGCTTACTTCGCATACACCTGGTATGGCGAGACGTGGCAGACACGATGAGTTGCCGGATGGATGTGGGCTAAAAGCGTGCTACCTCTGCAGAGGTTAAAACTATTCGAATAGCCGAGTCCTCGGATATGGACAATTGGGAGGCTGTCCTAAGACCATGTGCAAGTTTTTGAAAGACTTTGAGTTTTAAAAAAAAAATGAAGTGGAGAATGTTCCTACACCTATACCAACGGATCGGTATGAGGTGTTGGATGAAGTGGACCATGACGGGCTATGGTCGGAAAAAGGAGGAGTTTTGGAGAAACAGATAAAATGGTGACTTCTTTAAAGATAGTTATAAAACTCTTCTTACCTTTTTCAATAAAGATATAGAGATGTTTTAAATAAATAAAAGTTGAAATAAAATAAAACTAGTGCATACTCATGTTGGGGTAGTTTGCGAGTACATTCAAATGTACTCATATTGGTTTCGTCCCTGGCTATTGTCCTAGCCAGACTACGAGGAGGAGCACTACGCCGAGCAGGAGTATGGCGACTTCTACGCCAACTAAGGATCTCCACAAGTCAGCTGCCTGTCGGGTTGTCATCGTTAGAATATGATGTCTACGCCGTAGCTTCCGCTGATATTTTGGTTTGGCCCATGAAGGCACCTATGTAAGACTTGGTCTAAATGACCATTTATGTAAGACTTTTATTCGGTATTGTAATGGATGTAAACTTTGGTATCCAATTCGGATTATGTGCAACGACAGACTGATCACGGGATCGTTGTGTTAAGCATAATCGGGTATTTCGGACAGCTAGTCCGGGGTCCCCACAGACTTGGTATCAGAGCCATCCTGACTTTAGGAAACCTTAGTTAGCATGGTCGTTAGACAAATGTTACAAAAGATAATTTCTAAAAAAAAGGAATGAAGTATTTTCGAAAACTGCTTATCTCCAATCCTCTTACTTATGCAAAATTTTACTCTCATTAAATATACATTTTCCTTGTATCCTTAAAATTTTGCACACTCTCATTAAGCTTAAAATTTGACTCACTTGTTGCCCTACTATATTAAAATTTTGATACACTTGTCACTAACTAACTTAAAATTTTGCTTAAAAATTGTAGATGGCACTCCATTGGACCGAGTTCGTTCAGCTTGAGAAGGACAGCAAGCTGACGTTTGAGAGGGACTTGTTCGAGTTGAGCAAGCTGTTAGGTCGCCCCGCTCCAGAGTTTGAGGGAGCTCAGATTGATGTTCACGGTGTCGGAAGGCTGAGCTGGCTCATCAGTCGTCAGTTCGCAGGAACATCAAGTCTCCCAGTTCCAGGACGATCATCTTCACCACCAAGGCCACCTGGGTTGACGGTCTCTGTACTGCTACACAGAGGATGCTAGCCCGACTTTGTGAGGAGCACAAGGCGGAGTTAGTAGACTCCCGTTTCCGGTTCTACGGGAGGCGCAACTGCGACGGACACCCTACTCCTTCCCTTACCACCCGATGTTTGGGAGCTACATCATGGACATGGAGCTCTTACTTCAGTGCACTCAGGATGATCTGTTGCGCACTAGGATTCAGCTTCACTTTGACCGCGAGTCGCTCGTTGAGCTTCGCGAGAACGAGGAGAAGCTGATGGAGGAGAAGGTCGCTCTTCTCAGGAAGAGGGCCCAGCTGAGGAGGACTATCGTGAAGCTCCGCAAGAAGGTGGCGAGCAGGACGAGCTGATTGAGGATCTAGAGCACCATACTGACGAGATGGAGGAGGAGGGCGAGGATCTCCGCAAGGAGAACAACGCTTTCCTCAGTGACGATGATGACTTCGTGGAGGAGATGGATGTGAGAGGAGGATGATGAGGAGGAGTTAGTTGACGAGGAGGAGGAGCCACTCGAGGCAGTTCTCGAGGACGAGGAGGAGGATCCCGAGGAGCCACCTACCAGTCAGATGCTGACGTGTTAGAGCTGGAGGTTCCACCTCAGTAGGCGAGTGACTTGATCACTACCGCAGGATTAGGTTGACCCCCTATCGCTAGTCGAGTCGAAGTAGTGGTTCTTTTGGAAACCAGATGTTATGTATCTAGATGTAGGTGATGTTGTAAGCTTGATGTTGTAAGCTTGATGTTGTTGTGAACTCCTTGATGTGATGTTGGTAAATATAAGTATGTTTGTCTTGTTTAAATCTGTGTAAATATTTTCATATAATCCTTAAATTAATCAACCACTTGCGAAATCGTCTTTTCCCTTAGTCGAACTTTTTTGCCTTGCCTCTTATACCCGGTGTGCTTCAGGATGCCGCCCGTCGCACAATGCGGAAGGATCAGCACCACCACCACCGGACCCAACCCCCGCCCAACTTCTCGCGCTTATCATGGAGGAACGTGAAAATGCCCGGCAGAGCGCCAAGCTCATCTCGCTGCCCTGCAACAACTCGCAGCCGCTTAACAAAACAACAACAAAACAACAACAACAATGGTGGTAATGGCAATGGCGATGGAAACCAGCGATCCACCTTAGGCGATTTCAGAAGACCAACCCACCCACCTACTCCAAGGGACTTCACCCACTAGAAGCCGATGATTGGCTTCGCACCATCGACAACAATCTGGAAGTTGCTGCTGTGGGAGAAAATGAGAAAGTGCTGTATGCAACCCACTATCTCGCTGGACCTGCAAGAGCTTGGTGGGAAACTACCAAGGCTCTCCAGCAAGCTGGTCATGTCATCAACTGGGCTGAGTTCCAGGAGAAGTTCCGCAAGAAGCATATTCCTGCGGACTATTGAGAGGAAGAAGGATGAGTTCCGCAAGCTGAGGCAGGGAAGTAGAGATGTGGTCGGTTATCTGGATGAGTTTACCGACTTATCTCGGTATGCTCCTGATGACACCGACAGAGAAGAAGATGGAGCGTTTCATGAGTGGACTCATGATGAACTTCAGTGTGCTTGGTTATCCATGACTTCCGTGATCTGGAGTCACTTGTGGACAAAGCCATCCAGCTGGAGACCAAGCGCAAGTCTATGTATGAAGGTCGCAAGAGGAGGATGAATGCTCAGGAAGGTTCGAGCAGCCAGAAACCTCGTATCTTTCAGCAAAACCCAGGCCTGCCTATCGTCCACCCAAGCTCCACGCCCCAATTACCCTAACCGCCCAAACAACTTCAACCGCCCCAATGACAATAACCGTCCCGGAGGAAACTTCAACAACTTCACCCGCAATCCCAATGTGTCTGCTTTGAATGCGGCAACAAGGGTCACTACTCCAAAGAATGTCCCAATCCCAAGAGGAATGTCCAGCGCCCCAATGCGCCGGCACAGAACAATGGTCAAGGCCGCAATGGAAATGGAAATGGCAAGAATGCCGCACCCGCGGAAATGCTGCTGTTGCCAAGGGTCGTCTGCACCACATCAATGCTGAAGAAGCTCAGGATGCGCCGGATGTTGTGCTGGGTACGTTCCTTGTCAACTCAGTACCTGCAACTGTTCTGTTTGATTCTGGTGCTACCCATTCATTTGTTACCCAAGAATTTGTTGCTAAGGGAGGTTTAGTCGAGAGCCTCTTACCCAAACCCATGGTCATCCAAATCCCAGAATCCACCGTAGAGACCAAGATGTTTTGCTCCGATGTACCCCTTGAGATCAAAGGAGAAAAGTTTCCAGTTAACTTAATTGTTCTGGGAACCCAAGGCATCGATGTTATACTCGGTATGAATTGGTTAGCCAAGTACCATGGTCGAATTGACTGTGCCAGAAGAGCTGTATCCATCACCACCGACAAAGAAGTAGAAGTGGAGTATGTGTCTGAAACCAACCATTCTCACCCAGGCTGCCATGAGAGCATAGCTCGACCCCCTAGATGAGATCCGTGTTGTTCACCTATTCAAGGATGTTTTCCCAGAAGAATTGCCTGGTATGCCGCCAGACCGGGATATTGAGTTCATAATTGAGCTTATCCCAGGAACAGCCCCTATATCCCAAAGCCTTATCGGATGAATCCGGAAGAACTGGTTGAGTTGAAGAAGCAGTTGGCTGATATGCTCAGCAAAGGTCTTGTTCGCCAAGCGCTTCACCTTGGGGATCACCCATTATTTTTGTGGACAAGAGAGACGGTACCACACGCCTGTGTGTGGATTATCGCAAGCTGAATGACGTGACCATTAAAAACAAGTACCCTCTTCCCAAGATCGAGGATCTGTTCGATCAAATGAACGGAGCCCGAGTCTTTTCCAAGATCGATCTTCGGACAGGTTACCATCAGTTGAAGATCCGAGAGACAGACATTCCCAAGACCGCCTTCACCACTCGTTACGGTTTGTTTGAATACACCGTGATGTCTTTTGGTCTGACCAATGCCCCAGCCTATTTCATGAATCTCATGAACAAGATTTTCATGGAGTACCTCGACAAGTTCGTGGTAGTTTTCCTTGATGACATCCTTATTTATTCCAAGACCGAAGAAGAGCATGCTGAACACCTGCGTCTAGTTTTGGAGACTCCGAGAGCACCAGCTGTATGCCAAGCTTAGCAAGTGTGAGTTTTGGCTCAGTGAAGTGGCATTTCTCGGACATGTTGTATCTGCCGGAGGAATTTCTGTTGACCCGAGAAGATCCAAGCCATTGTGACTGGTTATCCCCAACCAGTGTGAAATCCGAAGCTTTCTCGGACTTGCCGGTTATTACCGCAAGTTCGTTGAAGGATTTTCCAGTATAGCCAAACCCATGACCCAACTGTTGAAGAAGGACAAGAAATTTGAATGGACTCAGAAGTGTGAGGATAGTTTCCAAGAACTGAAGAAGAGACTAACCTCAGCCCCAATCCTGATTATGCCAGACGTCACCCAGAGTTTCGACGTGTATTGCGATGCATCACGCCTCGGACTTGGTTGCGTTCTGATGCAAGAAGGCAAAGTTGTGTCGTACCTGTCCCGGCAGTTGCGACCGCATGAAGAGAATTACCCAACCCATGACTTGGAGTTAGCTGCTGTTGTTCTTGCTCTTAAAAGTGGCGTCCCTATCTTGCGGGACATCGCTGCGAGGTCTATACAGATCACAAAAGCTTGAAGTATATTTTCACCCAGAAAGATCTGAACCTGCGACAGAGGAGATGGATGGAATTAATCAAGGATTATGATATTGGAATCCATTATCACCCGGAAAGGCTAATGTAGTTGCCGATGCCCTTAGTCGCAAACCTTGCACCCTGAATGCCCTGATCCAAGCCGAACAGCCAGCCTTGTTCAAAGAGTTCCAAGATTTTGGACTAGAGCTTGTTAGCCATGGTTATCTCGCCAATTTAGAGTTAACCCCAACCCTGATGGATCAAATCAAAGAAGCCCAAAAGGTCATGAAAGCATAGAGGAATTAGGAAGAAGATTTCCCTCGGCAAAGCACCCGGTTTTACCGAAGATGCTGAAGGAGTGCTGAAATTCAATGACCGTATCTGTGTGCCCAATGTCACGGAACTTAAGGAGTTAATCCTGAAGGAGGCCCATGAGACCCCTTATTCAATCCACCCCGGCGGAACCAAAATGTACCAAGACCTTCGAGAAAGATTTTGGTGGCATGGAATGAAGCGAGAGATTGGTTCTTTCGTAGCCAAGTGTGACATCTGTCAGCGAGTCAAGGCTGAACATCAGCGACCCGCTGGATTGCTTCAACCTTTGAAAATTCCCGAGTGGAAGTGGGATGAGATTGGAATGGATTTTATTACCGGACTTCCAAGATCCAACCGAGGCCATGATTCAATCTGGGTCATCGTTGATCGACTGACCAAGGTTGCCCATTTTTCCTGTCAAGACCACTCATACCGGAGCTCAGTTAGCAGACCTGTATATTTCCAGAATAGTGAGCCTGCATGGTGTGCCTAAGAAGATTGTATCTGATAGAGGCACGCAATTCACCTCAAGATTCTGGAAATCCCTTCATGAAGCCCTCGGAACCAAGTTAGCTTTAGCACAGCTTATCATCCCCAGACCGATGGCCAAACTGAGCGAGTGAACCAGATATTGGAGGACATGCTTCGCGCATGTGTTCTATCCTATGGTTCCAAGTGGGAAGATTGTCTTCCGTTTGCAGAGTTCTCGTACAACAACAGTTATCAGTCTAGTCTGCAAATGGCCCCTTTTGAAGCCCTTTACGGCAAGAAGTGTCGTACCCCCTGAATTGGTCCGATACCGGAGAAGCAAATTGTTCGGACCAGATACCCTCCGTGAAGCTGAAGAGCAAGTTCAGCTTATTCGTGAACGCCTCAAAACTGCCCAATCCCGTCAGAAGAGTTACGCTGACACCAAGCGCCGTGATCTCATTTCAGTGTCGGAGATTATGTTTATCTCCGAGTGACACCCCTCAAGGAATGCAGCGTTTCCATGTCAAAGGAAATTAGCGCCAAGGTATATTGGACCCTTCAAGGTCATTGCTCGTCGAGGAGAAGTATCCTATCAGCTGGAGTTGCCCCAGGAGTTAGGAGATTATCATGATGTCTTCCACATTTCCTTGCTCCGGAAGTGTCTTGAAGTTCCTGACCAGCCTGATGTTTTCAAAAACATCGACCACCTCTCCATCGACCTGAACCAAGACCTGACTTATCGTGAGAGACCCCTCAAGATTCTCGAAGAAGATGTTCGTGTTACCCGAAGACGTGCGATCAAGTTCTACAAAGTCCAGTGGACTAACCACTCTGAAGAAGAAGCAACTTGGGAACGCGAAGATTATCTTAGAAGCGAATTCCCAACCTCTTTAGTACCTAAGCCTAGCAAATCTCGGGACGAGATTTATTTTAAGGGGGGAAGGATTGTAACATCCCAAAGCAAACCTGGTGCACGAGTGAGCCCAACGCGAGAACCCCTCCCTGCCTTCCACGTGGCCTGCTAGTAGCACGCGCACGAAACGCTCCATCGGCGTACGCGTCGCGCGCCCCTGCCAAACGAGACAGCTAGCTACGTACGTGACGCGCGCTGTCTGCTGGTGCCAAGCGAGCCAGCTAGTAGCTAGGAGGCTAGCTAGCTGATCGATCGGAACGATCGGTACACGCTGGCTAGCTAGCTAGCTTACCGTATGTTTTTCATTTTTCTCTTTTTAACGTGACACAGTACAAAATTATTGTACAATATTTTTACGTGTGCTAAAAAGTCAGTGCACTGCAAAAAGAGAAGGCAGTGCCCATCGAGGCAGTGCACCGTAAAAGAGCAGGCAGTGCACCACAAAAAGAAGCCAGTGCACTGTCCATCCGAGGCAGTGCACCGCAAAAGAGAAGGCAGTGCACTGCCCATCCGACACAGTGCACCGCAAAAAGAGAAGGCAGTGCACTGCCCATCCGAGGCAGTGCACCGTAAAAAAGAAGGCAGTGCACTGCCCATCCGAGCAGTGCACCGCAAAAGAGAAGGCAGTGCAGTGTCCCATCTGAGGCAGTGCACCGCAAAAAGAGAAGAGAAGGCAGTGCACTGCCCATCCGAGGCAGTGCACCGCAAAAGAGATGGCAGTGCACCGTAAAAAAGAAGGCAGTGCACTGCCCATCCGAGGCAGTGCACCGAAAAAGAAAGGCAGTGCACTGCCCATCAGAGGCAGTGCACCACAAAAGAGAAGGCATTGCACTGCACCCAGAAGTCAGAAAGGCAGTGCAACCTACACACTCCGGGCAGTGCACAATTTTTTTTTGTCGAAACGTATCAATATGGGATCTAATTTTAAAGATCTCGACACGACTAACCCATTCTTGAAAACGGATCTTGATTTCGAAACTCGGTTCGCAAGATATTGTATTTTTGTCTTTGAATTACAAACGAAAAGAGAATCAGCTAGCTAAACTCAACGTACCAGACCCAGCGAGAAAGCAGCCTGGCCACCACGTGGCGTGCAGGAAAGGATGCACGGGAGGGCACCAGGCTCCACCACGTGCTGGCACCGCATGCGACGGGTTACCATGCGTTCGGAACGCGCGTGCTTTTTCTAACAATTTGGAATAAAAAGCAAAGCAAGAAAAATTAATGTGACAAGTGTCACACAAATTCTCCAAGTGAAGAAATTATTTTCTTTCAAAATAATTTCAGTAAAGTGATGGCATATCACTCCCATTATTATTCCTACACTTTTCCCTCTTCAAAAACTATTTCCAAAAATCTCAAATTAAAATTCCAAACCTTTCTTTATAAATTCAAATTACAAAATGTGCCATGTTGCACATGTCAAATAAATAATTGAACATCACTAAAAATGTTGTTAAACAGAAAGGAAGCAAATTATGAAAATAGATTTCGAAAATTCAAATTGAAGTTTGACTCAACCATTCCATCGAACACCTTGAGGCATGAACTGTGTTCATCCCAATTCGATCAAATCCGAGATCGATTTGATCGAATTCGAGGTTGGTTCGTCGAATTGATGCCGGCAATCTCTCCCTCTAGCCTCACTCGCCTCACCGCGCATGAGATCGACGAAGAAAATGGGACGGGGCGAGGAGGAGCATCAGGGGACGGCAGCTGGCACGCCCGCGCCATGGTCGCCACCGTGGCAGAGGAGGTGTCGATGCCGTGAAGGCCGAACACCGTGCCCCCCTCTTCCCTTGCTCCTCTGCGCCGGAGAAACGCCGAACCACCGACCCATAACTGCCCCTGCTCGCGCCCTCGCTCGCCGTGCACCGCCCGAGCAAGCTCTGGCCAGTCCCACGTCGAGGAGGCGCAGCTCGTCGACACGCGCTCCCTTCTGCGCCCAGGCCCCCCAGCAGCTGACGAGGTGTACCCTCATCAAATCCCATGGTTAAGGACCTAGGGTTGAGATTATGGGGAGAGAACGTGGTAGTACTGGTAGTTTCGTCGGCTGACAAGCAGAGGCAAAGATTTACCCAGGTTCAGGCCCCTCGGGTGGAGGTAAAGACCCTACTTCCTGCTTGTCTGTTATTGATCGCTGGAGATTATGTGGTTACAGGGTGGCTCCGGCGAGATGACGATCTCGCAAGAGCTTTGGTGGTTCGAGTATGGCTTGGCCCTAGATCGGCCCCCTCCCAGCCTTTAAATAGGCTGGGTCTCGGGAGTCCTTAACCGACCTAGTTTATACATATGGAAAGTTCTAAACCGACTATGCCTATGTCTAATCTTGGAAGGTACTCCATCTTCTTGGGCCTCTTGTCTCGGGCTTCGAGTGGGCTCTTCGCTATTGGGATCAGTCATTACGTGCACCAGGTACCCTCATGATGGGGTACCCGAGATGTATAACCATGTCAGTAGCCCCCGAGTACTTGTCTGACTCGAAGAATCGGGCATGGACTCTTTCGTAAGTGCACGTCATATGTTTGTTTTTATAATTGGAATTCCTGTATGAATAGCACATGTTGGCTATGTCGAGTATTTCATCGACTGTGTTTTTGCTTATGATGATCAAGGGATAATAGCTTAGCAGGCCCAGTTCACTCGACGGATCGGGACTGGTTAACTACACATTTGGGTAATACCTTACTAGCTTTCAATCAAACTCGAGTCCCCGGACTCGAATCTGGAACAAACTGGTCAGATTCGACTAGGCCGCTGAGGTCTTACTGAGTCGATCTGCAGTATAACTTTGAATTTTACCCAACGCGTCCGTCGGGATTTTTCATCATGTCTGCTGACACGGAAAATATAAGGATTGACGTTGCTGGAACGGTCCTTAGCCCAGCTCGAAAGTTCGGCGGGTCTTACCTTTGCACTATGCATGCAGCATCCGAGGTATTTGCGATGGACGCAACTCGGGAATGTTTCGAGTATGATTTTTCGTATGAACGTAGTCGATATATTCGTCGACTGACATTTTGACACATTTTATCGGGTGCGCGGCAGCGCTCCCGATGGGAGTAGCCCCCGAGATTGTGCTTTATTGATTGCAATGAAGGATAATCTCAAAACATCTTTCCTACATTTGTTAGTCGAAGAAAACTTTGCCATAATTCTATCGGGTGCGCGCCAGCGCTCCCGATGGGAGTAGCCCCGAGATTGTGCTTTATTACTTGTAATGGAGGATAATCTCAGAATCACCCAGTCATGATCATCTTTAGTCGAAGAAATTTTTGATACGCTCCCGATGGGAGTAATATGTATTTGATCGTAGACAGTCGAGTGACCATGCACGACAACAATCGAGTGATTAGTATGCTTTGGGCGAACCCGACATCTTTTCGGAAAAATTTGCTGCAATGACGTCAGGGATGACGTTTTATGGCGACTGCGCCACCTGACACGCGGTGGCGTGCGCTGTGCTGCGAGAGATGGGACGTGACACGTCTTGTGGGCCCATTGTACAGCCGTTTGGACTGGATTTGACCGTTCAGGCACGATTTCTCCGGGGCCATGATGGTAGTTCCTAGATTCCCGTGCGTAGTGGCGGAGTGGCCGGCGACGGTTGCCCTCCGTGGCTGCCACGTGTACGGTTAGATTTGCTTATGTGCCCACGATCTTGCATCGACGGTGAGGATTCTTTTGCGGTGAGGTTAAAAGGGGACGGCGAGTAAATAGTGTTTTTTACTTGCCATTTGCTCTCCGCCGCCGCTGCTTCTTCTTCTTCCTCCCTGCGCCTCGCCATAGCCACATAGCAAAGCTTTTGCAATCCACCACTGCGATGGCGAAGCCGAGCACCCGGAGGGGCAGGAGTGCCGCAAACGCATCGGCGGATAGCGCCGCTGGAGCCTCCGCCAGCGGTTTGAAGAGGGAGAAGGGCGCCTGGACCAAGTCCTCCTGCAGCAATAGGATGCTGACCGGACTGCGGAACGACGGGCTGATTCCTGAGGATGTTTCGCAAGTCCGCATCCCCGGCGCCGAGGTAATCCCACGCCCAGGCCCCAATGAGCGGGTCTGCTTTGTGGATTTTGTGAACAGGGGATTCTCTTTCCCTGTTCACAACTTTCTGCGTGCACTGATGCACGTTTATGGGGTGCAACTGCACGATTTTACGCCCAATGGGCTTTTGCACATTGCGTGCTTTTTATTCTTTGCGAGTGCTTTCTGGGCGTTGCGCCCCACTTTGGTCTCTTCCGCCGCATCTTCAACGTCAAGCGCCAAGGGACCTGGTGGTTTTGGAGTACAGACTCGACCTGATATCGAGTACTTCAAGATCAACTTCGTGGAGTCTGTGCAAGGATGGCGCCAGAAGTGGTTTTACATCAAGGATGTGACCATAGGCACCCAAGCTTTCGGGTTGCCTCCTTTTGATGCGGATGCTCTGGTGAAGAAGAGGCCCTCCTGGATCTCCCAGCCGACCGGAGTCGAAGCCGAAGAGGCTGACGTTCTGATGGAGAAGGTGCTGAAGCTCCAGACCACTGCTGGTCGAGAGGTTACGGGCATCCACTTTCTGGCCATCATGGCAAAGAGGCGAGTGCAGCCTCTCCGAGCTCGAGTGCATGCTTTGTGGGCATACAGCGGTGCTTCTGATCCAACCCGCTCGCGCGCAGTCGAGCTATCTGATGCCGAAGCGGAGAAATTGGTAAGAGGCCTTACCAAGCTCACCGATGAAGAACCTTGCGAGATGAACTCGCCTGTGGCTCCCTATGAGACCAGCAATCCTCTTCCAGAGGTAATAGCCGATACCATATGTTAGTTCATATGTTATGCATGTGTGAGATTGACTCCTTTGCGGTTTCTGTGTGCAGGGCCACAGAATATATGAGTCGATGCCTCCTCTGCCTGAGGACGGCCCAGTGCTGCACAACGAGCCACTCGATGCGGGCTCTCGCCACTGCACACACTCCAGAAGCCGATGAAGGCGATACTGAGGTGCAGGGCAAGCAGAAGCGGGCACGCGAGGAAGAAGACACCGCTGATTCTGAGGAAAAGGAGGGGAATGAGACGGAGTCGACAAAGGCGCCGCTCAACGTCCCTCCCATTCGCTCGCTTCCCCCTCGCGTCCCGAAGAAATCACGCCCCAGCATGGGTATGCTGGCGCCTGATCATTTATGTGACCTCACTGGGGAGTAAGTATTATGTGAATATGCTTTGTCACCTTATGAACTATGCCACTTGGTATACTGATAATGTTTTGACACAGTGTTTCCTCGGATGAGGATATGCCTCCGCCACCTACGGCGGATAAGAGCAGCGCAGCATCAACTGCACGGACGCTGCCACCAGAGCAGCCGCCTACGTCTGCGACTCCTGCTGCTACGGCCACAGCTACACCACCCGAACCGGAGGTTGCAGCAACTGAGAGCGGAGCTGCGGCTGCAGATATCCCTGCGTCGACTTCTTCCTTCTTGGAGCACGTAAGTTTTATGCCTCGTCGAGTGCCAAACTTTTTTGCATAAACTCAGATATTGAGTTATGATTTCGTCTATGCCGTTTCACTTAGGCTTTTGTAAAAGAGTTGCTGAAGGCTGGTGCCAAGTATGTGCACAAGGAGACGGAAGCCGCCACCCTGCAGGAGCAACTCGAAGCTGCGAAGAGTGCGTATCTTTTTATGCTTTTACGTGTTAAGTCTGATTCCTCTTGCAGTCTGCTGACCATGTGTGGTTGTTTTGCAGAGGCTGCCGCTGATGCAGCAGAAAATTTGAACCAAGCCACTCGTCGAGTGGATGATCTACAGAAGAGGCTGAAAGCAGCTGAGCTGAGAGAGGAGTCGGCAATTGGTCGACTTTCTGCCGCCAGCACCAGCTTAACTGGTATGAATTTTTGCTGTGTTCCTTTTGAGGTTCCTGATATATTGTGCTGATCATTTTGTCCTTATGCTAGGCGTGATGGATGGCCCTTCTGCTACTGGCAAGCAAAGCCTTGGCGCCTCACTTGATGAAAGCGTGGCTGTCTCGGAGGTTACCAGCAGCAGAGCAGGGGAGATGCTGACGCAGGCGGCGAGTGCCTTAGGCGGCCTCCATGGCAGCTTCTTCCCCGGCGAAGAGCTTCCATCTTCTTTTGCGGAACTAGTGGAGCTGTTCAATCCTGAAGGGACCGCCGTCGCCGATTTCTGTCGCGAGCAAATGGTAAGTGGTGCTCAGACTACTTTTCTCATGTTGCTCGCGCACGGAGTCGAGGCAGATTTTGACAAGGCGACGACAAAGTTTCCACGGGGTTCTGACGGCAAAACTGTCGGGTTCAACCCTTGGATGGACGCCGCCAGAAAATACGCTCAACAGATGGTGACAACTGTTGAAGAAAGGGCAGCCAAGGTCCAGGCGAAGAAAACTTCCTCTAAGAAGTCGACGACTTAGCTAGTGATCCCTTTGTCGACTAGGTCTAGGAATGTCGTCCTTTTGCTTTTGCTAAGTGTAAATCATCAGACATCGTATCTGTCATGTTATGAATTATGAAATTCAGCAATCGGGAGGCGCAGCCCCCGAGCCTTTTGCTTGAGCTCTTCATGCTTCCTTATGCATTTAATTATTCTGACTGTAGAAACAAGCCTCTAAACCATCAACTGGCCCTGTTGTGGGTGGTTCTTCGAAGTCGCGAAGCGTGAACGACCAGAAAATTATGGACTACCTTCAGCAGAAGCTTTCTGATGTGAAGGGCGAACTGAAGGTGGCACAAGACGCGTATGCTGAGTTGCAGTCGAGGCCATCCCCAACTTCAGAACGGGAGGCCTTTTTGCTTGAGGAGTTGGAAAAAATAAACCTGCAACTCGAATGTAAGACATTTTTGAATCATCGAGATCTCCTCTTAGCAAGGTGACTCGACTGGGCGATGATGAGCCCTTTGCTTTTGCGCAGGTGTTTGTTCTGACCCAATAAAGGAGGAGGCACGAATTCAGGATCGACTCGATGGTCATGCGAATAGCACTGAGTACTCCGCCCACCCCTTCTGGTCAGACAGGGAGAAGAGTGCCATTTTGGTAAGGCTTCTAGACCGTGCTTGGCGCACAGCCATTCGACTGGAGACTTGCAGGCTGGCCTTATTTCGAGTTCACGAAGCTTTGTTTCCTTTGAATGAGCAACCACAAGGCCTTGTGGCTTTGCTGAAGAAATTTCGAAAGGGCAAGGCGATCAAGAAGTTTGTGCGTGAGCAACTGGTTAGCGGGGCTAACGTTGCTCTTGCCTTTGTGCGATCGCACCTTCCGCACCTTGATTTGAAAAGGATTGCGATGGGACCCGCACCCGTACCAGGTGGTGGTCCTGTGCCGATGGAGGAGCACTACCAAGAGACACGAGTGGACGCACTGGTCCTAATCCATCGTGTGCTGAAGGAGGAGGAAAAATGGACTGAACCCAAGGAAGAACCTGTTGAGTAGGTTATGTGTATGGGAAGTAACTCCAAAGTGTAAAACGCAACACTTGTGATTATTGTACATTATTTGTTTACACGTATGCAGCCCCCGAGCCTGTTGAGCGGGGTGTATGAAGCAACATGTTGTAAAATTAGGACTATCCAGCCCCCGTGTATTTTGAGTGAACTTGATAGAAATATTTTAGAGTATCAAACATAAGCTGCACAGTCCATGACTATTTATGTGCGGTTATGAATTTTTGCAATACTTGATGCTTCTAGGCTCAACCCTCGAATAATTGAGTGGGTTAAGCCACTTTTGTGTTTATGTATGTTCTTTATGACCCAGCCCCCGAGTATTCGAGTGCGGCTGGGGTATTATGTTGTGAACAAGCGGAAACACATGCTTTTTGAGATAGCGCAGCCCCCGAGTGCTCGGGTGAGGCTAATTTTGTGAAATCAATTTATGCGAGTAGTAAGCAGGGAGAAATATGAGGAATCATGAATTATATTCCTTTTTTGAATGTTAAGCTGCAGGCCGCCTCATTAAAAACCTTCCAGTCCCCTTAGGTACCCTGGTAAGGAAAAGAGCGCGTCTGAAACCTGCAGCTATCCGACATATGTGCCTATTACATTGTTCGACTGATCAATCTAAGCATAGAAACGGCGCAGCTGCGCAACGTTCCAAGGATTATGCGAGAGTTCTCCTGTCTTCGCGTGCTTCAGTCTATATGCTCCACCACCAACCACCTCGGTGATGATAAAAGGTCCTTCCCATGGAGAAGCGAGTTTATGCACCTTCTTTTGCTTCAGTCGAAGTACCAGGTCGCCAACCTCGAAGGACCTGGTACGCAGTCGACGGCTGTGATAGTTGCGGAGGTCCTGCTGATAAATAGCTGTGCGTGCGAGCGCCGTGTTACGCGCCTCTTCTAGCAGGTCGACTGCGTCTTCGAGTGCCTCGTCTGCATCTTCTTCATTGTATGCTTCGACTCTTGGTGCGTTGAACCTTACGTCTGATGGCAGAATTGCCTCTGCGCCGTAGACCATGAAGAATGGAGTGAATTGCGTTGAGGCATTGGGTGTTGTGCGTAGGCTCCATAGCACAGACGGAAGCTCTTCTACCCAAGCACCCGCAGCCCTTTTGAGTGGCACCAGGAGGCGCTTCTTGATCCCACTTGTCACAAGCCCATTGGCCTTTTCGACTTGGCCGTTTGATTGCGGGTGCGCCACAGATGCATAATTGAGCGTGATATCTTGCTCTTTGCAGAAGGATTTGAACTCCTCAGCCGTGAAGTTTGTACCGTTGTCCGTGATGATGCTACTTGGCACACCAAAGCGATATATGATGGACTTTATGAAATTGACTGCTGTAGTGGCAGTCGAACTTGTGATGGGTACTGCTTCGATCCACTTGGTGAACTTGTCGACCGCCACCAGAAGGTGAGTATGCCCTCCATGGGAGGATTTTTTGAGTGGCCCAACCATATCGAGCCCCCACTGGGCAAAAGGCCAGGCCAATGGTATTGTCTTCAACGCCGATGCGGGTGCGTGCGGCTTTGTGGCAAATTTTTGGCAGCCGATGCACCTTTTGACTATGTCCTCCGCGTCTTTGAGTGCTGTGGGCCAGTAGAAGCCTGCGCGAAAGGCTTTGGCTACGAGTGATCGACTGCTGGCGTGATGCCCGCAAGTTCCTGCATGAATATCACGAAGGATGGCTTGGCCATCTTCAAATGCTATGCAACGCTGGAACATACCTGATATGCTGCGTTTGTAAAGTTCACCGTTGATGACAGTGTATGCTTTAGATCGTCGAGTGACGCGTCTTGACTCTGTGAAGTCTTCGGGTACCTCGCCGCGGAGTATGTATGCGAGGAAAGGTTGAGTCCAAGTTGGCTCGATGAGGAGTACCTCGACTGGTGGGTCCTCTGTGCTGGGTGCTTTGCTCTTGGCTGGTGCGGCTGTTGCAGGAGGTTCTCGCTTCTTTTTGATTGATCTATGCTCTATGCGCTCGAAAAAGACACCAGGTGGCACTGGAGCTTTGGTCGCGCCAATGTTGGCTAACTTATCCGCTTCTTCATTGCTTTCACGCCCTATGTGCCGTAACTCGCAGCCTTCGAAGCTGCCCTCCATGATGTTGTACAAGTCACGGTAGGCGATCATGTTATCTGCGATTGCGTCACAAGCCTTCATTGTTTGCTGCACCACCAGATTCGAGTCGCCGTAGATCATCAGTCGAGTGCACCCGAGGGCTTTGGCCATCCTCATGCCATGTATCAGAGCTTCGTATTCTGCCTCGTTATTGGATGGGAACTCGAATCCCATTTGCAGGATGTAGCGGAGCTTGTCGCCCTTTGGTGATATGAGGATGACACCTGCGCCTGCGCCTTCGTTTTTCTTCGAGCCATCGAAGTACATGGTCCAAGAATTGGACACATCTGGTGCTCCTGGGAGCTGAGCTTCAATCCACTCGGTGTGGAAGTCGGGTAAAACTTGTGCTTTGATGGCCTTCGGGTAATCATACTTAATGTCTCTTGGAGCTAGCTCGATGAGCCATTTTGCTACTCGCCCAGTTGCATTGGGGTTTGTGAGGATGTCCCCGATCCCTGAAGTACTGATTACAGTGATCGGGTGCTCGGAGAAGTAATGCGTCAGCTTCCTTGAGGACATGAACACGGCGTATGCCAGTTTCTGATAATGCGGGTACCGCTGCTTTGATGTGGAGAGTACTTCACTCAAGTAATAGACTGGACGTTGTATGCTTTGCGCGTGCCCCTCCTCCCTGCGTTCGACCACTAGAACGGTGCTTACCACCCTGTTAGTTGCAGAGACATATAGGTATAGTGGCTCGCGTTCCTTTGGTGCTACGAGGATTGGAGGGCTTGTGAGGACTCGCTTGAGGTCCGTGAAGGCTGCTTCGGCTTCTGGCGTCCACTCGAACTTATCTGCTTTCTTCATCAGTCGATAGAACGGGAGTGCTTTTTCGCCTAGCTTGCTGATGAATCGACTGAGCGCTGCTACTCGACCCGCCAATTTTTGCACGTCGTGGAGCTTTGAAGGCCTTTGCATCGTCAAGATGGCCTGTATTTTCTCCGGGTCCGCCTCGATTCCTCGAGCTGAGACTAGATACCCGAGGAGTTGCCCAGCTGGCACGCCGAAGGTGCACTTCTTCGGGTTGAGCTTGATGTGGAAGCGCTTGAGGTTTGCGAATGTCTCCCAAGTCATCGAGTAGCGTGCTTTCTTCTCTTGTGGTGATGACTATGTCATCTACATAGACTTGGACGTTTCGCCCAATCTGCTTCTTGAGGCAATCTTGCATCATGCGCTGATAGGTTGCGCCTGCGTTTTTGAGCCCGAAAGGCATTGTGGTGTAGCAGTAGACCCCGAGTGGGGTTATGAACGCCGTTTTTTCTCATCCTCTTCCTTCATCCTTATCTGGTGGTAACCCGAGTAAGCATCCAGGAAGGATAAGCGAGCGCACCCGGCGGTGGAGTCGACGATCTGGTCGATTCGAGGTAGTGGAAAGTGATCCTTTGGACAGCACTTATTGAGTGCTGTAAAATCAACACACATCCGCAGGATGTCTGTATGCTTCTTTTCTACAAGTACGGGGTTAGCCACCCATTGTGATTTCTTGATCTCTCTGATGAATCCTGCTGCGAGTAGCCTGTCGACTTCGGCTTCGACTGCAGTTCTTTTTGGGCCAGATATGCGGCGCATTGTTTGCTTGACTGGTTTAGCACCTGGAAGTAGCTGGAGAGAGTGCTCGGCGAATTCCCTGGGAATACCTGGCATGTCTGCTGGACACCATGCAAATATATCCCAGTTCTCACGGAGGAATTCGACGAGCGCGCTTTCCTATGCGATAGGCAGACTCGACGAGACATTGACTGTCTTGGTCGGGTCTGTCGGGTGCACCTGATGCGATCTTGTGTCGTTGGTGGCACT
The DNA here is from genome assembly GCA_947311845.1 of Poa pratensis. Taxonomy (NCBI): domain Eukaryota; kingdom Viridiplantae; phylum Streptophyta; class Magnoliopsida; order Poales; family Poaceae; genus Poa; species Poa pratensis. The sequence continues at coordinate 30,702,861 of CAMZMU010000053.1, read as the reverse complement.
GAATGCTCTGTCGACTGCCACCTTTTTTGTTCTGGCATAAGTGTTCGATCGTTGGAGACCGCTAGATCGGCGAGCGTTGCTTCCATGCCAAACATCTCAGAGATTTTGCTGAATTCTCGGTCGCAAGAGTCAGACTTTTGGAAGTTCCCCTTGACTGTGATTACTCCTTTTGGTCCAGGCATTTTCAGCTGGAGATATGCGTAATGCGGCACCGCCATGAATCGAGCGAACGTCGGGCGTCCAAGTATAGCATGGTATTGTGATTTCCAGTCGACCACTTCGAACTCAATCGACTCCGTCCTGAAGTGGTGCTTGTCCCCGAACGTTACGTCGAGTTGTATGGTGCCCTCTGGACTTATTGCTTTCCCTGGAACGATACCGTGGAAGGTATTTGAGGATCTTGGCAGGTTTTCGACTGACCTATTCATTTTGCGGAGCGTATCTGCGAAGATGATGTTTATGCCGCTCCCACCATCCATGAAGACCTTGGACATGGCGTAGCCTCCAATTTGCGCGTCGAGTACCAGAGCAGAGTGCCCTGGTCGAACAACCGACGGAGGGTGGTCCTCTTTGCTGAAGCTTATTGCAGTATCAGATCCCTTTAAGTACTCTGTCACCGCAGGCGGTGACATGACCGCCATGTTTACCTGTCGAGTGCGAAGCTTTTGCTCCCTGTTGGAAGGTCGACCTTTCTGTATCATGTACATCTGCCCTTGGGGCGGAGGGTACTGTGGTTCGTCCACCCGAGGCACGGGCTGTATGGCACCCGCGAGATTTCCGCCTGGGGCAGGCTGTGGTGGTGGAGGTGGTGCCATCAGAACAGGCACGTTGTTTGGCTGAGGCGCGGGTGCAGGTGCTTGTGCGGCTGCTGCCTTTCTGCGATTTACGTAATCAGTCGCCATCTGGTCGAACTCCCTGCAGTTTCTCATCGAGTGGTTGGACCGCAGTTTTCCATCGTCCCCCTTGTACAGGTGGAATCTGCAATCAGCGTCCATCTTTTCTTCGAATGATCGCTCAGATTGTGCCCGTGACTTGCGCCAATCCTTCCTCTTGTAGCTGTCACTGCGTTGGCCATCGCGTCGATCATCTCGACTGTTTCGCCGATCATCTCGACTGTCTCGCCGGTCGTCTCGACTGTCTCGCTCTTCCGACCGTCGGTCGCTTCTGTCCTGATCGTTGCGGGGTGTGGAGAACCCAGCCGCCATGAATTCGGGTCTGTCGTCGTCGTAATGACGTTTTGAACGTTTGCGCCTTCGGTCATCTCTGTACGAGTCTCTATGGCTTCGACTGCTATTCTCGTGTTTGTCACGGGGTGAGGACCCGCGTGCGGTGCGTGCCATATCCTCTCCATCTGCCCACTCAGTCGCGATTTGCAGGAGGTGGGCTACAGATTTTGGCTTTTTGCGGCCAAGTGCTTCTTTGAGGTCTCGCCTGGCGAGGCCCATGACGAAAACATCCATGGCCATATCTTCTGAAACCACTCCAACTGAGTTACGTATCTCAGTCCATCGTCTGATGTATGACCTCAACGCTTCGTCTGAACGCTGAACGCAGGCCCGCAGCTCCTCGAACGTTTTTGGGCGCTCACACAGAGGCTCGAAGTTTTTGATGAAGTCATCGCGGAAGTGATCCCACGAGTCGTATTTGATGAAGGTAGGGCCTTGAGCCAGTCGCGGGCTGTGCCTTCGAGCATCAGTCGTATGTACTGCATGGCTGTGGTGTTCGTGCCTCGCTGGCATGCGACAGCCAGCCTGTAATCTTCCAGCCACCCGGAAGGTTCCTGTCGACCCGTGTACTTGGGCTGTTCAGATGTGAGTTTGAACCCTTTGGGCATCCGTGTCTCGCGGACGCGTCGAGTGAAGCACAGAGCTCCATGTGGCTCAGGCTCTCGATCGAGTATGAGTCGCTACTGTATGATCTGCGTGACCTGCTCCTGGACCTGCGCCTTCGCGAGCCGCTTCTTTCCTTCGAGTGGTGGCGACGACCACTGTGATTATGCTCTTCCCGAGGCGCGTCGACTAGGGCACGGTCTCGACTCCCACCTGGAGTTTTTGGAACTTGGCGTATGGCGAGTGATTTGATCTGTTGGCGGTGTAGTTTTGCATTGGGGTCATCCGCTGGGGGCTTGATTGCCTCCAGGTATGCTGCAGCGGTGTAGAGAGCACCTGCTGCTGTTTTGGGCACCGGCAGTCCTTCCTCGTCGTATGTCATGAAGGAGTTGCCTAAGTTGCGGGTGAGTGCCGCCTTCTCGCCTGGCGAGAGGTGTGACAACCTTGATCTGCGTCCTGTGTCTGCTCGCCCGGTGGAGCTCAGGGAGAGCTGTCTTCTGCGCACACTCGACAAGCTAGCTTGCTTTTTGCGTTCTTCGAGTGTGGCTCTTATCTGCTTCAGTCGAAGTGACTCCTGCCAGTTGAAGTACTGGAAGGTCAACATCTCTTCTTGTGTTGCGTCTGCTGGCATCATTGTGCACTCCTTGATGACTTTATCTGCTTTTGCTGCCATCTCAGCAGTGATTGTGAGGGTTGTGGCTCCGTCCGGCATAGTGACTGTGCACGGAAATTCTGTAGGCCTGCGACTGGCCGCAGTTTCTGATGTTTCTGCGGCGATGGCCACATAGACCTGTTGGGGTATGACCCGAGGGCATATGTATGTACTTTCGAGTCCCGTCATAGACTCGACATCTTCGTCGAGGCTCATGTCTGAGCCTGCATGTTCATCGAGTGGTTCGTCTGGACGGATCTCGCAGTCGACGTCTTCGTCGCCTATGCCCATCTCGGCGTCGGCGAGGTTGTTGTGAGCCTCGAGTCGAGGTTGTTGTTGGCGCAGATCTCGGAGTCGACGTGGTTGTCGATATGAGTTTCGAGGTCGTCGAAGTCGCTGAGGGAGATCCCGCAGTCGAAACTATCCTCGAGTGGTTGATCTAGCTCGGGATCGTTTGTGCGGTATGCTGATTCGGCCTCCTCGCCCTGGAGCTCTTCAATGAGCTCGCGCATCTCTCGTGTGGACATGGTTGTTGCAGATGAACAGGCTTGGAGGGTTGATGATGGTATGGACGCAGCGGAAAGATCCGCAGTCGAAGGAGTCGCAGCCGATGGAGCCTCGGGTGCGAAAGTCGCGAGTTGGCGTGGATCCGTCAAGTCCTGCACACCAAGCTTGTTGACGAAAAAATTGAACGAACCGACGGTTAAACCCAAACCTGACTCGAGATCGGAGAAGGCCTCCTGGAATCCTGGCGAGTGTGGCTCGAAATCCATCAGAGGATCCGATGTGCTTTTTGCGGGTGAAGCTGGCGTGTTGCCGTTTGTCGAGTGAGCCGGCGAGTTGCCGTGTGCCGCCTGAGTCGGCGAGTTCTGGTTTGTCGATGCAGCCGGCGAGTTGCCGTTTGTAGATCCGATCGGCGAGTCGCCGTTTTCCGATGGAACCGAAGAAACCGCGAGTCCAGCACTATTCTTTCCCACAGACGGCGCCAATTGACGAGGTGTACCCTCATCAAATCCCATGGTTAAGGACCTAGGGTTGAGATTATGGGGAGAGAACGTGGTAGTACTGGTAGTTTCGTCGGCTGACAAGCAGAGGCAAAGATTTACCCAGGTTCAGGCCCCTCGGGTGGAGGTAAAGACCCTACTTCCTGCTTGTCTGTTATTGATCGCTGGAGATTATGTGGTTACAGGGTGGCTCCGGCGAGATGACGATCTCGCAAGAGCTTTGGTGGTTCGAGTATGGCTTGGCCCTAGATCGGCCCCCTCCCAGCCTTTAAATAGGCTGGGTCTCGGGAGTCCTTAACCGACCTAGTTTATACATATGGAAAGTTCTAAACCGACTATGCCTATGTCTAATCTTGGAAGGTACTCCATCTTCTTGGGCCTCTTGTCTCGGGCTTCGAGTGGGCTCTTCGCTATTGGGCCTCAGTCATTACGTGCACCAGGTACCCTCATGATGGGGTACCCGAGATGTATAACCATGTCAGCAGCGCAGCCACACCCCACCGCCCCCTACGGCGAGCTATCGCGCCCCTGGAACCCCTCCCCTGCACCATGTCCACGGCGAGCCCGTGCGCCCGTCGTCGAGCTTATAAAAGCCACCCCGAGCCCTCCCTCAAACCCACAGCCTCTCCCTCACTCCACTCTCTCCCGTACACCGCCAGAAGGGCGGGTACTCCGCAGCGAGGCTGCTGCTGCCCTTAGTTCTTCTCTGCGCCCCGCCGTGTCCGAGGTAGGAGACGACCACGGCAATGCCGTGCTGCCCTCTCTTCCTCTCCTCTCTAGCCTGCCTTCGCATCTCCATTACAATCGCACTCACCCGCCGTCTTTTCCTCGTTGTTTCGTGCCCAGAGCCCCGTTAGGATCTCGCCGGAGTTGGAGCACGACCGCGGAGAAGCAGGAGATCGTCGCCGACGCTAGGAGCTTCCCCATCAAGCTCCACTCGCCTCCCAAGCTTCCCCACGACCTTCGCCGTCGAACGCCGTCCTCTCCACCGTCCCTAGACCACCCAGGTACCCCCTCTGGCCACCCTCGCCGTCGCCGGAACAGTAGCGCCGTCAATTTTAGGTCGCCGGAGAACGCGGGCTATGTGAGCCGTTCGATCTCAGATCAACGGCCACATACCGCTTCGTTTAGTGACACGCTGACAAGCTGGCCCCACCTGTCATAAATTTGAACATTATCCAGAGCGCGCGTAATTAATCTGAGTCACTGACTGGCGGACCCCACCTGTCATACTTTTCAACATTATCCAGAGAAGAAGGATTTTCTAATTCATTTCTCTCTGGAAATTCAGTACTGGAACCATTTTGGAAATTCAATAACTTGAGATCTAGACATCCAAATAAATCAAATCCAAATGTTCTGGAAAGCTTATGCAAATGTTTAACCAACCCAAGTGGATTCAATTAATTTAGATAAATAATAAAAATGTATTATTAAAAATACTACAGAAGGTTTAAAATCTAAACTTGTTTGTTTCTGATACTCTGTTAGTCCAAATAATTCCACACCAATTTTGTTAGCTTAGTACTGCCATGTATTAGCTTCCCTAATTTTTGTAGAATTATTTGTGCAGTAGTAATTGTTTAGTATAAAGATGAAATTAGAGAACCCTTCTGCACTAAAACAATTAAATATGTTTAATGGTTAACCCAAATGATTTAGGACCAATTTTGTTAGATCACATTTAGTTAAGGTTAGTTACCCCTAAAAGTAGTTAATTTTTGAACAACATTAACTTGAGTTGTAGCAAAAACTTGATTAATAACTCACTGGATTAAAACAATTGTGTAGGGAGTTTGGTAACTCCAATTGACCCAAACTAAATTGGGTTGTCTTCTACACATCAGTAGTTTTCTATAGAAATTTAGTTTGTATTTTTGTGACCAACAGAACTCAAGTTGTGGAATTAAACATGTTCAACAAGTTTCTGCCATAATTTAGACATAAATAAATAATGTTTAATTCAATTAAATTGAAACCAATTTGTGTTGTTTGTTATGTGCAGTAGCTATTTGTGATGTTTAGGATTAAAATGTGGTGATGTTGCTTGGGTAGTTTAGTGATTGTTTGTATTTGTTTGTTTATTAATTAGACGAGAACGCTGTCGGATTTATCGAGGAAGGAGAGTTTGTTGAATCTGAAGATCAAGACCAAGGTCACTTTGCCGAGCAAGGCAAGCTACTCTCTGAGCTTGCACCTAAATACATATGCATCTACTTTGATCAAATGATTTACTCTTAAGGCAATGGTTTACAAAACCTTTTCAAAAAGTATATGGATATTATTTTGCCACCCTATGTAGAAATATAAGATAGTTTATATAAAACTATAGGATGGGAAACAATGTTGTTTATGCAAAACTCCTTTGAAAATACTTGTGTGGTTATGGAATGCCGAGATGTCGGTGTTGAAGTGGAAAAATGGAGAATGGTGATGTTTATGAGAAATGCACAGTGTCCTAGTACTATGACGACCAATCTTACCCTGTGCGACCACCTTTACCCCCATATGGGAACGGGGCTTAGTCATGTAGTTTGCTCTTATTAGTATGGGATACCTCATCGACGGAGATGACTCCGTTATGCATTTGGGGATGGTCCGAGGACCTACCCCTGACCCGGGTCCTCACACAAGTTGGTGGGGAGGATAGAAGGTTCCACCATAAACCGCCGGACAAAACTATGAGTCCTCACACTTAGGGTTTCTGACGGGAAACTGGACTGAGTGTCGATGGAAAGTGTCATATGGGAAGGATCCTATACTAGCATGAGCAAATGAGAGGCTATGGTCGGTGGCTCAACTTCGCATACACCTTGTATGGCAGGACGTGGCTGACACGACGAGTTACCGGATGGATGTGGGCTAAAAGCGTGCTACCTCTGCAGAGGGTTTAAAACTATTCGAATAGCCGAGTCCTCGGATATGGACAGTTGGGAGGCTGTCCTAAGACCATGTGCAAGTTTTTGAAAGACTTTGAGTTTTAAAAAGAAAATGAAGTGGAGAATGTTCCATACACCTATACCAACGGATCGGTATGAGGTTGTTGGAGGAAGTGGACCATGACAGGCTATGGTCGGAAAAAGGAGAAGTTTTGGAGAAACAAATACAATGGTGATTTCTTTAAAGATGGTTATAAAACTCTTCTTACCTTTTTCAATAAAGATATAGAGATGTTTTAAATAAATAAAAGTATGAAAGTAAAATAAAACTAGTGCATACTCATGTTGGGGTAGTTTGCGAGTACATTCAAATGTACTCATATTGGTTTCGTCCCTGGCTATTGTCCTAGCCAGACTACGAGGAGGAGCACTACGCCGAGCAGGAGTATGGCGACTTCTACGCGAACTAAGGATCTCCACAAGTCAGCTGCCTGTCGGGTCGTCGTCGTTAGAATATGATGTCTACGCCGTAGCTTCCGCTGATTATTTTGGTTTGGCCCATCAAGGCACCTATGTAAGACTTGGTCTAAATGACCATTTATGTAAGACTTTTAATTTGGTATTGTAATGGATGTAAACTTTGGTATTCAATTCGGATTATGTGCAACGACAGACTGATCACGGGATCGTTGTGTCAAGCATAATCGGGTATTTCGGACAGCTAGTCCGGGGTCCCCACAGCGTTGGCCTTAGTTGTTGCACCTCAGGTTTCGGGCTATATTTTACACAAGGTTCTTATGGATGGAGGTAGTAGCATCAACATTCTGTATTGGGATACATTCATCCGGATGGGTTTCACAGCCAAACAGCTTCACCCTTCCAGTACTATCTTTCATGGTATTGTCCCTGGAAAGTCGGCAAGACCAGAGGGAACAATAACATTGGAGGTCGCGTTTGGAGAATCAAAGATAATTTCAGGTCTGAGATGATTTGCTTTGAGGTGGTCAAATTGAAGAGCCCCTATCATGCTCTCTTTGGCCGCAATGTTTTTGCTAGATTCATGGCGAGGCCATGTTATGTGTACCTAAAGATGAAGATGCCAGGTCCAAACGGTATTATCACAGTCAATGGCAGTCGTGAGTTGGCGTTACAATGTGAGAAGGTGATGCTGTTATGGCAGAACAAGCCTGTGCGGAAGAGGAGTTGAATTACTACAAAGCTACCACAAACCCGGATGATGGGACAATTTTGAAGAAACCAATGACCGAAGAGAGGGCGAAATTCAAAGCGGCTCAAGATACCAAGATGATTGACTTCGTGCCGGGTGATTCGTCCAAGCAGTTCTCTATCGGGTCAAATCTGACTGACAAATAGGAAAGCGCGCTCATCGAATTCATCCGTGAGAATCGGGATGTCTTTGCATGGAAACCTAGTGACATGCCAGGCATACCGACTGAATTCGCTGAGCACCGCTTACATGTTGATCCTAAAGCAAGACCGATTAAACAGGGATTGCGCAGATTGAATGAGGAAAGAAGAAAGGTTGTAGGAGAAGAGATAGCTCGTTTACTCGCCGCAGGATTCATTATGGAAGTGTTACATCCAAAGTGGTTGGCTAACCCGGTTTTAGTGTTGAAAAAGAACAATGAGTGGAGGATGTGTATTGATTTCACAAGTTTGAACAAGCATTGTCCGAAGGATCCGTTTGCGTTACCAAGGATTGATCAAATCATAGATGCTGTGGCAGGTAGTGATCTTTTGTGTTTCCTGGATGCATATTCAGGATATCATCAAATCAAGCTTGCAGAGGAAGATTGGGAGAAGACATCATTTATCACCCCATTTGGAGCTTTTTGTTACAAGAACATGACATTTGGACTGAAGAATGCTGGAGCAACTTATCAGAGGTGCATCCAGAGTTGTTTTGAGAAGCAGATAGATCGGAACGTGCATGCGTACGTTGATGATGTGGTGATCAAGACAAAGAAGGCTGAGACATTTATTGATGATTTGAGAGAAACTTTTGCTAACTTAAGGAGGTTTCAGATGAAGCTTAACCCAAAAAAGTGTGTGTTTGGAGTTCCATCAGGAAATTACTCGGCTTTATTGTGTCCGAGCGTGGGATTGAAGCAAACCCGGAAAAGATAGCAGCAATCAATAGGTTGGGAAAGCCGACTGAATTGAAGGAAGTCCAGAAGATCACGGGCTGCGTGGCTGCGTTGAGTAGGTTCATATCCCGACTGGGAGAGAAAGCAATTCCTTTATACCGACTCTTGAGAAGTCAGATAAATTTGTTTGGGATGAGGAAGCTGATAAAGCCCTGGAGGCATTGAAGGAAACATTATCGAAAGCACCAATCTTAGCTGCTCCAGCTCCAAAGGAGCCCATGCTGTTGTACATAGCTGCAAATTCCCGAGCAGTTAGTGTAGTTATTGTGGTGGAGCGAAAAGAAGAAGGAAAGGAGCATCTGGTTCAAAGGCCGGTTTATTATGTCAGTGAGGTTTTGACTCCGGCTAAACAGAGGTATCCAGTGGCAGAAGTTAGTTTTTGGCGTTTTCATGGCCAGTCGGAAATTGAAGCATTACTTTCAAGAACACCCCATTACAGTGGTGAGTGGAGCACCATTGGCAGACATTGTGTGCAATACTGAAGCTACTGGAAGAATTGCCAAGTGGGCGATTGAGATGGGTGATTATCACATCAAGTATGAGCCTCGCACAGCGATTAAGTCACAAGCCTGATTGATTTTGTCAACGATTGGACTGAGTTAAGCACGGCACCACCCAAGGCGCCGAGTTATAAGTCATGGGTTATGCATTTTGATGGATCCAAGCAGTATGAGGGATCAGGAGCAGGAGTGGTTCTCACTTCACCCAAAGGAGATAAGATGAGTTATGTTCTTCAGATTCACTTTGATTGCACCAATAATATTGCGAGTATGAAGCTTTGTTACATGGTTTGCGCATTGCCAAGGAGATGAACATCAAAAGGATCATGTGTTTTGGTGACTCGGATCTTGTAGCGCAGCAAGTTTCTGGGACTTGGGACAGGAAAGATGAGAAGATGGCGGCTTACAGAAGGGCTGTTGATGAAGCAGCTGGATTCTTTTCAGGATTCCAGGTGGATCATATTGATAGAAGGAAAAACGAGGCAGCAGATGCTTTGTCAAGATTGGGATCACGTAGAGAGCCAGTTCCACCTAATGTGTTCCTGGACGAGTTATGGAAGCCATCAGTCCAACTTCCGGGTGAAGAGGAAGATGAAAGTCCAGATCAAGATTCCGAGTTAGTAGCAGCGTTGCATGAGATTCCTGAGTGGACTGAACCATATCTGGATTATATGATAAGGAAGATTCTGCCGAGTAATGAAGTTATGGCGCGACAAATTGTCAGAAGATCACTCGGTTATGCAGTAATTGATGGTGAGTTGTACAAGCGCAGTGTTTCTGGAGTTTATCAGCGATGTGTTTCATCAGTCGAAGGAAGGCAAATTTTGCAAGAGATACATGCTGGGGACTGTGGTCATCATGCTTCATCTAGGTCTCTGGTGGCCAAGGCATTTAGGCATGGATTCTTTTGGCTCACAGCTTTCAAGGATGCAGAGCAGATTGTTAGGGCATGTGATGGATGTCAAAGATATGCAAGACAGGAGCATGTGCCGGCTCAGGAATTGAGGACAATACCAATCACCTGGCCGTTTGCAGTTTGGGGTCTTGATATGATGGGGCCCTTTCAGATGACATCGTGCAAGAAAACTCATCTCTTGGTGGCTGTTGATAAGTTCACTAAGTGGGTTGAAGTAGAGCCAGTTACAAGTTGTGATGCTTCCAAAGTTGTCACGTTTCTGAAGAAAATTATCAGTCGGTTTGGCTATCCTCACAGTATCATCACAGATAATGGGACCAACATGTCACTCGGTGAAACAGAGATATTCTGCAAAGAGAAGGGAATCAGATTAGACCTTGCTTCGGTGGCACATCCACAGGCCAACGGGCAGGTAGAAAGGAGTAATCAGGAAATATTGAAGGAATCAAACCAAGACTTCGAGTTCCGATTGAAAAGGCGTATGGAGCTTGGGTGAAAGAGTTACCCGCAGTGGTTTGGGGGATCAATACAACCCCGAATAGATCAACCAAGCGTACACCGTTCTTTCTGGTGTATGGAGCAGAAGCAGTGTTACCGAGTGATATAGTCCATGACTCGCCAAGAGTGGCGGCATATGTGGAGTCAAGCAATGCAATTGCAAGGGAGGATTCGATTGATGCCCTTGAAGAGGAGCGTGAGTTAGCATTGGAACGGTCCGCAGTTTATCAGCAGATTTGCGGCGCTATCATAGTCGCCGAGTAAGATCAAGAACTTTCCAGGAAGGAGATTTAGTTTTACGGCTCAGACAGAAGCAGGCAGGGATGCACAAACTAACTCCTCCATGGGAAGGGCCGTTCCTCATCAGTCGGAAATTGCACAATGGTTCATATTATCTGATAGATGTGAGAGAGAAAGGTGAAGAGAACAACACGGACCATGCTATCCTTCCTATGGAAGAGACGAAGCGGCCGTGGAACATTGCTCATCTTCGCCCATATTATACCTAGTGAACATGAACCTAGGCCGAGTTATGTAACACACGATGTAACCCCCAGCAGGTTTCAGACGCGCTCTTTTCCTTACCAGGGTACCTAAGGGGACTGGAAGGTTTTTAATGAGGCGGCTTGCTGGTGTATCTTTAATAAAGAAGAGTATTGAGAAGAAATTTCTACTGTTTTACTTTTTATGCATGGTTATGTTTTTAGTTATAAAAGCTTGGCCCAAAGGAGTGCTTAGCAAAAAGTCCTATAGCTGTTGCCCAAGAGAGCACGCATAGAGATGTTTGAGATCAGTGGGGTAATGATGCATAGTTTAAGCCTTTACTTGTAAACATTGATCCAGGGCTTGGGGACTTATGAATTATAAATTCATAAGTTTTAATCCTAAGACCCGGCTTTTAAGCCTTAATTTTGTTCTTGGTTAAACTTGCCTATCAGTTTGATGTTACTCACAATTTTATGACCAGATTGCTTACTTGTTAATTCAATCAACTATGATGCCCATGCTGGGACTTAGTTTGACCCTGTTTTAGCAAAGGAAAAAGTAGCAACTGAGAAAGTCATGTGAAAGCCGACTGATAAGAAGCTAAAGATAAACCAAAAGGGTCATCTAAACCATAAAAAGTATAAGTTATTACAAAATATTGAGTATTTCATATAGTGCACAGACGCACCATCAAATAAAAGGCAAAGTATTTCAGAGCATATTACAATGCCCATTGGCCGAATAATTGTTTTGCAGGAAAAGGTACAGCATGAAAACTGGCTCAGATAGCCGGGTTATCGGTTGAGGTTCCCTTGGCAGCTTCAGCTTCGGCAGAAGCCGGGTTATCTTCAGGAGCTTTGGCCTGGGACTTAGCTTGTGCAGGCCTTGATCTTCTGCAGTATCCTTAGCAACATCAGCCGGCTTTTCCATGATTGGCGTAGTGGAGCACGGCTGGGTGCAGGGACAACTGGAGTAGAAGTACTTGGCGCTGCAGCCTTCTTCTTCTTTGCAATGGAGTCTCTCAGCTTGGCCAACAGATCAATATGCTCGGGTTCAGGAGTGGGGATTGGAGTGTTGTTCTCATCCACTGCATCTTGGAAAACCGATAGGTCGAGGCTCTCAGCAATCTTGCAAGCAATAGGCCGGGTTTGGGCAGCAATTTCTTTGAATTCTTTTCCCCCAAACTTGGTGCCATCAGCATTGTATTGAGGGAATCCTTTGACAAAAGGAGCCAGGTTAAGGCGCGGGTTGTAGGCTTTGGCTAGAGCTAAACTGCGCATTGCGCCAACCCGGCATGCTGAGCGCGTCCAGAGGTCTAACCACTCGGGGATCGTGGAAAGCTGATGCAGGGACTCGTATATTACTTGGGGAGGAGCACAGTTGCTCTTAACACGCTTCATAATCTCAGAAGTGCCAAACTGGAACTGCCGAATGATGGTGTTCAAGCAGTTCAGTTTCTCTGGATAGGATCTCCTGATGGCAGCATTCTTCTCACCTGAAAAGTATGATGTGGGTTAGTATATGAAAGCCGAGTAAAGCAGAAAAAGTGAAAAGAGATGGTGTTTACCAATGAGTGGATTGAGGATATCCTTGATATGGTCTTTCAGGGTGTCCAAGTATTTCTGGACACTGACCATCTTGTCAAAGCAGATCTTATACTTATCTCCAGCCTCTTCCAACTCCTTTTTCAGTTTGGTGTTCTCTGCAGTTAGAGATTCAATCGTTTTCTCCAAGTCTGAAGCATGAATTTCAGTTTCCTTGCGCAGCTTGGTTTCAACTTCAAGGAGTTGGTTGGTCTTGGCAAGTACCTGGTCATTATGGGACACATACCTCTGAAAAAAGAATAGCAAGTTAGAAACATGGGGGCTGAAATATATTTCAGTCGGCAATGGCAAGAAAGAACAAGTTGATGGTAAATTATATACAGACAGAGTATTTATACAAGTTCCGAGTGACTGAAGAGCAGATCACCCGGCACTTGGGGACTGGTATGTCTTTTAAGTTTTTACAAGTTATTCAGTAACACATTTTCAAAGTTCCAGATAAATGTGAACATATTACCCGGAACTTGGGGGTTATGAGGATTTGAAAGTATCGTTATGATGAAAGTCAGAATTAATGAGGATTTGAAATCAGAAAGTAAAACAAGTTCCATGTTATCGTAGACTGATAACTTGGAACTTGGGGACTGGGATATTCTGAAGTTTTCAAAATGAAGGCAGAGAGAGATATATATTTTCAAGTACCGAGTGACTGAGGACAGTTTACTCGATACTTGGGGACTAGGTTTGGTATATAAGATATGAAGAGGAAAAGATGTGTACCTGATGTTCTCGAACAAGAGAATCCACGAGTTTGCCCTCAGTAAGCTTCAGTGTGTTGTACTCAGTTAACAGACCTTCAAAGTTTATATGGCCATCGTGTGGCACAGTGGAAGCCTCGCCTTTATCAGTCGGCTTGGACTTCTCTTCAGAGGCAACAAACTTGGTTGCAGTATTGAGGGGAGAGGTCTTCTCAGTAAAGCGAGCTCCTGTGATCACGACTTCTGGATCAGTCGGTTTTTCAGCAGGAGAAGGAGAAACATTCATATGGTCAGTTGTCTGTTCTTCATGAGTCGGCTCAGCATGTTTTTCAGGGGTGTTCTCCAAGTTATCCTCCTCACACTAGTAGGAAAACGCGATTCTATGGATCCCTATTCTGTGGCGCACCATTTAGCCATGCGCCACAAAAAACAAATCTGTGGCGCACCCAAAACTGGTGCGCCACAGAATTTTCAATTCTGTGGCGCACCTAAACTGGTGCGCCACAGAATATTGCTATTCTGTGGCGCACGTAACTGGGTGCGCCACAGAATTTGCAATTCTGTGGCGCACCTAAACTGGTGCGCCACAGAATATTGCTATTCTGTGGCGCACGTAACTGGGTGCGCCACAGAATTTTCAATTCTGTGGCGCACCTAAACTGGTGCGCCACAGAATATTGCTATTCTGTGGCGCACCTAACTGGGTGCGCCACAGAATTTGCACGCACACACAGGTCTCAGATCCATATTCTCTCTCCTACCCTATCCTCTCCCACCAACTCACAGCCACACACACACGTCCTATCCTACCGAACGAAAAGAAGAAAAAACTTCTCTTCTCTCTCTGCGCGTCCACACGCACACACACACGTCCATCCTCTTCTCCTCTCTCTCTGCGCGTCAACGCCGTCCAAGGCCCGTCTCCGCCCACCTCCGAGGTCGCCGCCGCCATGGACAGATCCGCCGCCGCCGCCTAGGTTAGCCCTTCCTCCTCCTCCCTCACTCCCGACAACGCCTCCTTCCGTTCCAGTGCTGCTCACGCCCTCCTTCTCTATGTTAGCAGGACGCCGCCCAGCCCAGCCGCATTGCCCGCCAGGTCGCTCTGGATCCGCCGCCTCGTCCCCATTCGTCAGCTCTGCCTCTGCGGGCGCGGCGCGCTTGGACGAGGAATCCGGTGGTGGGGGAGCGAGGAAGGACGCCACGCCAGCGCCAGGGATTCGAGGCCGAGGTGAAGGCCGTTCTCCAGGCCAATCTCAAGCACGAGTAGGAGATCGACGCCTGCATCAGGGGCCTCGAGGAGGAGCGCCTGCATCAGAGGTCTTCCGCCACGAGCTCGCCGTCGACGCCTGCATCAGGGGCCCCGCCGTCCCACGCGCTCATGCTGCGCTGCGTCCTCGCGGGCCGCCCCGCCGCCGCCGACGAGGTCCGGGCCGCCACCTCCCCATCCGTGCTCGCCTCATGGCGGGCCGTCTGGACGGGACCACCTCGACGCCGCCGTGCAGGGCGTGGAGGGCAGACGACGAACCCAGCCAGGAAGAGGAGGAGGAAGAGATCGACGAGAAACAGAGGCGGCGTCCTGCGCGTCGACGTCGTGCAAGCGACCTTGACGCCGCCGTCGGGGTCGGACCGCCGCTCCAGTCGCGGTGGCTGGGGTGGGCTGTATTTTTTTTTTTAAATTTGAAAAACAAATTCTGTGGCGCACGGGTGTGACATGCGCCACAAAAGTTTAGGTTTTCTGTGGCGCACGGTGGGGTGCGCCACAGAATTGCTTATTTTGTGGCGACAATTCTGTGGCGCACCTACCATGCGCCACAGATTTTTTTTTTGGTGCGCCACAGAATCGCGTTTTCCTACTAGTGTCAGCAATGGGAGGGCTTGGAGCGCCACTAAGAGTAGCTTTCGCCCTGAAATTGCAAGTACGAAGATAATATAAGAAAGAGCAAAAGAAAGCAAAGTTGATGAAAGTAAATACAAGTAACAGAAGGTTATACGTATTACCCGGTATTGACTTGAAAGTCACGGGGGAGGTCGTTGCTGGAGCCTGAAGAAGCTGTAAGAGAGTATGATTTAGAAACTCGGGTTTGACCAGCTAAAGGATAACTATCAGAGGGATGTTTTTGTGGTTCAAAGTTGGAAAAGGAAGTACCAGGACGGCGTGGAGATGGAAGGTTTGGGATTCCCGGATTAAGAGGATCCTCTCCAGGGGAGGTCCGTGTTGCTCTCCTCTTGGTAGAGGGTTCATCAGATCTCTGTGAAGATTTTTCAAGAAGAGTTTGGTTGAGTTTTTGCATAGCAAGATAAGAATATGGTTCTGTGGACATGCGAGAATATGGCACCTTGGCACAGATAGTGCGAGCCTTCCTTTTTCCGGTAGCAGCTGATTCAGTGGCTTCAGAGCTACGGCCGGGTGAAGTAGTGACTGCCTTTTCAGTCGGCTCTGGTATTATAAAATTGGCATCAGTGGATAAATTGGATTGAGTTTCGTTCTCAATTAAGCTATGAAGAAGTGGCCAAGGGAGTCAAGTTCACCTTCTTCTTCTTCTTTTTCTTTTTCTTCTTCTTCTTCTTCTTCTTCTTCTTCTTCTTCTTCTTCTTCTTCTTCTTCTTCTTCTTCTTCTTCTTATTCTTCACTCGAGGACAGAGCCTCGTCATCATCATCTTCATCATCATCTGCCTCAGCAGTGGCAGGGGGAGTCTCAACTTGCCACCAGTCATCAGATTCCTAGTGAAAAAATAGAAGTAAAATGATCAGTATACAATTGAGAAAGAATATGTTATTAAGATATTTATCAGTCAGGACTCACTGGTGGTGCCGGGTTATTCTTACTGAATGGCAGAAGGCCATTATCTTTGATCGTCTCAACCTTTTCAGCAAGGAAGGCCTTGATAGCCTTGTTCAGAGCAGTGTTTTGGTAGGACTTCTCCGAGTAACGGAGGGAATCAGTTAGATGACCCGAGTAATCGCAAAGAAGCTTCTTGCGAATACTGTTGGGCTGAATTCGCCAACCCATCCACGTCTTGATCAGATCAGTACCGCGGAGACCGTGCTTAACAAGAACGGAGATTTTCTTGAGAAGAGGCTGGAGAGCTTCTCTCTCAGTGTCAGAAGCGAAGGAGTTCATGTTGCTGTTGATAACGAGGGGTCCGACCGAATAACCCGGTAAAGGGTGTTCACCAGAAGGTATCTTGGCTTTGCAGTAAAAGTATGATTTTTGCCAATGCTTTACATGAGTATGAAGTTCGAGTGAAGGCATAGCAGAGCCTTTGCGGCGTTGAATAGAAACGCCGCCACAGACCAAGAGGGGGCCATTCTTGTGCTCACGTTGAGGTTTGCACAAGAATAGCTCCAGGAAAAGAGCTAAGTTGGGAGGAATGCATAAGTACGATTCACAAAGAACTATATAGTTACTAATGTTCAAGATGGAGTTGGGTCCGAGATCGAAGACCCGGAGTCCGTAGTGATGAAGAAGATCCCTAAAGAAAGGATGACCCGGGGGACGAAAACCCCGAGTGACATGTTCAAGGAAACAGATAACTTCACCTTCCTGGAGGGAAGGCCGGGTCTCCTCTTCAGTTCCTCTCCACTCGATCTCCGATTGAAGAGGAAGAACACCAGATTCAGCCAGTTCTTCAAGCTTGGACTGAGTGGCCATGGATTTGGCCCAGTTGGCCGTAATCCCAGATCTGGGCTTGGATGTTTTCTTGATCTTCTTCGATGCCGATGCGACAGCGCCGTCACCAGGCTTGGCTTTGGCCTTGAGCTTCCTCGAATCCTTAGGAGCCATGAGTTTCAAAGATCTAGAAAATAGCAAGAAAAGAATTGGAAAATAGCAAGCTCAAGAACAGCCCGAGAAAGAACAAGCACAGATGTGAACAGAAATTCGGAAAAGGGGTGAGAGCTTACCGAGCTTCAGAGATGAATGAGAGCGGCGCAGATCTCCTGGCGACGAGCTGCTGCAATGCGGTGAGTTCTGTGGCTGGTGGCGGCGCGACGAGCTTGGGTGAAACCCTAACCCTAGAATAGGAGAGAGAAAATTGGAGGTTGAAGATGAAGTGGGGCGGTGAATGGGGAAAGTGAAACCCTATTCACCGCGGCCCATTATTTATAGCCCAGGGTGAAACCCTAAGAGCGTGAAAATCGAAGCGTTAAGATTCTGTTTGACCATGGGTCAAGGACACGAGGGAATCTGTCAGGGAATGTCCCCCGGTCGTTGATTGGAGAGAATTGAGTGCGAGAGAAAAGCCGGGTTATAAGAGAACCACCAAAAGGAGCTGATCTGAAACATAACCCGGCCATTCAGTGTTAATGATCTTTATTTTGTTTTCAGTAGTTTAACTCGGATAATCCCATCAGCAGCTACCCTCGAGTAATCAAATCAAGATCAAGATTATCAAGTGAAGCAACATATGAGCTTATTCAAGTCAAACTTGGGGACTACTGTTGGGGGGATAATAACCCGGTATACTCATGACCAAGGAAGAATCAGTCGGACGGCCCAAGGCCTGGTCCGAGTGGTGTGTACAAGATATGGGCCGGGTTATAGCTGGGCCAATATGCCTAACATGACTCGTCTCTAGAAGGAAGGACCTAGAAGAACTGGAGTCCGAGTGAAGGAAGGAACCGGGTGACTTGGAGGCTACGGAAGGTCAAGAAGAACCTAGAGTAGGACTCCGGGCTCGTATGTAACTTGGTATTCATTGTAAGTTCGGGAGACCCGGCGTCTATATAAACGGGCTCCCAGAACATAGATAGACAAGTCTAAAACCCTAGTTCGATATCACCGCTATCAAGCGAAACCCTTGTAACCTGTCTGGTAACCCGGCTCTGTTGTCGTAGCCGAGTTATCGAGACCTCGAGATCAATAACATAGAAGCAGGAAGTAGGTCTTTATCTCCAATGGAGAGGCTGAACCTGGGTAAATCCTTTTTCCCCAACGAGCATGACAATCTCTTGAAGGACCAAGGCGCCTTGCCCCAATCATCAAGTTACCCTATGGTAACATCTGCCGTGATAACCCCACGACACATTTCCTTCTTCTTCTTCTTGTTGACGCTTTCTCCTCCTCTTCCACACGTACGCCTTGGATGATCTTGAGTCTTGGGTTTCCTTGGCATCTCCCCGGACGTCCGTCCTCGTCGCGTAATACCTAGCATACAAAAGGGGTAGATGTTCGAGTAGTATACCATTCAAAGGAGTACAAAATGGGTTCTCGTAGAGGAAGAAGTTCACCTTTAAGCTCAATGACGATTTGTCATATGTTGGGTTGTGTCGTGGTTTTGTCACGGCAGGTGTTACCGGGTGGTAACTTGAGATTGGAGGCAAGGCGATCATAGCGTTCGGGAGATTGTTTAGCTCACTAGGGAAAAAGGATGTATCCTGGTTCAGCCTCTCCATAGGAGATAAAGACCTTCTTCCAGCCTGGTGTTTCTCTATTCTCATATCGATCTCGATCACCCGGCGGATAACAACACCGGCGGGTTCCGAGTCTAGGTTACAAAGGTTCTCTCGCTATAAGCTTGTATGTCTAAAGTCTCTCTCTAAAGTTCGTCCTGTTCTATGTCCCAGGAGCCGATTTATATAGACACCCGGGTCTCCTGGTCGATTACAAGGTAAGGCCGGGTCACGCCCGAACTCGGAGTCCTAACCAAAGTCTAACTCATCTATCTTGGCCTCCAAGTCTCGCATACCGCCTCCGGGTCTTCTAGAACCTTCCTTGTTTACACCGGGTTACCGACAAACTCCTCGGTCCATCAATGTAACCCGGCCCAAGATGATCTGGTGGGCCTCGCCAGTCTTTCCTCCTGGCGGGTCGTAGCTTCACTGTCCTTGGGCCTACCGGGTTATCTTTCCCCCAACAGTAGCCCCTAGGATGATTTGAACTCCCAAGTTGGCGCGCTTCTTCAACCTATGACCATAGCTTTTGGAGAAGAGCCGCCATCCTTTCTAGTTCAGATTATCCTCCTGAAATAAAAACTAGTTAACAAAATAATATGCCGGGTTACATTGATTCTTTTTGCGTTGAGTAGCTTTCGCCCATAATTTCTTTCATAACCCGGTTCCACAATTTCCGGAACATTGGTCAAACTTGTCAGAGAATATTCTCCCCTGAATCTCGGTCGGTCAACATTCCTTATCTTATCTTATCTTATCTTATCTTATCTTATCTTGTCTCTCTTCTTTTACCATTTTACCCCTAGGTCAACTCTGACCGCGGTTATAAATAGTGGGACCCAGGGTAAATGCAGTCACTTTTCCCGTCCAGCCGCCACTTCATCTTCAACCTCGAGACAGAGAGCTCAAGAACCCTAGACGCGAGTTCTTGAACACCCGAAGTTCAATCCAGCTGCATCTCCCCAAACTAGGTACAATCGCTCTTCCTTTTGGTGTAAATCTCATTTGTTTGTACTCCGCACCACTTTTCTGCTCATCTCCATGTCTTTCTTGATCTAGATCTATTCTCATTGAACCCTGGCCTTTTCAGCTTCCTCGAGCTCTCAACAATGGGAAAAAGACTACAGCGAGGGGATTGAAGAAATCTGCCGGCGGCGCATCTAGCTCCGCCGCGCCCACAACTCCGGCACCGGTGAACTGGACAAAGTCCACGGTGACAGAAGCCACACTCCAAAAATATGTGGGCTACGGCGAGCTCCCGCCCAAGGACGAGATCCAATGGCGCGCGGCAAGCGAGGAGATCCGTCCCAAGCCAAAGGAAAATGAGATTGTGGTACTCCTTGATCATGTAACCCGGGGGCTTTGTCCACCGGGTTCTCTATTTTTTTTGCCGGGTCATGTCATATTACGGCCTCACTCCTTTAGACATAGCACCCAATTCTATTCTGAATATCAGCAACTTTGTAGTTTTTTGTGAAGACTACCTCCAAGTTCCTCCCAGCTTAGCCTTGTTCCTAGAAATCTTTTACTACAACCCCCAAAACCGCAAAAACCAAGCCTTAGGGCCATACGGAGGGGTTTCTATCCAACGCAGAAAAGATGCCAGCACTTACTTCCTGGCTCTTCTCTTGGCCAGCCATCCCAAAGGATGGCAAAACACATATTTCTACTGCAAGGACACCACTCCTTTGAAGGACGAGGCTCGTTACCCGGCCTTCCGGAACTCTCCATTAAAATACAACGCCAAGATGAACAGCCGGGCTACTGATGCTCCTTCCCGGCTTGAAGTTGAGGGCCTGGTTCGCCGGGCTAAAGCTGTGCTTGCCCACGGCTTGGCCGGAACTGACCTCGTCAAGTGCTGGGTTGGTTGGTTTATCTAGCCACTCTCAATCAGGACCCGACTTTTCCATGAATACACTGGTGAGCCAACTGATGATATGTGATACTCTGAGATCACTCTCACTGATGAGCAACTAGTGAAGAACGCCAAGCAACTTCTTGGCGAGACCAAGGAAAAGATCGCACTTACCGGGCTTGCCCCTTTTAGTGCCAAGAACCTGCCACCTTCAGTAATTTTCCAACCTTACTTCTTTATTTCAAAGCAACTAACCACTTGTCTATAATTCTTTAACTCTCTATTTTTTCCTTGATTAGGACCAAGCATGGTGGTCTGTAGATTTTACCTCTATTTCCTCTTCTGACGATGAGGAAACAGAGACTGACAAGGATAACGAAGATGATGGTGAGCTAGATTCCATTGGCCGGCTCTTATTGAAATGATTGACAATGACCCGGTTCAAATGAACCCTTCTACTGATAACTCGCCAACTTCTCTCTCAGGACAAGATTACCCGGATGCTGTTGAAATGCCGGGTCAGCAAGCTGCTCAACCTCCTCCTGCTCAAGCTCCAAGTTCCAAAAGAACTCGCGCCGCAATTGCAAAGGTGCCACACTCTCGCTTCTATAATTATGTGATGAACAAATCTCAACCTGAAGAGCAACCACAGGAACAAGAGGAAGAGGCCAACAAGAAGAGGAAGACCCGGTCTACCTCAACCTGTGATTCCCTTAGTGGAGGTATCCCCTACAACACTTCACTTCGTAAAGCTGTCTCCACGATTGGTGCCTCCAAATCCTCGTCTAGTTTTGCTGGCAAAATCCGGGTCTCTAAGTCCCAATCTTTGTCAGCTTCTTCAGATGAGAGCGCGGCGCACCTGCATGATGACATCCAGATCAATATTGGGTATGCTTTTTTTTCTGTGCAAATACTTTCTACTACTTTTTTCTTGAATCATTTTTCTCATAAATTTGCATTGCACAGTGCCAGGGCGACACTTTTGGAGCCGCCTCCCTCTTCTGACCCGGCCTTGAGCGAGCCTTTTGTCCAAGAGGCTATGGCTCAAGGTCCAACTGTATCTGAGCCGGCAGCAATGGAAGTGGAGCCTCAGGCACCAACTCCTCCAAGCCCTGCTATCGGAACCAATAACCCGGCATCGCCGACCAAGTCTGCTACCAACCCCCCCAACACTGTCACAAAAGATACTGAGGAAGTGCAAGTGTTGGGATCACGAAAAGTTGTCCAAGATGGACCCTCCACTACTATTGCCAAGATTATGGAGCCAGAGGTGAAGACTGAAGCTGGAAACCGTGGCAAAGACCCGGTTATTTATTCTGGGATGCCGACTTTGGATAGCCTGGAACTTCCTGCTCTGCTTTCTGAGTACTTTGCCCGGGTTTCACAACACCGGGGTATTGAAGACAGCTTCATCTCCACCATCCAAAAGCGCCATGAGGTAATTTCCCTTACATCTTTGAATATACTTATGCAGTAGCCCCCAAGCTCCAAGTTTATCACTTGTTGATGAGTTTGGTGCTTATTCTAAAATAACATAACCAAAAAAAATACTTAACAACACAATGTATATAACTTCAAACTGTAGCTTTGTTAAACTTCAAACTGTAGCCCTCAAGTGCCGGGTTGCAAGCCTGCAGCAACCTGGGACTAAATTTTCACTTTGTATTTGTAGACTGTAAAATTTCCACTGAGTAGCCCCTAAGTGCCGGGTTGTATGCCTGCAGCAACCTGGGACTAAAAATATCACATTGTGCTTTAAATTTCCACTTAACAAAAAATCTTCAACTGAGTAGCCCCTAAGTGCCGGGTTGTATGCCTGCAGCAACTCGGGACTAAAATTCTCTTCCACTATTACCTCTTTACTATTTGCAGCCCCCAAGTTCTAGTTTGCATCCATATCAGTAACTTGAGGTGCTGATAACTTTATTATTCATATCTGTAACAGCAAAACGCCTCTCATGTTGCTGAAGAGATTAGCCGGCTCACTGAGCAACTTGCCAGTGAGACCGGCTAAAGTCTGAAATGGAGAAAAGGCTCAAAGAACTGGAAGCCTCCCTATCCAACTCAACAGAAGAAAATTTATCTCTGAAGAAGGAAGTGAAGAAGCTTGAAGAAACTTGGAAGACCCGGCTGGAGTCAGCCGAGAAAAAATTAGCTGAGGCAGAGAAAGCCCTCAAGTCTTTCACTGACCTACTGGGTGATCTTGTCAAAGCAATCTGGGGTATGAATCTTTTATCTTTTCTCTTGCCTGAATCTGTATAGTTTTTTTTATCACTCATGAATATCTTGTTAAATATTTTTGCAGGAACCCGGAATCATCTGAACTTAGAAAACACTGAAACGCAAATACGGAGTGTAATGGCCTTGGTACAACAGCTGTACTATGGAGCCGGGCGAGCAATTGCTGCAGCCCGTGGAACAGATGAGCCGCCCAAATCATTGAGGAATTTTCTGAGCCATCTCTCCACCATTCCTGAATGGTTTTCTCGCTGGAAGATATCTTGCTGTCGCAAGGGTGCCATGCGCACTCTTGCATTAGCCAAATCTCACTACCCTGATATTGACCCGGCCAAACTTGCCAAAGGATTCCCAGAATTCAACTTGGACGGCTCACGGTTTGATGACAAGTCCTTTGCCCAGATTGACAAGATGATCCGGTATCCTGCCACAACAATTGCTGAAGGCCTCAGGCTAGACGTTTTTCAACCCGGCTTTGACAAGAAGGCCCGGCAGGTCGCATCCCTAGAGCCGGAACCAGCAATTGTGGTACCTCCCAAAATATCTGAGCAAGGCACTGCTTCTGCTGTTGCCGGGTCAGGGACACCAGCTATGCCCCCTCCTAGCCGTCCAAGTGTAGATGATAATGAGATTGTTGGGTATAAGCTGAACGCAATTTGCTGGCAGTCCAAGCCAAGTGTTGCAAGTAATGGGGAAGGTTCTAGCAAGGCCAAATCAAAGGAAGCCCCCAAGACTCAGAAATCGACTCAAGTAGTGACTGACCCGGCAGAGGCTTCCAAGGGCAACCCGTCGAGCCAACCAGAAGAGACCACAAGCTCTGATCCTGAGCCAGAGCCTGCCGCTATCCCTTCTACTGAGCCAACAGCTGATAACCCGGCAAAGGCTCCTGCTACTACCCCCACTGAACAGTGAACTTTGCTCCTGCAGATTTATTTTTGCGAAAAAACAATGTCTTATGTGGCCCTCTGTGGCGCTTTGTGACACCCTTCCCTGGCACATATCACCAGAGAGGCGGTCGCCCCGTGCGCCAGCCCAAGATATCTGGCCGC
Source organism: Poa pratensis (assembly GCA_947311845.1). Lineage (NCBI taxonomy): Eukaryota > Viridiplantae > Streptophyta > Magnoliopsida > Poales > Poaceae > Poa > Poa pratensis. Next base: position 30,679,093 of record CAMZMU010000053.1, on the reverse strand, counting down.
ACGTCACGACAGTGCAACATAATGGAAATCATTACACAATCAGGCACAAGAAGTGCTACAAATGGTTTACAGGGCCATCGAGGCATTACAGCATATCCTGCCAAGCATGGCTCGGGACTCAGTAAGACCTCAGCGGCCTAGTCGAATCTGACCAGTTTGTTCCAGATTCGAGTCCGGGGACTCGAATTTGATTGAAAGCTAGTAAGGTATTACCCAAATGTGTAGTTAACCAGTCCCGATCCGTCGAGTGAACTGGGCCTGCTAAGCTATTATCCTTGATCATCATAAGCAAAAACTACAGTCGATGAAATACTCGACATAGCCAACATGTGCTATTCATACAAGAATTCCAATTATAAAAACAAAGCATATGACGTGCACTTACGAAAGAGTCCATGCCCGATTCTTCGAGTCAGACAAGTACTCGGGGGCTACTAACATGGTTATACATCTCGGGTACCCCATCATGAGGGTACCTTGTGCACGTAATGACTGAGGCCCAATAGCGAAGAGCCCACTCGAAGCCCGAGACAAGAGGCCCAAGAAGATGGAGTACCTTCCAAGATTAGACATAGGCATAGTCGGTTTAGAACTTTCCATATGTATAAACTAGGTCGGTTAAGGACTCCCGAGACCCAGCCTATTTAAGGCTGGGAGGGGGCCGATCTAGGGCCAAGCGATACTCGAACCACCAAAGCTCTTGCGAGATCGTCATCTCGCCGGAGCCACCCTGTAACCACATAATCTCCAGCGATCAATAACAGACAAGCAGGAAGTAGGGTCTTTACCTCCACCCGAGGGGCCTGAACCTGGGTAAATCTTTGCCTCTGCTTGTCAGCCGACGAAACTACCAGTACTACCACGTTCTCTCCCCATAATCTCAACCCTAGGTCCTTAACCATGGGATTTGATGAGGGTACACCTCGTCAATTGGCGCCGTCTGTGGGAAAGAATAGTGCTGGACTCGCGGTTTCTTCGGTTCCATCGGAAAACGGCGACTCGCCGATCGGATCTACAAACGGCAACTCGCCGGCTGCATCGACAAACCAGAACTCGCCGACTCAGGCGGCACACGGCAACTCGCCGGCTCACTCGACAAACGGCAACACGCCAGCTTCACCCGCAAAAAGCACATCGGATCCTCTGATGGATTTCGAGCCACACTCGCCAGGATTCCAGGAGGCCTTCTCCGATCTCGAGTCAGGTTTGGGTTTAACCGTTGGTTCGTTCAATTTTTTCGTCAACAAGCTTGGTGTGCAGGACTTGACGGATCCACGCCAACTCGCGACTTTCGCACCCGAGGCTCCATCGGCTGCGACTCCTTCGACTGCGGATCTTTCCGCTGCGTCCATACCATCATCAACCCTCCAAGCTTGTTCATCTGCAACAACCATGTCCACACGAGAGATGCGCGAGCTCATTGAAGAGCTCCAGGGCGAGGAGGCCGAATCAGCATACCGCACAAACGATCCCGAGCTGATCAACCACTCGAGGATAGTTTCGACTGCGGGATCTCCCTCAGCGACTTCGACGACCTCGAAACTCATATCGACAACCACGTCGACTCCGAGATCTGCGCCAACAACAACCTCGACTTCGAGACTCACAACAACCTCGCCGACGCCGAGATGGGCATAGGCGACGAAGACGTCGACTGCGAGATCCGTCCAGACGAACCACTCGATGAACATGCAGGCTCAGACATGAGCCTCGACGAAGATGTCGAGTCCATGACGGGACTCGAAAGTACATACATATGCCCTCGGGTCATACCCCAACAGGTCTATGTGGCCATCGCCGCAGAAACATCAGAAACTGCGGCCAGTCGCAGGCCTACAGAATTCCCGTGCACAGTCACTATGCCGGACGGAGCCACAACCCTCACAATCACTGCTGAGATGGCAGCAAAAGCAGATAAAGTCATCAAGGAGTGCACAATGATGCCAGCAGACGCAACACAAGAAGAGATGTTGACCTTCCAGTACTTCAACTGGCAGGAGTCACTTCGACTGAAGCAGATAAGAGCCACACTCGAAGAACGCAAAAAGCAAGCTAGCTTGTCGAGTGTGCGCAGAAGACAGCTCTCCCTGAGCTCCACCGGGCGAGCAGACACAGGACGCAGATCAAGGTTGTCACACCTCTCGCCAGGCGAGAAGGCGGCACTCACCCGCAACTTAGGCAACTCCTTCATGACATACGACGAGGAAGGACTGCCGGTGCCCAAAACAGCAGCAGGTGCTCTCTACACCGCTGCAGCATACCTGGAGGCAATCAAGCCCCCAGCGGATGACCCCAATGCAAAACTACACCGCCAACAGATCAAATCACTCGCCTTAGCTGCAAAGGCCATACGCCAAGTTCCAAAACTCCAGGTGGGAGTCGAGACCGTGCCCTAGTCGACGCGCCTCGGGAAGAGCATAATCACAGTGGTCGTCGCCACCACTCGAAGGAAAGAAGCGGCTCGCGAAGGCGCAGGTCCAGGAGCAGATCACGCAGATCATACAGTAGCGACTCATACTCTGATCGAGAGCCTGAGCCACATGGAGCTCTGTGCTTCACTCGACGCGTCCGCGAGACACGGATGCCCAAAGGATTCAAACTCACATCTGAACAGCCCAAGTACACGGGTCGACAGGAACCTTCCGGGTGGCTGGAAGATTACAGGCTGGCTGTCGTGCCAGCGAGGCACAACACCACAGCCATGCAGTACATACGACTCATGCTCGAAGGCACAGCCGCGACTGGCTCAAGGCCCTACCTCCATCAAATACGACTCGTGGGATCACTTCCGCATGATTCATCAAAAACTTCGAGCCTCTATGTGAGCGCCCAAAAACGTTCGAGGAGCTGCGGGCCTGCGTTCAGCGTTCAGACGAAGCGTTGAGGTCATACATCAGACGATGGACTGAGATACGTAACTCAGTTGGAGTGGTTTCAGAAGATATGGCCATGGATGTTTTCGTCATGGGCCTCGCCAGGCGAGACCTCAAAGAAGCACTTGGCCGCAAAAGCCAAAATCTGTAGCCCACCTCTGCAGATCGCGACTGAGTGGGCAGATGGAGAGGATATGGCACGCACCACACGCGGGTCCTCACCCCGTGACAAACACGAGAATAGCAGTCGAAGCCATAGAGACTCGTACAGAGATGACCGAAGGCGCAAACGTTCAAAACGTCATTACGACGACGACAGACCCGAATTCATGGCGGCTGGGTTCTCCACACCCCGCAATGATCAGGACAGAAGCGACCGACGGTCGGAAGAGCGAGACAGTCGAGACGACGGCGAGACAGTCGAGATGATCGGCGAACAGTCGAGATGATCGACGCGATGGCCAACGCAGTGACAGCTACAAGAGGAAGGATTGGCGCAAGTCACGGGCACAATCTGAGCGATCATTCGAAGAAAAGATGGACGCTGATTGCAGATTCCACCTGTACAAGGGGGACGATGGAAAACTGCGATCCAACCACTCGATGAGAAACTGCAGGGAGTTCGACCAAATGGCGACTGATTACGTAAATCGCAGAAAGGCAGCAGCCGCACAAGCACCTGCACCCGTGCCTCAGCCAAACAACGTGCCTGTTCTGATGGCACCACCTCCACCACCACAGCCTGCCCCAGGCGGAAATCTCGCGGGTGCCATACAGCCCGTGCCTCGGGTGGACGAACCACAGTACCCTCCGCCCCAAGGGCAGATGTACATGATACAGAAAGGTCGACCTTCCAACAGGGAGCAAAAACTTCGCACTCGACAGGTAAACATGGCGGTCATGTCACCGCCTGCGGTGACAGAGTACTTGAAGGGATCTGATACTGCAATAAGCTTCAGCAAAGAGGACCACCCTCCGTCGGTTGTTCGACCAGGGCACTCTGCTCTGGTACTCGACGCGCAAATTGGAGGCTACGCCATGTCCAAGGTCTTCATGGATGGTGGGAGCGGCATAAACATCATCTTCGCAGATACGCTCCGCAAAATGAACAGGTCAGTCGAAAACCTGCCAAGATCCTCAAATACCTTCCACGGTATCGTTCCAGGGAAAGCAATAAGCCCAGAGGGCACCATACAACTCGACGTAACGTTCGGGGACAAGCACCACTTCAGGACAGAGTCGATTGAGTTCGAAGTGGTCGACTGGAAATCACAATACCATGCTATACTTGGACGCCCGACGTTCGCTCGATTCATGGCGGTGCCACATTACGCATACTCCAGCTGAAATGCCTGGACCAAAAGGAGTAATCACAGTCAAGGGGAACTTCCAAAAGTCTGACTCTTGCGACCGAGAATTCAGCAAAATCTCTGAGATGTTTGGCATGGAAGCAACACTCGCCGATCTAGCGGTCTCCAACGATCGAACACTTATGCCAGAACAAAAAAGGTGGCAGTCGACAGAGCATTCAGTGCCACCAACGACACAAGATCGCATCAGGTGCACCCGACTGACCCGACCAAGACAGTCAATGTCTCGTCGAGTCTGCCTATCGCATAGGAAAGCGCGCTCGTCGAATTCCTCCGTGAGAACTGGGATATATTTGCATGGTGTCCAGCAGACATGCCAGGTATTCCCAGGGAATTCGCCGAGCACTCTCTCCAGCTACTTCCAGGTGCTAAACCAGTCAAGCAAACAATGCGCCGCATATCCGGCCCAAAAAGAACTGCAGTCGAAGCCGAAGTCGACAGGCTACTCGCAGCAGGATTCATCAGAGAGATCAAGAAATCACAATGGGTGGCCAACCCCGTACTTGTAGAAAGAAGCATACAGACATCCTGCGGATGTGTGTAGATTTTACAGCACTCAATAAGTGTGTCCAAAGGATCACTTTCCACTACCTCGAATCGACCAGATCGTCGACTCCACCGCCGGGTGCGCTCGCTTATCCTTCCTGGATGCTTACTCGGGTTACCACCAGATAAGGATGAAGGAAGAGGATGAAAAAAAACGGCGTTCATAACCCCACTCGGGGTCTACTGCTACACCACAATGCCTTTCGGGCTCAAAAACGCAGGCGCAACCTATCAGCGCATGATGCAAGATTGCCTCAAGAAGCAGATTGGGCGAAACGTCCAGTCTATGTAGATGACATCGTCATCACCACAAGAGAAGAAAGCACACTACTCGATGACTTGCGGAGACATTCGCAAACCTCAAACGCTTCCACATCAAGCTCAACCCGAAGAAGTGCACGTTCGGCGTGCCAGCCGGGCAACTCCTCGGGTATCTAGTCTCAGCTCGAGGAATCGAGGCGGACCCGGAGAAAATACAGGCCATCTTGACGATGCAAAGGCCTTCAAAGCTCCACGACGTGCAAAAATTGGCGGGTGAGTAGCAGCGCTCAGTCGATTCATCAGCAAGCTAGGCGAAAAAGCACTCCCGTTCTATCGACTGATGAAGAAAGCAGATAAGTTCGAGTGGACGCCAGAAGCCGAAGCAGCCTTCACGGACCTCAAGCGAGTCCTCACAAGCCCTCCAATCCTCGTAGCACCAAGGAACGCGAGCCACTATACCTATATGTCTCTGCAACTAACAGGGTGGTAGCACGTTCTAGTGGTCGAACGCAGGGAGGAGGGACACGCCAAAGCATACAACGTCCAGTCTATTACTTGAGTGAAGTGCTCTCCACATCAAAGCAGCGGTACCCGCACTATCAGAAGCTGGCATACGCCGTGTTCATGTCCTCAAGGAAGCTGACGCATTACTTCTCCGAGCACCCGATCACTGTAATCAGCACTTCAGGGATCGGGGACATCCTCACAAACCCCAATGCAACTGGGCGAGTAGCAAAATGGCTCATCGAGCTAGCACCAAGAGACATCAAGTATGATTACCCGAAGGCCATCAAAGCACAAGTTTTACCCGACTTCCACACCGAGTGGATTGAAGCTCAGCTCCCAGGAGCACCAGATGTGTCCAATTCTGGACCATGTACTTCGATGGCTCGAAGAAAAACGAAGGCGCAGGCGCAGGTGTCATCCTCATATCACCAAAAGGCGACAAGCTCCGCTACATCCTGCAAATGGGATTCGAGTTCCCATCCAATAACGAGCAGAATACGAGGCTCTGATCATGGCATGAGGATGGCCAAAGCCCTCGGGTGCACTCGACTGATGATCTACGGCGACTCGAATCTGGTGGTGCAGCAAACAATGAAGGCTTGTGACGCAATCGCAGATAACATGATCGCCTACCGTGACTTGTACAACATCATGGAGGGCAGCTTCGAAGGCTGCGAGTTGCGGCACATAGGGCGTGAAAGCAATGAAGAAGCGGATAAGTTAGCCAACATTGGCGCGACCAAAGCTCCAGTGCCACCTGGTGTCTTTTCGAGCGCATAGAGCATAGATCAATCAAAAAGAAGCGAGAACTCCTGCAACAGCCGCACCAGCCAAGAGCAAAGCACCTAGCACAGAGGACCCACCAGTCGAGGTACTCCTCATCGAGCCAACTTGGACTCAACCTTTCCTCGCATACATACTCCGCGGCGAGGTACCCGAAGACTTCACAGAGTCAAGACGCGTCACTCGACGATCTAAAGCATACACTGTCATCAACGGTGAACTTTACAAACGCAGCATATCAGGTATGTTCCAGCGTTGCATAGCATTTGAAGATGGCCAAGCCATCCTTCGTGATATTCATGCAGGTACTTGCGGGCATCACGCCAGCAGTCGATCACTCGTAGCCAAAGCCTTTCGCGCAGGCTTCTACTGGCCCACAGCACTCAAAGACGCGGAGGACATAGTCAAAAGGTGCATCGGCTGCCAAAAATTTGCCACAAGCCGCACGCACCCGCATCGGCGTTAAAGACAATACCATTGGCCTGGCCTTTTGCCCAGTGGGGGCTCGATATGGTTGGGCCCACTACTAGAAATCCCCTTATTTCCGACGGTGAATTTTAATAACCGACGGCCGGTCGGCTATTACCATAATGGCCGACGGTGCCGCATATTACCGACGGTTTAAGTCAAACGCTCGGATATCACATAGTATAACCGACGGTTTTTCACATACCCGACGGGGATCAAACATCGCTCGGGTATTAAGGTGTAATAGCCTACGGTCCTTTGTAATAGCCGACGGTACATTTATCACCGTCGGGTATTTAGCAAGATAGCCGACGGTTGAGAAGTAGCTCTCGGCCATATGCCTAAATTACCGACGGGCAATGACCTACCGTCGGTCATACAAACAATACCCGAGGGTGAATAGTAATAGCCGACGGTTAAGATATCCCCTCGGATATTTTATTCAGTGCCCGATGGGGCTAATTAAGATTTTTTTAGCACTATGACCGAGCATCTGCGGCGGATATCCATTTGATTCCTCAGGCTGTATATTGATTTGAGCTTGTTTGCTTGTTCGGTTGCTCATCAGTATGGGCGCATGCGTGATGAAAAATTTGCATAACTATGCAGATCTTGAGTGAGTGGACGCTAGAAATAGTTCAGACCATCGTAAATGACAACGGTGCTACGGCGAGACTCCGGCGAGGTTACGTACGCATCCAACAAGTTAAGGAAAACTTAGAAGATCCACACTATAACAAGACACACATATATTGCGTAAAATATTTACCGTGACAAAAAAGACATAAATTCAACTTATTAAGATTTACATCACACATGTGATGCCTAAATTTATTGTTTAGTCAACAACGCATGATTATTTTGCTTCCGGTATCGAGCAATTTTTTATCACATAAATAAGTGTGTACCTTCATCAAAGATAAATGGTGACAGTGTTTTTTAGTCACTGTTTACGATTCAAACTGGAGTTGGATACTTTTCTTTGGCGAAAAGATCAAACCCGACTTTTGATCATCAACGACACAAAGAATTCTGGAAGTAATAAAAAATAGTATAGGTCTTCTGTCCACCTAGTGACAACTACAAGCACTGCATCGAGACGAAAGCGCCGCCGTCCTCATCCCTCCACACTCATTGTAGTTGGATAAAGTTTGCCGTAGGAAAGACTTGTTACAATAGACAGACGAGAAGTTGTAATGCTCAGATCTCGAAAGACCAAGGCACAAGAGAAGCACAACGAAATTTTGCAACTAAATATACCATATGTTTGTGCCTCCTAAATTTTAAAGAGGTCATGCGTTTTCTACACGTATACCTTGTCAGATCGGAGTCTTCTGATATGGAGTAATATAATATAGCAGGTTTTAATTAAAAAATAAGTTTCGTGGCTAAATTTCACGCCCTTCGCGCAGTTTGGCGCCCTTTCGAGTGAAATTTTCGTAAAATCGGCGGTTCACCGCCCTCAGCCCCCCTCTCGCCCGGTTAAACTTTGACCTGGTCTCCCCCTTCCATTCAGATCTTCAATCTCAAACCTCTCCGTAAAATATCCTCTTCCCCTTCCGCCTCTTGCATTGACGCGCAGATCGGCTCCTCTGCTATGGTTTCTGCCTAGGCCGTCTTCTCCGGCCTCCCCCAGCTCGTCTACTCCAACCTCCTCCATCAACCCCATGTGTCCTGGAGTCGCGGCCAGATCTGACCAGCCGGTCACCTTGCGCCGCCGGTGGAGGCGGACTCATTGCCCTTGCCGCCCAAGACGTACGATCCATCTGCCGCTGCATCCTGCTGTCCCGGTTCTCCCTGTGCATGTGCACCCCGCAGCTCGTGAAGGTAGTTGTTGGACCTAATTCTTCTGACTCGGTTGTGCAAGAATGTGATTCATGGAGATAGGTATATGCTAGCTATATGCATTTTTTTGTGAAGCGGCAACATGTTACAAGTTCAGAACGGTATGTATCCTTATATACTGGATAGATTGATTTAACAATATGTACTCTTATATCCTAGAACATGCACCTACATTAATTATCACGTTTTGTTTGACAATATGTAGTACGATGCTTCTTCCGAATTTATTTGGTTAACTTCTTCTAGATCTGTATGCTTAATAGTTTCAGCTTATAGTGTATGCCAGCATTTGTGAAACAAGGGCCCTTGTCTTAGTTCATTTATTGAACAAATGGAAACTGGATACAATTCTGGATGTTGCTTTGCTTGCTGCTGTGAAAGAAGATAACCTTTAGTGTATTACATTATTTACTTGTACATACCGAGAGACCTATTAAAAAAAGAGAGTAGCTGGCATCTGAACATGTTGCTTTGCTTGCTGATGTGAAATTTAAAACTGATGTGTTAGGTGATTGCCAAAAAAACTAGCAGCAAGATAACCAAGCTTTGAGAAATTAGTGTATTTTTTGTGGTGATTTGATAGTAATCTGGACCAATAACACTGATCAGTACTAGTGTTTGTATCATGTGTAGCAACTTTAGCATCATAGTTTCACATACGCCCCTTTAACTATAGGCAGCATTTGTGCATTATCAACAGCTTTCTTATAGCTACTGTTGTCATTTCTCAGGTAATGGGGAGCAATACAGGAGGAAGTCCTAGTAGTGACAAAGATCAGGATATTGCTGATTATGTATATGACATCTATGGCAACGAGGGAGATGATGAAGGCTACAGTTATGGCGAGGGGGATGATGGCTATGGCCATAGCTGTCGATGAGCATAATGATCAAGATGACGATGGGCGTTATCATAACTATGACGATGATGGTGAAGATATTGGTGGAAACAAACTGAACTTTTGAAGTATTTCAAAATTTTAGCTTATGCAGAATATTTGAACCGTTATCTTTGATACTATTTCCTTTTGCATTTGGCATTTTCTAGACGAATCATATGCTTTGCGAGGTCACTGTAAATACAGTGTGTTCTTATTATTGTGTAATTGTGAGATCTTTCTGAAACGATAAAATTAGGAAATATTGTTTTTTTTAATTACATTTGCTTGCTGTACAACACCATTGATGAAAACAATCCTAAGGGAGCAGAAAACATACCAGGCAAGCATATGTTGACACAGATAGTGTGGCTGTTTCCCAACTGTAAGAACCCTGAAGGCTGTTTTGCACAGTTGGTAATCATACTAACCGACAGTTTGGTTTTCCTCTCGGCTACACTAACACCGACGGATAAAATACACCGTCGACTAACAAGATAACCGACGGGCAACAATAACCGTCGGGACAGTAATGCCTGACGGGGAACTGTCGGCTATAAGTTTCGTCGAGTTACCGCGGGGCTTCTGTGGCCAAAACAATACACTACTAGATATCACCATATAGCCGAGGGTTAGATTCCCGTCGGATATGTCCTTTTCCCGTCGGATACCCTTTTAACCGACCGTGAACCGTCGGTTATCTCCCGTCGGGTATGCTCGGTCGGCCATTAGTCTTATATCCGACGGGAATCTAACCCTCGGCTATATGACGATAAAATTAGGAAATATTGTTTTTTTTTAATTACATTTGCTTGCTGTACAACACCATTGATGAAAACAATCCTAAGGGAGCAGAAAACATACCAGGCAAGCATATGTTGACACAGATAGTGTGGCTGTTTCCCAACTGTAAGAACCCTGAAGGCTGTTTTGCACAGTTGGTAATCATACTAACCGACAGTTTGGTTTTCCTCTCGGCTACACTAACACCGACGGATAAAATACACCGTCGACTAACAAGATAACCGACGGGCAACAATAACCGTCGGGACAGTAATGCCTGACGGGGAACTGTCGGCTATAAGTTTCGTCGAGTTACCACGGGGCTTCTGTGGCCAAAACCCACCCGACGGTTTACCGTCGACTAATTGCCGTAGGCTATTATATTACCCGACCGTACCGTCGGCTATAAGACTAATGGCCGACCGAGCATACCCGACGGGAGATAACCGACGGTTCACGGTCGGTTAAAAGGGTATCCGACGGGAAAAGGACATATCCGACGGGAATCTAACCCTCGGCTATATGGTGATATCTAGTAGTGGCCACTCAAAAAATCCTCCCATGGAGGGCATACTCACCTTCTGGTGGCGGTCGACAAGTTCACCAACTGGATCGAAGCAGTACCCATCACAAGTTCGACTGCCACTACAGCAGTCAATTTCATAAAGTCCATCATATATCGCTTTGGTGTGCCAAGTAGCATCATCACGGACAACGGTACAAACTTCACAGCTGAGGAGTTCAAATCCTTCTGCAAAGAGCAAGATATCACGCTCAATTATGCATCTGTGGCGCACCCGCAATCAAACGGCCAAGTCAAAAAGGCCAATGGGCTTGTGACAAGTGGGATCAAGAAGCGCCTCCTGGTGCCACTCAAAAGGGCTGCGGGTGCTTGGGTAGAAGAGCTTCCGTCTGTGCTATGGAGCCTACGCACACACCCAATGCCTCAACGCAATTCACTCCATTCTTCATGGTCTACGGCGCAGAGGCAATTCTGCCATCAGACGTAAGGTTCAACGCACCAAGAGTCGAAGCATACAATGAAGAAGATGCAGACGAGGCACTCGAAGACGCAGTCGACCTGCTAGAAGAGGCGCGTAACACGGCGCTCGCACGCACAGCTATTTATCAGCAGGACCTCCGCAACTATCACAGCCGTCGACTGCGTACTAGGTCCTTCGAGGTTGGCGACCTGGTACTTCGACTGAAGCAAAAGAAGGTGCATAAACTCGCTTCTCCATGGGAAGGACCTTTTATCATCACCGAGGTGGTTGGTGGTGGAGCATATAGACTGAAGCACGCGAAGACAGGAGAACTCTCGCATAATCCTTGGAACGTTGCGCAGCTGCGCCGTTTCTATGCTTAGATTGATCAGTCGAACAATGTAATAGGCACATATGTCGGATAGCTGCAGGTTTCAGACGCGCTCTTTTCCTTACCAGGGTACCTAAGGGGACTGGAAGGTTTTTAATGAGGCGGCCTGCAGCTTAACATTCAAAAAAGGAATATAATTCATGATTCCTCATATTTCTCCCTGCTTACTACTCGCATAAATTGATTTCACAAAATTAGCCTCACCCGAGCACTCGGGGGCTGCGCTATCTCAAAAAGCATGTGTTTCCGCTTGTTCACAACATAATACCCCAGCCGCACTCGAATACTCGGGGGCTGGGTCATAAAGAACATACATAAACACAAAAGTGGCTTAACCCACTCAATTATTCGAGGGTTGAGCCTAGAAGCATCAAGTGAAGCTTCAAGTATTGCAAAAATTCATAACCGCACATAAATAGTCATGGACTGTGCAGCTTATGTTTGATACTCTAAAATATTTCTATCAAGTTCACTCAAAATACACGGGGGCTGGATAGTCCTAATTTTACAACATGTTGCTTCATACACCCCGCTCAACAGGCTCGGGGGCTGCATACGTGTAAACAAATAATGTACAATAATCACAAGTGTTGCGTTTTACACTTTGGAGTTACTTTCCATACATAACCTACTCAACAGGTTCTTCCTTGGGTTCAGTCCATTTTTCCTCCTCCTTCAGCACACGATGGATTAGGACCAGTGCGTCCACTCGTGTCTCTTGGTAGTGCTCCTCCATCGGCACAGGACCACCACCTGGTACGGGTGCGGGTCCCATCGCAATCCTTTTCAAATCAAGGTGCGGAAGGTGCGATCGCACAAAGGCAAGAGCAACGTTAGCCCCGCTAACCAGTTGCTCACGCACAAACTTCTTGATCGCCTTGCCCTTTCGAAATTTCTTCAGCAAAGCCACAAGGCCTTGTGGTTGCTCATTCAAAGGAAACAAAGCTTCGTGAACTCGAAATAAGGCCAGCCTGCAAGTCTCCAGTCGAATGGCTGTGCGCCAAGCACGGTCTAGAAGCCTTACCAAAATGGCACTCTTCTCCCTGTCTGACCAGAAGGGGTGGGCGGAGTACTCAGTGCTATTCGCATGACCATCGAGTCGATCCTGAATTCGTGCCTCCTCCTTTATTGGGTCAGAACAAACACCTGCGCAAAAGCAAAGGGCTCATCATCGCCCAGTCGAGTCACCTTGCTAAGAGGAGATCTCGATGATTCAAAAATGTCTTACATTCGAGTTGCAGGTTTATTTTTTCCAACTCCTCAAGCAAAAAGGCCTCCCGTTCTGAAGTTGGGGATGGCCTCGACTGCAACTCAGCATACGCGTCTTGTGCCACCTTCAGTTCGCCCTTCACATCAGAAAGCTTCTGCTGAAGGTAGTCCATAATTTTCTGGTCGTTCACGCTTCGCGACTTCGAAGAACCACCCACAACAGGGCCAGTTGATGGTTTAGAGGCTTGTTTCTACAGTCAGAATAATTAAATGCATAAGGAAGCATGAAGAGCTCAAGCAAAAGGCTCGGGGGCTGCGCCTCCCGATTGCTGAATTTCATAATTCATAACATGACAGATACGATGTCTGATGATTTACACTTAGCAAAAGCAAAAGGACGACATTCCTAGACCTAGTCGACAAAGGGATCACTAGCTAAGTCGTCGACTTCTTAGAGGAAGTTTTCTTCGCCTGGACCTTGGCTGCCCTTTCTTCAACAGTTGTCACCATCTGTTGAGCGTATTTTCTGGCGGCGTCCATCCAAGGGTTGAACCCGACAGTTTTGCCGTCAGAACCCCGTGGAAACTTTGTCGTCGCCTTGTCAAAATCTGCCTCGACTCCGTGCGCGAGCAACATGAGAAAAGTAGTCTGAGCACCACTTACCATTTGCTCGCGACAGAAATCGGCGACGGCGGTCCCTTCAGGATTGAACAGCTCCACTAGTTCCGCAAAAGAAGATGGAAGCTCTTCGCCGGGGAAGAAGCTGCCATGGAGGCCGCCTAAGACACTCGCCGCCTGCGTCAGCATCTCCCCTGCTCTGCTGCTGGTAACCTCCGAGACAGCCACGCTTTCATCAAGTGAGGCGCCAAGGCTTTGCTTGCCAGTAGCAGAAGGGCCATCCATCACGCCTAGCATAAGGACAAAATGATCAGCACAATATATCAGGAACCTCAAAAGGAACACAGCAAAAATTCATACCAGTTAAGCTGGTGCTGGCGGCAGAAAGTCGACCAATTGCCGACTCCTCTCTCAGCTCAGCTGCTTTCAGCCTCTTCTGTAGATCATCCACTCGACGAGTGGCTTGGTTCAAATTTTCTGCTGCATCAGCGGCAGCCTCTGCAAAACAACCACACATGGTCAGCAGACTGCAAGAGGAATCAGACTTAACACGTAAAAGCATAAAAAGATACGCACTCTTCGCAGCTTCGAGTTGCTCCTGCAGGGTGGCGGCTTCCGTCTCCTTGTGCACATACTTGGCACCAGCCTTCAGCAACTCTTTTACAAAAGCCTAAGTGAAACGGCATAGACGAAATCATAACTCAATATCTGAGTTTATGCAAAAAAGTTTGGCACTCGACGAGGCATAAAACTTACGTGCTCCAAGAAGGAAGAAGTCGACGCAGGGATATCTGCAGCCGCAGCTCCGCTCTCAGTTGCTGCAACCTCCGGTTCGGGTGGTGTAGCTGTGGCCGTAGCAGCAGGAGTCGCAGACGTAGGCGGCTGCTCTGGTGGCAGCGTCCGTGCAGTTGATGCTGCGCTGCTCTTATCCGCCGTAGGTGGCGGAGGCATATCCTCATCCGAGGAAACACTGTGTCAAAACATTATCAGTATACCAAGTGGCATAGTTCATAAGGTGACAAAGCATATTCACATAATACTTACTCCCCAGTGAGGTCACATAAATGATCAGGCGCCAGCATACCCATGCTGGGGCGTGATTTCTTCGGGACGCGAGGGGGAAGCGAGCGAATGGGAGGGACGTTGAGCGGCGCCTTTGTCGACTCCGTCTCATTCCCCTCCTTTTCCTCAGAATCAGCGGTGTCTTCTTCCTCGCGTGCCCGCTTCTGCTTGCCCTGCACCTCAGTATCGCCTTCATCGGCTTCTGGAGTGTGTGCAGTGGCGAGTGAAGCCACTTCATCATCTGAGCCCGCATCGAGTGGCTCGTTGTGCAGCACTGGGCCGTCCTCAGGCAGAGGAGGCATCGACTCATATATTCTGTGGCCCTGCACACAGAAACCGCAAAGGAGTCAATCTCACACATGCATAACATATGAACTAACATATGGTATCGGCTATTACCTCTGGAAGAGGATTGCTGGTCTCATAGGGAGCCACAGGCGAGTTCATCTCGCAAGGTTCTTCATCGGTGAGCTTGGTAAGGCCTCTTACCAATTTCTCCGCTTCGGCATCAGATAGCTCGACTGCGCGCGAGCGGGTTGGATCAGAAGCACCGCTGTATGCCCACAAAGCATGCACTCGAGCTCGGAGAGGCTGCACTCGCCTCTTTGCCATGATGGCCAGAAAGTGGATGCCCGTAACCTCTCGACCAGCAGTGGTCTGGAGCTTCAGCACCTTCTCCATCAGAACGTCAGCCTCTTCGGCTTCGACTCCGGTCGGCTGGGAGATCCAGGAGGGCCTCTTCTTCACCAGAGCATCCGCATCAAAAGGAGGCAACCCGAAAGCTTGGGTGCCTATGGTCACATCCTTGATGTAAAACCACTTCTGGCGCCATCCTTGCACAGACTCCACGAAGTTGATCTTGAAGTACTCGATATCAGGTCGAGTCTGTACTCCAAAACCACCAGGTCCCTTCGCGCTGTGCTGGCGCTTGACGTTGAAGATGCGGCGGAAGAGACCAAAGTGGGGCGCAACGCCCAGAAAGCACTCGCAAAGAATAAAAAAGCACGCAATGTGCAAAAGCCCATTGGGCGTAAAATCGTGCAGTTGCACCCCATAAACGTGCATCAGTGCACGCAGAAAGTTGTGAACAGGGAAAGAGAATCCCCTGTTCACAAAATCCACAAAGCAGACCCGCTCATTGGGGCCTGGGCGTGGGATTACCTCGGCGCCGGGGATGCGGACTTGCGAAACATCCTCAGGAATCAGCCCGTCGTTCCGCAGTCCGGTCAGCATCCTATTGCTGCAGGAGGACTTGGTCCAGGCGCCCTTCTCCCTCTTCAAACCGCTGGCGGAGGCTCCAGCGGCGCTATCCGCCGATGCGTTTGCGGCACTCCTGCCCCTCCGGGTGCTCGGCTTCGCCATCGCAGTGGTGGATTGCAAAAGCTTTGCTATGTGGCTATGGCGAGGCGCAGGGAGGAAGAAGAAGAAGCAGCGGCGGCGGAGAGCAAATGGCAAGTAAAAAACACTATTTACTCAGCCGTCCCCTTTTAACCTCAGCAAAAGAATCCTCACCGTCGATGCAAGATCGTGGGCACATAAGCAAATCTAACCGTACACGTGGCAGCCACGGAGGGCAACCGTCGCCGGCCACTCCGTCCACTACGCACGGGAATCTAGGAACTACCATCATGGCCCCGGAGAAATCGTGCCTGAACGGTCAAATCCAGTCCAAACGGCTGTACAATGGGCCCACAAGACGTGTCACGTCCCATCTCTCGCAGCACAGCGCACGCCACCGCGTGTCAGGTGGCGCAGTCGCCATAAAACGTCATCCCTGACGTCATTGCAGCAAATTTTTCCGAAAAGATGTCGGGTTCGCCCAAAGCATACTAATCACTCGATTCGTTGTCGTGTATGGTCACTCGACTGTCTCTACGATCAAATACATATTACTCCCATCGGGAGCGTATCAAAAATTTCTTCGACTGAAGATGATCATGACTGGGTGATTCTGAGATTATCCTCCATTACAAGTAATAAAGCACAATCTCGGGGGCTACTCCCATCGGGAGCGCTGCGCGCACCCGATAGAATTATGGCACAAGATTTTCTTCGATTAATATATGTAGGGAAAGATGATTTTGAGATTATCCTTCATTGCAATCAATAAAGCACAATCTCGGGGGCTACTCCCATCGGGAGCGCTGCGCGCACCCGATAAAATAATGTCAAAATGTCAGTCGACGAATATATCGACTACGTTCATACGAAAATCATACTCGAAACATTCCCGAGTGCGTCCATCGCAAATACCTCGGATGCTGCATGCATAGTGCAAAGGTAAGACCCGCCGAACTTTCGAGCTGGGCTAAGGACCGTTCCAGCAACGTCAATCCTTATATTTTCCGTGTCAGCAGACATGATGAAAAATCCCGACGGACGCGTTGGGTAAAATTCAAAGTTATACTGCAGATCGACTCAGTAAGACCTCAGCGGCCTAGTCGAATCTGACCAGTTTGTTCCAGATTCGAGTCCGGGGACTCGAGTTTGATTGAAAGCTAGTAAGGTATTACCCAAATGTGTAGTTAACCAGTCCCGATCCGTCGAGTGAACTGGGCCTGCTAAGCTATTATCCCTTGATCATCATAAGCAAAAACCACAGTCGATGAAATACTCGACATAGCCAACATGTGCTATTCATACAGGAATTCCAATTATAAAAACAAAGCATATGACGTGCACTTACGAAAGAGTCCATGCCCGATTCTTCGAGTCAGACAAGTACTCGGGGGCTACTGACATGGTTATACATCTCGGGTACCCCATCATGAGGGTACCTGGTGCACGTAATGACTGAGGCCCAATAGCGAAGAGCCCACTCGAAGCCCGAGACAAGAGGCCCAAGAAGATGGAGTACCTTCCAAGATTAGACATAGGCATAGTCGGTTTAGAACTTTCCATATGTATAAACTAGGTCGGTTAAGGACTCCCGAGACCCAGCCTATTTAAAGGCTGGGAGGGGGGCCGATCTAGGGCCAAGCCATACTCGAACCACCAAAGCTCTTGCGAGATCGTCATCTCGCCGGAGCCACCCTGTAACCACATAATCTCCAGCGATCAATAACAGACAAGCAGGAAGTAGGGTCTTTACCTCCACCCGAGGGGCCTGAACCTGGGTAAATCTTTGCCTCTGCTTGTCAGCCGACGAAACTACCAGTACTACCACGTTCTCTCCCCATAATCTCAACCCTAGGTCCTTAACCATGGGATTTGATGAGGGTACACCTCGTCACTCGCTGATTCTCACCTACCAACACACAAGCGCCACTCGGGCTAACTAAACAGGGTTCTCCTCAGCTTGACGGCCTCTGGTAGTCGGTGGAGCGCGGCCGAGACGAAGTGTGGTGTCCACATCTCCATCTTCCGCGGGGTGGGGAATCGCATGCACTCCTTCGAGGATCATACCTCGCTCTTGGGGGTGCTGCTGAACACGAGCTAGTGCTTGCGCCACAGATGCATCAAGACCGCGTTCCAGCAAATCATCTGGGAACGGGAGTCCTGTGCCCTGAGCTTGCCCATGGGCGGGGGTAGGTTGGTTCCTTGCTCGACTCAGTTGCATGCGAGCAATACCAAGGTTGCGCCTTGTGGTCATGAGTTCCTCCATCAGAGAATGGCTGAGCCTTGTCATTGCAGCTCCGTAGGTGGCCAGGGTGATTACGGCAGGGTCGACTTCTTCTCCAATGGGAGTTTGGATAGCCTCCGCACCATGTTGGGGTCTGGCTGGGAGGAGGTGGAAAGCTCGACTGTTCGCCATTGCCGGTTCTGAGTACCGCAGGCGGACGAGACCTTCCCAGGCTGCTACCTGGATGGCTTGAGCAAGAGTGGCCATGCTCCTACCTTGGATCAGGTAAGTCGGACTTGTGCCCAACAGACACGAGCCGACATGCACGTCTGCTCGAAAGTCACTCCCGGCACGCGAGAGTGAGTTCTCGAACACCACGTATCGAGGGCGAGCAGGCCTACCAAGAACAACACAGATGGCCTTCCAATGCATCAGTGGAAATCCGCCATGATCCTCGGCAGTGGTCTCTAGGACGATCTTGGGGTTCGCCAACGGATTATTTCTGGATCTGGGTGTAGGATGAGATGAGAACGCGGGATTCCTTTGCGGGATCCTGCTTCAAGAGAGTTGGGTTGGCTAAGGATAGCAGGCGAGGGTGGGGATAAACGGCAGCTAGGACTGGGGTCTCCTAGAAGCTGGGTTGTGTCGGCTCCTTCTCATGGAAGAAACCGGCGAGCCTTGCTGGGTGGATTGGGTCACATCCTACTGCACCTTACTGTGGACCGACACAGCCATGCCGGTTAGGCGGGGATGGGTTAAATCCATCGGGCTCGCTGTCGGGCGAAAGTAAGGCGGGGTTTTCCATGCTAGGGTAGTCTACAGCCAGCCTGGTGCTCTGATACCACGTTTGTGACACCCCTCCCTGGCACATATCACCAGAGAGGCGGTCGCCCCGTGCGCCAGCCCAAGATATCTAGCCGCACGTCACGACAATGCAACATAATGGAAATCATTACACAATCAGGCACAAAAAGTGCTACAAATGGTTTACAGGGCCATCGAGGCATTACAGCATATCCTGCCAAGCATGGCTCAGGACAGAGTTTAACTGGCAGCGGAAGACAACTAAGGCAACGGCTTGGAGCGGCTCCACTCCACAGGTGTCTGGCTGGGCTACTGATCCTAGCACGCTCCTGCTCCATCTCCTTGCTAAGATGGAAGATGAATCCTCGCCAATATCTGGCCACAAACACAAGGCCCGTGAGTACATTTGTATGCACTCAGCAAGAATCGCCACTCACTACAAATAATCCAACAATCATGCAACAAGATATACATTGGAAATAAACTCCTACAACCTGGCAAGTGTACTCTAGATACATGACATACAAGTAGCATGGCATTGACAATCAAACATGTCATAAGCAAGCAATGGGGGTATCACCAGTGCCGAGTCCAAGCCAGGTGGGGTTGGATCTTGCACCAGCAATCATGCAAAGAGATTACCTGTGACGAGTAAACGGGTGTACCAGTTGGTACCAAATAATACACAATAACACCTGTGATCACTGCTAGGCCCAATGGCCTCATCTTTCCACTCTGGCATGCCCGGTTGATGTTGGCTCAGGCCTAACTCTAGGCTCCCAACGATCACACCGCCATCCCATATCACGGGTAACCATCAACTTCTCAATGCAACATTCCCTGCATCATCTTATTTGTTTATTTAGTGAGATCAGGTCGTTCATTAATTCTTTCAAACAGAACTTAAGTTTAACCTCCTGACACGACAAAGACACACAGTGTGACCGACACTGAACTGTTGTTCCATATTCCAGGAACGAGGCTAGCTTGCTAGGTTGATGCTCTCGAGAGTTTGCTTTACCACCTATCAGAATGCACCCCACTCAGCCGGCACTTCAGGTTCATCACGCCCAAAGTCGTACTAAGCAAAATACACTCACATGACGGTCCACTTGCTAAGACACTCTCCTGCACCACCCTATGCGCGTGGCACAACGGGCAAGTAAATCCGGCACATCCCCCGGCGCGACCGAGTATGCCTAGCTCCGGACTCCCTATCACAGTCGAACCCATGCCTGTCTACCTCTACCCTCGGACAGCACAACCGAACGACTGCGCCCAATGGATGGCACAAAAGGGGATCAACAACCTACTAGGTCACGGTCCTCCATGAGACGACGATGGTTCTGCTTTCAAAGTTCAGATTAGTGGCACCATGGACTGACCCTATCGTTGCTTGGAGGGGTGTTTCATTTAATCAAGTTTCATAATAACAAGTCCAAACAACAGAGGATTAGTCCAGCATAACAATCACAATATCAATATAATATATCTTCAAACAACAGGATATTAGCAACATAATATTTCAAGCAACAGTTTGTTTGCAGTGACCGGGTGACTATGACGGTTCCTCCAGTCGGCGCCACCACGAATCAGTGTTCACAGAAAAGACAGCACAGTGGGTTAATCGGACGACTATGGCGGTTCCTCCAGCCAGCGCCCTCACAGATCATCTACAAAAGCTAGCACAGTTTGTTGGCGTCGAACGGGTGACTGTGGCAGAGATACCTCCGACCAGCGCCATCACAGATCAACTACCAAAGTTGGTAGGGCATGTAGTCCCCAAATGAACCGAAAAGCACTCATAAGAAAGAAAGCATCCATTCCACTCGAGGTTTACCTCGACGTGGTTGTCGTGGGTTTGTCACGGCACATGTCATCTCATGATGACTTCGTAGGTGTGGGATTTAGACGGCATAGAATCTTCCGGGAGCGGGATTGCACACAGGAGAGCGATTTATACAGCTTCAGGCCCCGGCAAACATCATCCGGTAAAAGCCCTACATGCTGTTTGTGGCTAGATCTTATTCCGTATGCCGATGAGCGAGTCGCCGATGAGGCGGCTCTCTCTGTTTTGTTGTGTCTAGTCTATTGAGATCTGAGAGGTTTTGGTGCGCCTTGCCCCTCCTTATATAGGTGGAAGGGGCAGGCTTACATGTGGTGTCCCTAGTAGGATACAAACTAGGGTTTCTATTACAAGTCGGTTCGTGGAGTCCTTGTGCGACTCAAACGTTAAGTCGCCTTGTTGGACCTTCTCCATGTTGGGCCGCATTTATCATATGTTAGGATATCCATATCCTATATCCTCGACAGTAGCCCCCGAGCTTTTGGTCGACTTGAAGAGTCGGGCAGAAGGTCTTGATTTGACGATGATATTGTCTTCCTGGAACAAGAGGCTCATGCCGAGTCATTGAAGTAGTGGAGTTGACTCGCAGACATTAAGCTTGACAAATCATTGATGTCGATGCCACTAAGTCGCAAGCATAGACGTTGTTGAGTCGCCACTGATGTTTGTTGATGCCGTATCATGAAGGTCTTGACTGGCGACTCACGGGGTGGCCGGCGAGTTGATGTCGGTGTAGACCGCCCGGGACACTGGATCGCATGAAGTAGTCTGATGTCTGGGGTGTGCGACTCACCAAAACATGCTTATAAGCAGAGCTGGCCGGAGCGTGTGTGCATGGGATCGGCATTCCCTCGTCATAAAATCCATGCACGCATGCATGAGCTGATGGCCCTCTCGAGCTCACATGGTTGTGTCAGCCATGCATTCTTAATGTATCTAGCATCTTCTCTGTTCAACCTTTCTTCTGTCCCGTGGCCCATATGGGCACGCATGCCTTGCTCTTCACAGATTACTTCCGATGAATCGAATCAACTTGCTGTATCGCTTCTATGCTGTGAACCGCGGCTTCGATGCTTTGCAATACTGTATTTGAGCCAGCCGGTTCCTACTCTTTGAATCGCTTTTGTGCCACAGTAGCTGGTCTAACCCTTTTTAAGTCATCATGCCACTGAATAGCTGGGAGGAGACGGGCGTCCAGCTTAGCAGATGTGAGGTGCTAGTAGTGATCCAACGCACGTATTGGGGTCTTGACAGAAAATCCATGGAGTGGTGCATATCTGTCGCGTCGATCTGTCGCGTTGGTGCGACTGGGGAGCCTTCCTTTTTTCTTGAATCATTGAATCGATCGATCCTTCAGGTAGAGTTGTACGTAGAAACTGATGAATACATGCATGTACTGGCAGCCATGGTGGCTAGCTATCCTTGATTTACTTTCCCATCTCTTTTGTTTTGACGTGACCAGCCTATATCTCGCACTCTGCTTTGCACGTACACTCATTCCAAAATTCCAAGTAGTACTCCTTTCCTTTGCTCTGGACTCAGTGAATCAGTGGGAGCATCATGCATGTAGGTAGCTAGCTTGTAGAATATATGCATGGATCAGCCACCTTGCCGCAGAATCCATGCACGCGAACAATAATCTGTCGATTGATTGGCCATTACGACTGGTAGCCGTTGGAGCTGAATTTAGGCCGCAATAAGCTAGGGACGTGTTGTTGTCGAGCCCCCAGGCTTGGCACTGAAATATTCCCGTGCTCCTCGGAGAAATTTTAATAGATGCTGGCATAGCGACTGACGAGAAAACCACCAGTCCTTACTGAATGTAGAGTATGTAGCCACCGATTTGAATTGAAAACTCCCCGAGTCACTGGTTTGACTCGGTAACTGAATATTTTGTATCCTGAACTGTGATGCTGATGGATATGTAGCCCCCGAGGGTCGAGTTGTATGCTTGATCATGCGGCTCGAGACTCAAATAGTCCTTTACTTAGGCAAAAATCTTGATTTGTCATAGCTCCGTTTATTAAGTAAGCATGCTTTTGTCATCCTGTTTGATGTCATATATCTCTCCTTTTGCAATTTAATCCTGCAACAGCTTGAGCAAAATTGGTGCTTGCAAGAAAATAATGATATTTGGAGTAGAGAGATGCCACTTTATAAACTCCAAACTATGAAATATTATTTCAACCGCTAGGAAGAAAAATGATAATTCTGATTAATATTGTAAAGATAAATGGATGACTTATCTTTAAGAATGGATGTAATATATCAATAATGGTGGATTCAACAACTGATGTCGGGAAGATGATCATCCCAATAGAATTCCAGTCGTGCCTATTAGAAAGGCAAAACACCCCGAGGAAGCAATGATGATAACTTGATAATAATATGTTAGCCTTGGCGGCTGGTAATAATTATGATAAAAAGTTAGTACTCCGCATAATAGCATATGGTACCCTGCATGATAGCATAGTATAATCTGCATGATAAATGATATTTTCCATGATAGCAAATGGTATGTCGCATGATAGCAAATGTTATTTTGTATGATAGCGAATGGTTGCATGATAGCAACTAGTTGCATGATAGCAACTGGTAAGATGCATGATAGCATATTGTACGATGCATGATAGCATATGGTACTTGACTCAGTATTTCCCAGATCTAATGTGTGTTCAGGGTCGAGAACGGCCATGATAGGCATTCAGACTCGATTGATGCCACACGCGGGTACTTTAGCCCTTCTGAATTATCTCTATTACCGTTAAGTAGGTCTTCGCGCGGCTCAGTATTTCCCAGGTAAAAACGCGTGTTCAGGGTCGAGAGCGGCCATGATAGGCAATCAAGCTCGATTGACGCCGCGCCCCAGTACTTTGGCCGCATAGTGCAAAGATAATTCTGACTTAAGGCGAGTATAACCAGGATAATTTGCCACAAAGAGCGATTCCACGAGAATAAGCCGAGCTTATAAAGCTACACAGCCCCCATGAAACCCAGAGATTAGTGAAAATAAAGGCTCAGCGGCTCATATTGAGGCGAAATGACAAACCCCCGGATACCGGTGGTGCCCGCTTTATTTCACAATCCTGAAGTACGATCGCACGTAGGCGGCGATCGATTTTTGATATAATCGGCTGTAATAGCCGTGACGAGCTCTAATTAGCTTTGAATGTGATAACACGGGTCACTGATTTGACCCAAAAATTGATATAACGAGTCACCTGTTTATCTCAAATATCGATAAGATGATGATTCGTTAGGGACTCATAAACTGATGTAATGATGAGCTGTATGCGACTCATAAAATGATATAAAAGTAAATCACTAGGCAACTCATAAAATGATATAATGATAAGTCGCATGTGACGCATGAAATTATACGAAAGTAAATCAGTAGGCGACTCATGAAATGATATGACAACGAGTTGATGATTTCCCATAAAATTATATGATGACAAGCCATGAAATGATATAGTGATAAATCATGAAAAGATATAATGAGCCCCCAAATATCAATGCTTGAATACGTTAAGATACCCTCTTGCAGATGTAAATAAAAGTTGATTTCTCAATAAATCATGCAAGCTATAAAAAGATCTTAACTTTGATAAATAGTAAGCTATATGCATCCAGGATTGATATAGTGCGAGCTATAAAGAACTCAAATTTAATAAATCCAATACCGGTTGTAAGACCCTTCTTAAATAAGTGATGTAATTAAGCATTCAAAATGATCTAAATTTGAAGTCTGCGGCATGATATATGTTGAATCACAGAGATATTGATAATAAGCCTTATAAAATAGATATGCAGCCCCCGAAATAAACTCGAGGGTGAAACTCAATATTAACTGATAAAATTAAAAGGCTGTAAAAGGATAGCAAACTTAGCTTATTTTATTCTTCCGCCGCTGATGACGCGATATGATCCATGGACAGTAGATGTCCGTTCGACAAAGATGAACTAGCCGCGATGGCATCCGCAACAAGGCGGAGCTGTTCATGGCGAAAGTGAATTTCGACAAAGAATAGAAGTTGTTGTCCGCGGTGTGGTTGAAGTCGCTAGCTCTTTGGTCTATTTCCATCGGCACTTTGATTTCCTTATAGCGATGCACCGATCCTGGCTTGGCAACTTTCACAACCATCAAGCAAATTGATTTGACTTTTTCCTTTACTACTTCTCCATGACCTGTGAGTTGGCCTAGATGACGTCCATAATAATAGGCTAGCAGCACCGATCACCTCTTTTTTCTTATCAAATGGATCGTCGGAGTATTTACTGAGTCGCAGGTGCGACCTGATACCTGTCCCACGGCTACATGCGTGAGGTAATATTGGTGTAGTGCCTCGAGAGCCGTTGCTTGATGTTTTCTTCTTCTTCGATATATCTTGGGCATGCGCCAAGTTCGCTCTTTGACGCGGTACAGCGAATCAAATGATGCTGGCGATGGATCTTCTGTCAATCTTGGCTAGATGCAATTCAAGTCGCGGCAAGCCTACTGGTCGGAATAATTTTATTTGGCAAATACACCCGACCGTGCGAGGGCGATGTTGATGTGAGCCTCATTCATGTGTTGTTGAAGATGTACAGGCGAACGAGTCGCTGGACCGACGCAAAGGTGAAGTCGCCGCCTTTGTTGATTTTGATGAGCCGCGTGTGAGAGTAGTGTTGATGGTCACAGTGTGAGCTCTTTTTCCTCTTCACATGTGAACTTCCTCTCGTTGATTCTTGAATCAGCCTCCTTGACCCACGTACGAGTCAAGAAAATGTCTTAAGTCGCATGTACGCCTTCCACGTACTATTTCTTGATACGTGTGTGATTCAAACTAGTTGTACTAGCTGCTCACGTTGTTGGCTTTCTACCTGAAGTTTGCACCATGCAATGGATTTAGCAAGCTGGTATCTTTGAATTGCTTCTATCTTTTTTCTGGTTTGCACTCAGATTGGAAAGTCGGATATTGGTGCTGGCTGCTAGCAATCCACTCAGTCTCCGGATTGATCTACTTGGATCAATTTGTTCCGCCATATCTTTTTCCCTTTGAATCTGAACCAACTGTGGGTGTTGCCTAATCAATTTGCTTTCTTGCACGTACGTACACCAGCATAGCTGTGTCTGGAAGCAGCTCTTCTTTTTAGTCAAACCAATTCTCTTCCATTGATTGGATACGTGATTCCTGGCCGGTTTGTATTTGTCCTCTCTTTTTCCATAACAGGGAGCAGATACACACGAGGAGTACTCAAGGGCAACTCTCTGGATCGCTGTATGTTTTCCTTGTACCTTGATCCATACATATTCCTGGCGTTGAATTCTCGTAACGCTGGCCGGGCTGGAATCTGACTCGGACTCCTACTTTCGTACGGAAACGAATCAAAAGAAGCGATCAACCGGGCCGGAATCTTTTGTCTTCTTGCTGCTGCAGTACGCATGCAAAAGTAAACCGGAGTGCTCTCAGCCACGTCCCGCTTGAGGCGCTTGTTTGCGCCGCTTGCGGTTTTGGATCAAAACAAAATACGCTGTCCGGATTGGTGTAAAACTCGACCGCCGAAGCCGGATGGGATACGTGATGTCCACAACTTCGATCATCATCAGCTCGGCGAGTTCGTTCCGAACCTCTCGATCAGGCAGACATGAAGGACGCGCGGACGCGGGAGCGTTGGCGATGTCGAGCCCCCGGGCATTAAGCCGGCGGATTTGATCAGGAGCGCACGAGACATGCGGGTGATGTTGACATCGAGCCCCAGGTCGCTGCCTTGGTTTGACGCCGTTGTTGATGAAGATTGTTGATGAATGGATCCCGCCCGAACCATGATTCCAAGCGCCGCTGGCCCCACGGTGGGCGCCAACTGTCGTGGGTTTGTCACGGCACATGTCATCTCATGATGACTTCGTAGGTGTGGGATTTAGACGGCATAGAATCTTCCGGGAGCGGGATTGCACACAGGAGAGCGATTTATACAGCTTCAGGCCCCGGGAAACATCATCCGGTAAAAGCCCTACATGCTGTTTGTGGCTAAATCTTATTCCGTATGCCGATGAGCGAGTCGCCGATGAGGCGGCTCTCTCTGTTTTGTTGTGTCTAGTCTATTGAGATCTTAGAGGTTTTGGTGCGCCTTGCCCCTCCTTATATAGGTGGAAGGGGCAGGCTTACATGTGGTGTCCCTAGTAGGATACAAACTAGGGTTTCTATTACAAGTCAGTTCGTGGAGTCCTTGTGCGACTCAAACGTTAAGTCGCCTTGTTGGACCTTCTCCATGTTGGGCCGCATTTATCATATGTTAGGATATCCATATCCTATATCCTCGACAGTGGTGTCAGCAATCTTGGCAAAAAGAACCAAATGGAAAGCAAATGTCCCAAGCGTCGCAGTCCAGGTGGGCTTACGCCAACCACGTTTGACGGAGGGAGAAGAATCAAATAACTCTTTTGACAAATGCCCCCAATTCGTCCGCTCCTCACCTCGGCGAAGAAGAAAAAGCAAACAAAGCCATGCAAGTGCGAGGCGCACAGTTATATAGTTTTCCCCACTCCGTTGACTGTGGCGGTTCCCCCAGTCCATCGCCTCGGGAATGGGAAGTGGTTCCCCCGACACAACACCACAACTCTACGGAAAGTAGATGTCAAAGCCATGATATCTCATGACGCACAGTTTTCAGATGACAGGCAACCAGATGCACAGATAAGAAATTACAAAGTAATGCGACGATTTAAAAGTGCAACATGGCATACAAGCATACACATGAAATCATATCCACAATCATCAACATGGACTAGCAGGCAAAACACCACCGGACAACAGGACAGGGGCTCATAGCAAGTGGTTAGCTTGCCTCGGGGCTACGTAGTTGTTCTCTGGTTCGTCGAGGAAGTGAAGATGTCGCGGACTCGGACACCGGGAGCCCTATACCGCGTCGCCGGGACGGTATCGGATTCAACACGCGCCACCCGGAATATTCACTGGAAGGAGGTGAAATCCACACCACTGGAAAGGTCTCACAGAGATAGGAATTTAGGAATTTGAATCACCCCAAACGGAGTTACGGTTCAAAAAATATTAATGTTTGAAGTTTAACTCACCGGGAAAAAGAAAAACAGATTCCGCGGGAAAAAAACTGCACGGGCCGCGTCGCCGCGCGACTTGGGCCGTTGCTGGGCCGTCGCGCGCCGCGCGCTGCGCTGCGCCAGCGCCCGGGCGAGGCAGGCCGAAGGTGGGCCGTGCTGGGCTGCGCGGCCGCTGCGCTGCTGGGCTGGGCCGAGAAAACGTTTCACAGAAACGTATCGAGGGAGAAATAAAAGAAGACGAGCTGGTCGTCGTCCTCCTGCGCTCCCGTGCTGGAACGGCCGGGATCGGCCGGGGATGGCCGTGGGGACGACGGGAGGACCGGCCGGAGGCGGGTGCGGGCACGCCGTGGTCCACCGCGCCCAGGGGAGGCGGTTCTGACGGCGGGGACGGCCTCCTTCTCGCGCGCCCGAGCTCGAAGAGCTACGGCCATGGTGGCCACGGTGGAGAAATTTTTGTGGTGCTTTTCTCGTGTTCTTGCACCAGATGGGAGAGCAGGGGAGAGGGTAAATGGGGAGAAGTGGCTAACCTTCGCTCGGGCTGCCCAGGGAAGTTCTTATATGGTGGGAGGGAAGGGGAACTTGATGGCACCGACGCCACCGGTGCACCAACCTAGCTCCAAAATTGATGGGGAGGATAGGGATGTCTCCGGTCCGAGCCAGGGGAGCAGGGGAGGGCTTGGTTGCTGCTGGGTTGGTCCGGGTCGCGGGAACAGCAAGGGGGCCAGGGGAACAGTAGGGGAACCGGAGGAACAGGGGTGCGCAGGACGCCGACAGTGCGCGCTCCGAATGCCACGAGCAGCATCGACGCGTTCCCGACGACTCGGGGCACCAAATGGAACACCGTTTCCACCACTGGGTTCGTAACGATGAGAGGAACACAACCAAACAAAAATCCCACAGGGATTCCAAACTTTGTAAAATAGAATTTTCAGAAAAGCAAAGATACCGAAGGTGCTCGACGAAATGACAGAGGCCTTGCACAGCTCAGAAAAATCCCCAAAAATTACCACTGAGTACTTGTGGCATAAGGAGGGTGTCTATGGAGTATGAGCTCAAATGGGTACAAGGAAATTGGGTTTCGAGGCGGTGCCCAAAAGAGGTCATTGTGGCATGGTTATACAAAAGTGGCTTTGCCAAAATGATAGGGAGCTGATCTCCTGGATGTGTGTGTCCAATATATGTGTGATCACATCTGCTAAGTATCATGGCTATATGAATTATTTGGCTATGGGTTGTTTTGGAGGTCGCCAAATGGCACTATTTTTGGCTTACAAAGGGAGTGGTGAAAATATTGCTCAAATGGATTTGGCTCCAAAAGATGAAGTGCAGGGAATGCAAAAATATTCATCCCCTGAATTTATCAGAATTTATAGAGATGCATAGCTTGACTCAAACATTTCTGGATCAGAAAGGGCAGTTTGGAAAATAGTGCCTAACTTGGAAATATTGCATTGGAGCATGCAATATTTTTGCATGGATTGTCTTTATACGGATAGGGGAGTCCTCTGGTATTTTTAGTGGAATTTTTCAAGCTATGGAAATAGGCTTTCCTTTGGTAGGTGGAGAAAAGGGTTTAAAAGTCCGATAATTAGGGCTAGGGTTTTCGAGGGAAAACCTAAGCATCAAAATTATCACGGGTGATGGATTGGTTCGTGAATCACTGGGAAATTCTTGAGGTAGTAACTCCCAAGTCAATTCATCTTCAAAGATTTGAAGAAATATTTAGGGAAAAGAGAAAAAGTTTTTCAGGTGTCAGAAAACACCACTAAAATTAGGTTTGAATTTTCGGGGTGTTACACGCTTGCTGTAATAACTTATGCCTGATACAATATTCTTTTGATGGTGTGCCTGTACACCTTGTGAATTTGCATGAGATGTAACAAAAAAATCTTATGTGTTAACTCTGCAAAATTCAATGGTTTGGATGACCCTTTTGTTTATCTTTAACTGTAAGCCGGCTTTCGCATGGATTCTCACTGTTGCATCTCACTCTGTAAAAACAGTGTCAGTTAAGTCCCCATGGGCATCATAACTGATTGAAATTACAGGAGAACAAACAGGCCATATAATCGCGAGTCACATCAAGCTTAAGTAAGATAGACAAGAAAATAATGGCTTAAAAATTAGCCGGGTTATGGGATTGCAGCTGTACCTTAAAGATAATCAGCCCCCATGACCAAAGTGGCATCATGGCCGGGTCATTAGGTTTGAAGCTGTGCTTTCATGAAGCAAGCAGCCCCTAAGACCAAAATATGCAATGGCGGGTCTCTTTCTTTAGAGTTTCCGGCTCATTGTTCTCATAGGATAATACAATGGCGGGTCTCCTCTTTCAGGAGTTTCCGGCTCATCGTTATAAATAATACAATGGCGGGTCTCCTCTTTCAGGAGTTTCCGGCTCATTGTTATGAATATGATGAACTTGAACAGAAATAAGTAAAAACTGTAAAGTAAATGCATAAAAGAGGTGATTCTTTGGGCACATATATCTTTATTCATATATTAGATCAGCAAGCCGCCTCATTAAAAACCTTCCAGTCCCCTTAGGTACCCTGGTAAGGAAAAGAGTGCGTCTGAAACCTGCTGTCTTTTTACATCGTGTGTTACATCTTTGAACTCAATTCTAATACTAAGTGTAGTAAGGACGAAGCTGTGCTATGTTCCACGGCCTGTTCCTTTCCTCCAATGCTTTGGTGCTGTGATCAGTATCGTTCACCCAGTCACTTTTCTCTCTAGCATCAACCAAGTAATATGACCCGTTGTGCAATTTCCGGCTTATGATAAAAGGTCCTTCCCATGGAGGTGACAGCTTGTGCATCCCAGCCTGTGATTGTGTCAATCGCAAAACTAGGTCACCCTCTTGAAAAGTTCTCGTTCTGACCCGGCGAGCATGATAGCGCCGCAAATCTTGCTGATAAATTGCTGACCTCTCTAGGACTCGTTCCCTTTCTTCTTCTAACAGATCAACTGCATCTTGCCGGGTTTGCTCGTTCTCAACTTCAACGTAAGCCGCCACACGGGCGAGTCATGTATGATATCACTTGGTAAAACAGCTTCTGCTCCATAGACCAGGAAAAACGGTGTTTGCTTGGTTGATCTATTTGGTGTGGTATTGATACCCCACACAACTGATGGCAGTTCTTCTACCCAAGCTCCTGCTGCTCTCTTACATGGAACCCGGAGTCTTGGCTTCAAACCACGGAGCAATTCTTGGTTTGCTCTCTCTACTTGACCATTGGCTTGGGTGAGAAACTGACGCAACATCCAAGCGTATGCCCTTCTCAGCACAAAATATCTCTGTCTCGCCAAGGGACATGTTTGTCCCATTATCTGTGATGATACTATGTGGTAGCCAAAGCGTATATGATCGCTCCAAGAATTTCACCACTGTGATTGCCTCGCAATTTGTAACTGGCATAACCTCAACCCACTTGGTGAATTTATCTATGGCGACTAAGAGGTGTGTTTTCTTACATGGAGACATCTGAAAGGGACCCACCATATCAAGACCCCATACTGCAAAAGGCCATGTGATTGGTATGTTCTCAACTCCTGAGCCGGCACATGAGCTTGCCTGGCATATCTTTGACATCCATCACATCTCTGGACCAAATATTCCGCGTCTGCCAGGGCGGTTAACCAGAAAAATCCGTGTCTGAAAGCTTTTGCTACCAAAGACCGGGTCGAAGCATGATGACCGCAGTCTCCCTCATGTATTTCTCTGAGAATCTTCTGTCCCTCCTCAGGGGAAACGCAACGTTGAAACACCCCTGAAGGACTTCTCTTAAACAGCTCTGTGCCAATAACCACATATGACTTGGCCCGGCGCACAATTTGCCGGGCTATGACTTCTTGCACTGGTAACTCGCCTCGCAGGAGATAAGCAATGTATGGCTCAGTCCACTCTGGTCTTTCATGCACATGAGCAACTAAATCTGAAACTTGATCCGGGCATCCCAGATCTCTTCGCTTCTATTTTGACTGATGGGTTCCATAGCTCATCCAAGAAAACATTTGGTGGAACCGGCTCTCTGCGTGAGCCGAGTCTCGACAAAGCATCTGCTGCCTCATTTTTCCTGCGATCGATGTGATCCACCTGATAGCCAGAAAAGAACCCGGCTACCTTGTCTACTTCTCTTCTGTAAGCCGCCATATTTGCATCTTTTCGGTCCCAAGTTCCAGACACCTGCTGGGAAACGAGGTCCGAGTCTCCAAAACAATGAATGCGCTTGATGTTCATCTCCTTTGCCATACGTAACCCGTGAAGTAGGGCCTCATACTCTGCCACATTGTTGGAGCAATCAAAGTGAATTTGCAAAACATACTTCAACTTTTCACCTCTTGGTGATGTGAGCACCACGCCGGCTCCTGATCCTTCGAGCTGCTTTGACCCGTCAAAATGCATGACCCAGTTTTTGGTGCTGGGTGTTTGCTGTGGCATGCTTAACTCTGTCCAATCATTAACAAAATCTACCAAGGCCTGAGACTTGATAGCAGTGTGTGGCTCATAACTGATGTGATAATCACCCATCTCTATCGCCCACTTGGCGACCCTCCCGTTGCATCTGAATTTCTGATAATTTCTGCTAGCGGGATCGAACTAACAACTCTGAATGGATGCTCCAAAAAGTAATGCTTCAATTTCCGGGTCGCCATAAAGACACCAAAAACAAGTTTCTGCCAATGTGGATACCTCTGCTTGGTTTCTGAAAGCACTTCACTAACATAGTAAACCGGCCTCTGGACCGGGTGTTCTTTTCCTTCCTCTTTTCTTTCTACTACCACCACGGCACTCACTGCACGTGGTCCTGCTGTGATGTACAACAACAAAGGTTCCTTTGGAGCAGGAGCCGCCAAGATTGGCGCCTCTGCCAATGTTTGCTTCAACAACTCAAAAGCATCATCCGCTTCTTTGTCCCACACGAACTTGTCTGATTTTTTCAAGAGCCGGTAAAGTGGTATTGCTTTCTCTCCTAACCTCGAAATAAACCGGCTTAGGGCTGCAATGCATCCCGTAAGCTTCTGAACATCAGCCAGCTCCTCTGGCTTCTTCAAACTCTGTATGCTTTGATTTTTGCCGGGTTAGCCTCGATTCCACGCTGTGACACAATGTAACCGAGCAGCATCCCCGCTGGAACTCCAAACACACACTTGGTGGGATTGAGCTTCATCTTATACTTCCTCAGATTAGCAAAAGTTTCCCTCAGGTCATCAATGAGTGACCCGGCTTTCTCTGACTTGATTACTACATCATCAACATAAGCATGCACGTTGCGGCCAATCTGCTTCGCAAAACAATTCTGGATGCACCTCTGGTAAGTGGCCCCTGCGTTCTTCAACCCAAAGGTCATATTTTTGTAACAGTACGCCCCAAAAGGGGTTATGAAAGCTGTCTTTTCCCAATCCTCCTCATTGAGCTTGATCTGATTGTAACCCGAATATGCATCCAAAAAACACAAGAGCTCGCTGCCTGCAACTGCATCTATAATCTGATCAATACGAGGTAACGCAAAAGGATCTTTGGGACAAACCTTATTCAAACTGGTGTAGTCTATGCACATCCGCCATTCATTATTTTTCTTCAACACAAGTACCGGGTTAGCCAACCACTTGGGATGGAAAACCTCCATGATAAAGCCCGCAGCCAAGAGCCGGGCTACTTCTTTTCCCACAATCTTTCTTCTTTCCTCATTCAATCTGCGCAAACCCTGCTTGACAGGTTTTGCACCCGGGTTAACATGTAACTTGTGCTCAGCGAGTTCAGCAGGTACGCCAGGCATGTCACTAGGTGTCCATGCAAAAACGTCCCTGTTCTCACGGATGAACTCGATGAGCGCGCTTTCCTATTTGTCAGTTAAATTGGACCCCACGGCGAACTGCTTGGAAGAATCGCCGGTGTGAAATCAACCATCTTAGTATCTTGGGCGGGTTTGAACTTTTCTTTCTCTTCAGCCGTGGTTCTCTGTAACACGGTTCTATCAGCCGGGTCTACCTGAGATGTAGTACCGCAGCTCCTCCTTTGCACATGCTCGTTCTGCCAAAGCTGCATCGCCGTTGTCACACTCAGCCGCCATATCCCGGCTTCCATGAATAGTAATAACTCCATTTGAGCTTGGGATTTTCAACTGTAGATACACGTAACAGGGCCTGGCCATGAATTTGGCAAAGGCGGTCTTCCAAAGAGAGCATGATACGGGCTCTCCAACTTCACAACTTCGAAAGTAATTTTCTCCATACGAAACTTGTGCTTGGACTCACCAAACGCAACATCAAGTGTTATTTTTCCCTCCGGGCTATGTGACTTCCCCGGTACTATCCCATGAAATATGGTGTTGGTCGGCTGCAACTGTGACTTTTTGAGATTCATACGCAAGGAGACCCGGTGATTCAATATTGGGCGGGTGGTCCTCTCTACTCCATGTTACAGGAACTTCTGAGTACTTCAAATATTTCGGTACCGCTGATGAAACCATATTAACTGAACGCTGAATCAACTTTTTCTCTCTCTTTGATGTATTGAGCGTGTGAACATGATACCCGCCAAGACGTTTCGGGTTTTCCTGATAACCCCCTTGATTTTCTCTGTTCTGGTTGTTGTCAGGCTTGCCGGCTTCTGGATTAGCATTAGGCGCAGGACCATTAGCCGGGTTACCTCCACGGCCGGGTCCTCCACCGTTTCCTGCACCGCGCATTACCCTCTGGATTTCCATGTTCTTCCATCTCTACAGATCCACGCACTGCTCCAAGGAGTGATTGGCGGGTCTGCCATCTCGACTGTGGCGCGGGCACGGCATCTTCATCGGATCAAAGTGACCCGGAGGACGCGGTGGCCCACGATTGTTGTTACCTCCATTGTAGTTGTTCCCTCTGAAATTTCCATCTGTTCTGGGTCTCGCTGACCCAGTATTTGTGTTTGCGACTAGATCTGAATTATCCTCTGCGTGTGGCCTCTTATGATAGTTGTTGTTGCTGTTGTTGTTGTTGTTGTTTCTTCCTCCATTGTTCACATTACCCTTTCCTTTATCTTCCTCAGTTTCATCCTTGGTTCTATCTGTGTAAGCATGCTTGTTAGCTGCGTCCAACACTTCTCCCATGGTTATATCATTTGCTCCTGGGCTGTTCCTCATGCGACTCATTTTCTGAACAACCGGGTCATATCTGCAATTTTTCTCCAACGTTGACATCACACTAGTTGGCAAAATATTAGTGGAAGAGTGAAGGATCTCTGTAATCCGGCGCGTCCAGTTGCGTGCTGACTCGCCCTTCCTGTGTACACACCGATCCAGGTCCTCAATTGTGTATAACCTCTTGCACGTCCCATGGAAGTTCTTGATAAAAGCCGCCCTGAGCTGACTCCAGGAACTGATAGATTTCTCTGGTATAGTGTTGAACCATAGCTTCACCGCACCTTCACTCATCATAAGATACATAAACTTAGCACAAATATTTTCAGATGCATTACGAATACTCATAGCTATCTCATAACTATTTATCCATGTCTCAGGATCTATGCTAGGATCATAATTTGAAATTTTACTAGGTTCTTTGAACTTATCTGGATATGGCTCTGATCTGATGGAATCGATGAGGCACTTGGGACCCGCCATCGTTGATACTACTTCAACGTGCCCTGCCCTTGCTACTTGCTGATTAGATACTGAACCCGCCCGTGGGATTTCTCAGGCTCCTCCGGCAGGTACCACGGCGGGTTGTACATTGGCTGCGCGCCTCGCCCTGGAGCTATCAACTATGGCCTGAGCTCTTGACGCTGCTGGAGCCACCTGTCTCGGTTGTTGCTGTGGTACTTGATTTTGCTGACCCGCCGGATCCTGCTGCCCTGCGGCTGCTAACCCGGCTGGCCTTGGTGACTCGCCATGACGACTCCTGGTACGACGGCTGTGAAAAGTTGTTGAATGCAACGCGCTTTTCCGATGCGTGTAATTTGCTTGCTGGGCTACGGCCGTTCGTAGCATATCAATGGCGCGTCTTGCTTCTATTTCTGCAGGTGAATCGCCCAATGGAATACGATCTAGTGCAACTGTAGCTGCATATACATTGTCAGCCGGGTTACTGTAATGACCCGCTGGCGTGTGAAATCTGGGTTGTGGTGGTGGCATGGCTTCAATATCTCTGCCGGCTCCTCCGGGTGGTACAACTGGTGACCCGGCTTGCGCTGGAGCCGGCGGGTTAGCCACCATCGGTCCTGTAGCTTGAACTACCGGTGTTCCTCCAATCAACTGATTCTGCGGCGTATGGAATAGATTAGCCGGGTTAATGTGACCACCGCGGCCAATCAAACTTTGTTGTCTCTGTTGCTGTTCTCTGGATCTATTTTCTAATGCTGTCGCTGCTTGCCGTAAAAACTCGTCCTGCTGATCCAACTGCCGCTGCAGCGCCGCTTGCTGATCAAAACGCCGTTGTAACGATGCCATCTGCTGCTCGTAATTAACGCGAGCCGGGTCTGTTGCCCTGACTTGCGCTGCTGCCGCTGCTGGGGTTACAAGATTTGCTGTTGCTGCTGGAGCACTTGGCAGGTCACTAAGGAATCGCGGTGGGGGCGGGTTAGGTAAAGCTGATGTTCCTTGACCCGTCGCCCTCTTCGCCAAGAATCCAAACATGTTTCTATGTGCAGCCGTATTTTCTGACTCGGCACTAACTGATGCACGTTCTCCATCTACCCCGGCCTGCTGTTGCTCCTGAATAACTGGTTCTCTGATCGCCAAACCCGGCGCCGCTTGAACCGGCTGGGTTACTACCGCCAAAGCTGTTGTCGGGACTGGTTCTGTGTTGATTGCTGGAGCGGTGTAAACCGCAGCCCGGCGCACCGGACCCGGTTCTGACTCGATTGATAGAATACTCATATCAACAAGTTGCAACTTCTTTTCCGGAAGCTCATCTGGAAGGAACTCCGAGGTTAAGCGTGCTTGGCCCGGAGCACTCCAAGGATGGGTGACCGACCGGGAACTGGTTCCCGGGTGCGCACGAGTGAGGACAAAGTGCGCAGAAAAGACTAGTGTTGATCTGTGGGGCCAGTCTGGAGATCCTAGAGAGCTGCCAGGGGTGACAGGCCCGGCCCGGGGGTGGCCGTGGTGTTACAATTTGGTATCAGAGCCGACCCTCGCGGCAACACGGGCGTGTGCGGGTCAGGGGTGCCGGCACTGGGCGCACAGACGTGTACCAAGAGGGGAAGTTCCTGGACTGGGGGCGGACCGACGAGGGCGTCGGTCTTCTAAGGGGGGAAGGATGTGAGATCCTGGCTCAGGGCTTAACAGGATTGATAGAATACTCATATCAACAAGTTGCAACTTCTTTTCCGGAAGCTCATCTGGAAGGAACTCCGAGGTTAAGCATGCTTGGCCCGAAGCACTCCAAGGATGGGTGACCGACCGGGAACTGGTTCCCGGGTGCGCACGAGTGAGGACAAAGTGCGCAGAAAAGACTAGTGTTGATCTGTGGGGCCAGTCTGGAGATCCTAGAGAGCTGCCAGGGGTGACAGGCCCGGCCCGGGGGTGGCCGGGGTGTTACACTCGTACTCTTCCTCTTCTACCTCGTATCCATAGCGATCCTCAAACAATTCCAAAATTGATTCTGTATCATCATTGATCTGGCCACGTGGAGCCCAAGCCTGCTTTTCTGACCCGGCTCCCTGCGTGGCGTTCCCTGACTCAATCTTCGTCGTCCCAACTGATTCCTCTCCATCCGAGTGAACGGTGGTTCCTGCCTCAGATACAGAGTCTGAAAATTGCAGGGCAGGTTTCGATGTACCTATCATCCCAACGAAGACGTTGATCCGCCCGATCGGAACGACTGAGCCGGTCTCTAGTGAATCTGACTCCAGGCTCCACCCGGAATCGTCCACGACGTGCTCTCCTTGTAGATTGATCACGACCCGGCCGATGGCCAGGTTCTGCATGCCTCGCAAAGCTTCTCCCGTGATGATAACGCTTTTTGACGCTTGCCCCACGGTGGGCGCCAACTGTCGTGGTTTTGTCACGGCAGGTGTTACCGGGTGGTAACTTGAGA
This sequence comes from Poa pratensis, assembly GCA_947311845.1. Lineage (NCBI taxonomy): Eukaryota > Viridiplantae > Streptophyta > Magnoliopsida > Poales > Poaceae > Poa > Poa pratensis. Next base: position 30,641,224 of record CAMZMU010000053.1, on the reverse strand, counting down.
TTGGAGGCAAGGCGATCATAGCGTTCGGGAGATTGTTTAGCTCACTAGGGGAAAAGGATGTATCCTGGTTCAGCCTCTCCATAGGAGATAAAGACCTAATTCCAGCATGGTGTTTCTCTATTCTCATATCGATCTCGATCACCCGGCGGATAACAACACCGGCGGGTTCTGAGTCTAGGTTACAAAGGTTCTCTCGCTATAAGCTTGTATGTCTAAAGTCTCTCTCTAAAGTTCGTCCTATTCTATGTCCCAGGAGCCGGTTTATATAGACACCCGGGTCTCCTGGTCGATTACAAGGTAAGGCCGGGTCACGCCTGAACTCGGAGTCCTAACCAAAGTCTAACTCATCTATCTTGGCCTCCAAGTCTCGCATACCGCCTTCGGGTCTTCTAGAACCTTCCTTGTTTACACCGGGTTACCGACAAACTCCTCGGTCCATCAATGTAACCTGGCCCAAGATGATCTGGTGGGCCTCGCCAGTCTTTCCTCCTGGCGGGTCGTAGCTTCACTGTCCTTGGGCCTACCGGGTTATCTTTCCCCCAACAGGTTGCTTGACATGGTGATGGACGTGGGTTGCACTACATCAATCTGCTAGAGATGCTCTTACGGCCTTACGGGAGTGATCGGGATAATCACCAGAAGGAAAAGAATCAAGCTATTTCTACTCAAGTTTTATTTCGCTACATATATGATGAGGTAATCCAGATACACGAGGTAACCTTTGATGAACTAGATACATGAGGTAATTAATCTGGTCTACAATCATATAGTAGAGGCGAAGACGTCGTGGAAAGACGACAGAGTTGCGGTCTAGTGCTGCTTCTGGTGCGATTCCCTCCTTTGCCGAGCGATGAACTCGAACAAGCTCCCATCGAAGCAGCGGCGAACAGAATCCCTCGAGAGGAACCCTTCCTCGTCCTTGGCGAGCACGTACAGCAATATTCATTCCCCCTTGCTCGCTATCATGAATACATAAATTCAGACACGAGCATTAGGAAGCAACTCAAATGAACGGTTAAAATCAAATGGAAATTTTGATGAGGGTTCACCATCCAAAGAAGTCGTACTGCAGCCGGTTGCCTTCGGTCATCTTCCAGACCTCGCCGAAGCTGAGCTTGTCAGGCGCCGTCCGAGCGTTCTTGTTGAAGATGCTCTTGAAATTTACCGGCATGAACCTATTATGATTCATAGTTTGAACGTACGTGTTTTAGTACAGATCGGAAGACCGTGGGATGATTTGAACTACTAGCAAGTAAGCAAGTTTGGAGACTTTCAGGTTACCTCCCCTTCGTGTCGTAAGTTGAGGAATCGCTGCCATGCTTATCCCTGTGGATGTTTTTGATGTGTACGGGGAACATGGGAGATGGTATCCAGCTCTGTACCGATCATGAAAAAGCCAAGATGAACAAGAGTTTTGTTGTATTCTCTTTAACCAATAGACCATCTCAGGTTAACATCCTAATTTGTACTGACCGATAGACTTGGGTAGCTTAGACCAACATTTATGGCAATTGCCAGTATGAAGGACACGATGACGTTGAAGCACAGTGCCCGCATTCCCGCAATTCGTGCAACATATATAAGTACATAACCAAAAGTGTAGATATACTTGAGATCAATTCCGGGAAGGCCATATATGAGTCATCATGCGTAGCTTAGAGCATCTCCAACCACAACCCCCAAAATCGGCCCCCAAACTGTCCGTGGACACGTCCGGACGTGTCCGCGGATAGTGACCGGACCACCCCCAAAGTTGGGCTCCTACAACCATGCCCCCAAATCCACACCCCAAACTCATGCAATGACATGCAACATCGATCCAGTACATACCGGATCCAAATTAAAAAACAAAGTGGTCTAAATTCAAATGAAATTAACGAAGTTCAACAAGTTGTCCGATACAAGAATGAGAAGTGATCTCTTCTTCTTTTTCAAGGGGTGGTTCCACCGGATCCATCTAGGCCGAGGTCACGGTCGAAGATCCTCTTCTTCATCATGAGGATCCACTTTGCACTTGGCTCATCCAAGAGGCTAGCGTCTTGAAACATGATCTTTTGTTCCTCCGTGATTCTTGCTAGATGGACTTTCTCTTGCTCCACTGCTAGGGTATCTTGCATCTTCTTTTGCTCCAATTGGACCTTCATCCAAGCCTCCTCCTTCACCAACTCCAACCTCGCCCTCTCCAAGTCCATCCTCTCCTTGAGCCGCAGCCGATCAAACTCCATCCTTTCCCTTTGCAAAGCTATGAATGCATCATACCGCTCCGCCTTCTTCTCCTCCCTTTATTTCTCCAATTTTTTCATGGTTTCATCTTTGTTGGAGAAGATGTCAGTCCATGTGGCGGACAACTTTGTTGCGGCGCCTTCACGAGCCGCCCTATCCTTCTCCCACCTCCTCCCCATCATCCTCTTCCGGTTCACTCCGGGAGCAGCTTCGGACGGGCCATCCTCCTCTTCAAGTCCAATAGACACGGATGAGCTTGATCCATCATTGTTTTTCCATTTCTTGGACGGATTCTTGTGGTCATCATATTAAGAGATCCACTTCGGTTTGCCGGTCAATTCAAGCCAACAATTCATCACGGTGAATGGTTTGCCCTCGGTTTGATGGTACAAAGTGGCGGCCAATCCACACTAGCAAGCAAGCAAGTACAAGTTATTCAAAGAATGGTTCAGACACAACAATGGCAAGTGAAAAAATGATGAACAAAACCGCAAAACTTACATGAGTATCGATGTTGACACCACTTTGATTTCTATTGACCACTTGTGCATGGAAGCCGCAATACTTGTTCACCGATTCTTGGATGGATGCCCACCTATGTTGGAGAGAGCCGGCGTTCCGATCGGTCACAATGGCATGCGGTTGCACATTGTACTTTTGATGATTAAAGAGGGTATGGATCTTCTCCCATAACTTTGAGCCCTTTTGCTCGGTTCCACATATGGCATCCATGCTTGTGGCCAACCAAGATTTGCATAGCAAAACATCCTCATGAGTAGTGTAAGATATGCCTCTAGTCTTTGCCACCTTTTTCTCCTTGTCCGTCTTCTTCTTCTTGGTACCGTCGGATGGATCATCCTCACCCAAAGTGTAAAAGGGGGAAGTGTGGCACCCGCCAGATCCTGTGTTGGATCTCCCCCATATTGGATCAAATCCATCAAGAACTCTTCCTATCATGCTAACGATTAAACTACGGGCCTAATTTTTATCAAAACTATGCATTTCGGATAGAATTTCATACCTTCGGGTCGGCTTGACTTTCGTCGAACAGGTTGTCGACGTTCTGGCTGTCGGTCATGCCGGAAGATGCACGCGTCCGCTGGAGTGGGGCGAATCGGCCACCATCTCCTCCTCCTGCGTCGGGTCAACCTGCGACGGGAAGTCGTCCACGATGTGGCACGGCTCCGCCGGGTTCGTGGTCGAGGACGTCGACCTTCTTGCCGCGATGCCGGGTGGCGGAGGCGGCGTGGGCGCCGGATGCCGCCTCGTGGGTTCAGGCGTGAACATGGCGTCGGAGTTGGGCTGCGTGTCCGCATTCGCAATCCTCTCCGCCTCCTCCGCCGCCTTAATCGCCAGCTCACGCTCCCGCTGCTTGCGGCGCCGCATCCTTCGGGCGACGGTCTCCGGCTTTAGATCCGCGCCAAGCCACTGCTCAACCGACTACGACGATGCACCCTTCTCCGTTGAATCGACGGGCGCATCCGTCTCCATCCTATCTATCTCGGCGCCGGCGGCTACGGACAGTAGATTTCCGGGTGGGAGCGGCGGGAGAAATGAAAGTGTCTGGCGGGAGCGGAGGCGGAGTGGAGAAATGCTAGTGCCCGGCACGCGCCTATTTTTCGCTTCAAATTTGGCTTTAAATTTCGTGGTCCCGCGTTGCCAGGGCCGACGTGGCGGACGCGTCCGGGCGACCCCAAACTCGCCCCACATGTGGGCTGCCTTTGGGGTTTGCCGGACCGCCCGGACGTTTGGGCTCACTATAGGGGCCGCGGTTGGGTGACCGTTTTAGACACAAATGGTGATCGGGCTGTCCGCCTGGACGTTTGGGGAAGCTTTGGCAACCATGGTTATGGTTGGAGATGCTCTTATACTATTAGACAGAGTACCTCCGTAAGTCTCCCAGGGATAGACGACGCCGTCGCCATCCAGTCGAAGAAGGAGATGCTACTGCAGCACGCTCTTCTGCCCGTGCTCGTGCCCGTCCTCGGTCCCTTCAGGATGGTACACGTCAGGCACAACCAGAGCTCGAGCCAAGTCTGCATGCATGCATACTACTCCCTCCGTATATTTTAAATCTTGCACTAAAACATGTCTAGATACATGAGTGTAGAAAGTAGGTATAGAGTCTTATATTTTGATACGGAGGAAGTACATCTTAGTTAATAATGGTTGCTTTGTTGACGGATGAACCGAAGAAACAGGGCATTGGCATGCACTCACAGGACTTTGGCAGGCGCGACTCCAGGTCTGCCCAGATGGGCCGCTCGGCCGTCACCGGCGCCTTCTCCACTACCGGGACCAACGCAACTGTGTGATGGATTAATTTCTAGCGCGTCCTGATGTTCTTCTAGTACACGCGAGGAAGGAAGCAAGCACGGCGCCTGTGTGCCGCGAGAGCCAGAGGAAGAGGTGTGTACGATTGGTACGCACGTGAAGAAGAAGTGAGCAGTGCTGTGGCTCGTCGTGATTTGCCACCGACAGCCTTCTCTGCAGCGGTCTGTGTCGTGGCATTCTGTTTCTCCGGTAGAGCCGTTTTCCGTCCATGTCACATAGTCCATTCAACACAGTACTCACGCCTGTCACCATCCCGTGTATAGTAAGATACCGTATAATTTCGGTCGGTCGATCTGCTCGATACGGAAACGTTAATAACCACTGCTTTTGGGCAGCTGCGCAATCGTGGATTGCGAAAGGAAAAAGTCCATTTTAAACTTTGAACTCATAGAGGTTGGCCAGATTGAACCCCGAAATCGAAACCAACGGTGGGTTGCTATTAACACACACTAAAAGTCGTTGTGTTTTGCAGAATCAGAGTGGAGATTTGGTGCTCCGAAATTCCATGATCTCACCTTTTTCAAAAAATCAAAAAATAAATATTTTTTAAAAAAAATCTGAAAGAAATCATGCATCTTCTAAGCAATATATGCTACAAGCGAGCAAAATCGCAATGCAAAATACTTTACGGTGAGCTCCACAAAAATGACAAATGTACAGATTTCAGTATAGTGAACAATATATATGTAGTTTCAAATTTCTAACTTATGGGGTGATAGAGTGGAGGAAGACGAGGAGAGTCTGCCCTCGCCAATGGCAAAATCCGCACCTCAGTTTCAGACCTCAAGAGAGAGGCTCTCCGATGATGTTTCTACCCCCACGGCAGAATTTTCGAGTTCCACTACCGACGCAGAGGTTGCGTCTGCACTGTGAGGTTACTGCCGGGACAGAGCTTTCTGCAGAATTTGCTACTCTGACAGAAGCTGTAGTGGCGCATTCCACTCCTCTCGTTGTGCCTGTTTCGCCAGAGAAGGCTTTGTGATGGCGGTCTCGCGGATGTTCTCGGGAGTAAATGGGTACGCGGTAACACCTCCTGCAAAGCCGAGGGATGCAAAGCGTGTGACACCTAATTTGACGCCACAAACTCATAATCCGGAGTTTCTCACGTCACCAGCCACGGTCTCAGTACAGTCGAGTTCACCATGTACTCTAGAAGGGAGTGTAGGACGTGCGGGTGTTTCTTCTTCAGCTTGGTTGTCGCCAAACAATCCAGGAGGGAATGTAGGCATTGTGGCTAAATCGTCATGTACTCCAGGAGGGAGTGCGTGCCGCGATCGTGTACCGGTACCAGCGGAAGGAACTGTAGTGTTCCTAGGAGGCAGGTACTCGCAGTCGGAGGTGATTGCGTTCAGTGGGATTTCTGAAGAGAAGGCGAAAAATGTGCGTTCAAGTGCACATATTAGAGCCCAGCCCAATGCCGTTGACACACAATTGGAGAGAGCCCAGCAGAGGGCCTCGGAGTGGGAACAACACAATGATGCAGGTACTTCGTACATTTCGAAATTTACTATTGCTTCTATTCCAGATTCGGTTGTTACTGCTAGGGCAGCTAAGCTAGGGGTTTCTTTAGGGATTTCATCTAATGAAATTAGCAATTCGGTTACCCTCCTTAAACAAATTGATTTTCAAAGAAGTTTAACAACTTTAAAAAGGACCGAGGAGAAGGTTAAGAAGGGGGATGATTGTTCAGATAATACCATTTTAGATAAAGCAATCTTGCTTAGTACCGATCTAGAGGCAAAAGAGCAAATAGGCTCGGCAGGCCATGAGGACCTTGATATGCCTATTTCCAAGTTAAAATGTTCGTATAACAGAAAGAAACCTGACCTCTCTAACGTTCGTAGAAGTATTATAATTAAATTGAATTCTAAGAAGAAATGAGAGGTAGTTTCTAAAACAGTAATGGTTTTCGAGATACTACCTTCAGTGGTGAGGGATACTATAAAAGAGAACCAGCTAGATTTTTGTGCAATAATTGAAATAGGAAGGGACAATTTCTCCACTCCCTTTTTGAAAAATCTGTCAGAAGGACTTGAATATTTCTGGTACTGCCCTCCTCCTCAAGGAAGGTCGGGTGGCATACTAGTGGGTTTCAACTCTCAAACACTTCAGGTTACAAGTGTTTCCCCTGAAGAGAGGTGCGTAAAATTTCATATTTCATCCAAATTTGATAATTTCGAATGGTCCCTAGTAGTGGTTTATGGTGCAGCTCGGGATGCACAAAAGGGGGAATTCTTGGCTGAGCTAGTGCGTATTTGTGAGAATGAGCAAATGCCACTACTAGTAGGAGGTGATTTCAACATCATTCGTCGACAGGACGAGAAGATAATGATAATTTTAATGGGAGATGGCCTTTTATTTTTGATGCAATCATCGAGAGTCTTGAGCTGAGAGAAATAGATCTTTCAGGAAGACAATACACGTGGGTGAGCCGTAGAGAGAACCCCACCTACGAGAAATTTGACAGAGTGCTTGTAAGTATACCTTGGGAGCAAAAATTCTCTTTAGTCACTCTAAGAGCCTTTACTAGAGAGGGTTCCGATCACACTCCTTTACTTATGGATTCAGGGGAGCAAGCCCATTTGGGAAATAAGGCTACTTTTTCCGTTGAACTATCCTGGTTGCTTCAAGAAGGGTTGAAGGACATAATTATGAGAGAATGGGCATCGGTTCATCATGGTAGTACCCCCATGGAGATTTGGTAGAATAAGATCCGTCATCTTCGTACGTTTTTTAGGGGATGGGCTAGAAATGTAAGTAGTGTCTACAAAAACGAGAAGAATAGACTCCTTCATATTATACACACTTTAGATTTAAAAGCCGAAACCTATCCTCTTGATGTTTCCGAAAGGGAAACATTAAGGGACACAAACGATAAAGTGGCAAAGCTCAAGCGTGATGAGGAGTCCAAGTGGGCTCAGAGAGCAAAAGTAAAGCATATTCAGGAAGGAGGAAACAACACAAATTATTTTCATCTCATCGCGAATGGGAAACATAGAAGGAAAAAGATTTTTGAACTCGAACAGGAAGAAGGAACTATAATAGGTCAGGACAATATAAAAAATTACATCACATAGTATTATAAAGAGCTCTTTGGGGCACCAACCGAAAATCATTTCTTCTTAGTGGAGATGAACACAACTGATATTCCTCAGGATCTGCAGAAGAAAATGCTATCCTGACAGCCAACTTCACAGAGAAGGAGGTGTATGAAGCCATAATGCAAATGAAAAAGAACAAAGCACCGGGACCAGACAGGTTCCTAGCTGAATTCTACCAAAAATTCTGGGAAGTTATTAAACCTGATTTAATGAAGTTGTTTGAGAATTTCCAACAGGGACATTTACCACTCTTTCATTTAAATTATGGTACCATAATTCTACTTCCTAAGAAAGAAAATGCCATTCAGATCCAATAATATCATCCTATATGTCTACTCAATGTTAGCTTCAAGATTTTCACTAAGGTGGCAACTAATAGAATCACTAAGGTAGCTTAGAAAGTAATAAGCCCGACTCATACTGCCTTTATGCCAGGAAGGCACATCCTAGAAGGGGTGCTGGTCCTTCATGAAACCATACATGAACTTCATAGGAAGAAAATGGATGGTGTTCTTTTAAAAATTGATTTCGAGAAGGCTTATGATAAGGTTATATGGCCTTTCCTAAAACAAGTTCTAGGAATGATGTGTTTTGATCCTAAATGGTGTGAATGGGTGGAACAATATGTGCGCTGTGGGATTGTTGCGATTAAAGTTAATGATGATTTAGGGAGATATTTTCTGAACCAGAAAGGTTTAAGACAAGGGGATCCTCTATCCCCTTTACTTTTCAACATTATTGCCGACATGTTAGCTACCATGATCGCTAGAGCAAAGGAGGATGGTCAGGTGGCTGGACTTATACCCCATCTAGTAGAGGGCGGGGTATCAATTCTCCAGTATGCCGACGATACGATTATTTTCATGGAACATGATTTAGATAAGGCTTTAAATATGAAACTTATTCTCTGTATCTTTGAGCAGCTTTCGGGATTAAAAATTAATTTCCTTAAGAGTGAACTTTTTTGTTTCGGGAAAGCAAATGAAGTAGAAGAACAATATGGAACTCTCTTCGCTTGTAAGTCTGGATCATACCCATTTAGATATTTGGGTATTCCAATACATTTCTGAAGGCTCGAAAATGGGGAGTGGAAACCTGTGGAAGACCGGTTTGAGAGGAATCTCGCTAGTTGGGCAGGCAAACTTCTTTCTTATGGAGATCGTCTAATCCTCATCAATTCGGTTTTGACTAGCTTACCTATGTTTATGCTCTTTTTTTCGAAATAGCGAAAGGGGTACGAAAAAGAATGGACTTCTTTCGGTCAAGGTTTTTCTGGCAGAGTGATGGTCATAAAGGTAAGTATAGACTTACTAAATGGAACATTATATGTCATCCAAAAGAACAAGGAGGTCTTGGGGTAGAAGTTTTGGACATAAAGAACAAAAACCTTTTATGCAAATGGTTCTTCAAGATCCTATCAGAGGATGGAGTCTGGCACGAATTCATGCAAAATAAATATTTGCATTCCCATTCTTTATCCCAAGTAAAGTCAAAGCCTTTAGACTCTCCTTTTTGGAAGGGTCGCATGAAGGTAAAAGATGATTTTTTTCAAGAGAGGCGCTTTTACCGTAGGTAATGGAGAGAGTACCCATTTTTGGGAGGATGTTTGGCTAGGTGATAGACCTCTGTCAGAACAATATCCCTCGTTGTATAATATAGCTCAACGAAAATATGTTTCAGTAGCTATGGTTATGACGCAGGCTCCCCCACTAAACATAGGTTTTAGGAGAGCCTTGACGGGAAACAAATGGACTTCTTGGATTAATCTGGTGACTCGACTAATGGATGTATAACTCACCCATCAGCCCGACCTGTTTAAATGGAATTTGACGAAGTCTAACTTTTTGTAGTCAAATCTCTATATTTAGACCTCCTCAATGGCCACACACACGGTTCATTCGTAAATATATTTGGAAAATAAAGTGCCACTAAAGATTAAGTTTTTTATGTGGTTCTTAAACCGGAAAGTACATCTTAATAAGGACAATTTAGCCAAACGGAACTGGAATGGTTGTAAAAGATGTTGTTTTTGTGATCAAGAGGAAACAATACAACATTTGTTTATAACATGCCCTTTGGCAAAGATGGTCTGGCGTATCGTTCATATGGCTTTTAATTTAACACCACCAAATAATATTACTCACCTCTTTGGGAATTGGTTGGGGGGAGTCTCCAAATCTGATAAAGTACCGATCCGGGTTGGAGTATGCGCTTTGCTTTGGGCCATATGGAACATATGAAATGATTATATATTTAACAATGCAAAACTTTATTCCTTCATGCAGGTTATACCAATGGCTACGCATTGGATCCGTATGTGGTCTTGACTACAATCAACGGAGAAGCGCAACGAGATGGTTTCTGGGTGCAACCGACTGGATACGGTGGCACGGGACTTGTACACCTAGTGCAGCTGGCATTCTGATCTTAGGATAACATGTTAATGCAATGTCATGCATGGTTGTCTTTGTTGTTTAGGTGGTTGATACATGTATCGACTTTGTGTGATCCATGAATTTTTGTAATGACTGAATTTCAATAAAGTAATAAAGGCCGTATGCATCAATCGATGCAGAGGCTGGAACTGCCCCTTTTCGAAAAAAAACTCTGTGGTTGTTTAATAACATCTAAGAGGGTGTTTAGTTAGGCTTTTTACTTGGCTTTTGGCTTTGACTTATAAACCTAAAAAGCACCTAAATAGGTGATTTTGGCTTTTGGCTTATGTTGCACTATGGTATAATCCAAAAGTTAAAAGCCAAGCACCTATATAGGTGTTTTTTGGCTTATAAGCCAAAGCCAAAAGCTAACCAAACACCCTCTAAGTCTTGTGGTTAGGAGTTCTGGACCTAAACCTAATGAACATTACTCGGCCGTGGAGGCTTGAAAATGAATATGGAGTTTGGCAGCGTTTGCTGAAAAAAATATCTTCAGAAATAAACTCCGTCGCAAGTAGGGAAAAAAATTGGGGTTTCACAATTATGGTCAGGATTGATGAAAGCTAAACCCATATTATTCAACTTATGTGAAAGAGTCCTGGTATCTGGGAATAAAACTAGATTCTGGGAAGATGTTTGGCACGGGAGGATGCCTCTGGCAGCAGTATTTCCAAGACTATACGATGTGTCCTTTAACAAAAAAAATATTGCCGTGGCCGGATAGATTCGTACAATAAAATGGGACATGCATGATTTTTAGGAGGAACTTGTGGGGAGATTTAGCAACAGATTGGCACAATCCACTGCAAATAATCTTTGGTGTGGAGCTGCAGCAAGGAGAGGATAAGGTGGTGTGGAAACTGGGAAGAAAAGGAATTACTGTAAAATCCTTTGTACAATGCTCTCCAAACTGTGAAGGTTTTTAAACAACTGTGGCGTATGAAAATACCTGCAAAAATTAAAATTTTCCTACGGGTTGTAATGTGGGCGAACTCCGACTAAGGATAATCTCAAACAAAGAGGATGGGAAAATTTTGGACAGTGTATGTTGTGTGCTTTGGATGAAAGCATGCATAGACCATTTGTTCTTCTCTTGCCCCATTGCCAGGTTTGTTTGGAATGTTTTTCAATGTGCTTTTAACACACCTAGCTAGCCATATCCTCGGTTGCTAAATTGGGTGTGTGGACATCTCTTCAAAGGTTACGAGAACGTGGCAATCAAAGTTTGTTGGCTGGCTATCTTCTGGTCCATTTGGAAAGCCATAAACAAAGCATGCTTTGAAAATGATATGCCTAATGATCCATGCGATATAATATACTCAATATGTCATTGGATTGACTACTTGAGTGAATTGCAGAAACAAAAGGTTCACGAGGCGCTTTAACGAGGAACTGGAGTCCTGAAGAAGATGCTTATAGAAGTTTCAGCATATCAAGAGGGTGGGCACCAGACGTGTCGATGGATAGAAGTGGATAGGCTTTGTATGTAATGCCTGCGTCTGGTCCCTGGTGAAGCTGGGGAAAGGGATCGATCTTTGTAGACTCTTTAGATTTCATGTTGTTCACCTTGTTACATGTTTTTTCAGCACGGGAAACAAGTACATGTTGCGTTCCCAAAACGTAATAACTCTGTAGAACCTTAAGGCCTCCATTGCTGTGGAGGAAATGTAGAGGAATCCTAAAGGATTAAGAAATTTTCTAAAGTTGTCACTGTTCACGCATTTGATTCACAGGAAGTGTGGAATGGAAAACTACATGAAATTTTCCTTCCAATCTCAGTTTCAAGGCAAAACGTACAAGAAGTGAAAATACACTCTTACCATATTTTTCATTTCCTTTGCACAAGGAACGAGGGCAGGTTTTCACATGCCATCCTTTCCCATCCCTATCCTTTTCCTATTCCTTTGAATTTCCATTGCTACAAATTAAAGAAGCCCTAAATGTATTTATATGAAGCTGGGGATGTCCCTTTGATAAAAAAAGCTAAATCTTGTGGTTTGTGTTATGTTGGGCATGCGACATTGATCACCGACAATCTCAATTTGTAAAACTCTGATTTGTGGTTTGGTTGGCTTTATCTATGCAATTAATACACGTCAAATATTTCTACGGTTTTGGCTATCCACGTCTCCCCAAAAGCAGTGGATCATCTAATGTCAATCCAGGAAGGACACCCGGAGCTATGGTGCACAGTCTCCCGGGAGCGGTCCCACCGTATGTCCAGTCCATGTTACAGCAGAAAATATCAAAATACTTTCGCGACATTGTTGCAAAAGTTGAGCACTCTTAAGCGGAGTATCCCATCAAAACCTTCACCGAATATTCTTGATCCATCAAATTGAATTCGATGAGACAAATTATTGGGCAACATGTGATATTTCTTGTATGTAATCCTAATTTACCTTTTACTTTTGTGTCAACATGTAATGTAAGGACAATGCATAAACTATTTTGATTAAGTCGAAGGAAAATATTGGAAAAACACAAATGATCTGTCTTGGGCTCGTGGGCCGTGGCAGAGAAATCCAGCCGAAAGACCGACCCAAAAAGATCGAAGACTGAAAATACTGAAGGTAATATGGTATCATTTTGCGGAAGACCAAAATTTCTAAAGACAGAAAAGACCGGGCCGTTCAAACCGAAAAGACCGAACGCCCGGTGTCATGGTCCTTAGAAAAAACACTAATGATGATGCGTAAACAATTAAAGAACTCTGCAATTTGTTGAAAAGGACTGCCAGCTGCTGTATGCATTCTAGACCAGTATCAAGTAACATCGATACCTTTCTGCTTTTCTCTGCCGTAGACAGAGTGCGAGACAAATGCTTGGAGTTTGCAAGCACCACTAGCTAGTTCTCCTGATGCATGCGTATAATTCAATACTTCCGCAGCCGAACTAGATCGTTTCCTAATTTAACTGATTAGCCGTAATTGTTTTAGCCCTTGATTCTCGGTGCTGCCCTCCTTGGAGGCTTCGAGTCTTCGACCAGTTAATTCCAAGTCCCAATTTCATTTGCCACCCTTCTTAATCACCAAGAGGCAAGAGCTATAGCACTACAGCTCCACCCACATTGGCCCTTGCTAGCTTGCCATGGCTACAGCTCAACGCGAGAGCGACCATGAAGTCGCCACCGTGGACGAAGAGGAGACCCTGGCTCCGACGAGGCAACGGTTGTGGGTGCTCTACCGAGGCTGCTGGCTGAAACCGCAGACCGCGGAGAGCGTCAAGCTCGTGGAAGCCCAGTTCGAGCCGCGCCCTGATGACCTCTTCCTCGCCACCTACCCCAAGAGCGGCACCACCTGGCTCAAGGCCCTCGCCTTCGCCGCCACCAACCGCCACCACCACGCAGCCGGCAGCGACGCCCACCCGCTGCTCACCAACCACCCTCAGGACGTCGTGCCGTTCCTCGAGCTACCTGACCGCCGGCTCCACCCTGTTTCCAGCCTCGAGGCGCTCGCCTCCCCGAGGCTCCTCTGCACCCACATGCCGTTCGCGCTGCTGCCCCTCGCGTGTCCGCTCTCGGCTGCAAGGTCGTGTACCTGTGCAGAGAGCCCAAGGACGTGCTCGTGTCCTACTGGCACTTCGCGAGCAAGGTGCACCCGGACTTCACCTTGGATAAAGCTTTCGAGCTCTTCTGCGACGGGGAGTCCTCGTATGGGCCTATCTGGGAACACTACCATGGGTACTGGCGGCAGAGCGTGATGGAGCCCCATAGGTTTCTCTTCTTGAAGTACAACGACATGATGGCCGACCCGGTTAGCCATGTCAAGATGCTGGCCAAGTTTCTCCGCGTTCCATTCTCCGAAGAGGAGGTGCGCCAGGGCGTCGTGGAGGAGGTTGTGGATCTTTGTAGCTTCAACAAGCTCAAGAATCTGCCGGTCAACTCGTCCGGAGTATCAGATCGGTTCTCTGCAGGGTTGCCCATAGAGGTTTCGTCATACTTTAGGGCCGGGAAAGTGGGGGACTGGGCGAACCATTTGACCCCAGAGATGGCAAAGAAACTGGATGACATCGTTGAGGAGAAGATGAGAGGTTCAGGCCTCAAATTCTGACACGTGATGTTCATCTCCCACTATGATCATGTTGCTGGCTCAGTCTTTCGAAGTTGCTTATATGGTTAGAATGTATGTGTGAGTTTTTGAGTGCATGTTTGCGAGGGTCCGCGTCTCTAACGTATGTTCTCAAAACAATCATGCATTGCAAGCCAAACACATATTATGTATTCTGCAATAATAATGCGAAAGACTTTGTAGTTAATTTGATGCACAGTTACCCTGCTTGTGGGTTACCACGGGAGGCAACCGGTTTGCCCATATTATTCCGAGATAGTAGTATTTTGTAATGCCTATTTTACTTTTGTTGCAGAACTTTTTAAATTAATCGATTGAGGCCAATGTTTTGCCCCTGTTTCAAAGAAATGGGAGAAATAGATCAGTGCATATATTAAACTTATTACAAGTTTTAGGGTGGTTTGCATTTTTAATAACTGTTCATCCACCACAATCTAAGGGTGTTAAAATAGACGGTACCACACTAACGTTACCAAACGGTTCCACTGTACTAAAAATTATGTGGGACCGGTACCAAAATTATGTGGGACCGGGTACCCAAATTGTGAGTCTCGGTACCGCATGGTGGACAAAAAAGGAAGGAAATATTGGAATTGGATCGGTTAGCAGTGAGGAAAAAAAACTAGATCAGATTTGTTGGCTGGTCACGACGTGTGGAACTTGGACTGCACAGTTTGCAACGAAAAAGAAAGTAGAAAAGGAAGGAGATCAGATCAGAGAAAAGGAAGGAATAAGGCAACGGAAAGAGTGCATTCAGATCCGAATTTTCTGGGAAGGTTTTACGTGGTGGGCTAGAAAAAAAAAGGGCCATCACGTGGTGTGTAGGAAGGGAAGGATAAAAGCTTGGTACGTGTGCAGATTTGTTTCACTGTCCAGATCGGAGAAATATTGGTGCGGTGGTAAAAAAAAGGGGCACATGTTTGAAAGTTGCATCCGCGATGTATTCAACTTATTTGGATCCGTGGCGTGCATTAGTCTGTCATGTTGTGTTTGAGGTGATTTGCGTGGTTCGTTTGCACGTTGCAGTACGACGGATTGTGTGTCTCAATCAGGTTTGTGGTGCCAAATATGGAGGGTGAACGGGGTTAAACTTCAACAAGTTGTTTTTTTTCTAAGGAAGTACATCAAATTTTAATCAACGGCTAACAAAAATTGTGTCTTAATCAATGGCTAAGAAAAATCACAACCGACGGTACCACGGGTACCCGTCACAACCACCGTAAAAGAGCTCTAAACTTATTTTACGTTAACATGTTTTATTATGGTAAAAATAGTGACATCACTCCCGAGAGGATTCCACCGCACATGCTGAAGTTTACATGTTAGGATCTGGCCAAAGTTTATCTTTTATTCCAGGATTTCGGATGGCTATGAGAAACCTTGGCCGTAGAGAGATAAGCATAGGTCTTTATCTTCTCTAGGTATTTTCAACCTTTAATGGAATTGTTGTGTGTTGTCAAAAAAATATTATATGATATGTGAATGGAAATATTGTGTGTTCTCAAATAATATTGTATGATCTGTGTTAGAGCATCTCCACCGGGGGCCTCCAAGTGACCCCAAAGGCCCATTGGGGTCCGGACGGCCGAAAACGCCACCAGCGGCACCCCCAAAGGGTCACCCCGAGCAAAAACATGTCCGGCACCCCCGAAGAGGCCTCCAAATTTGGAGGCCCTCTCGGGGGTGCCGGACATGGGGGCGGACATGCGTCTGACAGGGGAGGCCCGCCCGTCATAGAGACAGCGCAGCGCGCCCAAATTCCCCTTCGTCTACATTGCCGCCCCCGGCGCCAAAATTCCCAATCTTCCCTCCATTTCCAAAACCCTTGCGCCGCCGCCGCCGCGAGCTCCTCGCCTTCCGCCACCATGCCGCCAAAGCCCGTCGGCCTCGCGAAACCCAAGGGGGGTCGCAAGCCGCCGGCGTCGTCGCAGCCGAAGAAGAAGCCGATGAAGCGGGAGCCGCAGGAGTATTCGGTGCCGCTTAAAAAGGTGCCGCTGAGCCAGGGCGTCCTGCGCTCTGCCGCCTCCCACCTTCGGCAGATGAGGCAACTGAAGGCGAAGGACAAGGCGGCTGGTGAGACCGCCGAGATGTTGATCGCCATGAGCCAAAGCAACTCAAGCCCGGGGGGCGCCGGCGTCTTTTGCGGGTCGCCGTCTGCCCCGGGCTTCTTCGACGACACCTTCGGCTACCAGACGCAGCAGTCGCGGATCCCCCCCCCCCCCCCCCCCGACGCCCTCGATCTGAACGAGACACCATTGGTGTTCAGCGAATCGCCGGCGATGCGGCGTACGGCAGCCAGAAACGCCGACGCGACTGCTTCCCGCGGCCTCCTCTTCGGCAACGCGGTCGACCAACTCGGCCAGGTGCGTGCTATTTATCTTCCTGATCCGCGCCTATTTATTGTGTTCCCGGCCGATTGTTTGTTGGGCGCACTTATTGCGAGCGGCCGGATGCAAATTGTTGGTGTGTGTACTTATTGCGAGCGGCGGCCGGATGCAAATTGTTGTATTTGTGTCGTAGGATGGTGACGCCGAGGTGATGAATGGAATCATTGCCGGTGATGCAACTTATGTCCACGCCGACACAGATCAGTTCGGCCAGGGCGACGAACAGGATGGCGGCCACGGACAGGACCAGGAAGAGGAGGGTGACGAAGAGGACGGTGACGACGACGAAGATGGCGGCAAGAAGGCAGGTTGCAGAGGCCAGACTTGGACCGACACGGAGGACGTGTTGTTGTGCGAGGCGCGGATGAATGTGAGCATGTGCACCACGAAGGGCGCCAACCAAAAGAGGGATGCATATTGGGCACGCATCCATAAGGACTACACCGAAAGAAGGTCGTATCCACCTAATGATGATTTGTCCGATCGCAGTGTCAAATCGGTGTAGAGCCGTTGGGGCGTCATCGCGGCTCTCACTAGCAAGTTTCATGGTTGCCATGAGCAAATCATGAATAGAGATGAGAGATGATTTGCCCGAAGCTTTGCGACTGCCCGAAGTGGAAGCGCCATACAAGCCGAGTCGACTGCCGAGAAGAAGAAGATGCAAGAAGCGTCCGACAAGAAGTGGGTGCTCTACTTCAAGATGCAAAAGAACAAGCTCAAGGCCCAGGAGAAGAAGGAGGAGCGTCTGTTCATGGCCACCAACACGAGCGACATGAGCCCCAACCAGAAGGCCTACTTCGTGGCCGAACGGAGGCGCATTCAGGCTGAGAAGACGGCGGCCGAGCGGCGGTGCTCGATCAGTCCGAAGAGGAAGGCGAGGAGGAGGAAGCCGACGCGTGATCGCGTGATCGGCATGCACTATTGCGCCGGGGGCGCCCTTTTGATAGCCGGCATTGGAGACTAGTTCTTCGGCGAGGTCGACCCTTTTTTGATGGCCGGCGTTGGAGACTTGTTCTCCAGCGCGGTCGAAACTATGTCATGGCCGTGGTTTGGTACTTCAAATCTGGCGCGGCTGAATAGTTTGATTGCCGGACGAGTTCGACACTTTTATTAATGCATGAAACTACTTATTTGCATATCATTACAACTAGAAATTCCGAAAACTACTCCTCGTCATCGGAGTCGGCATTGGGCGGCGGTGTTCCTGGCTCGTCATCCGCCGGCGCCGCGTCTGGAGGTCCCTGCTCCCACTCCGGTGCCACCGCTGCCTGGGGGGAGGCCGGTTCTGCATGTGCACCAGCCGCACGGGACGGCCACGGGGACCAAGGCTCCCACGGTGAGTACGCAGGGCGTGCCGGTGATGGAGTTGCGGGCTCGGCCTCCTGCTCCTGATCGGCCACGGTGTCCTGCTCCTGATCGGCCTCGACGTCCACGGCCTCCTTGTCCTGCTCCTGATCGGCCACCACGGGCTCCTTCTCAGGCGACGACATGGCGAGCGAGTTTTGGGCGGTGGTGCGTGGAGAGATTGTGACGGCGTGGATATATCGCTACGAAACCACGTGAACGCAACCCCGAAACGACGCGCCGACGGTTGCACGTTCACACCAAACCGCCGTGTTCCAAAGCGACGCGAAGGTGAACCGGCGGCGGTTCGTGCGCCCGCACGGTGTTCGATCTATTGCTCAAAACTAGGGCCATTTGGAGGGTGGGCCTTTGGGGTGCGCCGCTGTGGGCGGGGTCAAAAACATGGGAGGACACATGTCCGGCACCCCCAATTGGGCCTCCATTGGGGGTGCCGGACACGAATTTGGAGCCCCGGTGGAGATGCTCTTAGTAGAAGTATGTATGGAGTTTGTGCTTGCGATTCTGATAAAAATATGTTTGTGTTGCTCTCATGAAAATGTGGTTCCCCATCCATGGGACAGGGCTGCATTGTTTATTCCTTTACCAGTAATGGACTCGGTTGTTTATCTCAGGCGGCTGTGGGCTATAAAGTATTGGAATCAGCTTTTTATCTCAGTCGGTTGTGATAAGAGTACTATTGGAGTCGTTTTATTTTCATAGCCGACTCAGTTACCGATTCCTAGTCGGGTTTGGAAACGCCTCCAAAAGTACATCTTATTAGCAACTATTGCTTCGAATCCCCTGAGCCGGCTCAGGCGTGTTGTCCAGGACCGCTAATTGCCAGATCCGTTGTAGCGCCAGTTGGTTACCACCACGGAGGCTTCAGGAAAGACAGATCACCCCTCCTCGATTGGGTCTCCGAAATCAGAGATCTTTAATCAATCCGGATCGAGAGTGTGTTTTCGTATCAGAACGTAACGGTCGCAAGTTATCGCTAGTCATTTTCTTGTAAACTTTGCAAGATTAGAACGTCACGATGCCACATAGTTATGTTTTGGGCCTGATGTTGTTCTTCAGATCCTATAACATGATCGAACTGTAACCCCCATGCTTAATAGTTTCTTTTTAACCGAAAAAACACACAGAATCCATGACAGTAAATAAAAAAGAGAAATAACTTCTGTGTCTGGCGATGAAGTTTTGATAATGCACACAGTAGAGTGCATCACCAGAGGGCTGATAACGCTGGCAAAGATGAGTTTACATCTCAAAAGCAGTACTGAGACCCATAAACTCAGAAGCAAACTGAGGTAAAACATTGGAAGTGAGGACTGCCGCAGCACGAGCATCATCATCACACCACTGAGTGTACGCAGCCAAATCATCACGATAAACGGAAAGAGCATCCGTATAATCCAATAGCTGCTGGTTATAAGTAGCTTCCGCATCATCATCAGCAACCCTTGTTGCATCCCTATCAGCATCAGAAGCATCTGCGGCAAGAGCCGGTGGCGTTGGCGGGGTCGGAGCCACAGGAAGAACTGGGCGCGGCGGACAAGAGACCTCGCCGAAAAGATCGCCCCAGAGACGAAGACCACGCATGTAAATGCGCATAAAGCCCGTGAACTCGGTGTAGTTAGTATCATCAAAAATCACCAGACAACGAGGGATGGCGACATAGCGTGATGCCGAAGACATTGCTTTCTCTTGAACAGTAAATAGCCAAGACGAACAGAGCTCAGAACCAACCCAAACAGCAGCCCAGCAGCCGAAGGAGCTGAACAGGACTCAATAAATCCTTCCCCGACCGAAAACAGATCAGCTGCTCACGATCGATCTGACGAGGACAGGAGCTGAACCGGTTGGAAACAGATCAGCTGCACGAATCGATCGGACGAGTACAGTAGAGCACTTCCGCTACAGCAGTATACGCCCGCAACGATGGGGCCCGGCCGTGGATGTGCAGAGGACCCGTGGCAGGTTGCCGGCAGCGACGGAAGCCGGGCGGAGCTGCAGCCGGCGGTCGCAGCAGGGGGCGGCGGACACCCGGAGGAGCAGTCAGACCGCGAGCCTGGGAGACGTGCGGACACCGGCGGAGGCAAAGCGGACGGACAACAGAGCAAGCAGCGTGCGGCTGGGGGCTGGGGCGAGCAGCAG
Source organism: Poa pratensis (assembly GCA_947311845.1). Lineage (NCBI taxonomy): Eukaryota > Viridiplantae > Streptophyta > Magnoliopsida > Poales > Poaceae > Poa > Poa pratensis. The sequence goes on along the minus strand of CAMZMU010000053.1, from coordinate 30,621,173 downwards.
CCAGATGAAAGGGCCGATGTGAGGCGAGACACGGAGATCACGTCGGGAGAGAACAACGGGCATAGAGAAGATGAACAGATGGGAAAAAAATTCCGATCGGAAGAGCAGACGAGTTGCGACGTCGGAGGAACTAAAACCTATGCAGTGATGGGCGAATAGCTCCTGTGCGACGTCGTTGAGGGCAATTGTCCAGCATGCGACGACGTTGGCTGAAATAGCCCTGGTGCGACGTTTTTTAGCGTGGGAATAGCTCAGACAGGACTAACTGATAAAACGGTTGTCTGGCTCTTAACGGAGGCTGAGATTAGGTTAGGACTTGGCTGGTTATGTGCTCCGACTGGTGGGATCCACTCAGTTGCCACGACCACTCCCGCTCGATCCGCCCTTGCTCGACGGCGCCGCCCCCTTGTCCGGCAGCGGCAACGATTTCTTCTTGCCATCTGTGGAGCGCCTTCTCGGCGGCGGCGCAGCTTTCTCTAGTGAGTAATTTCGCAACCCTAGTCTCGTTCCCCTCAATTTTGGAAGCGTCTGTGGCCTGTATCTGTTTCCCGGCCGATTTGAAATCAGAGAAGCCTGGAGAGGTGCGCGTGGATTGAATGAGATGGAGCCCGGAGAGAGTTCAAATCGGTAATGCGCACCCTCTTCTAGCTTATTTGAACTCGATTTGGTTTTCGTCCCCTGCACCCCTAGCTGACTGCCGCTTCCCGCCCCCATTGACAGGGGAGATTCTGCACCTAGCTTCGAATTTACAGTTGAATTCTTTCCTTGTAAGGCCAAGCTAGGTGATGGTAGCGTTCGAAACATTGAGAGAGACACGAGGATTATTTGGGAGGTCAAATGTACATATATTGATCCCCAAGAACTTCAGAGCATGGAGGAGAAGGCGGTGAAGAATCTGGTGGAGAGAATTGGGGAGAGCGTTATTTGGGGTCCAGAACAAGAGGTATCACTGGTACGGTATGATGATTGCAAGAACGCTTATGTCCGAATTGAGGATGGAGAAGATATGGTTGATGAAATTGATCGACAAGAAGGTTGGACAAGAAAAAAAGCAACCTTTTGGGCAGAGCTCATTGACCTAAACCCAGATTCCAGGGTTGGTTTTGTGCCATCAAAGATGGCTTCACAGATGGCAGATGCTGAGTGGGCTGCAGAGAAGCAGATGTTGTTGCCAATGCTCTCTGAACTGACAGTGATATGTGAAGAAACGGGGGTTGCTGGAGATGCAGAACAGGGGGCTCCCCAGATGCAGAACAGGGATGCCATGATGCTAGGAAGGTTGTTGTTGATTGGAATGCAGTAGAATTAGCTGAACGCACAGATTTGGTCATTGAACCAATAGCTGACACTAAGATGGCCGAAATGTTTGGAATTCCAGTTGATGACAGAGATAAGGAGAAGGATGACTGTACTTTGCCTGCTGATGGTAACACAAATTCAGTCAATGAAGAAGTGGATGGAGAGTTGATGTTAGATGCTGCAGATGATGTAGATGATGCACATGCTGATGAGCTGGTGCATGTGTATGACAGAGAGAACCCTGTCATTGAGGTGGGGAAGATGTGGCCAAACATGGATGAGTTTAGGATGTGTTTCAAGACCTATGCAGTGAGACATGAGTTTGATGCCAAGACTCTGTGGACTGATCGAAAGAAATTTTATGCTAGGTGCCAAGGTTTTGATGGAGGTGCCAAACCTTGCAAGTGGTACATATCTGCTAGACGACAACCTGATGGCCATACAATCAGGGTAAATCAAATTCCACATGAGCATACATGTATGAGCAGTTCACAGCAAGTTTCAAGGATGACATCACAGCTTTGGATTACACAAAAGATTACTCCTATTTTAGCCAAGACACCAAACACTACAGCAAAGAGACTTCAAGTTGAGCTGGAAAAGATGTATCCCATTGTGCTGAAATATACCACAGTGTGGAAGGCAAAACAAAGGGCAATGAAAGCATTATATGGTGATTGGGCAAATACATTTAGCATGTTGTATAGTTTTAAAGCAGAGGTGGAGAAGAGGTCACCTGGCAGTGTGGTGGAGATAGATACTGAGGTAAAAGAGGATGGCAAGGTTTATTTCAGCAATTTTTTTATGTGTTTAAAGCCTTGCGTAGATGGATTTAAAGCAGGGTGTCGTCCATATTTGAGCATCGACTCATCTTTTTTGACTGGAAAATGGAATGGTCAGTTGGCAGCATGCAATGCTCTTGATGGACACAACTGGATGTTTCCTGTTGCCATTGGAATGTTTCAGTCAGAGACAGAGGCATCATGGACATGGTTCATGATGCAGTTGAAAAGATGCCTAGGGTCAGTATCACCTTTGGCCATCCACACAGATGCATGTAAAGGGCTAGAAAATGCGGTGAAGTTTGTTTTCCCTCATGCTGAGCAGAGGGAGTGCTTTGGCCATATGTGGATGAATCTGATAAAAAAATTCAGAGGAGAAGAATTTGGGCGCATGTGGCCGGCAGCAAGAGCTTACACCTCACAGACACATTCCTATCACCTTGGTAAGATAATGGCAGCATGTAGTGAGAATGATTTTGCTTCATGGTTGAACACCTACCATTCTCTGTTATGGTATAGGTCAGGTTTTAATACTGCAATCAAGTGCGATCATATCAACAACAACTTGGCAGAAAGTTTCAACAACAGGGTGAAGGAGTTGAAAGACTTGCCTGTGCATGACATGGTGGACCAAATCAGGATCATGCGCTTGTGGGAATTGAGAAGAAGAATTGGTGATATTTTGGAAGGGGATAAGCTTCCGGCAGTGGTACAACAAGTGGTCAACAGGAGCAGAAAGCTTTCACATCTATCTGTTGAGAAATCTTCATTGTGGGGTGCTGAAGTTAGAGATACAAAGAGTGGCAAGAGGCATGTTGTTGACACTGATTTGCATGAATGCACCTGCCTAGAGTGGCAACACACTGGGAAACCATGTGAGCATGCCATAATTTTTTTGGCATCTAAACCCAAGTTAAATATGCACCCATATTTGCATGATTATTACTCGGTGCAAAGATTCAAGGCTGCATATGCAACTCCAATTCCAGCACTGACAGACCAATCACAGTGGCCTGAGGTGGAATTTGAACTATGTGTCCACCCCTCACTAAAAGGAAGGCTGGGAGGCCCAAACAGAGCAGATTCAAAGCTTGGTTTGAGAAAGGTGGGAGTAGTAAGAAAAAGAAAAAAGATAACGATGGAAAGCCAAAAAGGGCTAAAAAAGGCCTAAAAAAGGTAACAAAAACAGATGCAAGTTGTGTGAGGAACTTGGGCATAGAATTGGTTCCACACAATGCCGTTACACTCCGGAAAGGCCAAAGTATGTTAATTTTGTTGTTTGTGTGTTGTTTTTGATTTTGCTGCTTTTTTCAGTCTAACCAAGTGATATGATTTATTTTTCAGAAGGAAGCGTGCAGAAAAAGGCCCACCTCTTGTTGTTGAACAATGCTGGCCACAGAAAAAAAGCAAGACTCAGTGGCAGTAGAAAGAAGAGAAGTTTCAGTTCACAAACTGAACCTGTTCTTGATGCACGGGAGCAAACTGAACCTGTTCTGGATCTTGCTGTGCAAGTTGAACCTGTCCTGGACCTTGCTGTGCAAGCTGAACCTGTCCTGGACCTGGCTATGCAAGATGAACCTGTTCTGGACCTTGCTGTGGTGCAAACTGAACCAGATGTTGCTGATGTTGTCCAAAATGAACCTCTTGGCCGTGTTGTGGGTAGGCCTAGTGGTTTTGGTAAGAAAAGAAAGAGTATCAGCAAGTTGCTTGCTGTACAAGTTGAGAAGGAGAAGAAACCGAGTGGTGCCCGTGGTAAGAAGAGGCAAAATAAATAGAATGATGTTGTACTAAACTTGATTTGTTGTATTTGTTGTAATAACTATGAATGGTGTTGTCGTAATAATTTGCCACTTGGTCATTTGAATTCAAATTTGAACCAAAATTCAAACTTTTATGCCACTTGTGTTATGCTAAGCTTGGATGTTGCAATGATTTCAAACTATTATGCACTTTGTTTGATCTAAATGGTCATCAATCCGAGGCCTTTTGCTAACTCCTGAAAAATGTGTTTCAAATGAGCTCCAAAGGTAGGGTAAACGGCCCCATTTCTAAGCAAGTTTTTTTTCCACCTTGTCTAAATGAGCCAAATAAATTTCCTAGACATCTATTCTACCTATAAAGTGTCACTCCGAAGTCTCACTATTTATTGAATTAATCTTCATATTAATTATTTTCTTTTGCATAATAATGGTTTAATTGCAAATCATAAAATAAATAAAGTTTAAAACATGAAAATGAAAAAATAAGCTCAGATCTATCTTAGTCACTCCAAAATGAAACTTTGGTGGGGTTTTGACAATTTTCATTTTCAAAAACTTTCAACCCACCTACTCTCTCCTTTGAAATCCATACTACTCTGTACAACATTTCACATTTGAGTGAAGGCATTTTCTTGCAAATGTATGTACATCATCTTTATATTTTTTTCTCGTTACTATATGACATAAGAAGACTATGTGCGCAGGTTTATTCATTTTTTGATTTTTTTAATTAATTATGCTCATTTGAAAGTGTTCGAGGTCTCTCACTTGATTTTAGGATTTTTCGTAAAAATGCATATAAACCATATTTATATTTTTTTTCTAGTTACTATAGTACATTACAAAACCATGTGCGCAGGTTTCTTAATTTTTTGATTTTTTTTGAATTAGTTATGCTTAACCCTAGTTTGGTCAACCCTCACAAAACCCCGTTGACCGAGGCGAAACCCCGCATAACCCCGCTAACCCTAGCTCGTATTTTTGGCCGTTGAATAAGCCCTACGTTGGCCGTCCGATCAAGCCTTCTAGAAGGAAACCCGCAGACTCCCGCGTTTTGGCCGTTGGCCGTTGGATCGACGCCTTCTAGAAGGAATCTAGCACGGACGGTTGCGATCGGGTGAGCCATGGCGATCCGCGAGACTCGCGTTCTGCACTCTGATTGGCTGGCCTGTTTTCTAATGTTTTCTTTTTTCCAACACGCATAGGGTTCGGGGTGGGCAGTTGGGAAATGGATTGGTTGACTAGGTGAGCACGAATTTGAGTCACTGGCTCGTGGTGCCCACCGTGTATTGGGTCCACATGTCATTCGCACAGTCTAGCTTTCCATGCATGGTGGGCCGTCTTGGTGTCCGTTGTGCTACGCGCCCGTCTAGCCTCTCCATGCATGCGTGACCTAGTGTTGCATGCCTCCTTCCACGTCGCACCGCAGCAATTTCGGCCGCCGATTCAGACGCACGCCCCGCTGCCACTGAGCCGTCGCACCGCAGCAATTAAACGCGTCAGACTTTGATTCAGACTCAAAAACCGAGCTCTTTTCAGACTTTGACCCGTCGCACCGCAGCAATTAAACACGGGAGAGTAATCGCACGCCGATACACATGCCAACCCTCTTCTCTCTATTTATACATCTCTCTTCCTCTCCCCTCTCCACACAAGCCACAGCCAGATCCATCTCCTCTCTTCTTCCTCTCCTCTCTCGAAGCACAAAGCCACACAAGCCAGATGGAGTTCACCGGAGTCACGTACTGGCCGCCGCGCACGTACCCGGAGGAACTCTACCCCCCCGGCGTGTTCGTGGAGAACAGACTCCGCGTGTGGGTGATCTCGAGGTGGAGGTCCCCGTTCGAGCTCGCCCGCGAGTTCCTCGCCTCCGGCTATCGCCACCTCAACCGCCCAGCGGGCATGCGGCCCATGTTTAGCCTCGATGAAACCCGTGACAATCTCGACAACGTCGTGATGCTCACGGCCACCTTCGCCAACTCGTTGGACGCCCGCTTCCTCCTCGAGACCGTCTGGTTGTGCGGCTGTGAGTTCATCGCATTCAGGATGTACAACATGTACACCAACTACGATGCGGCCTTCCCCACCCCCCGCCATGTGCACAGGCTCCCCTACAACATCAACGACGAGGAGTGAGCAAAGAAGGGGCGCCCGAGCAAGAAGATGGTGCCTGGAGTGAAGATGGTGGCATATATGCCCCTATTTAGTTTATTTTCAGTTTATTTTACTTTCCCTTGTCGTACTTGGGCATATATGCCCCTATTTAGTTTATTTTCATGTAAGATGATGCCTGTATTATCTATGTTGTAAGGGGATGTGCTATATCTATGTATCCATGTTTGTTCGTGCTTATATAAAATATTAGTGTTTGCTCGTACCAAAATATAACCATGTTTGAATTAATTACCAATTTTTTTGAACATAAGTTAACCACCAACTTCTCTAGCTTCACATTCACAAATGTGCTCCAAAGCTGGGGGAAACGACCCCATTTCTAAGCAACTTTTTTTCGACAATCTCCAAATCAGCCAAATAATTTTCCTTAGCATCTATTCTACCTATATAGTATCAATACGAAGTCTCACTATATTTTGAATTAATCTTCATATTATAATTAAAGGGTGGGCAGATTGAGACGCTAAGGAAATTTTTAAACCAAAACTTATTCAGTATAAACATGCTGTAAGATGATACAAGGAAATAATAAAATAACAAGAAGAGAGGACAGAGGGAGACGCTAAGGAAATAATGAAATAAACTATATATGTGTGAAATAACATAAGCTGAATAAAAAACAAGAGACATAGGTGAATTCTTTGTCCATTGGGCCTGGCTAGGTTTATTGGTCCTAGAGTGTGCACGTATGTTTTTTTCCGGACGAACACTTCTTTAAACATTCGGCCTGGCTAGGTTTTACTTGGGCCTGGCCTTTTCTCCTACTCGTTGTTTTTTTTTTCTACTGAACTGAAAATTGCACACACATCTGCACACTGTCATACAAACTGAAACAAACCAAATAAAGGGTGGATTTGTGATGCATTTTTTTCAAGTCTTAGCCATACAGAAATTGTCCATTTCAAGCTAAGTGCAACACTAATTACATTATTTAATGACTAATGATCAGCACATAGACAACTCCAAGAGCAATTGCACATAAATAAAAAATTGCAGCCATCAGATTGTCCTGCTTCTTCAGATCGAATAGTTTCTTTAGCTGTTTGTTCATCTTCTTCAACTCGGCCTTCACTTCCGCAAGCCCATCCGCATTCTGCACCCCATTCTGCACCGTAGCAACCCCCGTAGCAGATCCCAATTGCTCCACCGCCGGCGGCAAATTGGGCACCAGGGATGTGCCCGCCTTTTCAATCCTCTTGATGTACACATCAAGCCACTCGAAATGGTCGCATGGCAGCAGATCCTGAAAATAGGAACCAAATATTAACCCTAATTCCCCGGCTCTGGTTTGAGGAAATTCCCCGGCTCCAGTGCCATGAAAACCCAAAATTGAGGAAAATAAAACGAAATTGGAAGAGGGGAAAGTCAGATCTCACCTTCCCCGGCTCTGGTTTGCTCTCGCATTTCACATACTCGCGCCCGGTGTCGTGGGTTTGTCACGTCAGGTGTCATAGATGACTTCGTAGGTGTGGGATTATGCGAGTCAAGCATCTCCGAGCTTGGGATCGCAGGAACAAAGATCAACACAGATTTACCCAGGTTCGGCCCCCTCAATGTGAGGTAAAAGACCTACTTCCTGCCTACCCTAGATTGGTATTGATATGATAATCGAGGTGTTACAATGGAGGCGATCCGATCTGGTACTCGCCGTATGAGCTAGGGTTTAGGGCTTGATAGCTTGACCCGCTCTAAGTCCTGCGAGTCCTCTTTATATACACAGAGGCTCGCTAGGTTACAAAAGGAAACTTCCCCCATAAGGAATACATCCACAGAGGCCTACTCGGAGACTACTTGGTCTTCACGTCCTCCGGGATATGTCTTCTAGATCTTTCCCCTTATGGCGGTTCAATATTGGGCTTGCTCCCAAGTGGGCCTTTCCGTGCGAGTAAGTTAAGTCGCACTGGGCCGCGGGTTAATCCAGAAAGTATTCCCCCGACATTAGCCCCCAAGTTTAGCTTGGATTTCGAGTGAAGGCTCCTTCGTCTTAACAAACCCCTGAGCCGCGCACGTGAATTATCCCAGCTGAACTCCAATTTTCTTATTTCCAATCTGCGGCTTATAACTCTTCTTGGCGGCTCAAGAACGCGACTTATCCTGCCTTGACGGTTGATTTTCAGATCTAAACGTCTTCCGCGTCTGGGTTATTTATCTTGGCTCATCGTTTTCCCCAGCGTTCTGCATCAAGTCCTGCATTACGCATCCGCTACTCCTTTCCGCCGCCTCCAATCTCGCTTCTCGTACTCACAATCCTTCGGTGGATATCTCCATCGATCTGAGAAAAATGTCTCGCCGCAAGTGCAACTGGGAAGGCTCGTGGGTCGACGAAGATTTCCTGGAATCCCTATCTGCACGGGGCCTTCTTCCGCCAAAAGATCAATGCGAATGGCGGGCGGCTGAGGAGGTAATCCCCAATCCTCAACCAGGAGAAGTAGTGATTTTTGCGGAGCATGTTGAGCGCGGGTTCAAGCCCCCGGGCTCTCTCTTCTTCCGCTCCTTGATGCAGCGGTTAGGTCTCCGCTTCCATGATATTGGCCCTAATTCGATGTTGCAAGTGAGCAACTTCCACGTCCTCTGCGAAGATTATCTGGGTATCCCGCCTTCAATAGATTTCTGGCTTGCTCTTTTCAATTGCAATAGTCAAAGGGAAACCACAGATGGTCCTTTTCTCCAATGCGGCGCCATTTCCTTCCAACGCCGTAGGGGTAGTATCTTCCCAAAACTAACTCTTGCCAAGAAAATCAAGGAGTGGCAAAGGACATTCTTCTATTGTAAAAACACTTCTCCTGAGGGTGAAATTCCTCTCCTCTTTGGTCTCCTCTTCCCTTCGAGGCTACCGATGCTCTGTCTTCTAAACCTGATCCTTCTTCGTTGCCCTTTATCGAATCCCTTCTAGACAAGGTGAGAGCGCTGACACTCCATGGTCTCACTGGATTAGATCTCATATCTTGCTGGACTAATGGCGAGTTCAGCCTGTGAGTCGCCGCTCGCGGCTTATGATGGATTTCACTTGTCATGCAAATGACGTCGATCGCACTTGCCCTGAAGATTGGGACAAAGGGGAGTGGATAAATTTCATTCGCCGAGTGACGGACGAGGATATTGACTCGTATGACAACGTCGGACTTGCTCCCTTCTGGGCTGAGCACAAGCCTTTTGTGGTAATGTTTACTTGTCACTGTTTCCTCGAAAATTCCTTTCCAAAATTGATTATTTCTGACCTGAGCTCCTTTTCAGATCGATCCCTATTTCTGGGTTCTTCCTTCAGAGGACGTCGACTTGAACCAAGGAACCGCGGCTGAGTCGTCAAGCAAGCCGCAGCCTTTGGCGAAGATACAGTTATGCACGAGGGTAGTGCTTCTGAAGAGGAACAACAAATGGCCGACGCTCTTTGTCCTCGACTCCAAATACACCTTTCCTGGAACTTCCTGAGGTGCCTCGCAGGTCCTCGAAACGTATTTTATGCCAGAGCTCAGAAGACCCCGCGCAGCCTGAGAAACGTCGCAAAGCCTTGGCGTTACTAGCAGAAACAAGAGCTGCCAAATCTTTAAAACTCGCTGATCCCAACAAGGCTACTTTTTCTTCCGAGGCTGTTGCAAAGGATTGCTTCTCAATAAGCTCGGGTAATTGTTTGCGACTCTTCTCCTTTTCTTTTTGTTTTACGTATTTCTGGCAAGGAATTGCTGATCACTACTTCTTTTCATACTCTGTAGGTTCAGATTTGCAAGGTTTATCTTCTCCTTCCTCTGGTTGCCTGATGAAGAGTATCCGTGTCGCCTCTGGGTATGGTTCGCCTTCTTTTCAATGTTGCGGCTCTGCTAGGTCAGCTTATTAACCCATCAATGTTTTGCAGGGCTATGTCTGAAGAGGCTACCAAGTCTAATTCCCATCCCACTTCTTCTCAGCAAGCTATGAGCGAGGATGATGCTGCTGATGAAAACGTGGGAAACAGTAATGGTGCGACTCAACCAAGGCCCTCCCTGGAGGAAGGTATTGCAGACGCGGCTCCTGCCGCGACTCCAGTCGCAGCTCCATCCACAACTCCTGCTGCTGGTAGGGTATCTACTGAAAATAGAATTCCAGCTCCAGGAAATAGTTCTAAGTCAATCGCAGATGCCATAATTTCTGCTGGAGACAAGCATGCTGCTCTGCTGCGCGGCTTAGTTGAGCAATTTTCTTCAAGTCGCCAGGTACATATACCGTAGCCCCCAAGGATCAAAACCTTGTGTCATCGCACGGGGTGTTGATTCTTTTCCTGGCTTCAAATCTCGAGCCCCCAAATTCCTGGATAATTTACCTATGCGTTTTGCTCTGTTTGTTTTCAGCGTGAACTGTCCTTGCTTGATGCTTCTGGCTCAATAAAGGGTAAAGGCATTTCCATAGACCATCCTGAAATGATGCAGTCTCGCCTGGAGCAGCATAATGAGGTCATTAGGGACCAAGATCAGGAAATAAAATCTCTCAAAGGTCAACTCGACTCCTGCGAAGAGCAATTTAAAGAACTTGAAGCTGATATGCAGCAGCGACTCATGGAGAAAGACGAGGTCATTAGATCTTTGCGAGAAGGGCTGACTCTTAAATCTGAATTGATTGATCGCCTGAAGGGAGACCACGCAAAGGAACTCGCCGCGCGAGATGAAAAATATAACTCGCTGCTCAAAGCCTTTGAGGGTTTTGGCTCCATGGTCAAATCAGCCGTCCTGCAGCTTGCTGGTTGGTCTTTTATTCCTTTAATCATACATATTTTGGGTAACCAACGTTAGTCTCTGACTTGTTTCTTGCCTTTTCTTTCTTTGACATAGGACCTGAGGCCCCAGTGTCCCGCTCCAATTTGAAGGATCAACTGGTATATCTGTCTGACTCAGCCAGCGCTTCTTAAAGGTTACCAAGGAAGTTATGACGGTAATCTCTCCTGCGACTGATGGCCCAACATCTTGCGAGTATTGGATAAATAAACTGCTCAAGGCTCCACATTATGTCTCTGATTGGAAACGATCCTCTGCTCGCGCCGGAGCCGCGCATGTCTTGACATTGCTTCGAGCATATTATCCAGAGATAGATGTTGGCAAGGTTGCTCGCCACGGCCTGGCGATGAGCGCAGATGATACTGAACTGCCAATAAGCGAGTACTTCGATATCTGGAAAGGGATGCGCGGTATGCCACAAAATTTGTTGATAACTTAGACTTGGGCACTTATCTCGATAAATTCAATCTTGATGGGAGCAAGGTGTCAAAGGAAAAGTCCTCAGGAGCTGAGTCATCTCGGGCTGCCACTCCAGCAACAGTATCTGGTGGCCCTTCTGCCTCGTCTGGCGGCGCCCTGATTATTAGGACACCTGCGACTGCAACTGCGAGACAAGCCGCGCCAATTCCCACTCCTGTTGCTCGGAAGAGGAAAAATAAATAATGTGGGACATGCCCGTTAGTCTGTAAGATATTCATGTATTATAAACAGTATTTTTGTGACCTATAAGCAGGTTCTTTTCTTGATAATTCCATTAAGTAGACGCTCGCGCGGCTCAGTATTTCCTAGGAACATGTGTGTTCAGGGTCGAGAGCGGCCATGATAGGCAATCAAGCTCGATTGACGCCACACCCCAGTACTTTGGTCGCATAATGCAAGACGCTTCTAGCTTAAGGATTGCCACTAGTTTGGCAAAATTTGAGGTGCGATTGGTACTCGCGATGCTCGTAAGGAGCCCTCAAGGGTCAGTGATATATGAAATTCAAAAGACTCAGCGACTCAATGATAGTTGAGGCGAAACGACAAACCCTTGAATGTCAAGGGTGCCGGCTTTATTTCATAATCACTCGATGTTTTACAGGGTGTTACAGGATGATGCAGGCCCTTTAATGCGGGTTTTCTATTCCCCGCAGGCCATGCATACTTGATACTCATCGCACTTAGTTGCGAATTAATACTCCTAACGGAGTGGGTTGAACACCTGATTGGTTCAATTTTGAGTCGCTAAAAGCGACTCGGGTCGAGCATGATAGCTCCGATGTATGTCTCATGTTGAAGCAGAGAGCAACTGTGTTGGGATCAGCCGCACTGAGCTGCGACTTATGTTGAGTTGAGTTTGCTTTGTAAGGACTCACGATAACTGACCCCTTTGGCTGGGGTTGTTGATCGAGGCTGGATTATGCACATGCGCCATTTCTTGTCTTCTTTTTGTATCAAGGCGACCTCTGGGGCATTATCTTGCTGATGCGCGACTTCTCGGTGGGTATTTACCATCCGGTGGCTGCATCCTGTTGGCCGCTTCCGCGGTACCTCCAACGCGACTCGTTTTGAGCTGCGATTACGATCTGCGACTGATATCCATGTAAGGAGTTGGCGATGCAAGCTTCTTCTGCGAGTACTGAGCCTGCGTTCTCGCATTCTAACGCTCTCTGCCTGTCTCCATATATTGTAATAACACCGTTTGGTCCTGGTATCTTTAACTGTAGGTAGACGTAGCAGGGGCGAGCGGTAAATTTGACATAGGCTTCTCTTCCAAAGATCGCATGATATGAGCTTTTGACTGCTACAACCTCAAAGTCTAGGAGCTCTGTGCGGAAGTTCCGCTCTGTTCCAAAGCTAACTTCAAGTGTTATCTTTCCGATTGGTCGCGTAACAGCTCCTGGGATTATGCCTTGAATTTCTTTCCTGGATGGTCGCAGCCTCGTCTCGGGTATATTCATTCTTCGGAGCGTGTCTTGATATAGGATGTTTACTCTTCCTCCTCCGTCCATTAACCTTACTTAACTTGTATCCCGCGACTTCTGGCGTGACCACCAGAGCTGGCTGTCCTGGATCTCTTACTTCTGGGGGGTGATCGCCGCGACTCCAAATAACCGATTGCTCTGTCCAGCGACGATACCTTTCTGGCGTTGAAATCTGACCGCTCTTCCGGCTTCCATCCGTCGTTTGTACCTCCACTGTATGAAACTGTCCTATGTTTCTTCTAGGTAAAACGTCAGGCTCTTGACGAGAGCTAGATTTATTCTTGTGCTGCATCGATCTGCTGCGAGCTGTATCTGGCGTGTCGCCTTCTTTCCACCTCCGGTAATAATGACATTGCGCCTTTGTGTGACCCGCTGGCCTGCCATCTCTCCTGCGATGTAAGTCGCAAGGCACGTCGAAGATCCCCTTGCAGTTATTAGGGGTAAGGCCTTATCACTCCCTTGCTCCTGCATCTGGTGTGCGCGACGTTCAGTTTCGCGACTGCAGTTTCCCGTTGGGTTCTGTGATAAGCCGCCTGTCCCTTTATCTGTCTTTGCGTACTTGTCAGCCGTTGCCAAAAGCTGGTCGAAACTATCAATCTTGTGCTCAGCGCGACTTAATTTGTGCACCAACGGCTCAAATCTACAGTTCTTTCTCATAGCTTGTATTGCAGCTTGTACTGTTAAGTTTTTGGCGGAGCCAAGGATCTCCGCGATTCTCTTGATCCAGTCGCCGCTTGATTCGTCCTCTTTTTGAATGCATTGTCTAAGGTTTTTCATATCTTCTGTTTGGAATCTGCGGATGAACTTGTCCTTCAAGTCTTCCCATGTGCTTATTGATTTTGATGGCAGCCTTAACAGCCAATCCCTAGCTTCTCCCTGTATTGCCAAGTGGAAGTATTTCGCACGTATTTCTTGAGTCACATCAGCCCCTGTTATGCTTGCCTCGTAATCTTCTATCCATAAGGCAGGGTCTTGGTCACTGCGATAGGTGGTGACTCGCTGCGACTCGTCGAAGTTCGGGGGGAAACGAGTGAGCCGTATTTCCTCTCCAAAACATGCTGGTCCTTTCAATAATGAATAGGAGTTTACTGGCGCTGAATCTTCATCTGAATCAGTTTCAATCTGGGATGGCTGAGTCGCTCCGGACGTCCGTGACTCGCCTTCTATCTTCTTTTCTTTTTCCAATGATACCTGCAAACCTGCTAGCTGGTTGACCACTTCTTCGACGCTGCACCTTTCTCCTCCCCATGATACCTCGTTTTGCGGCTCATTGGGCGTGACTCCATACATATTTGCTTGTTGTAAAGCAGCGGTTTGCAGTAGGTCGATCGCATAGCGAGCTTCCTTATCAGCTCGTGTGTCTCCAACCGGTGCTATCTTTGACAATATCCCTATCGCGGCGTGCACGTTGCTCTCTGGGTCGCCGTGGAACTGTGATTTCATCTCTCCTTGTCCATCTTGATCTGATGTTTTTGCTGCCAACGACGGAGTCGCCACTCTTCTTCTTGGAGTTTCTTGCGCTCAGATGTCGTCTTGGTTCGCACCGCCTGGTGCTTCGGCTGGCAGCGACGGAGTCGTCGACCTTCTTCTTGGAGTTTTTCGCGCTCAGCCGCGAGTCTTTGTGCCTCTTCACAGAGTTCCGTCCTGATAGCTTCAATCTCTTCAATCTTGAGGTCTCCTTCCTGATTTGGTAGAGATCCCCAAACAGGTCTTGACGGGACGGGGATGGGCAATCTTGCCGTAGCTTGTTGTAGCTCCTCCAACACGCGGACCCTGACCGGCCGCAGCTCCTTCACCGATTCGCTTCCTTGAGTCGCGTCCATAGATCTGCGACTGACGGATCCGACGAAAACTTTTACTGATCCGATGGGAACGATGTATCCGAACTCGATGCGATCTGCCTCGGGTCCCCACTCTGAGTCGTCGATGAAGGGGACCCCATTGATGTCTTCAACTTGGCCGATGGCGATGTCCTTGAAGCCTGATTTCGATCCTGCGCGGAACGTGACGCTTTTGACCGCAGGCCCCACGGTGGGCGCCAACTGTCGTGGGTTTGTCACGTCAGGTGTCATAGATGACTTCGTAGGTGTGGGATTATGCGAGTCAAGCATCTCCGAGCTTGGGATCGCAGGAACAAAGATCAACACAGATTTACCCAGGTTCGGCCCCCTCAATGTGAGGTAAAAGACCTACTTCCTGCCTACCCTAGATTGGTATTGATATGATAATCGAGGTGTTACAATGGAGGCGATCCGATCTGGTACTCGCCGTATGAGCTAGGGTTTAGGGCTTGATAGCTTGACCCGCTCTAAGTCCTGCGAGTCCTCTTTATATACACAGAGGCTCGCTAGGTTACAAAAGGAAACTTCCCCCATAAGGAATACATCCACAGAGGCCTACTCGGAGACTACTTGGTCTTCACGTCCTCCGGGATATGTCTTCTAGATCTTTCCCCTTATGGCGGTTCAATATTGGGCTTGCTCCCAAGTGGGCCTTTATCCGTGCGAGTAAGTTAAGTCGCACTGGGCCGCGGGTTAATCCAGAAAGTATTCCCCCGACACCCGGCGTTGCCATTCTTGTCGCTCGTGGTGACCCGCCGCTTCAGAGGTGCCGTCCGTGGGTAATCAGGGCACCTTCCCAGCGGCACTGGACCGTAGCGCGGCCATTGACAGTGGGAGGCGGAAGCGGAGCTCAAAGACATACCTCTACCGCCGGCGTTGATGCGCGTTGTCGCCGGAAAAGAAGGGGGACGAGAGGATGCGGGCAACGGTCGGAAAGCTCGCTCGCGGGGATGGCTCTGGCACGGGGGCGAGATGGATCTGTTTTGTACCAGCTGATGACATGGACAAGAGGTGGGTCCCGCGCTCGAAGGTGCTCCTGTGGGTCCTTTGCTGATGTGGATAAGTCGGGGTCCCACCAGGCTCACATAATTCCAACCCTAACCTGTCCCTTGCGGTTAAGCCCGACTGTCGCACGCGAGCTATTTCAGCAACGAGATGGCGTCGCACGTGAGCTATTTCAACCAACGACGTCGCTGTCCGTCGATTAGCATGGAAAAACGTCGCATAGAAGCTATTCTCCCTGCAGTGATACCATGTTATGAATAGCAACTTGATATTATTAGGAGCCCAAAGCCATGATCTATAGTGTACAAGTGGAAGCCAAAAGGCTAGAATGCAAAAGGCCACACAACTTTGAATCTTTAATACCCTGAGCTTCAGTCCATTCACAAAACACAAAGAATCCATTACAGTACATAAAAAGGAAAATCACTTCTTTATCTGGCGATGAAGTTTTGATAAGTGCACACAACTTTAAATCTTTAATTCCCGAAGCTTTAGTTCATCCGCTCTCTTATTTCATCGGCATACATGAGGTGGTAGCTAGTCCTCCACCACAATCACACACACGCAGGCCCGGGCCCACTATGGTGCTGACCGTGACGGCCGCACAGGGCCCCAAAATTTTGGGGGCCCATAATTTGAGTTTTAAGTACTGGTATAAATAGGTTAACTTGGATTATAAGGCATAAAATAAATAGTGGCGTAGTGGTCAGGACGAAATATGATCTCTATGAGGTAAATGGTTGTAACGCCCCGATTTTCACTAACCGTTTTTTTCTGAAAAAGGGGTGAACTAAAAAAATTCGAAAACCTTTTTACTTGGATTTCTCTGGATTTTATCAAAACTCATTTGAACTTCTGGTGGTTGATGTCGAAATCATGTACCTCTCCTTGTCCAACCCGGGAATATTTTCTGAATATTTCTGATCACCTTTGATCCCGTTCATTAGGGTTTTCTTTATAAAACCTTAATGCCTTTTCTATAGAAAACAGAAACCGGTTATCTCGCCTCTCCAAAGCAACTCTCCTTTATCTTGCTTGGAAAATTCCGCCAAAAATCCCAGAGACACCTATACTCATGTATATCCCATATATGCATGAACATAGCCATGACCTATGCAACTTTTCAGATTGAAGAAATTACCAAATCTGCCACTACGGGCCATTAAATCCAAAACCCTACTTCCACTCCACCATAAATCTTGACCACCTGGGGAAGTGTTTCATATCCCATTACAAGCCTCCCAAGAAATTTGGGATCATTTGGATCAACTTTTTCTTGTAGGACACCCATCGAACACCTTCTGCCCTTTTCGAAACCCGAAAATATTTACACATGAAACCTTCTCCAAATTGAGTGAAACTGGACCACATTGCTCACATACCAGTAGAAGACCATGGTGGCTCTAGGTTGACGAGGGAATATCTCCCCGGCAATAGTGCCAGAAACAATGCTTGTACGTTACACGTCAGTTGGGAACCCCAAGAGGAAGGTATGATGAGTGCAGCAGTAAGTTTTCCCTCAGTATGAAACCAAGGTTTAATCGAACCAGTAGGAAAACGAGGTTTGCTTCGAAGGTGTTGGTGAAGGAGTGTAGTGCGGCGCAACACCAGGGATTCCGGTGCCAACGTGGAACCTGCACAACACAACCAAATTACTTTGCCCCAACTTAACAGTGAGGTTGTCAATCTCACCGGCTTGCTGAAAACAAAGGGTTAAACGTATCGAATGGAAAATGATGTTTGTTTGCATAAAACAGTAGAGAACAATGATTGCAGTAGATTGTATTTCAGATGTAAAAGAATGGACCGGGGTCCACAGTTCACTAGTGGTGTCTCTCCAATAAGATAACTAACATGCTGGGTAAACAAATTACAGCTGGGCAATTGACAATTGATAAGTGCATATAACATGCATGTGTGAGCTGTGGTGTCTACTATGAGATTCATTTGGGCATTACGACAAAGTACATAGACCGCTATCCAGCATGCATCTATGCCTAAATAGTCCACTTTCCGGTTAACATCCGTACCCCTTCCAGTATTAAGTTGCAAGCAACAGACAATTGCATTAAGTAATGTGCGTAATGTAAACAATACATTCATCCTTGAATAAAGCATTGCTGTTTTACCCCTAGTGGCAACAACACATCTACAACCTTAGAACTTGCTGTCACTATCCCAGGTTAAATAGAGGTTGAACCCAACTATCATGCATAAATACCCCCTCTTGGAGTTACAAGTATTCACTTGGCCAAGGCTTCAACAAGTAACGGAGAGCATGCAAGATCACAAATGACATAGACATGATAATATAATATTCAGCTCCACATAGGTATCAATATAAGTCAGATCCCAGCAAACACAACATGTAGCATTACAATAAGATGATCTTGATCATGATAGGCAGCTCACAAGATCTAAACATGATGGCACAAGTGGAGAAGACAACCATCTAGCTACTGCTATGGACCCATAGTCCAAGGATGAACTACTCACGCATCACTCCGGAGGCGGGCATGGCGATGTAGAGCCCTCCGGTGATGATTCCCCTCTCCGGCAGGGTGCCGGGAAGAGCTTCAGAAACCCCCCGAGTTAGGGTTGACGACGGCGGCGGCAGCGAATATGTTCTGGATGAAAGGCTCGGTGTTTTAGGGTTTTCGCGTCTCGGGGAATAAATAGGCGAAGGGGCGATGTCGGCGGACCCCCGAGGGGCCCAAACCACCAGGTGGCGCGGCTGGGCCCACTGCCGCGCCGCCTGTGGTTTGGCCACCTCGTGGCTCTCCTTCGTCTCTCCTTCGGACTCCGTGTACGTGCTGGAAAAATAGGGACTGGCCTTTTGTTTCGTGCAATTCCGAGAATATTTCCAGAAGTAACTTTCTGAAACCAAAAACAGCAGAAAACAGGGAACTGGCACTGTGGCATCTTGTTAATAGGTTAGTCCCAGAAAATGCATAAAAGTGATACGAAGTGTATATAAAACATGTAGCAAATGGTATAATATAAGCATGGAACAGCAGAAATTATGGATACGTTGGAGACGTATCAAGCATCCCCAAGCTTAGTTCTACTCGTCCTCGAGTAGGTAAAACGATAACAACAAATAATTTCTGAGGAGACATGCTTTCACACAATCTTGATCAATATATTGCAAGGCTCATGTCATGAATGAAGTGACTCAAAGCAATGATCTATAGTTTGCTAACAAATAGATAAAGAGTAAACAATGAATCATATAAGCAAAAACTTTTCATGAATAGTACTTTCAAGACAAGCATCAAAAAGTTTTGCATAAGAGGTAACTCATAAAGCAATAGATTCAAAGTAAAAGGCATTGAAGCAACACAAAGGATGATTAAGTTTCAGCATTTGCTTTCAACTTGTAACATGTATATCTCATGGATAGTTGTCAACATAAAGCAATATAACAAGTGCAATAAGTAAATATGTAAGAATCAATGCACACAAAGTTGACACAAGTGTTTGCTTCTAAGATAGAAAGGAGTAGGTAAACTGACTCAACATAAAGTAAAAGATAGGCCCTTCGCAGAGGGAAGCAGGGATTAAATCATGTGCTAGAGCTTTTTAAGTTTTCGAAAGCATATAGAGAGCACAAAATAAGTATTTGAGAGGTGTTTGTTGTTGTCAACGAATGGTAGTGGGCACTCTAACCCCCTTGTCAACCAGACTTTCAAAGAGCGGCTCCCATGAAGGACGTTATTCTACCAGCAAGGTAGATCATCCCTCTTCTCTTTTGTTTACACATGTATTTTAGTTTCTTTATAGATGACACTCCTCCCAACCTTTTGCTTACACAAGCCATGGCTAACCGAATCCTCGGGTGCCTTCCAACATTCACATACCATGGAGGAGTGTCTATTTGCAAAATTAAGTTGCTTACTGATAAATCAGGGCAAAACATGTGAAGAGAATTATTAATGAAAGTTGTAATTAATTGGGGCTGGGCACCCCGTTGCCAGCTCTTTTTGCAAATTATTGGATAAGCGGATGTATATGCCACTAGTCCAGGTGAAAGTCTGTCAGAAGTAAATGACAAGATTGAAAGATAAAACACCACATACTTCCTCATGAGCTATAAAACATTGACACAAATAAGGAGTAATAAAGTTTTGAATAGTTTAAAGGTAGCACATGAAATATTTACTTGGAATGGCAGGAAATACCACATAGTAGGTAGGTATGGTGGACACAAATGGCATGGGTTTTGGCTCAAGTTTTGGATGCACGAGAAGCATTCCCTCTCAGTACAGAGTTTAGGCTAGCAAGGTTGTTTGAAGCAAACACAAGTATAAACCGGTACAGCAAGAATCACATAAAAACATATTGCAAGTATTATAAGACTCTACACTGTCTTCCTTGTTGCTCAAACATTTTACCAGAAAATATCTAGACCTTAGAGAGAACAAATATGCATCCCAAGTCTCAACAAGCTCTACGGTAGTTCTCCACTACTAGGCTTTAACTACATGATGCAAGAGCTTAAACATGATCTACTTGAGAGCTCAAAACAATTGCAAAGCATCAAATCAAAACAAGACAATGATCTACAAGAATGCATATGTCTTTTCCAATACCAACTACTACATGTAGCATTTTCTTTCTTCCAAACAAACACCAATAATTTATTTAAACATAAACTCTCCAAATGATAATATAATGCAGCAAGAGAGTATTTATAAACAAGTGCTAACAGCTCGAAGAGATGCATGAAAAACAGGAGCTAAAAGCACTGCAGTAGCTAGTTAAGAATACTCAACAAATATAAGTGAAGAACATGAGTATTCACATGAAAAAGCGGAGCGTGTCTCTCTCCCACACAAGGATTGCTAGGATCCGAATTTATTCAAACAAAAACAAAATAAAAACACACAGACGCTCCAAGTAAAGCGCATAAGATGTGAAAGAATTAAAATATAGTTTCACTAGAGATGACCTGATAAGTTTGTTGATGAAGAAGGGGATGCCTTGGGCATCCCCAAGCTTAGACGCTTGAGTCTCTCTGAATATGGTTGGGATGAACCACGGGGGCATCCCCAAGCTTAGGCTTTTCACTCTTCTTGATCACATAATATCACCCTTCTCGCTTGATCCTTGAAAACTTCCTTCACACCAAACTCAAGACAGTTCTCATTAGAGGGTTAGTGCATAATCAAAAATTCTCATATTCTGTAATGATACAATCAATCCCAAAGCTTCTGGACATTAGCTACAGCCACCAATGCTTTGTGGAGCAAAGAAATCCACACAAACACAGTAAAAGAGCGAATGCAAAACAAAAGGCAGAATCTGTCAAAAACAGAACAGTCTGGAATGACGAATTTTTTCGAGGCACTTAAGTTGCTCAGATGGATCTGGCCTAAAATAATGAAAGTTGCGTACATATCTCAGGAATATGCGTGATTTTTCTCAGAATTTTTGAATTTTCTACAGGGAGATAAGCTCAAATCCGTGACAGCTAAAAATCTGTCACTGCGCAGAAATCCAAATCTTGCATCAACTTTCAATATAGAACTTTACTTGGCACAACATTGCGATAAAATAAAGATACAAAGGAGTTGCTACAGAAGTAACAAAACTCCTTGAGAAAAACTAAAAATAAAAGATAAAGGGTTGCCTCCCTAAAGCGCTTTCTTTAATGCCTTTAGCTAGGCTAAAAGATTTTAATGATGCTCTCATAGGAATAGAACTTGAAAAACAAAAGAGAGCATCAAGAGGCAAATATCAAACGCATTTAAGTCTAACCCACTTTCTATGCAAGGGAACCTTGTAACAAAATAAATTATTGAAGCATAAAGCAACTAGCATAGAAAGATGAAACAAGTACAACTTCAAAACTTTCAACATAAAGAGAGGTGTTTTAGTGACTTGAAAACTTTTACAACCATATTTTCCTCTCTCATAATAACTTTCAGTAGCATCATGAACAAACTCAACTATATAACTATCACATAAAGCATGCTTTTCATGATCTACAAACACATAATTTTTATTAAGTTCAAAAACAGTGGGGTCATTAAACCCACTTTTGACAATAGTAGTATAATAAATATCATTAGGCAATATAGGACCATCATCAAGAGCATTATCATATATAGCATTAGGGAGCCATTGTTTTATTTCTGAAATTTCGTTTTCTTGAGTCAAGGAGCTTGTTACGTAAAATTTATCAAAAGGAGATATTTCAAAAGAATCATGGCATTCAACAATATAACACTCTTCCTCCTTAGGTAGGCATGGAGGGCAATTAAATAGTGTAAGAGTTGAAGAGTTACTGTCATTAGAAGGTAGATCCTCCTTTTGTTCTTCACTCTCCTCCTCTTTTTCATCCAATGAGATCACAGTTTCAGCAATTTCCTCTTCCTCAGGTTCCTGCAAGGCACAAGTTTCATCTTTTTGAGGAAACATCCTCTCAAGATGTTCAGTAATGTAAGAATTATTATCCTTGTAGGTATCACAACAATATTTAAGTATGGCAATACATTCAGATTTATAAGGGGCATCAGTTTTATGTTCAAGATAAGAACTAATTTCAAGGGCACCCTTAAAAACAATAAACTCTTCAATTTGTTCAAGATTACCAAAATCATAGTTTCCTTTAGCATAGGCAGCCAAGGTTTCATTATCAGTATACTCACATTGGAAAGGGAGATGTTTGTGCCTTCTATAGCAAAGAGATTCATTAAAGCAGTAGGATTCATCATATGTAGAACACAAGTTCTTAGCAAAACCATTCAATCTTCTTATTTGTTCCCATAGATGTTTTCCTTTTGGAGAGAAGCGGTAATTCTTATAACGAGACCCAGTTTCATAGAGATAAGACATTGAAAACAACTAGTCATAATAGTAATTCGAAATAAAAAGGAACTAATTTTTTTGTGTTTTTGATAAAGAGAGCAAACAAGACTAAATAAAAATAAACTAAGCAAGACAAATAACAAAGTAAAAGATTGGGTGTGAGAGACTCCCCTTGCAGAAGCAATTCGGTTTTCCCCGGCAACGGCGCCAGAAAACGTGTTGGTGGCTCTAGTTGACGAGGGAATATCTCCCCGGCAATAGTGCCAGAAACAATGCTTGTACGTCACACGTCAGTTGGGAACCCCAAGAGGAAGGTATGATGAGTGCAGCAGTAAGTTTTCCCTCAGTATGAAACCAAGGTTTAATCGAACCAGTAGGAAAACGAGGTTTGCTTCGAAGGTGTTGGTGAAGGAGTGTAGTGCGGCGCAACACCAGGGATTCCGGTGCCAACGTGGAACCTGCACAACACAACCAAATTACTTTGCCCCAACTTAACAGTGAGGTTGTCAATCTCACCGGCTTGCTGAAAACAAAGGGTTAAACGTATCGAATGGAAAATGATGTTTGTTTGCATAAAACAGTAGAGAACAATGATTGCAGTAGATTGTATTTCAGATGTAAAAGAATGGACCGGGGTCCACAGTTCACTAGTGGTGTCTCTCCAATAAGATAACTAACATGCTGGGTAAACAAATTACAGCTGGGCAATTGACAATTGATAAGTGCATATAACATGCATGT
The DNA here is from genome assembly GCA_947311845.1 of Poa pratensis. Classification (NCBI taxonomy): domain Eukaryota; kingdom Viridiplantae; phylum Streptophyta; class Magnoliopsida; order Poales; family Poaceae; genus Poa; species Poa pratensis. Next base: position 30,598,051 of record CAMZMU010000053.1, on the reverse strand, counting down.
GTGAGCTGTGGTGTCTACTATGAGATTCATTTGGGCATTACGACAAAGTACATAGACCGCTATCCAGCATGCATCTATGCCTAAATAGTCCACTTTCCGGTTAACATCCGTACCCCTTCCAGTATTAAGTTGCAAGCAACAGACAATTGCATTAAGTAATGTGCGTAATGTAAACAATACATTCATCCTTGAATAAAGCATTGCTGTTTTACCCCTAGTGGCAACAACACATCTACAACCTTAGAACTTGCTGTCACTATCCCAGGTTAAATAGAGGTTGAACCCAACTATCATGCATAAATACCCCCTCTTGGAGTTACAAGTATTCACTTGGCCAAGGCTTCAACAAGTAACGGAGAGCATGCAAGATCACAAATGACATAGACATGATAATATAATATTCAGCTCCACATAGGTATCAATATAAGTCAGATCCCAGCAAACACAACATGTAGCATTACAATAAGATGATCTTGATCATGATAGGCAGCTCACAAGATCTAAACATGATGGCACAAGTGGAGAAGACAACCATCTAGCTACTGCTATGGACCCATAGTCCAAGGATGAACTACTCACGCATCACTCCGGAGGCGGGCATGGCGATGTAGAGCCCTCCGGTGATGATTCCCCTCTCCGGCAGGGTGCCGGGAAGAGCTTCAGAAACCCCCGAGTTAGGGTTGACGACGGCGGCGGCAGCGAATATGTTCTGGATGAAAGGCTCGGTGTTTTAGGGTTTTCGCGTCTCGGGGAATAAATAGGCGAAGGGGCGATGTCGGCGGACCCCCGAGGGGCCCAAACCACCAGGTGGCGCGGCTGGGCCCACTGCCGCGCCGCCTGTGGTTTGGCCACCTCGTGGCTCTCCTTCGTCTCTCCTTCGGACTCCGTGTACGTGCTGGAAAAATAGGGACTGGCCTTTTGTTTCGTGCAATTCCGAGAATATTTCCAGAAGTAACTTTCTGAAACCAAAAACAGCAGAAAACAGGGAACTGGCACTGTGGCATCTTGTTAATAGGTTAGTCCCAGAAAATGCATAAAAGTGATACGAAGTGTATATAAAACATGTAGCAAATGGTATAATATAAGCATGGAACAGCAAAAATTATGGATACGTTGGAGACGTATCACACCACCAGTAAAAATCCTAGCTCCATTGGAATAGAGGAAGTCCATTTTCATTTCATCGAACACCTTGAGTACATTTGAGTTCTTCAAAACTTTGTACTGGAATTTTGTCCCAATTTGGTGTTTTGCTTGCTGTGTGTTGTTTGTGGCAGTAGTGGAACCAAGTGACGCGACCCGTTTTCTTTTTAGTGCCCTGGATCACCGGGAACGCGAACCATGTCGACCACGTCGCGCTCTGGCCATGCCGATGTCGGCATGGCACTGTGCAAACCCTAACCCTAGCCCTATCCCCTGCTGCAGTACGTCCACGTGCGCCACTGCACCTCCAGCTCGACCCCCTATCCTCTCCTCCCCCTTATCCCTCCCCTGCAGCCAGAAGGGCGTAAGCCGTGACCTCAGCGAGGAATTTAATGGCCGCCACGGCCACGGCCTACCTCTCCCTCCCCTGCCCTTAAAACCGACCCCAGACCCTCCCCGTACGAAGCACAGCTCACTCCCTTCCCCCCCTGGACACCCCTGCTCGTTTGTTCGAAGAATAGAGCTCGTTCCCTTCGGCTAGGGCGGAAATTGCCGCCGGCAATCCTCGGATCAAAGCACGGATGAGAGAGCTTGGTCCTTCGATTAAACCAGCAGCGGACCTCCTACCCATCTCCACCTCCTTTCCCTCCAGCGAGAAGAGCAGGAGAAGCCCTAGAGACTCGGGTTCAAGCTCGACCCACCATTGCATACGGGCGAGCTCGCGGAGCACGCTCCCGTGGCGGCGTCCCTGGGGCTTCCCCTCATCCGAGGCCGTCCTCATCGGAGGCGGTGAAAGTGCATGTGTTGCCCCATGCGTGGTTTTGGTAATTAATGACAATCCTTATGGACTAATGTTTGCATTGAGATATACTTGTAGATCTTGTCCATAGGAAAAGATTGGAGTTCATGTGTTGGACTCTAGAAGATTTCATGATGACCAAGGTTACATCCAAGGGTTTATATGAAGAATGGTCATGTGAAGAGTTGAGCTTATTGCAAGCATGTCTTGGAAAAGAAGATTGAGTGAACTTCATGTTTATCTCCAAGCCATCATCTATATCAAGATAAGAAGATGAAGTGCAAGTGGATTCATGAAGACGGAGTTTAGCAAGGCTCTCCCATAATGGTGTATGGGGGAGTATTTGGAGAAGTCTTCATCAAGCATGTGCTAGCAAGCACAATCTAGAAAGGTGTTCCAACTTGAGAGAGTCAAGACCGTCATCATCGAGCTCAAGTGGAAAGCGCAAGGCAAAGGTATGATCTTGATAGGTTTTCTATTTTACCGGTCTCGTGGTGTTAGTGGGAGACCGGGTTATAGGATAGACGGCGTACTATCAAGAGGGCTCTCAAGTGAGTAACTTGATCGTATCTTTGTGGAGAGCTCAAACCTTTGCATACTTGGCATATCATCTTTCTTGGTTCTTATTTGGCTTTTATCCATATGAGAATTTAGATCTTGTGTTCATCTCCATACCAAGCTCTAGTTCATCAAAAACGGATTTCATTTGAATATCTTGTGGTGTTTTTGATGTTGGAGGTTTTACCGGTTCGTCTTTTGTAGAGAGATCAAACTCTCCTCTTGTGTTCTCCTCCTCACATGATGGACTATGATGTTTCTATGCATGATCTTGTAATGCTCCTCATTGCGATTCCAACAAACCCAAGATCATCGAATCGGAGTCCGGATGGAAAACTTGTTGTGTTTTCGGTTTTGAGGTTTTGCCGGTTCATCTTTTATAGAGAGGTTTTAACTTTCTACATTTGGTATCCTCCTCACATGATGGACTATGATGTTTCTCTGCATGATCTTGTAAAGCTCTTCGTTACGATTCCAACGAGCCCAAGATCATCGAAATCGGAGTCCGGATGAAAAAGTTGTGCCCGTTTTGGTGCCGGTGGTTCTGCAGTTTTTTCATGTGGCGGTAGTACCGCCCGGTACCGCCAGCGGTACCGCGGAGCCACCCGAGAGCCATTTTCGGCGGTACCGGAAGCGGTAGTACCGCTACCTGGAGCCCGTTTTAGCCTGTTTTCACTGTTTGACTTCCCAGGGGGAGGTAGTACCGCTGGGCCAGCGGTAGTACCGCCCCGACGCGTTTCTGCACATAACGGTTGGATTTTGGGGAACCTATTTAAGGGGCCCTTCTTCCCCAATGGTTCCCCACTTCTTGAGCTTGTTTTTCCCCTCTCTCTCCTCCATTGTTGACCTTTGGAAAAGCTTGCCTACCTCTCAATCCCTCACTTGATTCTTGCATATCTTTGAGGGAAAGTGAGAGGAGATCTAGATCTATATTTCCACCAATCCATCTCTCCTCTAAGTGAGGAGAACCTAGTGGATCTAGATCTTGGAGTTCTTGGTGCATCTCTTCGTTGTTCTTCCTCTCTTCTCACCCCATAAGCATTAGTTGCTTGTGGTGGGATTTGAGAGTGAAGGATTTGAGCACTTGTGCTCTTGCCTTTTGCATTTGGTGCATCGGTGTGCTCTCCACGAGGATTCGTGGAAGTTGAAAGCTTGTGAACTTGTTACTCTTGGGTCTTTGGACCCTAGACGCCCGTGTGGTGGTTGAGACCCTTGTGTGGTCACTTGTAGCTGTTCGGGAGCCCCCAATCCCGTTGTGGGTTATGCCCCGGATCGTTTTTGAAAGGCTCCGGATTTCCGCCTCGAAGGATTCCGATAGTGGAAGGTGAACCAAACCTTTGTGGTGCGGTTCATCGGAGAAGAAGGTGAAACCTTTGTGGTTGTTGAACCATTGTGTTGGTTCACACCTCTCCAACGAGACGTACTCCCTTAACAAGGAGGAACTCGGGAATACCTCCTCGTCTCCGCGTGCCTCGGTTATTTCTATACCCGAGCTATTTACTTATGCACTTTACATTGTGATAGACTTCGTGCTTGAAGTATTCTATCTTGCTATCACATTGTTGCTTGTCTTGCTTAGCATAAGTTGTTGGTGCACATAGGTGAGCCTAGTTTATTTAGGTTGTTGGCTTGTTATTTAAACACATAGTTTTTATTCCGCAATTATCAAGCCTAAACCGGAAAAGTTTTAATCGCCTATTCACCCCCCCCCTCTAGGCGACATCCTTGTCCTTTCAGGCGGCGCATCGGGGCGCTCTCCACGCACCCCGGCGGTCGGCGGCACGCACCAGGGCGGCGGCGGCAGGCGGCGGCCGAGCCGGCCCGTGCCGCGTCGGGCTCCCACCCGTGCGTCAAGGACGCGAGGAAGAAGGCGCCAGCGTGGCAGGCCTGTGACGCCGACAGGCGGGCCCGGCGTGGCCCAGCTGCCACGTCGTTTAAGTGGACACGTAACCGGCACGTTACGTTTTCCCAGCGCGAAGACGTATTTCGGAAAAGTGCGCAACCAGCCCGGCCCGGCCCGGCTCTGGATTCAGCCCGTTCTGTTTTTTTTTTCCCGAGTGAGCAGCAAATAGCTATCCGTCGCCTGCCAATATCTTTTGATCCGTAGCTCCGTTTGAGGTGATTCAAATTTGTAAATTCTTAGTTTGAAAAGATCTGTCCAGTAGTATCAGTTTTACATTTTTCTAAAGTACTTGTATGCTCAGCACCTTTGTGTGCATGCGTAGGTGTTCCGCGGTACCGGCGAACCGAGACCCTAACCCGTGACGTGTCCGTGACCCTCTGAGCCAAATGGTGTCGATCTTCGGAGGCAAGCTAACCCCTTACTTTGAGCAGTCCCGCAATGTTGTTTGTTTATTGCCATGCCGAGTATTTATATTTGTCTGCGTTCGGTATATATATTCTGTCAGTCTGTTATTGTTTGCGTTCAATATGAAACTTGTAATATCGTCATACCTTGTTGTATTTTATCTTGTCGCATTACTACATAATTGCTTATATGTGCCTCACCCCCATTCCCGAGGCGATGGGCTGAAGGAACCGCCACAGTCAAGGGAATGGGAAATAATACAACTGTGCGCCTCGCACTTGCGTGGCTTTGTTTGCTTCTTCTTCTTCGCCGAGGTGAGGAGCGGACGAATGTCGTCTTATGATCCTCGGAGTTGGGGGCATTTGCCAAAAGAGTTATTTGCTTCTTCTCCCTCCGTCAAACGTGGTTGGCGTAAGCCTGTCTGGACTGCGACGCTTGGGACATTTGCTTTCCATTTGGTTCTTTTTGCCAAGATTGCTGACACCACGTCGGGTTAATCCTTGAGTGGAATGGATGCTTTCTTTCTTATGAGTGCTTTTCGGTTCATTTTGGAGACTACATGCCCTACCAACTTTGGTAGTTGATCTGCGATGGCGCTGGTCGGAGGTATCTCTGCCACAGTCACCCGATCGACGCCAACAACCTGTGCTAACTTTTGTAGTTGAACTGTGAGGACGCTGGCTGGAGGAACCGCCACAGTCGTCCGATTGACAATACATACAAACTATTGCTGGAAATATTATGTTGCTAATGTATTGTTGTTGGTGATATTTATTATGATATTATGATTGTTGTGTTGGACTAATCCTCTGTTGTTTGAACTGGTTATGATGAAACTTGATTAAATGAAACACCCCTCCAAACATCGATAGGGTCAGTCCATAGTGCCACTAATCTGAACATCGAAAGCACTGCCACTGTCGCTCATATGGGCGGGCCTTGACCTACGTAACCTATTGAGCCTCCTTTGATGCTACCATTTTGGCAAGACAAGTCGGTTACCTTTGTGGTCGGGGCTAGCCTTGTGAAGGTTCCGGAGCTAGGCGTCGCTCATCTGTTGGGGGCGTGCCGGATTCACTTCGTCATAAGACATAGAGTTGTGTCGGTAGCTATACAGTGAGTGTCTTGGTAGCGTGAACGGTCGGGTGAGTGTATCTTGCTGAGTTCGCCTTAGGGATGATATCCTAAAGTACCGGCTGAGTGTGTTGCACTTAGATGGGTGTATCTGCAACCTCTCGAGAGTGTCAAATCTGGATGTCTAGCCTCGTTCCAAGGTTATGGAACAATAGTTCAGTGTCAGTCACACTATTGTCTTTGTCGAGTCAGGAGGTTAAACGTAAGTTCTGTTTGAAAGAAAGATGAACAACCTGATTTCACTAAATGAACAATAAGATGATGCAGGGAATGTTACTTGAGCTGTGGATGGTTACCGTGTTTAGGGATGACGGTGTGATCGTTGGGAGCCTAGAGTTAGGCCTGAGCCAACATCAACCGTGCATGCCCAGAGTGGAAAGATGAGGCCAGTGGACCTAGCAGTGATCACAGGTGCTGTTGTGTATTATTTGGTACCACTTGGTACACCCGTTACTCGTCACAGGTAAGCCCTTTGTATGATTGCTGGTACACGATCCAACCCCACCTGGCTTGGACTCTGTACTGGTGATACCCCCGTTGCTGCTTATGACATGTTTGGTTGTCAATGCCATGCTACTTTTACGTCATGTATCTAGAGTACACCTTGCCATGTTGGGATTTTATTTCCAATGTATATCTTGTTGCATGATTGTTGGATTGTTTGTAGTGAGTGGCGATTCTTGCTGAGTGCATACAAATGTACTCACGGGCCTTGTGTTTGTGGCCAGATTTGGCGAGGACTCAACTTCCACCTTAGCAAGGACAAGGAGCAAAGCGTGCTAGGATCAGTAGCCCAGCCAGATGCCTGTGGAGTGGAGCCGCTCCAAGCCGTTGCCTTAGCCGTCTTCCGCTGCCAGTTAAACTCTCCTGAGCCATGCTTGGCAAGATATTTTGTAATGCCTCGATGGCCTTGTAAACCTTTTGTAGCACTTTGTGCCTGATTGTGTAATGATTTCCGCTATGTTGCATTGTCGTAACGTGCGGCCAGATATCTTGGGCTGGCGCACGGGGCGACCGCCTCTCTGGAAATATGTGCCAGAGCGGGGTGCCACAGAGCATGGTATCAGAGCACCAGGCTGGCTGTAGACTACCCTAGCATGGAAAGCCCAACCATACTTGCGCCGACAAAGAGCCCGATGGATTTAACCCATCTTTGCCTAACCAGCATGGCTATTGTCAGACAACAGTATGGTGCAGTAATTCTTGTCTCAATCTTCCACCATAAGGCTCGCCGGTTTCTTCCATGAGAAGTAATCGACATCACCTAGTAGATAAGACCCAAATCCCAGCTGCATAGATATCCCACCATTCTTGCTAACCATGGTACATCTTTTCTCTCTATAGTTGGTTTCCAAGTGAAACTTTTAGGAAGTTCCCTCTTTCCCCTATAACCTGAGGTTAGTATGAGTGGCGATTTTGTGCCTATGTTTCTAAGCGGGAAATGCGATTTTATTTGCTTCTTCATGATTCGATTCTTTTTGGTTTTCCAAAAATTTGCCGAGTTTTGTTTTCCGCCTTGTGTTAATTCCGCAGGAGTTCTACCAAAAGATTGTGTCAGCTCTCAGTAATCCAAACCCGACAGGAGGAAGAACAGCTCAACAGTCTGCCAGAAATAAGGACCCCACACCCAGTCAGTCAGAACAAAGCAAAGTCAGTATTGATGAGCCCGAGTCTTTCCCAAAATATACTCAACGACAGTCTATCAACGTCAATCTGTATACTTGAGGACACCAACAACAACCTGGAGATCTGGTATGGTATGGTATATGTGAATTTACGTTATGTCTTTTCACTTATTTGGTGCACACACGTATTAGCTGGACGCCAGGAATGAGGTTTGCAAATATGGAAATATTCTTGGTTGCCTGGATTACGATGACACTCATATGCATCAAACTAGTGGAAATATATAATGCCCAATCCAGCTCGTTCTGTGCAAACGAAGCAAGCGTCTGTCCGGTCAAAGATTTTACAACGAGTACATAATATTTCTTCCCCAACAAGCAGCCCTCATGTTGGAAGAAATACACCCGTGTATGAGATTTATCATCAGGCACCGTTCTTTTGAAACCGACATGCTCAGAATCAGCAATATCCGTGCCACGAGAAGTGAAGCTCAAGTATTTTCCAAGATGGACTCAAATACAAAGTGAGGTATGCCTCGACGACAGTCTGACATCAACTTGCACCACCGGTAGGATATGCCAGAATTTCAGCGATGCATTTTTGGAATCACCAATATTCCCGCAACCGACAGGACTATGGAAAATAGTTGTGCTCTAATATTTCGATAAGCATGTAGTACCATCGTGATCATCATGCCCACATGGTCCCGATGAAGCAGTAATCACTCCATCCTCTCAGCTGTGCAAAGGAAGCCACGCCACCATCAAAATTTCAGCAAGTACCACCCGTACAAGTATGAAGCAGAATATTTTCAAGATACTGCTAATCTGGAAATAAAGCTACGCAACCGTCGAAATTTCAGCAGTGTACCACATGTACAACAGCCTAGTCTATACACGAACACTACCGGTACCTACATCAGAAGCTTTCTAAAGAGCAAGCTACAGATTTAACCTACGTCATGCCAACCACCATCATGGGAAGAAAAGATTCAGCATGTACCTACGTGAACGCGACACCTCGAGCATCTCAGAAAAGTCACTCAGTCTTCTCGGAATAATTTCAGAAGTTTGGTCCAGTACTGATACAACGACTTTTGGCTCACCCTGGAGCTGAACCAGCGCTACAAAATTCAAATGATGTGGATATAAGTTGAGCCCGAGCGTCAAAAAATACAAGGAAAAGCACGGTTATGCAACCAGAAAATTTCTCGGATGATCATGTTACACGTTGGAACAACTACTCAGCTTGCGTGACAGTCAACATCATCAAAAGAAAATAAACTGCCTATACGTACGCGAGTCAAGGAATTCTCTCGCTACCAGCGTGGTTACAGGCATGCTACCACAGACTACTCAGATTTCGCCAGTTATGTCGAGTAGAAGCTAGCAGAAATAAACGGACAAGAAGACCTCATCTCCATCAACCGTCCTTGTGAAGATATTGAAGTCTATGGGTCTGTTACAAACCTCTCGCAGACGCGAGGGAATAAGGCAATATGGAAATAAGAGTCCAAATTTTCATCTCGAAGGTCAGAAGTACAAGTTCAATTACTTGAGGATTTTCAACAAACATTGATGGAAGCGGCACCATCAGTACATCACACCTAGTTCAAGGAATTTTTATTTCTCTCGTCACGAGGGAACACAAATGTGCCAAGATGGCAGTACACAATTTGTGGTGGCGCCAAAACTAAGTCAGCTTGCCGTCAGACAAATTGTCAGTCGTGCCGTCAAAACTCCAAGCATCCGGGAGATTCGTTCAACTTTCTCAGAGTTCCTAATCTGGATATCAAGTAGCTAAAGTCAGATCTGTGGAAAGGCTATCAACGTCAGAAAATGACTAGGTAGACCAGTACAGCCAAGGATCAAAGTACATACATGGCACGCTTGGCGCATGAATCCCAAAATGACCACAATGGTCAACCGGGAGTTGTGTGATGGCTGAACAACAACGGAGAATTTCAACTTGACCCCAACTTGAGAACAACATTGTTGTCAGTACAAATTGAGACGATAGACAAGAGCCAGTCAGATGATGATTTCAGTTACCCAAGCCCAATAAAAAGCCCGCTTATGGCATTGAAGTCAAGATCAAAGACCCTGTCAAGACAGATCAGAAGCTCAAGAGAAAACAGACAAGGAATAAGATTAACCAGCTGGTCAATCTAAAGGTATGTCACTAACCTTGGAAATCGCGAGGACGCGATTCTTTTAAGGGGGGTAGGTCTGTAACACCCCGATTTTCACTAACCGGTTTTTCTGAAAAAGGGGTGAACTAAAAAAATTCGAAAACCTTTTTACTTGGATTTCTCTGGATTTTATCAAAACTCATTTGAACTTCTGGTGGTTGATGTCGAAATCATGTACCTCTCCTTGTCCCAACCCCGGGAATATTTTCTGAATATTTCTGATCACCTTTGATCCCGTTCATTAGGGTTTTCTTTATAAAACCTTAATGCCTTTTCTATAAAAAACAGAAACCGGTATCTCGCCTCTCCAAAGCAACTCTCCTTTATCTTGCTTGGAAAATTCCGCCAAAAATCCCAGAGACACCTATACTCATGTATATCCCATATATGCATGAACATAGCCATGACCTATGCAACTTTTCAGATTGAAGAAATTACCAAATCTGCCACTACCGGGCCATTAAATCCAAAACCCTACTTCCACTCCACCATAAATCTTGGCCACCTGGGGAAGTGTTTCATATCCCATTACAAGCCTCCCCAAGAAATCTGGGATCATTTGGATCAACTTTTTCTTGTAGGACACCCATCGAACACCTTCTGCCCTTTTCGAAACCCGAAAATATTTACACATGAAACCTTCTCCAAATTGAGTGAAACTGGACCACATTGCTCACATACCAGTAGAACACCACCAGTAAAAATCCTAGCTCCATTGGAATAGAAGAAGTCCATTTTCATTTCATCGAACACCTTTAGTACATTTGAGTTCTTCAAAACTTTGTACTGGAATTTTGTACCAATTTGGTGTTTTGCTTGCTGTGTGTTGTTTGTGGCAGTAGTGGAACCAAGTGACGCGACCCATTTTCTTTTTAGTGCCCTGGATCACCGGGAACGCGAACCATGTCGACCACGTCGCGCTCTGGCCATGCCGATGTCGGCATGGCACTGTGCAAACCCTAACCCCAGCCCTATCCCCTGCTGCAGTACGTCCACGTGCGCCACTGCACCTCCAGCTCGACCCCCCCCTATCCTCTCCTCCCCCTTATCCCTCCCCTGCAGCCAGAAGGGCGTAAGCCGTGACCTCAGCGAGGAATTTAATGGCCGCCACGGCCACGGCCTACCTCTCCCTCCCCTGCCCTTAAAACCGACCCCAGACCCTCCCCGTACGAAGCACAGCTCACTCCCTTCCCCCCTGGACACCCCTGCTCGTTTGTTCGAAGAATAGAGCTCGTTCCCTTCGGCTAGGGCAGAAATTGCCGCCGGCAATCCTCGGATCAAAGCACGGATGAGAGAGCTTGGTCCTTCGATTAAACCAGCAGCGGACCTCCTACCCATCTCCACCTCCTTTCCCTCCAGCGAGAAGAGCAGGAGAAGCCCTGGAGACTCGGGTTCAAGCTCGACCCACCATTGTCGTACGGGCGAGCTCGCGGAGCACGCTCCCGTGGCGGCGTCCCTGGGGCTTCCCCTCATCCGAGGCCATCCTCATCGGAGGCGGCGCATCGGGGCGGCTCTCCCCGCACCCCGGCGGCCGGCGGCACGCACCAGGGCGGCGGCGGCCGAGCCGGCCCTTTGCCGCGTCGGGCTCCCACCCGTGCGTCAAGGACGCGAGGAAGAAGGCGCCATCGTGGCGCCAGCGTGGCAGGCCTGTGACGCCGACAGGCGGGCCCGGCGTGGCCCAGCTGCCACGTCGTTTAAGTGGACACGTAACCGGCACGTTACGTTTTCCCAGCGCGAAGACGTATTTCGGAAAAGTGCGCAACCAGCCCGGCCCGGCTCTGGATTCAGCCCGTTCTGTTTTTTTTTTCCGAGAGAGCAGCAAATAGCTATCCGTCGCCTGCCAATATCTTTTGATCCGTAGCTCCGTTTGAGGTGATTCAAATTTGTAAATTCTTAGTTTGAAAAGCTATGTCCAGTAGTATCAGTTTTACATTTTCTAAAATACTTGTATGCTCAGCACCTTTGTGTGCATGCGTAGGTGTTCCGCGGTACCGGCGAACCGAGACCCTAACCCGTGACGTGTCCGTGACCCTCCGAGCCAAACGGTGTCGATCTTTGGAGGCAAGCTAACCCCTTGCTTTGAGCAGTCCCGCAATGTTGTTTGTTTATTTGTTTATTGCCATGCCGAGTATTTATATTTGTCTGCGTTCGGTATATATATTCTGTCAGTCTGTTATTGTTTGCGTTCAATATGAAACTTGTAATATCATCATACCTTGTTGTATTTTATCTTGTCGCATTACTACATAATTGCTTATCTGTGCCTCACCCCCATTCCCGAGGCGATGGGCTGGAGGAACCGCCACAGTCAAGGGAATGGGAAATAATACAACTGTGCGCCTCGCACTTGCGTGGCTTTGTTTGCTTCTTCTTCTTCGCCGAGGTGAGGAGCGGACGAATGTCGTCTTATGATCCTCGGAGTTGGGGGCATTTGCCAAAAGAGTTATTTGCTTCTTCTCCCTCCGTCAAACGTGGTTGGCGTAAGCCTGCCTGGACTGCGACGCTTGGGACATTTGCTTTCCATTTGGTTCTTTTTGCCAAGATTGCTGACACCACGTCGGGTTAATCCTTGAGTGGAATGGATGCTTTCTTTCTTATGAGTGCTTTTCGGTTCATTTTGGAGACTACATGCCCTACCAACTTTGGTAGTTGATCTGCGATGGCGCTGGTCGGAGGTATGTCTGCCACAATCACCCGATCGACGCCAACAACCTGTGCTAACTTTTGTAGTTGAACTGTGAGGACGCTGGCTGGAGGAACCGCCACAGTCGTCCGATTGACAATACATACAAACTATTGCTGGAAATATTATGTTGCTAATGTATTGTTGTTGGTGATATTTTATTATGATATTATGATTGTTGTGTTGGACTAATCCTCTGTTGTTTGAACTGGTTATGATGAAACTTGATTAAATGAAACACCCCTCCAAACATCGATAGGGTCAGTCCATAGTGCTACTAATCTGAACATCGAAAGCACTGCCACTGTCGCTCATATGGGCGGGCCTTGACCTACGTAACCTATTGAGCCTCCTTTGATGCTACCATTTTGGCAAGACAAGTCGGTTACCTTTGTGGTCGGGGCTAGCCTTGTGAAGGTTCCGGAGCTAGGCGTCGCTCATCTGTTGGGGGCGTGCCGGATTCACTTCGTCATAAGACATAGAGCTGTGTCGGTAGCTATACAGTGAGTGTCTTGGTAGCGTGAACGGTCGGGTGAGTGTATCTTGCTGAGTTCGCCTTAGGGATGATATCCTAAAGTACCGGCTGAGTGTGTTGCACTTAGATGGGTGTTATCTGCAACCTCTCGAGAGTGTCAAATCTGGATGTCTAGCCTCGTTCCAAGGTTATGGAACAACAGTTCAGTGTCAGTCACACTATTGTCTTTGTCGAGTCAGGAGGTTAAACGTAAGTTCTGTTTGAAAGAAAGATGAACAACCTGATTTCACTAAGTGAACAATAAGATGATGCAGGGAATGTTACTTGAGCTGTGGATGGTTACCGTGTTTAGGGATGACGGTGTGATCGTTGGGAGCCTAGAGTTAGGCCTGAGCCAATATCAACCGTGCATGCCCAGAGTGGAAAGATGAGGCCAGTGGACCTAGCAGTGATCACAGGTGCTGTTGTGTATTATTTGGTACCACTTGGTACACCCGGTTACTCGTCACAGGTAAGCCCTTTGTATGATTGCTGGTACACGATCCAACCCCACCTGGATTGGACTCTGTACTGGTGATACCCCCGTTGTCTGCTTACGACATGTTTTGTTGTCAATGCCATGCTACTTTTACGTCATGAATCTAGAGTACACCTTGCCATGTTGTAGGATTTTATTTCCAATGTATATCTTGTTGCATGATTGTTGGATTGTTTGTAGTGAGTGGCGATTCTTGCTGAGTGCATACAAATGTACTCACGGGCCTTCTGTTTGTGGCCAGATTCTGGCGAGGACTCAACTTCCACCTTAGCAAGGACAAGGAGCAGAAGCGTGCTAGGATCAGTAGCCCAGCCAGATGCCTGTGGAGTGGAGCCGCTCCAAGCCGTTGCCTTAGCCGTCTTCCGCTGCCAGTCCTGAGCCATGCTTGGCAAGATATTTTGTAATGACTCGATGGCCTTGTAAACCTTTTGTAGCACTTTGTGCCTGATTGTGTAATGACTTCCGCTGTGTTGCATTGTCGTAACGTGCGACCAGATATCTTGGGCTGGCGCACGGGGCGACCGCCTCTCTGGAAATTATGTGCCAGATCGGGGTGCCACAATGGTTCAAATCTCCGTGCCTTAGTTTTGTCAATCATTTTATGTTTGTCCAGTTTGGCCAAACCTGTAGACTTCAGATAATGGTTCAAATCCTCCTTGCCGCATATTAATTTTTTTCCATTGTTTTAACTGCGAAAATAAAAGCCTTGCCGCATATAATTTTTGTTCATTGTTTTAACCGCAAAAATAAAAATTGAGTTTAGCCTCACTTACGGACTTCGGGTAAATGGTTCGAATCCTCCTCACTGCATATTATTTTTGTCCACACGTAGTCTTTTTCTCTAAGGGGGAAATCGATGCACTAACCTTGTAGGCTAAAGAATGATGCCTTGGAGCTACACCACACTATGTGAAAACAGGCGTATACATTATCTGTTTATATAAATTAAAATTTACCCAGCTTTACAAACGGTATTTATATTTTTCAAAGATGAACGAAATTAACAGTTAAGACCAGTTCGAAAAATGTGTAGGCTCACCTGGACGTGATGTGCTGGACTCATACGAGAGGCCAACTTGTCGATCGATCAAGCTAAGGACGTGATAAAACTGATAAGAAGCGTCGAGCTCGAGTTCGTGTTCCGTTCCTTCTCGACTTACTCTGCGCTTGCGATTAGCCGATCACCCACACCCAATCCCGATTTGCTGACCGGGGGCACATCACTTGAGTGGGGGCACTCTCTATATAAATTTGCTGAATTTGAACAAATTTCTTTCAAATTTTGAACAAATACTACTGGAATTGAAATTTTTTAGTGGGGGCCTAGGCCCCACTCGGTTGTACCTGGGTCCGCTCCTGAATAATGAACTCGAACAAGCTACCATCGAAGCAGCCACGAATCGCCTCCCTCGGAAGGTACCCTTCCTCGTCTCTCGCTAGGAAGTACAGCAGTATCCACTCCCCCTTGTTCGCAATCCTGAATAAATTCGCACAAATTTACCCTTACAAATCAGTAAACATTTCTATAATTTGCCTCCGAGATATCGAAAAGTGAGCATTCAGATTGTCCAAACTATCAAATGAACACAACGTCGCCGGTGCTCACCATCCAAATGGATCGTACGCCAGCCGGTGGCCATTGGTCATCGTCCAGATCTCACGAAGTGTGAGCTTGTCCGGCCGCGAGCGGGAGTTCTTGCTGCATATGCTCTCGAAATTCACCGGCAGGTACCTACGCTTTCACAGTTACACATATGTCGAAGTCGAACAGCCATGCATATGTAACTAGCAATCGATCATATGTAACTTTGTGAACTGGAAAGGATTTGGCTTACCTTCCCTCGGTGTCGTAGGTCGCGGTATCGCTGCCATGCTTCGCCCTGTGGATGTTGTCGATGTAGATTGGGAACAGGAGAGACGGTATCCAGCTCTGTATCCGGGCAACGGAAGATCAGATGAAAAAAAGAACTTGCTATATATAGAGTTCAGAACAAGTGTAATACATTAGGGCATGTGGAACGAACGAAGTTCATCAAGGTTTTGGCTGTTATATGACTTACATGCAGAGTTGGGTAGCTCAGACCAACGTTGATTCCGATTGCTAAGAAGAAAGACACTATAATGTTGAAGCCCAGTCTCCTGAGTCCTGAAAATTCGTTCAAGATTACAAACAGTGAACAGTCAGCCCGAAAATGTAAACATAGTATGACTAGGAGGCATCATTGTACACTAATGCGCTGACATATTCGGTGACCGTCCATTCATTTGAGTACGGCTCTAGATTGAAGCATTTGGTTGTTTTTATTTATTTTAGAAATGGGGAGCCCCAGCCTTACGGCTTTTATTGATTTATTCAACAAAAATCTGACAAGGAGTATATATCAAAAAGATCCGAAGCCTCCACACAACACCTACACACCCGACAATGAGAGCAAATCATGCCACCAGGGTCTTGTGCTCTGAAGACAAGAAACACCCCATCAGCTAGAAACCGGGAACATCCGCATACCCCAAGACACCCTCTAGGCGACCGGGAGCGCTCATCCGGTCAAGCAGACTCTTAGCGAGCACCTCCAGCACACGCTACAGAAGCCGTCACCGGCTCACCGCCATCGAACCACAAAGTCAACTTCAGGGCAGAGATCCGCATAATTCTCGCCAGGCCTGCCGTCGATGCCACCATGGCACCAGACTGCGCCTCCTCCCTGTGTGCGTCCATCATCACGTGTCCGCCGCCGAGACCCCGCTGCTCTATGCCGCCGGGACCCACCGTCCGCCTTGCGGTAGATGAAAACATCACTCCTCCTCTTGCCCGTCCCAACCAGCACCTGCTCCAAAACGATGCCCCCAGGAGGGAGAACGACCCTGAAAGAGCCGTCATCGTCCGATCCGGGAGACCCAGATATAGGGTTTCTCCCAGAACATCCTGAGCTTGGTGACGCGACCTGCAACGACGATGCCTCGAGAAGGGAATGACGTCAGAGACGCCGCCATCGTCCGCCAAGACCGCTGTCGGCACGGTTTTCACCGTAGGCCGTGTCGCCCAAAACTCGCCGCTGGGTGGATCCGCGAGCATCGTGGCCATGAAGACGGACGACGCCAACGGAAATCCGGTAGAGGACCTCCGGCCGCCTCACACCGGACTCCGGCCGGCCAAAGCCGAGCCAAGATGGATCTGGCCGAGATGCCAGATCCACGGCCACCGCCGCCGACCATGGGGCCGCCGCCTACCGTCGCCTGGCCAGGGAGCTGCCCTGGCCGCTGTGCCTGGCGCGCCACAGCCGCGCCCGGCGTCGCCGCCACGTCTTCCAGCCCTAGCGCCATTTGGCGTCGGGCGCCGCCACCACCGCGGCCAAGGCCGACGGCAGCGGCGGCAGTCTTGGCCGGTGGAGAGGAGGGGAAGGGCGGCGCTGGGATGAGATCCCCCTGGCGTCGCCCTGGGGTGGCGGCGCGAGGGGGTCGGGAGGGGCTTCTTTTGATATCTATCGAGCTGTGTTTACTGGTCTTTTTATCTTACAACTTTGCATGAGAAAAAAAGTGGACTGGTTTTCTGACTTGAGATTTGTTTTCACCATCCCATTCGTCTCAGGGAGCCCTATGTAACAAGATAGGTGATGAATATATGTTTTACTCCATTTTTTTTTAGAAAAGGTAGTGCGGATCCTCGGCCTCTGCATCAAAATGATGCAGACATCCATATATGTTTTACTCTATAAATATGTTCATCTTTTGAAACTCGAAAGTAACATATATGAAACTTTCCTTAACCATCCGTTTGTACATGTAGGTTTAGTAATATGTTTAGTGTGGTTTCATGATTTCAGAAAAGTTTCACGCGAGTTGGAACAAAGTTCTATAGTCGCCAAAGCTTCACTCAGATGGTCATTAGAAACATGACGAAATATGTGAAACTTGTGTGACATACATGCTCGATTAGAAACATTGATGTAATATAAGCCAAATTTCTTAAATGCTAAAAGATTTTAAAAAAATCATTAACCATATATGTGATTTTTTTAATTTTATTTTTTGGAAATGCTAAATCATTTACAAAGTTCATGTGAAATATATTGAATTTTGTATGAAACAATAATGAAACCAATGAATATGTGTTGAATTATTTTGTGGAACTTGATTAGATCATTATGTAATATTTTTCCATTAAATATATGTTTGACATACCATGTTTTTTTGGCTGAAATCACATAACTACAGAGAGGGTTATTGCAAGATTTACCTGAGCTGTCCATATTCGTATATGGTGCACTGATTTTTAATCGCCTGTTGTGTTGACTGGTAAAACACCTAATGTGTCAAGTGCTATCTATATTCGTCCTAAACTCTATGACTTTTTCCCCCAAAGAACATTAGTCAAACATGTTTCTTGTACGCTTGTAGAAAATTGTACAGCTCTTTCCGATTCATAATAATTACCGCTGATTGATTACAAATTTGTACTAAACCAGCGACACTTACTATTAATCGGAGCGACTACTGTTAATTAGGAACATTCCCGCTAACTGAAAGGATACTTGTGAAATCACTGCATTCCGAAAACGTGCCTTAATTACCTCGGTAAGTTTCCCAGGGATAGATGAGGCCGTCGCCGTTCTGGTCGAAGAAGGCGACGTGCTGCTGCATGACGCTCATCTGCCCGTGCTGGTGCCCAACCTTGGTCCCTTCAGGATTGTTCACGTCGGGCGCGACCAGGGCTCGAGCCAAGTCTGCGTACGAACGAACGAGTGCATGCATATTGTCATACAAGCTAGGTCCCTCATGTGGCCAAGCTAGGAGATCATCGAAGAAGAAGCTGGGTACTCACAGGGCTTTGGAATGTGCTTCTCCAGGTCATTCCGGACCGGCCGCTGGGCCGTCACCGGCGCCTTCTTCGCCACCGACGTGATAGGCGGCTCCTCCTCCGCCACCGACGCGATAGCCTCCTCCTCCGCCATCCTCGATCTCGGAAAAACAGTGTAGGTTTACAAGGTATCAATCAATGGTGGGTGAGTACATTCTCCGGCGTTCTGCTAGCTCTTCTTATACGGCTGGAGAGGCGCGAGGGAAAGGGGGATGGACGGTCCAGCGAGGCCGGCGGAAGTGTGCACGTCCGGCTATACCACCCCGGCAAGTGATCAGTGAGCTGACTCGCTCGTGATGTGGCAGGCACCTTTAGCAAGAACCTTCTATGCCAACATGGCTGCTCTTGTCGTACCTGGCATCTCTGTTCTCGCCGTCCATCGGACGGTACGCCACGCGTAAGTTCACGTTCGCCGGTGCCTGACCGCCTGCCGGATGCGGTTGATCCTGCCCGGCGTATATGGAAACGTCAAACATTATGGTTTGTCACTTGGGCTCGCGTGGCGAAATGGACAACGATCGCTGCCGACAGTGTTCCGGCTCGCGCGTGCCGTGACGCCACGAAAAAGAGGAGAAGCGGGAAACTCGTGCATCTGCTGATCGTCCGCCTGCGCCCAATAGCATTGCTAATAGGGTTATTGGGTACGCGGGTACGAAATGGATCCCCGACGCCCCCAATAACGTAAAAGTTGCCGGACGACCCCAATATAGTGTCCGGCAACCCCACTTCACGCTATGTTCCTACGGAGGCAAACGGGCGCGCCGGCAAACCATGGCAACGCTGCCACGTCAGATACTGACGGGTGGGACCAGCGCGTCAGCAACACAGAGAGCCGGTCAGCGATTTCATGTGGACGGTGAGCGGTTTCCGACGCAGGGACGCGTTGCGTCTCGCCTTCCCGACGTGTCACCGGAGTTACTACGACGCCTCGGGAACCGGCACCGGCGTTAATGAGCGGCTCTCGTGATGCATCCACGCCATCCTCATAAGCGCGCGTGATGTCCTCGCCATCGCATCCACCAGCCCTCTCCTTCTCTCCTCTCCCCTTTGCTCTAGGGTCCACCACCACCGGTGAGGAGCGATGGCGCACAACAACGAAGCCGGAGGTAGCGGCGGCGGATTCCAGAGCTGCTTGCGGAAGGTGTTGGGTATCCTCCTCATAGTTGAGGAGATGGTCATTTAGAAGCCTTTCAGGCGGCCCAAACAGTTGCAGAACCCCACTACCCATTAGAGTTATGACAAAGTGTCATTTTTGACATTGCACATGATGGACGGGGATGTTAATGCTTCCAGCCAGCCACCACTAGGTGAAGTGACGAAAATCCAGGATAGGCTCCATCAGAGAAGAAAACCAAGAGAAGGGAATGAGAAGAAGTTGAAGGAAGAGCTTGAGATCAAGCACCGGGTGTTCCCCACAAGGTTGTGAAGTTCAGATCCACTAGCTTGTCTACGGTTCCACCATCTTTTGTGAGGTTGCTCCAATCCCTAGATGCCCCAAATCTTGTTGTATCAGATCCTCTGGTGCTTTCTAGAAAAAAAACTGTTGTATACCACCTTGATAATAGTGGAGAAGATTTGGGTGGCTTCGGCCCGTGGTTTTTCCTCTCAAGTTAAGGGGTCTCCACGTAAAATCTGGTGTCTCTGTGTTGATGCTTGATGCTCCACTTTTGGGCTGAGAACAATTAATACTTGTACTACCTGCTTGCTGAAATCTCATAGTACTTGTACTACATGGTTGATGTTTGCACCCATGAAATGTCTGAGGTTCAGGCTGAACCTAGTACCTCCATATATGTTGGATGCATATGTTTCCTTCTAACACAAGCAACGATCCGTGAGTTAGTACATCATTGGTGATGAAGTTTATATCTTATTCCGCTGCGTATTTTCAGATCACGTTAAGAGTGTGACAATCTCCATTAAGGGTTAATTGGTTTGCCCAGTTTTCCAACAGAAGGACAAGGCGGCGTTCTTCCACAAGCACCGCATCCCCGTGCCGCCGGGATGCGCATCCCCAGCGGCGGCTAGGCGATGAGCGAGCTAGGGTACGGCCGTCCCTCCTCTGCTGTAGGGGGATAGGCTCCGCGGGCTCATTCGTCCGTGCCACGCCGGCGCAGGACTTTGCCATAAGCAGCCCAACCTGGCCGGTGATCCTCGCGGCAGCGCGCGTCGGCGATAGGGTCCCACGAGGCCGGCGCAGCACAACAAGGTGTGGCGCTGCCGCTGGTGGGACGGCCGAGATCTGTTTGTCGTGATGGCCCAGTACGGGTACGTCTCGCCGGCCTAGCAAACGCCCTGGGTGGAGCTCACCTCGTTGTTGGCGAGCACCTCCTTACGAAGCTCCTCCAGTGCGCGCTCAACAACGACCTCGACGCCATGGCTGGTCGTTCCCAAGCGGGAGGCCGGCTTCTCGCGTAGGCCGCCGCCTCCCCCCGTGAAGATAAGACGGAGGCGGGATTGTCAGCGGCGCCGCGAAGGACAGGCGGCACGACCATCTGGGATTTTGGCCCAGCCAAGGTCAAGGTTGAGCCAGAGGAGGCGGCGCCGCGCGGGAATAAGCGCGCCACCGGCGCATCGGGAGATGACGGGGAAGGAGACCGATACCCTCTTCCAGCTCAACCTCGCCGAAGCCATGTGGCAGTCCTTCGACACCGTCAAGCCGGCGTTGAAGGAGTTTGCGGAGTGGTGCTCCTGTATTGAGAACGGCATCGTCGTCATTCCAGATGACGGCGAGAAGGAGGCCGCCGCGCCACCGCCGTCCCGAGCCAACGCCGGGGTCAAGGAGGAGGAGCCAGAGGAGGCACCACAGCAGGTCGTGGCGTTCGACGTCGACGCCGCGGTGACGTCGAACAATTGGGACTGGTACTACACCGGTCTGTAGGTTTAGGTTTTTAGTTTTAATTTCCGTCGGATTTTGTAAGATATATGAAATATTAATGAAGTATCGTCGTTTTTAATTTTTTTTTAAAAATTGATTTGCTAACAGGAAGCGTGGGAACGGCCGGTGGAGGGAGCCGCTCCGGTGCTTCTAATAGCACATGTCCGACACCGTTGACGGACGCTTTATTGGAAACACCGGTGGAGATGCTCTGATCTCAATGTTATCAAACACTGAGAGACGAAGGCGAGCTTTTTTCACCTCAATACTAGAGCTGAATATCACTCCAACTTATCACTGAAATTAAAGATTCATCAAACGTTCTAAAACGCAAGGGAAAAGCTCTAATACATATCAACAATTAACGTCTTAACGTAGCTAGAAATGACTAAACGCTTCCGTTCCCTTCTTGGAAAACATATGTATTGGCAACGGAGGTCTCTCTACGTACAGAGCACTACAACATTATTATTTCTACTTAGAACCAAAGATTTCAAAGCTAGATGCAGAATATTTCACGGTATAGCGAGGCCGATTTCGCGCCCTCTCGGCGTCGCCGCCACGGGGCGGTACCTCTTCCAGGGCTTGTAGTCCTTGCTCTCGAGCATCTTCTCCACCTCCTCGAACTGCAGGCCCTTGGTCTCCGGCACGGTGAAGTACACGACCACGAGCGCCAGGGAAGAGACGCCACAGAATAGGAAGAAGGTGGCCGACGTGCCCAGCGCCTTGGTCAGGGTCAGGAACGTCTGCGTCACGATGAGGTTGGACACCCAGTTTGCCACGGCGGCGATGCCACCGCAGACACCCCTGAACCGCAGCGGGTAGATCTCCGAGTTGACGATCCACGGCACCGTGCCCATGCCGGGCGAGTAGGAGACGATGTAGGCGCCCAGCGCGAGCAGCGCCAGCCACCCGAACTTGTTCGGGCACCCCTCCGAGTAGAACTCGCGGTGGTCGGCGTGGCACATCCCTCGAGTCGAGTTGCTCAGCGCCAGGCACGCGCCGGGAAGAAGCTGCATGCGCGTCCAAAGATTTGCAGACAGTGAGCACAATTCTTACAAGAGATTGACATCGGTTTTAGAAGATCGAACAGAAGTGATGGGGTTTACCGTATCGCCCTGGTGAGCACAGAACCCGCACGTCGACGCGGCCTTGAGGCAGTCCATGCAGCTCCAGTGGACGCTCGGGTTGTACTCCGGGCAGGTCTGGTTGGCGAACGGCCGCATCTCGAAGTCGCTGACGGGCGGCGCGTTGTGTGCCGCTCCAAGGAACGTGCCGCCGAGCACGGCGAGCCACGCCACGATGCCGACCAGGCTGAGGAGCATCAGGCGCCTCCGACCGGCCCTGTCCACGAAGAACATGCTCACGATCGAGCCGATGGCGTTGAGTCCCGAGGTGATGAGGGAGAGAGCCATGGCCGTGTCGTTGGACGCGAAGCCCGCCAGCTGGACGATCGTCGGGCTGTAGTACATGACGGTGTTGATGCCCACGAACTGCTGAGCGACCTGGACGATCACGCCGGCCAGGAGACCACGCCGGACAACCTTGCTTCCAAATGCCTTCTTCAGCTTTCCAAGCATACCCTGCTCGCCAATGGACCCCTCCAGGAGTATCTCGTCGTCGATAGATTTGCGCAAGGACTCGATCTCCTGTTCGACCTCATTTGCAGGGTAAATCTTCCGCAGGATGACTGCAGTCTCCTCTTTCCTGCCCTGTTAACGGCCAAGCAGAAGTTGTGAGCGCATTTCTTTTCAGAGACAGGGGTTGTCAGCTACAATATTTACCACACTGTTGCGAAATTACTGGAGCTTAGCAAGTAATTTGAAAGCTTAATATTCTTGCATAAGAACTAGTGTTACATCGATCTCTATAGAAATACCAACCTGCCTATATAACCATCTTGGTGATTCTGGCAGTGTCAACATTAGTACTAACTGAAGAAGAGCAGGGACTCCTGCAATGCCAAGCATCCACCTCCAGGTTCCCGGAACCTGATGGAAGTTGGGAGATAACATTATTGCCACAATTTGGTAAAAAATTATCTGACTGTCTATCAAATGATAAAAGTCGAGATCCTGCTAGATAGTACCTTGGTGAACGCCAGATTAATAAGGTATGCCATGAACTGTCCTCCAGTGATAAGAAGGCCATTTGTGCTCACCAATGCACCTCTTATTCTAGCCGGGGAGGCTTCAGAGATGTACAGAGGAGCTGTCATGGAAGCCATTCCAACCCCAAGACCAACAAAGACCCTCCCAACAATAATGACGGCGGGGTTTGGGGCAAAGGCCATGATCGCGGCACCTGCAAGGAAGAGGACATCGGCGATGATGAGGGAAGGCCTCCTTCCGAATTTGTCATTCATCCAGCCACCAAGTCCAGCTCCAACGATAGCTCCCGCTACAGCCATACTCACTATTGTTTCCTGCATTCCGAATCAGGTCAGATGTTATATAGCCACATCGAGTAATTTTCTGAAGAACTGAATGTTGCAGAAACTTAAGTCGAACCAGATTGTAAAATCCATTAGAATAGTGGCACGTACCCTTAGAGTAGTGTTCTTCTCCAACGAAATAAAATCATCTCGGATGAACAGAAGTGCTCCAGATATGACACCTATCAACAAAACAAAAATGTTAACAATGAGATAAATTTGCCATCAAATTGCATCTGAAAATTTTACTTTAGCGTATAGAGGAACCATAAAATTCGTAATGATACGACCAACAGTAAAAATAAAGATCAGTGGTGCTTGTATCTCGTAGCACGTAACAGTACATGTTTCATACCTGTATCATATCCGAAAAGAAGACCGCCGATACCAGCAGAGAACACAAGTCGAAGAATATATGGCTGGCTCCAAGTCAGGCGTAAACATTCCTTAAACTCGGCCTTGTCGGCTACACCGCCACCCCCTTCCATTGCATCCAAGGGCCCTCGTGCACCTGGCGTTTGTTCAGAAGAGCTTGGTCACTCACTAAAAAGAAATTCTCCTGTATTGGCATTAGCATATAGAGAAATAAGATAGAACGTACGTTGGAATGTAAATAAGATAGAACGTAAATAATACAGAGGGCAAGATTGAGATTTTGAAATTTTGAGAACCTAGGTAGATTATTCTGTGAACTATATTTTCAAAAGCACAAAAACAATATATTTTAATAAGAACAGATCAGAGGTTCTTAACATCAACATCAGTGCGTGCAAATCGGAAAAGAATCTGAACACGAATGGGGCAGTAGAAAATTATAAGACATCAATCGGTTAACACTGCTACTTTAGGAATCCAGCCAGAAATGGAGAGGACGGAACGAAATCCCCGATATGTCCTAGATACAGACCCTAATGTAGAAATATACACGATATTCCTCCAAGCCAAAGTCCAAAATCCTGTGACCGTACGCTGCCATGATAAACAAACCTCAGATTACTACGTACTATTTACTATCGACAAAACAATAATTCTTCACCCCAACGGCCCAAGAAACGAGTAATGTCGCACTCAAAACTCGCGGGGCCAGATCAAGATTCCAGATGGTGCTGTGGAGGTCAGTGGGGTTTAACAAACTGATCACTCGATGATTTTCTTTTCAAGTTTCCTAAGAAAAAATTTATTGATAATCGGCAAACCAGAAAGGCGCTCATACCTTAGAAATGAATTTGCAAAATCGCGGACGTGGTGAAGACAGCAGGGCCGAGACGCGACGGCGGAACGGGAACGGCGATGTGGGCCGAAGCGGCGGAGGGATTTGTGATGCGTTCGGCGGGCGCGCGGGTGACGCAGAGCTGCGGCGCGGCAAGCAGTTGTGGGGCACGGCAAGCAGTTGTCCAGGGTAGATTTTATAGCCGCATTGGTAGGATCCCAGTGGAGCTTGGATAGGCCGGAGCAGGAGACAGATCAGGAGGAAGAGGGGAGTGTATAGTGGGGCGCGGTGGAGAGCGAAAGTCGGCGTGGAGGCGACGGGCATGGAGCCGGATTTCAAATCGGTGTGTAGGGATCCCTCCGGGAAGTTCGGAGAGATGGAGTCCACACCACCACCACGGTTTGCGTTAAGAACACCGATGATGGCATGGTGTTTTCTGTCGAGAAAACCCGACACACCTGACTACACACTTTTAACATGATCCCAAATCCGCCGTGGAATAAGTTATAACTTCAGCACCACTATACTAATTCACGAATGAGCATCATGTCAGAAGAAAACATATGCATCCAACATTTTTTTTTAAATGGCATATACATCCAACATATTGAGGTATTAGGTTCAGCAATCTAAGACATGTTCTAGGTGAAAATAGGAGACAGATAGTACAATTACTAGCAGATTTCAACAAGCAGATAGTACAAGTACTAATATTGCTTTGAACCCAACAAGCATCAACGGAGAGATATAAGATTTTACGGTAAAAAACTCTCAACTTGAGAGGAAATATCACGGGCCAAATCTACCTAAATCTCCTTACACTATTATCAATTATCAAGGCGGGATATCATAAATTCTTTTTTAAAAAGCACTAAAGGATCGCATACATCAAAATATCACATATCTTGGATGCAATAATGAGATTTGGGGCACACGAGTTAGAGATTAGAGCAATCCTATCAAAGATGGTTGAACAACATCTTGAAAGAGACATGGTACTGGATCTAGAGTTCACAAGCTTGATCTTCAAGCTCTTCCTTCAACTTCCTCTCCTTCTCTTCTCTCTTGGTTTTCTTTCTTCTCCAATGGAGGCTACTCTGAGATTTTTTTTCAATTCACTTAGTGCTGGCCGGCTTGGAGGGTTAACATACTGGGTTTTTTGCACTAGTTTAGCCCGCCTAAAAGGGTTCAAATGTCCATCTCTTCAAAGTTGATCTTCATGGATGAAAATTGGTTTATATGGAACTCGAAAATAGTCAAGTGTTCAATCACATAATAGAGGCCTTGTTCATAATTGTCTTCCTCTCATACATAGACTTCAACTTCTGCCACATCTCATACGCATTTGTGTCACTAGTAACATGATGTAATATATTGTGGTTGATGTACATTCGAATCATACCTACTGACATTCGGTTCAATACTCTCCATTTTTCTTCCTTGACACTGGTTGGTATCTTGTCTTTCACAATTGGCTCATCCAAATCCTTTAAATAGAGGATGTATTTTATCATGGGTTTCCATGATGATAAATTGGAAGACTCAAGTTTTATCATGTCAGCACGACTTGTGTACTAATTTACGGTTTGTTGCTCCTATTGGAAGGAAACATATGCATCCAACATAAATAGAGGTACTAGGTTCAGGTTGAACCTAGGACATGTCTTGGGTACAAACACCAGCCAAGTAATACAAGTACAAGCAAATTTCAGCAAGTAGATAGTACAAGTACTAGTTGCTCTGAGCACAAAAGTGCAGCAACAAGCACCAAACAGAGACACCAGATTTTACATGGAAAACTCCTCAACATGAGAGGACAAATCACGGGCCAAAGCCACCCAAATCTTTTTTCACTATTATCAAGATGGTATACAAAAAGTTCATCTCTAGATAGCATTGTAGGATCTCGTACATCAAGATATCACAGATATTGGATGCAACCATAAGATTTGGGGCACAAGAGTTAGTTATTGGAGCAATCTTTTCAAAGATGGTGGAACCACAGCTTGAAAAAGATAAGGTAGTGAATCTGGACGTAACAACCATGTGGATACGCTTGATCTTCAAGCTCTTCCTCAACTTACTCTCTTTCCATTCTACCTTGGTTTTAATTCTTCTCCAATGGAGGTATCCTTAGATTTACGTCACTCCACCTAGTGGTGGCTGGCTGGGAGTAACGTCCCAATCCATCATGTCTAACGTCCAGAATGACCCTCAGTTATAACCCTAATGGGTAGTGGGCTTCTGCACTAGTTTTGTCTGCCTGGAAGGTTTCAAATGGCCGTCTCCTCAAGCCCACACGAGGAGGATACCCAACATTTCTATGTGTCTTGAGCAGTGCGACGGGCATGGTGATCCGACGAAAACACAACAGTGTGTGGTGTGTGTCTGATTGCTTGCAGTCGGTTAGGGGCGAAAACGAAGCGGATACAGTTGAATAATAGTGAAACCATGTCTGCAACCCTATTTTTCTCGGATTCGGGGTCGGGGCCGATTATGTGCGGATACGATTACGGAATCGGAGCCTACCGGTTACGAATACGAATCGAGTATGAAGCGAATACGATTCGGTAGCAGATAGAATTTTTGTCTGATGTCACCTCAAGAATATGACTGCAAATAACACATATTATTGACCAACTTACTGCCATAAACCGATCACATAATTGCCAGAGTACATGCTCAACAACAAATGTTCATATGGATATTTTGAGCATGAAAGAACTCATAATTTGAACATCTTAAAGATACATATCATAAATTATGACCAGTTGTCGGATATTATGCCAGATAATTGCCGGATATAACTGCGAAATATGGTAAAACCACATCTTTTTCCGTATGCGTGAACTACTATCTGTATCTGTGACCGTATCCAAAAATTGACCGAGCGAAACCGTTTTTTCAATCCGTGAGCCTCCGGTCGGTCGGTCGGTCAGTCGGAAATAATGTACCGTTTTCACCCTTACAGTCGCCCCTACTCCTAAGATGGAGTCGCTCTGGTTTCTGGGAAGAAGGGTTGGAAAATATTCGATGTTCCCGCCGGTCTAACAAAGGTATTGTAATTGACAGGATTTCAAAATGTTGCGATTAGAAAAACATTGTATTTTCATGTCCACTTAAATATAATGGGATTGAATTTGCATTAAAATTTAGAGCGAAACTCGTAACTTTGGTCCACAAACTCGTGGTGCGAAATACTTTGGTGGGTGCTGGCTGCTAGAGCTGACTCGAACACTGATGATGTGTCCGAGCATATGATGATTCTAATCCTAGGAGGTGGCGAGGCGTGCAACGTGTGAGTCGCCGCAGCACCTTGTGCTAGCTAGACCGAGATGATCGTGCTGTAATGAAGACATTGCCCATGACAGGGATGAAGACGGCGACGCTGCTGAGGAGCCTACTGAGGCAAAATCACGATGGGGGGCTAGAGATGGCGGTGTTGTTGCAGTCCTGCAACCGCTGCGGCAACAGTCCTCCACCATGAAACTTCTAAGGATTTCATCCTCCAAAGTTCATATAAAAATATTCGAAACGCAAAGAGCTCTAAATGTTTCTAATGAAAGATCGTAGAAATATCATGCCACAAAACTTTCGTCCAAAATCTACCTTACGTTACAACTGCACGTTAGCGTCCCACTCCTTCGACGCAGCAAAACGATATGGATTCAGTAGAACTTGCCGGTTACCCTTGTGACAGCCGTATCATAAGATTAATCAAAACGATAAATGCACCAGCCGGGAATCGAACCCGGGTCTGTACCGTGGCAGGGTACTATTCTACCACTAGTCCACTGGTGCTATATGTTCAAAATGCACGTAATAACAAATAGATTCATGTGTAGAGTTAATTTATTTTGTATGTACCATTCTACAACATTTCTCAGTTTCGTAAATAATATGTATCCACTACAACTCGTCTAAGATTCAAGATCGGACATATACTGTAGGATAGGATAGCGGTGAACATGTGTATATGACTATCCTGTATTTTAATAGACCAGTCGGAGTAGCGGTGAACATGTGGATCTGACTATCATGTGTTTTAATATACCGGTCGGTGTAATTTCATACTACTCTCTCCGATCCGTTAAATGTGTCGTGAGAAAACAACACAGCTAGTACAACTCGTAGTGTAGCTTCCGACGGTTTTTTCGGACGGAGGTAGTATATATACAAGAATACATGCTCAGGGTTCTCAAAAAAAAACATGCTCAGGATAGAAGTCCACTCATCACACATGCCCATCCTTTTAGGAGTAACTTTTCAGGATAAATACTACTCCCTCCGATCCACTTTAAGTGTCGGGGGAAAGGAACTAGCTACGTACAATTGATAAGCTCAACTGACGATAGTTTTTAAGAATCAGAGGGAGTAGTAGAAGTATAACATAATCATAAAAGCATCGTATTGTATTCAATAATATTAATGGACAAAACCACGTATGAATCTACTCGCTAGGGAGGTTACAACACAGAAACCGCGTACTTAGTGTTACCATGTTCACCTCCATATTTCTACCCAAAAACTTATACCACATGTTTCATTTGTTTGACGGAGCTTTCGATTAGAAAAATCGTCGTTGCTGCCCTTCTGGGCAAAGTTGATGCAGGATTTGTCCTAGTGATAGTTGTAACTTCCACACTGGTATAGGCTGCGTTATCAATAAATTTTGCATTGATTATGACAGCATATCACTTGAAGCTTATGCCAGTTGTTGAATCTTTAGCAACAAAAGGAACAAGAAACATGGATATACAGATTGCTTCTGTGAACATACGAAATATTGATTATTATAAGTATGATCCGTCGGAACAAAGGCACAGCGGGGCATTGGCACAGGACGCAGAAAGAGCAGCCAAGTACAACCGCCAATCTGTGCCACTACCGATAGAAAAAATGCAACCACCGACGCAGCCAACTAATTCGTGCTATGAGCGGAAGCCCGAAAACTGCATGGCTAACTTGTAATCCCGCATTTGCAAACCGGGCAGAGTTTCTTCCTTCTCAGCCATTCGTCGATGCACTGCAAGGTGGAAGCAATTTCCCGTCAGGAATGCAACTCGGTACATACATATCAAGCGCTGCAGCGTCTAACAGTAAGAGTGCATACTTCTTTATGGAACTTATGAAAGCATGGCAAAGTGCGGATGGTATCTCCGACATCGGGGTTCTCAAGGCAAACTGCGCAAGGCTCTTCAGTGCTAGTTGGCTGTCCAAAAATAGGACTAATCAGGACACTTCTCAGCAACAAACAAGAAAACAGACCAGTTTGTATGTACCAACCGAATAAATTTACCTGAAATACCGACTGTGGCAAGTTATTGATCTGACTTTCTGAAGCACCAGTGTGCCGGTGGTTATTTTCATCTAATGCAAGTAGTGCATCATAATCATTTCTGCAACAGAAGCTCCTTTAGTAAAGGTTCAACATTTATAGAAACTTATTTGCTCAGTAAATAAATTCTAAATTGTATCAAGATGTATGTTACCCTATCCACATTGCTGCTAGTCACATGCAGAGAACTCAGAAAAAGGAGGTAAAGAAAGAGTAAATCAAAGATATACTGAATTTGGTATATTTTAGAAAATATTTTTTACGAAAAGAAGACTAATCACACAAATAGGACCCAGGCTTTTTTCTTGGCTTTTGGCTTTGGCTTATAAGCCACAAAAGCACCTAAATAGGTGCTTTTGACTTTTGGCTTATACCATAGTGCAACATAAGCCAAAAGTCAAAAGCCAAAAGCACCTATTTAGGTGCTTTTTGGGCTTATAAGCCAAAGCCAAAAGCCAAGTAAAAAGCCTAACCAAACACCCTTAGTGAAACTGCTAAACCAATATGACGTATATTAACATGTAAAATTCCAGTGAGCATATAGCTAACTAAATCATGGCATGTAAGCTGTTTTGTGCTCTCAAGATACTCAGGCAACTAGATTCGACCACGGGAAGTACAACAGGAGGGTGCCACTTACAAATCAATATTCGGTTGAATATGGGAAGCACGATATCCAGCAACCGTAGCCCTCTGAAAAATTGAGAATTAGAAGCTGTCAATAATCTTGGAGAATCAGTTCAGGCAATCACAAACTGTAAACTGAAGGAAGATTTTATTTTATACGAGACTTTCTCCCAGTTGAGTTTACTTTAACAGCGGCTGCTCAACATATACACAACCCAGTGTGTACAAGACCAAATTTATGATACAAAGGGGACACTTCCCTGGTAAAGATAAATAATTATACACATGGTAGGGAGTGGTTCGGTACTCCAAAGTCCAAACCATTCCAAAAAGATGCAGTGCAACCAATTTGGTAAATCATGAAAGTTCAAAGCATTATATCATAATGTTCAACTGGAAGCAGATACAAATCATCAGGTGAAGTCAATGTAAAAAAGTTTTCGCCACATATGGAATGTTCTGCTGGTTATAGGAGAACATATAATTCGAAAGCATAGGTAATACAGTGAAAAGTAGAATCATCACGTGCTATTTGGTATACTTAACAACGACTTAAGTGGTAAAATTGAGTTAAACGTGAATGACATGGAAGAAGAAAAATATGTCAGTCTTATCTTTTAAAAGTAAGGATCTTCCTTTTGAGAAGTGAAAAATTTACACGTAGAAGAACTACATGGGCAAGAGAGAAAGCAATACCAATCCCAAAGTTATTGGAGCCGCACTCCCGATATGGGAAAGTGCCGTCTCATAGTCATATCTAGCCCTGATCGCACGCTGAGCAGCACTCGAACGGTATGCTCGTGCAGCTCTCTAACAAAAAAAAATTGGATAAGGAGAGATAAAACAGGTCAGTCTCAAAACAACCAAGATACTAATCATAATGAATAATTCATTACATACGAGAATAAACAAGCTTGTTTGGTGTTTTATGGGTAGCATGAATTCCCGCTTAATAATAGGAAAACTAACAAATCCTACCAGCATTATTCTGATTTTTATGAGCACATATCCATATAACTTCAGTTTCAGCAATTAAAATATACGTAATTGCTACCAAAGCTAACAAAGGCACTGCTTATGTGCAGCCTAGGTTTGGGAGGACATATTGACTACAAATACGGATCTTAATTAATTATTACAAAAAATGAGACGGGTGCTCTTACAGTATCATTTTGCGACCGCCTTACGGTTCTAGATGTCCGTCCTGCATCTTCTTCATGTTGAAGTGACATTGCCACGATTGCATCAATCTGTTTTATGGGAAAAAACAGTTACCTTGTTGAAGTTGTAGTAGCACCTTCAAGACATTAAGAGAATATGCACACACACACACACGAACGTGCACAAACATGAAGACACGGAGGGGGGGAAGAGATGATCAGGAACTACCTCTTCTCTAGGAGCAACACGAGGTGTTTCATTGTATAGCTGCTCCTGAAGTTGCCGAGCCAAAATTTCATCAGCCTCTAACTGTGCGCTTATGTTAGGACCAATCGAGGTTCCACCACGGTAGCCACTTAATCTAGGTCTAACTTCAGGAGAAGATATGTCATCAATATCTATTACAGGAGTATCATGAGAAAAACTGGTCCGATTTCTGCCAGCTGTTGTGTCTGGAGATGCAAGACATGAACCACTATGTTCATTAAGAGAACTAGAGCCTTCACCAGAATGATAGGAAGTTAAGGAGTGTTTCCTCTTTCCATTACCGATCCTTGTTGTCCTATTCCTCAAACTTGTTGATCGAGTTGCTGCACTAAATGAGTTATTGCTGCCTCCTGCTGCAGTTTCCTGACCCAGATTAGAGGGTCCAGAAGATCCGGATTCTATTCCACAACTAGTGGTCGTGGTGCCCAACAATGACCTGGATAACTTGCTAGTCTGATTATGTGTTGTTCTCCAACCTTGCTGAGAACTTATGCCAGCAGTGTCGCCATTTACAACAGAAGAATCTACTACAGCTCTTGGACAGACCCTGTAATAGAGGGGTTTAATAAGGTTATTACTATGTGACAGATATCTAAAATTCTAAATAGTACGACAAACGAATCATGCATGTTTTATTTTATCAAGGGGTGGTATCTACTGGACAAAGTAGATTAACTTTTTTGACTACAAAATCAGTTTTGTTTCAAATTACTACAGAGCTACATGCATTAAAAACTTAATAAACTCCAAGTCAATTTCAACCAATGAAATACACACTAACATCCAGGATTGACCTATTGCAATGTTTGGAGATACCAAATTCGCTTATACTTTATACACATATTAGTACTCATAACTGCAGCCTGAAATCAATTGACGACACATGTGTGAACAAAGAGATAGGGCACACCTCATTGTATTACCCTCTCCAGACCGTTCAGTACCCATGAGATCATGGATAATTTGTTTGCCTTTGCTGTTAAAACCTTCAGAACAATTACTGCTGCTTGCTTGATTTGCTCCCTGTGGATTTAGAGTCCCCACAGCTCTGGCTATTCTGACCTTTTCGGATGGCAGTATTCCAACATTGTTGGAAGAGATCAATCCATCAGTTACTGTGCTTCCTTTCCTTGTTACTATTGGTGAATTATCAGTAAGGTCGATTATATTTCTTTCATGAGAAAAATCAGCATGAGGATTTGTTCTGTGTAAGACTCCACTTGTAGAGCACATTTCCTGCTTTTCATCAGCTTTTACACTTCTTTGGACTATGTTAGAGGGAGAAATACAACCATTTCGCACCAACTTTCTTCGACCCACACATCTTTGAGGAACATCACATGGTGTACGGCTTGAGAGTCCTGCTGTACCCTTGGCATTGACCACTTCCCATTTGTCATCACTGGGAATCGATCCTGAAAAATCATCAGCACCTACTACTTCCTTCAGCCCATTAGAGGTGCTACTTTCTGTTCTGTTCTGTGGTTTTCCCACTGAGATAGTAGGAAGACCTGATCCCACACCACGAAATTCCACGTTCCGACGGCTTGCATCTCGATGACTAACCTGCCCTTCTCTGATTTGGCAGCTAGTGGCCCTTACTCCAGCGTCCATACATATCATGCGGTTTGGAATGCTGCTGCTCTGATTCAAACCAAGAGTGCGAGCCCCATAGCCCTTCACAACAGATTTTCCAGCAGCCCTATCTACTTTTGGCGGGGACAATTTTGCTTCTGGCAACAACCGCGCCATGTCGGCTTGTCTAAAAATATCACTGGGTGAGGGTGCACGCAGTTCACTAACTGCACTGCCTGTACTTGATTGACCCTGGTTGGAATTAGTCTTGAACTTAATTTTGATTATGCGCTTTGGTGAAGGATCTCCAGGCATCCTTGCAATATCTCTCGTAGCAGCTGAGCTTGATACACGGCCTGTTGACTGCTGTATTCGGTCAGGAGTGTCAGGAACCACGAGAATGTGATCAGGGTTCATGTCGACCTTTTTTTTTTTTTTTGAAAGGAGTTCGTGTACATGATCAACACAAAGAAGAGTACAAACGCACGAACGCAGACGCGACGCACACGACGCACACCGAGCTCGGAACCACCAAGCAGAACACCACCTCCCCGCACCGCCAGCACGCCGCCGGAGCAGAAGAAGGTGAGCTCACCTCGCACCGAAGCCACCAGCTCGAGCAACCAAGTTGAGACGCCGCAGAATCCAGCTGACGCAAGCACCAGCTTCTTGACGATGAACGGATTTCGGCATCGAGCCGCCAGCTCGCCCTCGCTGCCTCACACCGGAGACACGCACGAGAGCTCCACCCATCTTCCTTCAACCCCACCGAGATCGTCAGCGCCGACGAGCTCCACACCTGCAAACTCCTACAGAAGTTGACCAAAAGCAGATCCATCCGCCACCACCGCAGCAGAGGATCAAGGACCCCCCAGACAAGAGCCACCACCGCCGTCACGGACGGTGGCTCGAGGGGACGCACGCTGCGACTCCGACGAGCAGCAGGCGCGCGGAAGCGACGGATCCGCGAAGGGCCTCCACCGGAGCACCCGAAGCAGAGAAGGGGACCGCCGCCGCCAAAAGCCACTCCGGCCACGCCGCCACCTCCACAGCGCCGCCGGCTAGCACCCCACGCACACCTAAGCTATATACACACCGGGATCCGTCGATTCCCCGTCCTCCGCCGCCGGAGCGGCCGCGGAGGGCGAGGGATCGAGCGGATCGCCGGCGGCGAGCTTGGTCGCACGGGAAGATCCAAAAATCGCCTGATTTCACTGTAGACGGGGAAAAAAGGAGAGGGGTCCGAGCGAGTGGTCTTGTTCATGTCGACCTTGTTATCACACCACAAGTTATTTCAGTTGCAGATAACTTCCACCTTCACCTTTACATGTGAATACAATCAAAAGTTTCTCCAATGCTTTCTGCAGCAAGCAGAGAAATATTTCAAAAAGAGCATAACTACCTCATATCCACATTAAAAGAGCATCATCTTAAAGAAAAATATGATTGGAGCAATCGAGGTGAAAAAACAAGGTTAAAAAGTCGATCAAGGAAAAACAGCTGGTACATGTGAAAACGTGACACACAAGCTGCTACGAAATATATTGCCAAGGACAGAACATGCAAGTAAGCAACGGACAGAACATAATCGGGTGAATGCTTTCATTAAAACATATTGTCAGAGTAATCAATCCTGATTGCATAAAATCATCAGTTTAAACGAGATAACAGCAACGGGCATTGACCCCGGGGCATACAAAAGCATCTGGCATCACCCCTCAAATTTGAGGGGTGAATACTTTCTATTCGCTATGGATGTTGTGGCTTACTCGAGACAATTTAATAAAACAGTAAAAATGATCTCGCAATAAATGAAGAGCTACGGACTAGATATTCTGCACTTATAAGGAAATCGGACCCTGCGATCTACCGGCAGGGCGGATTGTCAGGAGATTCGATTAGAATTGAATCCAACAGAGATGATCAAATAGAGCAAAACTGGGATTCCCCACGGATCTAGATGGCGCGCCCGAAATTCGTCGATGCGGGTGGTGTTTAGCTAATCGTAGATGACAAAAATGGTCATACCTCAGAAACCGAAGGCGGGCGGAGGTTGAGGAGGCAGGGACGCGACGAGGTTGAACGGGGACGGCGATGGCGGCGGCGGGCGTGAAAGGCGGAGGGGTTCGGGGGAAGGGAGGGGGCGCGGTGACGGATTGGGAGCCGCAGAGGAGGGGTGCAGGGCACGGCGGCGGCTGTGGAGTTGAGACGCGCTGCGCTGGGACGGATTGGGCCGGTGTACTGAGGACTCGGGACTCCGTGAGAGGATGAACGAAAGAAAAGGAGGCGGGGTGGAGAGGAAACCGTGGATGGAGGACTTGAGATAGAATTTGAATCTGGATCGGGGCACGTATTTAGGGACGGGTTAGTATTTACCGGTTCGTTTCTTCCCGTTTTAGGCTAATTATATTTTTTATTAACCGCGAGAATCATATACTACAGGGTAAAATTATACTCCCTCTTATCCGATAAATGTGTTCTGGGCTCGTGGCAAAGCAACATATGGTGTACAAACTATAGTTATATCAGCGACACTTTTAACGGACTGGAGGGAGTAGTAGTCTGTACAATCTTCCCGAGCAGGGTCTGAAAGATTTTTTTTAAATGTTTTAAGACAGACGCTCTGCCATTCAATTTGATGGAAGTAAGGTTATTTACACGAGGACCTCCCGAGAAGTCAGAAAAAACAAAGAAATGAACCAAAAGAACCCCTCCCCCCTCTGGGTGTTCGGTCTCTAGGGACGTCCGAGAAAGCAAGAACCCTCTCAATCTCCATCTGAACCATATGTGCAACGTCCATCATTGACAACATTGGAGAAAACTCTTATGTTGCTCTCCTTCCACGTGCCCCAGATGATGCCGGTGACGATCCCGCTGGAAACTCTCTTCTTCTTTCGTAAGATGGCAATGTAGTCGAGCCACCAACCATCAAAATCTTGATCCACAGTCGTGGCCACAAGAGGCACGAACACCTAGAGTGAAAGTGCAGTTGTGGAAAAGGTTTGGGCCGTCTCTGGGTGGATATGGCATAGCTTGCATATTGGATGATGCGACCATCCCCTCGAGGCCAGGACATCCGCCGAAAGATCCGGATCTTTCGGTGAGCCACCAAATAAGCGAAGAATCTGCACTTTGGCTCGGCATGGGCCCTCCAAATCTTCTTGTTGTCGAAGGAGCAATTTTCATACTCCAGGATGTAAACTGACAAGTTCTTCCATTTACGGTAGAGATAACCGTGTACATCGCTTCCTCTCGCACCACATCGTGTCGCACACATTTGTACATTTGGCCCTGCGACTTGTCTGACTCAGCCGAGACACACATTTTTTCACATCAGACGATACACACCTTCTTTTTCTACAACAGCCGCACCGCCTAATTTTCAGGGACCAATAGTATTTCACCAATTACATTCCAGAATCCGGCTCAAGAAAATTTACAGTTTTAAGCATTATCCTTGTTTGTTTTGAACCATAGGCACTCACATATACGTCCGAAAGTCAAAAGAAAGGAACAAGGAACCCTAACACACACAGGGTACAACCACTAGTTGAACAATGATCAGTAGGCAAATCTGAAGACAAGCGATGCTGCCAGCACCGGACAATCAGGTGAGGAGCAATCGCCATGTTTCTGCAAATGAAGTGAAAGAGAGAAAACCTATATTTTATCATCTGAGCCATGCCAGGTGAAACAATTTGGCAACAAACAGAAAATTGCATAAGCTGAATCCATAAAATAAGGATCTGGAAATGACAATTTAAGATTTTTTAAGAAGGATCAGCGTAGTCTCAAAAATGAGATCAATGAGAGGGCATGAAGGCCCACTAATAATCATGAACTAAGTGGTTGTAGTTCGTCACACATATATGGATAATACCATATTAGTAAACCTGTCAAATACCAACTTTCACCCTTCTTCAGCTTTCATATACTTTAAGTAATATCTTCAAAGTTAATACTGTAACTGAATGAACAGTCATAAGTCATCTCAAGAAGTTGACTAAGCACTCCCAAGTTAGAATATATTGAATCAGTTTGAACAAAAAATAAGTCAAGAAAAGATAAACAAAAATTTCCAGGAAGAGCACAATGCGAGTAGCATATAAAAGATAAAAACGAGAATCTCATATGCATAGGTGAATATTAACTGTCGAACAGACAGGACTACCGATGTAATTTACTCAATGTCCTGGCATATCGAGGTGGTGTCAGCATTTTCGCCTTTGGATAGGCACTTCAAATCAACTTCAGCACCCTTGAGGCTCTGCTATTATAGGAAAATGAAGTGGGCTGTAAATTTAAGAAAGGTGGAACATGAAAAGATGAGCAATAACCAAATTATCTTCCTCAAGCTCGAAATGCACACAGGAAGTCATGCAAACAGGCCAATTTTGTGGCACTTCTGTATCCGGCACAGGGGAACATACATCTCCCCTACAATATACATAAAATTCGATTGGGCTCGGCGCAAAATTACAAGACATTTTTGTTACACAAAGTGGGACACCGCGTGTATTGCTTACAAGTGGGAGGGAACTCAAAACATTTATAAGTATTAAAAATCTTTAGCAGCAGCATCAGCAACTCATGCAGAAGATTTCTTCAGAGCTTTATCCAGCCTGACATTAAAGGGAGTCGAGTGCCAGTTCACCCTTTTATCCTGCAACAGATCATTACGGGATAAGCATATCACTTAAAAATCACAAGAAATGCACGGGTGCAATGGGAATGTTTAGTGCACCTCTCTGTATTTGCTGGTTGTATTGGGGATTCCAGTACTTCCTGAATCGGACCTTGAAGAACAGTACACATTACCCTGTGTTGTGCTACTCCAGTAACTTCCCACTGTACCCAAGATTGGCACCTCTTCACGGCTATGGCCTGGAGACCTTCGTGGAGATGGCGTAGCTGATGATTGCTTAAGGTCATCAACAGTCAAAGCACCCAGTACAGGCCTTTCTTCTCTGCATACGGAGGAAACGGAGCGGGGGATTTACTTTGCGCCTTGTCAACTGTTGAGTTATCTGAAGAAACTAACCATGTAGAGAGGCTTGCATCTACAGAAACCTCTCCCTTGCTAGAGTTGCTAGGGCCCTTCTTTGTCTGGTTTGCAACCTTACAACTAAGGCTTGCACCTACATCTGGCACCGAGATTACATTCTCCTTGTACAACCTTTTAACTGGTCCTGCTTGGGCCTTAACTTCCTTCCACTGTGACAGGTTCTGAACTGGGTTCAATACCGGACGAATGTGCTGACTTCTATCACGGTGATTGTTCCCATGGATAAGAGGGCTTTCCTCCTGTGCTGGGGTAACACTGCTCTTGGGTACAGGGCTGCTGACTTCTTGGTCATTCTGCCGGTCTTTAGACATTGGCAGTGAGAACAGGGACTCACGAGACTCCTCTGTGTTCTCTTCAGTTCTCATTTCTGCCTCATCCACTAAGTCAATCTTGCAGTCCACGAAATCCTCCTCCGCTTCACTATCATCATCATCATCATCATAGTTGTCATCCTCACCGTACCCATCCCCACTGTCATCATCACTGTCTGCGCAATTCCCATAGCGGTGATTCTCTGGGAGCAGAACACTCTTGTGCATGTGTTCTGCATCTTCATCTTTCATGCACTTAACAGGTTCTGAGAGTTCCCCTTCTTCATCAGGCAGTGATGTATCTTCGTATGTTGTAACATTCATGTCGAATGTTACTTTCTTCTTGCCACCACTGCGGCTATCCTCTTCACTACCATCCCTACATATCAAGAAAGATGACATATTAACAGGGCAGGCACACAATCTGCATCATAATTTCGTACACAAAGGACATTCATCTACCTGGGTTCCATATCAGGAGCTGAAACCACTGCTGCTGCCACAGGTGAACATTTCACTGGTGAGAGTGGTGGTGTAACTATCTTCTCCCGCGGTAAGGAGCCTGCAGGCGATTCCTTGTTCTCACTCAACTGCCTGCAAAGAAACAACCAGTAAGAAACACCACAGCAAACTCAAGTTACCAAAAGAATCCGAAACAAGTTCAGATGCGTAATGGCGACGGAATGAAGGTTACACGCACCTCAGCTCTCTCCCAGGACTTGCGCCAGCGACCCCCTCCTCCGCAACATCCACCGTCGGTACTGTCAAGGTTTTCTGCTCACTCGACTCTCTGCAAACGAACCAACAGCAAGAAAGGCAATTACCATCTTTTTTTCTTTTTTTTTGAGGAGGATCCGACGCATAAATTCAGGCAGCTCCACACACTTTACAAAAAGGTCCAGAAAAGAACAGAAAATACAAACGGACCCCGAAAAGTGCACAGAGCACCCCAAGCCACCAGAGAAAATTACAATCGGACCCAAAGCTTGCCCCAAGCTCCTAGGCGATGGCGGCGCCGCCGTACCACCTGCCACCGGGAAGAAGAAGCCGCCACACCTTGTAGATAGCCGCAGAAGCCGCCCGCCGCCGAGCAACGGGACCGAAACACGCTGAACGCGCACGGCCACAGCCTCCACTCCCCGCTTCCGCCAATCTTCCAGCCGGCACTGCACCACCTAGGACCACCACCACCCGCACCGCACCAACTCCTGACGCAGCTCCCCTCACCACCATGGTCGGCCGGAGCAGAAGCGTCAAGGAAGAAGACCACCCGAACCACCTGCAACAAAAACGGAACGCCGCGCCCCCCCAGCTCCTCCCCTCGCCTCCACGGCCGGCCAGAGGAGCAGAGACGGAGAACCGCGCCCGACACACCACCTCCACAGCCTCCCCGGCACCGAGGCTGGAACGGGGAAAGGAGGGGGAGGACAGAGCCCTGAACACCGGCGCCATCGCCACCGTCTTCGACGGCACCACGCGGGCACGCACACCTACACTACTACCTAAACTACACTCGCGACGAGAAACGGAGCTCCCCCCACCTCACGGTGCCGAAGCGGCGACCGGAGACGGAGGGGAGCGGCGAGCTCTCGAAGTCGCGAGTCGCCTCGGTGTCGCCTCTCTCAACTGTAGCAGAGGGACACGGGGACGGACCTTTTTTGTAGAGACCCAAAGGCAATCACCATCTGTTGCGCAACAGCGAGCACCTAAGTCTTGCATCCATCCATCAGCAATTCTACTATGGCGCTTTCTCTGTTGCATTTTACCAAACACCAGAGCTGCAGTTCTGCCCTAACCAGTCATTTCTAGCCGCGCACGACCGAGTGCACAGCCACATCACATAAGTACATAGCATGAACACTCGAGCGCAGACATGAGCGAGGACGCGCAAGGCGCAAAGACGAGGCAATGGAGGTTACACGCACCTCTGTTCCTTTCCGGGGCTCGCGGCAGTGACCGCCTCATCCGCCGGGATCTCCAAGAGCAGCGGCGGCGGCGGCGCCAAATTCCTCGCCTCCGGCAATGGCGGCGACGCCCCCTCCTTCACCGCCACATCCGCCCGCGACGACGCCTTGCCGACCGTAGCGACCTGCGGGGCAAAAGCAAAACCCAGAACCGATCAGGAACTCGCCGTGAACCAAAGCGCCCTAGCGCAGGGCAGGGCCGGGCACCCCGATACCAGGAAATCTCACATGGTTCGGTCGCGGCGGGAGCCTCGCCGGGGACCGCGCCCGCGACTTCCGGCGCTCGCCGCCGCCGAAGCAGGCCCGGAAGCAGCCCATGGAGGCGGCGGAGATGCGGGGGGAATTCGATTTAGGTGGAGTTTTTTTAATTGGGAAAGAAGTTCATATAACCCCCACAAATATTGGAGTTTGGACACTCCACCCCCTTATCTTTAAAATGGCACACTTAACCCCCACAAGTATTCAAAACCGGGCAATTGACCCCCCAGCCCGGGTAAGCTGTTTTGCAGACCAGTTTCGCTGACGTGGACGGTGGTTTTGTGCTAGCTTTTCCTATTCTTCAGCCTCCCACGACCCGTCTCCATGTCCAACGCTGCTGCGCCCGCGTCGTGGCCTTCGGAGGCTCCTGCGGCTCGTGCACGGCTCGGGCTGCACACAGCACACATGCAGCAGTGCATTGTGCCATCGGCATACACATGCAGAGAGGAAAAAACAGACTAAAATTCTAACAACGGCTGCGTCATACTCAGTGCGAGCGCCATAGTGAAGTAGATAGCTAGCTTGCGCTGCTCTGCTAGTCAGAATATCGAGGCGTCAGGCGTCTGGATCATGGCGTCCACCATGCTGTTGCTGGCACTAACCACCGTGAAGAACACCTGCATCAGGATCAACTGCGGCGCCAGTATGCTGTCCGGCGGCGCGCGGCATGGTACCTCGGAGAGGTCGAACCCGGCGCGGCCGAGGTGCTCGTCCCTACCGCTGACGTTGCCAGCGCTGGTGCTGCCGCAGCCGGGCAGGTCCAGGTCTCCATGGACGGTCTGGTCCAAGTCTCCCTCAACATGGCCGCCCAGCCCTTCGGGTCGCCGTTGTGGAACGCTGCTGCGTGCGCGCTCGACATTGCCTCATCGTTCTACCGCATTATCGTCTCCTTCGCTGACGCACCGCCGGCGCATGAGATGCGCCTGTTGCAGGACATGATGCTTGGCCATGTCCCCCGCGTGGCGTCCTGCAGCTCGATTACGGTCGCCCTGCCCTGCTGCCCAAACCTGCGGCTCCTACACAAGTACCCGAGCAAGGAGGAGCGCGCCCATCGTCTTCGTCGGGGAGTAGCGCCTCGCCTGCGCAGCATGTGGAGCCGGCCCTGGCAGATTACGGCTGCGGCGGCAGGGCCGAAACCGCGGTGTTGCCGGCTGCTGGAGATCCGGAAGGAGATGCGGCTGCATGTGGAGATGCGGAGGTCGGACGGCGGCAGGCTAGGGATGCGGAGGTCGGGAGACAGCAGCTTCAGGTCAGACGGCGGCGGGCTGGCATGCTGCGCGCAGGCCTCCTCGGCAAGGAAGGAGATTGATGTTGACTTTTTTTTACGAACCCACTGCCACATTGGGCAAATGACACCCTGCCATGTGGCAAAAACGGGTCTGCAAAACAGCTTACCCAGGCCAGGGGGATCAATTGCCTGGTTTTGAATACTTGTGGGGGTTAAGTGTGCCATTTTAAAGTTAAGGGGGTGGAGCGTCCAAAACCCAATACTTGTGGGGGTTATATAAACTTCTTTCTTTAATTGGAGTGCCTCGCTTTGGGTTCGTCAGTGAGGAATCTGACCGTTGTTTTTTTTTTGATTTTTCATACTTGTATTCATACGTATAGGAAAGTAATACAAGGCCAGATACAAGCAAAGAAAAAGAAAGGAGGATACAGAGGGCAACACTGCCGTAGCACGCCGTCCACCACCTCGAGGAATCCCAGCAAGCTCGATCTCCACCGTTGTTGGAGTGGAAGGCCGGGCCAGGGCGCGGGGAGCCGCGGAGTGATGACTGATCAAAGCGTTCGAATTATCTGGTTTGGTGGGTGGGACCTGACGTTCGTGCTGGTTTATTTATTCGGAGTTTGAACGGGCCAATAGATTCGTAGCTTCGTATGGTCTAATTGCTGTTTGACTGGTGATTTGAAATTCGAACCAAATTTTCTGGAGGAGGAGATACGCAAAAAAAACAGAGAGACGAGTAACAAAGGCATGGCAGAGGAGAAGAGATTTGGAGGAAGAGATAAGCAAAAAAATAGAGTGAAATGCATGTAAGGTGCTCGAACCTGTTGGCTATGTCCAAAACGGTACTTGAACTCAGAAATGATCCAATATGGTT
Organism: Poa pratensis; assembly: GCA_947311845.1. NCBI lineage: Eukaryota > Viridiplantae > Streptophyta > Magnoliopsida > Poales > Poaceae > Poa > Poa pratensis. The sequence goes on along the minus strand of CAMZMU010000053.1, from coordinate 30,554,548 downwards.
TCTAAACTTGCTCAATATGTATATGTACGGTCCAACACTGGATTGGTCCCCTATTTTGCTGATGTGTCGCTCTAAAGGTTCGAAGCAAAAAAAATTGCTTTAAACTTCAAAAATACACATCTGTTATTCTGTCTATCCAAAATTTACAAATTGTACCTTTCTAGAAATCTTGGAAAGATTAGAATACAGTGACAACCTTAGTTCCAATCTTGATAAATTTTAAATTTTTCAAATTTCAAATGACAAATTTGAATATTTTACCATATCTTTAATTCTATAAATCCTTTAAATTAATTATTTTGTAAACGATAACTAAGGATCATATCTTTCTGTTAGTACCAATAATATATAATTTTGCCAATGTTCAAAAGTAATTGGTTACAACTTTGTTTCAAGCCTAGCACATAATGGATTTATAAACTAATATGATTTTCCAAAATTTGAATATACTCAAATTTCGCATGCATGGTGAATCTCTCGAAAAACTAAGTAAAATTAATGAATCTTTTGCTATCCTTTGCAGGCTACCGCCACTCCGTGATCTAAGATTCCACTGCCAACTCCTCTACATGAGAACATGTTCATTCCAAACTGCAAAGATGACCTACCCCTTTAAGATCAACTACTGCAACACTTGAACAAGAATGTGACACAGTCACACAAACTAAGGAGATCACAACCCCAAAGGTTTAGATGACTGAAGTGAAGTGTTTCTTCTTGTACATAAGTGAAATTGACAAACATAACATATTTTGGATATATTTTGGACAAAACCGAGAAAACTAGATAGGTTGCTCTTTTGGTATAGGTTCCTAGATGGTTTGAAGTGACATTTGGTTTTGAGATGTAGTTGTAGATTTCACACGAACCATAAAAGTGCAGACTGTAGTTAGGAGCACTCTTTTAGTTACGGTTTCATGTCCATTAAGTTCAGATATTGAACAATGTAGAATTTGTAACTTGGTACTTATGGATGTGTTAAAGACCATTGTTAAATGATTTCCCAAAATGAGAAAGTGCACATAACAAAGTCCTACAAAGAAAAATAAGCTCATCTGTCTTCTTATGAACATTTGCTATCACCACATTGGTAAGCCCAATTGTATTATACTTCATCAGTGCACAATCTTATTCCTCCTATACTTCGTCACTAAATATGTCACCAGCCAAATCAAAAAGTAGTAATTGCAGGGGCTGGAAGAGAAAAGTTGTATCCATCCCAGAGGAGGTGGCAGGTCCACTTTCCTAATAATGATGCTTGCACTGGTAGGGTTCAATATGGGCAGAAATCATACACGTGAGCATTTGGGAGATTATTGAAATTAACATGAACAATAAAAATGCAACTTACATGGTGGTTAGGGCACTTGTAAAACACTCTTCATGGGAGAGGATTGAAACAACAGTAGGGACATGGCACTGATGATAATGTCCCCGATGATAGCGGCGATAAAACAACAACTTAGCCGCCAGTGGAGGCGGTTGCAACCATGGAGATGGACAAGCTAGATTTCCCCCCTCTATCGCTTCCCCACGAACGAGGTTAAGCTCGCATCTTATGGGGGGGGGGGGGGGGGGGGGGGGTTCGCAAAATTTTCCTACCGCCAACCATGTTAAATCTTCCGCCACACGCCCCATGTCAACGTGGTCGTGGTCAAAGTGCCACGCGGGCAGGTTAGCGGATCAAACAAAATTAGGACATCTAATGAATTTTGGAACTGGGATGCGCATTTTAAAAGAACTGCGACTAAAAATGACACTTCGGCCAAAGAATTTGGGCTGCCCGAGCATTTAACTCTTTTTTTAAGAATGCATTTAACTATTTTCTATTTATAACCTTGTTACTCGGTTACTCCCCAAACTTATTTTAGGGAGTTTTTTTAATAAGGAATATTAATTATTCGACAGGTGCTAAAGTGTTCTTTTTGGAATACCTTTGACCAGGGTGTCGTGCAGTCTAGCATAGTAGAATGGCGTCCCGGGTCCGGGCGCCATAAAAATGGGTCAGAAGGTGATTTTCTTAATTCGGGTTCCTTAATTCCTTTTATGGTCAATTTTTTGAATTAGGGTCAAAATTGTCAAATTTCACTAAATCAATGGTCGATGACGGGGACCAATGCCAGTGCCTGGTTCGGCTCCACGCGTCCGCACCTGCAGTCTCCAGGACCAATGCTACAGCCATAGCGGCGCCGCCGGCCATGGCCCGACCAGGCCAGCCACAACCGACCGACAAACCTCCACATCTTCGTCTCCGCCATTCTTTCTTCGTCATGCTCGGACGCCACGGAGTGGCAGCGAGGATTCGGGTGGATCTGGATCATCGACGACCATCTTCTGAACCCGGGGCGACCGGCTGCAGGTTCACCATTCCCGCCTGCTCGCTCTAATCTCGCCTCGCTAGTCCTTCAATCGTCGCCAGAATCGATTGCGACGCTCCCAAGTCCCAGTGCCGAACTAGGTTCACAGTTTTGCGGGATGTGTGGGAGGTTAGGGTGTGGGGCGATTAAGTTACTACCCAAATCTAGAGGAACCACAACGGGTGAAAAAAAATCCGAAGGGTGCTGGATCTCATTACCTCATTCCATGGCCATGTACATTATTTCATACATTTCATGTATACATGTATAATACAACCAAGTCACAGGCAGATTTGTTTTATTCAATATTGACGCAATGTTGAGATTCAGTGTTAAGGAGTGTCAGATAAGCTTACTTCAATGAGCAGGGTTGCCTATAGTATGTGGATACAGAGCCCTAAGCACGGTATCAATAGATAAGTACTAAATTCTATTATACATGCAATGTGAGACTGCCAGGATTTAGAAGAATCAATCTTTCGACAAGGGAACGAATCCGTGCTTAATAGCTGCCGACCAGACCTTCTCGATGTCCATCATGTCATCTCCGCACTCACGCATCTCCCAACCTTCCAGTGCATGTATCATTCCAGCAATGCGCCATGCACTCATCACCCTTCTTGGAAGCCAATTCTGTTCATAGAGCGAGTAGCAACACGTTTCAATGTCAACCACACTATCTATTTAAATCTTGGATAAGAAGTTGTGTACGTCAAATGACCCTATTTTGCTTTGCTCAAAATTTGCAGTCAGGTAATGAAAACACATCGTTATTACCTCACAGGTGTGGACGTTCTGCATTGTCTCCGGGATCTTCATTGCTGGGCTACTCAAGTAAGTGCAATCCTTGCGTATCTTCTTAAGGGGAAGCTGTGATGTAGGAATAAATGTTGCTCCCTTTGGTGCCCTCAGTTGTTGTTTATCATCTATGGTATCTCCTATCCAGATCTGCTGCAGTGAAGAAGTAATCATGAATAATTGAGTATATTGCTTCCCGGAGCGTTTGTTCCTATAGTTTTCTCCTAGCTACATGGACTTAAGGTTTAGTTTCTTGTCATTTGCTGATAGATGATAAAACACATTGTATTAGCAGCTAAAAAATGTGTAATGATTTAACAATTCATAGAAGCATTCACCGTCCTGTCTCATAACTATCCACTTACAATCTATTCCCTCTATAAAGCTTCTTGAAGTTTTCATCCCTTTTTGGGAAAACTTTTACCTGGGGTATTTCATCACTGGAATATTTCAGATAGACAGTGCTCTCTCTGGAACTCGCAACTTGAGCATGTCATACTCCTTCTCTTGATTCATGATTACCTACACAAAATTGCGTACAATAATAGGCAAAAATTTAATGAAGTGAGATCATCTCAAAACAAAAATGGGGCAACGAAACGAGGCCAACAAATTGCAGGCTAATAGGTACCTGGGCACCTCTCTCACATAAAGCTGTTGCTGTGGCATGTGCTACCTTAGAACTGCCTCCGCAGAAAAAAAAACTTGTTTTGTATCTGAAGGGATGCTCTTGAGAACAACTGCTGTTGCTAAACCACTCCCATCTACAAGTCGAACTCCTAATTTTGGATATTTCTGTATGAATAATTCACCACCTCCATTTAGTTGTTCTGCCTGGGACCAAAATATGAATGTTAATAACTTAATATCTTTGCCAGATCATTTGTGCGTAATTAATGTGCATCTGACTTTTCGTCCATATCTCGTCAAAATCCCATTAGTCCCAAAATATGGTTTGATGTAATAAAAGGTTGTCCCTACCTACTTTTGACCAATATTTCTAAATGTGTTCTGACCCAAACAGAAGCTATTTATCTTGTGAAAGCAAGTGTAGGGAGGGAATCACATGAGAAAAGTTTGATCACCATGCCTGATTTAGGAGTCCTAGACTGAGCACTCTGACCCCTCTTCTATCAGCATCTAATATTGCCTTCTCAATCAATCTGTTGATGGATTCTCTGTCCCAAATCAATCCATACTGCACATGATGAAAATGTTAGCAGTTTGCATAACTGTTATAGCATATGATTCATACGGCACGGGAAATACATTACTTGGAAGTTGTATCTTGGAATTGCCCATGTTTGCATCTTGAGCTTGTTCAGCTTGAGCCTTTCAATCACAAACGCAGAAGTGCCATAAACCCATGCCAATAGCATCGATAGCCAAGCCAGGGGCATTATCATCCACATATACCATACAGGATCATCGGATGGTCTAGAGGCTATGGAGGCTATCCCAATCCTTAGATGATAAGTCGATTGCAAGGTGGTCATATGAGTCAAGTGAACAACATCTGGCGTTTCCTCTATTCCTTTAACTGTCCTCTCATACAACTCGTCAGTTGAATTGTCCATGGTGTTGTATATGTAGTCATAGAATTGCATAAACAATGAGTAGTTTGTACGGAACTGTGTATGATGGAGAGAATGATACCTGTGGAAGTATGAAAAAATAACAGTAAATAGTTTGGATCATGGTTCTGTGAAGCTATGACTAGCCATTTAGAAGAATCTGCTGGCCAACTCTGATTAAGAGCTCAATGAACCCAAAGTCTCACCATCTGATTGCAGATTAACATGATTGTAAGACTGCTCCTGAAATGTTATACTTACGATGGAGTATACATGAGCTACTTGAGAGGAGGGAAAACTTTGAAGATCCACTTTGGCAGCAGCTCAAAATTGCAGTGTCCCATATTATTCATGAAGTCAATGTAAACAAGGTACAAGGCAGCAGCCAGGATAGAACCACAGCCCATAAGAAGTGGTATCACCGTGGGGATTGAAAACAACAGGAAATAAGCCAACATTTCAGCAAATGGATGGATGACAGCTGCCAGTCATATGTTAAAATTGCATTAGACTTAGAGACAGTTGTGCATTGCACTTCGTAAATACCACATCGATATCCTTTATGCAACAGTACAGCGCTAACTGTTAACAAAGTAAGAATTTAAAGATTCATTACAATAATAGAACATGAAGACATGTGGATAATCATTTAGCATTTTTAGAACATGAATTGGCTAGATTGGTTGCTATACACACAATCCAAACATTCTTCAACTTAATGTTGTCGGGCAAAAGCATTGACATAGTAAATCAGAAAAAATTGTTATTAGAAGTTATCATGTTTTTCTTGAAGCAATCCATACAAAAATGTCATTAGAAGTTATCATGCTTTTCTTGAAGCAACCCATATGTAGGTGAACCTTAGTTCATATAGCCATTCTTTATTCTCATGTCAAGCTTTTTGATTCCTTGAGAAATATCCCACTCAGGTAGTGAAATGGGTTTTCCCGTGATCCATTGTTTGTGCGTAAGTTGGTGTCGTTATGAATCATAGATCATTGTGTTAAATTTTTAATCCTCATTCTGAATGTTGTTACTTACAGGTTATAGGCTCTGTGACGATGGATGCATGGTGGTGTGAGTGGTAGCGGGAGTAGAGGAAATGGTGGTGAAGGGCCCTATGGAACCAATAGTACAGGAACTCAACAGGTCCTATGTGAAGCAACGCCATTATGATGGCTCCCTTGGTTTCCCACACTGGCATGAGTCTGACGCTCGGGATGGTTGCATAGGCCAGGTAGAACGCCAGCGTAGCGAGGATGACCTGGTCATCCCTGTACATAATGATGAGAATCACTTAGTAGTTTAGAGATATCTGGAACCATTAGATTTCAGGTATGTGCCAGTTTGAGTGTGATGGAAGTGAATAGCAGGCTCAGCCTGCACATATAACTTACCAGGATCTCTCGCGGTCAACCTGCTCGAATTCAAGACCACGATCAACGATGATGTGCTTCCTGCGTGCAGTGTGGTAGCGAGACAAGCTAATCCAGATCTGGTTGAGGAACAGCCTCAGAAGCAAAGCTGGTAACATGGCAGCGTACACTGGGTCCATGTCTCCCCACCCCCCACCCCTTGGTGACGATCCTGTGTGCAGTGTGCAACGCAGCAGGTGCCAGGACCAGATACTGAGTGCATGAATGGAACACCATGTTAAATACGTACACCGATGGATGGAGAGTGAAGCCTTGGTGAATAACATATGGTAATTGGATTTTTTATCTTTTGGAAAAGCTATTGCTGTGGCATCAAGTTTGCAAATGCGTTGGTTTTGAAGAGAAAAGGAAGTGTGTGTATGTCAATTCAGTTAGGTTGGGTATGTGCGTTGACTACTTAAAAAGTACAGATACTGTCGGCAGTTCATATTAGGAGGATCACAAGGTTCAAAAACGGTTGGAGGTTTCATGAGAACAACATGAGCTGCTGTCATTCGCAAAAAAAAAAAAAAAAAAAACATGAGCTGCTGTCAATACATCTTCATGATTTGTTCACTGATAACAGGGATATGGTTTGGGCACCCCTCTGAACAGTACTGGTGCATGTTATTGTATTCAGGTCGCTATCCACCGTGCAAGAAGCATGCAAAAGAAATTTGTCACAGGTCCCTATCATCTTTTTTTAATAAGCCAGAGCATATTAAAATGATAATATAGTTTACTTACATTGTTTCTTGAAGCAGTTTTTCTGGATCATGTGAAAAACATAAAAGTACCGTGGAACTGTCATTCTGGGACTGGACGCTTATGCTAGGCCATTACTATTTACTACTCTCCCCGATTGGAAATGATTGACACAAATTTGTCTAGATACGGAATCATCTAGACATATTTTTGTCTGTAGATACATCTGTATTTTGCTGAACCTGTGTCAACCATTTCTGATCCAAAAGATTACTTGAAATACAAGCAACTTTTAATTGACATGATGGTCTAGTGTTCACTGTGACATGCAACTTTTGCTGCAATTCCTGTTCTACTTCAGTACCGGGACATGTAGATCTTACAACACGTGTGTTCATGGCTGGTGCAGTTGTGTCCTGGAGATCGATAACGATGTGTTGTGTGCCGCTGGTCTCACGTGCGCGACACGTGTGTCATCGGGGAATAGCTCCATCCAAATGTGTAAAAGATCATAGTCGCACTTAAAAACCGAGTACTCTACCATTGAGTTAGCAACCCAGATAAAAATAGGGATGTGGGAGTGATGGTAGTGTGGCTACAAGCAGCGGTTCAATGCCTTGAACCTGGTTCTAATGTTCTTAACTGCACCTGGAGGATACAAGTGATACCGAAAGGTGTGTAGGGAGGTTGGATGACAACATTAACTGATTGTCCTCCCGACGAAAATCCATGATCTCACCTTTCAGCCTATATTAGGGAAGTGTCAACGTACATGTGCCGTACAATTGTCAAAGGGCGTGTCTTGGTGTAGCCTGCCCTTTGTTTGGTCTCATAGTTTCCTATTGGCAGATTGATCCTTGATGATTGGACTGTGGCAGATGATGGAGAAGATTACCTCCAAGTTTTTTATTTTATGTTTATGCAGATTGATTGGATTGTGGCGGATGATGGAGAAGATTACCTCCAAGTTTTTTGTTTTCTCTTTATGCAGCTTTATGTGTTCGGTCTTTAGTGCTTCACATATTTTTTTCAGTACAATTATGGTTCTGTGCATCCAGGGAAGCAAAGATTGAGAGCCTTGTCCTCCCATTTATTGTCCTCCATTTATAAAATTTGCATTTGTCAACAAGCTCTTGGGTTCTTTATTTACGTAGAGAATCATACTCTAGAAACATATCGCTTAGAAACATATCGCTTAACTGCTCTAGAATCCTCTACCATTTTATCTAAGATAGTAAAATGAACAATAACATTATAAATACAATAATACTTTTAGATTCCATCTACACCTAAATCGACATACATATTTTTACGCATAAGTAATGGTGGTAGTTTGATGCATGGTGTTAGGAGTGACCTATCTTGATTTCCCCGCCTCTATGCACGTCTCAATGTGTAGACGTCAGACGGCTTAGGATCTCGACTTAGATACTAGAAAATATCATTCATTTAGATTTATCAAAATAAGTTTATTTAAGTTATATAAAATAATTTATGGATGAATAACCTTTTGTCCTCTTTCTACTTTGGTGATTATTTGTTAATGTTAGTTTACGAAAGCCTTTAAAGATTTCTCAAACTTAACCAAATAAAACTAACATAATTTGTCTGTGAAAACAAAAAAATCATACTATCGTGATAATAATTGAAATTATACAGATTACTATTGTATAGTGGTGAATAGGCAAGTAAAGAAAATTAGTATAAAAATTACTATTGTATAGTGTCATCTTGTACGAGCAAACCATTTGTGCCCGCTTAAATATGTTCACTAAATTAATATACATTAGAGTGGCAAGTTAGCCAAGAAAATCCTCACATACAAACAGCTTATATTAATAAGAGAAATATTTTAGATGATATTGTTTTGCTACATGGAACTCGACATGAAGTAAAGGCTAGAAAATTAGATGCTCTCGTTTTCAAGGTGGATTTTGAAAAAGCATTGGATAAAATAAAATTGGAATTTTGTCTTTGATATTCTTAGAATGAAAGGTTTTCCTGATAGATTTATTGATTGGGTAAAGAAATCCATGGAAAATGGTAAGGTGACAATCATGGTAAATGATAAGATAGGCCGATACTTTCATACAAAAAAAAGGCTTGAGACAAGGGGACCCTTTTCCCCCTATTCTATTTAATATTGGTGTAGATGTCTTGTCTGTTTTGGTAGAGAGAGCACATGAAAGTGGGCTAATTAAATCGTTAATTCCTAATTTTCTTGATGAGGGGCTAGCTATGTTACAATATGTCGACGATACTATTTTATGTTTCAAGATGACCTGGATTCTGCTAGAAGTTTAAAGAAATTACTGTGTATTTTGCGAGCATTAGTCAGGACTTAAGATTAATTTTTTGAAAAGCGAGGTTTTTTGTTGTGGGAGAGCAAATAATAGAAATTTATAGTATACTTCGATTTTTTACTTGTGTGGAGGGTGAACTTCCTTTTTAAAATATCTAGGAATGCCTATGCATAATAAAATTATCGGGTGCTTGGATAGGAAAGTACACTTCATGTGGGGATAGGCTTATACTTCTCAGATCTTTCCTTAGTAATGTATAATTCCCTTTTTCCCTTTGCCAAAAGGGATAAGCAAGAGGATGGATTTTTTTAGGAAGAGATTGTTGTGGCAAGAAAAATAGGATAAGAAGAAGTACCATTTAGTTAAGTGGCAGGAAGTGTGTCAGCCCAAAGATCGGGTGGCTTGGGTGTGATAGATTTGAATATGAATGTTTGTTTGTTTGTTGTGAAAATGGCTGTGGAAAATCGAAAATAAAGATGGTTCATACTTCATAGCAGCCAGGGGCGGAGCCAGGATTTAAGCATGAGGGGGGCGAACTTTTTTTTTCTTCATATATATGCTTTGCATTTGAAAGAGAGATACGTAATGTTAGTTTGGAAGTGTCTGTAGGTCCAGCAAACTTATCTTAACTATTCTGTAGTTCTTAAAAATTGTTTGTCCTCGATGTATTAATATATATGCTTTCACATCAATTTGTTCTCAATGTAAACTATTTTGTAGGGCCGAGAAACTTAGTAGCCCATCTAAAAAAACTTAGTCTCTATCGACCTATAAAAAATATTGGAAAAGAATTGATCTACGATTAATCCTTTGCTTCATGCAGGAGACAAGGCATAGTAGTTTGTTGCGGATCTCCTAATTAGTAGTTAAACCAACTGTAATATATATTGTATAAAGAAAAACTGTAATATATATAATCCATCCATTCGAGGCCCAAATGCTCAAATCCTGGCTCACGTAATGGGCTGTTGTACATCTGTTGGGCTTTGTCTCACGTAGCTGAGAGAGCTGCGCTTTTCTTTGCCTAATGGCCGAAAACTAATCGCGCTTACCTGTTCTTATACCATACCAGTACCAGTACTATATACAATTTTTGTTGAGGGGGGCAGAAGGTTAGGGGGGGTCGGACCCCTGCTAGCACCCCCCTGGATCCGCCCCTGATAGCAGCAGCTGATTAGGACATGTAAAGTTAAAACCAATGCACTCTCATTTCTGGTCTGGCCTTATGAAAGTGAGGGATTTATTCTTTAGTTTTTGTAGGAAGATAATTGGTAATGACTTGAGGACTAGTTTGGGGGAGGATTTGTGGGTGGGTGATAAAACTTTTTGTGAAAGTTTTCCTAGATTTTATGATCTCCCGCATAGTAAAAAAGTAAGTGTGTCTAGAGTTTTTTTAGACGGATGGAATGTACTTAATTTCGGAAGAAACTTGTGGGGAGACTTGGCAGAGATGTAGTTCAAACTGCAGGACCTTTGTTCTAAGGTACAACTGCGAGAGGTAGAGGATAGGTGTAGTTGGGCTCTAACAAAATCAGGACAATTTACAACAAAGTCTCTTTATATTACAATAAAAACTTCTCAGCTCAAAGTCCCATATAGGAGACTAGGAGAGTATGGTTTCTGAAAACTCCTCTAAAAGTAAAGGTTTTTCTTTGGCTAGCTTTTAGAAAAAGTATCCTGACCAAAAGCGTGCTCTTGTCCCGGGGATGGGAAGGCTCCGACAAGTGCATGTTTTGCAATAACGTAGAGACCATAGATCATCTTTTTTCTCTTACTCTATACCTAAGTATGTTTGGGGAGTAATTATATGTGCTTTCATGCTCATATCTGTACGAGTAAGCTTTGACAATTTACCTAATTGGCTAGATATTTTCATTGTAAAAGATAGGCTCCTGATGTCATCGGGAGTGGTTGTGTTAATTTGGGCGTTCTGGAAGACCTGGAATAACGCCTGCTTTAACGGAGTGCTCCTGACCTGACTGTTGTGATATTTCTTATGTCTCACTTTGTTTCATATTAGGCTGGTCTGAAGAGAACAAACCTGCGAAAAGTGCAACGCAGAGGAGCAAAGCTGTTGCGGCTGGTTGCAACTGAAACTTTTCATCGGAGGCAAGGTTGGGGCCCGATGGTGATGCGGTTAACCAATTCCTGATGCAAAAAGAGAAGTTGTGCTTCCTGGGATAGATATGGCTGTGTAGTGAAGTGATTGCTGCAGTGTACTGCCTCTTAGTGTTTTCTGGTGTCAGCCGTGATTTGGAAAAGTCTTAAGTGTAGTGTCGAAATTGCTGGGTTCGGGTCTGTAATGATGCGACGTAGAGAGTGAAGTGTTGGACTCCCATATGGTGCTTTCGGGGATCGTTTGTGCCCCTGGGGTGTTGAAGATCTCATGAACCCGTGTATTATTAGTTTTCATGGAAATGAAAATTGGGGCCCTTTTTTGGCTCCTTCCTTTGAAAAAAAAAACCCTTTTTGAGCCAACCTGCATCTCATTATAGTTAGTTTGTACTTATATTTTATTGTCGCCCAATCAAACGATGTTCCAAAATTCGTGAGCATGGCTTTAGCTTACAACAAAACGAAACTACATTTTCTGAACCCAAAACGGACATCAGATAAACTCCAAGGAAGCAGTACCACATGAAGAATAAACAAAACATCATACCTTGTAGCTGCCCATCCACTGCCATGGCCATTCGGTCAAAGGGCCCGGCCGCGTTGCCATGGTATTGGATGAACGATGATGCCCCTTCTCGCTCTCCCCCAAATTAAGATAAGCAGCTAGCTCTGCTAAGAACTTCAAGCTCTTGTCGCATTTTATATGCGTGCAGTGCATCCATCCATCCTTTTCTGTGGCTTGTCCCTGGAGAGTAGTACTAAGTCTGAAATCATAAAACATGATCTTAGGGTTTCTGATCACAAAAAACATGTTGCTGTTTGCCAGTGAGCACTAAGCCAGCAACTAACCACGAACTGGAGCAGCAGCCTCGTCATTCGTGCCCACGCAGTAGCTTGCGTATGCAGTATTGTACTCCTAGTACACTCCTAGTTTTTTTTTAGGGGAGCAGTGCACTCCCAATTATTTGGAAGTTTTTTTTAGAACAATTATGTGGAAGATGGCCAGGTGAGGAGTGCAGGCACGACCATACTCGGAGTGAGGGATTGGGGGCTTGGGGCCATGACCAGAACTAGGCGGTTAATTCAATTTAGGCCCGACCCGTTAAAACTACAAGCCCAATAGTGAACACTAAAGGCCCAATGCTCAGCAGATACCCAGTCGTCAGGCGTCGGCATAGCTGCCAATACGCTCGGCCGCGACACAAGGCCCTCTAGCCGCCGGGGCGACCTGCTCCGTCGCGGCGGCGGACGGAGTTGGGGCAAGGAAGTGGTAGAGCATCACCGGAGACATGGCCGTCCTCCCCGCGTCGGCGAAGCGAGGGGAACGTGCGGGGGAGGAGCCGGCGTCCACTCGCGGTATGAGCATCTGTACCGCACCTGCAGTTCGTTTTGTCCTGTACTGCTCATCGTAGGCCTAGATGCCCGACTTCGTATCCCACTCAGTCGTCCTCATCCCGTTATGCGTAAGCCTGATCGTTTTTCTCGTACACCAACAAGCCACAATTGACCTGTGATAACCCCAAATGCCGATTAAGGTTCACAGTTCTCTGTGATATCTTGCAGTTACTGCACAAATCTAGAGGAGCCACAGATGGTCAGATGCTGACCCAAACCAAAGTTATTGGATCTCTCTCCAGCTTACGCCATTCCTGGGCACTGTATTGTGCACTGTTTGGATTCTTTTTTCTCTGAATATCATTGATATTGTGTTCCTTGCTCTAATGAATTTTCTCTACAAGTTGATTACTCATACATTACATGCATACATATGTTAAGCTATTGATATTGTGCATATGGATTTCTATCCAAGTATACATGCCGACCCTGCTCAATGGAGCTAGCTAGCCTATAAGCATACCGACACTCCTTATTCTTAACACGGAAACGCAACTTTGCATCATTGCATAACATATCGATCAGGATTCAGAAGAATCAAGCTTTTGACAGAGGAATGAATCCGTGCTTAATAGCTGCCGACCAGACCTTCTCGATGTCCATCACATCATCTCCGCACTCGTGCATGTTCCAACCTTCCAGAGCGTGTATTATCCCAGCAATGCGACATGCACTCATCACCCTTCTTGGAAGCCAATTCTGTCCATACAGCGTGTACCAACACATGTCAATGTCGATTACATTAAGAAGTCTGTGTACATTAAATGGTCCTAATATGCTTAGCTCAAGATTTGCACAGACAGGTAATAAAAACATATTATTGGTACCTCACAGGTGTGGACGTTCTGCATTGTCTCCGGGATCTTCATTGCTGGGCTACTCAAGTAAGTGCAATCCTTGCGTGTCTTCTTAAGGGGAAACTGTGATGTAGGAATAAATATTGTTCCACTTGGTGCCTTCCGTTGCTGTTTATCATCTATGGTATCTCCTATCCAGATCTGTTGTAGTGAAGGAGTAATCATGAATATTCTGCTTGTCAGAGTGTTTGCTCCTTTAGTTATTTTTAGTTTGTATTATGCTAGTTACATAGGTTTACCGAGTGATTTATTGTCATTTGTTGGTAGATGATAGGCTTGGCGAGACAACGTAAAAACTAGTTAGTCCCATGGGTATGAAATCCATTTGGGCGAGAGTAGTACTAGGATGGGTGATCTCTTGGGAAGTCCTTGTAAAAGGGTTTTATATCTAGCCTACCCCAACTTGTTTGGGACAAAGGCTTAGGAGAAGAAGAAGTTGGTAGATGATGTAGCATTACTATGTTGGCAGCCAAAATTGTGTGAATGATTCTTGACAATTTGTAGAAGCGTTAGCTGTCATGTCATATCTCTACTAGTGATACCCCACTTATGATATATCACTACAAGGTCTATGCTTTTTCCAGATAACTTTTACCTGGGGTGTTTCATCATTGGAGAATTTCAGATATACATTGCTGCTCTCTGGAACTCGCGACTTGAGTATGTCATATTGTTTCTTTTGGTTCATGATTACCTGCACAAAATTGAGTTGTTGGAATACGTTTAGAGCCAATATTTTAATGACAAAAAATTAGGTACCAAAAACACTCAGCAAAGGAGCGGTCTGATAGGTACCTGGACACCTCTCTCACATAAAGCCGTAGCTGTGGCATGGGCTACCTTTGAACTGCTTCCACAAAGAAAAACTTGCTTCGTATTTGAAGGGATGCTCTTGAGCACCACTGCAGCTGCTAATCCACTTCCATCAACAAGTCGAACCCTTAATTTTGGATATTTTTGTGTAAACAATTCACCACTTCCATTGAGTTGTTTTGCCTGCACCAACAGTATCAGAGTTTAACTCTGTGCCCAACCAATTTGTCTGTACTGTGCACCTTTATTAAAAACTATTAGTTCTGTAAACTTGTTAGAAGTAATCAAAAGGTTATCCCTACATATCCATTTTGCCAATATGCCTGAATATGTTCTGGTCAGATCAGAAAGTAAGTTTCACGTGGAAAGTATAGAGAGGGCATTATGTGAGAAAAGTATGGCCATCGCACCTGATTTAACAGTCCTAGACTGAGCACTCTGACCCCTCTTCCATCAGCATCTAGTATTGCTTTCTCAATTAAGCCGTTGATGGATTCTCTCTCCCAAGTCAGGCCATACTGGACATGAATAAAATGTTAGCAGTTTGCAGAACTGTTAAGCATATAATTCATACAGAACGGAATTACTTGGTAGTTGTATCTTGGTATTGCCCATGTTTGCATCTTGAACTTCTTCAGTTTGAGACTTTCAACGACAAAGGCAGAGATCCATAAACCCATGCCAATACCATTGACAGCCATGCCATTGGCCATATCATCCACATATACCATACAGGGTTATCTGAGGGTCTAGAGGCAATAGAGGCAATCCCAACCCTTATGTGATAAGTCGATTGCAAGGTGGTCATATGCGTCAAGTGAACAAAATCCGGTGTATCTTCTGTTCCTTTCAGTGTTCTCTCATACAGCTCGTCAGTTGAATTGTCCATGGTGTTGTATATATAGTCATAGAAAGGCATAAACAGGGAGTAGTTTGTACGGAACTGTGTATGATGGAGAGAATGATACCTGTGGAAGTGTGAAAAAATAACAGTAAATAGTTTGTATGATGGTTGGCTAACCATTTTTACTTCATGTGCATTTTGTGCAGAATCCACTGTTCAGCTTTGATTAATACTTAAATGTCTCAAGTATAATCGCCTGGTTGCATGTTTACTAGATTGTAAACTTGATGTTAAAATGTTACACTTACGAGGGAGTGTACATGAGATACTTGAGAGGAGGGAAGACTTGGAAGATCCATTTTGGCACCAGCTCAAAATTGCAGTGCCCCATATTGTTCATGAAGTCAATGTACGTGATGTACAAAACAACGGCCAAGACAGAACCACATCCCATAAATATTGGTGTCATCGTGGGGATCGAAAATAACAGGAAATAAGCCACTTGCTCAGCAAATGGATGGATAACAGCTGCCAGTCATATGGTAAAGTTGCATTAGAGTTAAAGACATGAGCACTAATTGGGTTCATTGAGCAGTAACACTAAGGTAATGGAATGGTGTAAGTTGGTGACATTATGCATCATTGTGTTAACCATTGTTCTAAATACTATTACTTACAGGTTATTGGCTCTGTGACGATGGAGGCATGGTGGTGTGAGTGGTAGCGGGAGTAGAGGAAATGGTGGTGGAGAGCTCTGTGGAACCAGTAGTACAAGAACTCAACAGGTCCTATGTGAAGCAATGCAGTGATGATGGCTCCCTCGGTTCTCCAGACTGGCATGCGACTTACATTCGGGACAGCTATGTAGGCCAGGTAGAAGAACAACCCATTGAAGATGATCTGGTCATCCCTGTACAGAATAGCAAGGATCAGTTGGCATTACAAATATCTGAACATATGTGATTGTGGTAGAGATGCTGGTCAGCAGTGCAAAGATCACCTGACCATTAGATCTCGGGTGCTAGTGTTAGTGCGACAGAAATGCATAGCCAGCTGCGCACATGACTTACCAGGAACTCTCTCGGTCCACCTGCTCAAATTCAAGACTGCGGTCAACGATTATGTGCTTCTTGCGTGCGGTCTGGTGGCGAGACAAGCTGATCCAGATCTGGTTGTGGATCATCCTCAGTAGAAGAGCTGGTAACATGGTGGTGTACGCTGGGTCAATGTCTCCCCACCCACTGGTGATCACCCTGTGCGCGGTGTGCAACGCAGCAGGCGCTAGGACCAGGTACTGTGTTCATAGATAGAGCACCGGGTAAAATATAGATACTGATGAATATGATAAGATAAATGGAATGATTGCGTGTAAAAGAGGTGGCATATCTGATCTTTGATCGTTGAGAAGCTATTGGCATGGCTGCTAGTTTGTAAATGTGTTTTCCAAAGTGAGAAAGTTTTTACTTGTTTCAGTTCAGCTGGTATGTGCATGACGGACTTGAAAGTACGGCTATTTTGGCGATTCATGTTCGGATCACAATTCACAAGGACGACGTATGAGATGGAGTCAAAGAATCTTTGCAGTTTGATCATCGCTCTGGGAGTCAAAGAATCTGAAGTATGAGACGGAGTTGATTTTATGGGGCACCCCTTTGAACAGTACTGGTGCATGTTATCATATTCAGGATGCTATTCACCGTACAAGAATATATATATACTGTTTCGAACCTAGATGCTCTTTTTGAAGGATATAATAGGATGATCTGATTATTCACTGTGACATATAACTATACTTCAATCACTAATCGGCCATAGATACCTTCTGATTCCCGTTCTACTTCGATAATTTTAAGGGAATATATATAGAACCTAACTCAAGCCCTCTTAACTAGCATATCAATGAAGTACTTAGCCTATTTCTTCTCTTGGCCATTCAAATTAATGAACTTTCTGCGTTTTTTGATCATTGTGATCATGTCAGTAGCTTTAGATAAAAAAGGATGGCCTACTTTATTTCTCAACCCAAATTGAACATCAGGAAGAAAAAAAAAACAGAATATCATACCTTGAAGCTGCCCATCCAATACCATGGCCATTCAGTCAAAGGGCCAGGCCGGGTTGCCATGGTGATGGCTGGACGGTGCCGGTTCTGTCTCCCAAAGTTAAGCAACTCCCTCAGCCTGCTCTGCTAAGCGCTTCAGGCTTCGATTCGTTTTATATGCATGGACGGTTGGATATCGCTACAGAAAACACCCTGAAGTAACGATATTTCTAAATGCCACCCTAGATACATTTTTGCGTCAATCTTCCAGAAAACGTGAACCGTGAAAGTTATAAAGTACTCCTAAGATTGTAACTCGCTCAGTTATTTCCCACAAAATCATTTTCTTTTAATCTGAGCAACAGAAAATATGGCACCTAGTAACTTCTAACGATTGGGATTGGTGTTTTTTGTTTTGCAGTTTGTCATTTATATTCCATGTACATTTGGGGCCGGTTTAGAGGGTTGGATTGTACTACAACTCCTAAGGGCATGAATTACGTTCTGTGAAATTGTCTTGCATGGGTTGGGAGAGCGAGTGAGACAAGAAGCATGATTACCATGAGTCCATGACCTTCGAGGCTTTAGACTTGGGCATCTATAAATAATGCATTTGTTTGACACAAATTGGTTGTTTTCTTGTTAGGTGTACTTTTTTTTTGGATAGTTTGCTTGGTGGGCTTATCTCACCTTGACATGATCTCACCTTGACATGTTTTTTAAGCATGATTACCATGAGTCCATGATTGTAACCCATTACTGTGACTTGTCCTTGCAAGGTAGTACAATCTGCTCAAATCTAAATCACGGAACATGCTTTTAGGGTGCTCGGATCACACTAAACATCATGTTGCTTGATAGTGGCATTTCTGTTTAGCGACTGGCTTCCGTCTCGGAATTCCTTTTACGTTTTCGTTTTTTCCATGAAGCCCCTGCCTTTTAATTTGTAGTATCATGTAGGAGTTTCTAGCTTGCAGGTCCCTGCACTAATTCTCAGTAACATCTCTAGGAGACTACAATGCAGAGATAATCGGTAGGGTACGATGTCAGCTTCATTTTCGTGAACAGTACCGTTCGGTTTTGTTGAGGAATAAGTCCAATGTATGATGGCTTGAACAGTACCGTTCGGTTTTGTTGAGGAATAAGAAAATATCTTCAACAGCTCAACGTACACAAACCGCTGAAAACGCAGCAGTAGGTAGGTTGCCCCTGATGGCATTAGGAGGGTACAGATATGTATCACGATGAAAAGATTTCCATTGGAAAATGTTCTCGATCTATCAGTCTGACGTTCCAAAGTGCACCGTTAATTTTTCTACCTATGCAGTACCATGCAGCATAGATGAAAATAGTTCAGTTGGAAAAGATGAAGTCGATTCGCATCTGTGGATCGATGGGCTTCTTCTCCAAGTTCCAAGCGCTCCTGTCCTGACTGTGGATCAAAGAAAGGTCACTCTAGTTTGTTGTAGTGCTTGCTCCCCTTGACACGCGGCATGGCGAAGCATCGGCGGTAGTGCCGCCTGAGCCGGTCCAGGGCTCGCACTTTGATCCTCAGCCGCAGCCGCTTCATCCTCTCGACGACGGCTCTGAAACCTTTCCCGAGTTTCTTGGCCTTGCCAAGGCTGATGATCAACCTCCTCTTGCTCTTCTTCTTCCTCGCTGACAAAGGAAAAAAGAACACTAGATCGGTGAGCTCATTTCATAATGGTATCAGGCATCCTGCATCCGCGCATGCATGAAAGATACTACTAGCAACCAGCATCTGTCTCCATGGTCCTAAGCTAGCAGAAATCACTGGACCCCTCGCCAGCAGCATCTGGGACTACTCTACAGCTAGTTCAATGACTATCATTGCGAATTCTGAATATGCCAAATGTGGTTGTTTGATGGCTGCGTCAGCTTAATTCAGATGCCCAACTAATCACAGCCGACATTCTCTTTGTCCAGAGCAAATAAGTAGGTGGATGATACACAGGTGCCGACTTGCGGTATACAGAGTATATGGCTCTTTTTTTCAGTATATAGGGGCATTCGAATACGCGTACCTTGTAATTTCTTCGTGTTATCGCTTCCTCTTAGCCTTGCATTTTCGATCACCTGCAATTCAGTGAACATATAGTATAATTTGTTAGTCCCTTAGTTACTGGCCGAATTTTGGTTTGGTTCTAAAACCAGACAAACTTGCTCCACAACTTTCGAAACCGGATATATCTAGCCCAGTAGCTCAGTCGAGCCTAGCGAACATGTTTGGGAGAGTGGATGTAACAACCTCACAACCCGTGTTCAAGTCCTCGCCTATATGAATTTGATCGACTATTTATAATTTCGGTTTGCCTTGGAGTCATCTTAAAAAAGGAATGTACATAAAAATAAATACACTGATAAGCAGAAAAAAGAAAAAAAATTCAATAAATTGGAATGAAATTATAGAATTGGGAAACTGTGTGGCAACCATAAAATTTATGAAAGCAGTGTAATTCTAAGACAATATTTTTTTAGCAAGATTAGTATTCATGAAAAATCACTAGATTTTATTTTTACTTTCCATGAGCTTTTCTAATAGGAATTTAATTGTAGAAAGCAGAAAAAATCGGGAAACTATAAATTTGAAGAATGCTTACTATAATTCGGAAAGAAGAAATTTTATCAAAGGAAAAAATAGAACGGTCATGAAAAATAAAAGTGTATTGATTTTTCATGAATGTCCGTAAATTGTTTGTGAGTTTTATCCAATTCAATGGTTTCTCCATAGTATTTCTAAATCATTTTTTAATTCATTAAATTTTCCCATTTCTAACATTTCTAGATTTTTAAAGTATTTGTTTCTAAATATTATTCAATTGTTTAAATATATCTTATTTACTCATTTAAAATAAGTCTTCTTATTATCTTACAGAATAACACCTTAAAGATATTTACTAATTCTAAATCTATGTAATACTTAAATCAGATATTCTTACATTTTAATATTTTGTGAGGGACCAATCTACGTTTGAATGTTAAGGGTCAAGTTTCTCTAGTTGTAGTCTAGGGACCAAACTAAACTTGTCCAATACTTGAGAGGGAATAGAATGTTCACATAATATACAACAAAAAATATTTTGAAACGTTAAAAATCGTGAACAAATATTTGACACGTGCATCTCGACATTTTATGCGGGCACACCAAGTTTCGCGGAAAATCGACATCTTTTATGGGTTGTGTAAAAAGAAAAGAAAAAAGTCTCGTGACAAGATTTTTTTAGCACCGAATTCTGTCCTTTTTACACATAACACAAAAATGATGGTTTTTCATAAAACAATTTTGTGAGCACATAGAATTTCGAGATGTACGCGTGAAACATTTTTCGTAATAGTTATAACATTTCAAAATACTTTTAAATCTATACCTAATAATAAAGGCACTATGTCTTCCGCAATTTTGTTTGGTTTGGTAGGTCATAGAATTTGCCCCCAAAGTTGATACAAATTACTCACATGCCATCCGTAAGTGGAAAAAAAGTTTCAATTATACCGCTTGATTCGCCTGGATATCTTCTTCCTGCGCAAATTGAACTGGGGCTGCGGCCGCCTCCGACTCCTCGACAGAGCTGCTGTGCTTGGAGCGGCTCATGCTCACGCTGCGTGACAGATTAGGGGCAAGAGGACCAGTGGTGGCCACCGATCGATGCAGCGGGCGTGGAAGCCATACCCGCACGATTTCATGGTGCGCACTGCGTCTCTGCCTGCGTACTCGGCCTAAAAGATGGCGCGATCGGAGGCCGAGCACTGTGTCCCTTCCGCGTACTCGGCTTGGAAGATAGGGCGCTCGGAGGCCACGCCTGCTAGCTCTATTCTGGCCGCCGGCTAGACCAGCAGCAGCAGTGCCGGTATCCGCACCACCTCTGCGGACGGTGGCTGCTCTGGTCCTTTGGGCGATGCGTCGTTCGTGTATTGATGATCTTGTAGGAAAAAAAGGCCGGCAGAACGAAGCCGGCCACGGTCGTCGCAGATGGCCATGGAGAAAGATCAAGATGCGGGGACAAAAACTATCTGAAAAATGTATTGCATACGAGTATACGACTATGTTTGTGGTGCAAAATAGTACGACACATCACAGGTTCACACATGCGTGCAGGCGTGCCTATGAGTTTTGCGTTATACGGTGTTAACTGGTGTTTATAATTTTGCACTAGAATGAGTTTTATTTTCCCGTTATACGGTGTTAACTGGTGTTTATAATTTTGCGCTAGAATGATTTTTATTTTCCTCCCTCCCATGTTCTGGTTGCGCTAGAGTCCACAATGGTCTCACCGTTCCGATGTCGGTGGAACCTGCCATCATTTGGCCGTCTGCCATATGATGTTGTACCGATTTCGCCGAAATCCACCGCCCTCTCGCCATGAGTCTGCCCACGTTCCACCATCTGACTTCCTCAGAACCCCGCCGTTTGTGATTTACTGCTTTAATTGGACTCGATATAAAAAGAGAAGTCGCCGCTCTAAAACGAGAATAGGGCGAACTGAGGCTGCGGACATATGAGTCGGTCAATTTTGGGTTGAGTATTCTCTATGAAAACAGGTACACGAAACCACGTCAAGCTAAAATAGAAAACCAACCCGTTGCAACGCACGGGCATTTTTCCTAGTAAAATTTAAAAACTGGGAGCATATACTCCGGAAGCCAAAACGCCTCTCCCAACGGAAACTGTATTTGGAGGGCGAGCTCCATGGAGCTTGGTATTCTGAAAAAATTGAAATCGATAATTTATGTTTCAAAAATAAAAAAAATCTTGGTGTAGATAATTTCGAAATCTACCACCGTGCAAATTTTGTATTAGTTTAGGCTACACAAAAATGATAAATGTGGCAAAGTTTCAAAATTTTGAATCTGGCACTGTTCACCGATCTAGATCTACAAATTTGTCTTTTTTGCTAGAGCCAAAATCGACGAGTTTGTCATTGAGATCTTTCATGGGGGTAGATCTTGACATTATCTACACCTAGAAATCTTGTTTCGAATTTTTGGACACATAAAAATGTCGCTTTATAATTTTTCAAAAACCATTTGTCCTTTCTCCTCTCCGAATCAGTACAAACTTTGTTATGATCGTTTTCCCTCCTGTCCTTTAGTTAATGGGCTTGCCTTCTTCTTGCCTTTTAGTTTACGGGCTCACCTTCTACTTGCCTTCTAGTTTATTATTTATGGGCTTGTCTTCTTCCTTCTCTTGCCCTTTTAGTTTATGGGCTCATTTGATTCAAATGGATTTTAAGGGAATTTTTTGCATATGATTCCTAAATATATTTTTCCTTCGGAGGTCGTTCGACTTGTACTACCTTTGTTCGTAATTATAAGATGTTTTACATATTTCAATGTGGACTAGACACGGACTGAAATGAGTGAACACACAATTAAAATACGTCTCGATACATCTAAATCAGAAAAAAGTTAAACAAATATCTTATATTTAGAAACAGAGGAAGTAGGATTTAAACCCTTAGGATTTTTTCCAACGATCGTTTATACTCAATAGTTGGAGGAAAATTTCCATCCACTCAGACATGTTAGTACGACCTAAGAAAATGTAATTACAATGGGCACTACTTTCCTGTTATTATTTCACTCAATCTTTTGGCATCGGAGATCACCCAAAGGTGTGCCTCTTTCTTAATCTTTTGAAGGATGACAGGTGTCTTTATTTGGAAGACCCAGGTGTTGCGCTCATTCCAAATTTTCCACGAGACTAGCAAAGTGATGGATGCAAGAGCTTTACGGTTTAAAGAGGTGCCATCCGACATCATGAGCCACCAGTTTTGGATAGAGAGCGTTGGCCATTGTAGAGGTCGAGAGCGTGTAAGCCAAGCCAATTTCTAATGAGGCCCGAAAGACGGATAGTGAAGCGACAATTGACGAGGAGGTGGTTGATAGATTCCGGGACTCTCCTTGCAAAGGGGGCACAAGCCGCAATTCGGCCACTCCCTCTTCACCAAACAGTCGGCCGTCCAAAGCCTATTTTAGGTAGCAAGCTAAACCGACAGTATCAAAAAAGATTGCTAGATGAAATAAATTTGCATTTCTTGTGGGAGTAAATTAATTTCCGTTAGTTAAACCGACGAAGAAGGGGAGAGCGAAGCAAGTGAAGGAATAAACTGTTACAAAGTCCGGATGTTCACATACCTCTGTCAAGCTTTCCTGCCGCTTCCTCATCCTGCTCTGAATGTAGCTTCGGGTACACTGTGCGGATTGAATCCTACCGTCAGTAAATCCATTTCCTAGACGCATGAATAACCAGCAGCGACCTAACCTTGATATGGTACTTGACGTAGGACTGGAAGTTGAGCAGGATCCACGCCGTCCTGGCCGCCCGTTTCCTCTTGACGTGCCGCTCGAAGATGTCTGCACGAACATAGTACATTGAAGTGAACGGAAGCACCGACCTGGGACGTCAAATTCCGAGCACGAGCACGAGACAGGACGAAACAGACTAGTATCACGTCCGCACGTACCGAAGGAGACGAAGCCGCCGTTGGTGGTGAGGTGGTGCACGGACTCCCCGCGCAGCTCCGGCGGCGGGATCGGCGACCAGCTATACTTGGGCGCCTTCGGGTACGCGTTCCCGGCGTCCTGCAGCTCCTGAAAGAAGGAGGTGGCGACGGCCAGGTCCGTGTCGTCCCGGAAACGCATGGGGAATATGGCGTTTATCTTCCCCGGCTGCACCCCTCCAAGAACCACTCTGACGTTAGCCATTCATTCATCAGCTAACCAAGATGATCGAGTTTTGATGTCTCCATGGGGCTCTCTGGTCGACGTACCGTCCTGCTGACGAAGAAAGGGTCGCGGTGGTTGAACACGAGCTTGGTGGTGCCGGAGGAGCCGAGGTTCCCGAGGACGTGCTTCAGCTGCGAGCTGAGCACCACGGACTGCAGCAGCGACACCCGCTGGATCGCCCTGGCGCGATCCTTCGGCCGGGTCAGGCCGGAGAAGTTGAGCTTCAGCGTCAGGGCGTACCCGTCTCTCGTCGGCTCCACGACCTCCGCGAACTCGCGGTACGTCTTCCTCGTCTCCTGCAGCGTGAACTCCGGCAGGGCCGTGGAGGGCGTGGCCTCGTGCGAGAGGGAGGACGTCGATATGGACAGGTACACGTTCTCAGGGTCCGACGCCGGAGCCTGCACCGATCACGCAAGACTGTCAGCGGTTGTTCAAATTTCTGCGGCTGCTTTCACCTGAATTATCTGCACCTGTATGTGGTATTTTATGGATCCGAACTCGAAGAAGGTGTGGTCAACTGGCATAGGTCTTTCAGCGCTGCTAACAGCATCGAAGCATGAGTAATAACAGACGAAAATCAGGACAAACTCTGCTTCAGACCTTCAGTCTAGAGGCCAAGGCTAACAAGGACGCACCTCTGCAGTCTCGTCAGGATTTCCACCAGGGCTCGCGACCGCTGCTGAAGAACGCCATGGCGCCGGCACTGTCACTACCACTGTTGAGGATCCATGGGCGTCTCTTTACCAAGGTGTTGGCCACCAGGTGAGGGTGGGTAAGTAAGTAGAGAGAGATGCATGTGATGTCTCTTTGACATGAGGAGCTGGTGAGAACTTCATGAGACTACATTGCACCAGCAAAGCGAAATGGTGACTGCTTGACTGGTGAGTCTGCCTGAAGGGGACCTTTCCTGTTTGTCGATTGGTAGAATGTCTCGGAAGCAACCTAGTGACATCAGCCCCTTTTCACCTTGCTTTGTCTCCAATGCACTCCACAATCATTTTCATGCGCTCCCTTTTTTTTCAAGTGCTGTAGCAGTGAATAATTAACCGTGTAGCAAAAATATAGAAATTCTTGAACAAATTTCCACATTGAAATCCATCAAGTGAGGCCTTTATTTTCTTACCCTCACCAATTTGAGATTTCTTCGAACAGAACTCAGATCCAGTATGTTTTAATTTGACCAGAACTCAGTCCTTAAGTTTCATCTCATCTTTTCAAACCATTCCATCTTTTGCACTAATTGGTAGGTGAAACAGATTACCATTTTTAGGCAAGAGCCATGAAAAATATGACAACAGAGTTCTCGACAGAAAAATAGAGAGAAGTGACACTATAGTTTAGTGTAGAACTCACGTTACAACATTGGAACATAGTATTTCCTATCAAGCACATGTCGATCACATCCTAACCCTATAACTTGGGTAGGGGTGTCACATGGGGAACTCCACTTTGCAGAATGCGATGCTATCCAAAACCCATGTATGAGCAAGAGCCCTGCAGCCAACTGTTGCTGCCAGTTCTTCAGCCTCAGCCCTTCTCTTCTCCAGAAGCTCCTCCGCAGTGTCCTGATGAACTGCTGGCGGAACCTCCATGTTGTAAAGAATCAAGGATGTGCTAGAGAGACCAGCCTTGTCCAAGATAGATCCGCCTGCCGTGGTAATCAAGTTTTCAAGGTCGGCCTTGAATATTGGCATGACATCGCCGGTGAAGTAGAAGGCCAGACCTGAAAACAGACTTGGTGCCTACAGAACAAAAAAAAACACTCAATAATCTATTAAGATTTTTTTTGGTAATTTCTCAAGGAATTCATATACTAACCTTTTGCATTGCCCGTAATCTTCCTGTGCGAGGGCCATCAACGGCACCATGAACATCACGACTGATCTCATAGGGCTCCTCAGGGACTGGTTCTCTAGCCTCCAGGCAAGCTTTCAGCCCTAAATGTCAAAAATAAATTGTATAAGAACTTGCTTGCAGTCTTGCAGAAGAGGGCAATTAACACTAGATAAAACAAAGCACAGGTACAATGTCCGCACAGCATGTAATGTTCTATTAAGATTAAATAACTGTCTAACATGTGTAATGGCCAAAAGATGTGGGACCAACTAAAGATAAGAACTTGGTCATCAGAGGACTGTACTTACAATTTACATTGACAACCCATTTCCCAGCTAGTATGGCCAGGAGAACCTTCAGTGTCCTACTACATGCTCCAGTTTCATCCATGTTAGCGACTACATGAGTCACATTTGACCTCCAGTTATTAGTTACTGTGACGCCAGTTTGAGACTGGAACTGATCCAAGACTTCCTGTGAAGTTTCAAAGATACCAAGACATTATCATCAAAGCAGCTACATCAAGAAGTAGTATGTAGAGGGTATAATCAAATAACCAAGAACTACCTTGTCTCGACCAGAGGGAGCAGATGCACATATCACCCATTCACTTGTCAAAATAGGTGAGGCTGTCCAAAGTTCATTTCTTTCCATTGGAAAAGGTGAGTTCAGATCACCAAGAATCGTATCAGACGATGATCTAGCAAATTGGGGAAAATACAATGGTTCATGAGAAGATACATGCAGATGTAGCAAAATACAAATCTAAAACATGCACAGAACACACCCTTGCGGCTGGGCTTTCTTCTTTTTTGGCTTCGATCTCTCACATGGCAGCCTCTTTGATGAATGGGAAGGACACAGCATAACAAACTTTTCCTAAAGCACATTGCAATCATATGATTATATAATCAAAACTTAATACAGATTGGAGAATGCATATTTAGAGACCTACTTCGTCCCATCGGCAGCCTGGGATAGCATGGGCACATGGGAAATGAAAGCTTTGGCGGCAGCTCCTAACAAGGCATCCCAATGCTGCACCTTTTAATCCACAAACACCACACTTGATCTTCGAAGAACGGGCCAACTCATTCTCCAAATTCTTCACAATATCACCATCAAAGAATGCTTGAGGAGCCCTATATAGGCATGATAAATTAGTAATGCATATTATTTACTTGAGAAATACGATACCAAAATAATCACAAACAGAGGTGCAAAGTGCAAACAAAGCAAACATACAAACAATACCCAAAAAAACAGGGTGTAGCATCTGCAGAATGCTATTCAGATGAAATATATGTTTTTAGTAAGAGAAATAAGCTATTAATAGGTTCAGGGAAAATAAGTCCAAAATTTACATAGAACATACCATTCAATGCATTTCTCATGGACATGCAGGACATGAGATTTCCAAGCTTCATCATCCTTCACAGGTTCTCCATTCAGATAATGCAGCAATGGGCCAGCACACTGAGTTTGAAAAGTACATTAGATTATCAAAGTATAGAAACAATCAGTGGCATGTCAAGTCAAGTACTGGCGGTGAATACAACAAAAACCAATATTTTGCCCATTGTCTGACCTTGCTGATTTCAGAAGTGTGACAAAATTCACATTTCCAGGAGCCAGTCATAATTGGTTGTTCTGCATTATGTTTCCAATCACATAAGTTTGTTTTGCCTCCCATTTCCAAATATCAACTGAAATGACAAGTTAGAGAAAAATACTTACTTTCACTCTGATCTGTGGACTTTAGCCTCTTCAGGTCCCTAGTATTGTCACCTTTTACATTGGGTTCTCTTTTCAACACGCTTTGAGGAGGTGATCTGCTTGTTATCTGAAATGTCCAATTTTAGGAGTGAGATTTTACTGTAAAAAGGATATACCAGATGCAAAGAGAATAAACTGAATTTCGTATACACTACAACTATTTTTGGTTGCCAGATTTAAGAAACTTTATGCTTTTAAAATGATTTTTTTCATACGACCCTAAATTACTGTGAACCATTCATTTTTATGGGCACCCCTTTTATCCTACCACCAATGCCTGCCGACTGTGGCTGCATGGTGGGTGACTACTGCTTCTGCTTTGTGCCATCCTTCGAAAGGGCTGTGCTCAACCTCATTGACTGGGAACTTTAGAAGGAGCAAATTTCTGCCCCTCCACCTGTTGTGGTTGCAAGGATCAACGACAAGACCAAGGCTTGGATCATTCGCCGGTGCAAATGACCTTGCAAGTATTACTACTGAGTATGTAATTGGTTGGCAGGGTTACCCTAGCGGTTGGTTTGTCTGATCCAGTTTCCATGTAAATATCCTTCATCTTCTTTTTATTAATATATTATTGGCAAAGATTATGCCTTTTCAAACAATAGTAGTCAGTTTACTGCATAGCAAATAAGGAAGTATATAATGAAAAGATCTTCAGTAAAGAGCAAGATTGATAATAATAATAGAGTAAATTGGAAAATACAACAAAGACAGCACACTAAGAATTTTGAGAAGT
Organism: Poa pratensis; assembly: GCA_947311845.1. NCBI lineage: Eukaryota > Viridiplantae > Streptophyta > Magnoliopsida > Poales > Poaceae > Poa > Poa pratensis. The sequence continues at coordinate 30,526,236 of CAMZMU010000053.1, read as the reverse complement.
GGTGCCATTCTCTGTAAAATTTTAGAAGACAGGACATTAAATTCCAAATTTTATATTCAAGTTGGAATATTCATATAACAAAATGTTACAAGTCAAGTTTAAATGATGAACAACATATCATCATTTTTCGTTACAAAAATATTGCTAGCATGTATATAGGAGTTAAAGGTCATGGACCTTTGTCCACAACTACTTTGAGTAGGATAAAGGTCTGAAGACCAGGGATAGGGCAATCACCCTCTACTGTCCAGCAACAAGGTTCTTACTGATGTGGAAGAGAAGCTTGAGGATTATTTGAACTTTTATTTTGTTGGTTTATATGTTAAACAGTTGCACGCTAGTCCTTATGTAGGCAACTAACTTGATCCACGGGCCAGATATCAATAGAAATTCCCCACGAAAAAAACATAACAGAAACTCTTGCCTAGACAAAAAGAATGTATTTCCCTAGTTTAATCAGAAAATAATTAATTTAAGACTCAATTGTATATTAATACTTAAAACTCCTTCTAAATTTAGATATACTGTATCCTACCACATACATGCTTATGACAGTTGCCGGCTTGCCACGGGCCTATGTACATGGAAACCAAAGCCATAACTGAAAACTATAGACTAATTAAGTGTGCATACATCTATCATGTCACATAAATGTTAAATGCATATACCACAGTAACTATTCTTAGGAATAAGAAAGATTAAGGGTGTCATCTAGGAAATTTCTTATTTTTGTTTGGACGGCTATAGGATTGGAGCTCTTTAGAAACAAGTCATTTTAACTAACAATATTCCGCTGCATAAGATGAAAAATTACCAGCTCTCCTTCAAGGTCATTGCTGTCACAATCCCGATCCCTTGTACCATCAGAAGATTGAGACGACCTACATGGTCCCTTGTGCACAAGAACTGTTGGCTGAATGGTCACATCATTAGTTTTGATCTCCAATGCAGGATCCCTTGCTGTGACACCATCCCCAGTTGCATCTGCAGGTCCAGTTGATTGGCTATGTAGCAGCATTGAAGCAACTGAGTAGTAAGAACTTTTGTTTCCTGATTCTGGAGTTTGTTGAAATGCACCTGGCAAAAAGAGTTCAGCAACAAAAATTAGCATGTGGTCTTACACCTACTAGAGAACTTGTGCTGGATATTCTGAGAGCATAAAATGAAGAACCGGGTTTGGTCAGTGATGTACCAGGAATGTCCCCCTGAGTCCCCTGGTGTGCGACCATGCTGCTGACCGTGGAGCTGAGGCTCCTGTGGATGTTCACTATTGCCCCAAGGTGATCAGCAGGCCTTAAATCTGCAAGCGTTCCGATATCAGGTAAGTAATTGGTCAGGATTCAGACTAGGTACGCACAAAAATCTCGGTTTTGCACGATGGTGTACCTTCAGAGTGGTAGGCTAGCTTGCAAATGGCGCAGCTGTAGCCATCCATAGTCTTGGTAGTGGCACATGTGCTGGAATAATTCAAGAAATTTCGTCACGATGCGGTATGAGTAACAGAGAGAATGGCGCATCGGTTCAGTTGTCACTTGTCAGGGTAGTAACCAACCTGCAGGATGTGTGGGAACATGGCAGCATCGTAGGCGCGCTGAGCAACTTCAGGCTGCCAAACAAGAGAGACAGTGAGATCGTCAGTCATCGCAGATCCAGAAGGAGCGGCAGACACACTCGTTCAATTAACCATCTCGTTTCTACTAAAGGGCCAAACCCCTGCCATTTTTACTAGATCCGACTCTTGCTAAGCTAGCTAAAGTTCAATCGCAGCACTGCATAAATCCGACTCTCGGTACTCGTGTATGGGATCCTCGCAAGAAGAAGAAAGATGACGCCTTTGGACGCTTGGCTACAGATTACAGAGCCTACTACCGGTCTGGCAGATCCTACAGATCCGGAGAGCATAGGTGGGGGTGGGAGAAGATAGAGAAGGCAAGGAGATGTACGGTACCAGACGGGGCAGGTGAGCTCCAGCTCCATCTTCTGGAGGTTGAGCACCAGCGGGTTGAGGAACCTCCTCATGCCGCTCTCCATCTCCGCTCACGACGACCGCGCTCCTTCTCCCTAGCACTGACTCCTCTACCTCCGTAGCCTGCCTCTGTAGGATTGTCTGAAAGATAGGACTGTGCCTTGACGGCGCTGGCAGCTCTGGGTCAGCTGAAATACCCGGGGGCTCTGGAAATTGGGGGGAAGAGGTTGGCGGGCAGCGGGAAGGTGGAAATGTTTTTGATTTGACGGCGCTCGGTGTGGACAGGGTCGGAAGTCGGAACCATGGCTTTCGCGGGAAAATTTGGGCGGGGCGGGGGAATTTTGGGTGCAGACAGAAATGGGAATTTTTCGAGCGAGAGCCGGCGCCCTCCTCCGCCGGGTGGGCGGCTTTGGTCTTGGTCAAGTTTCGGACAGTTTTCCTTTTTTGGACGGACGGTGTCCTTCGGACAGCTCGTTGGAACTCGGAAGACCTAGGCAGCAACGGATGCGGGCTTGGGCCATGCCGGCCGAGGAAAGAAGCGGCTTTGGGCCATGGGCTGGTTGGCTCCTCCTGTCATCTCGGATCTTCAGGGTTTTCTCTGGAAAAAAAAAGACATCTAGGGCTAGGTGGTCGCGGGGGAGCGAAATCATTAGAAAAAGGAAACCTTTTCAAGGATCACACCGCACTCCTCTCATCGTACCACTTGGTGTGTTCTCCTTCGTGCGGTTCCTCGCGATTGTCTACATGTTCATCAAATGTCGCAACAATAATGAAATTGAGATGATGATGATGATGAGAGAAAAAGTGATACGGGAACGGGTGGTGGGAGTACAGTTTTCCCCTTTGTTTTTCATGTTGATAGGTTTTAAGAAACTTTTGTTTCTATACTCCCTGAACTAGTACGATTGTACTCTGTGATAGAGTGTAAGTTAAACCTGGGCATATCCCGGGCCGGGCCGGGTTTCAGGCCGGGCTTGTAATGCGCGATAGGCATGCAAAAGTGAGGCCCGGGCCCGGCCCAGGCCCGGCAGAAAACACCTATTTTGTATTAAAATATATTAAATAAATCATTTTTGGAGTATAATAATACCTATTATTTCTTTAAAATGCTAAAAATCATCAATTTCCGGGCTTTGTCGGACTTCCGGGCCGGGCTTATTGCACAAAACAGAAACCCGAGCCCGGCCCGATGTCGGGCTTTCGGGCCAGGCTTCTCATGCTCAGGTTTAGTGTAAGTGTACACCGTCTTCTGTGTACTCCGAATTCCATGTATCTATATTCCGCCTTTTAGGTACTTGTACTCCCTCTTCTGCGTACATGTACTCCGCCGTACTTATACTCCCTCTTTTATGTACATGTACTCCGTCTTCTGGGTACGTGTACTCGTTTTTTCTATGCATCTGATATTCGCCTTCCATGTAATTCGACTTTGGTGTACTTGTGCTCCACATTTTTACATACTTGTACTCTGCCTTTCCATATACTTTTTTTTGCGAAAAGGACCTTGGCATTAAAATAAACACCGAACCGTACAAGACATCTCAACAAAAATGAAAATTACAACGAGATCCACCTTTCCATATACTTTGTACTCCTTATTTTATACTTTCAGATTTTTTTTAAGTATTTTGTACTCAAGTTTCATGTACTCTTTTTTTACAAAATCATGTACTCTCTTCTTATTGTTTGTACTTACGAGACGAGAGAACAAGTGAAAAAAAAAACGGGACGAGCCTAGCCTTTTCCTAGACGTCCTACCCGCGACTTGGTGGCCAGGAATCGCCCGTGGCTAACCAGAGCGAATTGGCGGCCCCAGGCCCATGCGAACGAAGAACACGCATGACGCATGTCAACAGCCAGGTTTCCTACATTGCCTCCCGGCGCCGCATCTTACATTTTCCTTCCTCCCTTGTTTTTTTTTCGTTTTTCTTTCTTGCATTCTTCTTTTCTTTTCATCCGTTTAGTTTCTTATGATTCTATATTTTAAGTTAGAATTTTATTTTTCTTATATGTTTTTGTTTCACGTTCGCAAATTTTTTGTTCCGCTTATAGTAATGATTTGCTTTATGGGTATTAAAATTTTATGCCGCGTAGCATAGTTTGTACATGAATTTTCCCAGGTGCCACTCGTCTAAGATTTTTGCTCCGCGTAGATGTGATTTTTATTTCTCGGGCGCTAAATTTTGTGTCCAAAATGCAATCATGGTATTGTTCATTTTGGTTTATATACTTGTTCCTCCTGCAGACAAGAATTGTTTCTTGGGCGCTCAAAATTGTTCCTCGTGGAGTTTTCCATTCTTATTCGATCTGCGGTAGTGATTTGTCCAACAAGTATTAACGTTTTTTTTCATGTACTTTAATTTTTTTGTTCCACGTATTTGTGATTTTTTTGGGTGCTAAAATTCTTGTCCAATTATAGTGGTCATTTTGATCATTTGGTTGACATATTTTGTTCCTCTTGCATATGAGGTTTTGTTCCTCTTGCATATAAGGTTTTGTGGAGGATATGCCGAATAGGTATGCTAGCCACGGTGCTGTCTTATCCAGCCCAGCGTAGTGGACTCCAAAGTAATAAAGCCAGCCGGCTTTACCTGGTGGCCTGGTGGGCTGAAGCGCAAGGGAAGCCCAAAGCCGGCTTAGAGAAGACCAAAGACGAAGGCCTGTCCGTGTCCGCCTTGGAGAGCAAGTTAGGTCATAGGCCGTAGTAGTTTAGGTCTCTGCATCTAAGACGGTTTGCCTTTCCTTGTAAGAGAAGGCACGGCGCCTTTATAAGCCGGCCTCCTGGTAGCTTTAGGGCTACGAACAGACAAACACGCTCTACAACTCGCATTGTAACCTGTACACTTATTCCCTTAGTGAATTATAGCAGCAGTAGGATCTCGCCACCATCGTGAGATCCGAAGCTGGGTAAAAGCTCTGTGTACAATCCCGTCACCGGAATCCTCTACGTTCTCCCCCACCTTCTACCCTAGGTACATGGCTCCTCATACCGAGGCCCCGTTACCAATAACTCGACAGTTGGCGCCCACCGTGAGGCCTCAGGCGTCTGGAGTAACGTTCCGGGCGGGAATGTTCGGCGAGATCGGAAAGACCATGTCTTCCGGTCAAGCTCGCATCGCTGGAAGACTTGGCTGCATTGTGGCGGGCGAAAGCTGGATGCCGGCAAACGACGACATCATCGCCGGCTTCGTCGTCCCCATCGGCAGCATCAACTTGTTTCTGGGTTTCACGGCAGAGGCGTATGGATTCCCCAGAGGATCCAGCGCGTTTTTGCCCACCCACCACCCATCTGATCATGCAATCAGTGGAAAACCTAGATCCGATCTGGCTTTCCTCCAGCCGGATTACGATCTGAGTGAATCTGATGACCTGAGTGAAACTGATTCCACCTCTTCACAAGAGATCCAGGAATCCGACTTTCACTTCGTCGGGGTCATAGGAACGTCTGGTGATCAACCAACAAGTTCCAATCCTGAGTCCACCCTTCCTGCCTTACAGACAGAGGAAGGCTCAGAAGCCGGATATGAATCAACTACAGCAATGTCAGTTGATACAGGATCTGATGACTTTGAGGCAAAGGTGGCAGCGTACGCTGCTGGCTTAAAAGAGGTCTTAATGACTGGCCCTGCGGCACCTCTTGCGCAACCAGAAGATGGAGAAATCGTCGCATCAAAGCCTCCTACAAAGGATGGTGACGATGGCGAGCAGGAGGTTTCTTCTAGCCTCAAAACAAACATTGAAGATTGGATCCGAAAGCCGGCAGAAGGGCCAGCTAAAGGGAACCTTTCTTCAGATCCAACTGAAGATGGCGAGCTCATCGTCGAAAGAACAAGAGAAGAGCATGCCCGTGCAATCAACATGCTCAAAACACCGTTGAGCCCTGATGCAACCGTGGCAGAAGTGGAAAGGCGGAGGAAAGCCCTTCTTAGGGAATCTGAAGCCAACATCCTCTATAAGCAGAAACTCTTGCAACAAGAAAAGAAGTTACTTCTGCACGAGAAAGCTCAAGCAGAGAAAGCCCAAGAAGAGGAGGAGCGCAGGCGCATGCACAACCCCGAAAAATTCAAAAACGTTGCTACACAACGTGATCAGCACCTCCATCGGGACCTCGCGCCGAAGTTCGATAAGCCTTCTGCCCAAAAGCCTGTGAAAGCTTGGCAGAAGTATTCCTATAAGCTCGACAAGGATGGAGTCTTGTACTTCTCCACTCCCGCGAAGAATATGGAAGCGGCCAGGAGATCATGGAAGACGACACCATCCCAGCAGAAGAGCGAATCCACTACTCCACCATGCTCCTAAAAAGAGCAGCGGATCAGCAAGCAGTGGCTTCGTCAAACGGAAAGCTCGCTGATGATTCTCGCCTTTGCAAAGGCGGGGTAGCAGGAGGCGCTGGTGATCCTGAAGATCCTGACAAATCTAGCGCCCATGACGGCAAAAGCAAGAAGCCAGTGGATCCGCCTCCAAAGCGCAAAGACGAATCGGGGACTGGTTCTAATAATCATGGCAAGCAGGACAAAGATCGCCAGCGCTCCAAAGACGGCGAGCACAACAAGGGACGCGATGAGGCGAACAAAGATGGTGATAAGGAGAAAAGGCGGAGCTCCGACAGGCGGAACATGCCACCACCACCGGCACGGAAGGAGGAGGCGCACAGAGGGCGCACTCCCAGGAGATCGCGCTCCAGATCACCTCGTCGTGATGGCAATAGGAAGCACGGTGAGCCAAGGCGTGAAAAAACCCATGATAGCCCAATACATGAGCCATCTAGGGCCTCTGATGCTCGTACTCGCCTTGACGAGATAAGGGCGGCCAGAGAGGAATCATACCTTGGTCCCAAGTGCTTTGGGCCGGCAATCCGCAAGGTTCGCCTTCCATCTTCACTCAGCAACGTCAAGAAAATTGTGGACAAGTACAATGGAGCTGAAAATCCAGACACATGGCTGCCTGATTACATCAATGCCGTCGGGATCAATGATGGAGGATACAATGATGCAGTGCGCTTCCTCCCTCTCATGCTCGAGGGCACAGCCCGTCTTTGGATTGACACGCTGCCAGAAAAAAGCATCCACAACTGGCAGGACATGCAGAAAACATTCACGCAGCACTTCTCCTGCACTTACAAGCGTCCAAAGACATACATCGATCTTCAAAAGTGCACGCAAGCCAAAGGCGAATCTAGCAGGTCTTTCATCGCAAGATGGACAGAGACCAAGAACGCCTGCGAAGGAGTCTCGGAGAACCAGGCAATCCATGCCTTCATGCAAAGCCTGAAGAGGGGCAACATGATGCGTTACATGTTGCAAAGCCAAAACCTTCAGAGGCTTGGCGATCTCCTGGACAGTGCAAACAATTTTGCGGCAGCAGAAGACGATGCTCGTGCAGAAGATGGCAACATACGTATGGACATTGACATAGAGAAGAAAAGCGGCAACAGACGCAAAGGCCATGGGGGTGAGCAAGCTGGCCCGTCAGCTGAAGTTGCTTTCGCCTCTGGAAAAGGCGGACAGGGCAACAAGTGGAAGAGCAAAAAGGGAGACGATGGCCAAGGGCCAAAGCCTCCCAAGATCACATATGATGACATCAAAGATCAACCTTGTGCTCACCACATAAAGTTGGGCAAGTGCACCCATACCAACAGGCAATGCCGCCTTGTCAATGATTTCAAGAGAGACCCTGAAGCTGGCTATAAGCCGAAAAATTTCAAGCGTAAAGGGCGAAAAGAAAGGCGAGAGGATAAGGACAACGATGACAGCTCCTCCGGCACAGAACAGCCAGTGCAAGAACAGAAAAAGGGCGCTAAGTTCCCTAGAGTGCAGGAAAGCATGGTCACTTTTCTTGCCACTCGGTCGGCTAAAAAGGAAAAGGCAGTTTGGAGAGAGCTTAATGCAACAATGCCGGCAGTACCTCAGTATCTCAATTGGTCTGAAATACCCATTACATGGGACCGCACAGATCATCCAGAGAGGGTACCGCAGAATTCGGGAAACTATGCCCTCGTTGTCAATCCAATCGTGGAAAAGTGCAGGCTTTCAAAGGTGTTAATGAATGGAGGAAGTAGCATAAACATCCTCTATCTCGAAACCCTAAAGCGCATGCACCTCTCTGAAACACAGTTGATCAAAAGCGATGTCAAGTTTCACGACATCGTTCCAGGACGACAGGCCAATTCAATGGGCATGATCGTGCTGAAGGTCACCTTTGGAGACGAAACCAACTTCCGCACAGAAGACATCGCTTTCGAGGTGGTACCTTTCAAAAGCTCCTATCATGCTATCTTTGGTCGTCCGGCTTTCGCTAGGTTCATGGCGAGGCCATGCTATATCTATAGCAAGCTAAAAATTCCTGGTCCCAACGGCGTCATCACGGTCCATTTGAATTGTTCCACGAGCATTTTTTTTATTTGGTCCTTGTAATAGATAATTTGACCTTCAAAAGCCATGTGTTGAATTTTCTCTAAAAGTCATAACTGATTTTATAATACCCATATGGTTCTCTCATTCATTCCTAGGAGGAGGACATGGGAGAAAATCAAACAAGATAGTTCAGTAACACATGTTATATATAGGTTGGGAGGAGAGAAGGAAATGTTTTTTTTTTTCGATTACAAAACAACTAGACTCTGCATCAGTCTTTTGGGGCGTTGAATTTTCTCCAAATTGAGAATACCTAGAAGGTTGCACATTCATTCCAGGAATGGGGGCAGGGCAGGGAGAAAATCAAACAAGGCAGTTCAGTGAAGCGTGCTATAGATAAGGAGAAGAGAGAAGGAAATGTGTTTTTTCTTCCGGCTACAAAACAAGTAGACTCCGTATTATCTTTTCGGGGCGGACACAGTGCAGAGCACCCGGGGGTGTTGGCACCTTCAATGACACGAACCGTCGCCTTGTCTAGGCCATTCTCGTGGACAAGGACAACCAACCATGCAAGAATTAATTAAAAATCCGAGAAGCACCAATGAGCTGTAAATTCGGCTCAACAAGGCAACCTGACCTCACCCTAGAAAAGAATAGGTTGATGCCAGTGCAAGAAAGCGATGAATGGCGTGTTTAAAGTCTGGTGAGGCATCGCCGAGACCACGCCGGAAATTGGCCGGAGAGCGTTTACCACCGGCGGCTCGACATGTCAAGGCTCGGTCCAGGCAGCCTTCTCGTATTGTATCCCAGCCACGCAAAACATGGATAACAAAGTACCACACACAACGCCACATGCCACGGATACTCACGAACTGCCACGATCAAACAAATTTTGTTCCCGGATCGCTTGCAATCATCTCGAAACAGATTTTCGTCTCGCTTTATAAATAACGCCAATCAACTGATGATAGACGATGAACGGGGAATTAGGATCGACCGGATCAACGTCGTTGCCGTTATTACGTTTAAATAAATGCAACCACGGCTTGGCAGGCCGAGATGGAATGGACCAGGTAGGTGCGTGCAAGAACCAAATCAGTTGGAGCAATCAATCGGTGGGAGGGAAGAACAAGGAGGACCAACTAAGCTTCCTCTGGAAACAAAGATTGGGGCTGACCTAAACTAACCCCCTTTCGCTCCATGCTCCCATAAACTAATCACAGCGTTCGTCCCGTGCACCGGCCTGCCTGCACGAGTTCGCCGCCAACTCTGCAAACTACCATGAGTTCGTCACAGCGGAAGCCTGTCTAAATATTCAACATTCCAATTCGGAAAAACTAAAAGAAAGAATGAAGAATAATCAACACTGAAATGAAAATACAGATCCACTACTACTGGTTCTCTGATGTTTCCCACGCGGTGGGCGCCAGCTAGCTGCCGGTATCTATTTATTGACGAGAGCTGAGACAGAGCCGGCGCCCATGCCATGCATTCGTGACCCACCCAGACATACATACACGGAGATGGCAAGAAACGGGGGCCAACTACTACCGTCCTCAGAGCCTTTGCCGATGCGGAGGGCGCGCACGCCATGCTCGCTGCGTCGCCATACATGGCAAGGTTTCCGCAACGAGGCCGATGATCGACTTTTCTTTCCTGTCGGCTAGCTTTCGAGCCCATGGAAATGGCAAGATTAACAGAGATCAAAATAAAAGCAGAGAGATAGAGAGATAAACCAGTAGTGGCAATGCATCGAACAGAGATAGCTAAGTACAAACAACAGCAACAACAACAGCAAGTTTCTCGCTAGATCTAAGAAAAAAACGAGGGTGGGGGATCGAACGGCGAAACCACTTTGTCTCGGTGTCTTGTTCTTCCTTGCTCCTCCTGGGCATCGAGGAAGAATACGATCTTGGGCGGCGGCGGGGCGGCCAGCGAATGGCTGGCGCGGCCGGCGTGAGGTCAGTCCTTAATCTGGAGCCAGCGGGCGAGCTGCGTGGGGTTGACGACGCCGGGGACGTGGGCCCCGCTGGACATGAGGAGCCAGGACACCTCGGCGTACCTGCGCTTCGGCTCGGGCTCGGGCCGAGCGGGCTGCCGCGTCGTCGGCTCGATCCGGCGGCCCAGGAGCGTGCCGTGGGTCAGGAACTCGTGGGCCAGGTTCCCGGCTAGCAGCTTGTTGCTGCCCGGCTTGGACAGCTCGGCTTTAGCCGCGGCGGGGCCCAGCTGCTGCAGCTCCCGCTGCTTGCGCTTGCCCAGTGCCACGCGCGCTGCCTCCAGCTTCTCGCTCAGGGACATATCGACCGGCCACGTCAGCACCGAGCGAAAAAAATAATTCGACGAGGGGAAAGCGGTTTCTGATGGGAAAACAACGGATGGATGAATGAAAAAAAAGGAAATATATTTATCTGGGGACAGCACGGTGGTGGGGCCCACCAGGGGCAGGATGGTAATTCCACACAGCAGGAAGAGCCAAAGAAGAGGGGAGGAACGAACGAGAGGAAGAGAGGGTGGGAGGAGGAAGCGCGAGAGAGAAAAAATCTTCTTCTGGCTTATAAGAGAAGGGGGCCGTGAGGAGGGGTGGCTGCCTCCTATTTATACTGGGAGCCGTGGAAGAGGGCCCTCGGGTTTGGGTTGGAATTACGTCACTGCCACCGCGCTTCTCTTGAGAAATGAGAAGGGTCGGAGCGCAGGGGCGCGGCCCGTGGTTTCTGCGAAATGGCGAGGGTAGGAGGGTAATTAGTCAGGCTAGGTGCTGGGACGTGGAGTGGAACTCCAGCGACCGTGTACACGCGAGGGTCGAGCTGCTGGGTTTGCTCTTTGGGCCACCCGTCAGTGGGACGTACGTGGGGTTCTTCGGTGAAGGTTTTGTTTAGTGTTTCAAGCATCTGCAGCGTGGGCCCGGACAAAACTATACGCACTCCTATGTTGCTACCCGGTTTAGAAAAAAATCTTGGATGTACTTAACAACTTTCTTCTTTCGCCCAAAAGTATTTAGAATATATTTTAAGTGTAAAAGGTTTTTTAAATAGGTTATGGGATATTTTAGAGTACAAGGTAAATACATGAACTATAACTATGACCACCATGTGCGGACAAACTCAGACCACCATGTGCAGACACAAGTGAGCACGTCTCTTAGAGCATCTCCAAACGTCTACCACGACTCAGATCCACCAAAACATTTCCAAATCGTTCCCAACTCTTGCCTGAACTATTATTTTCTTCCGCCTCGTACGCCACCATTTAGCCCCCTCCTCGCCGCTCTCTCGGACCCCCGCAACTGTCTGCACCACCGTCTCACATTTCACTGCCAACATTTAGGCCAGAGAAGAGCTCTACGGACGCACCAGGATACAACACCATTTTCGTTGCCGACTAGTTTTTTCTGCCGCTACGAACCACTTACTCGGCCAACTGGCACTCCCCTGCTTCTTCCCCTGACACTCCGGCTGCCCGATCTATGCTCATCTTCGACGGACAACTCTTCCCGATGCACTGGTCACGTGAGCTCTCCGGCCGCTGCCCTCATGATCTCTTGGAGCACCAACGAGGATGTGGTTTCACTCGACAGCAATGGGAACAACACCTCTAATTTTGACGTGGTCTAATTTTTAGGGTTTGCTTGATTTCGAGTTCATCAAAAAGAGGTGGAAGCACATGATATATCCTCCGTTCCCACCATCCCTCGTAAGAAGATTGTAACTTTGGATTTCGATAATCACCAGGTGGCTCCCCTGCCAAAGGGAAAATTTGAATCAGCAAAATTGCAACCTAGTATAATTATTATCCTAAATGGACTAAATGGATAAATGTGTACATCCTGAACAGAGGCCAGCCCGGATGGCTAGCATGTGTTGATACTTGGCATGCCAGCCCCATCTCGAATTCGAGTGCCAGCAGTTGATCTCGCGTGTGTACACACCTATTTTCTTGTGAAAAATTGGTTAGAGGTATATCTAAACCCAGAAGTCAACATTTTTTAATGTGTATGTAGTAAACAAGCAACATGGCTAACAAAGACATTTTCGAAGCACTATTTTTTTTTTCACTGCAACTTTACATTTGTCATCTTTAATAGATCGTTTAGCATTAGTGAGTCATGTTTCCTACATTTTCTATGGAGTTGTCAGATGCACATCTGAATAATCGAATTATCTTTTTTTTACCTTGTTGTGCATACGAGAATTATCGCTCTGTCCCTGTTCGATTGTGGCGTCTTTATCCTTATCCAGCAACGCCGACAACTTTAAAGACTTACTCCCACCGTATCAAAATATAAAATGTTTTACCATTTTTGGACCCACATATATCTATACATGTTCATGTGCAAGATTCATTACATGTGGGTCTAGAAATGCTAAAACATGTTACATTTTGATACGGAGGGAGTACTTATTACGATAGCAACAATACTAGTACAACAGTATACCAAAGCTACATAATAAAGAAAGCAAAAAAGTAGAACTAGATAATAACGCGACGGATAGACAATAACGAATGCGTTTTCCCTCGCCAGTCGCCACACATCGTTACTTTCGGCAGATAGATAATAACGCAACGGCAAGAAAAGTAAGCAAAGAACTTTGCTTCGAACAACTTTAAGTGACGAGAATGCATGCCGTTGCGTCGGAGAAACTGTGAAGTCGTAGTTAAACTGTGTACCAGCTAGCTAGGCTGCTCGGGTCCTGAAGTTTTGAGAGTTAGTCACCACGTAGTTACGTAAGAGTCCCCACGATATTAACCGGGTTCTTGATCAGTTCCATCGCTGCATACAACGTCCATATACAGTACTACCCCCTCCTCCTACAACATACTACTATTACTGAAACTGACATGCTATTGGTTTACCTATTTGTACTGAAGGTCAACTACACAATTCCATCACCGTAGACAAGTAAGGTCTCCCTGTGTGTGCGAGGAAAAATATCACTTATCTAGAGTACATGTGCTCTCGCTAATGCATTCCTGACTAACCTAAACTTTCAGTCTGATGAGATATGCTCCAGATTCTTCAACTCTCGGCCTAGGTGCCTTTGAGTTCTTTGTGTGATAATGTGATATGTGAGAGGAGTTTTTTTTGAGTAACATGGCAGTCGTTCTGCCTTTCGATTAGATAGAAAAGAGTGTTATGTACATAATTTCAAGTTAGGGAAGAATCTCTTTACAGACAAAACAAAACTATGAGTCTCTCGGATCCTGCGTGCGGGCGAAAGCCCGCATCGCCATCTCTTCCCGCACCAAAGTCGCCACCTTCATAGGCGAGATTGCCACATTGCGGAAGGCCCGTCGGTTCCTCACATTCCGTATCCCTCTGGATGATGGTGGCCCCGCTAGCTGTCGTCCTAGACCTGGGTCCTGCAAGCGCTCGCCATGACAACAACCTGCTCCGATAGATCAACAACCAGCTGACAACCCCTCCTAGCGGTTGCGCGGCGCATCGGTCTGATCAGGCAAATCTGAACCTCACAGACCCAAGCACCTCCCTGCAACAAAGGCAAGGAGGAATGTCCAGGCATCTGAAGCAGTGGCGGACCCAGCAATTTATCTCAGGGTATGCCTTACCCAAAAAAAATTAAAGATGTGTATCGGTAAAATCCATTTGCAAATTCGGTAACTATTTACTATCAATTTTATATCATCTTGATCCATTTCGAAGAAAATATCCCGCTAAATGTACTCTCCCCCGCGCGCCAGTCGGTCCCTGTGGTGCCACCACCACCCCCCCCCCCCCCCCCCCCGTCACCGCCTCTGGTGATGGTCGCGAGGCGTTGCCTGGGTGGATTTCCTTTCCCTACGCTAGGTTTGGGTGGAGACGGGGCTCTCTCTCCCTGACGGCGGTGCTCCTCCGGGCGGCGGCGGTCCAGCTCCCTGGCCATCAGTTGCGTCCGAAGTATGTTGTGTGGCGTAGGCTCCGACGAACCGCGACGACGTGTAGGCTTGATGTCCAACAGTCCATATCGGCTCCTCTCTAACTGGCCAACGACCGGTGCTTGCTGGCGTGTGAAGAATAGATGAAATGTCGTCGAGCCGTCCTAGCCGAGAAATCCGAATCGCTAAACCTGTTGATGCAACTCGCCGTGGAATCTGGTACATTTGTAGGCAAACTGATTGACACCATACGCAGTCAGTTTCGTATGCTTTTTCTCCAAGTGCTAGTGTACTACTATGATGCATCATGCATGGGCTGATATTCTCACCGAGTCTACGCATGGCTGGACCTTTTTTACCAAGTACTAGTACTACGCATGCCCAGACCTCAGGGTATGCCATGGCATATACGGCATACCCTGTAGGTCCGCCACTGATCTGAAGCCTCAACAACTAGGCCACCCCCAGCGGCAACTGCCGCTCCATCCCGGTCCCTGAAATTTTCTGGGTCAGTTCCATCGCTACATACAACGTCCATATACAGTACTACCTCATCCTCCTCCTACAACAGATCGAGTACTACTATTTCTGAAACTGACATGCTATTGGTTTACCTATTTGTTCGGAAAGTCAACTACACAATTCCATCACCGTAGACAAGTAAGGTCTTCATGCGTGTGTGAGGGAAAATATCTCTTATCTAGGGTACATATATGCTCTCACTAATGCATTGATGACTAATCTTTAACTTTCAGTCGGATGAGGATGTGCTCCAGATTCTTCAACTCTCAGTCTAGGTGCCGTTGTGTGATATGTGAGAGGAGTTAGCACTAATTGGGGTTTGAAATCATCAAGTATCTGTGCCTTGACTGGATACTCCATGACGTACTTCGCTCCACATAACGACTAGCTTTTATCAGTGGGCTATTAAACCCCGCACCCAGGAGACCTTATTCACCGTGCCAAAATCTCCAAGATATTATCCAGAGATGGCGATAGAGTTTTAGTGAGATCGGAGTTGTACGTTGCGAACTAGATCATTGCGTTTACTCCCTCCGTTTTTAACAACAAGACCACTTTGTTCTTAGTGTCAAAGTTTTACCTACAATTTTGGTCAACAAAATATGTGTTATATACCATACAAAATATATCATCCGAAAGTGATTTGAAATGTGCATCCAATTAATGACGTACTTTTTGGGGACATATAGCTCACATTTTGTTGGTAAAACTAATAGTAAAAGTCAGATTTACAAATATGAAGTGACACACCACGGGTCTCTTGAGACGTAAGAACAATCCAATACGACAAGTTCCGTCACCATGTTATTCTCTCTCCGGTGAGTCCGCAAGTTTTATGCAAATCTACGTAACTAGATTTCAATGTTTACCTCAGTGCAACAATTTTTTATTTCATAAACTAACTGGGGAATGATAACAAGCAAAATTCATAAAATCATACCAAATAATAAATGCAGACATACTAAAATCCACACTATTTTTGTCATTAATGATTACTTTAAGCAGTATTGTTCACTAAAAATGAAAAAGCATGCACAATTTATTAAATTTTGGCTTGATACACATTTTTCCGAC
The DNA here is from genome assembly GCA_947311845.1 of Poa pratensis. Taxonomy (NCBI): domain Eukaryota; kingdom Viridiplantae; phylum Streptophyta; class Magnoliopsida; order Poales; family Poaceae; genus Poa; species Poa pratensis. Next base: position 30,510,450 of record CAMZMU010000053.1, on the reverse strand, counting down.
CCTGAAAAAGTAGCTTCACTGGTTCAGTTTATACTTTGCAAGTTTCTATAAAGGTGTCTACTTAATCCTACACTAGAAACTGCTATCTAGACATTTGTTAGATCATATTTTTTACGGATCTTAACCATAAATATTTTTAAATTATATAGATTACTCTCTGAAAACATAGTTCTAAAACAAACTTCATTACAAAATACAAATTAGTTTCTTTCAATGAATCCAATACAAACGAAAAATACAAACTAAATATATAGTAATATTGCCAATCTTATCGTTAAAATATGCATACAAAAAAATAATTGTACTTGTAAAACGATAACAGGATAAAAGTAAGACTTAGAGAAGTATAAAAGTTCAGTATAATTTTTGCTTCGGGCTTTTCTTTCTGTTCATCAGGCATTGTGTGTAAGACCCGCAAGTGTTTTTGTGAGATGAATAAAAGTGAAATGGGAGAACTCAGTCTATGTGTCTGTTTCTGAACCGGTGTCTGTGAGAACTGATAGAGATTTGAATCTCTGTGAATTTGTTGTTTAATTTGCTGGTTGAAATCCATGGTGTTCATAAGCGTTTTATCTATTAGACTGCCCTGTGCCCATGTGTTAGCGCGGCTGTCGGTTCGCTCTGTTTTCCCTCATGCCCTCATACCGGTTGCCTATTGCATGTTACGTGTGTGCTTATGTGTCTATACCTGTTGGTGAGGTGATCACATAACGTTGTGGCGATGAAGCGCAGGGTTTGTCATCTTGTTTGGGACTAAGGTATCTTTTTGTTCCTATGCACTTATTAAGTAAGCATAATCTGCTCATAAGAACGTTTTTGGTTTTGTCAGGTCCGAACCATGCAAATTGTTGCCCAACCAATTATTGTAATATAAATCTAAGAAGTTAGACATCTCATTGAGTGCACTTAATTATAAGGACCATCTAAAAATCATTGCTTATATTCAGAACTTGTTTTTATTATACAAAGACAAAAGCTTTGCCTCATCTCATTAATTATAAAGAAGAGAATTGCCCGGATAATCAGCAGAAAACCGGACAAAAACTGACATAAACACCCTCGCCGACCGTCACGGAACACCACAACCTCGAGGGGTACACAACCAACCTGGCTACCTACACAAGCTGCACAACCGAGGAGAGGCGTCTTGAAGGTTGTCCACCGGTGTCATCGCCATCGTTCCTCCTCGAGTCAGCGACTCAGACTTCACCGAAGACGAGTAGACGACCATCGAAGAAAGCCTCGCTGCAGCGGCTTCGCGAAGCCCGCTAGTCCATGCCAAATAGATCTGAAAAGGAGATATGCAAGACTCGAACCGAGGAAGATCTTCACGACCGGACCACCTAACAAAGGTCAACGTTGTCACACGATCGATGGCGGGCTCGACTTCATAGAAGAGGAAGACCAACACGAATACTTGTCGGACACGCCAGAACAAGCGTTGACTACCAAAGTCTTGCAGCGACCAACCGATCATTCTTCATCACCGTCATTGTCGTGCAAACCGTCACACGGGACCCTCACGTCGCCAGTTGCCCACCTGCGAACAACGACGGTGTGCACGTCCAACCCACCAAGAAACACGAATAGGAGCAAGTTCTTCAAGGCGACACCCCAACGGAGGAAGCCGATGTGAGAACGTGCACGTCGCCCGACCTGCCGGGTTTAAAATTTCCCACGAATAGCCTTGGTCCAAGGTGTTGGGTTGCGTGCATGGATAACATATCAAAAATTCGTCAGTACTACGCAACAGCCAAGATCTACTACGAAGATATAAGTAACAAGACATGCATATTTGATCTCACTGTAAATCGTTACCGACACCGTTGAAGTGGAAGAGATATCGATGACGACGTTGGTGAAGCTTGTGGAAGAACTCCCTCGGCTAAGCCTAGCCGAGAGAATATCGTAGACTCCTCGCGTCCCGCCTTGATTCACCGGTGTGAGGTAGGGTCAACCGTTTCTCAACGGATCACCCCTCTGAGTTTCACACGCATACATCGGAACTAGTTCAGCAGGGCTTCATCGTCCATGCTTGTCACCGCTGGTGTATATGAAGGTGGAGATCTCAACACATGAGACAGACAGAGAGATTAGATATTAGATCTAGATCTAATCGGAGAGGATCCCTCTAAACTTTAGAGGTTCCCTCTAATCCAACTAGAAGAGATCTAACTTGTGTGTCTCCAAAGGGAGGGGGGTGGGGGGGGGGGGGGGTTATATAGGAGGCCTTGGGGGGAGGGGTGATTGGAGGAGGGAGTTGGAGTTGGAGTTGGACTCCAACTCCTCTCCCTAATTCGGTTTGGGGGGAGGAGTCCTTATCCAACAAGGTCCCCTCCCCAAACCGCATCTCCCTTATGGGCCCAGGGCCCATCTAGGATTTGGCCAAGGGGGGAACATCCCCCTTCATGCGCTTGGCCCACCTGCCCCACTTAGGGGTGTGGTTGCTTAGTGGGCGCCCACTTGGCAGTCCCTCTTGGTGGCTCCAATTTATTTAATATAATTCATTTTTATTTATTTATTAAATTAATATTAAATTAATTATTTTGTCTAATTAATTACTAATTGAATATTTCCTTTTACAGAAAATTCCAAAAATTAATTACTTATCATATAAACATATTTTTATGATCCGGGACACCCAGTGCCCGCCGACAAAATACTCCGGATAAATATTTCCCTCTTATATTAACCCTCGGAATAATTCGACTAGTGATAGAAACTATTTCTATCACTCCGAGACACCTAGTGTCTGCATAATCCAATCTCTCTGATAAAACTATTATCTACCACGCAGAAACCATTCCGGTGATACTCTCTCGTTATCCAGACCAACCATAATATACAACAAACTAGAACTGACTTAAGCGTGTTACCCTACAGGTTCGATAACGTGTAGCTATAATTAGATGTGCTCATCTAATCACCGGCCAGGGTCAGGTTCATGGGCAACCTAAATAACTGCTACTGTTTTGCGAATTACACTCTGTTGAACATGTTGATTATTAATTTGTCATTTCCATTACTCACGATACTGAAATTACCCGAGATTAAGTATTCCCGATATTTTCATGAATCAATCCCTGATTCACTATATCTTTGTTTATCTCGTTAACCAATAAGTTTCCTTTTCTCGTTCCCGTAATCCGATATCCCACATGATGTAACTTCATCATGCATTGTCTGCAGAACATATTGGATATCATACATACCGAGTGGACCCTAGAAGTATCTCTCTTTGACAGAGGAGTAATTTCCCATCTTGGAACATTAGGATATATGCACATCTTCAGAATCACCCAGTGACTGCCGTTATGATCACCCAGTGACGATCGTGATGGTTGACAGTACCAAAGTAATATGCACAGTCCTAATAACCTCATGGTCTAAGGACATGTCATATAATAACCATTTGCGATATTGCACTAAGGACAAAAGACACTTTGGAATCTTCTTAGCATATCAACGATTTGGGTCTACCCAGCCCTATTGTTTCCACCAACAATATGCTACTCATTGATGCTGACATATACAATGTCCCAGACTAGAAAAACGTGGTCATCAAGAAATCAATGAATTAGTCTAAAAGGCAAGACTAGGGTATACTTTATTCTATTCATGTCTCTAAACGTGCGAGTGAGTTTTTCTCCGAATCACATATTCAGGAGTCACCGCAGTTATAGCATAGAATCATAAAGCATAATTATGAATCAGATGTTAATCTTTATTGCCTTTCTGACATACATCCAACACAAGGATGTGAGAAGTCGTAGATGACTCCATGGTAACGCCTCCAAGGAGGAGAGAGTGATTCCCATAGGCGCTGCTGCTGGCCAACAAGAACGGGGAAAGCTTTCCCTCAGAGCTTATGGACCACCCCCCCATGCCACTGGCGCGAGCCAACTTGCGTTTCCACTAGCCCACACAACCCCAACGTGGAGATCACACCATCACGACGCCGAGGCCACCGCCTACCCTCGTTGCCGACCAACACCAACGAGACGATCTGGCGACCACCTCCTACCCTGACGTAGAATATGCCTTCGCCCGGAGGAGACACCACTAGCTGGGCTTGTTGGGAGGCCGCCAACCGCCCTAACACGCCGGAGAAAAGGCTGCAAGCCGAAGCTCGCATCGCTTTCCGCCTCCGCCTCAAAGAGCACGGGAGCAAAAGCACCAGTCGCCGGGGACGCAAGCCGCGCCACGCCATGGTCGGAACCTAGCGCGCCACAAGATGTCACCGCCTTTCTCTAGCTGCTGGATCCAGACCGCGTCGCGACATCAAACGCCCAAGACCCCCCCCCCCCCCGAGGCACCGCATGAGAGAAAAATGGAGCCCTGCCGCTGCCATCTGACGGCTCGGCTTTTCCCGGAGGCCTCCTCCGGCTGCGGCGAAGAGGATTTGGAGGAGGTGGGGGCTGTGGTGGCGGATCCGGTGAGCCCGACCGAGCCACTTTGGAAGGCATGCTTGGGTCGGGGAAAAAACATCGACTTGCTGATTTATTTAGGCTTCATTCAGAAATTGTGATGCAGTGGGAAGAGGTAAGCTCCCTACTGATCCGCTCATCAAGGTATTTCTTACTGCTGCTGCAAAATAAACTCTGCATCACTCGGACAACTATAAGTATGCTTCTTTTTGCAGACTTCATTATTGCCAACCATCCAAGCCTTTTATTTTCTTGTTTATGTATGATCATAATTATATCCATAGCGTATCCTCCTCCTCGTTATCTCACATGGCCAAATTTCCCACATCATTGCCAAGCAGAATACGAGGTGCGGATCCATGATTTAACCATGGGAACACTGACGGTAAAAGAGATACACCATGAAAATATATTAGATCTTACAACTATATAAAGGATTTCAAATTGTATCATTATATGCTTTGTAATTGAGAAAAAAGCTACATTTCCACTAGTTTGAACTTAGATTGACGTCCAGGCCTATCAAACAAGCCAAGAATCTTATCCATGTTGATCTTTGCAGCTATATCCTTCCCAATGTATACAACAATGTAACGGCGAAGAAAGTCGTCACCCATTTTATTTCGAAGGCCTGTCTTGATAAGCTTCATTGTTGTAAAGGCTCGCTCCATCGTTGCAGTTGATAGACCAGACACAACAATCTATCAACCATTGAATACATAGAAACTTTGTCACAGCCCAACCTTTGGTAAGCCTTTCTTAACAATAATCTAAATATCTAAAAATTGGGACCAAAAAAAACTTTTCCTAAATGTGTTGTTTTGCTTGATGTGGTGACTACTTTCTTGTTTAATTTGATGATCTTGTGAACTAGTGCTTAAGTGTGACTTGTTTGTTTGTTTGATGAATAATACTAAGCAAAATACAACTCAAAACATCAACCACAAAACATCTCCTAAATTGGAATCCTAGCCTAAACCCTCATAAAACCCCTTTCTAGAGTATTTTTTTGGACTCTTAATTAAGGGACTTGTGATGCTCTTTAATTTTGGTCCTTGTCATGGTATTGGAGTATTGTGTTTATACTTCACAGTAGAGCCAAGATATTTCATGTTGGGATTGTTTAAGATCATGAGATCATGCTCTCAACTTGCTATGAAATATCCAGACAGGAAACAGTTAAAACATACCTTTTCTCTCTATTTATTTTTCCTATCTAGTACCCTTTTCTGGATGCATTTCTTGTTTGCCATCCATGTTTGTGGTGAGTAATGATTTATAAAAATCATCTCACACAAATTGGATTTTCCTAGACCTTGTTTGCCTCTGTTGAACATAGCTACTTGTTAACAGAACCCAGGACATGGAAATTTTTCACTAAGTCCTAAACCTGAATTTTTCTGAAACTGTTGTTTCGGCTGAATTCGAATTTGGTTTGGATTTGTATTCCAACACCACTCGAAACCCCACCTTTGCCTACCCCTTTGCTGCACCACCTACAGTAGTGCATTTCGTGCACTTGTGCTATGCCTGGACGCAGAGCACGGCCGTGTCGACCACGGTGTCCACCCCGGACACAACACACGCAAAACACACACACAAAAGCTCTCGTGCATGTTCATCGTGTTCACGAGCACCACACGGTCACCAGCACCCCACCCCTAAAACCCGGGCACGCGTGGGAGACCGGCGGCCGAGCCACACGATGATGACCTCCTGCACCCCTCTCTCTCGCTGCACACTGCCCCTCTCGCTTCATCACTCTCCCCTCGAGCACGCAGATATGCAGACCGCCTCGATACCGCCGAGCTGGCTAACCAGAGCACGCGGTTGCCACCCACGGACGCACCGCCTCTCCCTCCCGTTGCAAAACCGGAATAAATCCCACCCCAGCTCACTCCCCACTGCCATTTCACTCCCACTCGTTCTCCTCTCCACCCCCAAGCACACACCACCTCTCTCGAGCTCTCTGGAGACCAACCATGGCGTGAACTCACCGAAGTCTTGCGGTGGAGGTTGCCATCGTTTCTCTCCACCTTTTCTCACCATTCTTGCTCCAGCTCGCTGCCCTACTCGAGGAACGCCGCGTTGACACTCGCGTTTGTTCTCTCGTGTCCGCAGATCGACGAGCCCGTGCTGGACCCGAGAAGGACGCGTTCGAGTACGCTGTTGATAGGAGCTGCGACGCAGGATTTTTCTTCACGCCAAGCTCGTCCCCAACCTTCGGCAACACCCACGCATCCACCTCACCGCCGTTCACCGACCCTAGGTGAGCAAATCAAGCTCGTCGCCATGGCTAGGGTTTCGGCCACCTCGCGCTGTGTCGCGACGGAGGCGATGAACCACAGCCGTCCATCGCCAGATCTACGGCTCCCGTTGAATCTCGCATCACCCGCGCGCGTGCTGCCGCGATGGGCTGAATCTTGCTGCTGGGCCGAGCGCAGCGGCAGATCTGGCCCAGTTCTGTTTTTTTTTTCATTAGGTTTATTATTTTCGGTGTTTAGGTGTTTCGGCACTGTTAGTTTTAACCGAAATAAAATACCTAGATCTAAAATTTGCTCAAAAAAATCACAGAAGTAACTAGGTAAGTTTAGAATCATCTCCAACTTGCAGATCTGAAAAATAATAATTTATGTGAGCTAGATAATTACTGTTCTGCCACTGGTCTAAAAGGATATTCTAATTTTAACTTAAGTTGTTGTCGAGGTGTGCCCTCGGCAAGTCCCATGGTTGCTATACCTAGGGTTGATTGTGTGGTAGAGACGCGTAGTATTGGTGGAATCGACGGCTGACAAGCTGGATTTACCCAGGTTCAGGGCCCTCGAGTGAGGTAAAACCCCTACTTCCTGGTTGTCTGTGTTTATGGTTTGAATATGGAGGTTACAAGGGTTCGACGAGCGGTTGATCTCGTCGAGGTTTTGGTGGCTATGGATTGCTTGCCTCGATCGATCACCCTCCCAGCCTTTATATAGGAGGCTGGGTCTCGGGAAACATAACCGACCAAGGTTACATATATGGAAAGCCTTAACCGACTATAACTTGATCTAACTTGGAAAACACTCTTCGTTTTAGGCCTTCCTTCATGGGCTTCGATTAATCTTTGGGCTTCTTTGATCATCACGTGCACCAGGTACCCTTAAGCTGGGGTACCCACAGAGCATAACCTCGTCATTAGCCCCCGAGTACTTGCTTGACTCGAAGAATCGAGCATGTGCTCCCTTCATCGTGCACGTCATAGTCTTTGCTTTTATACTCCTGATCCGACGTAGTCCTCTACTCTTAATTTGTTTCAATTGTATGCGTATGTGAACCAAGGGATATTAACATAGTAGGCCTGACTCACTCGAATACCGAGCTCAGCTAACTGCTTACTTGAGCAAAAAACCTTACTATCTTCAGTCAGACTCGAGTCCCTGGATTCGAGCCTGGAACGCAGTCGAAAGATTTTGCCTAGGGATATTGACATAGTAGGCCTGACTTACTCGAAAATCGAGCTCAGTTAACCGCACATTCGGGCGAAACCATACTAGCCTTCAATCAGGTTCGAGTCCCCGGACTCGAAGCTGGAACACTTTTGCAATTTTGCCTAGGGATATTGACATAGTAGGCCTGACTCACTCGAAAATCGAGCTCAGTTAACCGCACATTTGGGCGAAACCATACTAGCCTTCAATCAGGTTCGAGTCCCCGGACTCGAAGCTGGAACATACTGGACAGACTCGACTCAGGCCGTTGTAGGTCTTACTGATTCGTTCTGCAGTTTAACTTTTGATACCTAACGCGTCCGTCAGGATTTTCATCATGTCTGTTGACACGGAAAATTTCAAGGGAAAACACTGTTGGAGCGTCCCTCGGCCCATCTCGATTGCTCGGCGGGTCTTACCTTTGCATTTGCGTATGCAGCATCCGAAACATCTGCGATTGGCATAGTTCGGGAATTTATGAAGTTTGATTCTTTGTTTTGTGAAGTACTTAATGCTTTCAATCGAGCCTGTATTCGAGTGAATTTTCTTACCTTGTTTGGAAATCTATGGGAGCGCGACAGCGCTCCCATGGGAGTAGCCCCCGAGATTGTGGTTTATTGTCTTGCAATAGAGGACAATCTCAAATCATCCTTTTACACTGCTTTTTGTCAATCGAAATATTTTGTCTTTGAAATCTATGGGAGCGCGTCAGCGCTCCCATGGGAGTAGCCCCCGAGATTATGCTTTATTTCGTTTGAAGTAGAGGATAATCTCAATAATTTTGCTCCTTTTTGATCAATCGCAACAAATTTTTGATATGCTCCCATGGGAGTACCTTTGCTAGTCGAATCCTTGCGTCGATTGTAGTCTCGAACCCACCACTCGAATGTGGACGTTATCACTGCCCCTGACGTCATTCATGACGTCTTTGGCGTGCGCCCGCCATTTTGACAAGACGTGTCTGTGTGGGCCCAATGTTCAGAGTTTTGACCGCAGAAGACGCCGTTTCAGCTTTGATTTGACCGGACGTGGCGAATTTTTCGCCGCGCCATCATAACCTCCTAGGGTTTTGTGCGTAGTGGGCGACGTGGGATGCGACGGTTGCTCTCTGCGCTCGCCACGTGTACGGCCAGATGCTATGTGCATTTGGACGGACGATTATGATGGGTTTTGCGTTGTGCGGTAAGTAGCAATATTTGCGCAAGATTTTGATTTACTTGCCATTCACTTCCTCTGTTCCTCTTCTTCCTCGCGCACCGCACACCATTGCTCTGCCTCCCAAGCTCCTTGCTGCTTGCTCCTTGCGCAATGGCGCCAAAGAAGATCAAGCGTGCCGCTGCAACTGCCTCCGCCACCGATCCATCGGACAAGGGGAAGGATGCGGCCATGGCGAGTGAGCCTGCCGATGCGCTTTTGAAGATCCCCGGTGACTGGACCAGATCCAGTGTAACCGAGGATACCCTTTCTGAGTACCGTCAGAAGGGTTGGCTGCCGCCAGCTGACCAGCTGGCCGCGCGTGCTCCAGGTCTGGAGGTACGCCCTGACCCTCGCAACGGCGAACGCGTCTGCTTCGCTGAATTCCTTCCCCGCGGTTCTCTCTCCCTTTGCATGATTTTGTGCGAGGGCTACTGTACGCCTATGGCCTACAGATTCATGATCTTACTCCCAACAGCATTATGCATATCGCCTGTTTCATGGTGCTTTGCGAGTGTTTCTTGGGAGTGTCCCCCAGCTGGGCATTGTGGAAGCATATCTTCAAGGTGCGCCACAATTGCCGGGGTAAACGCCCTTGCCCGGTGGGTGGATTTCAAGTCCAAGTGCGAAGCGATTCGCATTACTTTAGCTTGAAGACAGTCGATTCTGCCCAAGGTTGGCGGACCAAATGGTTCTATGTGCCAGTCGACCAAGTGGTGCTCCCGGCTTTTTCGATTGAGAATCTCCGAAGAAGACGGTGGCCTGGGACCACCCTATCTCTCCTGCTGAAGCCAAAGAAGCCACCCCTTTGCTGAATGAGATTGGAAAGTTGCTGAAGACTGTTTCTGGTATTCAGTTGATCAGCACTTATTTGAAGATGCGAGTGTGGCCCATGCGCCTTCGTGCCCACCCGATGTGGCAGTATGAGGGTCCACTCGACAGCACAGGATGAGCGCCTCCGAGTTGACGCCAAAGGAGCTCAGTGCTCAGGTGAAGAAATCACGAGCATCAAAGCTTCCACAAAAATCGACTTCAACTTTTCCCACGTCCCCTACGGGCCAGAGAAGGCCTTACCCGCAGTGAGTGATTCTTTTTGCCGTTTTTATGCCTCACCATCTGCCTTTGCATCCTTTTTGCTTCCGTTCTTATGATTATGAATTGTACTTGTTACATAGGGTCACTCGACTACCACCTCTCTCCCTCCTCTACCCGAAGCCGGGCCTACTGTGGAGACGGCAGTACAGGAGGAAACCAAGCTGCCCATTGCTGACCCTGCTTCTGCCCACTCGACCCTCAGGAGAATCCCGAAGAAGAAACAGGGAAGAGGTGGAACAGGTTGTAGCGGATGCTTCGGATGAATCAGATGCTGAGCAAGGTCCTCGCAAGCCTAAACGCCAGCGTTTGGTTCTTCCGGAGTCTTCGAGTACAGAGGATGAGCAAGGGGACACCGGTAATTCGGGTATCCCTTCTCCTGCTAAAAGCCATCCCTGACTGTCTCCCCTCTGGCTTCTCGTCCTCCTGCCACTTCGAGTAACACCTCTCGACTGGGTGTTTTCTCTCTTGGTGACGAACCTGATTCCGATGAAGAAGATGAGCCAAGGTTTGCTTAATGTTCTATTCCTTATTTGTAGCCGCGCCTTTATGGTTTTTGTTTTTTGATTGCATGTATTTTGCTTTTTGATACCAGTGGCAAATCGCCATCTCCCCCTCCAGTCGCGGACACGTCGATTGTGGCGCAGCCATCCACCCTTCCAGAGGCAGCACAAGGCACTATTCTTGAAGCGGCCAAGGACGCAACTGAGCTGATGGTTGCTGATTTGAACAAGGAGAAGGCTGCCCCAACCGCGGATGTCGTGGCTTCCTCCTCCAAGCCTGCCTCTTGGACTGATCACGTGAGTGCTTCTGTTATTACTTATACTTGAAAATTTTGTTTCTTCTGCACTCGACGATAACATGCGTATTCTGTTTCAGCCTATGTATGCCGCCATGGCCCCTTGGGTCCAGTCCTTTGTTCGGGTGGAGCAAGAGAGGGACTCCCTGCAGTCAACTTCGACTGAGCTTGCGCGTAAGCGTTTTTTGCTAAAAACTCTTCCCTTCTTTTGAAGTTATGATACTAATCGAGAATGTTTTTGAACTCCGCAGAAAACAAGAAGTCAGCTGAGGAGCAAGTGGAAGGCCTGAAGAAACAAGTGCAGGACTTGCAGACCAAGCTCTCCACCCAGCAGTCTGAATCGAAGAAAGCACTTGCTGATGCTCAGGACGCAACCACTCGCCGCGATAAGGAGCTTGCTGCACGTCTGTTGGGCTTGGCCCGCTGCCAAAGGTGAATGAACTATTTTTGTGAGTAGCTCTTTGGTTATTTTAGCAGCTTTTGCTCATAACTTCTGCTTTCTGAATTTTGAAGGTTCCGAAGGCACCTCGGCTTCCACTAAGCCATCGAGTGACTCACTGTCACTCGATGATGCAATAACGGAACTCGAGTCTGTGTTGTCCAAGACCAAAGGCGAACTGGCTACCATGACCAGCACCCTTAGCAATTTGCACGCGGGGATGTGTCCTACAGCCGCCGCTCCCTCGACTGCAGAAGGACTGGCTGCAGCTTTTGGCGAAAGATCGTCGATTGTGGCGGATTTTGCCCGCGAACTCACGGTACGCGGCTCGGAGTACACCCTCAGGCTTTTGTTAGGCAATGGTGTAGAGGCCGATTTCGACAGTGCTTTATCGGACTACCCGAAAAAGCCTGATGGAAGGCCGCTATCATTCAGGGGTGTAACCGAGCCAGCTACGCGTCTGAGCGAAATCTGCGTCCAGACTATGGAGCGCCGGGCTGAAGCTGTTAGGGCTCAGTCGCGTAAAACTAGGGCAGAATCCATCTCGCAGGCCTAGGAACTTTTTATTCTGTAATTTGATTACTCGAACCTGGCATGTATGCTTTTGCTACTTATGTTTATGCTAGTATATACTTTTGGGTGCTATTGTTTGAATGAAATTTGCTGAATCATCTGAATTTTGCAACTTCGTGTGTCGGGCTTCTGAATGTTGCGTTTTATGAACCAGCCACAAGAATGCGAGTCTGGTGGACCTTCTCCTTCTCATACTCGAACATCTAGTCGAGCAAGGGATGATACGAGGGCACTTGCTCTTGCGAAGAATCGAGTGAGTGAACTAGAGCAAGAACTCAAAAACACTCGATCTGAGTTGGAGCTACTGCGTTCCAAGCCAAGTTTTGCTACCCAACGCGAGGATTATGTTCTTGGCGAGATGGACCACATAAACAGGCAACTCCAATGTGAGTTTATGACACCATTTTTGCTTAAAAGTTTTCATTTGCTTGCATTATGCTTTGGACCAATAGCTTTTTGGCCTTTTGCAGGTTTTGTTCCTGATGCCCAGCAGAAAGTAGGAGGGTCAACCGACTCCTCGATAATGCTGTTGATGTACCAACTACTGGCAGGCAGCATTTTTATTTGGACAAGGTGCACGCTCGCACACTTGCTACTTTGAAGGATCGAGTATGGCGAAACGCCCAAGTGCTCGAGATGTGCAGACGTATCTTCACTCGCCTAAATTGTGCGCTTTTCCCGTCAGGGCCTCAACCTCAAGGCTTGTTTCCCTTGATTGATATCTTTCGAGTGACGGACTCAGTCAAAGAGTCTTTGATGCAGCTTGCTATTCTTGGATCCAACGCCACTATGGCTTACATCCGCGCCGTAAGCCAAATTTTCGATTCGACCTCCTGCAACTGGCACACTTGTATCCCAATCACATTTGATCGAGACACGCTCTGCTGCTGAGGAACTCATCGATTGCTGCAAGGAGCAGCTTTTTGGTCCTGTACTGGATATAAAGGATGAGCCAGATTCTTAACTTGTAAACTTTTTGAATCCGGGGCATTCTCCGAATGTAAATATGTTCTCTTGTATTTGTGGCGAAATATTTATATGCGTATATTTGTGACAGCCCCCGAGTCTATCGAGTGGGATTTTTGAGTAGTTTTGCCAGCCCTCGAGTATATCGAGTGGGGTTTTAGTATTTTTGCTTGACCCAGCCCCGAGTATATCGAGTGGGGTTTTTTAGTATTTTTGCTTGACCCAGCCCCCGAGTATATCGAGTGGGGTTTTTAGTATTTTTGCTTGACCCAGCCCCCGAGTATATCGAGTGGGGTTTTTAGTATTTTTGCTTGACCCAGCCCCCGAGTATATCGAGTGGGGTTTTTAGTATTTTTGCTTGACCCAGCCCCCGAGTATATCGAGTGGGGCTTGGGTTTTATGCTCGAGCCCCCGAGTGTTTGAATAGGGTAAACAATAAAAGGCATATATGAGAATATGGAGGAAAATGTATCTTTATTCGAAATGTGTTTTCGACCAGCAAGCCGCCTCATTAAAAACCTTCCAGTCCCCTTAGGTACCCTGGTAAGGGAAAAGAGTGCGTCTGAAACCTGCTGGTTCTTCCGATATTATGCGCCTATTACATATCTATGCATAGAACTGACGCAGATGCGTCCTTCTATATACTAGTGTGACTTGACGACATGTTGACCGTCTCTGAACCTTCACTCGCCTGCCCCTTGTGCTTCATCGCGTCGTTGATGACCTTGAGCCCTCTGTCGATTGCCATTTTCTTGCTTTCTGGTAGAGGTGTACGGTCATTGGAGACCTCAAGCTCGGCGAGTGATTGCTCCATCCCGTACATCTCTGAGATTTTGCTGAAGTCACGGTCACATGAATCTGACCTTTGAAAGTTCCCGTTGATCGTGATGACTCCTTTTGGCCCTGGCATTTTGAGCTTGAGGTAGGCGTAGTGTGGGACGGCCATGAATCGAGCGAAAGTGGGGCGCCCAAGTATTGCATGGTATTGTGATTTCCAATCGACCACTTCAAACTCAATCGACTCGGTTCTGAAGTGAGTAGGGTCTCCAAACGTAACATCGAGTTGTATGGTGCCTTCTGGGAGCACTGCTTTGCCTGGGACGATGCCGTGGAAGGTACTTGCGGACTTTGGCAGATTTTCGACTGATTTGTTCATTCTACGTAGCGTATCTGCAAAGATTATGTTGAGACCGCTACCTCCGTCCATGAAGACCTTGGTCATGGCGTAGCCTCCAATTTGGCGTCGAGTACCAAGGCTGCATGCCCTGGTCGATATACTGCGGGTGGGTGGTCCTCTCGATTGAAGATAATCGGAGTTTCTGACCTTTCAAAAAATTGTGATGGCTGGGGGTGCCATGACCGCCATATTGACGTGTCGAGTGTGTAATTTTTGCTCTCTATTGGAGGGACGTCCTCGCTGGATCATGTTCATCTGCCCGCGAGTTACGGGATATTTTTGTTCATCTCCTGCTGCATCTGGTGCACGGCTGCTGCCATTTGTGTTCCCGTAACGGGTTGTGCTGGCACCATGTATACTGGTGTCGGTTGCGCTGGTGTGGTGCAGTATACACCTGAGTAGGCTGTGTTTGTGGTGGTATGGAATATACCTGTGCTTGTTGTACTTGTTGCGGTGCTGGATATGCCTGAACAGGCTGTGCTTGTGATGTAGTCGATGGAATCTGCACTAGTTGAGGAGGTGCACGCCCATCTCTTTGCAGTCGCAGTATATGTTCAATCGCAAGTTGATCAAATTCCCTGCAATTTCTCAGCGAGTGGTTAGAGCGAAGCTTACCATCATCCCCTTTGTAAAGATGGAACCTGCAATAATCATCCATCTTTTCTTCGATGAGCGCTCAGGATCTTTGTCTGCTCGCCTGCGCCACTCTGGCCTTCTGTAGCTATCGCGATCGTCGCGTCTGTGTTCTCGACTGTCACGTCGATCGTCTGTACGGTGGTCTCGATTACCTCGGCGGTCGTCCGTATGATGATCTCGATTATCACGATGATCGTCGGGTCGTCTGTCAGTTTGGTCGCGACTGTCCCTTGACTGGACGAAGCCTGCTGCGATGAAGTTTGGATGGTCATCGTCGTGATAACGATTCTTGCGTTTGCGCCTTCGATCATCTCTGTAGCTATCTCTGCGGTCTCGACTGCCACCCTCGTGATTTTCATGTGATGCTACGGGTCGAGTGCCTCGTACGGAGTCTTCTCCGTCTGCCCACTTTGTTGCGAGTACCATAAGTGCGGCCATTGTCTTTGCACTAGTAGGAAAAAGCCATTCTGTGGCGCACCCCTAAAGCTATTCTGTGGCGCATGGGGGGTGCGCCACAGAATACTCGCCACTAAATTGTAAATTTTGTGAAGCACCACTCCGTGCGCCACAGAATTGTCTGTGGCGCATCCCACCTAGTGCGCCACAGAATAACTATCTGTGGCGCACCCCCTAAGCGTGCGCCACAGAATAGAGTGCGCCACAGAAATATTTTGGATGCGCCACAGAATTCCTATGCAGTATTGTACCGTACAATACCAGAATACAAATACCCGTATAATACCAGAATACATGTATATTTCATATTTACACAGATATAACAGAAACAGAGATATATTTTCACAGGTATATAAAAACAAACACATTACTAATGTCATCGCAAGTTGATACAAAAGTGCGGAAGTTTTACACAAGTGTTGAGATATATACAAAAGTTCATCGATCGTTGCACACGTTACAAATGAAGTGTTCACCGCCTACACTAGGATCAAATAGATTACACATCTCGGCGTGTTGATGGTGAGCAAGAGCGGGAGCACGACGATCTCATTTAGCCTTCTTCTTCGGGAGCGGCGCCGGGAACGGTTTGCACGCGTCTTTCGTCATCCACGCCCTGTCGTCCTTCTGCAACTCTAGGCGTTCTTCGATTTCCCTCTGATGCAACCCTGTAGATGGAGGTAGATATATATATTGGTTAATAATATCAATAGAGTATGCATGCATGATTTATTCATCTAAGTGGATAAATAGAGTATGTATGTATGCATGTGTAAGGCTTTCTTTTATAATACATCCTAGATACCTCGGCGGCAATTGAAGGTCCCCCTACTTTGATGACATCTTCGAGGATGACTTCCGATAACCTGGTCTTGATGCGTTGGAAGTCTTTTCTAAGATCCTTATCGGAGTGGCCTTTGTCATATTCGACCCATGTTTGCAAAGCAGATGGCAAAATCAATTGTGCTGCATCTCGGATTAACATGTTAATATGACGGAGGGCGTAGAAGGCATCCATCACGCTGCCCGGCTGCTCCTTGAGGCAAGAGAACTGGGTGACATGCTTGAAATGGTGCAACTTGTTTTGAGGATTGACAAAAATGCTCGCTTTCTTGTCGAAGACGCCTCCCTTTTGGGCGTAGCCCTGAAGAGCTTGATTGAGGACAGCAATTATGTTGGCATAGCGTTTCTTAGTACTACTACCTGAGTCAAAATAAGTGGCATAGGAATAGCTCGGGTTTAGGATGATGAGGACGCAGTACTTGTCCCTGCTCAACACAATTTAAATGATGATGATCAGAAACAGGCATTGAACTCAGAAAGGCACAAGACGGTGGCGAGCGGATGTGTACTTACTCGGGAAAGAAAGGCACAAGAAGGCTATTCTTTTGCTGGTTTTGCAGCATGAACCTCTCGAGGTACTCAACTGCCCTGGTCCGTGTCACTGATCCTTCCACGAGCTGGCTGTCACGCATGTAGTAGGGATCCGCTACCGCGACGTGCGGGATATTATCTCTGTGGATAGTCATTGCCTCATTGAGCGCGTATAGGCGGACCAAGTTATAGTTGAGCCGCTTCTGGTGAAATAGATTGAACAAGTCCTCGTATGCTATGAAGAACAGATCCGCGGGGTCTTCACGGACGACTACCAACCCGCCATCTTCCATTGGCACTTGGGCAGTGCACACAGGGTAATTTGGATCCCTGTCTTTAAGAAGAAGGCCCTCTAGCATAAGGATAGACTGGTTCAAAGAGATCATTGGCGGAGTTGCGAGGCGGACCATCTCCGGAGGCAATATCGGTTTTCCAGCTTCATGAACCATGTGCGCCGATTTGTCCGGACGGGGTGGTATGGTGTCTTCACGACCCTGGATAATCATAGGAGGTGGCTGGCTCGCAGAGGCGCCCTTTGATCCCTTTGATATCTTGTTGGGGGGCTTCCTGGGCTTACTGCTCCGTGGCTGCCCTACAAGCCCCTCTGCAACCGATTTCGCAATCGTGCCAGGGGAGAAAACGCCGGTAGCCAGTTTGTCTTGAGCTGCAGCGCCGGCTGCTGGAGGTGTCTCTTGAGATAAACCCTGGAAGTCCAGGCGCTGCGTGACTGCATTGAGACGAGCAGGTTGATCGGCGTGGGCACGGAAGGGTGGTTCGTGATCCACAGGAGGCATGAATGCGTCGTGGTCTTCGGCGCCAGTGTTGATGAAGGCATTGATGTCCATAGGATCATCATCGTCGTCGTCGTTGCCATCAATAAGTTGAGGTGCAGAGGCGTTGCCTAATTGCACCGGTTGTGGTTCAGAGCCTAATTGCAAAGGTTGTGGTTCAGAGCCTACCAACAGTTGCTTCTGGCGGTTGGTGGTAGTGGCGACGGCTGCAGGCTTCCTCGGGGGCTTCGTGGGACGGATCGGGGCGTCCCGCCGGAACTTTGAGGTGGCGCCGGTGTTGCGTCTTGGGCCCTCATCAATAATACCCCCCCCCCCAAGACGAATCTGGGTCTTCGGCCATGGCGTGATCCATTCGGAGCACTTTCCAAGGACCAAGTGTTGTCGGATCCCGGAGGTTGAACGGGGGGGTCAATGTTGTAATACGCCCTCGGTACCGTGACTACCTTGACCTTCATAAAAGCCTTGTCCATTGGAGCGTGGTGCATTTGTGTGCTGCCTGTTTGTAGGACAAGGCCCGAAGCAACTTCCTTCAACTCGCCGCCGGCCTCTACCCTATGCAGGAGTATGCAAGGCGTTTCCTAGAGTGAAATTAAGCACCATATGCATTTGTGATTAATCATGCATGAGATGGCAGTCATCGATCGAAGCAGGCATAGTTATAGAGAAGACGACGCGGACTAACTAATTAGTTACCTTGGTGACGGCGTCCAGCTCGGCTTCCGTCGAGACAAGGGCGCCGGTGCCGGCGGCGGCTGGAGTATTCTTCTCGGGTGCCGGTACCGTACGCAGCGCCGGTGTGACCAAAGGGGCCATGGGCGGCGGGGTCACCATGTCGTCCGGCGACCGGTGCTGCTGGTTCATGGTGGAGTTGCTGCCGGAGAAGCTGGGCACGTGTATCGACCCCTGATGACCTCCCGCAGCCCAGGCAGCTATCCCCTCCATTAACTGCGGGGGAAGGATCTGTTGGAGCCTATCTTGGACTAGCTTTTCCACCGTGCCGGCATCCACGGTGTTCTTCTTCAGTTCCTCCAGCTCCGCCCTTAGCTGCTGAACCTCGGCTTTATCCTGCTTGGACGTCCTCCTCCTCTTTTTCGTCTCGCCGGCGCCGTCCGAGCTGTAGTACTCTGTGAACTTCATGCTCGTACCATAGCCCGTCACACGGCCAGCTGATGTCGGCGGCGCCGACTTGTCCCTTTCCCTGAAAGAGTTCATCGCCCGGTTGAAAGTAGTGTCCCACACTTCCCTCGAACCCTGGGACGACGGGCCGGCCTCAGCCTCAGCCTTCAACTCTTCCTCCTGCACACAAAGGTGAACACACTTAGAAATTTGAGATCAACGCAATGGACTTTGAGATATCTGTGGTATTTAAATTCCCTTACCAGCTTTTCCTGGAATTTCTTCACATCGTCGTACTTGGTAACGAACTCCCCAGTCGCCCAGTCGAGATAGTAGCGGGACCGGACAAAGTTCCTGGTCTGCTCGTCTAAGATTTTATCCCATGGGTTTTCCAGATTACGACGTGCTATTTCCCTATCCTCCTTTTCCCAAGTGGGTTGTTTCCCTTTGTAACCGCCGCTTCCCAAATGGTGGTTTCCTAAGTTCAGCGCCCGCATTTCCTTCCCCCACTTGGTCCATTTTGCACACACCTCAGATTTTAAAAACTCCTTAAATTCCTCGAACTCTTCTAAGGTGATGTGAGGCTCTTGTATACTAATATCCTCCCAGCTCTTTTTCTTCTGAATCTTCGCCTTCACCCGGCTTTTCCAGCTGCTCAAGGCGGTGCTCATCTTCGTGATGGCGTAATTATCCACATTTTTGGGGAGCGGGTTCGGGAACGTGTATCGTTTGTGAACCCTCCTGAGGAGGTGTTCGACCAAAGCCGCATTATCGTCGCTTCTGAGGTCAGTCGTGTTGATCGACACGCCTTCTCGGAGGATGCACCCTAGTTGCATGCTGTACCCTCGTGCAACTTTCTTAGGCATCAATGGTGCGCCACTTAAACTGACCTCCGTGATCACGTCCGTGACATTGTCCACCGACTGCACTTTCCGCGGTTTGGTCCTTGGCCTCCGCTTCTTCTTGTTCTGAGCGGCCGGGTTGCTGCAGCCGGGTTCCGTTTGGTCGCCGCCATCGGTGGGACCATCCGTGCGGTCATCGCCAGTGGTGGGGCCATCCGTGTGGTCGCCACCATCTCCTGAGGTGTCATCCTCACCACCTTCTTCGTTGTATTCGGGGTCGGACTCCCGTACCTCTTGCTGCTCAGGCTCGGGGCCACTAGTGGCCGCGGCATCCCCCATATGTTTTTCCCAGAAGTCCTTGTTGTGTTCTCTTGCTTGCTCTTCGACGCTCATGCGCTTAGAAGCGTCGCCCGACATGTTTGAACTGCATTAAAAAGAGGCAAAAAGTTAGTATAACAAATATAAGAGAAAAAAAATCACCTAACTAAGTACTAAGATACCCCGGCCCATGCATTAGTCGCAATACCCCATATGTCCTATTTTTAGCAAAGTCATGCCAAATTTCACGAAAAAATTCGGCATGACCTTTGCTAAAAAAGGGACATATGGAGTACCCGAATTTGCCGGAACGGAAGTTAATCGACGTTCCGGCAATCTCAAGGGCCTCTCGGGGTACCTGCAAGCATTTCCAACAAAAAAAACACATCTCTGGCCGGCATCTCCGGCCGGCATCTCCACGACACGATGGTCGGAGCACAAGCACAATACACCATATGTCCTATTTTTAGCAAAGTCATGCCAAATTTCACGAAAAAAATCGGCATGACCTTTGCTAAAAAAGGGACATATGGAGTACCCGAAATTGCCGGAACGGAAGTTAATCGACGTTCCGGCAATCTCAAGGGTCTCGGGGTACCTGCATATATTTCACAAAAAAAAACACATCTCCGGCCGGCATCTTCGGCCGGCATCTCCACGACACGATGGTCGGAGCACAAGCACAAACACCCAACTCCACGACACGATGGTCGGAGCCACATCCACATCTCCAAAAAAAAAATCCACATGTCCGGCCGGCATCTCCGGCCGGCATCGCCACATCCCACATCTCACCTG
The DNA here is from genome assembly GCA_947311845.1 of Poa pratensis. Classification (NCBI taxonomy): domain Eukaryota; kingdom Viridiplantae; phylum Streptophyta; class Magnoliopsida; order Poales; family Poaceae; genus Poa; species Poa pratensis. The sequence goes on along the minus strand of CAMZMU010000053.1, from coordinate 30,489,988 downwards.
AAAGAACGCGGTGCTTCTTCCCAACTTCCTGCATACGGAAAAACAATATATTAGTTTACAAATGAAATGCATTTAAAAAATACAAGTAAAACTAACCTAACAGCAGCAGCACTAACCTAGCAACACAACTAGAAACTAACCTAGCTAGCACTAGCAGCAGCAACTAACATCAACTAACATCAACTAACAAGCAGCAACTAATTAACAGCAAGCACTAACAACTAGCAAAAACTTAGCACTAACCTAACACTAACCTAGCTAGTAGCAACTAACAACTAGCAAGCACTAACCTAGCTAGTAGCAACTAACCTAACACTAACCTAACAGCAAGCAGCAACTAATAACAGCAACACACCTAACAGCAACTAAACTAACCTAAACTAACAAGTAAAATTATCAACTAACTAACCTAAACTAACAACTAACCTAACAGCCTAAACTAACCTAAAGCACAAGCAAGCAAGCAACAAACTAACCTAAACTAACAACTAACCTAATAGCAACTGAAATTATCAAACACCATCGGTGCTAGGAGGGAGAGGAGGCAAGCAAGCATCAAATTCGTACAAGAATTTTAGTGTAGGCATTTTGACAAACACCATCGGTGCTAGGAGGGAGAGGAGACCAGGGGAGGAGGAGGGGTCACCTTCGGTGCTAGGAGGGAGAGGAGGTGGTCGGCGGCGGTGTCGAGGGCGGTGCGCCGTGTCCAGGCGGTGGCGGCGAGGTCGTCGGTGGCACGGGCGCGAGGTGGGCGAGGCCGAGGCGGCACGGGCGCGAGGTGGGCGAGGCCGAGGCGGCACGGGCGCGAGGTGGGCGAGGCCGAGGCGGGGGCGTCGGCGGCGGCTCGAGGTCGACGGCGACGAATTGGGGCGGGCGAGGTCGTCGGTGGCACGGCGCGAGGTGGGCGAGGCCGAGGCGGCACGGGCGCGAGGTGGGCGAGGCCGAGGCGGCACGGGCGCGAGGTGGGCGAGGCCGAGGCGGGGGCGTCGGCGGCGGCTCGAGGTCGACGGCGACGAGTGGGTCGAGGAAGAAGAAGAGAAAGAAACGTAAATGGCGGGGACGCGAAATATGCCTAAGTGTTGGAATTCTGTGGCGCACCTTCACGGATGCGCCACAGAATATGCATATTCTGTGGCGCATCTGACACGTGCGCCACAGAATGTGCATATTCTGTGGCGCATGGGAAGGGGTGCGCCACAGAATGTGCATATTCTGTGGCGCATCTGACACGTGCGCCACAGAATGGGCCCAAAAGTGGCTGACCCGTGGGTGGGTGTGGGGCCCGCACACTTTCTATGGCGCACCCCTATTGGTGCGCCACAGAATAGGGACATTCTGTGGCGCACCATGCTTGCAGTGCGCCACAGAATTGTTACATTTCTGTGGCGCACTGTTACAGATGCGCCACATAATTTGTTTTGTGGCGCACGGCTTGTTTCGTGCGCCACAGAATAGGGATCCATAGAAAAGCTTTTTCCTACTAGTGTTGGGTCTTCTCGACCAAGTGTTTCTTTGAAGTCTTCCCTCCAGAGTCCGTTTTTGAAGGCGTCGATTGCCCTATCTTCTGATACGTTGCCTACTGAGTTACGGATGGTGGTCCACCGCCGTATGTACGATCTCAGAGATTCATCTGACTTTTGCTTGCAGGTCCGGAGCTCCTCGAAGGTTTTGGGGCGCTCACATAGAGGCTCGAAGTATTTGATGAAATCACCCTTGAAGTGTTCCCACGAATCATAGTATGATTCGGGTAGCGATTTGAGCCAATCGCGAGCCGTTCCTTCCATCATAAGTTGTATGTACTGCATAGCTGTAGTTGTGGTGCCGCGCTGACATCCGACTGCCAGCCTGTAATCTTCTAGCCAGCCTGATGGCTCTTGTTTGCAGTTGAACTTAGGCGTGGTAGCTAGCGAAAATTTCTTGGGCATACGAGCCTCCCGGATCCGTCGAGTGAAGCATAGCGCTCCACATGGCCCGATTTCTGCTTCCGAGTCTGAGTTGTTGCTGTATGACCTCCTCGAGTGGCTCCTACTGGAACGATGACGGCGTGAGCTTTTTCGACTGCTCCTTCCCCGAGGGCTTCGACTGCGATGGTCCCGATCTGTATCTCTCCTTGGAGTTGCTTGTGGATGCTGTATGGCTTGTGCTGCTATTGCCAGTTGTTTGTACAGTTGGAGGTGCTGATCCCTCTTTGGTTCTCCTGCAGGAGGTTCGATTGTTCTGAGGTAGGTGCCTAGCGTCATCAGCGCCCCGGCTGGCTCAGTAGGTATGGGAACTCCTTCCGCGTCGACTGCCATAAAGGCTGGGTTTAGATTCCGAGTGACCGCTGCACGATCTGCGTCTCCGAGGTTTACGAATCATGACCTACTCGCGGGGTCGTTTCTGCCTGTTGAACTTGTAGACAATGCTCTTCTCCGAGCACTCGATATGCTGGCTTGCTTTTTGCGTTCTTCGAGTACTGCTCGGTAATTCTTTAACCGTATCGATTCTTGCCACTGGAAGTATTGTAAGGTCAATACCTCTTCCGGAGTTGCGTTGGCTGGTAGCATTGTGTAGCTTTCGATTACTTTGCTCACTTTTTCCGCCATCTCTGCGGTGATGGTCAGCGTGGTTGTTCCGTCTGGCATGGTGACTGTGCAAGGGTATTCTGTAGGTCGACGGCATGTTGCGGCTGCTGATGTTTCTGCTGTACTCGCGGTGTACACCTGATACGGTACCACCCGATCTTCTGCCCACGTGTTGCTGATGCGCATTATGGATTCGGCGTCGTCATCCAGGCTCATGTTGGAGTTGCTATGCTTGTTGGGGTTTCCGCCACAATCGAGTTGATCTTCGAGTGCTTTGTCCAGGCTATCTGCGTCGCAGGTGAATATCTCGTGGCTGGCACGGATTTCTGGGCCGTTGAGATCAGCGAGGTATATGTTGTCATCTATGTTCTCCTTGTTCCCCGCGACGTCGTTGCAGTCGACGACGTTGTCGAGTGACTCGATTGAATTGTTTGGGCGATACGCAGATTCGATCTCGCTTCTTCCAAATCTCTTTGCTACCTCGTCACGGAACTCTTGCGAGGTCATGGACGTTGCAGAGTCGCTTGGCGACTGGATCGGGACGATCTGTGACGATGTCGCGCCCATGATGGATGGTGTTGCAGTCGAAGCGTTGTCGATTGTCTCCATGTTGAGTGTCTCCACGTCGAGTGGGTCTAACAGGTCCTGCACACCATCTTTATCGACAAAGAAATTAAATTTTCCAACCGTAATATCCAAACCTGATTCGAGTTCGGCAAAGGCTTGCTGAGCTTCCATCGAGTGCGGCGTGAGCCTCCTTGGAGATTTTGGCGAGTGATCGCTTTTTGATTTGATGCTGGTAGATCTTGCTGGCGAGTTGCTGTTTGCAACGGTGGTCGGTGATTTGCTTTTTGATGATGCAGTAGGCGAGTTACCTTGTGCAGATGCGATCGTCGGGTGGCCGCTTGATGATGAAACCGGCGAAACCGTGAGCCCAATACTACCTGTTCCCACAGACGGCGCCAATTGTCGAGGTGTGCCCTCGGCAAGTCCCATGGTTGCTATACCTAGGGTTGATTGTGTGGTAGAGGACGCATAGTATTGGTGGAATCGACGGCTGACAAGCTGGATTTACCCAGGTTCAGGGCCCTCGAGTGAGGTAAAACCCCTACTTCCTGCTTGTCTGTGTTTATGGTTTGAATATGGAGGTTACAAGGGTTCGACGAGCGGTTGATCTCGTCGAGGTTTTGGTGGCTATGGATTGCTTGCCTCGATCGGTCACCCTCCCAGCCTTTATATAGGAGGCTGGGTCTCGGGAAACATAACCGACCAAGGTTACATATATGGAAAGCCTTAACCGACTATAACTTGATCTAACTTGGAAAACACTCTTCGTTTTAGGTCTTCCTTCATGGGCTTCGATTCATCTTTGGGCTTCTTTGATCATCACGTGCACCAGGTACCTTAAGCTGGGGTACCCACAGAGCATAACCTCGTCAGTTGTAGTAATCTAAAATTTGTAAATCCAACTGTTTTGGAAAGCTCCTTGGAGTAGCTTTCAGTAGAAATTTACCTCATGTGCTTATGGTGCTTAGTTTTAAAATGACATGTCTTTGTAGTTTAGGCCAGTAGGAACTTTGAGCATTTATCTAATTTTCTGTGAATAAAATTTTGGACTAAATCCAATTGCAGTAGCTTCTAATACATGAAGAGAACCTAGATCTAACTTTACATGATTTTTAGATCGACAGAACAGCCTAGGCATAATAATCACAAAAAATGATGTTTCTGCCTAGTAAAGCAATAAAAATACTTAATTGTTTCTTGATAGAAATATTGTAAGTTTTGGTTGTGAAATGTTTTGATACTGTAGCTCACTAAATATTGTTGCTTATAATATGTTAGTACTGTTAGTGCTTAAGAAAAAACTAAAATGGAGTTAGGAGAGAAATGCTAATTGATGCATAAGTAGAGTAAAGTTTGTTTAATCATGCTTGTGTGTTTAAGCAATTGAAGAAGAAATTAAAGTAACAACATTAAACTAAATTCTTAGCTATTGATTGTCCACAGTTTGTTAAGTGTGCTTGCCTTGCTTGCTAGTTGTTGGATGTAATGTAGTGCTTGTCCTGCTGTATGTTGATTGTGTCCTTTTATCTTTGCGACGCTAGAAAAACTCGCGAGGAGGGATTATCTGCTGAGGAGTATTGTGGGGATTTTATTGATTATCGGCAGCAAGGACAAACCACTGATCAAGGCAAGCCATCTCAAAAAGCTTGCACCATTCATCTATTTTGTTTTACCTACTGCTATACGTATTTTATTGCATTATACTGGTATTAAATACCCCATATCCTGGATATATATTCCAGACCCGTAGCAAAAACTATAGGATACCCTACACACACCATAACTACTAGCTACATTCAAGAGAGAATTTTTAGGATGGGCATCCTTGTGTTGTTTTTGGAAAAACACAGTGTTTTATGAAAAACCCTCTTGGGAAGGTGGGACCTTGCCTAAGTGGGGGAGTGGAAGTGTGAAGTATCGGAGAAGTGTTTTTCTAAAAACGACACATAACCCAGTCTTCGCTGGACAGCCTTCCCGTACAACCACATTACTCCAAAATGGGCACGGGGCTTAACTGAAGCTTGTTTGTGTTAGTATGAGATTTTTACCTCAAGTGCTATGAGGTGGCCGAGTCCCCTTGAACCGAATTGTCGCTTGGAGTGGGGAATCGGGACATACAAAGTGTGGGTTTGTTACATGTAACATCTGCCACCGGTTGCAATCGTTGGGTCTCCTGTCATGGCGGTGTGATGTTGAGGGTAACCGGAATGTTACGGCTAACACGCTCGGTGCCGGGGAGAACAAACCCAATCGAAGAGGTAATCTTATACAAGCATCGACATAGTGGAGGTTATGACTGGTCATCTGCTGAGTGCATGCTGTCCAGGACAGTTCGTGATTAAATCACGGCGGATGAACCTAATCTTGTGGTGAAAGTGTACACACTCTGCAGAGTTAAAACTATTCAAATAGCCACGTCCTCGGTCATGGACAGTTGAAAGGCCATGTGATGCATGTAAAATGCATACATGAACTTTGCATTATTTTACTTATATTCCAGTCATTTTTGCATCATATAAGGGTTATATCACTGTTTTATAATATTTTTGGAATATTTCATGATTTTCCTATTTTTATGGAATTAACCCTGCGCAGACAGAAAACCCTATTTCCATATTTTAATGTTTCAGGGACCCAAACGACGTCCAAATGACCTGGAAATTTACGAGCATCAGTTTTTGGAAGGAACAAAGCGTGGGAGCGAAGGAAGTAAACAAGCGGAGGCCCGAGGGCCCAGATGAGTGGGCCCACGCGGCCAATGTACCTGGCCGCGTGGGACCCCCCTTTTGGTCCTCGGAGCTCCGTTGCCGTCGATCTTTCCTCCACCGACTCCGTTTTGACCTAAAACCGACTATAAAAATAGTCCCCGACGCCTTCGGAGGAGCGCCGCAGAAACACCGAAAACACGAAACAGAGACCTGGAGTTGCAGATTGGAGGGGGAAAACTCCGGCGGGGCGCTGCCGGCGTGGTCTCCATCTTCTCCAACGACTTCTCCACCGTCTCCATGATGAAGAGGGAGTAGTCCACCTCTGGACTATGGGTTTGTGGAAGTAACTTATGTATCTCTCCTCTCTCTTGAGCTTCACTAATTAGTACCGTATGAGCTGCTGAACATGATTACGGTCATCTATGTAATACCTTTGTGGTGGATCTTTTTATGAGTTAATATATGTTTGAGATTGCAATGGTTTTGTTTCAGTTATGAAAGTAGATGCATATTATGTACCCCGTTCTTATTTACTTGTCATGATCAAGCATGTTTATGAGAGCGTGTGAGGGGGAACGTGTGCATTAGTTGGAGTAACGGGGGGTGGCTAGTGCAGTGAACGTGAGAGAAAGTTCTGCGATCCACTTGGGTATCTCTACCTTACTTTGTTGCCTCACTAGGGATAAAAAGAAATACCATGCTACCGGAGATGTGGGTGTGACCATTGCCACTTCCTCCATGACTAGATCTAGCATGTTCTTATTTTAACTTCATGTCATGATACTTATTGCTATACTCTGAGTTATCTTAATTACTGAGGTGTTATGATTTAGTTCGCATCTTGGTGGAGTATAAGAGAGACTAATAACCAAAGGTCTCTATGTTAGGACGTGATGCCCATATAATTATAACTTGTCATTAAACTGTTGTTTGCAATCTCATATGTCAACTATAGTGTTCCATTGTCTACCACTTTATTAAAGAGAGAGTGCATTTGTGAAACCATGAACCCCGGTCCATTTTTAATCATAAGAAACACCTTTCCAACAACTTTTACCACTTTACCATTTTCTGCCATTTAAAAATCCGAAAATACAAAAACACTTTTCATCTTGCATTCATCATATAAAACCCAAAAATATCATTTATCATTGCTACCACCATCCTTGCATATTTATTTACCACCATCGCATATTTATTTCTTGTTTGCATTGCATATTATCTTGATATCATTCTCACACCTTGTGCTTGACAACCACTAGGTGAGGTTGAGGACCAAAACATTTACTTTGTTTTGTAGGTAACCAAAAGAAGGATAGGAAAGATAAATCTTCACTACTGATTCCCCGAGAGTTCGATATTAAACCCTCGAGTCACCCCTCGTGGGGAAAACACGTCTTCCACTTACTACACACTCTGCACTTGGAGTCTCAACCTAACCCATTTACTTTTCACGCAGGTAACTACGTGAAGGGCCATCAAGACTGTTTTCTGGCGCCGTTGCCGGGGAATCATTGCTGAAAGGTTTATCCAAGGGTCCCCTGCACTAGCTCTGTTTTCTGGTGCCGGATTTATCCAAGGATATCTCACCAAGTCAACTTCATCACCAACTTGTGCTAACACCTAAGCTTGGGGAGGTTGCACCTACGTGAGCATCATCTTATCCATCTTTACCTTCAAAGCAATTTAACTTGTTTTGTCATTGTCTTGCATTTGTTATTTCGGTTTGCATCATTTAGTGTCATTTTATTTTTAGTTTTGCATAAAAAATTAAAAACCATAAAAACTAGTGTTGTTTTTAATATGTATGCTAAGCTATGGAGAAAGGTTATGTCAAAACTATGGGAGCTTACTATGAATACCGATCAACCAAAGAAGGAAATAGAATGCTTGAATTGCTTGAACATCTTAATGATATGGCCACTGAGTTTTGTGAATTACATAATATAACTTGCTGCTTTAGAAAAGACTATAAACACTCTCTCTATCAATGTAAGTATAATAGTGATCCTATTATTGCTTCTTATCAAGAGTGTAAATTTGCATGCCATGATATAGAACAAGTTGAGAAATATATTGCTTATGTTGCAGCCCATGAGATAGACTTTCTTATTGATAATTTTTTTGCAACTAGTCATGAAGCTCGTGTAATGAAAGGACACATTTCTATTCTTCTCCAACTTTGCAAAAAGGAATTTAGTGATAATGTTTATGTTAAAGAAAGAATTCTTGCTTCCATGGAAAGTACTAATATTTTGCAGGAAGAGGATGTGAAAACATAAGCTTGGAAGAGGAAGTATGTGAAGAGGAGATTGAAATGGATGTGCTCCAACCTAAGCTTGGGGAAGAGTTGGATCTCCCAACTTCACCATCAACATTTGATAATAGCACTCAAACTCAAAAATCTTTTGTTATTTATGAGAATCCATGTTATGATGAGTGTGAAACTGAAAATGCTATGGTCCTATATGATAACCCATGCTATTATGATGAAACTAATAATGCTCCTTTACTTTTTAATATGCTACTAGTGAACTTATGATAATAATGAGGAGTGTTGCTTAAATATGCTATATGATAATGCTTTAGATGATGGTCCTATGCTTATTGATAATCCTCCATGTTTAGTTGTTACTAATTTATGCGAGGATAAAAATGATATACTTGCTGTTTGTGATAGTGCTCTTACTCATGAGAGTCCTACTTTGTTTTTGAACTCTCCTAATCACACCATAGAGGAGAAATTTGCTTATGTTGAGAAATACTTATGTGGTTTGCAATTATCTTTAGTTCCAAATCTTTGTTGCAACCATGATATTAAACTTGATATTGATCTTAATAACTATTTTGAAAGAGGGAAGCATGCTAATGAATTCCATAATAAATTTAATAATCCTCTTTATGTGCCTAAATTATCTAAGTTGAATGATTCTTGTGGTTATATGGTTGAATTTATTTCTACTACTTGCAACTATTATGAAAGAGGAGGTGATAAGAACCCTCTTTATGTTACTAATAATTATAGCTGCAAGTAAATATTGTTAATATGCATTGGAAACTTCTATTTATTGTGATTCATTCATATACAAAATGCCAATGCATAGAAAGAAAGTTAGACTTCGTTGTTATTACTTTTGTGTTTTGTTTTTCTCTCAACTAGGTTCAACTTGACTATTATTTTGATTGGTTTGAGAACACCATGGGATCCTGGTATTATGCATGAACACTTCCAAGGAAGAGGGACACACAAAGTTCAAGCTCCCTCATGAGCTTCGTCCACAATAAACATCAAGTAAGAAGCCTAGCTATATGGCTATAAAGAAAGCGCTTTACGGGAGGCAACCCGGTTGTTTTTATTTTGATTTTCTTTGTGTCCTCTTGCTGTAACAAGAGACTTAGTTTTAGTTTAGTTTCTGGAATTTTTAATAAAGTGCCAAGTTTTACTCATTTTGGTTTGAAAAGTTGCTTATAGCGTTCGGAGATTTTATTCCTGCACGAATCTGTGCACGGTATGATTTTTAATTCTTATTCTGTAACTCCGAATGAGCTCATATTTGAACTGTAGTTGCAACTTTTCATCCTCTGTATGCATGAATTTTTCGGAATTTTCGACAAAGTTAAGTAGGGTAGAAAAATACGTTTTGCTGCTGCTGTTTTTCTGGACAGATTCTGTCCCATTTTGTTTGATGCATGCTTAGAACTTTTAACTTGAATTTTTTGATCCAATTGAGTTTATGAGTAGGCATACAACATTATACACTTTCTGGACATTCATATGAATTTTTGTCTAAGGATTATATGCAGCAAGAAATCTATTTGTTTATCACTACTAATGCACCCCACAGAAAAAGAAATGGGAGAAACGGTGTTTTGAAGTTTTTTCACAGGGATTAGAGGAGATGCACCAAGAGCTATCCAAGGATGGTGAAGACCATAAGCTTGGGGATGTGAAGACAACCCCACTGGACCTACACACTCTCGGTTTGCACACGTCTAACTTCTGTTTTTCGATCGAAACACTTTATCGCATAAACTTGGAGCGTCTTTTTGTTTGTTTAGGTTTGATTTTTATTTTGTGAGACCACCACACTATCATTTATATATGAGAGAGCTACTGGAAATTTGGGTTGAATTATGTTGGATGCTATTATAGATTGGGAAAAGGGATGTTGAGTTGATTTTAAAAGATACATATAGTTGCATGATTCATGAGCTTGTTAATGAGTAATAATTTGCAATATTTTATCAAGAGCTATCTTTTATTCATGTTTTGATGCTGAATGTTATTTACCTTGTTTAACATGGATTAGTTAGTTCTATGGACACTCATGCATGCATTTAGATGGTCAACTTTCTCCCTCTTGCTAGCCCAAAAATTCCAACAAGCAAAAACTTGTTTCCAACACCTTCAACCAAAGTTTTTCCAGTGAGTCCACCATATCTACCTATTAGCTTTATGCTATTCCGAGTATGTTTATCATGATATTTGTGTTATCTATACCTCTGAATGAAAATGCTTATGTTGTTGATTGTTATGGGAAAAGTTGGTTATAGAGCTCTCTCGAACTTGATGCACACTTTACTTTCATTGCATAAATAAAACATGACCCATTGTGATTAAAATTATGATGTTGTGGGCTTGACAAATGTCTTTGGTTGAGAGTTAGCTCATATGTGCTGTCACATGGCAAGCTTTCAACATGCACTTCATTTCATTTAGTTGATATCATGTACTTTTGTTTATGGATGCTTACCATGGGTGAAATAAATGTGGAAATGAAGTGAGTTTAAATGAGTTTGTATAAATGGTTAGAGAGACGCCTGGGCCGCTAATCTAAGCCATGCATCATTCATGGTGGAAATTTACTTACATGCTATGGTGAACCTTCTGTGATACACCTTACAATAAAAAGCTATCTAATGGTAAATAAAAAGGGTGTTGAGATTGTTCATTGTGTTTGTTTGTCTTGTCATTTTGATATGGGCTTGTTCCATATCCTGGGACAAGAGGTACCCCAGTTGACGCTCTTAATGATACTATTATTACTTACAATGATATTTAACTTGAACTTGCTTTGTTTCCAAGTTGAGTAACACATGGAGTAGGTACTTGTATTCAAGGGGCATGAGACTTTCAACCTGTACTTTGTCAAGCACACTACTCGTATTTGCTTTCACTTTAAACTTAATCATTCAAGATGCTATGATAGGGGAATGAGAGCTTGACACCAAGGATTACCATATTACAATCATTAACTTAAGTAGAGAAGTTCAGAAGTTAGATGAAACTTATTCATGCTTTACCTCTACTCATATATATCTTTCCAAAGTGTCCACCTTTTATATTCAGATTTTCATCAATACTCTATGACCATTATAGGATGTTCTTTCTTATCATTATGCATACATGTGGTCCATAGTACTTTTCTTTATGTTACACTTTGTGAATTATCATTGAACATCCTTGCATTGAATACTTGATATCACTTCATAAACTATCTTGCATATTGCTACTCCTTTTAAGAATGAACATTTGACTCTATGTAGCAATAGTAATCATCTTTGATATCCATTGATAGTATTAAATTGCAAAGTCCATGTTAGTTTTATCACCTTCATACTCGAGGACGAGTATAGGTTAAGCTTGGGGATGTTGATGCATGTAAAATGCATACATGAACTTTGCATTATTTTACTTATATTCCAGTCATATTTGCATCATATAAGGGTTATATCACTGTTTTATAATGATTTTGGGAATATTTATGATTTCCTATTTTTATGGAATTAACCCTGCGCAGGCAGAAAACCCTATTTTATATTTTAATGTTTCAGGGACCCAAACGACGTCCAAATGACCTGGAAATTTACGAGCATCAGTTTTTGGAAGGAACAAAGCGTGGGAGCGAAGGAAGCAAACAAGCGGAGGCCCGAGGGCCAGATGAGTGGGCCCACGCGGCCCAGTACCTGGCCGCGTGGGACCCCCCTTTTGGCCTCGGAGCTCCGTTGCCGTCGATCTTTCCTCCACCGACTCCGTTTTGACCTAAAACCGACTATAAAAATAGTCCCCGACGTTCTCTGGAAGGAGCGCCGCAGAAACACAGAAACACGAAACAGAGACCTGGAGTTGCAGATTGGAGGGGGAAAACTCCGGCGGGGCGCTGCCGGCGTGGTCTCCATCTTCTCCAACGATTCTCTATGATGGAGTAGTCCACCTCTGGACTATGGGTTTGTGGAAGTAACTTATGTATCTCTCTCTCTTGAGCTTCACTAATTAGTACCGTATGAGCTGCTGAACATGATTACGGTCATCTATGTAATACCTTTGTGGTGGATCTTTTTATGAGTTAATATATGTTTGAGATTGCAATGGTTTTGTTTCAGTTATGAAAGTAGATGCATATTATGTACCCCGTTCTTATTTACTTGTCATGATCAAGCATGTTTATGAGAGCGTGTGAGGGGGAACGTGTGCATTAGTTGGAGTAACGGGGGGTGGCTAGTGCAGTGAACGTGAGAGAAAGTTCTGCGATCCACTTGGGTATCTCTACCTTACTTTGTTGCCTCACTAGGGATAAAAAGAAATACCATGCTACCGGAGATGTGGGTGTGACCATTGCCACTTCCTCCATGACTAGATCTAGCATGTTCTTATTTTAACTTCATGTCATGATACTTATTGCTATACTCTGAGTTATCTTAATTACTGAGGTGTTATGATTTAGTTCGCATCTTGGTGGAGTATAAGAGAGACTAATAACCAAAAGGTCTCTATGTTAGGACGTGATGCCCATATAATTATAACTTGTCATTAAACTGTTGTTTGCAATCTCATATGTCAACTCTAGTGTTCCATTGTCTACCACTTTATTAAAGAGAGAGTGCATTTGTGAAACCATGAACCCCGGTCCATTTTTAATCATAAGAAACACCTTTCCAACAACTTTTACCACTTTACCATTTTCTGCCATTTAAAAATCCGAAAATACAAAAACACTTTTACATCTTGCATTCATCATATAAAACCCAAAAATATCATTTATCATTGCTACCACCATCCTTGCATATTTATTTACCACCATTGCATATTTATTTCTTGTTTGCATTGCATATTATCTTGATATCATTCTCACACCTTGTGCTTGACAACCACTAGGTGAGGTTGAGGACCAAAACATTTACTTTGTTTTGTAGGTAACCAAAAGAAGGATAGGAAAGATAAATCTTCACTACTGATTCCCCGAGAGTTCGATATTAAACCCTCGAGTCACCCCTCGTGGGGAAAACACGTCTTCCACTTACTACACACTCTGCACTTGGAGTCTCAACCTAACCCATTTACTTTTCACGCAGGTAACTACGTGAAGGGCCATCACCATGTAGCTAGCATTGTGTCGATGTTTTCAAAAAGAGGTGTTGTGTTTGGAAAGAAAGTGAGTACTTGAGAAGTACTGGATGCAAGGGAATGATGGTACCTTTGAGGTACGGTGTTGATAATGAAAAACTCCAAGCAACCTTAGTTCCAAGAAGTTCTGCAAAGAAAACCTAGGAGGAAAAAGCTTTTCTTGAAACCTCGATGATACTTGTTATCTAAGAGAGAAAAACTATCTTATCTTTTGAAGTATCTTTTTCAACAAAGATATAGAGATGTCATATAGTCATGGTGTACCTTCCGTCCACCATGAGTAGTGAACCCTAACTACAGCCTACCTACCATACCTACCACAGCCTCAAAAAGCATATCTGCATATATTAGCTTGTTTTTGAGTAAGAGCTTGCGAGTACATTTAAACGTACTCATATGGTTTCGCCCTTGGCTATTGTCCTAGCCAGACTTTTATTCCGAGGAACCTTAGGAGGAGTTTGGAGAAGACGAGGGCTTCATTGACGACTTCGCAAACTAGGACGTCTCCCGGTCAGCAGCCTGTAGGTGTTAAGGCGTGACATGGGCTCTATCGCGTTTTGCTAAGACTTCTGCTGTGTTAAGTATTTCCTGCCCTGCATGGCAGCTATGTGAACTTGGTCAAGTGACCATTTGTTGTAAGACTATTTTTAATTCGTGTACTGGATGATGTAATCTGCAATGCCAACTCGAGTATGTTGTTCACGACTGACTGATCATGGGATCGTGAATGTATGCATACTGATGTTCCTGGACAGCTAGTCTGGGGCCCCCACAAACTTTACCTATTTTAACTAGTCTAATTATCAAATCAACAACTGATGGCAACGTATTCTGCTCCGGATGGTTGCTAACATCTAACATAAAATATGGAAGTTGCGACTCCAACTAAGCCCCTTTTTTTCTCAAAAAAGCTTCCGGATAGAAACTTTTTGCAAGAGTGCAAATCTCTGACATGTCAAATGACTGGTGTCTTGGATCCAAGGAGCACAAAGTGTGAGAATCTCTGTAGTTTGAACAATAAATCACTCATTTATCTCAAATATTTGTTGATCAATCGCCACATTGAAAACACCTGCCGTGTAGTGATGATATATTGTGGTGTTATCATGCTCCGGGACTTAGTCACATCGACATACCTAATATATATATTTTAAATACAATGTATGTTAGAGTACAATAATTGTGAATAATTATCATTCTATTGTAGAGGTAGAGAAAAAGGGGACTTACTTGAGACTCATATCAGGATGTCAATTTCAGGTTTCACACAAAAAATGAACTTCTTCTAAAAGAGCCCCCCAACCATCTTCTCTAAGATTGCCCAAAAACATCTTTGTGTTCTTAAGTGAATCTAATGTATTTACTATATCCAAAGATTTCTTCTGGAGAGAGTGTCTGGCACAAGACATCAATCATTTTCATAATTTTCTCCGTGAGGTGCAGAATGTACATAAAATCAAAAGAGATAATTAGCACTTCCAGGATCTCCTCTGGAATATTTTGAGACTTTTTTTTAGAAATGGGGAGACCCCCGGCCTTTGCATCAAAATGATGCACACAACCTTATTTATATTTAAAAAGAGTTTGAGAGTATTAATCCAGCTCATTACAACTCACGGGTCACACAAAGTGTAAACAAAGTGTAAACATAATATTTTGAGACTGAATGGTCGTTTGCTATACTTCGCAAAATAATATTTGTAGCACCAAACATTTTCTTCAAACTCTGAATTGACTTAAAGTGGGCAACTCCATCTAGTGTCTCCGGGCCGCCCTCCATAAAGAGCCTATCTGATTTGCTCCTTTTCCAGTATCAAGCTCTCCCAATTCAATTTCACCTGCAATTTCTATAGCTTGATTCGCTAGTAACTCATCGTTCTGTTTAGGTGTTCACTAACAACATTTAAAAACGCATGAGCGCGTGAGTTCCTTCTAGTTTATGCTCATACGTGCAATATTTTCAATATAGGTTATAGCTCACACAATAGTGTTTATTAACTAGTGCTACCATGTTGTTAGTTATGCTTGCCCCGGTCCCTGAAAGCTAAATCTCGACAGTTGAAACAGAATCGAAATTGATGTAGTATAATGCTCGTCTATTTTTTTGTTGTCTGAGATCAATATGCTTGTCTAGTTAGCCGATTACCTAGAGAAACAAAAGACAAACTAGATGATGTAGGTATCTGTTGCTAATTGAGAGTCACGCAGGGTATATTCTGAAAAAAGGATATAGCGTTGGGCCAGATAACGCTGTTCGAAAAAATAAACTGTGCGACGCAGTTACGCGGGAACTTCAACAATAGGCAATATGCTCAGTATGGTAATACATTATATTCGAAATATGGCAATTATTAAATCTCGCAATTTCGAAACGGGTACACACTAGTCACTAATCTAGCGCGAATCCGCACCCGCGCGTGATTCGAATTTCTGGCGCTCCTTGGCAATTCGTTTCCTTCCGCAATTGTCATACTACGATGGAACGATGCTAGCCGCGCGCCTCCTTACCGTTAGGTTCCGATTCGGAAACCAGTTCCGTGATGGTTTCATACTCGGATCGGATCGCTTCCTATATAAGGTTAGCAATGTCGACAGGGAGAGATGCACTGCTCGCACCCTCTACCAGTCCCCGGCCCCTCTCCAATCTCTGTATCCACAAAACAATCTTTGCCTACTTGCGTCGCCATGGGCTCCGGCGCCGACGCTGAGAAGTGGAGCGACACCTACCGCTGCGACGACGGCCGGGGTTCCGAGTCGAAGGAGTTCAACGGCGAAGGAAGCCGTCTGCTGACGCCGAAGAAGCGTCCACGCGGCCCTGGCGACCTCCTCCTCGGACGAGTCAACTTCGTCCCCGCCAGCGCCGCTGCAGGTCCGTCGAACCATCGTTTTCAATACCCTAGGTATGAACAGACGACATGGAGGTACAGCCAGGAACCACCAAGCGGCGCCACGTCGTCGTTCCCGGCGCCCAACTCTAGGGTGGCGAAGATGATGAAGCTGATGAACTATGAGGCCGGATCCGGCCTCGGCAAGCACGGCCAGGGCATCATCTCGCCAATCAAGGCGGCCGAGCGACCACAGCACGCCGGCTTGGGCACCGTCGGCGCCGAGGGAGGAGGATCACGTGACAACGGACTTCCCGGCAGCGACCCTTGGATAAAAAAGTGGAAAGATGACCGTGGAGAAAAGAGAAGCCATCAACCGTCGTACCAGAACTTCGAACGGGGCGACGCCGATGGATCCCGGAAGCAAGGCCGGGAGTTCTGCGAGGAAATCCTGGCCAAAATGCGCCAGCAGAGTGACGCAGCCCCTGATCTGGAGACGCTCGTGCTGGTCTCCAAGGCTGTAGGGAACGAGATGGCCGTGATCGCCAAGGGTTCATATGAGGACGGCGCCACGAGGGAGCTGACGGCGGGCGACCTGATCTGGGCGTTCACGTGGCTAAAGGAGAGGTCCCCGGAGGAGTACGGGACGATCCGCGTCGTGGACATGACGCGCCTGGTCTTGGCGCCATTGGTTCGCTCGGTGCTCCAGAGGTGGAAGCCGCTGTTGGACCCTACGCTCTGGCTGGACGTGGCCGCCCTGCTCAAGCACACAATGGACGACGGGTCGGCCACATCGCCGTACGCCGCGCTGATCAACGACACGGTGGTTCCGGCCGTGAAGGCGTCGGAATGGAAGGCCACGGACCCCGAGGGTATGCTCCGCTTTCTCACGCTGTGGGAAAACATGCTGCCCCCTTCCACCATACATCGCATCCTGGAAGAGGTCGTCATGCCGGAGCTGACGGCCCACTTGGATTCGTGGGACCCGCGGTGCCCGTGGCAGGCTAGCTCCTGCCACCCCCTGCTGTACCCGTGGGTCCCGCTCGCCGGCCCACTGCTGGAGGGCCTGTGCGCCACCGTGCTGCGCAAGCTCCAGGAGGGGCTGCAGGAATGGGACGCCGGCCGCGCCTTGGCGTCCAACTACGAGCTGGTGTCGCCATGGAAGGCCCTGTTTGCCCCAACAAGCTGGGACCTATTTGTCGACGGGATCGGCGTCATGCCTAGGCTGGAGAAAGCGCTGCAGGAGCTCCGGATTACGCCGCCGAAGCAGAAGGACGGCTCGTTTGGCGAGGTGATCATGAAGTGGGCAACGCTGGTGCGTGGAGAGGACATGGTGCGGCTCCTGGAGGCGGAGTTCTTCGGCAAGTGGGTGCAAGCGCTGCGCCATTGGCTGCTGTCTGTTGGACCCCCTGCCGGGGAGGCAAAGGAGTGGTGCAAAGGGTGGAAGAGACTCTTCACGTCGGAGCTGCTCGCGGATGAGCGTGTGCTTGGGTGTATCGAGGCCGGCATCGACATGGTCAGCGGTGTGGCACAAGGGTTGAAGATCTAGAGGCGTGCGGGGAGGTAGAACCGGCACATATTGCCGACGTGATGGAACTGAAGATCGGTGATGGAAATTAAGCCAAACTTCACTTCTGAACTTCCTAGCAAGTTTTATTTATGAATAACATTATGCCTATGATTACTTCATAGAAAGGGAAATTGAAACAAGAACCAGTTTGTTGGTTCGTTTTGAGTCCGGCAACCGCCGTTGATCGATAAGGATACAATGTATGTGAAGGTTCAAAAAAAGATACTGTGTATGTGTGATCAAATATCCAAATGCAATATTATCTTTAATTTCTTTTTGTTGATTGCAATGTCAATTTTGTGCACACATTGTTCCTATGCAAACTCTCTTCAAATTACAATATGTGAATCACTCAAATGTCATGAGTGTCATCGAAATGAGCAGACTTCAGTTGTTTTCTTTTCCTGAGGACAACTGACTTCAGTTGATATTATTTACCACGGGTATTGACCCTGCAACGAATAAGGATTCCAAGCCTTATGTTGTCTTTTTTTGGTGAACATGATCCCAACTGTAAATTAACACGTGCCATTCATATTCTACATCCAGATCACTGCTATGCCAGTACCCAAGAATATTAGTATTACATGTAAAGTCTAGATTACTCGAGATGATTAATTATGGAGTTTTTAAATTTTGCTCGTCTTATCCAGAGTACTGGGATTCAGGGCCCATCAAACAGACTTCATAATCAATATTCCGTGCAAACAAGTCAATCTTCTCAGGCTTATGACCTATTTGGAACCAAGCGGGTTTGCTGTTTCTTCTGAAATTGATAAACGAGCTCTAGTATTCTTCATTACCTGTGCCAAGTTGAGCAAAACACTACTCATTGCCAAATAGGTATGCATAACAAAAATAACAGGTCGATGGGTGCTTAAATGGTGAAATATGGAGAAGTAAATGGATTAAGACCCTGGATTCATCCGTTAAACCCTAAAATTGTTCATTTTTGCTCAAATAATAGCAAGCGTTTCAGAATCATAACATTTGGATAACAATCAATTGCAAATGCAGGAGATGATTAAGACCGCAGAAACTCTCCATTTTAATTCTGAGAAACTTGGTAAGTGAAGCAGATGCTCGCAATTTTCCGACTGCGGATTTTCAAAGCCTGAAGAGAAAGGGAAACACGTTCCTTCAATTTCTTCAATTTTTTCTCAAATCTCAAAGACACCATGGTTGTGATTTTCAGTGTCTCCAACATCGGAAAGGCTCTGTGCTGGAAACACAGGCACTGGAATTTTCTTTTTCAGAAAAAAAACCCATCATAACTAGTTCCTACAAATCAGGATGATGTCTGAGGCTTTCCAACATAGATGGCTCATCAGCAAATATGGAATCGAAAGGATGACCGGTGGAGTATCAACCTACACAAATTTTTTTAATCATATGATCTCAATTTTCTTTTATATAGTTTGTATAAGGATGTGCTCCCTGGTTACATTCCAATGCCTGAGATCCGCAGCTCTTTGACCTAGTCAGTAGTGACGCAGATGCCTTAACTACCAACCTGCATGCATAAGTTCAAGATATCCAGGCCTTATATTAGCAAAGAATTTGTTCCCGTCAGCTAATCCACTAATACAGTTAGGACATTCGAGGTTCATCATGTGCAACTTGAAGAGGGGACTTACCTCTGGCAGATACTTGATTTTGGTATCCTCAGCTGTCACTTCACCGATCGAGTTGTCAGTGTGGCATCCTTCATGTTCGTATTACTCTAATCCGGATCCCCAAAGGCACAGAAGACATGAACAGACTACTTATGCATCAATATCATTCCCTTTCTAATAAGTAAAATAAATTAATCCTCGCGTTCAGTTTATTGAACAATCAATAAGGTTCATAGACTGGAGTGATTATATTATTTTAATATTGATTATTGCTTCCATGGAACTGCACATGTTCACTCGAATGAGCTTGCCTTGGAGCTAATGATATGTCTCGGCCATCTTCATCTAACTGGCACGGCACTGTAGTTTCCTCACTCTTTGCTCATACATACTCAGCAAGCTCATGATAAAGATCATGCATGTCATACTTGTTGTAAGAAGTGGCTGAAGTGCTAGGGTACATACTGAAGGTTCTTAAATCAGCATAAACTGTCTAAGTAGGAATATGATTAAAGCATGTAGTCGTAACCAAACATTAAAACAACACACACCCGCACAAGAGCATGATTAGAACTGATTTTCATTACCTAACATTAAAAGTTTTAAACAGTATCGACATGCAAATTAAAGAGTATTATGGTTGGAAGGGAATCTCATGACCTAGCACGTAGTTTGAAAATGTTAAGCTAGATAGGAAGATATGCATGGCTAAGATAAGTAAATTTTGATGCCACTCGGTTATAACCATGAGAAGTACAACATTTGGTAATAATTGCAGGACATACGATCCCGCAATAACATGGTGACTAATTTTCTGACTTGGAGAGTGAAGAGAACCAAAATACTCCCTCCGTCCCAAAATAACTGTCTCAGATTTGCCCAAAAATGGATGTATCTAGACATGTTTCATGTGTAAATACATCCACTTTTGTGCAAATGTGAGACAGTTATTTTGGGAAGGAGGGAGTATGAAATATTGTCATCATCAATTGCAGTGAACAGTGGTGCTCTTAATTACAATCATTGAGGAAACAATACACTAAATTCGAGGTTCAGGTGCCATTAACTGTTACCCGCACTTATACTTACGTGAAATTCTGCAGAAGTACATGTATTCAAGCTGCATTTACACATTTAAGACGTCTATATGCTAATACAATCATATACCACATCGACATAATGTAATCTTCTGAATTTCTTGTATGGTTTTGCGCCTATCTAATCGTAGATTACATAACATGTATTAGCCCATGTACTTGAACATCAATCAGAAGCATGCCATTTTTCATGCCATCTAAACATCTTATTTTATCAAAAAATCTAAACATCTTATCAATCTATAAGATGCTATACTCAAAATCTAACGAAAATTAATGGACCACCATCGGAATAGCACACCTTGCTGATTTTATGACCCATATGTACGAGACATACTCTGAGAAATAGTCGATTCAAGCCCACCATTATCAGATGCCAGTTGAAGCTTCTCACGGCGTGCTATCTATTTCTTCATCTATTCGGTTGGTTTCTTGCCAGAGGTGTTTTGGCATGACTAGTTCAGCTTGATTCAAGAGTACTGAGCCTATTTATCTCTGAGAAGATATTCGGTGGAAACTACCATCTCCATGAAAAATCGTGGTTCATAAGTACAACCTCTCTAGTCCGCATACATGTATTTATTTTGAACTTGTACACATGATTTCCAGAGTTTTCATGAGAGGGTGGTTTCCACCAGATACTAGGAAGTAATACTTGATTTCATGAGAGGGTGGTCTTTATCCATAGGAGGATAGGGATATCATATCTAGGAAGTAAGACTTGTGTCTGAGAGATAGGAAGTAATAATTCAAAACATGGCAAATGCTGAGTGCCATACTTATGAGGCATCAATAAACATCCAGAAACGTGCAGAAAGTTAACTAACATTACAGTACCTTCCGTCAAGATGGCGATCCCTGAGAATATTGACAAAATGACAAAGGTCACCAAAGTAGTGGCAAGCAATATCTTCACCATGACCCTCTTCCGTCTGCTAAGGAGTTTTCTTTTCCCCAACACTGGCCGGACCAACTATGCAGCTAGTTCATCATCTCAGGGCCTTCAGCGAGCTTCAAGACATTGAACTGGGCATTGAACTGTACCCACATCCTCATTTCCAACTCAGAGCTGGCGTTCTTATCATCATATACGCGCCGAGCTAGAGTAATGATGCCAAGACCACCTGTGTCATCGACGGGCACCACAGAATAGAGACTAGAGACTGTTAGCTTCTTCAGATAAGAGCAACTTCCATGAAGCCGGCATTTCATCAAACAGTTGGTCTGCGTCTAGGGGCTAGCCTCCTGCCGCCTCTTCCACTCGCTGCTTCGCAGTCCATGACCCCTCGATCTCGCGGTGGAGGCGACGGTGGAACAGCGAGCTGACAACGTGCTTCCCCTTGCCGGCGGTGGAGAGGAGGAGCTGGAAGCTAGCGGCGACTGGCGAGACAGCCACAGCAGCCAAACTGCCTTCGGCTTGAGGACGTTGTGCCGGTTAATTACAGAACTGACCCTTGTCTCTCCAGGCTCCAGTAGTCCAGTACACCAACCAAACGAATCCGGACAAGCCTCTTTCCGTTTCCTCGATTGCCCCCAATCCCGTGGCTTCGCGTCCGCCGGTGGCCTGGCCGGGGTTTCTCAGCGATTCCCAACCACCGCTGGAAAACCCCGCGACTCCACCAGAGCACGGGCAAAGCCAGCGGACATGGCACCGCTACTACCAGCACCGACGGCGGCTCTCTCCCCCATCTGCCGCGTCTCCCTCCCCGCCCGCCGCGCTTTCCCTTCCTCTTCCGTCCGACAGCTTCCCAAGTTCGCGGCCAGGAGTAGCAGCGGCGGCGGCGGCGGCGGCGCGCGCCCCGACCCCAAAGCAGGTAATACCGTTTTCTCTGATTCGCCTTAGAAAGCTGCGGCATTTCGGGCTGGTTATATCTTACTCTATCCTCAGCGCTGCTGTTCGTGTGCTAGGTGATAACGAGAGCAAGGCGGTCCTGGACGCCTTCTTCCTCGGGAAGGCCTTGGCGGAGGCGCTGACGGAGAGGGCGGAGTCGGTGCTGGGCGAGGTGTTCAGCGTCGTGGGGCAGTGGCAGGCGGAGCAGCAGAAGCAGGTCCAGGAATTCCAGGTACTACTGCACAGGTCTACTCCCTACGGGTAGTATTCGCGGTACAGAGTGTAATCAAAGCGTTAGCCTGGAATTGTGGAAAAGGGCTTTACTTTCAATCTATGTTCCCTAGCTGAGGCTGTTGCTGTTCCACTGTTTTCAGTGATTAATCGTTATTGATTGGTTTATGATGTATGCTACAATTTGCCATGGTCATGCATTCCATTTCATTGTATGAATCCCACCGAATAGTTCACACTTCTAAATCGCCTTTTGGGGTTAACTCTAAATACAGGAGGAAGTAGTTCAGAGAGCACAAAAGGCTAAGGAGAGAGCTGCTGTGGAGGTCGTTGACGACAAGGGCCCAAAGACTCTAAGGGGACCTTCGACAACCATTTCGACGCCTGCGCCTCCTTCTCCTCCTTCTCCTACTACTCCCACACAGACAGAATAGTATAGTTGACAATGAAGAGTTAGTGCTGCATGTAGACACACTTTTGTGCTCCAACAAGGTGAAGAAAATTCTCTTATGAGATATGTATCGATCAATTGTCCTTTACTATTTTGATACTAAATAAGTGAACATCCAGCATTTCAGTTTGGTGACATCTACGCTACAATTTCACAATGAATGGAATAAAATCTATTATTTCACCATAGGCTGCGCCAAAAAATTCTGGACTAGCTCTGTGATGATGTTCTGTGTAATACCAGGGAACTGCTTCAAACAATCATGAAAGCCAGAAACAGTGGTTATCGTGATGTACACATGTATTTCAAAATCCATCGCTTTATCTTTCTTGAGAAAACTTCAAAAGTGTCTTGTGATAGAGTGATTCAATCATCAGAATAACTGAAACAGTGGAACCCTGAACTTGGACTGCAACTTGGACTGAAACAGTGATAAACTAATACTTCTTGATGTTTTTATTCTATGCAATACGATAGGAGTACTAATTTGATGTACTGCAACTCAGTTCCCAGAGAAACTATGTATGGCACTGTGGCTAACTGGAGAAACTATGTATGGCACTGTGGCTAACTGGATTGTGTATGCAGCGAATTTGATACATGTACCTTAGACATGTGCTTTCTATGATTTCAAGATTTTGTGATTTGTGTCGCAAACTCAAGATGCTTTACTCCACTATGATTACCTAGAGTGCAGGTCTTCAACAGAAGTGCAGACTAGTGCAGATGATTTTTGGAAGTACTTGCTGATAAAACGGCAATGTGTTCAAAATCAGTGATTCACTGATGTTCTTGAAAATGTACGAAAATCATCGTGCAAAGATAGGTGACAGGTAATTATATAACTTAAGTGTTTTATTGTCCTGTCTATTATACTTGTTATATTGAATTATAGTTGCTTTAGCTATCCTTTGTGTACCTGCTGCATGTGAAGGAGAATGATCATATTGAAACTTGTAGTTCACTTCGGTCATCTTTTTAGCTGCGGATGTGATGAATTGTTGGAGCTGGAGCATAGTTAAGCAAAATTAGGAATTGACCAAGTAATTTTGATATGCATTTATAGCAAATCATGTACATACAACCTGTACACATGAACATTGACAATTTTGTACTTCAATCCAAGGAAGGCACGTAATTCAGAGGGGACTCTTCATATGGCGTCTCTATCTGTTCATAGCCCTTATGAACTTAATACAATACTGACACCATGCATGGTTTATTTCACACACATAAAGATGTCCATGTTCTTACAAAAACGACCTGGATATTGGTCATTTATTCACACTCATACAGATGCCTTGCATGTTACAACTTTACATTGTCTGACACATGGATTGTGTTTCTACAAGATGAATAAAAAAACATTTCCGTTTCATTCAATTGCCATATTCCATATGATAACCGTTTCCAGTGTCTAGAAGGAAAGAAATCATGGGGTGATCAGTATGTGAAACCTCATGTTTACATAATAAACAGACACGAGGTAAACAATGATCAATGGCTCAAGAAGCATACTGCTGCGGCTGGGATTCATTTTTGAATTCTCTTGTCAGAGGTGAACCTTTGAGGAACTTTCTGTACCATTCAGCTGATAGTTTCGGCGTCCTCTTCTGTGTCTTAAAGTTGACATGGTAGAGCCCGAACCTTGCCGTGTATCCGGACTTCCACTCGAAGTTGTCAATAAGAGACCACAGAAAGTAACCACGTACATCAGCTCCTTTCCTTATATTTTTTTATAAGAGACACAGGTTGGTATTCAGAGAGTGAAGTAAAGGTAGCCATAATAGCCATTTGGTAGCAGTGTCTTAACAGCAATTATAACATGAGAACAGAGCATCAGCTAAGGTCAATCAGTCATTTTGGCAGGGACGGCCCTGCATTGCATTGAATTCTCTTTTGCGTTCTACAAAGTAAGGTCAAGATACCATACCTTGCTATCAATTGTTAATGCAAAATATTTTAGGACTTCACTTAATAAGCTAATGCATA
The DNA here is from genome assembly GCA_947311845.1 of Poa pratensis. NCBI lineage: Eukaryota > Viridiplantae > Streptophyta > Magnoliopsida > Poales > Poaceae > Poa > Poa pratensis. The sequence continues at coordinate 30,465,131 of CAMZMU010000053.1, read as the reverse complement.
GTTGGAGGCCAAATTTATGCATGGAGTGTTCAGAGCTGCATATGTTACCTTATTGCCGAGGCTAAAAATTTGAGGTAGCCACTTATATAATCAATTCTTCCTGTGTCACTGGTAAAATCGTTTACAGTCATGCCAGTATTGCTTGCTTGAGCGTAACCTGAAAAGGTGAGTTAGCTGTAAGACTGTAACATAACAATAATAGGCAAGCTCCATTAAAACTAGTTCTGACAGCATTGGATGTAATTCTGGAAAGGGAGAAGACAATGCAGAGATAAAGTGCTTTGATTGTTTCTGAACTTGTGAGCATCTGGTAAATAGGCCGTCTCCTACTTAAAATGACAAATACTAATTATTCAAACTTCAAACGATAACAAAGACAGAGAGCCACACCGTTTTCTGTGATATATGTTGCTGTATTATTGTATCTTTGTTTGTAATACATGACCACATCTTCCATCCCATGTGGAACGTCATAAATGAAAGGCACTCCTGTCTGCATGAGTGACACTGCAATCACTATTTATTGTTCTCCTATCAACCATGATTTATAATCCAGCTTTACATGAATTAGTCTTTAGCAGTCTTATGATTACCTCTTTGCCGATAAGCACCCCATCTCTTTCTACCAAAATAGCCACTCGCGCATCCCCATCCATAGGATCTAGTTTGCACGAAGAAAAGCTGCAGTCTTTCACATACCATGTTGAATAATGATTGAGTCCGATGAAATCCAATTTTGTTACACGTAGTTTCTTCTTCTGCTTTAATGTGAACTCAGGTAGGTTTGGACCCAAGATTTTGCGCATCTCTGAAGGATAATCACCAAGAATTATAGGGTCTAGAAACCTATCAAAAATATTAAAACATGCAAACTAAAAACAATGGTAACAGAAGAATTATATTTATTTTATTCTGAAGAAATAATGGAGAATAAACAAGTCCAGTTACATAAAAGAGAATGAGTTTCTACGCATCCCTGTAGTGAAACAAAAATCGCGTTATTTATTTATAAAATATCATCCTATTGACCTGTTTTAGACAGATTTATAATATTTTCAAGAACACAGATGTTCTGGATTTAGGAGGAAACGAACTATTAATTATCTGTATCCACAGTTATCATCCTAAAGGATAGTATTGTACCATGGAGCATTGAAAGATATAGCCCGTTCAACTGCTAGTAGGTCGAATGTGGTATTTCGCATTGGTTCATACCATCTTGTGTATACAGAAATTCCAATGTATCCACCTTGTCTCTCCTGTCAAGTACTCAAGTAGCATCAGTGGCGGAGCCAGGATTGGAGCACGCCCCGGGCCAAAAACTTAGCTAAAAAAAACTTGTGATTGCATAGAAATTTGGTGTGATTACAAAGATAAATGGATAAAAAATCTTAATCTTATATTCTAATTTCCTAGAACATAAATCAATAACAAACAATTGCTAGATAATGAATTTACAACTCAACAATCTTCTATTCCTAATTTCCTAGAACATAAATCAAATAACGAACAATTGCTGGATCAACGAATTTACAAATCAACAAAATTGAGTGTTGAGCAAATCAGAAAATCACCTAGCCTAACTAGCAACCTAGCCAAGTAGTAGTTCTGAGAAGGAGCAAGCCCTTGATGGCCTTTTGGGCTGTTCTGCCTCAAAAGTGAGGAGACAGAGCCTCAGCACCCGGGCGATGCCGACCAGTCTGGGAAGCCTGCGGGCAGGAGCGGCAAACCAAACTGCTGCTGCCGGGCTGCCGGCAACGACGAAAAGCAGCGTGATGGCGCCGGCGCGCGTCGGGAGCGAGCAGGGGAGATGCAGGACCGAGCGAGCGACTCGATTCAGTTGTCTCAATCATCGTTCGCTAGTTCGTCAGGGTAATGGACCATGGCTGCATCCCGGGCAAGTCCAATTGCTACATACCTAGTAGGATAGAAATTTTGCTGCGCCCCGGGCCATGGCCCTGGTTGCCCGGGGCCCAGCTCCGCCTCATAGATATTAAAGCATAATAAAAATCTTCAGTTGACGCTGGTATGTGGACAACTGTGTTTTCATCCAAGAGTAATTTGTACCTGGTAGTTATTTCTATAGATGCTCACAGCGTTTGCATGTGAAAGTATCATATTGTGACCTGCTATGTATGGCTCTATTGAAGAATTTCCAAAGGCACAATTCCCAAACGGCTTGGAACAACGACCAGGCGGGTACCATCCATCCATATAAGAAAATTTTGCCAGTAAGTTAGGCTCATTCATTGTGACCCAGAATTTTACTCGGTCGCCGAACATCTTGAAGCATACTTCTGCAAAGTAACCAAAGTCCTTCCTGAAAAGCATGTAGAACCTAGGTTGTTATTTTTTTCCTATTGGGGCGGAAAGTAAATTAAGATGCACAGACAAATACATACTGGATTTCTGGACTCAACCATCCACCATATTGCTCTTCAAGTTCATGTGGAATGTCGTAATGACATATGGTAACAAATGGTTGCATTCCTGGTTATGCAAGTCGTTACCAACTATGCATTAAGACCTTCAAAATTAATTTAGCTCCTGTTGCATGTGTTTTGTGTTAAATACCTTTTTGTACAAGAGCATCAATAATGGCATTATAGAATGCTACACCATCTGGATTAATATCCCCAAATCGGCCTCCTGCATCAAGAAGAGGTTTCGGAGATGATATTTATTTAACTCTAAGAAACATGTAGAATCCCTTAAAAAGCAATTGTCCATGGAAGATAAACCCACTTGGTAGAATTCTTGTCCATGCTATGGAGAATCGGTATGAGTTGACACCCAAGGAACGCATCAGCTCAATGTCTTCCTGGAGTAGGGAATTTGTTACGCTTTACATAGTAACCTTCCATCCTCAGGTTTTGTGTGCATTTTGCAGAAACATACCATGTAACGATGATAGTGGTCAGCAGCAATATCGCCGTTGCTCCCGTCATCAATTGTACCTGAAAAAGAGGACATAAGGAGAAACAGAGTTATAACAAGATGAAATGAACTACTATGTCTCGATTGAAACGTTAGTGATATGAAGTGCATTGCTTCACCTTGCTTATGAGTGAAAACATCCCAATTGCTTAGGCCTTTCTTACCCTCCAAATATCCACCTTCAATCTGAAGAATGGAAGAATATACTATCATAAAAATTTAGGTCGACTAGAGGAGGCCGATGTATCACGCACAAGACAGCTAACATTACGAAGCATATAAAATTTAAAAAGACGCTAGAACTCCGAAACGTGTGCATAAATTTCCTAGGCTCCTCCCAGCAATCAGCAGCATTCAGCAGAGAGGATTTTTTTTCTTCTAGAATCATAATGTTTGTACAGTTGATACCATTTTTAATAGTATCAGTTAATTATTGGGCATCACTTGACGAGCTGGGTAGCTCAGTAAGGTTGGGCAGTTGGATGACCATTAAATCTGGATGTCGATGTGCACTTCAGAAATGCGGTGTTGCTGTGTTTGCGAACAGTTTCAGGCAAGAACTGGTGTATCTGTCCTCCTCTCTACCGGCTACCCTGATCGGATCGCCCAGATATGAATCTGCTCGTAACAGGAGCAACTTCTATCAGATTCCGTGCCAGATATGGCACGACGATAGCTCGGTACTACGTGCAGAAACGATAGTACTTCGCTGCCACTAAATGAGCAGAAAAGAGGAGTGATTCAGGGTACCTGGTAAGCAGAAGTGGAGGTCCCGAAGAGGAAGTTGGCAGGAGGAGGGAACTGGCTGCGATGGATCGCCGCCGACGCGCACGAGACGAGCAGCAGAAGCCACAGCGACGCCGCCGCCTTGCACGCCATCCGTCTGCCGATCCCCGGCCTCCCGCTGCTGTCTCTCTCTGAACTCTGAAGCTCAGGCGACTGAACTGGGAATCCTTTCTCGTCGCCTTCACCGCCGCTGTGCGTGGCGAGGCGATAATAACGTCTACCGGCCCCTTCGATCCATCACTCTCTAGCAATGTCGCGTGATTAAAGTTGGGCGTGTGGACGGAGTGACACGCATGCCGGGCTCGTTCTGTGTCTGTCGGGCACCCAGTCCCTTTCGATCGGCATTAAGGTCATGGCAGCTGATTGGGTCTCCCGGTTTAATTAAGCCAGCTGCCGCAACGATGGGTTTGAGCATTCGTTTGGACCTTCCACGTGGCCGATTCCATTGCTTTCTTGGAGGAAACCCTATACTCATATCTCCCTTTCTCCTCTTCTTCTAGATTCCACCTTTTACCCTTTACTTTGCCTTTTGTGACAGCAATAATTATTTTGCTTTTGTGTTTGCTAGTTTTAGCGAAACTTGTAGTACTACATTTTACCAGTGGCGGCGCCAGGGGTATGCCCTTGTATTCACAGGCATACCCAAGATTTGGACCAGGAAAAAAATACGTATACATATTAGGCCCAGCCCAACTGCAGCTCACTAAGCCAGAAACGCAAAAGAAGCCCATCTCGCTGCCTGCTCGCTCATTCGCTCCGTGACTCCGTCGCTCGCATCGCACGCAGCAGCCAGCCACGCGCAGACGCGCAGACGCCCTCTGTCATTTGCCCCTTTCCTTCCTCCGTTCCTCGACCTAGATCACGAGCCGCCGGCCGATGCAGATGCAGCCCGGAGCAGTTGAGGGCCGGCGCCCGCGGCGGCGGCGCCCCGTCCCCCCGCCAACCCACGCCCCTCCCGTCCGCCCTGCCCCGCCGCAGTGTCCCCGAGCAGCGCAGTCTGCACAGAAGGTACGGCCGCTGCCCGTGCCTCCCCCGTCTCTGCTTCCTCTCTCCTTCCTTCCGGGCCTGTCCCTCCCCTCTCCTCCGCCCGGACGTCGGCGGGATGACCTCTACCTAGACGGGAGGAGGATCTCGCGGGAGATCTTGTCTAGCGGCGGTGCAGTTCTCTGTGGTTCTCGGCCGGCCGGCTACGACTCGTCGCGATGGTGGTGTGGCTCGGTGGCGCTGGCAGTGGTGGGTTGAGGGCGAAGTGACAGGGGCTGGTGCGGGAGGTGGAGGTGGAGGGATGCTGCGGCGACGGGTTCACGCGGGCATCGATCTGGTTGGATTTGCACCCCTGCTTAAATTTCCTCTTGTTTTCTTGTAATGTAGATTGTAGATGAATAAAAAAAATTCTCCTAGATTTTGGTTCATATATTGTATTTAGAACAACAAATTTTTTTTGGGTGAATACCCTGCCAAAAATTCCTGGCGCCGCCACTGCATTTTACCCATGTTAAGATACGAGTGGTGATGCGCTGATGGCGGAGATTGAAAACGCATTGGCTATCGCATCATTGCTCGAACGCAATGGAACTTATCTTGTTTTCTATTCTGGGGAACACGTAATGCAAGTACGCGTGTAGCGCACGATGCTATCCATGAAAGAGAAAACATTAAGCAAAGCACACATGACTGTGTATACACAAGTGCACACTAGGTACCAATCCCTAGGACAAAATACCGGCATGGAACGCCAACGTAGTCGTATTAGAAGGCTTTTAAATGCCAAATAGGTAAAATTTGTCACAAGTTTCACTAAATGGGTTAACCAGACGTAATTCCTGTTAAATGGGACAACTGATGTCGAAAACCTAAGGGATTTTTTTTATTTATATTTGACAGGTCCGTCGAATGCTAAGTGTTGACGGTGGCTCGTGGTTTTTCCCTTTGTCATCGGCGGATGCTGCTCAAGCGCAGAAGTGATAATGCTACTTTTTGACATGTTTGTTATCCCAAGGTGCTACATGTTTTCTGTCTTTCTTCTTATCTTATGTGCCCTATACTAAATTACCAATAATCAAAGTGCAAACGTAAAATAAAGTTCAAAATTGAAGTACCAAGCTAAAATAAAATCCTTGTACGTATGATATATCAATATATTTATGAGAGAATTCCTTATATGACACCAGTGGAAATTTCAGTTCCTTATTTGACACTAGAATCTTTTTCCTTCCCTGTATGACCCTAGCTGTAAACTTGTTTCCTTATATGACACTCTAGTGCATTTTGAACACAAACGGTGTTAACTCGGGATGTTAGATGACCTTTTTACCCCTGGTGCATTATGTGACGAAAAAAGTTACGTACAAGACAAATTCAACAAAAGGTTAAATGACCAAACGAGACCATGGGCATTTGGTCACATAACCGACTTTAATTCAAATTTTTACTCCACAAATTTTGCATCGTCTCGTACTCTCGTATACCTACTTCTACTACCGAATACAACACCAGCTCAGCTACAAATCAATACTCCCTCCGTTCCAATGAATAAGGCTTATATTTTTCTGGAAAAGTAAGCTAAGCAAACTTTGACCAAACTTTTTGAAAAACTTATCAATAACTATAATATTATATGGATATCATGTGAAAATATATTTCATGATACATCTAACCATGTTTATTTTGTATCGTACATGTTCATAATTTCTTCAAAAATCTTGGTCAAACTTCACACAGTTTGACTTTTCAAAAATAATATAGGCCTTATTCATTGGAACGGAGGTAGTATATACCAAAGTTTGCATATCGATCACTAGCAAGAGCTAGCCCATCCTGCAGCCGATGCATACTGTACCGAGCCTACTGCGGGCGGCTGATGCATACCGAGCCTACTGCGGGCGCTGGTCGGAAGCTGCGGCAAGAGTGCTAGACTGCTGTGTGCATAGGGAAACACTCAGCCAAAGCAGCAGGGCCGGCGGCGACCTTGCCGGCGATCTCCATGGATTTCCCCCGTCCGGTACGCAAGCTCTAGGGCGTCGAGCCGGGCTGGGAAGAGGAGCCGACGGCACGCCGGCGTCGAGGCACGTAGTCATAGAAGATGGAGATGAGCTCCAAACTCGGGTCTCTCGGCCGGCACACCAGCACGCCTGACGCCGCCGCTGTCCCCGGTTGGTGCGGTACCGGTCCGAGCCGAGCCCCAGCTCTATCTCCGGCCGGTGGTGGGAATTCATGTACGCCTCCGGATGAGGTCGCGCGGAAGACGACATGCAAATGGATTGAGGACATGGCTAGTTTGGTCCAACAAAAATATAAATAACATCCGGAACTAATGGATCGAACGGCAATGTCATATAAGGAAACAAATTTGCACCTAGGGTCATGTAGGAAGAAAAAAAAATCCAGTGTCAAATAAGGAACTGAAATTTCAGCTAGTGTCATATAAGGAATTCTCTCTATATTTATTGAGAGGTCTCACTTGAATTCTTCTAGGTGAAATTTTGGGAATCAATATTTAAGAGCAAGTACTCCTGAGCATAGAGAGAAGTATCCCTATTAAGAGGTTTGATTGTGTGAGGGCAAGAGCTATTAGAGAAAGTCGAAGAGACTAAATATTCAAGTATAGAGCTCTCAATTGGACCTTAGTGTAAGGGTTGAGATCTTGGAGTTACCGAGTTTTAGACCTCCAACTAAAAGCCCATAGATAAGAAGAGTCGAGATCTTCGAGTGTCCTAGTCGGCAACTCAAAAACAAAGTTCATTGTGTGATCATGTGATGGATGGAGGAGAGAGAGGGGTATCTTGAGTAGCACAGTTGCACACATACAAATTTGTGAGGGGGTGTGGCCTTATAAGAAAGGTCGCCAACTCGCCATACACTCAACAAAACTTCACACAACGAATATTTTTAAATAGGTTTGGTTAGCTTGTTGGAGCATGACCTACTTCAATAGCGTGGCCTTATAAGAAAGGTCGCCAACTCGCCATACAACAACATTATGAATTCAACAAGTAAACTTTTATATACAATTTTTTCATCAAATCATGTACATGCAACCTGTACACTAATGACATCGATATTTTTTTTTTGACTCACATCGACAATTATTTACTTCAATGCTAAAAGGACACATAATTCAGAGATAACTCTTCATATGGTCTTTCTGTCATTCATAGCCCGTGCATGGTTTATTCACACGCATATATATGTCCACATGGCTTATTCTGTTATTCACACGCATATCCACATGGTTTATTCACAGCAACGACCAGAGCATTGGTCATTTATTCGCAGGTATAAGGATGCCTTGCAGGGTTAGTACAACTTTGCATTTCCTGGCGCATGGATTGCGGTGCTTCAAGACGAAGCATGGCAAAAAAAAAAAAAAAATCCACTTGAGTATGATAGAAGAAAAAAATCATGGGGTGATCAGTATGTGAAAGATCATGTTTACATAATAATCAGGCACGACGTAAACAACGATCAAGGGCTCAAGAGGCATAATGCTGCAGCTGGGATCCATTTTTGAATTCTTTTGTCAGAGATGAACCTTTGAGGAAATTCCTGTACCATTCAGCTGATAGTTTCGGCGTCCTCTTCTGCGTCTTGAAGTCGACATGGTAGAGCCCGTACCTTACCGTGTATCCAGACGTCCACTCGAAGTTGTCAAGAAGAGACCACACAAAGTAACCACGTACATCAGCTCCTTTCCTTCAATTTTTTTGACAAGAAGAGGCACAGGTTGGTATTCAGAGAGTGAAGTAAGAGTAGCCATAATAACAATTTGGTAGCGCTGACATAACAGTAATTATAACACGAGAACAGAGCATCATATAACGTCAATAAACAATGTCAAGCGACCATACATTGCTATCAAATGTTAGTGCGGAATTTTAAGGAACCCATCTAATATTCTAATGCGTAGGTTGAAGCCAAATCTATGCATGGGGTGTCCAGAGTTGCATACGTTACCTTATCGACGAGGCCAAAAAATTGAGGTAGCCACTTATATAATCAATTCTTCCAGTGTCACTGGTAAAATCGTTAGCGGTCATGCTGATATTGCTTGCTTGAGCGTAACCTGAAAATGTAAGTTAGCTTGCACATACGGCACACACATTATTGTCCTGTAAGATTAACATGATAATAATAGGCAAAGCCCATTCAAAGTGGTTCTGACGACATTGGATGTAATTCTGGAGAGAGTGGACAAATTATTTGCTTCCAAATAGAGATAAAATGCTTTGATTGTTCTCAACTTGTGAAGCAGTGTCAAATAGGTAGTGTACTACTCAAAATGACAAATACTAGGTATTCAAACTTCAAAAGATAACAAAGACAGAGAGGGCCACGTGCACACCATTTTCTGTGATATATGTTGCTGTATTATTGTATCTTTGTTTGTAATACATGATCACCTCTTCCATCCCAAGTGGAACGTCATAAAAGAATGGCAGTCCTGTCTGCAAGAGTAAGACTGCAATCACTATTTAGTGTTCTTCTACCAATCATGTTTTATAATCTGACTTAACAAGAATTACTATTTAGCAAACTTAGGGTTACCTCATTACCGATAAGCACCCCGTCTCTTTCTGCTGAACTAACCGCTCGCGCATCCCCATCTATAGGATCCAGTTCACACTGTGAAAATATGCACTCTTTCACATACCATGTTGAATAATGATTTAGTCCGATGAAATCCAATTTTGTTGCACGTAGTTTCATCCTCTGCTTTAATGTGAACTGTGGTAGGTTCGAACCTAAGATTTTGCGCATCGTTGGAGGATAATCACCAAGAATTATAGGGTCCAGAAACCTGTTAAAAGAATAATAAAACAGGTAAAGTAAAAAGGACCGGTAACTGAAGAATTATATTTATTTATTCCAAAGAAATAAGTCCAGTTACAGAAAAGAGAGTGAGTTGCATCCTGTAGTGAAACAAAAATCATGATATTTCTATGAGTTTTATCAGCCTGTTGACCTATATTCTTGTATTAAACAAATGTATAATATTTTTTAATACACAATTGTTATGAATTTATGAGGTCACGAAATATTTAATTATCTGTATCCGGATTTAAAATAGTAAAGGATAGAATAGTACCATGGAACATTGAAGGATATAGCCCGTTCAACTGCTAGTAGGTCGATTGTGGTATTTCGCAATGGTACATACCATCTTGCGCTAACAGTAATTCCAATATTTCCACCTTGTTTCTCCTGTAAAGTGGCATAATAAAAATCTTCAGTTGATGGCGTTATGTTAACAACTTTGTGAGGAAAGACATAGGGTAATCTTGTCCTTTGATTGAACAAGAAACTAATTTGTACCTGATAGTTATTTCTATAAATTCTCACAGCGTTTGCATGTGCAAGTATCATATTGTGACCTGCTATGTATGGCTCTATTGAAGAATTTCCAAAAGCACAGTTCCCAAACGGCTTGGAACAACGACCAGGTGGGTACCATCCATCCATATAAGAAAATTTTGCCATTAAGTTAGGCTCATTCAATGTAACCCAGTGTTTTACTCGGTCACCAAACATTTTGAAGCATACTTCTGCATAGTAACCAAAATCCTTCCTGAAAAGTGTGTAGAAGTAAGATAAGTTTTTTTCCCTTTCTGGGAAGGAAAGTACATTAGGATGTACAGACAAATACATACTGGATTTCTGGACTCAACGAGCCACCATATCGCTCTTCAAGTTCATGTGGAATGTCGTAATGAAATATTGTAACAAATGGTTGTATTCCTGGTTACGCATATCGTTACCAACTATTCATTGAGACCTTAAATTTTTTATCCTGTTGCATGTGTTTTGTGTTAAATACCTTTTTGTACGAGAGCATCAATAATGGCATTATATAATGCTACACCATCTGGATTAACATCGCCAAATCGTCCTCCTACAGCAAGAAGAGATGTCGGAGATGATCTTTATTTAAATCTAAGAAACAAACAGTATAATCCATTACAAAGCAATTGTCCATGGACGATAAACCCACTTGGTAGAACTCTTGTCCATGCTATGGAGAATCGGTATGAGTTGACACCCAAGGAATGCATCAAATCAATATCTTCCTGGAGTAGGTAATTTGTTACAGTTTACATAGTAACCTTTCCATCCTCAGGTTTTCTGTGCATTCTGCCGAAAACATACCATGTAACGATGGTAGTGGTCAGCAGCAATATCGCCATTGCTTCCGTCCTCAATTGTACCTGGAAAAGAGGACATAAGAAGAAACAAAGTTATTACAAGATGAAAGAAAAAAGTTGAAAAGAAGTATGTCTAGATTGAAACCCTGCAGTGATATAAATTGCATTGCTTCACCTTGCTTATGAGTGTAGACATCCCAATTGCTTAGGCCTTTCTTACCCTCCAAATATCCACCTTCAATCTGAAGAATGGAAGAATATACTATCAGCTGCAAACTTTAGGTCGACTAGAGGAGGCCGATGTAAGATAACCAACATTACAAGGCATAGAAAGACACCAGAACTCCAAAACGTATGCATACATTTCCTAAGGACGAGAGGATTTGTTTTTTTCCTAAATCAGAATATTTTGTTTGATTTCGTAGTATCAGTTAAAGATTGGGCGTTACTTGAGACTTGAAACCACCATCCCACTAATGGCATTTCTGAACTTGGGTGTGGCCATAGGACTAGGCTTGCCATTCCCGTGCATGTCGATGTTCAGGCATGCACGCAACTGAACTTGTACGTGTTGAGCAACCTCTGTCATTTTTCGGGCTCGGCATAGCTCCGTATGTGCGGAAACGATTGTAAATGCCTGGAAAAGAAGAAGCAAGTCAAGGTACCTGGTAAGCAGAAGTGGAGGTCCCGAAGAGGAAGTTGGCAGGAGGAGGGAACTGGCTGCGATGGATCGCCGCCGACGAGCACGAGAAGAACAGGAGAAGGCACAGTGACACCGCCCTGCTGCTGCCTCCAGACATCTCTCTGAACTCCGAAACTCGGGCGACTAAACCGCGAATCATTTCTCGTTGCCTTCACCGGGGAATAGAGCACCGCTGTGGCGAGGCGATCATTATAACAGGTGGACGGACACGTGCACCACGATTCCACTCACGTCCACACATGTCGCGCCCCGTTCACTGTCTGTCGGGCAGCCAATCCCATTCGGCGTCATGGTCATGGCAACGACGGGTGGGACACTGGACAGGGCCGATCTTTTTGGAGAAAAACCTCACATCTCTCTTTCTCTTCCTCCTCTTTTTTACATTCCACCTTTTACCCTTTAGTTGGCCATATGTGACAGCAATTGACTACAAAAAATATTTTCGGTCACCCTATTACTACATTTTACCCATTTTAACATACGAAAGCTATTGTAGTTGTAGTTTGTGTGTGTGGAGAGGGAGTGTGCCTAACACGCAGCCAAGGCTGGCGGTCGTTACTCCTGTCAGATGAGCTTCCGAAAAGAAGATGTGTGATTTTCAAATTTGAAATACAGACTCAACAATGTTCTTTCGTGAAAGATCTTGTAAAGACCAATACAATGGTTAAAATAGATCCTAACTCGGACATCCGGTTCAAAATATACTTGAGGAGCTCTCAGTAGTTGTTGCAACTTCATGGAAAATGCAACTCCACAACTATGAGGATCTCCCACACTTATCTCTAGACGTACAAATGCTTTAGGATCCGTGCACAAATTATCAATGAATATTCAAATATCAATGCATCATCAATAATTTTGGGATTTATGTAATTTATTTTTTAGATTCATGTACTAACAAGAAATTCATGTACATGCATTAACAAAAAAAACCATGCATTAACATGTTTTTTGTTTTATCAATACATCAATTAGTAGAAATAATATCGTTCGTTGGCTGCAAAATCGATTTTTCATAATAAGCAGGGGAGATCCTCATAGTTGTGGAAAACCCGCGTTGCAACTTCATTGACATCTTTGGATTAAAGTATGCTTGGTAAGTGGATTTGAAGTTTAAATAGCCTTTACGTGTACATAAGTATGCGTCTTGATCGATGTGCAATAATGATGCGCCTCATACTTCTAGACAAGGAGATCTCGGAGCACATGCTTCATAAACCTTGAAGATATATCCTACATCAGGTCCACCACATGTAAGGGTGTTATGGGGTGAGTTCACACACGTAGGTATCTACCTAATAGAATTCATGTTCGATACCAGCTCATTAGAATATCGATGGGTGTAATTCATAAATCTACCCAAACATGATGAATACGCGGGTATCCACAACATTTGAAGTACGGAACCTCTGTGCGTACGACACTTCTGTGTCCGATCCTTGTCCGACGAGTGATCCAGCGGCGTGCCACAGATTTGATTTATGTATGGATGGTTTGATGTGCAACGTCGTACGGGAATTGTACGTGAATCGTCGTACGCATAGCAGCTCTCTTTGAAGTATTAGGAATTTGCTCTCAGGGTCTGCACTTCGTCCATCGGCCTAGAGCCTGTGAGGAATTCTCGGTACCACTTTGCAGACATCTTTGGAGTCCTCTGTTGTGTTGCGAAATCCACGTGGTACAGACCGAACCTTATGGTGAGACCGAAAACCCACTCAAAATTATCCATGAGACTCCACACAAAGTAGCCACGCACGTTTGCTCCTCCCCTGTAAGCATACCACCAAGTGCAATATTTTTAGGATTGTTGCACAGTGTTTTTATTCAAGGTGTCATTGGTGAAGTATGTTATGTACATGAAGAAATCAATGTGTTTGTGCATGTGACCTGATAGCTGAAGAGATATATGAGAGATAACCCTGCAAGTAGTTCACTCTTCCAACGTCATTCATCGTGTCTTCCATATTGTTATTGTTGTGTTGCGAGTAGCCTGAAATGAAATGAAAAAGAACGAGGGTATGGTATTGGTAACACATGATCAATGATAATGGAAGCAAATTAGGAAGAACTGGAAATCTCCGAGAGGTCTACTGGAAACAATCTTAACTCTGTTGTGTCTTTGCCACTCACCATTCTCGGTAACATAGATAGGTGCGTTCCCATATCTCTGACCTACATACTTGACGATTTTCTCCATGCCTTCTGGAACATCATAGAAACCAACAAGTGCAGTCTGAAAGGTTGATCACACAAAGCATGTCAAGAAAAAGAAGAAAAAATGACAGGAAAATTAATGTATAATAGACGCAATTCTTACTGGTTTTCCGATTTGTACACCATCTCTTTCACCTGTAGCAAAGACTAATGCATTCCCTTCGTAAGTGTTGAGGTCACACGGAGAAGAGATGCAATCTTTGGCGTAAATTGCAGTGTAATGGTTTATCCCGATAAAATCCACTTTGTTTTGAAGCAACGCCTTCTCTACTGGTGTGAACTCTGGTAAGTTTGACGATAACATCTCACGCATTTCTTTGGGATATTGGCCAAAGAATATCGGATCCAAAAACCTGTAGATGGAAAAGGAGACACGAAAATGATCATACTACTACTAGTTGAGACTTGAGAGTACAACTTCCTCCTCATTTGCAGATTAAACGTAATAACTTGGTAAATTCGATCTACAAACCATTTCATAAAGTTACACCAGGAGGTGAAAACAAATGACATACCAATGTATCTCAAAAGACAATGCACGTTGTGCCGCCAAAATGTCCTCCGTGGTATTCGTGAGCGGCTCATAATATTTCATCGCAATAACAATCCCGGTCGAGCCGCCTTGCTTCACCTAACACGTACACATGGAACAAAACGTCTAAGACAAAGGCGTCTCTCCATTTCACATGCATAAGGAAATTTGCCTATAGAGTAAGTTGCTGAAGGGTTTTAAGTTACCTGATAATTCTTCTTATAGTTGTCCACAGCGGCGGCGTGAGACATGAGGATGTTGTGAGCCGCGACGTAGGGTTCCCGCCGGGAGTCCCCGCCGCTGCAGGCCCCGTCCCCGAAAGGCGCGGAGCAGCGCATGGGAGGGTACCTCCCCAGCATGTAGGTGAGCTTGGTGAGCATGTTGGGCTCGTTGAACGTCGTCCAGAACTTGACCCGATCACCAAACGCCTTGAAGCACACGTCCGCGTAGTGGGCGAACTCCTCCCTGATTCCGGCGCCCAGCCAGCTGTCGTATCGGGTCTCCAGTTCATGCGGCAGATCGAAGTGATGCAGCGTCACGAACGGCTCTATCCCTGTTGTAACATTGTATTTTTCTGAATGTTAAGTATTGCTGCTAGCTACTAGATCTTCGTTGAAGATTGCTATGGGATGTGGAGTGGGAGACTACCTTTCTGCAGGAGTGCAGCAATCAGGCGGTCGTAGAAAGCGATTCCAGCTCTATTAACGCCCCCTTGCCGGCCTCCTATGTGGATATATTCGACGAGATATTGATTGTCAATGAATTGGACATTTTACAAATGAAACGGCAAAAAAGTCGGTATATGTGTGCATTAAATTTGTCATACTTGGCAGGATTCTCGCCCATGAAATCGAGAATCTGTAGGAGTTGACGCCCAGATTATGCATGATGTCCACATCTTCCTGTTCAGAATAATGGCAGCAGTACGTCGGTACAATTACGAGTAGTAGTTAGTACTAGTGATTGTCTGTTTGTTAATTTTGTACTACCATATATCGGTGGTAGTGATCATCAGCCACGTCCCCGTTCCGTCCATCCATGATGTCCCCCGCTGCAGTGAATTAAAAAAGTATTAGGAGAGAAGCAAGATCTAGTTTAAACTTAAAAGAATATAAAAGACCAGTGCATGTCAACCGTTCTTTCTTTACAGAATTAACAAGACAACTGCATTTGAGAACTATTCGAATTGTTAGATCTGACTTTAGATCGGCAGCATCAACACATAAAAAATGACATGTGCAAGTCACTAAGTCAGCAGTTCTTTCTTTAGGGGACTCGTAGGGACATGTGCATGTCAACCGTTCTTTCTTTAGAGAAGTCGCATGAGAACTGCATGTCTGCATATGAGCTATTCGACATGTTAGATCTGATTTTAGATCAAGACAACATCAGCGCAATTAAGGTTGATACAGATACAGTATAAAGGAGAAATGACTTTCTACCGTGTTTCATTGTTTGCCAATTCGTGCAGTTTACTGAAACCGACGAAACTTGGTAAAACATGTCAGCACAAATCGTATATAGCACGGTAGAAACGAAACGCCACGTTCAATAATAAACCCCAAAACCAAAGCTTCAGGAGAATACTTTATACATGGAAACAGAAGGATAAGGATAAGAACAGTTCCGTAACCACTCGAACACTACTTATATATTCGTGGAAAATTGATGTAGTGACCAGTGAGAATAATGCATATCAAATATAGGGTCACCGAATAATCAAAAGCCCCTTGCAGAAATGATATATATACTCAAATGTCATCGTTCCTTTCTCTGTAAGTTATGTTGTTGCCAAACGGCATGCCCTAGCTACTCTCTCTCACACACAGCTCACTCACGGACAGAGGTAGGAGAAAGGAGACACTGGACACAAAGAAATTTTCCGGCCGGCGAACGAACGCCGCCGTGGGCGCACAGACGCCCTAGTCTTTTTCTCTGTATTTACATGGCTCGGCAACTCGGTACCTTACAAACGAGGAGTACAGAAGGTTTTATAGCCGGGCTGAGGCTGGAAGCGCTAACTCCACGCTGCCCACTCTGCCGCTCGATCCGGCCACGCGCACGACGCGCACAAACGCGCTCTACACGGCCTCAAACAGATCCTAACAACCCTACTGCATGTAACTCCTCCGCGCGCTAAGTACGCGGCAAGCTAACTCCAACACACACATGTACACACGCGTGGCTTATCCTAACATTCTCCCCTTAAGCCACGACCTCGCCGCCCATCCAGACAGGACTTCGGCTCGTCGTCGACTGCCACGGAGAACGCCCTTCTTCATCTCCGGCGACACACGCCGCAGCTTCTCTTCCCGACGCACCGACGCCTGCCGCGTACAATGAAAACAGTGTTTTCAGGGCCCTGAATAAACGACAATGAAAAGGCCTTCGAATCTTTTTGCTGTCGGGCCTTTGGATCCCACCTAAACGCTCTCGAGGAAAGCGAATCTTTCAAGATTTAACTTATCTTGGACGCGAAGCTATATATAGAAATATGAAATGGGTTGTAATTTGGTCGCTATCCTGGTGAGAATTTGCTGACAGTAAAGTAACCCAGCCCAATGATACGCATGCGTGGTGGATTAATTCATCATCCAACCAGAATTTTTTTGATGAAGCAAAATTTCTTTTCATGGCACTACGGGATGGAGATCGCCGTTTCTCCGTTTCAAACATACGGTTGGAGGAGCCAGGAAGGGCGGGAATGGCGCAGCTCTAAGATGAACATATATGGATGGAAGCAGAGACGTTTGGGGAAGATGAGTTACACTGTGTGTGGGTGAAGACGTCCCAGTTGCTGAGGCCCTTGCCGTCCTCCAGGTACGCGCCCTCGACCTGGAACCAGAAACCACGGTCTTGCTCGTTGGTGCATTGGGACCGAGCGAACAGCTAAAGAGAGAAGACGATGACGATCGACGACGACGGAGCCAGCTCAAGCTCCACACCGACTAACCTGGTAAGCAGAGGTGGCGGCGCCGAAGAGGAACCCCGGCGGGAACTCGCCGCGGTCGAGCCCCCGCGCGGACGGCGCGACCATCGCCAGCGCTGCCGCCAGCAGCACCATGACCATCCCCATCCCCGTCGCCGCGGCCATTTCCCTTTCCCCGTCGCCTTCTCGAGGTAGCTAGAAAGGCAGCGTTCTTCGTCCACGACAAAGCCCTCGCTCGCAGGCACCCGACTTATTTAAAGTAGCGAGTCCTGCCCATGTTCGAGGGACTGAGCTTCAGTGACTTGTACACTACAAGTCACGAAGAGACTTGTGGCGATCTCAGCCCTCTGTTTTAGATCCAATGGATAAGATTTATCTAAATTTGTTACTCAAAATAAAAAGTGTTCGGAATTTTTTTTTAAAAATCCAGTAAATCACAAATGCGTCGCTTTATATTCTGGGAAAGTGGCATCCTATTTCGATTAATAGTTTGTAAATAAATAGCTAAGTTCATCGAGCATTCCCCTAACATTCACATGTCCATATATCTGGATTTTTTTCAATTTTTTCCGAACACTTTTTATTTTGAGTAACAAATTTAGATAAATCTTATCCATTGGATCTAAAACGGAGGGCTGAGATCGCCACAAGTCTCTCTGTGACTTGTAGTGTACAAGTCACTAAAGCTCGGTCCATGTTCGAGTGTCTGGCTAATAAAAACCTAGTTGGAGTAAAGTTCCCGTGGAGCACGTGATATATAGACATGTGAATGTTAGGGGAACTAGTAAGGTGGCCCTCGCAAATGCGAGGGCATCGTCTTTAGCATGTTGAAAGATCTAAGGAATTAAATTTATTTTGATCTGCTATCATATTATGTCCTAAGAACTCATACGTCTCTACCACCACCACCACAAATTTAGATATGACATATGTACTCCCTCCGTTATGAAATACTTGACTCCAAAGTGAGTGTATCTAGATGTGTTTCTTGTCTAGATACACTTAGTTAGAAGTCAAGTATTTGTGAACGGAGGGAGTAGGTATGTAGTATCTCTAATCAACAGTAATTTCCATGCTAAGGATTATGACATCATTTCCCTAAACACACATATGTGTTATTTGTGTCTGATATTAGGTTATTAAACATAAATTTATTTACATGGTGCAGTAGGTGGGGTTAATATCAATATTATATATAGTTACAAAAGTCTTCATATTTTTGTTAAATTACCAAGAAGAATTGTGAGTTCATCGACTTTAGTATGTTAAAAAGTTTATGAGAAATAAAATTATGTTATGGATATCACATTACGTGAGAAGAAATAGTGTGCCTCTAACGTCGACATAAATGATATAGTAAATAATTTTTTTAATTTTTGGACCACGGATTATAGTGTCCTTTTATAAACACATATATTTGTCATTTATGCTTCATGTAAATTAGTAAACATAATTAAATATTTATATGGTGTCTCATCAATAGGTGCGAGTTAATTGTGGCATTATATATATAGTTGCGAAAATCTTCCTATTGTGGCTGAAATAACAATAAGGGCAGGTCAACGCCTAGCTTATGTTACCGTGATCTTTTATCGAACTTATTTTCCTTAGGTGCCGTAATTAATACAATTGTGATGAAAAAATGGTTGTTATTTTGTATACATATAGTTTTTTCGGAAATATTATTTGGAGTATACAAACAGAATAGTGTACACAAGATTCGTCATTCATATCTTTTATGTTTTGAAATTAGAATTTGAAATGTAGATTTCTTAAAGAACAAATGTGTGCCTGGATGGCTAGAAGGGATCTTGTACTAATTACAACATTTCAACACCCTCGATAATTATAAACATGCAATTGTGATATTCATTAGGCTTCCATGTCAGACATATTTTAAGCCTAGGTCATACTTAGCCTCTCATCAGAACTACTCTTCATTCCTTTTGTCACTTCGTATGCGCCGTCATCGTATATTCCGTGATCGTTGTTGTTTCTAGGTATGCATCCTATGTGACCCCTAATTTGTGGCATGTCTTTCTTGAATATTACTGTTTTAAAATATTTACCAATATAATGTATTGGTGGTGACACTTACAAATATGAATTACTTAGGGTCTACAAATAAGATTAAAAAGTCCAACAAATCGACAACCGGAAGCCTGCTAGTTTTATAGGAATTTCTGATATCTCTCTTTATTTCAAATTTTACTATGATTTTCATGTAATAATTAACTTGAGAAAAACCTTCTTCATTCTTTTGTTCGCTATTTAATCAATGTGATGTCCCATATGGTTTAGATGCTTAATGTTAACAAAATAGACAATCAGGACCCATGCTTTTCTAAGTAAACTAAAAGTCGTGAAGATTGTGTGTTTCTTATGTTGGTGTGGAACTTTCGAATTTCGTATCATGGCACTAAGATGTGCAGCCTTGAGAAGATTGTTTTTGATGAGTCGGTTTCAGACCGTTCATATACTCTTGTATGTTTTCAACTCAAAATTAGAAATGTAGATGTCTTAAACTGTGTGGTTGGATGGCTAGAGAGGTGTCTCACTAAAGTAGATTATATTCTGAATGGAAAATGACATTGTTGTCAATAGTGTGTGTGTGATCACTGGAGTTCACAGCCAAAATAACTTTCCGCAGTGGAGTGCTCCATTGCAGACTTGGTGCTCCCCAGATTCAGTGATCTCACTATTTAAAACTATCAAAAAAAGTTTAATTTTTGAATAAATCATGCATGTTCGCAATAATATATCCTACAAGCGTCATTATCTCAATGCAAATACTTTACGTTTTGAACTACACAAAAAGACAAATGTACATATCTGAGTATAGTTTCTGATTTCCAACTTTTTATGTATCCCATAATATAAATAATTTCGCATTGGGATTGTGCACACTTGTAACATATATTATTGAGAACATGCATGTTTTTTAAAGTTTTCTTAAACTTTTAAATATATTTTCCCAAAATAACTTTCTGCAGTCTGTACCCCTATTTGTATATCGATATCACACTCTATGGTCACAAAAAATCATGAAGTAGTTAACTGATGCACACACATTACACATATAACTGATACATGTACCATCACGATCTAGCTACAGAAGTAGTTTTTTCCTATTTTGTTACGTGCACGACCACGTATTGGATGGAACAGAAGATTCCTTTTTTTTTAACGTGAAGCAGCAATTTTAGTTTGGAGAAGCACATGATAGGCCCAGCTTTTTTTTTTTGTTTCGGCAGAAACGGTATGCCCTCCCTTGCTTTTCACGATTGATCAGTTACAATTCTCAAAGAAAAAAAAGAGTCCAAGTTAGATTGAACATACAACTAACGTCCAATCAGCTTTTTTTTTCTTGAAAAGTTCACGAAAGTTGTGCGTGCAGTGCCGTGCACTATGCTGGCACGTACATGCGTGTATGCACAAATATGTGGTGTAACGTTTCAAGTATAGTATTAAATCTGAACTGTCTATTTTTTTTAGATCCACGTCATATATGTTGGGTAGATCTGGACTGAACGTGTCAAACTGGATTAGTTAGTTACGTAACAATAAAACTCTTGTTAAATCTTAGCCACATATTTTAGATCTAACTATTAAAATTAATTTAGATGATGTGGCTTAACGTGGTGTCTCGAAAAACTACCTCATTTTGCTTTTAGTATATAATAGATGCTCGATGAACTTAGCATAATCGTGCGTGTTACAGACGTCGATCGAATGCTCCATATCTGTAGCTCATCCTCTCATACGCTGTCCGCGTGCCATCCAAACTTGTACTCCAGTACTGTACATGGAAAAGAACAGCCGTGGCCACTGTTGAGGCCACCACCAGCAGCCAAACCGAGGAATCGGGGGGTTTATCGCCAAGAGCCCTGGTCGTGATCCCGTGGACCTGACATGATTGCGCGGTGGATAGCGGATGAGCAACACTTGTTCGGCCCCGTCAGACCAAAGATATGGATATTTGTGGTGCAGGTGGCCACTAAGAGCATCTCCAATAACTGTGCTATTTTTGGGCATAACTATTTTAATTTTGAAGCATTTAGGGCAACAAAACCATGATCCACCAGCTGCGAGTTAATTGCAAAAAGCTACGACAATTGGGGCTAGGGGTACAAAAAGCTACCACTATTGTCGTAGTTTTCTGCAATTAACTCCTGCTGCCACGTGGACCTGACAGCGGGCCCCGCCTGTCATATTCTTGCTTAGAGCGTGTCAACTTGCCAATCAGTGCTTCTTGCAACGCATCACCCCGAAAACAGTGGTTTCTGCAAATAACTAGCCCCAATTGTCGTAGGTTTCTGCAATTAACTCCTGCCACGTGGACCTGACAGCGGGCCCCGCCTGTCATATTCTTACTTATAGTGTGTCAACTTGCCAATCAGTGCTTCTTGCGACGCATTACCCCAAAAACGGTGGCTTCTGCAAATAATTCGTAAAGTGGTATTTTTTATAGCCCTATCCCCAATTGTCGTAGGTTTCTGCAATTAACTCACCATCTGCCCTTGCTTGATGCAAAATTTTGCACAATTTTTCTTTATTTTGGACAGCCCAAAAAATACAGCACCAAGCTAGGTAAATACAACACCCGAAAATACTTGGGCAGTTGTCCAAAAAACAAAATACAACACCAAAGTGCCCAACCACCTTATAGAACCATTCCGCCAACTATCAGATCGCCGCCCGCTGGCCACCGGGCCACTAGGTCGTCTCCTTCGAACGTGCCGCTGACCCGTAGTTGTCGTCGGCGCTCCCGCGCTCCTCCACCTGACCTTCCCTACTCGGTGCGGCGGCTTTGTGCCCCTGACACGGCACCGCCGCCGGAAGAGGGATTCGGATTCACTGACTTTGTAAAAGGCAAAGTCAGGTGACTTTGTACCACTGACACGTGGGGCCCAACATGTGTGGGGTCCGCACGTCAGAGCTCAAAGTAAGCTAACCCACAAGGCAGCAGTGTGAAGAAGCCACTACGTGAACCCGTCTCGACTTCGTCACGGTCGAAGGAGATGAAGTCGGCTGCTGCTCCGTGGAGGAGGAGCCATCGATACCCACCGCCGGTGTCCACAAGCTAGGAAAGAAAAAACAGTTTTTGGGCCCTGTTTTAGGGCTGCTGTTGGAAATGAAGGTTTTTATGCCCTAACATCCTTTTTTGGGTGATGTGAATTTTACTCCAAACTTATTTTGGGTTGCTAAAATAGGGCAGCAATTGAAGATTCTGCAAGCACACTGATACGTCTCAAACGTATCTATAATTTTTGATGTTCCATGCTGATATTATATCAATTGCTACATGTTTTGGTTACACTTTATATCATTTTTATGCATTTTCTGGGACTAACCTATTAACAAGATGCCACAGTGCCAGTTCCCTGTTTTCTGCTGTTTTTGGTTTCAGAAAATCTATTAAGGAAATATTCTCGGAATTGGACGAAACAAAAGACATCGTCAATAATATCACGAGGAGATCACGGAGTCCAAAGGGGAGTCGGAGCAAACCCACCAGGGGGCCACGCCACACTAGGGCGCGGCCCAGGGTGGGCCTGCGCCCCCCTATGGCGTGGTGGCCCCCCTGTAACACCCTGGCCACCCCCGGGCCGGGCCTGTCACCCCTGGCAGCTCTCTAGGATCTCCAGACTGGCCCCACAGATCAACACTAGTCTTTTCTGCGCACTTTGTCCTCACTCGTGTGCACCCGGGAACCAGTTCCCGGTCGGTCACCCATCCTTGGGAGTGCTCCGGGCCAAGCACGCTTAACCTCGGAGTTCCTTCCAGATGAGCTTCCGGAAAAGAAGTTGCAACTTGTTGATATGAGTATCCTATCAATCCTATTAAGCCCTGAGCCAGGATCTCACATCCTTCCCCCCTTAGAAGACCGACGCCCTCGTCGGTCAGCCCCCAGTCCAGGAACTTCCCCTCTTGGTACACGTCTGTGCGTCCAGTGCCGGCACATGCTCCACATGTCCGCGCCCCTGACCCGCACACGCCCGTGTTGCCGCGAAGGTCGGCTCTGATACCAACTTGTGGCGCCCTGACCAGACTGCTATACAGTGATGCTGTGTGTCACCGGTTAAGCGATACAACCGGAGGTTACGGGTTTACCAATCTCCGGCCAAAACCTTTGGCAGGCGTTGCTCGGAATGGATCATCGGCAACGCAACACCCCGATTGATGCCTTAACACAGGCACAACCCTCAATGTATAATAGAGAGATCAAGACTTGTGGAACAACTGGCACATCACAGACTCTACGACATAAAGCATTATAGTTCAACTCTTATAATAGAGAAAGATAGCAAATTACAACTAGAGGTCACAGACCCAACATTACAACATGCGGAAGCGAATTAGATTGTTCTAAACAACAAGATCCAACATATGGCCTAAGAGGCCTACACCCCTCGGCCACCGACGCCGCCTCTTCGCCTATATATTCTCCGCGACGCGAAAACCCTATTACGGTCGATCATATTCCACGAAAAGTTCCGTCGCGACCGTCATCGTCAATCTCAGATCGGAGGAGTTCTGAAGCTCTTCCCGGCACCCTGCCGGAGGGGAGATCATCACCGGAGGGCTCTACATCACCATGCCTGCCTCCGGAGTGATGCGTGAGTAGTCCACCCCTGGACTACGGGTCCATAGCAGTAGCTAGATGGTTGTCTCTCTACCTTGTGCCTTCATGTTTAGATCTTGTGAGCTGCCTAACATGATCAAGATCATCATATTGTAATGCTAGATGTTGTGTTTGCTGGGATCCGATGAATATTGATACCATGTTTATTCAAGTTGTTTATCTATGTGCTCTTGATCTTGCATGCTCTCCGTTGCTAGTAGATGCTTTGGCCAAGTAGATGCTTGTGACTCTAAGAGGGGGTATTTATGCTAGATAGTGGGTTCAGTCTCTAGATATCTGGATCAGTGACAGAAAGGTCTAAGATGGTAGATGTGCTGTTGCTACTAGGGATAAAACATTGGTGCAGTGTCCAAGGGCACTTGTATTGATTACATTACACACTTTACTTCATGCAATAATCTGTTGTTAGCAACTTAATACTGAACAGGATGCGGATGCTGCCTTGAAGGTGGATTATTTAGGCATAGATGTTGTTGGAATAACGGTCTATGTACTTTGTTGTAATGCCTAACTAGATTTCATAGTAGACATCTTGGCATGTATTGCATTGTTATGCCCTCTCTATTTGTCAATTGCCCAGCTGTAATTTGTTTACCCAACATGCTAGTTATCTGTTCTGAGAGAGACACCACTAGTGAACTGTGGACCCTGGTCCAATTTCCTCATACTGTTTACACAACCTGCTGCAATCATCTGTTTCCTGTTACTTGCTTTTTTTCTGCTGTTTTCCACACCATACGTTTAACTCTTTGTTTCTGCAAGACCGGAGAGATTGACAACCTCTCTGTTTCGTGTTGGGCAAAGTTCTGGTTTGTGTCTGTGCAGATTCCACGTTGGTGCAAGCTCCCTGGCGCCAGGGGGAGTCAACATCAACAACCTTCTGATAGATCGTCAAGTCCTACTGGATTGATAACCTTGGGTAGATTATTCAAGGGAAAACTTCTGCTGTCTACATCATAACCTTCCTCTTGGGGTTCACCAACACGTAGCCATCAAGCTGTTTTCTGGCGCCGTTGCCGGGGAGACAGCAGTCTTCTGCAAGGGGAGTCTCTCAGTTCCAATCTCTTTACTTTGTTTTTGTCTTGCTTAGTTTATTTTATTTTATCTTGTTTGCTTTCAATATTCATAAATACAAAAAATTAGTTACTTGCATTTAGTTTATTTTCGGTTTTGTTTCTTGCTGAGTTATTATGTCTAGCTCTTTACTTGCTATCACTAGTTACTTTCCTTGAAACTAGTCCTATGGCTGAAAACAACATGAGAGAGCTTTATGAAATTTATCTTGAGTTGGGACATGAGGTGTTTGAAGAGAAAATTAAAAAGCCTATGGAACTTTATTTGCATAACAATCATGATAGTAGCAATGTTATTAGCATACATTCTTTGAACACCATTATTGCTAATGCCATGGAAAGCTCTAAGCTTGGGGAAGCTGGTTTTGATAAAAGTGATATTTTTAGTCCCCCAAGCTTGGAGGAGGAAGAATGCTATACTTTTGAATGTCATGATTCTATTGAAATATCTCCTTTTGATAAATTTGAAGTAAACATCCTCCTTGACTCAGTAAAAGAGGAAATTGCAGAAAGTAAAAATGTGCTCCCTAATGTTATTTATGATAATTCTCTTGATGATGGTCCTATATTGCCTGATGATATTAATCTTGCTACTATTGTCAAAAGTGAGTTTAATGACTCCACTATTTTTTAGCTTAATAAAAATTATGTGTTTGAAGATCATGAAAAGCATGCTTTATGTGATAGTTATGTTGTTGAGTTTGTTTATGATGCTATTGAAAATTATTATGAGAGAGGGAAAGATGGTTTTAAAAGTTTTCATGTCACTAAAATACCTCTCTTTGTGTTGGAAGTTTTAAAGTTGGATTTGTTGCATCTTCCTATGCTAGCTGCTTTATGCTTCAATGATTTGTTTTACTACAATATTCCTCTGCATAGGAAGTGGGTTAGACTCAGATGATTTTGATATTTGCCTCTTGATGCTCTCTTTGTTTTTCAACTCTTATTCTTATGCGAGCATCATTAAAATCCTAAAGCCTAGCTGAAAGGCATTAAAGAAAAACACTTGTGGGAGATAACCCATGTGTCAAGGATGCTTGTTTACCTCTGTAGCAACTCCTTTGTATCTTTTATTTGCTGTTTTGTTGTGCCAAGGAGAGTTACTAATGCAAAGTTGGTATTTATTTTCGGGACTGCATTGGAACAGATTGCTGTTCGTCACCATTTAATTCAGTAGAAAATCAGAAAAAATCGAAAAATGCTGAAACTTTTTGTGCATGTTCCTGATGATGTTACGCAACTTTCATTATTTCAAAAGTTCTTCATCTGAGCATCGTAAGTGACTCGAAAAAATTCGTCATTACAGACTGTTCTGGTTTGACAGATTCTGTCTTTTATTTTGCATTCTTTCTTTTACAAGTTTTTAAGTGGTTTCTTTTTGTGTAAAAGTGCCCACTTGAGCCTAGTAACAGTGGCTAATGTTTAAAATAGTTGGATTGTGAGTTTTGTCTTTGCTAGAACTTTGAAGTATTATCATTTAATGCACTAACCTGCTAATGAGAAAAGCTGTTAAGTTTTGGTGTGAAGGAAGTTTTCAAGTGTTGATAGAGGAGAATGATACTACATGATCAAGAAGAGTGAAGAGCTTAAGCTTGGGGAGGCTTACCTCCCCAGCATATTTCAAGAAGACTCAAGCATCTAAGCTTGGGGATGCCCAAGGCATCCCCTTCTTCATCTACAAATTATCAGGTCATCTCTAATGGTGCTATATTTTTATTGCTTCATACTAGTGTACTCTTCCTTGGAGCGTCAGTGTGTTTTTGTTTTCAGTTTGTTTTGTTTTGTTTGCTGTGCTATACTTGTTGGATCCTAGCATTCATGTTTGGGAGAGAGACACGCTCCACTTTTTCATTAGAATACTCTTGTGCTTCACTTATATTTGTTGAGTATTCCTGTCTAGTTGCTGTTATTGCTGTTAGCTCTCAGTTTTTCATGTATCTCTTGTTAGAGCTTTCAGTTTCTTTTGAAGAAAGTACTCTCTTGCTTCACTTATATCTGTTTGAAGAGTTGTCAATTAAGTTGATTGGTGTTTGGTTGGACCAGAAAAATGCTATGCATGTGGTAGTGGTATAAAATGCTTACATGAATCTTGTTAGATCGTTGTCTGATACGTCCAAAACGTATCCACTTTTCCGAACACTTTTGCTATTGTTCTTCCTCTAATTTGTGTGATTTGAATGCAACTAACACGGACTAACGCTGTTTTCAGCAGAATTGCCTTGGTGTCTCGTTTTTGTGCAGAAAGTCAAAGTTTCAGAAAAATTCCAGAAAAAGTTCCATAAATCTATTTTTCCAGAAGACCCACGGAGCCAGAAGACGAAGCGAGGAGGGTGCACAGGGGCACCACACGCACCCAGGGCGCGGGTGGGCCCTTGCCGCGCCCAGGGGTGGTGTGGCCCCCAGCGCTCCCCTTCGGACTACTAAAAGCCTCTGACCTAAAAACTTCGGGGGAATCGACGCTTTTTCCAGAAACCTTCCAGAGCTCCGCCGCCATCGAAAACCCTATTTCGGGGATCAGAAACTCCGTTCTGGCACCCTGCCGGGACGGGGAATTGGAGGAGATCATCGCCATCATCATCACCGCCACCTCTCCATCGACCATCCATGACTCCCCCATCCATGTGTGAGTAATTCCCCGCTGTAGGCTGAGGGGATGGTAGGGATTGGATGAGATCATTCATGTAATAGTTGTGAGATTTGTTAGGGCTTGGTGCCTAGTATCCATCGGTAGTACTTTATGTCATTGTTGCAACTTATTATGCTTAATGCTTGTCACTTAGGGCCCGAGTGCCATGATCTCAGATCTGAACATGTTATTGAATCATGAGAATAATTATTGTTTTGGATCATATCTATAAGTTGTATACACACGTCACTGTCCGGAACCCGAGGCCCCAAAGTGACAGAAATTGGGATAACCGGAGGGGATGGTTGCGACGTGAGGATCACATGTGTTCACGGAGTGTTAATGCTTTGCTCCGGTGCTTTATTAAAAGGAGCACCTTAATTACCAGTAGTTTCCCTTGAGGCCCCGCTGCAAACGGGCTGGTAGGACAAAAGATGTTGTGCAAGTTTCTCATTGCGAGCACGTACGACTAAATACGGAACACATGCTTATGATTGATTATTACTTGGATACCTTATTATTATTTATCTGCAATTGCCCTATGTATGACTATTTCATGAATTATCTCATCCATGCAGCGCCCGTTCATCCATCCCTATGCCTACAGTATTTTAATCCTGCTGTCTACTGCAATTATTACTGCTGTCTTTATTTTACTGCTGCTATTATTTCACTACTGCTACTGTCATAAAACTGTTGCTACTGATAAACTGTGTCGAGCAAGTCTACTTCCAGGTGCAGCTGAACTGACAAATCATCTGTCAAGGCTTATAAATATTCTTTGGCTCCCCTTGTGTCGAATCAATAAATTTGGGTTTTACTTCCCTCGAAGACTGTTGCGATCCCCTATACTTGTGGGTCATCAAGACTATTTTCTGGCGCCGTTGCCGGGGAGCATAGCTCTATTTATAAGCTCACCAGGGAGTCATACTGCTCGCTGCAATTCATTCATCATGGGTAAACCTCGTGATGATAAGGTTCGTATATTGCCATCCACTACAAGGAGAGGTACAACTCTGAACACTTCTGCTGCTCTTGATTCACCGTCTGTTATAAGTCAACTTGTCACACCACCACATGCACATGCTTCACGTGCTGCTACTTCTGCTGAATCTGAGAATGTTTCTGATGAATTTGATGATGCTTCTACTGTGCTTGATGAAAGAGGTTCACTAGGTCCTTTTCTAGATGCTACAATTGCTAAATCTAAACAACTTGAAAATACTGAAACACCTAATGAAACTCCTGTTACACCTGCTTATTCACCTGAAACAAGAGAAACTACTAGTGATGATCTTGAGGAAACTTATGTTGAACTTGATGATGACTTTATTGATGAATGCATGAATTGTGATACCTCTAAAGATGTTAATGCTATTAAAAATCTTCTTCAAAGACGTGCTGTCAACTATAAACTTTCTCCTGATGCTAAATTTGCTACATCTCCCATAAATATAAAAGATAAAGATTATGATTTCTCTGTGGACTTGTCTTTTATAACTATTGCTGAGAAAGAACCTTTTCGAGGAACTGAAAATGAAAGTGCTGTAGAACATATGAACACTCTCTCTACTCTGAGTAGTTTGTTTTCTGATGATATTAAGAAACGCAGTTACTTTGTTACTAAAATTTTCCCTTTCTCATTGAAAGATGAAGCTAAAACTTGGTTTAATGATTTATCTCCTGGATCTATTGAGAGCCCGATGGGTTTAGTCAATGCTTTCTTTCAGAAATATTTTCCTGCTAGTGCTCAACATGTTGCTTTACAGAAAATCTTTAACTTTAAGCAAAATGAGGGAGAGAAAATGCCTGAATCTTGGGCAAGGTTTTGTTCTTTACTTAGAGCTCGGCCTGGACATCAAATAGCTAAAAATGAACTTCTTGATATATTTTATAATGGACTAACTGTTGAATCTAGGACATACCTGGATAGTTGTGCTGGTTGTGTTTTCAGGAAAAGAACTCCAGATGAAGCCGAGGAATTATTGGCTAAGATAAGCCAAAATCATGATGATTGGACCCTGCCTGAACCAACTCCGGTACCTACGCCGAGGAAAAGAGGAGTGATTGAATTGAATGATGAAGAAATGAGAGAAGCCAAGAAATCTCTTAAGGAGAAAGGTATTAAATCTGAGGATGTGAAAAATCTTCCACCTATAGAAGAATTGTGTAAGCCAATTCCTCACTCATCTACAGTTGAGGTACACTCTCTCCAACGCTTTGATGATAGAGATATCCCTTATTCTAAACCTCCTGATCAATGCTTAGATGAGTTTGATAATTTCATTGTTAAGCAAAACAATTTCAATTGGAGAATAGAAAATAGCTTCATAAAGAATTCTCATGTCATTAATCATTTGCATGATGTTTTGGAAAGAACTTCTAATGATGTTAAAATACTCATTAAACATTTTCATATGGTTCAAACTCAAATTGAGCAATTGACTAAAGTGCAAAAAGATTTGTTAGGTAATGCTTCTAGAGAAAATGATAAACATGCTTTTGGTATAGCAACTAGAGGTGGTGCTTCCACTCAGGATCCTTTATATCCTGAGGGACATCCTAAAAGAATTGAGCAAGATTCTCAACTAGTTAATGAAACTACTACCCCTTCTAAGAAAAAGAAGAAGAAGAAACATAAACATGTTGAGGAATCTCCTGAACCTATTAAAGACAATGAGCATGTTAATAATCCAAATAGTATATCTATCTCTGATGCTGAAACTGAGAGTGGTAATGAACATGCTAATGATAAAGATAAGAATGATGCTTCTGATAAAGAGGAAAGTGAAGAGGAACCTGAAAAGCATTCTAAAAACAAAAAGTACACTAAAGAAGATTTTCTTGCTAAGAAACATGGTAATGAAAGAGAACCTTGGGTGCAAAAACAAATGCCTTTTCCTACTAAGAAACTTAAATCTAAGGAAGAAGAACATTATAACAAATTTTGTGAATGGATGAAACCTTTGTTTTTGCAAATTCCTTTGACTGATGCTATTAAGTTACCTCCCTATTCAAAGTATATGAAAGATATTGTCTCTAACAAGAGAAAGATTCCTAATGAAGAGATTTCTACCATGCTTGCTAATTATTCTTTCAATGGTAAGGTTCCAAAGAAGCTTGGAGATCCAGGTATACCAACTATTCCTTGCTCAATCAAAAATAACTATGTTAGAACTGCCTTATGTGATTTAGGTGCAGGGGTGAGTGTTATGCCTTTTTCTCTTTACAAGAGACTTTACTTGGAAAAATTGATACCAACTGATATATCTTTGCAAATGGCTGATAAATCTACTGCTGTTCCTGTTGGTATATGTGAAGATGTTCCTGTTCAAGTAACTAATAATTGCTTGATATTAACTGATTTTGTTGTGCTTGAAATGCCTGAAGATGATAATATGTCTATTATTCTTGGAAGACCTTTTCTTAATACTGCAGGGGCTGTTATTGATTGCAACAAAGGGAAAGTGACTTTCCATGTTAATGACAAAGAGCATACTGTTTATTTTCCCAAGAAGCTGGACAAAATATTTGGAGTTAATACAATTACCAATATTAAAAGTATCAAAGTGGGAAGTATTGATTGCCCTATATATGAATCTCATGAAGAACTTCGATATATTATGATTGGATCTATAGCTATACCATTTAAGGTAACATGATTGTTCAATGTGGTTTAATTCTTTTATGTCATATAAAATGTATTTGGTGGCAAGACTTGATCAACCTTGTTAACAAATATGTTTTACATGCATAAAATTGCTAAACAACATATTTTTCTTTCTCACTTTTGTTTTACCTACTGTTTTGCTACTGTAATTTGCAAAGTTAAGTAATGCTTGGTCTTTATGTAAATTCATTTTGTCTAGTTTTCATTGTTTAAAGTACCCAGAAAATGTCAGAAATAAAAGTTTTCAAAAAAATTATGAAAAATATTCTGTAAGTCCTAGTTTTTAAAGAGGAACGTGGGAGTACCAGAGGATGACCAGGGGGACCCACCAGGCCACCACACGCCCCCACGGCGCGGTGGAGGGCAGGCCGCGCCCTGCCCTGGTGTGGGGTCCACCTGGCCCTCCACTCACTCATCTCTCCCCACTCCTTTCTCTCTCCCGACCATACACACCACCATTGCTCAAACTCGTGTTCTTGCTGCTCTTGCTCGAAATTTTTCGATCTACTTGCTCAGCCCATCTTTGCTGCTGAAATTTGGATCAATTGCTCTCCGGTATGTGACTCCTCCGATTATCCAAATAGAATTTTGTTTAGTTGCTTATATCTTTAGCATTTTGGTACTGTAGGTGACATGTTATTAGAGCTTGCATGCTTGTTCTTGTTTAGATTAACTAGTTTTGATGCATGTTTAGTCCCCTAGTAAGTCTCCCTAGTGTTTCCTTTGATTTAACCACTCCAAAATTATTTTTTATGAGGTTTGTTTAAAATTTCAGAAAAGGAAGATGGATGGAAACCAACTTAACTATGAAGAATTGGAAGTATCAGAGGTCATGGGAGTCAACCGTGAAGACTCTGTGTTTCCCTCTATTTATCCATGCCATGAGTTTATGAATGCTGCAGGAATCTTGCAAGATTTCAACACTCTAATCTCTAATGCAGGGTTGGAATACTTTGTTGCAGATGAACCACATCAATATGTAAAGCTGACTATGTCAGTGGTTCAAAGTTTTAGATTTAGTTGGAATTTGCCTACTCCCATGGTTCATTATAATATCTACAATAAAGCTGTAGATTTGTCTCTTCATGATTTTTGTGCAGCTATTAAGGTACCACATGGGGATCTCATGGAGGATTCGAGGTCAACCAAAGCATTTGCAAGACCTTTACTCAGAGATTTGCCAAGGGAAGATTTTACAACCGAGGATGGTAAAATTCGAAACATCCAACTCCCATCTATTCGATATTTTGCCCACTACCTTGGCAAATGTGTTTTAGCTAGGAAGAATGCAAGTAAATTATCTGTTTATGACTTGGCTTTTCTTTCTGCTGCCTTAAAACGTGATAGAACTTATAACTTGGGAGCTATGATTGCATTTCGTCTCTCCACTAACCGTGAAAAAGGAGGGGTTTGTGGAGGTCTCATTGCTTCTCGATTATTAGCCATGCATGGTTTAGGACCACATCACTTTGATATTCAGCTCCCCATTGAAAGACTTGATCTTAACTCTATGATTAGCCACCAATTTATTTCCCGCTGGTCCACCATTGATAATCTATCTTATGAATTAGTTTTTGTTAAGAAGACCAGGTGGAGAACTAAAACCTATGAACGCATAGTCTGTTTGCCTGCGCCTCTTTTGTTTAACCTTGATGTCAGGCAAGGATGGTCATTCTCGGAGGGAGACCTGGATGCATATATGGAGGAGCATGGCCTTCATGCGGATAGTGAGGGAGGAGGTCCTGAGGAGGACTTCATTCAGCCCTTTGACACGACGAGCTCCTCATACCAGGATCCTGATTATGATCACGCTAGGTATGATCCACCTGGATGGAGTTCTGGGCCATGTGGATGATTAGTCTCCCACTTAGGCCAAAAGCCTAAGCTTGGGGGGAGGTATGCCGACAAGTTCACTCATTTTATCATATTCATATCATGTCGGTACTTTGTATATCCATGTTTTAGTTTGTTTCTTTTCTTTTGTTTCTTGTGTCCATTTCATTTTCGCAAAACACCAAAAGACCAAAAATATTTCCTTTATTTCTCTTGCTTTTGAATTTGTAGTGCTAGTTTACTTTATTTTTCGTTTTGGCTTGTTATTCAAAAATCCAAAAAGATTTTGCTTTGTTTGCTTGTTTCTTTCTATGCTTGCTTTAAATTCGAAAACCCAAAAATATTTGTTGTTCTTCTGCCGTTTTGTATAGTTGTTTCAGGAGTTCGAAAAATTTCCGTGGTTCCACTTGGACTTGGTTATCATTTCACATCATTCAAGCCACACAAGTGAAAAGCAATAATGACGACTTACGACAATTCGGATGTGGTAAAAGGCTGGTATGAACTCTATTTGTTTTTCATTTTTGTAAATATGCCTACTCATGTGAACATGCTTAGCTATCATGGTAGTGGTTATGTTATTTAATGATTACTTAGTAGTTTATGTCTTCTTATGACCAGTACCAAATTGCTAATAGCGAATAACATGTCATATAGATATTTACATGCATTGTTCTATTCGTAAAACGGTATGGCAGGCTGGTATCCTCCTCTGAATAATTCACTTGATTCGACTTGGCACATGCTCACACATGTTATGACTGAAAAATAAAGTCAATTAAGCCTTGATGATCTATTTTGCCTCAGAGTTTTAGTATCATTTTTATGCCTCCGTTAATTTTATTTTGTCGCAAGCATGATTATGACCGTTATCGCTCTCGTGGTTGTCGCTTCCCAGTCTATTGCTAGCCTTCACTTGTACTGAGCGGGAATGCTGCTCGTGCATCCAAATCCTTTAAACCAAGTTATCCCAAAGAGTCCACCAAAAAACTCCTATGCATGGTATTTCAAGCCATTCCAAGTAAATTTGCATGTGCTACCTTTAAAACTTTCAAAATATTTCCCTTTTTGTGTCAATGTTTACTAGCTCATGAGGAATTAGTGTGGTTATTCTTTATTCTATTTGTCAAATGGACTTTTACACCTGGACTAGTGGCATATACATCCGCTTATCCAATAACTTGCAAAAAGAGCTGGCAACGGGGTGCCCAGTCCCAATTAATTACAACTTTAACCAATTAATTCTCTTCACACTTTTGCCCTGATTCATCAGTAAGCAATGACAAACAGTGAAATACCTGAATGTGTGTAAACCAAAGAGAAAGAGGGATGATCTGCCTTGCTGGTAGAAATAACGTCCTTCATGGGAGCCGCTCTTAAAAGTCCGTTTGACAGGTAGAATACTGTTCTCACCCGCTACCATTCGTTGACAATTAACAAACACCTCTCAAAACATTTTTACCTCTGTTTTTAAAATAAAAAGCTCTAGCACGTGTTAATCCCTGCTTCCCTCTGCGAAGGGCCAATCTTTTATTTTTATGTTGAGTCACCATCCTTTCTTTGAGCACCTCTTCGAGAGCATAACTGTCGTTCTTAGTGTAATGTGCTTGTCCCAGGATACGATTAATTGAGGTATAACTATGATACTCTTATCTTTGATATTTTTATATCTAGTCTTCACTTGAACTTCAGAGGTGCCTTGGCATTTATGTTTTGCCCTTCAAACAAAGGCAAGCGAGATACCACTTTGTCATATCTTTTTACGAACATTGCAATTCTTGTGGATAGATATATGCTATGTTATTCATTCTTAGTACTTTGGTATCTTTTCATGATTTGCATAACTACTAGGTGTCATTATTTGCATGGTTCCTATTATGAATTGTCTAAGTAATTGATCATATAGTAGGCATGTATACATCATATGAAGCAAATGTGTTCGTAAAAGTTTCTTTTATCGCACTCAGTTGTTAACTGAATTGCTTGAGGACAAGCAATAAGCTAAGCTTGGGGGGAGTTGATACGTCCAAAACGTATCCACTTTTCCGAACACTTTTGCTATTGTTTTCCTCTAATTTGTGTGATTTGAATGCAACTAACACGGACTAACGCTGTTTTCAGCAGAATTGCCTTGGTGTCTCGTTTTTGTGCAGAAAGTCAAAGTTTAGGAAAATTCCAGAAAAATTCCAGAAATCTATTTTTCCAGAAGACCCACGGAGCCAGAAGACGAAGCGAGGAGGGTGCACAGGGGCACCACACGCACCCAGGGCGCGGGTGGGCCCTTGCCGCGCCCAGGGGTGGTGTGGCCCCCCTGTGTGGCCCCCAGCGCTCCCCTTCGGACTACTAAAGCCTCTGACCTAAAAACTTCGGGGGAATCGACGCTTTTTCCAGAAACCTTCCAGAGCTCCGCCGCCATCGAAAACCCTATTTCGGGGATCAGAAACTCCGTTCTGGCACCCTGCCGGGACGGGGAATTGGAGGAGATCATCGCCATCATCATCACCGCCACCTCTCCATCGACCATCCATGACTCCCCCATCCATGTGTGAGTAATTCCCCCTGTAGGCTGAGGGGATGGTAGGGATTGGATGAGATCATTCATGTAATAGTTGTGAGATTTGTTAGGGCTTGGTGCCTAGTATCCATCGGTAGTACTTTATGTCATTGTTGCAACTTATTATGCTTAATGCTTGTCACTTAGGGCCCGAGTGCCATGATCTCAGATCTGAACATGTTATTGAATCATGAGAATAATTATTGTTTTGGATCATATCTATAAGTTGTATACACACGTCACTGTCCGGAACCCGAGGCCCCAAAGTGACAGAAATTGGGATAACCGGAGGGGATGGTTGCGACGTGAGGATCACATGTGTTCACGGAGTGTTAATGCTTTGCTCCGGTGCTTTATTAAAAGGAGCACCTTAATTACCAGTAGTTTCCCTTGAGGCCCCGCTGCAAACGGGCTGGTAGGACAAAAGATGTTGTGCAAGTTTCTCATTGCGAGCACGTACGACTAAATACGGAACACATGCTTATGATTGATTATTACTTGGATACCTTATTATTATTTATCTGCAATTGCCCTATGTATGACTATTTCATGAATTATCTCATCCATGCAGCGCCCGTTCATCCATCCCTATGCCTACAGTATTTTAATCCTGCTGTCTACTGCAATTATTACTGCTGTCTTTATTTTACTGCTGCTATTATTTCACTACTGCTACTGTCATAAAACTGTTGCTACTGATAAACTGTGTCGAGCAAGTCTACTTCCAGGTGCAGCTGAACTGACAAATCATCTGTCAAGGCTTATAAATATTCTTTGGCTCCCCTTGTGTCGAATCAATAAATTTGGGTTTTACTTCCCTCGAAGACTGTTGCGATCCCCTATACTTATGGGTCATCATTGTCTTGAGTAATTTGATGCTTGCCAATTGTTTTGAGCTGTCAAGTAATTAATATTTAAGCTTGTGCATCATGTAAGTAATGGCTGTTAATGAAGAACTACTATAAGGATTTTCTGCTATAATAATCTGTTGCATGATTGGAAGTCCATAGTAGTCTAGATAATTTTTGGATGAAGGCTATGTGTTAACAAGGAAGACAGTGGGAGTCTATGGTTCGTCAAACCTTGTGTTTTATGTACACTCTTGCTATTCCAGTTGATAATGATGTTTGCTTATAATAACCTTGCTAGCCTAAACTCTGTACTAAGAGGGAATGCTTCTTGTACATCCAAAACCTTGAGCCAAATCCATGCCACCTGTGTCCACCATGCCTACCTATTATTTGGTGTTTTCACCATTCCAAGTAAATTTCTTCATGTGCTATCTACTAACTACTCAAAACAATTATCCCTTTTTGTGTCACTACTTGAAAAGCTCATAAGGACGTAGATAGGTGGTCTTTATTTCCTGGTTGATCAAATTTTACACACCTGGACTAGTGCATATCCATCCGCTTATCCAATAATTTTGCAAAAAGAGCTGGCAACGGGGTGCCCAGTCCCAATTAATTACAAATTTAACCAAACAATTCTCTTCACATCTTTTTGCCCCTGATTCGTCAGTCAAGCAATGTTCACAAGTGTGTAAACAAAAGAGAAGAGGGATGATCTGCCCGCTGGTAGAAATAACGTCCTTCATGGGAGCCGCTCTTGTAAAGTTTGATCAACTAGTGAAGTAGAGTATTGCCTATTTGCTGATTTGTTGACACCTGTATACACCATTACCTTACAAAACAATATTTTATGCTCTCTATATGCCTTCGGGAACTACAGCTCTAGCACATGATGTTAATCCCTGCTTCCCTCTGCGAAGGGCCCTTCTTTTACTTTTATGTTGAGTCAGTTTTCCCACTTCTTTCTGTCTCCTTAAGCAAACATCATTGTCAACTCCAGTATAACAGTTTTTACATAACTTTGTGTTTGGTTGATCATATTCCTTGCATTGACATTATCTATATGATATACATGTTGAAAGTTGAAGCAAAAGCTGAAGCTATTATCTTCCTTTGTGTTGATACAAACACTTTCATGTTGAGAATTATTGCTGTTGTGAACTAACTATTATGTTAGACTATTATATCTCTAAATGTTTTATAGTGTTATTTATGAAAGTTTGCACTTGTGTGATCACTTATGTTTACTCTTTATTTACTTGCTTGCAAACTATAGACCATTGGCTTGGATCACTTCATTCAGATCATGTGCATTACATTGTTATTTGATCAAAGATTGTGTTGGTAGCATGTCACTTAAAAAATTATCTGTTTTTATCGTTTACCTACTCGAGGACGAGCAGGAACTAAGCTTGGGGATGCTTGATACGTCTCAAACGTATCTATAATTTTTGATGTTCCATGCTGATATTATATCAATTGCTACATGTTTTGGTTACACTTTATATCATTTTTATGCATTTTCTGGGACTAACCTATTAACAAGATGCCACAGTGCCAGTTCCCTGTTTTCTGCTGTTTTTGGTTTCAGAAAATCTATTAAGGAAATATTCTCGGAATTGGACGAAACAAAAGACATCGTCAATAATATCACGAAGATATCACGGAGTCCAAAGGGGAGTCGGAGCAGACCCACCAGGGGGCCACGCCACACTAGGGCGCGGCCCAGGGTGGGCCCGCGCCCCCCTATGGCGTGGTGGCCCCCCTCGGCCACCGACGCCGCCTCTTCGCCTATATATTCTCCGCGACGCGAAAACCCTATTACGGTCGATCATATTCCACGAAAAGTTCCGTCGCGGCCGTCATCGTCAATCTCAGATCGGAGGAGTTCTGAAGCTCTTCCCGGCACCCTGCCGGAGGGGAGATCATCACCGGAGGGCTCTACATCACCATGCCTGCCTCCGGAGTGATGCGTGAGTAGTCCACCCCTGGACTACGGGTCCATAGCAGTAGCTAGATGGTTGTCTCTCTACCTTGTGCCTTCATGTTTAGATCTTGTGAGCTGCCTAACATGATCAAGATCATCATATTGTAATGCTAGATGTTGTGTTTGCTGGGATCCGATGAATATTGATACCATGTTTATTCAAGTTGTTTATCTATGTGCTCTTGATCTTGCATGCTCTCCGTTGCTAGTAGATGCTTTGGCCAAGTAGATGCTTGTGACTCCAAGAGGGGGTATTTATGCTAGATAGTGGGTTCAGTCTCTAGATATCTGGATCAGTGACAGAAAGGTCTAAGATGGTAGATGTGCTGTTGCTACTAGGGATAAAATATTGGTGCAGTGTCCAAGGGCACTTGTATTGATTACATTACACACTTTACTTCATTTAATAATATGTTGTTAGCAACTTAATACTGAACAGGATGCGGATGCTGCCTTGAAGGTGGATTATTTAGGCATAGATGCTGTTGGAATAACGGTCTATGTACTTTGTTGTAATGCCCAACTAGATTTCATAGTAGACATCTTGGCATGTATTGCATTGTTATGCCCTCTCTATTTATCAATTGCCCAGCTGTAATTTGTTTACCCAACATGCTAGTTATCTGTTCTGAGAGAGACACCACTAGTGAACTGTGGACCCTGGTCCAATTTCCTCATACTGTTTACACAACCTGCTGCAATCATCTGTTTCCTGTTACTTGCTGTTTTTCCTGCTGTTTTCCACACCATACGTTTAACTCTTTGTTTCTGCAAGACCGGAGAGATTGACAACCTCTCTGTTTCGTGTTGGGCAAAGTTCAGGTTTGTGTCCGTGCAGATTCCACGTTGGTGCAAGCTCCCTAGCGCCAGGGGAGTCAACATCAACAACCTTCTGATAGATCGTCAAGTCCTACTGGATTGATAACCTTGGGTAGATTATTCAAGGGAAAACTTCTGCTGTCTACATCATAACCTTCCTCTTGGGGTTCACCAACACGTAGCCATCACACACGAAATAGATCGGTGGTTGGTCGATGCACGTCTTAGAGCATCTCATTAGTATCCCAAGTCAGGTGTCATTGTTTTTTGGTCGGCGGGAAGGACTAAACCTCAGCCTCTCCTGGTAGAGAAAAAGGGATCACTCCCGTGCGACTCATGCGGCCGCCGGAGGGGAGGGCTCCCCTGCTTGCTCACTTCCCTCGCCGCCGTCGCGGCAAGCAGCTGGGCAAAGTCTGCGAGCTGGTGGTGGCGCTGGGCTCTGGTGCAATCTGACGCATGGGCGGACGCAGCCTCCCGGCAGCCCGGGCGCTTGCCCGGGCTTCGATCGTGCTCGCCTCGTACAAAACAGCGATTTTAGCGATCAAATCACACGTGACGAGGGGCAAAACTGATCGTTTGGTGGGCCTTGAGGTTGCCGGGCTTGGCAGTTTGTGTTGGGCTGTGCTAGCGATGGAAAAAATAGGCCGCAAACCAATCGTTCGATCTGAAAAAAAGGCAGCGAAACACTAGCCCGTCCCTCGTCCCAGCTCGAATCGTTCTACCTAGAAAATCCGAAACGAATTGTCCCGTTCCCCAGCTCGCTTCACTCGCGAAACCCTTGCCCATCCGTCTGGCCGGCCGGCGGCGCCGCGATTTCCCCAACTTGGCGGCGGAAGAGGAAAACCATGGAGGAAGGAGACCCGGGACGCACGGGAGCTGGAGCGGCCTCTGCAGATCCGTCGGGCGACAGCGGCGGCGGGCGTCCTGAGCAGCAGCAGGGGCGGCCATGTCCAGCCCCATCTGGCGGCCGCAAGCGCCGTCGAGACTCATCGGGGACGACTTCATTAGGCAGAAGATAGATAGGTATGTCTTCCTCAACTGAGATTGCTCATTTTAGGTGTATTTCGGTAATGAATTTTGAAACTGAAATTGAGGACATGGGCCATGAATTTGACATACATTATTAACTAGTTCCTGTTGGTAATTGGGAATACGATGACTTTCACTTAGCGTCTCTTGTTTAAACCTTGAAGTATTAATTAATAACTAACGAATGCGTTTAAATTTCAGAAATTGGGAGGTTTTTGGTTGATAGAAGAAGCTTACCACAACCACCACCGCAACCAAATGTTGCGAATGAGGGTGAGATATCTAGTGGAAGTGGCTTGAATCAAGAAACAAGTCTCACTAGGCCCGGGGATACTAGATGGGGTTCACAGTATAAAACTTTGCTTCGTTTGCATGAAATGTGGTCGGGAGCATTGGAAGTTCTCAAGTTGGTTAATGATGAGTCTCGTGGATTGACCCAAGCGGCGGGTTTAATAGAGAAAATGGAGAACTTCAAATTTGCTTTTATTTTAAAGCTCATGATTAAGTTGCTTGCCATCACGGATGAGCTTTCACATGTTTTGCAAAGCAAAGATCTTAATATTGTGCATGCCATTGAACTAGTTAATGATGTGAAAGCCCGGTTGGCCTCTATAAGAGAGGTTGGTTGGGAGGGCTTGTTTGAGGAGGTCCAACAATTTTGCATGGAGAAGGGTATTCCGGTGCCACATATGGATCAACAAATACCGGTGTGGGGTCGTTCGAGGCTTGATGGGATGACATACACTAATCTTCACTTCTATAAAGTTGAGATATTCTATGTTGCCATTGACAAGATATGTGTTGAGATGGATCATC
Organism: Poa pratensis; assembly: GCA_947311845.1. Lineage (NCBI taxonomy): Eukaryota > Viridiplantae > Streptophyta > Magnoliopsida > Poales > Poaceae > Poa > Poa pratensis. Next base: position 30,423,987 of record CAMZMU010000053.1, on the reverse strand, counting down.
GCTTTTGTGAAGCATCAATAGAGGCATTGGAGAGCTTCTCATGCCTTAGTCCAAAGAACTCTTTCTCAAAGTTTGATGTGGACAAGGTTGCTCCATTATCTTCAATATATCATGCGGATTTCTCTAATGGTGACCGTGCAATCATAAGAGGCCAACTTGAGACTTATATTCATCATGTGAGAGTTCATTCCTCTTTTTCCACTTGCACAAATCTTGAAAGTTTGGCTACAAAGATGGTTGAAACCGAGAAACATTTGGTCTTCCCGTTGGTTTATAAGCTTATTGAGTTGGCTTTGATATTACCGGTCTCAACGGCATCGGCTGAGAGGGCTTTTTCGGCAATGAAGATCATCAAGTCCAAATTACGTAACAAACTCAAGAATGAATGGTTCAATGACTTGATGATATGTTACACCGAGCGGGAGCTATTTAGCCAACTTGATAGTGGTGTTATTGCTCAACGGTTTCAAGACATGAGGAAGAGGAGGAAACAATTACCTCGTAAACCTAGGGCTAATTAGCACATCATTGGTACTATCTTGGTAATTTTCCTTGCCTCATGCTAAATATACTTTAAAGCCACGGTTATATGATCTTCTAATCCTCCTTTCTTTTTATCTTGTAGAGTCTCTTTGTGGGTGTATTGGGACATTTAACTTTGGTCGGTGCAAGTTGTATGTATTTTGGGAGTTTTTGCTAAGCTATCATATCTAATATTAGAGTGTGAATATTTGAATGTTATGTGAACTTGTGAACATTCAAATGTATTATGAACTTGTGAACATTTCAATCTGTTGTGAACTTGTAATGTACTGATCCGTGTTTCTACATTTAGAATTGTCGAGAAAATTTATTTGTTCCATGTCATTCTTATATTTGTTTGAGAAATTTTTTTGTTGGCTTGCGGTGCGCCCAGTCTTCGACAAATTCATGGGTCCGCCACTGATCTGACGAAAAGGCCCACGCGCGTATCCAGTTTCGATTGTGCGTGGTCTCGTTGGCACGTGGTCCTGGCTATCCCCAGCGCGCGTGCTTCCAGATCGGGCCTTGATGCAATAATGCATGTCAGGTCTCGAGCGTGTCGGCGACTACGGCCGGTTCCCCAGCAGACGAGCACGATGCGCATGCGACGACGACGACCTTTGCTGTAGGCCGCTGAATGACACAAGGACTACTCTCGAAATCTGCACTGCATGAGAGTCGTCGCCAGTTCGGAAGAAACCAATCTTCTAAACACAACTCTACATCGCTATTTTAGAAGAAGAAAACAAATAAACTTATAGTCAAAAAAGCAGAGGCAAACAAATGACCCCAGCAAGTATTAGCTCGTGCCACTTTATCCACCAAGGAGGAATTTTGTGATCTCGTCGGCTTGATTCTAAGCGTGCGGAGCCCAGCACTTCATCTCGCCGCGTTGCCTTGCCCACACAAACTTCATGTTTTCTTTTTTGGGCTGTTTTTTCTTTTTTTTTCTTTTTTTTTTCTTTTTCGATTCTGTTTTTCTTTTATGTTTCACTTCTATTGTTTTTCGTATCTGTTTTTTCGTTTCGCTTATTTTGAAAAATGTTTATTTATGAAAATGGTTCAGATTTTAAAAATGGGTTAAATTTTTAAAAATGGTTACGATTTATAAAAATTATTTTTTAAATGGTTACGATTTTAAAAGAATCATTTTCTGAAATGGTTTAGGGTGTGTTTGGTTGAGCTGTGGATTGCTAAAAATCAGCTGTGGGAAATCTGCTGTGGAAAATCTGTTGTGAGCTGACAACTGTGAGGAATCTGGAAGTTGTTTGGTTCGAACAACTATGAACTGTGGATTCGATAAGAAATATCTGTAATGCCCATGGATTCGATAGAAAGTGTTTGTAATGCCCATGTGGGCGTGAGAGACTATAAATATGTTAATTGATGGCAAAATAAAATATTTGTACACTAGACATTCAAATTTGACCATTTTGGATGGAAATTTTCCGTTCAGAATATTTTATACATGTAGCTACTCGAAATAGGTGGTGATGTCATAAGTATATCATAGAAGACATACATATTACACAAAAGATATACATATTACACAAAAGACATGGTAAGACATGGTTCAGAAACATGATATGTCCACGTCGACATAACATATCCTAGGTCGCTCTCGCAATAAACAAAGCATTCGCTATCCCATCACGGATCGTATTCAAGGAAACCTCACTCTCCTCTTCTGGAACGTCATCTCCTTGTGCTTGTGTCGCTGCTTCTCCCGCTTCAGGCATGTAGTCCTCATCTTCATCACATTTATCGAACTCCTCATCCCGTAATTTGCTGTCACAGATAAAATTGTGTAACGCCATGCAAGCAATAATGATATGCTTCTGCCTACGCAGTGGGAAACTTGGCATAGCCTTCAATATGCACCACTTTTGATTCAGGACCCCAAATGCGCGCTCAATGACATTGCGAAGGGATGAATGCAGAAAATTGAATATCTCAAACTTTCCTTGAGGTGCTGATACTACTTCTAATGACATATAGGACCAGAGAGCAATGATGATGACAAATGGACCGGGGTTCCCAGCTATCTACACTAGTGGTAACTCTCCAAACAAATAACAGGTGTTGGGTGAACAAATTACAGTTGGGCAATTGATAATTGTAAGGGCATGACAATGCATGCTTATGATAAGATAAGGTTTACTGTAGTATTTAATTGGGCATTACGACAAGGTACACAGACCGCTATCCAGCATGCATCTGTGCCTAAATAATCCACCTTCCGGTTAGCATCCGCACCCCTTCCAGTATTAAGTTGCAAACAACAGATTATTGCATTAAGTATTGTGCATAATGTAAACAACACATTCATCCTTAGACAAAGCATTGCTGTTTTACCCCTAGTGGCAACAACACATCTACAACCTTAGAACTTGCTGTCACTATCCCAGGTTAAATAGAGGCTGAACCCAACTATCTAGCATAAATACTCCCTCTTGGAGATACAAGCAACTACTTGATCAGGGTAACCACAAGTACCGGAGAGCATGCAAGATCTTAAATAAACAATAGTATGATAATATGATGAACAATCTGATCATAATGTAACAATTCATCGGATCCCAACAAACACAACACCAATTACATCATATGGATCTCAATCATGTAAGGCAGCTCATGAGATCATTGTATTGAAGTACATGGGAGAGAGTACCAACTAGCTACAGCCAAGAACCCGTAGTCCATGGGGGAACTACTCACAAACCATCATGGAGTCGAAGTGGAGGCGGTGGAGTCGATGGAGATGGCTCCGGGGGTCAATCCCCGTCCCGGCAGGGTGCCAGAACAGGAACTTCTGACCCCCGAAACGAGGTCTCGCGATGGCGACGGCGCTGCGGAAGTCTTTCTGGAGTATTAGATATATATTTAGGGTTTTCGCGTCGGGGTGACTAAATAGGCGAAGGGGCAACGTCGGAGGTCCTGGGCTCCCTCCTCACCTCCCGGCGCGCCTGTGGGCCCAGCCGCCCCAAGAGGTGGTTTGGAGGCCGTGGGCCTCCCCCTGGCTTGCCCTTCTGGCTCCGTGTGTCCCTCGGAAAAATAGGAGGTTTGGCTTTTGTTTCGTCGAATTCCGAGAATATTGCCCGAACAGCTTTTCTGGAACCAAAAACAGCAGAAAACAGGAACTGGCACTGTGGCATCTTGTTAATAGGTTAGTCCCAGAAAATGTATAATAATGATATATAATGCATATAAAACATGTGACAATGATACATAAAACAAGCATGAAACATCAGAAATTATAGATACGTTGGAGACGTATCAAGCATCCCCAAGCTTAGTTCCTACTCGTCCTCGAGTAGGTAAACGATAAAAAGAAAATAATTTCTGAAGTGACATGCTACCAACATAATCTTGATCCAATAATAATGTAAGGCATGTGAGCTGAGATCAAATCATTCAAAGCAAATGTCTATAGTTGATATAAGAGATAATAAAGCAAGAGTCAAACAAGCTAAAAGTTTTCATGAATTATCGCTTTAAAGACATGAAACCGTACAAGGTTCATTAAAGATGGTTTAAGTATCCAGCGTAGAAGTTCTATCCTTCAATCCAAGCATCAAGCAAATTTTCATAACACAGAAGGATTCAGCCAAGTAAACATAAACATGAACGTCATGAATCAACTGTTTCGAAGTCTACTCAACCGGTGAGCGCAAGCATTTGGTATTGGCACCAGGATGTTATGGCAAAGAGAACATTAATGGGGGTTTGGAAGGCCAATGGAAGAAAGTCTCACAAAGCTATAAGTGATCATTAGACAAGAGGAAGTCTTATAATCGAAGCTATGTAAGGAGTAGTGATTGCCATGCAACGGATGCACATAGAGCTATATGTGTATGAAAGCTCTCCAATGGAACTAGTGGGGGTGCATCCAACTTGGTTGCTCATGAAGACCTAGAGCACTTTTGAGGAAGCTCATCATTGGAATATACAACCCAAGTTCTATAGTGTAAATTCCCCACATAGTTATACTAGTAGAACATGAAAACTCTCTCACATGGAGTATAGGTGCTAAACACGAGCACAAATGATGACTATGAATACTGCAGGTGCTGAAACATGAGCACAAGTGTGGATAAAGGATAGTAATGTTGCCCCCTTTTTCTTTATTCTTTTTTTTTTTTTTTCCTTTTTTCTATTTTTTTTTCTTTTTCTGTTTCTCTTTTCGATGGCCACATAGCACTTTTCACTTTCAGGGGCAACATTCTAATATGACAACACACTTTTTGGTACATATAACTCATAACGAACAAGACATGATGTATGAAACTGTATGCCTCTGCCAGTGTAGCAGGATATGCAATGATCTAGCGTAACATGGGTAAACCACACATCAGCTGTATAGAATCATGCAAAGCAATATATAAGTGATGAATGACAACAAGTCATGTAATGTAAATGGAAGTTGCATGGCAATATATCTCGGAACAGCTATGGAAATGCTGTGGTAGGTAGGTATGGTGGTTGTTTTGAGGAAGATGTATAGGCTTATGTGTAGGAGAACAAGAGAAGTCCTCCCACGGGTTGGATGTACCGGCGAAGTATGCACAACTCTCAATGTGAGCAGAAGGCAATGCACAGCACCGAAGAGGCTAGCAAATTTGGATGGTGGAAGTGCCAAAAACCGTAGCTTAACATTAGTCAAAAAGAACTCACAAGTTTATTGCAAACAACTAGCAGGTTCAACATTAAGAGCATGATTAAAATTCACTCCAAGAAGGGCCGTTCACGGCGGCACAAGTACCCCGTTAGATCCCTCGACCTTCAGCACAACTTAGTTATTACAATGAACTTTCAGACATGGAAAGCTATCAAGTCCAACTACACCTTCAACAATTTTAGAGTTTGTAGTACGGTACAAGCTTAAAGACAACAATCCACTAATGATTTTAACTTAATTAACCAGCAAGCTTTACCATCTAAATACCTCAAAACGTTTGCAAAGAATCAGATTATCAAAGTTCAATGATCTACAAGATTATGCAAGTTTTTCATTATACCACTACCACATGCAAAAATTTCTGGACCAACACATCAACCAAGCAACTCTCCAAATAAATATAAGTGAAGCAAGAAGTACTTTCTATAAAATAACTAATAGCTCTGAACAAGAGATACATGAAAACCAAGAGCTAGAAGCTAAACAGTGCGAAAATGAATACTCAACAATATAAGTGAAGAATAGGAGTATTCAAATGAAAAAGCGGAGCGTGTCTCTCTCCCAAACAAGATAGATAGGATCCGACATTGATATGATCAGAAAAAAACTAAAATAAACACAAGACGCTCCAAGAACAGCACATATGATGTGACCGAATTAAAATATAGTTTCACTAGAGATGACCTGATAAGTTGATGATGAAGAAGGGGATGCCTTGGGCATCCCCAAGCTTAGATGCTTGAGTCTTCTTGAAATATGCTTGGGTGACCACGGGGGCATCCCCAAGCTTAGGCTCTTCACTCTTCTTGATCACAATATCATCCTTCTCTCTTGACCCTTGAAAACTTCTGCCACACCAAACTTCTCATAAACTTCATTAGAGGGGTTAGTACTCAAAAACATTAATCCACTTTGGTTCTGTAGTGACACATTGCAATACTCAATAAAACATTAGCTACAGCCCTCCACGTCTAGAAAGCCTTACTTAAAGTCCACAAGAGACAATGCAAAAAACAGAGACAGAATCTGTCAAAACAGAACAGCCAGTAAAGACGAATTTTTTCGAGGTACTTCCGTTGCTCAAATCGGAAAAAGTGAAGTAATGAAAGATGCGTACATATAGGATCATGCGTGATTTTTTAGAATTTTTCAATTTTTCTGGAAAAAGCTCAAATTCGTGACAGCAAAAATCTGTCCCTGCGCAGAAATCCAAATCTAGCATCATCTAATCATTAAGGCTCTTCTTGGCACAACAATGCAATAAAATAAAGATACAAAGGAGTTGTTACAGAAGTAAGCAAGCTCCTTGACTCAAAAAGCAAAAGAAAAATTACAGAAATAAACATGGGTTGTCTCCCAAGAGCGCTTTTCTTTAATGCCTTTTAGCTAGGCTTGATAGTTTTAATGATGCTCTCATGAAAATAGAAAATGAAGCAAAAGGAGCATCAAGAAGCAAATTCAAAACACATTTAAGTCTAACCCACTTCCTATGCATAGGAAACTTGTACACAAATAAATTCATATAGAACAAAGTGACAAGCATAGGAAGATAAAACAAGAGTAACTTCAAAAGTTTCAGCATATAGAGAGGTGTTTTAGTACCATGAAAATTTCTACAACCATATTTTCCTCTCTCATAATAATTTTCAGTAGCATCATGAATAAACTCAACAATATAACTATCACACAAAGCATGCTTTTCATGATCTACAAACACATATTTTTATCAAGCTCATAAATAGTGGGATTAAAATTTCGAACCCACATGTAACAATTTTATAACAAGATGATTGATCAATCTCACAAATATGGGACTACTAGATAAAGTCAAGACTTCTCCAATCCCATTTTCATTAGTGGTACAGTTAATATTATCAAGTAACATAGGACCATCATCTAGAGCTTTATCATAAACATTTTCTAAGCAAAACTCTTTAGTACCATGCATTTCGATATCAGCCACAAATAAAGGATTATCATAAGATTTTCAAATAGCATGGATTATCATAATAACAGTAGCATAATTATTTCACAAGTTTTACTCATAGGAAAAATTTCAAGAGAATCAACAGGAACATAACATTCATCCTCCTTGGGTAAGCATGGAGGGCAATCAAATAATGTAAGAGATGAAGAGTTACTCTCATTAGAAGGTAGGCATGGGTAGCTAATCCATTCTTCCTCCTTTTGTTCATCACTCTCCTCCTCTTTTTCATCTAATGAGCTTTCAGGTTCAGCAATTTCTTCTTCCACAGGTTCCTGCAAATTGTGAGTGCATTCTTGTGCATTAATGAGTCTCTCTTTGTAATCAACGATATAAGGATTATTGCTGTAATGTTCTATGCAATAATCAAGGATAGAAGAGACATAATCTTTAAGGTCCTTACAAGCAATACAAGTTTCATAATTTTTAGCCATGAAAGATTCTATCTCAGAGGCTCCCATAAATAAAACAAATTGTTCTACTTCTTCGAACCCAAGATGAATATAGTTATTCCAATGATAGTTCACAATTAAAACTTCTTCACTAAAGCCACATTGGAATTTAAGATGTTTAGTATCCTGTTTAGAGCAACAGTTTATATCATGGCGTTTAAGCAAGATATTAGCAATTGTATTCAACTTTTCTAACACAGCACTCATGACTTCACCCTTTTTTGATTCTCTATACTTCATATATAATTCTATAGCTCCATATAGGTTGTGGGTTCTTCCATAACAACAGTTTTTAGTTTTTCGGTTTTTCAAATTTTTATGGATTTTCGAATTTATAAGAAAAATAAAACAAGACAAAAATAAACTAAACAAAAATAAACTAAGCACAAATAAACTAGACAAAACAAAATAAAATAAAAACAGAGAGAGAGGTAGAGTGTACTCCCCAGGTGAACTTATGAGTAGAGCTATGCTCCCCGGCAACGGCGCCAGAAAATAGTTGATACTACTTCTAATGACATATAGGACCAGAGAGCAATGATGATGACAAATGGACCGGGGTTCCCAGCTATCTACACTAGTGGTAACTCTCCAAACAAATAACAGGTGTTGGGTGAACAAATTACAGTTGGGCAATTGATAATTGTAAGGGCATGACAATGCATGCTTATGATAAGATAAGGTTTACTGTAGTATTTAATTGGGCATTACGACAAGGTACACAGACCGCTATCCAGCATGCATCTGTGCCTAAATAATCCACCTTCCGTTAGCATCCGCACCCCTTCCAGTATTAAGTTGCAAACAACAGATTATTGCATTAAGTATTGTGCATAATGTAAACAACACATTCATCCTTAGACAAAGCATTGCTGTTTTACCCCTAGTGGCAACAACACATCTACAACCTTAGAACTTGCTGTCACTATCCCAGGTTAAATAGAGGCTGAACCCAACTATCTAGCATAAATACTCCCTCTTGGAGATACAAGCAACTACTTGATCAGGGTAACCACAAGTACCGGAGAGCATGCAAGATCTTAAATAAACAATAGTATGATAATATGATGAACAATCTGATCATAATGTAACAATTCATCGGATCCCAACAAACACAACACCAATTACATCATATGGATCTCAATCATGTAAGGCAGCTCATGAGATCATTGTATTGAAGTACATGGGAGAGAGAGTACCAACTAGCTACAGCCAAGAACCCGTAGTCCATGGGGAACTACTCACAAACCATCATGGAGTCAAAGTGGAGGCGGTGGAGTCGATGGAGATGGCTCCGGGGGTCAATCCCCGTCCCGGCAGGGTGCCAGAACAGGAACTTCTGACCCCTGAAACGAGGTCTCGCGATGGCGACGGCGCTGCGGAAGTCTTTCTGGAGTATTAGATGTATATTTAGGGTTTTCGCGTCGGGGTGACTAAATAGGCGAAGGGGCGATGTCGGCGGAGGTCCTGGGCTCCCTCCTCACCTCCCGGCGCGCCTGTGGGCCCAGCCGCCCCAAGAGGTGGTTTGGAGGCCGTGGGCCTCCCCCTGGCTTGCCCTTCTAGCTCCGTGTGTCCCTCGGAAAAATAGGAGGTTTGGCTTTTGTTTCGTCGAATTCCGAGAATATTGCCCGAACAGCTTTTCTGGAACCAAAAACAGCAGAAAACAGGAACTGGCACTGTGGCATCTTGTTAATAGGTTAGTCCCAGAAAATGTATAATAATGATATATAATGCATATAAAACATGTGACAATGATACATAAAACAAGCATGAAACATCAGAAATTATAGATACGTTGGAGACGTATCAGGTGCACGCTGCCGACGAATACGAAATTATGGTAGATGATATGTACTCCCTTTAAAAGGGGCAAGGTATCCCGTCCGGTTTGGATAACCGGAATCCACAAGATAGTATTTGTCTGAAAAAATACAAGTTAGCACCAAGAACAGAATAAAAGAGGCCACATGTACTGAACATTTCAAATAAAGAGACATCTCTGAAATAAAATGCTTGCATTTCCTTCCATTAGTTGGATCATTACATCTCTGAAATAAAATGCTCAAGTTAGCTACTTCCAACGAATTAACAAGACAAGATAAGAGATAAATGACTTTAATGTAACCATATTTTGCAGCTTACCGCAAGATGTTCTTTCCACCATCCTTCATCACACTCCATGGTATGGTTGTCATAATCCCATCCTAGTCCAGTTGCATCATGTTTCAGCTCCATAAAACATGTGTAACTTCTTTTCAGATTATCCCATTTGTTTTTAAGTTGCAAATACTCTAACTTTCTCCCAGATTTTTCTGCAAACTTAACTTCAAGGTTCTTCCACCCAACTTTATTCAGATGACCTAAAGGTCTGTGTCCAGCAAGAACCTCTTCTTTACAAAGGTCACAGAAATGCTTCAGATTTGCCTTATCCCATACAGCCTTCTCACCCATACTTCAACCACACAAAATTCAATTACTTCAGCTAATTTGCAACAAAATCATATGACAAATTACCACACACGGATGCATTCCAATAAAAGCCATGCAATCAAATCATATATGACAGATCCTATAGCACGGGAGAGGGAAGGAAGGAGATGGGAAGGAGGGAAAGGAGGGGAGGGAGGGAAATCGAACCTGTTGGAGGTTCCGTCGATCTCCGGCCGGGCGGTGCTGGAGGTTGACGATGCAGCGGCTGAACGGACCAGGCTATGGGGCGGGCTGGTGCTGCAGCTGCCTCCTTGTTAGGCGATGGGCCGGTGCCGGAGACGGAATGGGGCGGCGGAGGCGGATCGAAACCCTGCCGGCGCTCAGCCGGCAGACGGCGGGGGAGGAACCCTAGCCAGGGCGCTGTGGGAGTGCGAGGGGAAAAGAGTCACAGGGAGAGAGAGAGAGAGAGAGAGAGGATGAAGGAGAGAAAAAAAATCTAAACCGGGTAGTTTCCACTTACCAGTGTCATGGCGGGTAATTTCCAAGTTTTTCCCTAGACGCAACGCACTGAAATCTGGGGGTAAGGCCGATTCTATTTTACACTGCGAAAATCTGATGCGTTGTGGAATCTGTGAAGGTAGAAAAACGCCTTTGGTTGCGATTCTAGCTTTTGGGTAGAGAATCTGGCTCAAAAATCTGAACCAAACACACCCTTAGATTTTAAAAAATGTTTCAGATTTCAAAATGTTCATTTTTAAAACGGGTACAATTTTAAAAATATATTTATTTTTACAAATGGTTTAGATTTAAAAAATGTTCATTTTTCAAAATGGTTCAGATTTATAAAAAATGTTTTAGATTTTTTTAAAATGTTCATTTTTAAATGTTTTCAGATTTTCAAAACCAGATTTAAAAATATCAAACATCATTCAGAAAATAGAAAAATAAATAAATAATAAATTAAAAAACAAGAAAGAAAAACAAATCTTATCTATTCATAGGCCGAACCAAAGTCGGCCCAAAGGGAGTGCTGGCGACCACGTGGGCGACCCGAGCGCTCACGCTAGCTAAGAGCGAGACATAGGGCGACTTGTGGGGAGGTCGATCCAACGACCTTGTATTTTATAGTTTTTGCATGTTTATTTTTCGTGAACTTGTAACTAATTTTCATTCATGTTTGCAATATTGTTGAAGTCTTAGCACCCCATGAATAGGGGATGATTCATATTCAATGATATATATAATAAGTGTCAGCTTTTTACTTATATGAGTAAATTTCAGCTCATGGTAATTTTATTAGATGTAAGAATTAGGCCGAATTTTACAATACTTCTTACTTTTTTTATAACTACGACATCTTTTACATCATTAGTGATAATATAATAAGTGTAAGATTTTTACTTATATGAGTTAAACTATTTAGTTTGATTAGCAAATAAAAATATAATAATGATAATAATATTACATAAGCATCGAATGAGTAGAAAGTAGAGGTGGAACACTCACCACAAGTTTTGGATTGTTCATACTCAGCTTTGAAGTCGATCCTTGGTGTGCTCACTTTATATATATTTAATGGTATCTAAGCATGCTTAGTTTAATGGTCTTAGCACATTGTGTCATCGGCAAATAACATTGTTCGAAATCGTGAGAGGAAACAAAAGCGTCTGTTCAAAGTATTGAACTTTAAGAGGATATGAAAAACGCTATTACCATTCATTCGGTTGAAATGAATAGCTTACTTTATGAATCTGATTTAATTCACTAATCAATTACCCAGTAAAATTTTGTGCAAGCCTCTTTAGTCAAACGGTTTAAGGAGTGTGTCCTTGCACTCATGTGTAGTTATATATCTTCTATAAATATTGTATCACTGCAATGGCCTCAGTTATTGTAGTGAATCACGCTTCATGAACATATTAACCATGTTGTTGCAGCTGCGAACTTGTTCGGGGGTGAGCAAGAGTCGAAACTTGAGGTTGCTCACGAGTGCATTTTTCATTTTTGCCTTGTAGAGATAGGGTTTTAGTATTTTACCGCGCTACATTTTTTGTGAAAATGTGTTGATTGGAAGCCATAAACACATAAGGATGAGGTTGAGAACCAACTAAGAGAAGAAATAAAAAAATCGAGGATCGGTCGTGATGAAGAGTACATCTTATACGCCTTCGTTTAATTTTGTGCTAAATATGGAATTCTCTATCCCGTTCATACATGTAGGGCTGTACAAAACAGAGTTTCCATTTGATACCATGCCACGAGAATAGTCATGGGATTCATGCATGTTTCGAAACACTTTGGATACGCGGGTATCCATGCCATTCAACACTACAAGTATTAGATATCTGTTATCTGATTTTGCGCTTCATCCAATGGCGGCCTAGATCCCATGAGGAAGTTTTGGTACCACTTTGCGGACATTTTTGGAGTCCTCTTCTGTGTTTGGAAATCCACATGGTACATCCCGAACTTTACAGTGAAACCGAAAGTCCACTCGAAGTTGTCCATGAGACTCCAAACAAAGTAGCCGCGCACGTTTGCTCCTCCCCTATAAGCATGCCAACCAGTCCAATATTTATAGAGTTGTTGCATGGTTTATTTTTTTATGTCACTGGTAAAAGATGTAACACGCATGAAGAATATGCGTCGTGTTTTGTGCATGTCACCTTACTGCTGAGGAGATACCCGAGAGATAGCCCTGAAGGTAGTTCACTCTTCCGTAGTCATTAATCAAGTCTTCCATACTATTATTGCTGTATTGCGAGTAGCCTGAAACAAAGAAGATGGTATGTTGACACATGATCAATTGCAACATAAGAAAAATAGGAGGGACTAGGAATGTGGAGGAGTCTACTGAAAGCATTCTGAAATTTTGTTGTCGTTGCTACTCACCGTTCTCAGTAACATATACAGGTGTGTTCTCGTATCTTTGATTAACATACTTTATGATCTTCTCCATGCCTTCGGGAACGTCATAGAAACCAACGAATGCGGTCTGGAAGGTTTATCCCACCAAACACGTCACAAAAAAGAACAAGATGACATGAATATTGATATATTGGAGAAACAACTCTTACTGGTTTCCCAATTCGTACGCCATCTCTTTCACCCGTAGCAAGTACCAGTGCATTCCCCTCGTAAGTGTTTAGGTCGCACGGAGAAGAGATGCAATCCTTTGCATAAATTGCGGTGTAATGGTTTATCCCGACAAAATCAGCCTTGTTTTGCAGTAACCTCTTCTCTGCCGGGGTGAACTTTGGTAAGTTTGATGATAGCATCTCACACATTTCTTTAGGATATTCACCAAAGAATATCGGATCCAAGAACCTGTAGGAGGAAAAGTAGACATTAAAAACATTCGTGGTATTTCCCCCTCCGTTGCATATTAACTGGGTGAAGTTTCTTTTTTCCAAGCAGGAATTAAAATGGCATACCAGTGTATCTCAAAAGACAATGCACGCTGTGCCGCCAGAATATCCTCCGTGGTATTAGTCAGCGGCTCATAAAATTTCATCGCAATCACAATCCCGATCGAGCCGCCTTGCTTCGCCTAAGACGTAAACGCACGGATCAAAACGGGTAAAACAAAGACTACTCTGCACCTCAGATGCTCTGCTTCATGCTTAGCCAGGGTTTTGCTACCTGATAGTTCCTCTTGTAGTTGTCGACGGCGGCGGCGTGAGACATGATGATGTTGTGAGCGGCGACGTATGGTTCCCGGTGGGAGTTGCCGCTGTTGCAGGTCCCGAACGGCGCGGAGCAGTGGTTGGGAGGGTACTGGCCGAGCATGTAGGCGAACTTGGTGAACAGGTTGGGCTCGTTGAACGTCGTCCAGAACTTGACTCGGTCGCCGAACGCCGCGAAGCACACGTCCGCGTAGTAGGCGAACTCCTCCCTGATCCCGGCGCCCAGCCAGCTGCGGTACCGGGTCTCCAGCTCGTGCGGCAGATCGAAGTGCTGCAGCGTCACAAATGGCTCTATCCCTGCTCGACATTGTTGTTTTCTGAACGCTTAGGATTGCTGAAAGGCTAGCTCTTCGTTGAAGATTATTAGGTTGGAATTTTAGTTCGGAGGTGTGGCGTGTGAGAGTAGACTGAATACCTTTCTGCAGGAGGGCGGCGATCAGGCGGTCGTAGAAGGCTATTCCAGCTGAGTTAACGCCTCCGTACCGGCCTCCTGCGAGGATTAATTCGACGACATTTTGATTGTCTAAGGAGCTGAACGGTGAATCTAATCAAACAGAAAAACACTGATGTGCATGTGTATGAATTGTTCTTGGCATACTTGGCAGGATTCTCGCCCATGAAATCGAGAATCTGTAGGAGTTGACGCCCAGGTTATGCATGATGTCCACATCTTCCTGTGTTCAGAGCAGTGTTGGTATTACGTCGGTCGGAACAATTAATAATTTAAGATGCGCCATGGTTAGTGCTAGTGATTGTCAGTTTGCTGATTCTGTACCATGTACCGGTGGTAGTGATCATCCGTTACGTCCCCGTTCAGTCCATCCATGATGTCCCTAGCTGCAGCGAAGCAAGTTTTTTTCTTAGACAAAAGCAGAGTGAGTTCTTTCTGTAGAGAGCATGGAGGAGAACAGCATGTGAACACTGCTAGACGGTAATAATACAGTGTACAAGGATAAAGCACAAAAGCTTGAGGAGATTACTTTAGACGGAAGGCTTAAGAAGAGCCTGGATTTAAATTAATTAAGCCATCACCAACAGAGTACAAAGTGAGGAGAATACTATATGGAACAAATTATACTGTGCGACAAGAGGATCAGTTCCTAAAACACTCTGAGAACAATGCTTTTTATGATTATATTATGCAAATATGAAAAAACATATATGGGCCACCCAAATACTAAATACCCCCTTGACAAAAGAATATATACCCAAAAAAAGCCCGAGGGCACAACCTTGCTTCTGCAGCCCCTGCGTAAACAACAACAAAAATGGTGCGGCCGGCCTCTGAATCTTTTTATTGACCGCCTTTGGATCCCACTACTCTTCTGAAGGTTTCTGGACAAAACCGAATCTTTCAAGGCTAGCTTTTCTTTGGACACTTAGCTGTAACAGGAAACGGCTTATGTCCCTATCCTGGCGTTGATTTACTAGACTTGGTAATAACGTAATCTAGCTGCATGCGCGATGAGCAGGCATGGTAAATTCATTAACAGAGCACCCATGCAATCCAGCTTTGGGGAACCTGAATTTAGCAGGGAGGGGAGAATCGCGGAGGTTTTTCAGCTCTGTCCTCAACGCATGGACCAGATAAAGACGACGAACTAGGAAACCATGCGGAGATATGACTTACACCGTGTGTGGGTGAAGACATCCCAGTTGCTGAGACCCTTGCCGTCCTCCATGTACGCGCCCTCAATCTGAGACGCAGAAATCACTCATGGCGTGTTGAGAACGAATGGCAGAAAGCACTCTGAAAGTCTGAAGCCAAGGTCTGTATGTACACCAACCAACCTGGTAAGCGGACGTCGCGGCGCCGAAGAGGAATCCGTCGGGGAACTCGGCGCGGTCGAGGCCACGAGCTGACGGCGCGAGGATCGCCAGCAACGCCAGCAGCACGGTGGCTGTGCCCGTCGCCGCGCCCATTTCTGTTCTGCTTCCCTGCAAGCTCAAGGCAGGCAGCTACAAGCTTTTAGCTGGGCACTGCTAGGCGTCCCCCGGACGATAGGAAACATCCATCCTCCGCCTCCTAAACCGTACGATCGTTGCACATCGAGCCGTCCGATCTGGATTGGACCACCTGAGCCCGCATGCGTTGATCCCGTGCGCGTATCCTGGGCCACAGAAATATCTCATCCACACGCACGCACGTGGACATGACGAGCAATACTGGGAGGAAAAATTCCCCGCAAATCCCGTGTCCTCGACACCGCTCCTCACAGCAGCACCACCGTCGCCGGTCGCAACTTCCGCCGGCGCAGCTTTAGAAGTCGCCGTTCGTAGCTCCGCCGTCGCGGCTTCTAAGGTCGCCGTTCGCAGCTTCCGTCGTCGCCGTTCGCAGCTCCGCCGTCGCAGCTTCCGTCGTCGCCGTTCACACCTCCGCCGTCGCGGCTTCTAAGGTCGCCGTTCGCAGTTCCGCCGTCGCGGCTAAGGTCACCGTTCGCCGTCGTCGCCGTTCGCAGTTCCGCCGTCGCGGCTAAGGTCACCGTTCGCCGTCGTCGCCGTTCGCAGCTTCCGCCATGGCTGCTGGCAGCAGTAGCCATCCGGCTTGACCTTGTAGCACGAACGACCATTGT
Source organism: Poa pratensis (assembly GCA_947311845.1). Classification (NCBI taxonomy): domain Eukaryota; kingdom Viridiplantae; phylum Streptophyta; class Magnoliopsida; order Poales; family Poaceae; genus Poa; species Poa pratensis. Next base: position 30,407,662 of record CAMZMU010000053.1, on the reverse strand, counting down.
AGCAGTGGTGGCCGATGTTCGCATCTGGCGTTTGCATCCGTGGCTCCGGCGACCACGGCCAGCAGCACCGATATTGCTCACAGCGGTCATCCTTGTAGCAACGCTGTTCGCCCGAGGGCAGCACCATCGGTCGCTCCTTGCAGTAACACCACTCACCGACGGCAGCACCAGTGCACCACCGCACCCTGGTCGATAGCAGCGCCCTCCACCTACGGTAGCACCGCCTCCCACCTACACTAGCACCGCCGCCCTCGGCTGATAGCAGAGCTTCCCACCTACGACAGCATCGTCGCTCACTGACGGCAGCACCGCCGCCCCCGTCCGGTAGCAGCGCTCCCCACCTACGGCAGCATCGTCGGCTCGTCAATAGCAACGGGCGCGTCATCGGTAGCATCACCGTGTGTCGTCGATAGCAACGGGCGCGTCATCGGTAGCATCACCGTGTGTCGTCGGTAGCAACACCGCGAGAAGTCGGTAGCATCCGCTTGCACCATTGTCGGATCTGTCGATAGCATCGTAGGCTGGTCAGTAGCAACGGCGCACGCCATCAATAGCATCGCCGCGTGCCGTCGGTAGCAACACCGTGCGCCGATAGCATTGTCGCCTCGCAGCACCTAACCTTTGCTTGTGGTAGCACCAAAGAGCACACCGGACATCTCATAACAACAAATATTTTGCTACAACCCTTTTCAAAATTTGCACCACACTGAAAATTTGCAACATCGGGTAAAGAAAAAGTTGTAGCATGTGAAAAAAAGAAATTTGCTATAACAATTATGTCAACTTGCATAAAAAGAGGAATTTTTTTGCTACAAATCTTTTAGAAATTTGCATCACGTTAAAAAAAATTACATCGTCTGAGAGGACAATTGCTACAATCATTCTGTGAATTTGCCTCAAAGGAGAAATAATATTGCTACAAACCTTACAAAAATTTGCACCACATATAGCAGAAATATTTAATTGCTACAATCATTCGGCTGCGAGGGGAGACGAGGCGCACAACGCGAGCGGAGCACCAGGAAGGCGCTGGCGTCGCCGGCCCTGTTGCTCGGCGGAGAGGAAGACGAGGCAGCGTTCGGTGCAGGTAGAGCCTGGCGCACACGGCGGGAGGTTGGGGCAGAAGGTCCGCGGCGGGGCCCCTAGGCCAGGGCGGCGGCGGCGTGGAGCCTCGTCGAGGGCGGCGGTTGGGCGGAGAATTTTGTACGAAGCAAAAAACGAGTTGTTTGTAACAAGAATTTTGTACTATTGTAGCTAGAAGTTCAATTTTCTCTCAAATCGCACAAAATGCTTCTACGGAGAAAAAGTTTCATTCGTAGCAATTTTTTTGGTTTGCTCGTAGCAAATGCTTCTATGGAGAAAAAAGTTTTATTCGTAGCATCGTCAGCTCACACTATCCTAGATGCCTTTACGGAGCAAACCACGCGCCGTCAGTAACATCGCTACGTGCCGTCGGAAGAACCGTCGCGCGCACTCGGCAGCATCGCCGGCTCGTCGGTACCAATGACATGCGCCGTCAGTAGCATCGCCGGCTCGTAGCATTGCTGAATACCGTTGGTAGCATCGTCGGCTCGTCGGTAGCAATGACATGCGCCGTCGGTAGCATCGTCGGCTTATCGGTAGCATCGCCGGCTCGTCGGTAGCATCCGCTCGTAGCATTGCCGAATACCGTCGGTAGCATCGTCGGCTCGTCAGTAGCAACGACGCGCGCCATCGGTAGTATCACCACGTGGTCGATAGCAACACCGCACGTCGGTAGCATCGTCGGCTGGTCGGTAGCAATGTCATGCGCCATCAGTAGCAACACCGGACACGTTGTCAGCGAAACTATAAAACCGTTGTAGCAAAAATAAATTGTGCTGTTGTAGCAAAAACGACTTCGTCAGAGACATCACCGGAGACCGTGTAGCAACAAAATTATACTATTGTAGCAAAATAACAAAACTTTGGTAGCAAAAATTTCGTGCTGTTGCAAAATCCAACGCCGCAGGTAGCACCGCCGCGAGCCGCATGTAGCAAATCCCTACGACGTACGTAGCAAAACTCGACGCCGGTTGTAGTACCACCTCACCAACGCCGGTGACCTCTGCTGCCCACCGCATGTAGCATTTGGGGGTTAGTCTTTGCATCATCCGCGGCCATGGCATGAGCGAAGCAGACATGGCCATGGCGTCCTCCTCCCCGCTCCAGTAGCCCGAGCGCTGCCGCTGCCTCCCCGCCACCTCCTCCGCATGCTACATCAGAGGTGGAGCATGGTGGACGAGCGCCGGCGGGCAGAGGCTCAGAAACAAGAGGATGCCATCCGTGAATGGCGTCGACGGGGCGCCCACGGAACGCTGCCGGCATCGAGCGGAGGAGCGGCCAAGGAGAGCCGTGGCGCCGCGAGGCTGTCGGCCGAGTGAGGAGCAGCGGAGGTGTGTGCGTGAGAGAGAGGGCAGCGAGAGGTTGAGGTGAGGTCGGCCGGCGTCGAGCGGAGGAAGCGGCCGAGGAGAGCCGTGGCGCGGCGGGGCCGTCGGGCGAGAGAAGAGCGGCGCCGGCGTCGGACAGTGGCGCGGTCGGGCCGTCATGCTCGGGCTCCGCAGCAGCGAGGTGGACCCTCGCAGCAGCAGAGCACCACAGCACCGCCGCGCCAGGGACCCTCGCAGCACACGCCGCCATGGAGGTGAGAGCGCGTGGCCGAAGGGCAACACGCGCGCGGTGCTGAGACCGTGTCGGGCGCGCGCGGCCTGGAGGTAACCAGGGGCTGAGCCTCGGGAGCGGAGAAAGGGGAGGGACTCTGGCGAAGCGGTGGCTGGAGAAGGTGGGCGTCGCGGCGGCGCACGGTGTCCCTGGTGGCTGTCATGTGTTTTCTCGGTGGGGAAGAAGAGTCAAAGGGAAAGACTAGAAAGGAAACAGGTGGTCGTGAGAAGGATAAGGTAGCTGGCGAGGGACACGTGTCGTCTCGACGACCCGGAGGATCGTTGCGTTGGATCTCCGGGGGAATAGTAGGCTTTTCCCTTTTAGCTAGTAACGCCTCTCCGTTTTGCGGAGCGCCTGCAGACTGCAGAGCCCTCGCCTAGCTTGCTCGCTCGCGGCACACTTGTAATTAAAGGCAAGAGCTTTGGTGGCAAAGTATACGTGTAGTGGGTCCTTTCAGAATTGATTCGGTTTAATTTATTTTTACGCAATTTGGTTTAATGTTTCTTAGGCGACGCCGCGACGGTGTTGGCTAGCTTTCACCCACCAGTGCTCGTCGTATCACTGTAGCGTGTGCAGACTGTAGATAACCGGCTGTGTGTGCTTGCCTGATTTTAAGCGTCTACTGATTTTTTTTTTTTAAAGAAGCGGTTTATACCTGTCAAACTAAGTACAAATTTAGTGGAAGTTAATGTTTTTCTAAGTGTGACAAATTTGAAGTTTCAATTTTTTTGAAAAAATATATAAATGTTGGAAATAACGTATTATACGGTTATGTACGGTGTCTGTGCTTTACTTTGGGCCATATGGAACACAAGAAATGATGTTATTTTTAACAATGCAAATCAATATTTTTTATGCAGGTTATTCCGCTGGCTATTCATTGGATCCGTTTGTGGTTTTACCTACAACCAACGAACAAGCGAGCCGTTCTGGATTCTGGGTGCAACCGGCTCATCTTGGTGGCACGGGAGCTATATACCCAGTGCAGCTGGCGTTTTGATCTTAGAATAACATGTTGATGCAGTGTCATAGCATGTTGTCTTTACTTTTTAGATGGTTGATCCATGTATCAACCTTGTGCGACCCATGATGTAATCCTTTGTAACACTTCAATCTTAATAAATTAATAAAGGCCGCATGCATCAATCGATGCAGAGGCCGGGACTGCCCCTTTTCTAAATAAATAAAAAAAATTAATTTTCAACCCGCAAAAATTTGTACTAGATCTGGACTACACAAAAATGACAAATCCTGAAAAATCTCAGGTCCACAATGTACTAGATCGGGACTACACAAAAATTTACATATACGGTTATGTAAATTCGAACACCGTTCACATCTCAGGTCCATAAATTTGTCATTTTCACACATACCACTATACAGAATGTTGCGCACTGATTTTTTGCACACTAATAGAAATAATCATTATCTACGTCTAAGATTTTTTCAGTATTTCTCGTGAGTTAGAAATGTCATGTTTAAACTGTTTTCAAAAAAAGCTCCATGGAGCCCGTTCTCCAAATTACCGCACTCCACAATGTTAGATTAAACCTAAATGTAAAGAAGATAGAAAAATACAATTATCGTCCTCTACGACAACCGTGGTTGTAAAAATTATGACCTCGCACATGAGAGGACCACATGGCCTTTACATACATCTAACACCTCTTGGATTTTTGTTTTTGACCCAAAGAGCCCCCTCGTTGATTTCATATAAAGAAACCGCTAGTTTTTACAAACAAAAATATAAAAGAAAGTAGTAAAATAAAAAGAAACAACAAAAGAAAATGGGATGGGGATGGTAGAAAACACATGCATGTGTTTTCCCTGTCCCCGCATCGACTCTAAAAGTACCAAAATTTTCAAGCAAGTAAACCAAAGGCACATGCGCTTGCTCTCAGGATTCAGAGCCAACATCTCAATAGGACCAAAAGGAACTCTAATTCATAATTCTCACCAAAGTAGTTGCCTAGCCGTGTAAAACACCTCCCTCAACATCATATGGATCTTCACTACATCTTCAAGCTTTTTTCGCCCTTGGTTTTTCTGCAAGATAACGCATCCGTTAAGCACAACAGAGACTATAAATCACAACAGCATGATCATATGGGAATATTTTGGGTCTTCCAAATGGTCCAGCAAACAGCTGCACTCCCACATAGCACAAGCTTTTGTTGGGTCTTTGGAAAGAGTTTAACCACCCATCTACCATATCCTCCACCCCAATGAGGTGGGGGAGGGGGGGGGGGGGGGGGTCTGTCTAAGCCAAGCACGCAGACCATTTTCTATATCAGTTTCGCCAATGATCACGGAAACAGCAGGTGATCAAACGTTTCATCATGACCACAAAATTGGCATTGTTGCCAATCCACCCTCTCTTAGCTAAATTATCCTTGGTCAGAACTATATTCTTTATCGTTAGCCACACAAAGACCTTTACTTTTAAGGTTATCTTTATCTTTCACATGAATCTGTATTGAAACACTCCATTAGACCTCAGCTTTGACACTGAATTGTCCAGTATTTCCAATGTTCCGTCTCACTCTATCAGGTTCATCAGCCAACTGCACTGCATCCAACATTTCTTTCATTATCTCATACTGGATGAGTAATTCTCCCCGTATAGTTCTTCTAAATCTAAGGCACCTCCATCTAATCCTCTTCATTATGCTCACTGTAATCTTCTTGTCAAAACATATATCGTAAAGCCTAGAGGATTGCTCCATATATAAGGGGTGAATTGTTCACCCAGCTATTCTCCGAGAACAAGGTTTTTTCTCCATTATTTATTGTTCTTTTAGCAAATTGCTGGAAGGTATGGTATCTGTTGGAATTATAGTGGTCAGAATTATATCTATTAGAAATAGTAGTTGGAGTGATGGTTACAAGACATCATCATCAAAATACAAGGGAGAGAACATGGAGATCTCTTCTACCGGAGACGGAAACAATATAGAGAAAAAGATCTTTTTGGCTGACTAGCTATAAGAAGATATGAAGGGCCCATTTTACCTGCTTGGTGCTATTAGACCTACTACCAATCACATGCATGATCATGTTCCACCAAAACAATTGATGTGCATTTATTTTTCTCCCAATAACTTTAATCACACATTTTAGATTGGGGAATCAGATTTTCCTCAAAGCTTTTCCGACCTCTGTCCGGAATTGTGAGTTTATGCGTCTGATGAATTTTTTTCCTCTAAAGATTTTTCCGAGCAGACTCGAGTTAAATATCACGGCGACGTACATAACCAATGTCAATTCGGGTACTACGTACTTTGTCCAAGGCTTCAAAACGTTTCTAGCTCCGCCGACCCTAGGCACTAGGCAAGCTTGTTTGTTGGTTGCTGCAAGGTTTCAGCGTGAAAAGGACATCTGAGGTGTGAAGGGGAGTAGATGAAAGAGACCGGAAAGTTCAGTCGACAAAGATTACACACAAACACATATTTTTGGATGATGTAGAGCACACAATCTTTGTACGATAATTGCGTATATATAACTAGAGGCTTAGGGCCTTTCGTCGCAAAAAAAGAAAAGAAAAACTCTGAATCTCCACTGCGTTTGACGCTAATCGCTCTGCGAGAGTGCGAGCAAGCTTGGTGATCCTCGCAGCGTCACGTGAAAAGGACATGTGGTGACGGGAAGGGGAATGTGATAGATGAACGGGAGATAATCGTAAGTGCTCCAAATGGTGCACGGCTATGCCTCGGCGGACTAGACTATGGCCGTTCTCCTCTAGACTATGGCAGCGTCGGGGTCCTCGATGGCTCCATCTCTAGCTAACCCTCCGGAGCGCCGGCGATGGAAGCAACCTGATCAGGACAGGTCGATCGTCGCCTCACCGGCTACGTAATCACGACACTGATTGCCGTGTGGCGAGTACTCCTATATGCAGCCGGCCGACGACATGTGCCATCGTGAGCTGGGGTTTCAGTGTCTCACCAAGTACATGCATGCAACGGAATAGCCGTGGCCGCAGCAACCACCGGAATCAGGAAGGAATCGGTTTATATATGGCCAAGGGGCCGATCGAGACGGATCGCAGTCTTGATGATTCATGGTGTGAACTGAATCAGATGGTTTGGGCTGTCAGTCTGATTGACATGTAAAAAGAGGCACGTGGCGGATGACCACGAAGTAAATCAGTGGTTGGTAGAAGCACGTCTTACTGGTAAGAATCAAGATCTATATATATAATGGTTTTTACTGATCGTATGCATGGTTAAAACATGAAAGCAACTAAGATGGACGAATCCGTTGCAGCTGATCGATCAACCTCGTAACTAGAAGGACCGTTGATTAAACCACGATTACCACAAGAAACTAATTCCTTGACTATTCAAATTTGGATTGGTATGGGCTAGTATGTTTCTTAGACGGCTCCTTTTCCTCCCTTTGTCGGGAAATCCCTTGCAGAAACTAATCTTACTTGTAGGGATCTACAGGAAGCGACTCAGCTAACGCTTAATCGATCTGTTCCTGGCATTACTTGTTCATTTGTAACATGTCCTCAATTATGATTTGTTCAAGTGGGGGACAAGAAATGCTCAAACCTAGACTCTAAATTGTGGATGATGCTATCATCTAAACTGTAAAATTGTCCATGACGCTATCAGGTCAGGTTATTTGCGGCGCCGGTGAACATATGAGATACGCCATGTAGAAGGTTCACCAACCAAAGACGGACAAAGCAGAGAAGATCGAAGAAGAGCTCTTAATTAATTAACATCCAGCTAGATTACGAGTGGACCAGGACAGCCGGAGAACGTCTCGCGCGCCGAGTCTCCATGCCCACGTGCTTGCTATAATTAAGAAGATATGATCGACAGATTTTGTACGCGCCATATAGGTTTGGCGACACGGCAAGCATACATTACTGACACCGATCCGACGTGTGTTGTTTTGGGTCATCGCCATGTACTCTTTTTCTATCAAGATTTACATGCGTGCTGCATGTACACAGCACGGCACAGGCGGCAAATACGCAAAAGTCGTGCTGGCTAATGTACGTTTTGCACCTCGAGTTAGATAAACGACACAAATGAAAAATGTTGTGAAGTTCCTCTTAATCAGAAAAGAGGGGTTTCAGAGTGTAATTCGTATGCTGTGATTGAGGGATCAAATTTGCAACTAACACTTGATTCCACATATACTATAATCCAATTTAATATTCGGAGTGACCATTGGATAATATTGGATGGCTAGATTCTTTGTGTTGAACCATACTTTTTACTTCTAAGAGTGGTATAGAAATAGAAAGAAAGAACGCCAAAACGGTAGTGGTGACAAGGAGCGGCTTATTATCTACTTCCACATCTTCCATCTCCTTCCCACACCGCTCTCTTCCAAGTAGCAGACCGCGCCACTGGAGTATCAGGTGTCATAAATTACGAGGAGCGCAATGAGGGGATTGTCTCCACTCTTCCAGTATGCTTGTTGCACTTCTTCACCTAGCGTGATGTGTCATATGCTTCCAATAGTTTGCTTGACGACCTCCCTACCTAGACGCGTAGTAACACCTTTGTCTCGATGCCCAATGGCGCCAACCTCTGCATTAGTGTCAATGTACATTAGGAGGTAGAGACAGTGGTTCTAGGATATACTCCCTCCGTTTTTAAATGTAAGATGTTTTACGTGTTACACATGTTGTCTAGATGCATACTAAAGTGAGTGAACATACACACTAAAACATGTCTAGATACATTTGTATATATATGAATGTGGACAAAGCTTAAAACATCTTATATTTAAAAACGGAGTGAGTAGATTTCATTATCAAAATTGCAAATAAAAAGAGTTACAAGATGCAATATTATAAGTTGAAATGTTTGAGGTGTTGTGTCCCAAATATATGGTTGAAAGTCGTTACTTCCTAGGTTGAAAGCTTGATCTGATGTATGTTGGGAGTATGTTAAAAGAGTTCAAGTTGAAATCTCGATGAACATGAGTTTAACATCACTCTCCTTTGGAAGATAAGAGTCATTGATTTTGACAATGGATTTGGTTGAAAGCCTGATCCAATTTGAATTGAAAGTCTGCCAAAACATTGGAGAGTTGATGTCTTGTTAAACGTGAGTTGAAAGTGTCTCTTTTGGAAGTTGAAAGCCATTGAATTTGATAGTGGAATGTTCAATACTTGATCCAATTTGAGTTGAAAATCTACAAAGTCAAGTTGAATTTTCTCTTTTGTGTGTAAAAAATTGTTGATATTTCATAGTTGAAAGCTTCTTGTTCAATGGTTGATTTTTTTTATCGCGAACAATCTTTTATATTTTGAGTTCAAATTTTAAGCTCACGTGATTCCCTTTTAATCATGGATATGCAAACACAACACTGATGCATAGGCGAAATGACGTAACCATGCACTCGGTGCACCCAAAATCATTTTATTTTATCCTAGAAGCCAGTATGAAAATATCTAGAAAACACTTGGCACGTACTCAAAACATATATCTACCGTAGGTCACAGATTTAAGTTATTAAATTTAAAAGAGAGTTGTGAACAAAATTCTCGCCGTGAATAGTACTGGGAGTAGTTATCTAAATTGGTATGCCAACTTTTAAAGAAAAAAAATCACATACATATCTTGCCTGCGACTTAATTATTTTCAGATTATATGTCGAATCTTCTAACTAGGCCAACGAATATCGGTTGCCCTGAAACACGGTGAGCGTAATAGCTGAATATGGAGAAATTCACGATGTTGGCAGTGGGTAGGGTATGGGCAGGGTAAACAAATACTATACCTATACCCTTATAGCTGGTGGGTACAAAACTATACCCATAACGTACACATGGATCTAGCTTAACCCGCACCCATACCCGATGAGTATCCTTACCCGCTGGGTACCCATTGGGTAGATCAACGGTGCAAAATATTTCATAACCTATCGAGCGCCGCCACATTATAGTCGTGTTCTCCTAATCTCTATTGACCCGTCGTCTGCCTGCCATGCTCCTACTTGCCACCTACCAGCCAGTGCGGAAGAAACAGACAAAGCAGTGGATCTAGAGGTGGAAGATGGAGGTCGGTGGTACATTTGCTGACTCCATGCCTTGTGGTGGCGGCGTAATGAGGAAGGTCGGTCGATCGAGAACTTTAGGGTGCACCCGACTCATGTCTTTATATCAAGATGGGTAGGGTTTTGGGTATACCCATGGGTTGACTATTTTCCATACCCTGCCCACATTTTCTCCAGTCTTTTTTTCTTCTGATGAGTGAAACCTTTTCCCTAGTCAAGCCAGCATTGTTGGAAGTGCCTGCATCGACACCTCTACATGGGCCTGCTTCGGCTGATATTTAGAGTGCGCACTAGTTCAGTTCCGTTTGAACCCAGTCTATGCACGCAATCGGGAAAGGCTGCAATCGGGCCATAGTAGGCTTTCGCTCGGCCCGCGCGGGAGGAAGACCGGTGCAACACTTGCCGGAAATATCAACGGCCGGAGCCGAGAGATATCCACTGGCCACTGGCCAGAGGCCACTGCCAATCTCCTCACCGACTGCCCGCCACTTCCGCGCTCGTCCTCCACCTCCACGACCATGATCATCACCACCGCTGCCTTCCCCTTCGTCTCCTCCTTCCACCGCCCACGCCTCAGGCCCTGCCCGCGCCACGCGTTCCACCTCCTTGTCCGGTCGGCCACATCCTCGTCGTCCTCGGGTGAGGAAGCGAGGTGGCTCCGCGAGGAGCAGCGGTGGCTGCGGGAGGAGCAGCGCTGGCTCCGCGAGGAGTCGCGGTGGCGCGCCGAGCGGGAGGCCCTCCTCTCCGAGATCACGGCGCTCCACCCGCGCCTTCGCGCGCTCGAGCCGCTCGCCGGCGCCACCACTCCAGTGCCTACGCCAGCGCCCGCGCCTAAGCCCAAGCCCACGGCACCTGTGCCCCCGCTTCCCGCACCCGCTGCGCGTGTTGCTCCGCCTCCGTCCAAGCCCGCGGCGCCGGTGCCTCCGCCGCCCGTGCCGGCGCCGGCGCCGGTGGTCGAGGTGAGGAAGGAGGTGGTTCTGGTCGAGGAGAAGGCGAAGGCGAAACCGAAGGCGGGGAGCGGCAGCGGCAAGAGGAGGGCGCTGAGGGTAGGGAGCGAAGGGGAGGAAGTGCGAGTGATGCAGGTGAGCCTCGTCGCGCACCTCTCGTTTTGGCTAGGATTCGCCATGCATGACCTGTGGTTCTCTTTGGGCCCAAAGTGACAGACGATTCAAAACTCCAAAGTGTACATATAATCTATGCTTGGCAATGCTCGGTTTCCACCAATTACCGTTTCAACTTCTGCAGTCTGCTGACACTCCACACTGTCAAGAAAACTGGCCGTGAACTGAAAACTGATGTGTACCTACGGTGCATCAGTACTGATTTATCTTTGTGTGAGCCATAACCCATATTGTTTGTGCGAAGATTAGTCGGTCGTATAAACCCAGCTGGACTGTACCTCATGTAGGAAGCACTGGAGAAGCTTGGTTTTTACTCGGGCGAAGAGGACACAGAGTTCTCCAGCTTTTCAACCGGCACGGAGCGAGCCGTGAAGACTTGGCAGGTCAATGCGCGCCATCACCATTTCATTCCTTGATCGAACGCGTATAGTTCCATTACTCCCATATAGGCTATAGCTGTGCCGAGTCGGTACAAACGTGCATGTATTTCCTGCTGCAGGCATCGATAGGGGCTACTGAGGATGGACTGATGACATCGGACCTACTCGAGAGGTTGTTTACAGGACATATTGGGGAGGATGTGAAGAAGGTAAGTTCAGCTACTGGCATTAACAACACTGCTAGTTCATCAAATGTGCTACGAGTAATAGTTGCATTGTATCCAACTGTACTAGGACTCCTCGCTTTGCAAGTACAGACATTTCAAGCGAGTATGCATCTGAGATTATATATTTTCATTCTGCCTGTAGGTAGGCATAAACGGGGCACTTGTTCCATCGGTAACTGAACCTGCAGAGATCCAACCAGCTGTGGTAAAAGAAGACTTCAACAAACACAGAGTGTATCTCCTTGGTGAAAACAGGTGGGAAGATCCATCCAGGCTGACCAAGAAGAATAAGCCAGTCAGTGGTGGTACTACAGCTTCAACAAAGCAGTGCATCACCTGTCGAGGTGAAGGCCACCTCCTGTGCCTAGGTACTGAAGTCACTGCTTCTTGCACTTCTGCATATATGAGTACATTTTTAGCTGCCAGTGTCAGGGACAGGATACTATACTTAAAATCTTCAGAACCATGGTATGCAAACTTCTCTTTTGCAAGTGGCAAGCAGATATATTAATCAAGGGAATTGGAATTCTAGCTAGATAGAATTCACTGGAATTTTTTCCAGTTTATCTCACTCTACATTGGTATGGACATCCTACCACCTCCAATGCACCGTTGGACCGACTTATCAGCTATAAAAGTTAACCTTCTGCAATGCACTAAAAATTATCCACAAAACTTCGTCTCCCATGTTTCGACTAACGATACGATCCTTGTTGCTTCCTGCAGAATGTGATGGGACGGGTGAGCCCAACATTGAACCACAGGTAACTAGTGTTCAAGTTGCAGAAATGCACCACACTATTAATTAAACCTTGTAATGTATACTCTAACATGCATTTAATTGTTAACTTCTTAAAATGCAGTTCATGGAGTGGGTTGGCGAAGATACAAAGTGCCCATACTGCGAAGGCCTTGGCTACACTATATGTGATGCCTGTGAAGGAACTAAAACAGTGAAAATTTAAGCAAAAGACTCGTGAGCAACATTCAGCCTTATTTGCGAACATCTATAGCAGTTCATATAGATGCTAGCTAACTATTCCAGTTTCCATGGAATACTTTTTGATATATACCCACATTGTCAGTGTTAGTACTTTGTTAAATATCGCTCATACAAAAATTAGATGCATAGAGATCGGGCAATACATTTTATTATGTACAATAGTAGATGAAAAAATAACAAAGGAAGCCATTCCTAATATATTTTATTATGTACAATAGTAGATGAAAAAAATAACAAAGGAAGCCATTGCTCTGTAAATTGGCAAGCTTTTTAATATTTTCAGCAGTCAAAATATTTCCAGGACACGGAATTCACATCTGTCAGAGAGTATGTGATCTTCTGCAAGGCTATGTTGTTTGGTGGTCTTTCCTCCTTGGAATATCTACTTTTCATAGCGTGCATTTATTTGCGCCCATGCAGTTTAACAAAGGAAGCCATTGCTCTGTAAATTGGCAAGCTTTTTAATATTTTCAGCAGTCAAAATATTTCCAGGACACGGAATTCACATCTGTCAGAGAGTATGTGATCTTCTGCAAGGCTATGTTGTTTGGTGGTCTTTCCTCCTTGGAATATCTACTTTTCATAGCGTGCATTTATTTGCGCCCATGCAGTTTACATTAGCATGCATTAAATATATTAGCTGCTGTACATGTACAAGTCATCAAGCTGCTACCATGAAAATGAACAGAATTCTCCATTGCAGTTTTTTTCTTTTTTGAAATGTGGCACTTGGCAGACTGTAATTCTTTCCTTTTTCATTAGCATAAGCTAGTGCATCCAACATATTTCTTTGCCACCAGCCGAAGGATGAATATTGCTTGCGAACTATGACCAAAAATTAGAAAACTACTGCGAACATATGTATTCCGATGAGAGGATTTTGCTACTATGAGATCGAACATACATCATATTTATGGAGTTAACCGAGCTATTATTATTATTACCAAAAAACAAACTCTGACTTTCTGTCACAAACGTTCTTTGAGAAAACATTTATATAAGACATTGTTTAATTGTACTAGGTAACAATATTATTTTTATTACAGACTTAGCATATTCGAAAAAGAGACAGCGTCACAGGGAAATATCACTTCCAGACAAGAAATGACGGGCCAGCTATTACCAGATCATCCAAGTGCCTTTCCCTTTCGGATGCACCTTCACGAGCCATCCTAGTGAAGCTATTTGATTATAACCAAAGTACAAAATAATTGACTGTGAAAAAGAATCTTGAAATGTATACAAACTAGAAATGTTCAAGGCATTTTTTTACTGCAATCATGTTCCTATCAGCAAAATATTTCTCATGATTTCGACGCATCTGTCAGTCCCTCCATTGCCTCCATGGCAACAAAGGGGTGCATGCCATGCCATGCTTGATGCTCGTGCCAGCTCTGAAGTTTGGATAAAATGTCAAGAAGCATATTATATATAACTGGTGTGATAATGCCCCTGACAATGGTTGTGAAGAGTTTGCGCAAGTTATAAGACACAAAGTCCGACACCCTTATTGGAGTATCATTTAGACGAACAAACAATATCATACATGAATGTAATCCCAGCATTTACAGAATATAATATACATGAATGTAATACCAACAATGTACAAAAGCTATCATAAAAAAATGTACATAATCTATGCCGTCACATGTACAAATTTGAAACAACTTGAGAAGAGATCTCTTATCCGTCTGAAGTCAGAAACAAGCTTCCCACATGCGATACATAAGCCATTGAAACTGGGGTTCTGTCATAATGGAATGAAGTATTTGCTCTCCAGACGTTCCTGCTCCACCCCACTTTCCCACTGAAGTTTATTCCACCAATCAAGCGAACCGCATATTTGCTTTAATTTCCCATATTTATGCATGCTTCTCAGCGGGATGCTTCTCAGATTTGGGCATTCCTCCACCCGAAGGGTCTCAAGACATGGGATTATTCTTGGTTTACAAATGCTCCTCAGATTCTTAAGTTCTGTCAATACAATCATTCTCAACTTTGGGAAGTCACTGTACCCTGCATAATACCACTCATTCCGTGAAGTTTCTACCATAGCATGATCTTCTTGTTTATCGGAAACATGATCCTGCGTTTCCATTTGTGCTCCTGCTCCATACTGCTCCTCATAGCCCTCGTGTGCTACAATTTCGATCATCTCATCACAGTGAGATATGACAAGCCTCTCAAGCAGTTGAAGTCTTCGGACCCATGTGATGTTCAACAACTTCGGGCACTGTGATATGATCAATTTGCGGATGTACTGAAAATTATGGGGCATTGGTGCGACAAGGACATTTTCCAATGAGGGAAGAACCGAGAGGGTCAGAAACTGCAGGTGTGAAGTTGTAAGCTCAGCATCAGCAACCACTGTAATCAGGTCATAGCATGATTCCACATACAACTCCTCAAGGTGCTCCATGTGGTTGAGGTCAGAGATCATGATTGATTGCATCTCTCCACAATACTTTAAGTTTAAGCGATGTGTTGACTTTGCCAAAGGAAGAGGCATGTTCAATTTCTTTAGCACGTCCTCTGAATAAATAGTGATTCCGAGGAACAATAGTTCCCTGAGGGAATCCAGATTTAGGTCAACGACATCACGTATCCCATAGTGGCTGCGGAAGAGATTGAGCACCCTCAACTTGTGCAACTTTGAGCAGTTGTTCAGGGTATCTTCAAGTGCAACTGTCACACTCAGATCCAAATGCCTCAACTCTTTCAGTAACCATAGGCGCTCAGGTAATCTCATAATGTGTGTGTGAGACAAATTCAGATGCTCCAGTGCAACCAATGCATCACATTCTGGAAGTGATGTTATTGCAGTATGAGAAAGATCGAGCACTTTCAAGGACGACATAGTTCTGAAAAATCCATAGCTCATCTTGTTCAAACTTGGGTTGTTCTGGATCAACAATGTGGTGACGTTTTTGCAATTGGGCGAGAAAGAAAGCTCGGTGATGTTATTAGACATGATGGAGATCCTTGTAGCTCCTTTCCATTCTCCAACCGATGGAGCATTATCCAAGGCCATCCCAGGTTGAACAAGAAACTTTGTATCTGACTTATTAACCAACCAAAGCCCCAGATGCCTGATTATGTGGTGCATTTTCACCTTAGATGACAATGAGCCAGTGGCCTGCAACAAGCAGGCTGAAATAAGACTGCGAATTATCAGATAACCTTTTCGCGATCGTTTAGCAGAAAACCTTCAGCTAACCAATAATCAACAAGTTGCTCTTTACTAATTGATCCATACTCTGGAAACATAGTGCAGTATAGGAAACACTGTTGTTGAGTGGGTGTGAGCCTGTCAAAGCTGTATTTTAACCGACCAAACATTTCATCCACACCATCAATATTCTCCATGTTTGTAGCAATTGCATCGGCAGCAGATTTCCACTCTCTCTCTTCCAAGCCTGCCACAGCGGTCCCAATGACATTGAGTGCAAGTGGCAGGCCACCACAACTTTGGGCTATTGCCATGGCATACTCTCTTATGACATTCTGGGAACCAAGTGATTCAACTGCTTCACTAGCCTCCTTGCTCAGCTTGCTCAAGAATAGTTCCCATGAAGCATCCTTACCCAAAATCTGCATCTCAATCAAGCTCTTCTGTGCATTCATCTGGAAGCATATTTCTTGGTAACGTGATGTGAGGATCAGCTTGCTCTGGCTGTTAGTATCTGGAGTTGGGATACCAACATCCTCCAGTCGGAATTTTTTCCTTACATCATCAAGCAGGACTACAAACCTTTTCCTGGCCAGTGCCTTTTCCAAGAATTTGGCCCGTTTGGCAATTGGCTCTGCTTCATTCCATGGCAAGTTGAGCCTTTCAGAGATAGTCTGTTGTATCTCCTCTGTGTTCAGTGTCTCTGAATTGGATACTTCAATAAAGATAACAACCTGGCAAAATCAAGTTAATGAAAAATGGCACCATGAGGTACAGTTGGAAGCAATTTAAATTATGATAAAAAATATAATGTGAAAAGTAGAAATGGAGAGATGTAAGTATGTTTCAAAATATAGGTCAATAAAAAAATTAAAAATCTAATCCGAGTAGGGGTGGGCGCTTTGACCTGGGCTACGTGGAAATGCTGCAATTATATTATTTTAACAATAAAGAGGTTTCCCAGTTCTGGCGGATAGTCTTTGAGGCTACACACTGGATACATAGGTGGTGTTTACTGCCGCATATGGAAACACGGGATTATATAGACTCCGAGACTGGGTGCAACCAATTGGAGATGGTAGCTCGGGCATTGTACAACCAATATGGCCGGCGGCTTAGCAATAGGATTGATGCCACATGAGTTCTAAGAGCATCTGCAATGCGGCGCTAGCGTAGAGGCGGTAGGAAAATTATCCTGGTCGTTTTGACAGTTTGCACGTCAATCCCGGCTGATTTTTGGGCGTCGGACGCATGATCAGGAGCCTGGCGGCTTGGAAAATGCATACAAAATATACATCTCTTAGCGCTGACACTTGTGTAACTAGGGATTTCAACTCTTAAGCGTCTCATCAAGCGTCCATGCGTTGTGGATGCTCTAACCATTAGTCCTGTTGCGTGGTTGGATGCCAACATAGCTCCTTTTTGCTATTATTATACTATATACTCTTTCGCTTTCTTGTGTGGATTTAACTTTGCAATAAAGGATGACTGTGTGCATCAACTGATGCAGAGGCTGGGGTAATCTGTCTTTCTAAAAAAAAGTTACACAAAAGAAAAACCGACAACGATAATAATTTATGCAGTTGCATTTTATGCACATTTACTTGGTCTATGTAAAAGATGCTTGAACGAGCAAACCGTTGAATGAGTTTTTGGAACACAGAAAGTGATTGTGTAATAAAAACACAAAGTATTTTTCATGTATTGCATATCTATGTTTACCTATAAAGGACAGATCCAGTGCTAGAAACTCCCACACCAGGTGGGGTCTGGGGAAGGATTATACGAGTCAAGCCTTACCCCTGCAAAGTGCAATGCAGAGAGGCTGAGTCAAACCCAGAACCTCTTGGCACAAGTGGGGAGTACTTCACCATTGCGCCAGGCCTGTCCTTCCTATCTATGTTTACCTATGAAGTTGTCAAATTTTCTTGCTGAACTAGTACTTGCTAATGGTAGTTGCCATCTTTGCATGTGAGATGCCAGTCAAATTTCCTTATGACTGTATGAGAACTTCAACATTACTTCAGATTTCAGCACACTGTATTGCCGTTCTACTATGAAACTTTCGTTGCTGCCCTTTCTCAAATGCATGGCAGCGCAAAAAGTTGTTGTTCTAAATATAATTTCTTTGGATGTAGTTCAAAATTAAAGCATGGTCATTGAAAACAATCCTATACTTACACTCATAAAAAATATAGCAACACTAACATACAGATAAGCACGTATTCTGCGGCATCGGTTGCAGTAACTGAGAAAGGAACATACCTGATAGTCATGGACCTTCTTTTCAAGATAATTATTGAAGACGTGTAGGAGCGTCGTCTTGCCAACACCTCCTTGGCCCCACACACCAATTATATTCGAGTCACCCTTCTCAAACAGGTTTTGTAGTTGGCTCAGCATGGTCTCCAAGCCAAACGTCTGGATCTGAGGCAAGGGATCAACAATCTTCGGCAGGGGCTTGAACCCAAATTCCTTGAACCGATCCCCTTCCTCGATAAGTTTATTCGCCTCATCCAGCGCCTCGACAACACGCTTGCCGATCGATGTACGCCGATGAGCATGGATGGTGCACTGGGAGAGGCAAGGATACTTCATCAGCTGGCTATAGTCCTCATCGATGTCCTCCAGCTGTAGTTCATCGACACGCCTCAGCCAGAGCTGCACCTGAGGGTCACAGACGTTCAGCTTGTCCATCTCCGCAGAGACCCGCGCTCTCACTTTTGTCTCAACGGCCTGCAGCAGCTGCCTGGCCCTGTCGAGATCGCCCCAGTTGGATTTGAGGCGAAGGAACGCGGAGACCTCTCGGGCCGCCGCGTCGAGCATGCCTGTGCCATCGAGGCATTCGCACAGGGGCTGCAAGCAAGAACCGGCCGCGCTGATCGCGTCAGCCATCGGGGACAACAATGTTCAAGCAGAAGAAAGGCGGGGCAGGCATGGAAGATGCAAATATGGGTACGTATAAAAGCTTATAAGGAGCAACGCAATGCAAGGGAGAGACGTCACACGGTTTCCTGGTCAAATCGGGCGGCGCGGCGAGGAAGTACAGAGAACTAGAGAAGCCACGGCCGCTGTTCTGCCCGACGGCGACTGGCAGTCCGGGAGAAAATATCCAC
Source organism: Poa pratensis (assembly GCA_947311845.1). NCBI lineage: Eukaryota > Viridiplantae > Streptophyta > Magnoliopsida > Poales > Poaceae > Poa > Poa pratensis. The sequence goes on along the minus strand of CAMZMU010000053.1, from coordinate 30,388,941 downwards.
GCGCAGTTGGGTATTGGAAGCCACGAAGAAGAAGTCATCATTCGAGAAGGAAAACTTGTGGTTGTGGGCTCTCCTGAAGCAGAGTGCGGGAAGCGAAGACCTGTCAGGGTTCCAGAACGGCCGGTAGTAGTCCATGTGGAATTTTAGCCGGCGGTGATTGAAGCCGGTTTTTACTTGGAATCCGGTGGTTGCGCGTCGGATTTGTGCTGCGTCCGGCGGACAGAAATTCGGAAGCGGGAGGATGATAGAGTCGGCGTGCGGCGAAGTGGCCGACAGGGAACGCTAGGACAAAATATTCCTGCCACGGTGGGCCCGACGAGTAGTTGTGTTAACATGGGCCTTGGGCTGTGAACACAGGCTGCCAGGATTCAGCCCTTCCTCTTTGCTTTCTTCCCAGACGGGCGGAGGCGAGAGAGAGAGACGAAGCGCGCAACTGCGCAAGACCCACGCCGTCGTAGCCTCGCCGTGAGTGTGCTTAGAGTCGTCTCTCCTGATGCCAAGTGTTGGACGTGGTTGCTCTTCCGCGCGCGCATCCGAAGCAGCAATGCGCATTGCCTGTTCTGAACAGGCTGTTCGGCAAACTGCTGCGCAGTGCAAGCCCAAGCGGGTGGCCTCGCCGTGGTAAAAGTGGGACTGGAGGAGAGGAGTAATCGAGCGTTGGGGTTCCTGGAATGTTCTCGTGGGAATATTTTCATCTGACAAAGCTGTTCTTCTCTATGCCCGCAACGTGTTCGACGAAATGCGCGCTTGTCGCCTCGTGTTCAGATGGCAGGAAGTCATCCATTGCACTCTTGATTATATGATATGATGTTGCACGGGTTGATCTGGTTACTTATGGTCCCTTTAAGGTAGGATTAGCTTTCAGCCTTCAACTTCGTGTTCAAAGGAATAGGGCGGAATCTGAAAACTGACATGTCATTGCTTCTTTAGGAGGTGTTGCGTGACAAATTAAGTAATTACAGCTGCACAGTTGAATCCCTTTGCAGGCTACAAACCTAAAGAAAATCCACTCAGGTATGAGCTAACTGTACTTGCATTTGAGTGTAGGCATATAAAAGATCTGCTCTGTGGATACAAATGCGTGCATAACATATAGCTTTGTACAGTTTACATGTATGTATAGAATACATATAGGCTTGTTCAGTAGCCGCATATTTATGAATTTGAACATATAAATGGAATAAATACATTGATATTTACATCGTAAACAAAAATATTATACAAATAGGCTTATAGAAAAGCTACTTAATTATGAATCTGAACATACAAACGTAACTAAGGAATCCATGAGATCCGTATTTACATGATAAACATTATCCTCAGTACTGTGTGTCATATCATCATGTTGGAGTGAGAAATGTTTGTAAATAGTGGCGTACTTGTGCTAGTCTTTGTCTTGGATGGAAATGAAATACTTGCTTTCCATTATGCCGTTGCCACCCCATTCTAGCCTGTTCCACCAGTCGTTTGATCCACAAATCCTTTTTAATCTGGGGCAATCATATGTTTGGCCCAATGGAATTGTTGTCAGATTTGGGCAGTCCTCCACCATAATACTTTCAAGACAAGGAAAGTCTCTTGGGATGCATATCCTTCTCAGCTTTGGTAGGTCAGTCAGCACCAGTAATCTCAGTTTTGGGAAGTCTACATGGTGCTGTATCCCATTCAGCCGCCCACTCCTCGTCATGTTTTGGTAATCTCTGTTATATTCTATCCATGTGTCATCTGTGTCTTGAACAATTTGCTCTAACTCATGGCAGTGAATGATAGAAAGTTTCTCAAGTGATTCCAGCTTCAGAACCCAAGTCACGTCATGCAACTTTTGGCATTTGGAGATTGTAATTTCTAGGAGGTTCCGAAAGTGATGAGGCGAAGATCCAATCTGAATTGTTTGGAGGGCTGGAAGTTTAGCAAGGGTGAGAACTTGCAGGCAAGAAGCTTTCTGCCCGTCAAAGTCAGCAATAAGTTGTGTCAAGTCAGGGCATGATTCAACATAGAGCTCTCCAAGTTGCACCATATGTGTGACGTCGGATATTTGGATCGACTGCATATTTTCACAGTGTTTGAGGCTAAGGTGCTGTGTCGACTTTGCTAGAGGAGATGCCTTGGTCAACTTTTTCAATACATCCTCTGCATAAATTGTGATACCAAGGGACTTGAGTTCCTTTAAGGAGTCAATGTTCAGATCATTGACATCACGAATCCCATAGTTGCTTCGGAAGAGGTTTAGCACCCTTAGCTTGTGTAGCTTGGAACAATTGTCAAATGTGTCTTTAAGAGCCTTGGTAACACTTAAATCTAGATGCGTTAGTTCTTTGAGCACCCAAAACTCCTCAGGAAGACTCTCAATGCATGTGTGGGACAAATTGAGATACTTAAGACTAGCCAATGATCTACAGAGTGGAAAAGCTGTGATGCTGGTGTGTGAAAGATCAAGAACCCTTAAGGCAGGCATGGATTCGAAGAATGTTCTTTCCAAATTAGGATTATGTTGAAGTAGCAAAGTTACAAGATTCTTGCACTCTGATGAGAAACAAAGGTCCTTCATGTTATTAAACATGAGTGAAATCCTTCTTGCTGTTTGCCACTCTCCCTGTGATGGAGCCTCCTCCAAACTCATTCCAGCTTTCACAATAATATTTTCCTGCCCTGCAAGGGAAATCCCCAGATGACGGATTATGTGGTGCATTTTCACCTCTGACGAATCAGACTTGCGACGTTCCAACAAGCATGCAGACAACAGGCTACGGATTATACGATGGCCTTGCCTGGGGTCCTGAGGTATCAACCCGTCTGCCATCCAGTACTCAACAAGCTTATCTTTACTGATTGACCCATATTCTGGAAACAGGGTGCAGTACAGGAAACACTGCTGCTGTGGTTCTATCAACTTATCGTAACTGTACTTTAATTTATGGAACATATCTGGGACTCCATTGAAGTCCTTTATGTCATCCTTGGTTGCTTGAACTGCCAAGCTCCAATCCCTAGGTTCTGTTAGTCCTGCCACGGCCCTCCCTATCACCTTAAGTGCAAGTGGCAGACCACCACAGCTTTGGAGAATTGCTTCAGCATGCTCTCGTACAACATTATTGGGGGCAGGAGAATCAATGGCTTCAAGAGCTTTAGGGCTCAAATTGCTTCGGAAGAGCTCCCATGCTGACTCCTTCCCTAGGTACTCCATCTGGATCAAACTCTGGTGTGCTCCCATTTGATAGCAAACATCCTCATCGCGTGAGGTAAGTATCAACTTGCTTTTGCTTTCAGAATCTGGGGTTGGGATCCCGACATCTTCTAACTGAAACTGTTTCCTAACATCATCCAGCAAAATGATAAATTTCTTTCTGTTCAGTGCTTTTGCTAAGAACCTGGCACGAGTTTGTTCTGTCTTTGTGTCATCCCATGATAAACCAAGGCGGTCTGTGATCGTGCGCTGGATGGCTTCTATATTTAAAGTTCCAGAGTTGGAAACCTCAATCATGATTACTACCTAGCAAAGTCAATTTTGATCGATAGAAATATTAGCGCCCAGTTAAATAATATTTAATAATAGTAAGTTGTCCATACCATGGAGTTAATCTTCTGACACGCGGTTAATCAAGTGTTGGAAATTATCATTCTATGACAGCCAAACTTATAAAACATTAAATTAACTGGTTACCTATTAACATGCTTATGCTATCATTCCTGTATGCATAGTGAGACAATGCTCACCCTAATTTTCTTTTTTCGTCGTTGGACAGATGCAAAAGCCTGCTTATTAAGAAAATGCTTGAGGATATGATAACACATGCAAGTAAGATGGTGTGCTGCGTGGATTCAAATATTTTAGAGCAACGGCAGAACTTCAGAAACATGCATGCTTGAGGTGTAGCCCGGAAAGATAGAAAATATTGTGAATTTGTGACTCTGCGGTATCATAGGATATGCAGGTATTCACATGCCTGGAAAAGAAGAACATAGCTGGAAAGAGTCATTAATTTCATTTATACTTTATATACTCTGCTGTATAAATTCAAATGTTTGGAATCATGCGTTCAACTTAAAACTACCGTGAAACTTATATCCAATTAATGCCACTTTAAACAAAGGATTGATTCCACCTTTTGTTTTGAGGACAAGCAGACAATTTCCAACAAAATACGTACTTCGAGAAAATGAAAAGAAGTTATGATATTGGTTGTGAAATACTATATAATATCCATCCATGAAATTGCGTTGTTCTTTAGAGTGACCAGATGCACACACACTTATGGACAAAAGCTTGCTTTGTACACTAGAAACTTTGATGAAAATATATATAATGGAAAGATTTTATTTATATTAATTTAATCTACTAGAAAGATTTAGTACTCAAATGAACACATTAACCAGCAATTCTCATCTAAATGTTCACATATGCAAGTTTCCTATCAGAGTTACACACCTGGTAATCGCTGCCCATATCCTTGAGTTCATTGTTGAAGGTATTGAGGAGTGTTGTCTTCCCGACCCCTCCTGGGCCCCAAACTCCAATGATGCCCACATTGCCGCTGTTGAAAAATTCTCTGAGATCCTTCAGCACAGTCTTGATGCCGAAGGCTTCTGTCCTTGGTCGCTCCTCGACCAAGTCTGGTTCAGGCGTGTATCCAAATTCCTGAAATTGCTCCCCTTCCTTGATAAGCCTAACAAGATCCTCCAGGTGTTCGAGAACATGCTTTCCAAGATGATACCGTTTTCCAAGGCTTAGAGAACCCCAGAAGCAAGAGTATTGCCTGAGTTGATCACACTCTTGGCCAATATCATTAGCCAGATTGGTAACTCCATTGACCCTAACCAACCATAAATCTACTTGAGGATCGCACTCATTGAGCTGGTTGGTCTCGAGTCTAACTTTTTCTTGAACCTTCTTCTGAACAGCTCGTAGGTCTTCAATGGCTTTTGTAAGGGCTCTTCGATTGCGCTTGATGCAAATGAAAGAAGAGAACTGTCTTGCAGTAGCTGCAGGTAACCCTGTGTTATTGATGAAGCCACACACAGGTTGCAGGGCTGCACAACACATGCTAGGCTCAGCCATGGTGGCGTTGTGCAAGGGATTGTATGGATATAAGGATATAGATCAATAGTTCAAGCAACGAGAGAGAACAAGATGATATGCAGTATAATCTAAAACCGGGTTGCTTGCAAAAGAGGAGCACTCTGTAGTCTGTACAAGAAAATTGGAGGCTTGCTTTTTAAGAATGCTAAGCTATGACACGGTGTACAGTGGAAATAGACCCTCCGGTGAAGCTTCCTGCAATTTACACAGTGGCTTGGATCGGACCAGATTACCAGAGGTCCAGAGCACAAGGGATTTCGTGGAAGGTGCATGATGGACAGTTTGTCAAATATTTGCACCTGTAAGGTATCAAGTCACTGTTGTTACATGCATTATTTCTGCAGACAATCATTTAAACACTGCAGGAATATCAATAACTTAGGTCGACAGAAGATGATAATTTTCTCATCAGTCAGAAAAGGCGTTTCCATGCATCATTGATACTGCTTGATAAAAAAAATAGCGGTTGAGATAGATGCAGGCGATATTTTGTTTTTTCTAAAACTAAACATTAAAGTACAAAACAATATTTTATATCAGAGGCTATATGCTCAAGATGATTCCCCAATTCTTTTAATCAGATACATTGGCTTATCATTCGTATTCGCCAGCTAAGATTGGGAGACAGCAAGTATTTTCCTTCCTAGCTGACTAGATGTATTTGCTTAGTGAGAACGTTGCACGTTTTTTTCTTTTCTTTATTGCAGTACTCAAATTTGACTTGCCTAGAGCAGTATTAGGAAATAAGTATAATCAATTGGTTACTTATATTCCCCAAAAGGTTTCTTATACACTACTGAAACCTGTCGCTAACTCAGTTCATAGTCAAACATTCTACCATACACTTGTGCTCCTTTTATTGTATCCTAGCAAGGGTGTAAAAAACATGCGGGTAATGAGGTCCATATGGAAGTTTCTGAACTACCTGCCAGCAGATGATGATAGAGACGTTGATACAGATACAGATCATGAGGTTTATCCAATTGTAAATGTACCTTCATTTCTATCTTCTAGAAGGTGTGTACAAAGTATTACACATAATCAAATCATTATTTCGTACCTTCTGTATTCCTTCTTATCCTTAATATTTTCATTTCCATCTTACAGTACATTGCTAAGTACGGAGTAATTTTTAGTCTCTGGCAACAGAAGAGACAAACCTGTCCCTGCTAACGGTTCCCCGGATGCCTGGGGCTGCTGACAAGTCAGAGGCACAAGTTACTGTATGTTCTTCTACCCGTTCAACAGCTCTAATCCGTGTTTGGGTTCTCACTTGGTAGTGCATATGGATATGACATTTTTAGGGTGTTTTTTAATTGGAATCTGGTGGTTGAGCTTGAGGATCGGATAATTTGCCTGCGGCTAAGGGTTGAACATTTGGGGGTGGCTACCGCCCATACATGCCCCCCCGACCCCTGCGTCGCTCCGCTTGAGCGACACGGGGAAACCCTAGCGCCGCCGCCGGTAGATCCCTCCCTGCCCAAGCGCCGCCGCTGCTGTTGGCCTCGCTGCGGTGGCGGCGGCCCCGGCCCCCACAAAGGCGGTGCAGGGAGATCTCGCGGTGGGAGCGCGGGGCGGCGCGGCCCTTCTCTCACGGCGGCGGCGGTGCAGATGGACGACGGTGCGGCGGAAGTGCTCGCGGACATGGGGGCGGCGCGGCGGTCCTTGACGGCCTCTGCTTCCCGGCGTTTTGGTGGGGGAGGCTCATCCTCTAGCTCTGCGGCCGGCGTGCTGCTTTTCGGCGTACGGCGACCATGTCCCCTTCGGGCGCCCTCCCTGCAGCGTCCTCGACGGCGTGCTGCCCTCGGCCGTCGCCCGGTACGGCGGCGCCAGCAGGCCTTCCTGCTCGGCGGATGGGGCGGGGTGGCAGCCCCCCTCCTGCTTCGTGATGGTGCAGTCCGGGGCGACCTCGGTGTTGCTGGCTGCTGGCTGCGTCGGCTCTCGTCGACGTTGGGTGGCCGATTCTGGTTCAGTGGGTGGAGGTGAGGTTCAGCGGTGGATCCAATGTGGCAGTGGTGCTGCTGTCGCGTTGGAGGTGCATGGGTCAGCGGATCTACGGGCTGATCTCGTCAGCTGTGCGGGGTGGTGGTCTGTCGAAGCTCTGGGCGAAGGTCTGCCTGGCTTGCCGGCCGGCGGTGGCGGCGTCCGTGGACGTCGCGGTCCTTGTTGGAGGCACCGTTGTGGAGCTCTTTGGCACCCACGATACCCGAGCCATGTCCTTCAGGCAAATGCCTAGACCCCCTGGGGGTCGGGCGGTGGCGACACTTCCACGTCGTGACCCTCTTTGGGGCCCGTCTTGAAGTTCATTGGCTCCATACACGCTTTCCTTGGGCTGGACGTGCACGGCGTCGCGATTGGCAGGTGACCGGTCGGCGACGTGGAGTTTCGTGGCGTTGCGAGTTGTGTGGCAACGATGACAGTGGTAAGCGGAGCCGAGTCGTGGCATATCCTTCGTCACCGGCAATCCGTGTTGCGTCCCGCCGTGAAGTTGTGAAGTCGGAGCTGCGTGTCGCGGGGCGGCAGGCCGGCAACGATGCCACTTTTTCTACAGTGGCCATGCGGATTCCATCGGTGCAAGGTGTGCAACTTTCTCCGGTGAAGCTCTTCGTCGAAGTGGGAGCTGCCTCTTCCTCGACGCTTTGGGTCGACTGTTTGGCATAGGCCGACATGAGTCTCGGCGTCGGTTGCGGCGAGGGCTTAGTTGGTGGTCGTCGAAGGTGAAGTCGGAATCGCTTGCTCGGGGAGGAGTGACGACGATGACGCTATATGACAACCTCAACAATGCTTCTCCTCGTCGGCGTGTGTGTTTCTTGTGGGTAGCCAGGTTGGCCGGGTCTGCCCAAGTGGTCATCTTTGATCACGGTGGTGTATTTGTAACGGTTTTCGGTCGGGTCCCCGCTAATGAACCGATCAATTCTCTCCTACTTTTTTAAATAAAATGAGGCAATGCTGCTCGTTTTGTTCGAAAAAAAAAAGAAGAAAAAAATTGGGGGTGGCTGATGATTAAACCGCTGTGTGGCAACTAACCAGCGGCCAACGTCCATGTCCAAGTAGGCGAGCAATCGGTTTCAGGGTTGAATGAAAGAGAGGTTGAGGGAACTAGAAGAAGATAGAATTGGAACCATTATTGGTAAGAATAATCTAGGGGTCCATGGAGTCAGAAAACATATCCGACTAGATTGATGGAGTTCAAGTTTGACCGGTATACCACGTTTAATAACTGTAGTTATCGCATATGTCTTGGGACGAAGAGTTTGGATCGGAAGTCTTGATTCGAGCTGTTTTTACTTTTTACCCTTCAAATTCGTACCTGTAGCAGATAAGTTGATCGACAATCAGTATGGAGAAGAAATCCCAAGGTCTCGGCGACAGGGACTTGCTTTTCTTCCTGATTGGATTTGGTACGATTTCTCCCCTTTTGGCTCACATAATTTTCCTGTTCTTTGTCGTTTCTCTATTACCATCTCTGGTTTTGTAGGGTTTTCGCTTACACTCCTGCAAATTAAACAGTTGTAGGTTTGCCCGTGCTCGCCTTCATCGCCCAGTTGGGTACTCCTTCGTACGATGTCTACTCCCTGGAGCTCACCGGCATCGACGGCCTCGGCGACCCGGCCGGGCTGAGCGCCCTGGCGTTCAACGTGACCCTGCACGTGAGGAACAATTGGTGGCTGGTGGTGGAGAACCGCTTCAGCCACGGGCAGGTGGTGGTGTCCTACGACGGCGTAGCGATAGGCGAGGGGCGTGTGCCGGGCTTCAGCGCCGCCGCGAGGAGCACGGGGGAGGTGAAGGCGGTGGCGCGGGGCGGCAGGGCCGGCATGGTGCAGGTGCCCGGTGGTCTGGTGGGGAGGCGCGTGGAGGCCGAGCTGCGGTGGGACTCTGCGGAGTTTGACGTGGAAGCCAAGCTGTTCCGGGACGGCCAGGAGCGGAGAGGCCCCGTCGTGCTGTGGTGCAGGGTCGGGTCGCAGGTGCCGCAGCAGCCTGCGCGATGCATGGCCTTCACCGATTTCAGGGCCAATTCAGATTATTAGCTTGATCTCCTGTCTCAGTGGCATGTGCAACATTCTATACATCTGCTGGTAGCAACCTTTTGCAACCCATGTTAGGGTGTGACTAATTCTCCAATTAAATTAGTACTCATCTAGATGACCCATCAAATCTTTTTGGCAACCCATGTTGCAACTCATGCCTGTCTTGAAGCAAGATGTAATCCAACAGTTTCTGAAGTCAAACCTAGCGGCCTTGCAATGATAAGTAGTTCGGTCTAAGAAAAAGTGTTGTGATAATAAAAAATACTAGCCGATAAAGCAGTTCCATTCGAATACTCTGCTACAAGAAAGAGGTAAATCTTATTAATCGACAATCTGAAAGTCTTTGTCAAAAAGGACATATAAAGAAATAAAGCAACAACATGTCTTTGTAATGAAGTTCTTTACAGGTTTGGTTTTCCTTTCTGATCAATAAGATGGCTCCCGGGTCACAATTTCTATTGTCAATAGATCTCTAGTGTGGTCTTTTTACATGTTGTTTCGACCCGACATCAGATCCGAGTTATTGTTCACTGACTATATCTTAGACCATTGCGATCTATTTCTTTCATTTGGTTTTTCTTTTTTTCTTACTAAACAAAAAAACTCTACTCTCCTTTCACAGGCAACCTATCCATTGCTTTTTCGAGCTTGATAAAAAGGAAAGTTCACGTGTCAATCCTTAACATTGGTAACGGTAATTACCATGCCTAGTTTTTCACTGAATACCGAGTCGAAGTGGAAAGGTGACATACCCCAACAAAGCATTACGGGAATATGCAAGCGACTGGATCGCACAGTCAGCTGCTAGGTGCACAAATCATGATGCAAAATCTGATAGTGTAAAACGTTATTGGGCACTAACCTAATTCTCAGCTAACAAAACCGTTTATGTTACTCGAGAATGTTGTGGGAATGACTAGCCGGCCGCTGCCTGCTCGTTCGGCCTCCAATTTTAGGAAAATTCTCAGCTCCACCGATCCATCTTACAAAAATCGACTCGATCCCTACCCACATTCCCTTTCAAGCCCCCGAGTTGGGTCTCATCTTAACCAAAACTGGGTCATGTGACACCAACTTTCTTGTCTCACATCCTTCTAGACTTTTCTAGGGGCATCAACTTCAAAATGGTCTACCACCGGCACCAAAACCAAGAACAAAACACACGAGTGTCGGAGCTACAGCCCGGCATGCCCGGACAGCAACGTGGCCTCCGGCTACTAATTATCTTTGATACTTACTGAATATGCAAATATTGTGGTCTATATACACTCTTGCCCAGGCTCAGCGCTTCAGTTGGCACCACCACTGAGATACAAAGCACCACCCCAGGCAAAAACAGCAGCAGATATAGAATTTGCTTATATATTTTAGGGGAAATCCTCCTAGATTTTTCGTACAAACTGAAGGCAAATTTATCTCTCTAGCTCATACTCCCTCCGTTTATAAATATAAGATGTTTTGGTTTTTGTCCACATTCACATGTGTCAACATGTATGTAGACATGTTTTAATGTGTATGTACACTTATTTGGATGTGCACCTAGCCAACATGTGAGCTAGCTAAAACATCTTATATTAAAAAACGGAGGAGTATATCATAAATATCCCATCATATCAAAGTACTCCCTCCAATCGGAAATGGTTGACACGGATTTGCTCAAATACTGATGTATCTCCATCTAAAATATGTCTAGACACATCAAATCTATGACAATCATTTACAAATAGAGGGAGTACTATTTATGTTTGGCACAGAAATATGAGAAAAAAACTTTCTTCTCTATTTTAGGGGGAAATCCTCGGTATTATTAAGTACAAAATATGAGGGGAGAAAAACTTGCTTCAGTATCATGCTATTTCCAATATGTTTTAGTAAATTTGTACCATCTGTCCACTATGTGTGCATGCATCTGATTTATTTTCTTGCGAATGATCAGATTTTTGTTTGTTCATTGTTCCTGATATTTATGAATAATGTAGGAAACAAAAAAAATGTGTTAATTTTTAAGAAAAAATAATTAATGCTTTGAAATTGTCTCATGAACTAAAAGAGATTGCTTAGATGAATAGTCTTTTGTTATGCTTTGTATATCAAAAAAGTTCATTTCTTTAGTGTTTTGGTTGGAACACTTTGCTACAGCTCCCAACTAAAAACACCCACATGGGCAATTTGACCAAAAGAACCAAACATGAAACGTTTGCCTAGTTGCTTGAGATTGCATGACAAAAGTAAGAACGGAAATATTTTGTGTTTGTTTCTTAGAAAATTGTTAGTGGTGTAAGTTGCCTTGTTGTGCTAGAAAAATTGCTTATATGTCATTATAAATGGAGTTCAGCGTTAGTTACTTGCCTCCTTTTTACATTGCTGCAAATTTCCCAGCTAAGAATAAGAAGGAGTTGGCTCTTGATGTCGCAAAAATTTCTTACATTTCTTGAGTACGAAAATAATACCAAGAATTAAACAAGTTGATACTGCCCAGTCCTCCAACAACATAACTTAAGAAGTGCTTGTGGTAAGTAGTACTCCCTCCGTTCGCAAAAGGATGTCACAAAAATGAACTATAGATAGACCATTTTTGTGACATCCTTTTCCGAACGGAGGGAGTACTACCTGCTCCCTAGATACCAGGCCAGCATTTAAAACTACCGCCCCATGACAGTACTACCGCCCCTACGATGCGGAGCCTTCTACATACCGCCCGCACCCCCCCCCCCCCCCCCCCCCCCCAGGTCGGCACTGGCCGGAAAATACCTCATAAATTAATTTCGTAGAAAACTGGCCACATCAGCGCCGATAGGCAGGCCACGTATGTCAATATTTTGTTGTTATAAGGACAAAAGTTGGGTGCGTACGTATTCTACTAGTTATTTTTAGATAATAGGCATTAGAATTCGTAGCGTTAAATTTATAAAGGCTAATGAATTCACAGGTAGCACCAAATTACAAGCCATAACAAGCAGTACTCAGTTCACACTGAACGAAGTCTTAACGATTACGACTAAGAGCTAACATAAGAACTAGGGTAAAGAAGCATATCAGGTAGTTGATGGAGTCGGCAGTGGCGTATCCCATGGCACCCCCTAAAAAATGCACATTCTTTGATTTAGTATTAACTTGTCTTATTCTATGTGTATTAAATGTGTTAAAAATAGTTTAGATGATATATTTAAGCTATGAGCACTCAGTTGGCCCCCCCGGCCCTGTGATTTAGTCTTGCATCCGTCACTGGGAGGCGGGGTAGGCACAGGCGTATGCAGGTAGATCGTTACAGGCGTAGAAGGTTGGAGATCATCCTCTCAATGTCGTCAAGGTCATAGTTGCCAAGTTTCCGGGTCGGTGGGAACGAGGGACGGGAACGAGGAACGGGAATCGCGAGGTTGCCAACAACATGGAACGATGGGACTATACATCTCTGGATCGATCAATCGATAGCGGGGACGCGACCCATATAGTTTCGGGACGATGAACCCGGAACGATAGGTTGGGTCGATAGATTGCTTATTATTTACCGTGGATGTAATCTTTTTCTTACCGTGGATGTAATGGGTTTGTAGGGCCATACGGTGGTGTCCTGACTATACATTATGGGCCTTGATTGCCCTGACGAGCCCAGGAAAGAAATGCATCAGCTGTTTGCTCCGTTGACCCGATCCCTATCGATGAAACCTACAGAATGGACTAGAAACGCTGCCATCCGGGCAAAATAGAAAGCCAGAGGTAGTCCCCGTTCCAGGCTACTATGGAGCGGCCGCGGACTGCAGAGGCCGCCGCGGCGTGATTACCGGCCGGCGGCGCATCCGCGCATGATTCATCATGTACTCCTGTACACCGACGTGAAGCCGTCGGCGGCCGGACGGCCGGAGTTTTCAACTTGGTCGACGGCGGGCGGATGGCGGACCGAGGACACAATGGACGCCAGGTAAGTCTCCAGCCCCCCCCCCCCCCCCCCCCCGCGCGAACCAAGCATTGTCTGATTCCTATTACGAGTCGAGAACCTAGCGTACAGGTCGCGGCTGAACCGGGGTGGAGTACCCGCTGTCCGGGGACGCGTTCCGGTGACCGAATCGCATCGTTCCCCACATCGACCCCGAACCTCGATCCGGGACGACGAACCCGGTTCAGGGGACGAGGCACCGTTCCCCGCTCCCGGCTACTATGGTCAAGGTCCTGCTTAGACAACAGCTTTCATTGTTCCAAAAAGGATACCAGTTTTAAAAAGAAAGCCATCATGTTGACGGGGAACATAGCCTCAACTGTAAACCTATTGCGGATATTCCAAAGAGCCCAACATTGGTCCACAAACAGGAGTCACACAAACTTCCTGCTTTTGGCAGGTAGAGAAAGCATAATAGCGCAAAATTGGTCAAAGGTTTGGGGATTCCAACCCTGTGACTTTGTCGTAAAATACTCCACATAAAAGACGCAAGCACGCATTAGAAAAGGATGTGGTCAGTATTTTCCAGCGAGCCAGACAAAGAGCGACAACCATCCGAAAAGCCATGGCGAAGAACAAGCTGATCACCTGTAGGAAGGCGGCCAAGCGGACCCTGGCAAGTTGCCCAAGGAAAACTTTTATTTTCTGAGAAATTTTAGCAGAACAAAAGAATTTAGGAACTCGCGGTGTAGGATTTTCTGGTACAGTGACCGAGTCAGAAAATTTTCCTGGGGCTCAAGGGCCCAAGAGACATTGTCCGTTTCATCCGAGGGGCTGATTTCTTCAATTTGTAGTGTTGGAGGACATCTTCATCTAGGGCGTCTAAATCTTATACGCCACCCTGTCCCAATATGAGCTTACGAGACAAGCATACATGGGTTGGCTGAGATCGCAAAGAGGCGAGCGAATCTGGCACATAGGGGTAGGGGTGGGTATATTAACCGAGAACCGAAATACCGAACCGTAATAACTGGGACCGAATCCGAATAGACCGAAACTGAAACACTCGGTCACTAATTCGGTCATCATTTGTTAAAAACCGAATTTAATTTGGTTAGTTCGGTCATGTTCCTGTGTTACCCGAAGGAACCCTATAAACCGATTAGATAAGCACATGGCCCAAAAGTTCACTTAGCCCACTGGCCACAGCCCATCACGTAGCCCACTGAAACCTGTCGTTCCTTCTCATGTACGCAGCCCCTGGCATAGGCATGCAGACGGACAGTCCGGCGGACGTGACGGACAATCCGCAAGACACACTTCATGCTAATCGTATTCAACGAATACGGTTTAGCCAATCAAATAATCACCGAATGAGCAGACGTGACGGACGGAAATTTGGTTCGGGCGGACGTCCGTCTGCATGCCGCCTGGCAGTACGACACCTCCACGCTTCTTGATTCCCCAATGGTATTCTAACCTACTCCAGTGCGCCGCCTCTCGTTTGCACGCCGGCGGGCGGCGCTGACGTATAAACGACGCTCCTCGGCGGGGACGCCGACGCTCCTCTCCCATCACGGTCTGCAGGGGACGCTCCTTCTCTCCACCTCGACGGGCGATGGTGGCACTATCTTGGAGCTGATGCTCTCCACCTCTGCGACAACCTTCTTATCTTTCTTTGATTCGAGACATATTCCTGCGATTGGAGATTATGTGATGTGTTGAGTCCACGTGATGTTCTTCCCCAGTCTGATTTTATTACTTCCATTGTGCAGATCATGTTTATTTGCAAATCAATTTTAGAAGTGTATGTTTTTGTTTCATTTGTCTAATCTATCGGTCTGTTCGGTCTTAACCGATGACCGACCCGAATGCTTGGTGGACTGAACTCCTCGGTTAGCAATTCTGTAGATACCCGATCGGTCCTCATATTTTCAAAACCGAATTTCTTTAAACCCCGAAGAACCGAACCGATCGGTTCGGTCTAACCAAACGCCCAGCCCTACATAGGGGGCCCTCCTCTACCCGCCAATCTTGTCAGTATTGAGTTCTAGTACCAGACCCCTGGAGAAAATGAGCACCCATTTAGAAATATAGCTTAATCGTGTGTAAGAGCATCTCCACTCGGGGCGCCCAAATGGCCGCCCAAAAGCCTTTGGGCGTGCCGGACAGAGTATTACTCCCACTCGCGGCGTCCAAAAGCAAATTTCGTCCGGAAGCGCTCACTTTTCTGTCCGACAGCGCCACATGAAGCCCTTCGCATAGGGAGGCCTTGGGCGGCCCCAGACACAAGCTTTCGTCCGCGCGACCCACTCAGCAAACTCCACGTGCCTCCTCTTTCTTCTCTCTCCTCTATCCTTTTCTTCTCTCTCCTCTTTCCTCTATCCCATCCGCACAGGCGCTTTGCCCGGCTGCCGTCTCCGATCTCTCTGTCCCTGCGAGCTCGCGCCGCGCCTCCTCTTCCCGGCGAGCTCAGGAAGTAACAGGTCGCCGGTCACCCTTGATCTCATGCGGCGTGGCCGCTCTCCACGGCGTCTGCGGCGGCGGAGGAAACGAGGCTGCGCAGATGGACGGCGAGGTCGGCGCCGTAGACGACACAGACACGGGCGAGCAGACGGTGGGCGGGAACCGCCATGGCGGTGTCCCGTAGGACGGGCGCTGGACCAGCCGACGGCGGTGTCACCGAGCTGAACTCCACGCGTGCACGCCGGCGCCGGCGTCGACCTCGTGCTGGCTTGCGCTGGTCGTGGCCGTCCTGCCGTGCGCCGTGCCGTGACGCCCGACGCTGTGCCGTGCGCTGAGCCGAGCTGGAGCTGGACGGAGGTGACCGGCGGGCGCGGAAGGTGGAGGGAGGACGTCCTTGCTGCTGCGGCCGGTCGTGCACGCGCCGGTCGCAGCTTGCGCTGGTCGTGGCCATGCGCCGCGCTCGACGCCCTACCGCGCAAGGTGCTCCACGCCATCCTCGTCGTGCACCGATGCCCTGCCGCGCAAGGTGCCTTGCCATGCTTGAGTTCGAGGAAGAGGAGCAGCTCCTGCTCCTCCCGGTCGTGCGTGCCGGCGCCGACGTCGACCTGGAGCTGGAGCTGGCCGTCCAAGCCGGACGAGCGCGGCCACAACGCCGCACCAGCCACACCCATGAACTGTTTGTGATAATGCCTAAAGCAAAAAAAAAGAATTGGGCAGTGCGACTTGGGAAGCACAGGCCCCAAACTCTTCTGTCCGTCCGGACAGGCCCCAAAGCACTCGTCCGGAGACCGTTTGGGCGGCCGTTTGGACGGTGCGACTGGAGATGATCTAAGCTACGCCAAAATTGGGAACCCCAACTGGATTCGACGCAAAAATGTCATGGGCCTCAGGTATTTAGCACTAACTAGGCGCAACCATAGAGAGCTGGGGTTCTCTTCCGTGAAAAGACGCCATATCCATTTGGTCATCAAGGAGGTGTTCAAAGTTTTGGTATTAACTCTAAGAGTAATGGTTTTCTGAAATTAAGTCCAAAAGCTCTTGTGAGGCCGTTATTTTGAGTAATTGTCTCAACAAAAAATCAAAAACACAGGAAATAGATTAAAGAAAAATGAGACCCGTCCGTACTTACTGAACAGTCATACTCGCAAAACCATATAAGTTTAGGAGAGAATTCCTTATTTGACTCTTCCTTAAAATCGTCTTCCCTATTTGGCCCTAGAATAAAATCTTCCCAATTTGACACTTTAATTCCATTTCTTTCCTAATATGGCTCTCTAGTGCATTTTGAGCATGAAAAAGACTCTTTTGCCCCTGATAAATTACGTGACAAAGAAAATTCTCTTTAATTGTTTGTAAATGCTAGCTGAGCTATTTGGTTCTCCGGATAATCAAATAAAGATGTTGATTACAGACCTTTAAAATGGGCACACGCACGCACGCACCCAGCCGAAGCAACAAACTGATCCTGGTTTTGTGCCACTCACGCACTAACCCAGGCCACTGGCCACTAACCACTTGACTTGGCCACACGCACACATAACAAACTCATGCACTAACCTGGTCTTCCTCTCCTAGAATCACTCTAGGCTAAGGATGGCAATGGGTAGGGTATGGGGCGGGTAGAGCAATATCATACCCATACCTGTGTAGACAATGGGTATAAAACTCTACCCATACCCGTACCCACGGGTATGGAACTTTACCCGTACCCATACCCAGGTACCCATACCCGTTGGGTACCCAACGGGTAGAGCAAATAGTGCACATGTTATGCATAATTTTACATTCATCGATAACACATTGATGAAAGAAAAAACATTTATCTCAACTCAATAACATATATTTGAGTACATGACAATTATCTCAACTCAAATTGACAATTGATGATAACTTTACCAACAAATGTTGGACCTCCATGGTTAAGTATATAAACGGGCAGGGTATGGATATACCCACGGGTACGAGTTTATGCCCGTGCCCTACCCACGACTTAACGGGTAGGCTACGGGTACTATCCATGGGTGTAAAATTGTGCTCATACCCGTACCCGTGGGTAAAATTGCCACTCTTACTCTAGGCATACGACCCGGCCATGCAAACACAGCTAGTGAGCTAGCCGACCGCAATCATTCAGTTGGTCCTGATGCATCTCGTTTCGCTCCAGCTCCCGCACGCAGCACCGCATCGCACATTCGCACGGTCACCGGCATGTCACAGCGCCTCGACATCTCACCATGCATATCTCGCTAAAACTCACCGGCTTCGTACGTATCGCACGTAACACCTTGCCGAAATGCAACAAACTACTACGAGAACATACGACCAGCTACATGCAGTACAAAACTAAATATGCAGATACAAAATATCAAAATTAGTGCTACATAGGAAAAGAGAGGACCAGCCTAAATTTCCTTTGTCACATAATTTATCATGGGCAAAAGAGTCTTTTTCATGCTCAAAATGCACTAGAGGGCCATATTAGGATACAGCCCAGCCGAGGGTATGGGGGTCAAGAGCTCCCGCGATGCGGCCACGCGCTGGACGGCGAACTTCGAGTCGACGATCGCGCCGCCGTCGCCTCCGAGACATGCGCGCGTGGTTACGCTGGTACAACGGCGTGGTCTCCATGGGGTGATGCGGCTGATCCTCCTTGATGAGGACGAGGTGGTGACTGATGCCCGTGCGCTTCGACCAGGGGAGCGGGTGGAGGTCGGGGCATGGATTGATCTGCCGGCTCACCTTGTTGAGCCGGTGAGCCTGAGGATGGCGGCGACGGAGCGGAGCAGTCTGATTCAGGAGAAGCCGCAGGTAGTGGTTGATGCGAATGATTGGGACGAGATCATGACTTGCTATGTTGAGATTCTCCGTCGGGAGGAGCCGTCGGAGGCGTTGTTGGCGTTGACGACGCTCCGATCGTTCGGAAGGATTGCGGAGGTGGAGTTCAGGGATCCTCTGCTTTCGTTGGTAAATCGATGGTTAGCTTGGGACTCTAAGGAGGTTCAGATTGAAGGGCACCGACTGATTAAGGTGTTGCTTCCATCGATTGGGGAAGGAATTAGTTGCAATTTTCACGACTCGATGTCGAGGTGTGATGAGAAGCTGAGAAATAATCTGGAGCGGGTTGAGTGTGTGGATAATGATCCGATGGATCCTCCTCACATTTCAATCCGAATATCTCCGGAGGAAATTCCAGCGGATTCTCAAAATTTACCTCGTCATCGGATTGGTTTGGATGAATCAGCTCGGGATGATGAACAGGGGATTGTGGCGCAGTCGTTGACAGCTGCAGTTGACCGTTCGCCTCCATCGCAACCGAACGCGTTGTCGCGTATCGGATGGAGATGGGGAAGACAAGTCTGCTGACGGCGTTAACTTTGACGGTGTTTATCGCTTTTCTCATCTAGAGGGGAATTTTGCACATCTTTGGGAACAAGACGGGGAGGCTAGGGTTAGCTACAGAGGCGGCTGGCGATGTGTACCTCTCTACGATCTCGATCCGAAGACGGGGGTGTCTGCCTTTGTTGAAGATTGGCCGAGGTTAGGGATTGGTGGAGTTGCGGTACAACACCCTGCCAGAAGCTTTGTGGAGGTGGTGAAATCGCCTGAGAAGAACATGGATCGGGGCGGCCAGATTGGGGGAGCTATGCGAGGATTAGGGAACCAGAACCAGAATCAGAATCAGAACCAGAACAGGGGTGGCTTTCAGAGTGGTAGATTCAATGGTCAGGGGAGAGGCTATGGCGGCTATGGAGGCGGGAATCAGAGGAACGAGCATGGCGGTAGTGGTGGATTCAGAGGAGATTTGGGAGCTGGAGGAGGCCATGGTGGTGGAGGGCGAGGCGATACGTACCGAAGGTAATTCCTGCAGCTCAGAAACCTCCACCACCGAATCCTCCTCCTCAGAGACCGCAAAATACTATTCAACAAAACAATCAACAGGTTGATAGTGGTACAGTTTCAAATCCACAACAGAATCCTACTGCTCAAAACATTTCTGGGCAGCAGGGAGGTCCCTCTGCTGTGGTACAGGGGGGAGGGCAGAAAATTCAGTGTATCAAATGCGCTGTTTTCGGACATGAGGCAAAAAATTGTGGGGTTCAGGTTGTCTGTCGGGTTTGTGGAGGCAAGTCACACAGAACTGACTTCTGGTCTTGGCCAAAACAACCAAAACCAGTTGCTAAGTTTGTGGGGCATGCTAGTCAAGGGTTAGGATGCATGTTGATTCAGAGTGCGAAAACACAGGTTAAAAAGGATCATGCTAATCCGTTGGCAATCATTAAGGTGACTTCTGGGCATATGGATGAGACGATTATGATCAAGGGATTTACTAAGATGTTTGAGTGGTATTGGCAATGGAGGGGTAAGCAACAGGCTGATAATATTTTTGTCATGAGGTTCCCATCAAAACATAAATTGCTAGAGTTACATAAGTTTGGAGAGTTTACCTTGTTGGGGACTGGTTGCAAAATTATAGTGGGGGAATGGAATCAGGAAAGTACTGCAAAGGGCAAGTTACATTTTATTTGGGTCAGATTGTTTAAAGTGCCAGATTCTATGAGAAATTGGAAGGGAGTAGCTGAAATTTGCTCGACTCTGGGAGTCTTTAAAGGGATGGACTTGGATAGCTTCAAAGAAAATGATATCATCAGATGTCAGGTTGGGGTGAGAGATGTGGCCAGAGTGCCAGCCTTCACTGAAGCAACAGATGAAGATTTGTTTGTCTATGATGTTGGTGTGAAGGTGGAGAGTGTAATATCAACTGGATGGTTTGTTGGATCATCCTCATCCAAGAGAGGGAATGATGACATTCAGAATGACAAAGCTGATGGATTTACACAGGATGACCCTAATGCTCATAAGAAAGCTCGAGGCACTGATCAGGACGTCGGAGGTGGTGGCGGCCTGGGGCAATCGTCAGGGAAATTCAAGGGCCAATTAGATTTTGGTAGTCTTTCTTTGGCTGCCTATAAAAAACAACAAAAGGAAAAGCAATTGGAGGAGGAACAGAGGCTGAGAGCAGAGTTGCTCTTGAAATCTGCAGAAAATGATGGGATGACAACTCGAATGGAAAAAATATATGGGTGGAGAAACTAACACATCGGTAGAGGGTACAGGGGGAAATGATCAGGTTTTTAACAAAGATGATGTGGAGATGCACACTGCTGATTCGGTGGGTCTGAACCGACAGAAAGAGGCTGATAAACAAATCACCTGCTCTCAATACAGATTGGAAAACCATCTGAACATACCTGTGGAAGAGTTATTTATAAAGGATAAGGCTGTGTTACAGGAAACAGCTAAGAAGATGGGGAGACTGGGAAGGATGTGGATTCTGGTGAAGGAAACTTGACAGATCAAGGAATTGATTTTGATAAAGTGGAGGAGGTACCTGACAGCCAGGAGATTGGGGAACGAGTGCAGCTATCTGAGAATGAGGAGGAAGAGGAGGATGCTGAGTCACAGGAAGCTGTTTCGCAGGACTCTTTGGGTACTCCTTTCGGTGAAAAAGTCATGAATATTTTTAACAAAGGGAAGCTGGACAAGCGGCCTGTTCTTGAGGAAGCGGGTGAAGAGGTTTTTGTCCAAAGATGTGTAAGGCTGCAGGGCTTGGAAGGGCAAAGGATTGATGAGCGAGCGATGAACAAAGCTAATGTTAGGAATTTCTGCGCGGAAGGAGATAATCTCATACCTTCTTTTGTTGATTTGCCTAATCCTACTTTAGCCAATTTTTCTTCTGTTGTTGGTATTGATGTGGGTTTGGCGGTGGATATGGTGGATTCAAATGTGGACTTAATGAAAGATTTAGAAAATGCTAGAATGGCTTTATATCTGAAACAAAAGGAAGAGAAACAGGGGATAGAACGCAATTGAGGAGTTACTATCAGATACTGATGAGGACGAGGAACATGAATTGATTGAAGACTGTTTAGAACGGTTTCAACATTCTATGTCCTCGAGGAAAATGAAGCATGGAGGGTCCCCTGACATGGTCAGGATTAAACCCAAAGTGCAGTCAGTTAAGAGAGGCCGCAAAAAGAAATAATTTAAATGATAGGTTTCATTTGGAATTCTCGGAGTTTGGGGAAATTGAGAAACAAAGGTTCTTAAGGGAAAATATCCTTGAGAAGCGTCTGGAGTTTATTGGCATTCAGGAAACCATGAAAAATGATTTTACTTTGGCGGAGCTTGATAGTATTTGTGGTGGCCAGAACTTTGATTGGCATTGGTCTGCCCCACATGGGAGATCGGGTGGTATCTTGGTGGGGCTGAGGAATGATACGTTTGACATCATTGAACACCAAGCTGGTGATTATTTTGTTAGGGTTCTGGTTTGGGACAAAATGACCAAGTTCAAATGGAATTTGGTCATTGTATATGGGGCTGCACAAAATGATAAAAAGGAAGCGTTTCTTACTGAACTTGCTTCGCTGTGTTATTCATGTAAGTTCCCAATTCTTATTGGGGGGGGGGGGGGGGGGCTTCAATATTATTAGAAAAATGGAGGAGAAGAAGAAGAAAGGGATTCTTCCTAAATGGAGTTTTCTGTTTAATGCTGTGATTGAACAGAATGCTCTCAGGGAGTTGAGTTTGTCGGGTAGGGCTTACACATGGAGCAATGACCATGTGGTTCCAACTTTTGAGAAGCTTGATCGCATTTTAATGTCGCCAGAGTGGGAGGAGAATTTTCCTCTTACTATGGTGACAGCGCTGGAAAGAGGACTGTCGGATCATACTCCCTTGATCTTAGACACTGGTAACAAAGTGGCGGTCAACTCACCTTTTCAATATGAGAATGTGTGGGTGCTAAGAGAAGGTTTTTGTGAATATGTGCAAAAATTGGATGGAGCCGACAGGTAAAGTGAGTAATATTGATATTTGGCAGGAGAAAATGAGGAGGTTAAGGAAAAGTTTGAGAGGTAGAAGGAAGAATGAGGATACCACGTATCGCAAGAAGAAAACTGAATTATTGGAAATAATTGATGCAATTGATTTAATGGCAGAAATGCAAGGTTTACCTTTTTATCTATATGAGGAGAAAAAAGATTGCATGAGGATCTTGTTGGGTTGTTGAGGCAAGAGGAGTTAAAGTGGATTCAACGTGCTAAGGATAAGAATTTGAAGGAAGGAGAGGCTAATACAAGGTATTTTATGCTAAAGCAAATGGGAGGAGACGCAAAAACCAGATTGTTTCCCTGAAAGATGGACAGCAAACAATTTCTGGGCAGCAAAATTTGAAAAAACATATTACTGAGTTTTATAAAAAAAATTGGTCACCTGAGGTTTCTAATATAGCTCCGGATCCGACTGGAATGAAGACTATCAGCCCAAGTGAGGGAGTGTAGTTGGTTACTCCTTTCACTTTAGAGGAAGTTAAAAAAGTAGTGTTTGAAATGGAAAAGAACAATCACCTGGCCCGATGGCTTCCCTATTGATTTCTACCAAACTTTTTGGGAAGTAATCAAACAGGACTTGATGGGGCTGGTAAATGATTTTTACTTGGGTGTTCTGGACGTTAAGCGTCTGAATTATGGCGTGATCACGTTGGTGCCCAAAGTTAAGGATCCAGAAGATGTTAAAAAGTTTAGACCGATTTGTTTGTTAAATGTGAGTTTCAAAATTATTACTAAACTTTTGATGAATAGAATTACACCAGTGATTGACCCTATTATTCACAAAACTCAAACTGCTTTTTTGAAAGGAAGAAATATTCTAGAGGGTGTTACTATTTTGCATGAGACTTTGAACTCACTATATGTTTCAAATAAATCGGGCATTATGTTTAAAATCGAATTTGAGAAGGCGTATGACAAAATAAAATGGCCTTTCGTTTTCCAAATGCTGAAACGAAAAGGCTTTCCGGATAAATTTTGTGACATGGTTATGGAAACTATTAGAGGTGGAAAGGTGGGGGTTAAAGTGAATAATTCTATTGGACCATATTTTAATACTTATCAAGGATTGAGGCAAGGGGATCCCTTGTCTCCAATCTTATTTGATATTGCGGTTGATGCTTTGGCTATCATGATTAAAAAAGCCAAGAGTAGGGACTGATCAAAGGTCTGATGGGGGATTATATTGCCGAGAAGCTGATCATTCTGCAATATGCAGATGACACAGTGTTATTTATAGAGGATGATGTTGAGAGTGTGGTGAACATGAAATACCTCCTATGTTTGTTTGAACATATGTCAGGTTTAAAAATCAATTTTGACAAAAGCGAGCTTTTCTGCTTTGGAGATGCTCTGCTAAAAACAGAACAATACAGCTTAATATTTACTTGTGCGGTTGGAAATCTGCCTTTGAAATACTTGGGAGTACCTTTGGATTGCAAAAGAATGGGAAGTAAAATGTGGAGGAAAGCGGAAGAATGTATGGAGGGCAAGTTGGGGTGTTGGCAAGGGAGAATTTTGAACATTGGGAATAGACTGATTCTTATAAAATCTTGTCTGAGCTCCATTCCTCTCTTTATGTTATCCTTCTATAAGATGCCCGTGGGGGTTTCGAAGAGATTCAAATTTTATCAAGCCCGGTTCCTTTGGGGTCAAGACCAAGGCATTAGAAAGTACCATTTGGTGCAGTGGCGGTAGTTTGTAACCCAAAAGAGCAGGGAGGGTTGGGGTTCTAGATTTGGACTGTATGAACAAGGCGTTGTTGATGAAATGGTTATGGAAGTTGGAAAGCGAGGAGGGCCTTTGGCAAGAGATGCTTAGAAAGAAATATCTTGCTAAGACCACTCTGTCAGGGGTACAAATTAAACCTGGGGATTCTCTCTTTTGGCAAGGTCCAATGAGTGTGAAGGATACTTTCATGGGGTGGTGTCGTAGGAAGGTTGGAAATGGGCAGAGAACTCGTTTTTGGGAGGATGCTTGGCTGGTTGATGTTCCCCTTGCAAAAAAAATTGATAGATTATTTGATATCTGCTTGTCTAGGAATTTATCGGTTGCTGATAGCTTTGCAATGGGATTGGATGCTTTCAAATTTCGGAGAGCCTTAACGGGGAGACCCTACAAATATGGTTTGACTTGAAGAATATGTGTGGTAGCACTGTGTTGACAAATGATGAGGACAAACTAATCTGGAAGCTAAATAGCAAAGGCTTCTCGGTTAAGTCTTGCTATCAGGCTCTAAAATGGACGAATCTTGGTTTCCCACAGAAATTTTTGTGGCAAATTAAGATACCGCTGAAAATTAAGGTCTTCCTGTGGTTGGTAAATCGTAAATCCATTCTTACCAAAGATGTTTTGCGACGTCGAGGCTGGAAGAAAGATGATAAGATTTGCCTCCTCTGCGGGGAGGAGGAAACAATTGACCATCTTTTTTTCCGATGTCCCCTTGCGAGATATGTGTGGAATGTGGCATGCAGTGCTTTTAATTTCATTGCCAAACCAACCTCAGTCAGACACCTTTTTGGGAGTTGGATGAAAGGATTTACAGGAGGGCAAAAAGGGTTGGTTAGGGTGGGCGTGGCGGCTGTTCTTTGGTCTATTTGGAAGACTAGAAATAATGCTTGCTTTCGTGCTGTTATTCCTAACAATCCATGTGCAGTGACTAACATGATTGGTCATTGGATGACCACTTGGGCAACTTTGCAGGTAAAGGAGACAAACCAATCAACGATTTGTTGGGGAGCCAAATTATTCGCGCGATTATCAAATGAAGTCTTTCAAGCTAATCATGGGTGGAGGCCGACGACCAGAGGATCTTATGCTGAAGCAGAATGGAGAAAAAGAAGAATTACTTCCTGTCTAGTCTTTCACTCGTGTTGTTATTAGCTTTACAGATTTAGACAGTTGGAGCTGCTGGGATGTTGTAGCTGGGTCTGGGATGTTGGCCGTCCGTTTACTGTCGCTTTTTACTTTCCTGTTTTTTTGTCTTTTTGGTTCTGATCTTGTAGACAACTGTGGTTTCTATTAATAGAAACTGGGGGACCCCTTATCTCTAAAAAAAAGGGCCATATTACGAAAGAAATGAAATTAAGGTGGCAAATTGGAAGAAATTTTTTTTAGGGTCAAATAGGGAAGATGATTTTAATGAAGGGTCAAAATTCTCTCTAAGTTCAGTGACCCATGTACGCTTCAGAACCGGGATCGTTGTCAGCCCAGACGAGCGGTGGCACTGTAGTTCTTCGACCCATATAACCTTCAGAATCGGATCGTTGTCGGCCCAGGCTAGCGACCATTCCCCACAAATTGCGGAACACATTTGGGCTTCTGCTTCGCAACGCGGCGCAGGGATCGCTTCCTCCCTCGCCGCCGCAAGCCCGCACGCACCGCCGACGGCCACTGCCTTCCTCGCCGCGGACCACCCCGACGCAGACCCTCACGGCCTCACCCCTTCCCCCCTCGTCGCCGCAAGCCCGCAACGCACCGCCGACCGCCCCTGCCTTCCTCGCCGCGGACCACTTCGACGCAGACGCTCACGGCCTCACCCTCGCCGAGCGCTTGCCCGCTCACGAATCACACATCGCCGGCTGTCACCTAGGGTTCTTCCGTGGCCTCCCCCGCCTAGGCCGACCAACGTTAGAACTTCCCTTCCGCAGCCGCCAACTCGGCGGGTGCGCCGCCGCCTGCCACTCTTCGACTGCGCCGTACGGCCATTGCGTGAGACTGCCGTGGGGCATCATCAAGCTCGCCGTGCCGTCCACATCAAGAGCCTTCTCTTCCTTCCGCCCTGAGAAGACTGCTGTGGTCAGGTAGTCAGGTATGCGTTCCACGCAACTACGCAAGTCCGGCTAGTCGATGTTGATTCTGCTCCCTTCGTGCTGTATGTAGATTCGAATTCTAGTACTGTTAATTGCTCGGGAAGAGTCAATTAGCTAGGTAGAGGCCCCCTTTTACATGACATTGGTGAAGCAATACTATTTTTGGCCAGCAGTTAGACTCAACTAGCTTGCCTAGTTTAGCAGGTCAACTCTCTATTGGTACTCGGTAGTAAGCCAACTGACTTCGCGTGATGATGGCCACCGAAACTGAATAAATTATGAAACTGGTGTATCATCAAAATTTGGAAATGTTCACTTCGGCTGTCAGTGCCATGTTTGCTAGTCAGGGTAGCACACTTTGTCTGTGTGTTTTTGTGATTCGGAAGCCTATATAGAGGTTATTCGGTTAATTTGCTAGCAGGTGGGATTTGAATAAATCAATCGAATAAACAATAGGAAGCAGGAAGCTACATAGAGTTATGACAATTATTAGTTTTTGTCAAGAAGCACATCACAACAGCTCATGTCAGATAAATGGAGTAGTAATTAAGAGTACTCTACAGTGATGTTTCCTGCTTTTGTATTGCAGCTATTACTGTGTTTATATTTTTGTTTTAATAATTTGACTTGTAGCTTATGGTTACTCTTGTGTGTCAGCGTCCCTACGATGCCAGCTATTTTAGGTTGAGGCTTGTGTAATTTTATTTTAGGATAATATAAGACTACTTATATTTTATTTATTTTCAGGATTGATCTCTAATTCATGTTTTTCCCTTTTGTTGTTTTATGGGTCGTTGGTGACACAAGGCTTCTTGACATTTGTGCTCTATCACTGCCTTCCCCGTGCTCTACGGTTGAATTTCTCGCATAAGGAGTCACTGGATATCATATCATCGGACAACACTCAAATCACAATCTTCAAAGTTATGTTTGAGGTATGTAATTTCACCATTACCTTATACTGATATATTGTAGTCATATATTGACTTTTGTGTTTTTTACAATGAAGGCTGGAATACTATTGAGCATTTTAAGCTCGGTTATTTGAATCAAGGTCAATGTGCAATGAGAATAGAACTCTTGTTGTCGCTCTTTTTGATATATGGCGCATTTCATCAAGATTATTTGGTGCCAAAGTATATTCACGAATTATTCAAATGCCCTGAATGGAACTCAGGGCTGTCAAATTCTCAAATATTTTTTCACGACAACTCGTGAAAGAAATTTAGAGCTTTAGACACCTGGATGGAAAACTATTATCACGACTCTCACTTCGACAACTTTCAAGTTCACTTTTGAAAGTTGATAGACATATCCAATATCCAAAGGAGTTTGAATCGTAAATGAGAAGGGAGTATTGTGCTTGTAATTTATTTCTTCTTGATTGATATCTTTCTTATGTAAATGTACTTTTCTTATTATATTAATCATAAAGAAATTTTCTATTATAGTACTCTGCATATATTTCTTACTATGTTAG
Organism: Poa pratensis; assembly: GCA_947311845.1. Taxonomy (NCBI): domain Eukaryota; kingdom Viridiplantae; phylum Streptophyta; class Magnoliopsida; order Poales; family Poaceae; genus Poa; species Poa pratensis. The sequence continues at coordinate 30,361,314 of CAMZMU010000053.1, read as the reverse complement.
TGCATATGTACAGTGGCGGAGGACGGGAAAAAAATGAGGTCGGGCGAAGTTTAAAGCATACAAACGTTTTGCGAAAAAATGTGACATAATACAATCAGATGCGTACGTATACAAACGTTTTTGCGTACGTATACAAAAATCAAGGTAGGGCGGCAGCCCTACCTTGCCCTAGTGGGTCCTCCGCCACTGCATATGTATGTTGGATAGAATCAAGCAGATAAATCAAATTCTAGTAAATATGAGGCATCATTGGTTCACGATATTTCAAAAACGTAGGAATGGAATGTCATTTATTTTGACAAATCGGTACCTCTTCATTTAATCATGATAAGCGTTACATCATTGATAAGAAGAGATACAATTTCAAGAGCAGGATACTAGAGTCGGAATACTTTTTCATCAATCTCAAAAAAAAAAAAAAACTTTGTCATCTGAGCAAACTCATGTGCTCAGAACTCACACTCACTGGCTCCTTTGCCATCTAATAACAATCAACAGAGATTGCAGCAGCCACCCGTTGGGAATCCCCTCCTACAAGGTTACCAAGTCCTTGCTTCAATACTCCTTTCAATTCAGAAAACAAGTATTTCGGACAAGGGCAATGTCCTTATACAAGATGTTGAAAATTATATCTGATACAAATCACATTTCCAATTGAAATATCTGAAAATATACTACTAGCGGAAGTCAGCTTCGCTTAGCGCCTAAATACCCTTTTTATTTAACAATGGATTACTAGAGTCCAATTAAGCTTGAGCTTGGCATCATGCAAATGATATAAATAGCATGTGACATACATAACATGGGATAAGAATCATCAGATGGTAAGAACCATCAGATGAAGATGTAAAACAATCACCATCGAGTTTTTTTGGTCACACTTAACATGGGATAATGTTAAATTTCAAAGTTGCTGGATGGGTCATCGAGTGCGTTGTGGTTGCTTCAGGCGTCTTATGTAAATTTGATCCTTCGACCCTGTTTCAGAGAGGTACCAGTAAGTAAGAAGTTCAGGAAATGTACTAATACTACTGTACTTTATGGTCGTTGCGAGATATCTCCCAGGTGTAACGCAGTGGCATCTGGCCATGGTCAATGTTATTGTGCTCAAATCGCTGATTTCGTGCTTTTTTTTGTCAGCACTGAATTGGCCAGTGGTAGTTTTTCTCATTCTTGCGGTATTGGGAAGCTGAGAAAATGTTCACGCAGCTTGGTATGAAGTATCTTCTTCCTAAGATTTGATTGTTATCATTATTGTTTGTATCGCATTTTGATGTTTATTGTTTCCTACCTTTTTTTATTATGAACAGGCTTTATTTTCGTGTGCTGGCTACTTGCGTCTCCAGGGTATAATCTATTTGTTGTTAGAGTTAAAAAAAAATCTATTTGTTGTTATACATCTCAGCCGTATAGAATGAGACAAGTCATCTTCTTATTAATTAGAGTTTTCATTCCATGAATTTATTCGCAGTTGGCGAGTTTTTAGAATTAGAAGAAGTGATGATCATGGGGTGCGGACACGGGTGAACCCGTGGCTAGTGAGGTGGTTCACTCTGTCACTATTTGCTACATTCTTTTGGATGTGGTACTCTGCAATCAGCTGTATGAGCATCAAACATCAGGATTCAAAGCAGGTCGGTTGTCCATGGCGACATGTGGACACCTACATGGTTATTGTGCTACGATCTGCATGTCTCTCTAATCTCGTATGGCTAATGTATCTTTGCTGGATCGATCTAAAGAAGGTGCGTACCACTGGATATACCAGTTGATTCATTTAACCATCAAGTGGTAATTCATAGGCTACTTATTCTTTGCAGACTCTGTTTCACTTTGGGATCTGTGCGGCTGGGACATGCCTGCTGGTCAAATTCTTCACCTTCATATTTGACTTTCATTTTTGCTGGGCAAGCTGCAGCTGGCCGGCTGGATGGCTATTTCTTTGGGATTCGCTGCCAATATCTGTAGGAAATTGTCAATGGTAAAGTTACTCGTTAAAAATATTTCATACTTCCAATTCTCAAATAATTGTGTAGTTTTCTTTCAATAAATACTACTCCTCACTAACTATAGTGTTATTTATATGGGCTAGAAGCACGTACCGTAGCAGTAAGGTTTCATTTATATGGACTAGAATGTCATATAAGCAACATGTTATCTCTATATGTTCCCTTATACGTGTTCCGTGATCAGTAAAATTGCCATACTTTTTCATCTTCATCCGTACATTCTTTTGTGAAATGGCATTTCCCATGTAGTGGAACATACTAAACAATAGGTAAGTGAACTGAAAAGGGTTATGTAGTCTTCTGCATACATTTCAAGGCTGAGCACAAAAGGAAAAGCCTAGAATAACATTTATTGAGAAATAGAGGCGGTACATTTTGTGAAAACTTGCTGACCAGAAAAAAGATTATGTAATTTATCTCTGGTTCTGATTAACTTTGACAGGAGCGGCAAGAATTCTCCTTTTTCGCCTTGTCCGTTGCCCTTGCTGCCGTGCTTCCCGAGATAACATGGATCCTGAATGTCCTATTCTTGGAGCAATTTACGAAAGAGGGCAAGGAATGTGGATTCTTTGCTGTTTTCGTCGAGAAGAACTTCTACTGGAAGGTTAATTTTTTTGCCACTTGTAGCACTAAATCAGTGTTTTTTTGCTTCAGGACACAGTCAATAGTGCAATATTATTGCCTCGTCCGCTCTCTTATGAATTACGATTCACTTGTGGCATTTGGGTTACTGATGCAGAGGTGTTTGCTGTCTGTTGTAGTTATCCTGGACATTGAATAGCCTTCTTCGGCTGCCGGAGCTAATCGGCCTTCTGGGGCAGATTGACGTTCAGAAGATAGAGCTGTGGCGTCAACAGATCTTAACCCGAGCGAGTAGATTATTTGGAAGGGACACGCAACGTTGACTACTTAGAGAAAGGATATGACCCTTCCATTAAGAACATGAAGCTGTAGAGAACTGCGCTTAGGACATAGCACGTGGAGAACTGCACCTAGGATCATGGCCGGACGGCCCGTGGAGTAGTATCACACCTAGCTACTTCTATACTAGAACTAGTACACTTGCAACCCAAACTTGGTGCCTTGGTGGATCAACAACTACCTTGTCATCCACATCAGCCTGCAGATCCCCTGCATGCTCATCATGGCGTGCTTTCTCGGGCTGTCGGTCTGCAGCATCTCTGCTTCACCAACATTCGCCATCGCCTTCACCTCAGCGCAGCTCATTGCACAGCCCCGCGCACAAACATGGCCGGCACGCCATCTGGAGACTCTTCCATGTCATCGGCGGCAGTCTCCACCCGAATACGCTCTTCATCAAGATAATATGTTTTGCTGGATATATATGGCCAAAGAAGTCTTTTGCGAGCCTGCCCTTCGTGGTCGTGGATATGTACTGGAATCAAATCTATTGATCTACCGAACTCCTGCAGATTTAGAGGGACTCAAAATAACAGAATTGCATTCAAACTCTTGATCCCTGATGTAGGCGTGCCCAAGTACGCTTCCCAGTTAATTACCTTGGTGCCTTGGTCTGCCCGGACTGCACAAACGTTGCCTTGTCATATCCAGCAGCGAAGAGAGACACGGTCGGACATCTCTATCTCTAACATCTTAATCAGGAGCCTGCAACAGAACATGCCGATCATGGAGGAAAAGCTCCTAGCCGACACGAGCGAGAAGAAGCACCTCCCGCCGTGCCGCGAGAAGCCGACGTACACCGTCGTTTGCTTGGCCTTTTTGTTGCTACTCGTCGTGTGGGCTGTTTGGCTCATCTACACCCTTTTAACCATCGACGACTCCGCTCGCAAGGAGCCCGAGCTATCTGTCGCCGTGGGCAGAGCTTCCGGACTAGACTCCGACGTCCCACGGGCGTTCAACCTCACCTTGAGCATCGACAACGTCGGCGTGGGCTACGAGGAGTGCGTGGGCGGCGAGGCGGTCGTCCTGTACGGCGGCGTCCCGCTCGCCACCGGCGTCGTTCGGGAGTTCTGCGTGCCGGCCAACGGTACCGGGCAGGTGGCCGTCTTCGCGGGGAGCGGAGGCGTCGGCCTTCCAACGGAGCTGGCCGAGCTGATGGCTGATGAGAAGCGCGACGGAGGCGCGGTGCAGCTGGAGGTTCGCGTCATCTCGCTCAAGTACATGTTCTTCAGGTGCACCGCAAGCCTTCGCGGTGGGGCGGCAGATAACCCGCACCCTCCTTGCAAGCGCCTGGTGCTCAGGGATGAATCTGACGGCGTTGAAAAGATGATCTGTTATGTCTGATAGGAGTACGAGCTAGGGTTGTGGACGTGTGTGCTTGTAAAGTTAGAAGGATTTCGATCTTTTTGGATACGTCCCAGCATCTTTTTTTTTATATATATAGAATGGGTACAACTAGGTTAATGGGTAACTGAATTGACCCACACAAAATAACCCTAAACAAAGGGTAAATACTACATATCCTGGTATCTAGCATTTTGCGGAAGGTTATGTTCTGTACTTTAACTACTTCCTCTGATCCAGTATAAGTGTCGGGAGAATAAGCTGATTATGTGTAAATTACCATCACTAGCAACGACACTCTTTTATGATCGGAGGGAGTACTATATTCCTTTCATAAAAAAAATGAAATATTTGAATACCGAGATTCCTAGTGAAGAGAGCTTCAAACCAAAACCAATATTGAATATAGTTTGACAATATTTAAAGATTAAGTTTTGAAACATGGTGAAACTTTTCAAAACTCAATGAAAATAGTAAAATATATTTTGAAACTGACAATTAGAAATATTGAAACAATGTGAACATAGCAAATAATAGAGCGTGTCAATAATTAGTTGTCTTGTATATTCCCGCCGTTCCAAAATAATGGATATTCTAGGTTTATCCTAAGTAAAACTTATCCAAATTTGACCAAAGCCATAGGAAAATTTGTCAATATCTACAACTTCAAAAATTTATAGTTACAAAAAATTAATATATATGGTTGATGTATGAAACTGAATTTATGTTTTAGATGTTGATATATTTGGAACAAATGGAGTATCTAATACAACATCATAGTATACCTGAATGGCTACGCGAGACTTGATGAATTCCTACTCTTCCCCATAGAGTCATGGCTGCATCAATTTCTAGGTCGAACCAACCATTTTAGGTGTTGCTCTCTGTGGTTGTGTGGTCGGGCTTCTCCCTGTGGTGTTCGTTGTATGGTTTTCGCCCAGTTTCTTTCGCAAATAAAGCAGCACCTTCTTCTTAATTAATGAATAAGGCAAAGTTTTTACCTTTCATTTTTTTAAAAATGGCCTGGCCTACTTCTCGAAGACAATACTCCCAAGACGAATGCAACGAAGACACCAATATGCCACTATCCCCAACTAACTATCAAGACTAGTGAACATACATCTGAAAAATCGATGCCCAAAAGGGGTAGCATCACCGGACCAACTAGATTCTGAAAGGCTAAACCCCGAGGCCGGAGATCTTCCTCGGACACAACTCTACGCTCCCACGCTGGCACTAGTCGCACCACCTGAGCAAGAGCTGGGAGGATCTTATATTGATATCGGGATGTCGCCGCCGCCTCAACATCCCGACAAAACACACACAGATTAACCAAAACAAAAAAAACTGGAACCCTCCCGCCAGCGGAGGAGATGAAAACCCTAGCCGCTGCCTAGGGATCTTCTTTTCTCCTCTCATGAACTCACGTGCCTGTTCGGTATAGAAACAACTAAATTTACCATATGTATCACAATTTGCGAATGTGAAGACAGATCTGGCACTTCTGATTTACGTTCTCATGTTGTGTGACAGTTGCTTCTCTTATTCGCGAGTTATTTGGCAGCTTAGCATGACGATTTTTTTCTGTCTAATACAACAAGCTCTACTACGACACCTTATGTCTAGTGTTTGTAGTCGTCGCTACGTGGTCCAAAACCTACTTTATTACTTTTAGGGAAGTTTGAACTAATTATGGTCATTATTAATAGATTGCCGAGCCTTTTGCACACAAAAAATATTATATTTCCAACTAACCAGAAAGTAATTAAAAGGATCCAGAAAAAAGCTAACAGAAAAAAGTACTCAACATATCAACAAACTTTTTGTTGAAAATTTAATATCGTCAAAGCTCTTAATTAATTAGTCAATGTCGCACCATAGGTACGGCACAAGGATTTTGCAGGGCGACGGTCGCGGCGACGGCTCATCATCCAGTTTCACTCGGCACGACAGGAAGGTCTTCCAGTGGTCCACGTACGAGTCCAGCACGACGTCCACGTCCACCTCCGCGGACCGCGACCGCCTCTCCGACGCCATGCGGCCGCGCAGCTCGTCGGAGAGCCCCACCCCGGCGCCGAGCGCGACCATCCTCAAGTGCTTCTGGGCGCCCTCGGCGACGCAGAACCCCGGCACGCGGCCCCACGCGAGCACCGCCCCGGCGTAGGAGACCGCCACCGTCCCGCGCTCGTTGCATTGCTCCCACGACTCCGAGCTCCGTCTGCTGCTGACGCCGTGGAGCGTGAGGTTGAACGTGGGGGAGACGACGGTCGTGGCGCCGTCGAGGTCGAGACCGTCGAAGCCGGCGAGGTTGACGGAGAAAGTGAGGACGAGGTCCTGGTGTCGGTCGGGATCGGGGAAAAATAAAACGGATAGCGCCACGGCGATGAACCCGGCTAGTATCAAGGCTGACAGCATGACGAAGCGAAGGATTTCATGCTTCCTCGGAGCGGCGGGAACGTGGGGCGATGCCCCTTCTTCCATGTCCGGCTCCATGGCGAGGTAGAAGAATTTTTACAAGGAACAACTGTTTCGGAAGTTTATATGTGTACGTGCGCGGTGTTGACTCTAGGATTTATCGACGGCCGTTAAGAATCTATCTACCGGAGAGCGGAGAGCACGATGGGTTCCGTTTCACCCAACTATTTCGTTTCGGGGTCTCCATTTTTTCCGGAACACCTCCTGCCCTGAACGTAGGCGAATTCTCCAAGTGATCTCTCCCACCACAAAAAGGAAAGGTACTATTAGTACACCTAGTACATGGAGGGGCATATGTAACTCGGGCTACACATAGTTCTATATTTTGCAAATTTTAAAAATCACATTTTGAAGTTTCAAAAAAAATCTGAAAACAATCCTAAATGTAGATTATGCTGTCTTCTACCAATCTGTAAAATCTCAAATAGAAATATGTTATGTTTTGGTATGTGAAAAATAAAAAAAATATGAAAGTAGTGTATAGTGCAAAATTTGAACTCCCTAAAATCTATCAGATTTTGTTATTTTTTGTGTAGCCCAGAATATAAATTGTTTTGAGTTAAGATTTTGCACAATGCACCATTATCTACGTCCACGATTTTCTTTTAGAACTTTGAAATATGATTTTCGAATTTTTAAAAATAAAGAGCTGTGTGTAGCTTGGCCTCTATTTGACTTGCTATTATTTAGCCTACCAAAACGTTTATTTAGTTCTCGTACCAGAGAATTGCATAATCGAAGTTGTTGTAGGGACTGGTCTGACCCAAGTGGAGATGGGCCCACACGCAGAGCTCAGCTAGCGCAGTGTTTCCTGCCAGATAAGCACGCGCCATGAAATTTATGCAAAAACCTCTCTCATGAGTTTTTGGCATCCTATCTTCTCGAAGGTCGCCTCATCTCGCCCGCACACCCGCAACAGCAACCAGAGCAGTAGCAACTCATGACGCTCAACGGCCCGCGCGTGTCTCACCAGCTATCCGACTTGGTCGTGCCTCCGACTCCCTACTGACGAGTCGCTCGCCCAGCGCCTCTACCTCGCAGGCCACGACCGGGGGCACATAACGCTGGTGAGGCGCGGGTGCGATGTAGGGGCCTGCATGGGAGGCGTGGATCTAGAGAGCGGGTTCGCTCCACGCGACCGAGAGGTGGCGTAAGATGCAGGGGCGGAGCCAGGATTTGAATATGTGGGGGGGGGGGGGGGGTGGCGACGAAGTCCAAACCGAAAGCGCATATCAACATATGTTTGCCAAGAAGCAAATGATGCTATATGAATATAGATGATCTGAAACATTAAATTGATAAGCAAACCGACATTGTTTGGCTATTTTTTCACTTTTCTTAATATATATCTCTTCTGTCATCACTCACCCAACGACTCAATAAAAAAAATAGCATTAGGGCAGATTTAACTGAAGAAATTGGTCTAAGAAATTAGCCTTTTTCACAAATTCTGAAGGAACCATCATTAGCTAAACTGAAAAGAATAGGAGGGATTAGATCCGGCTAGCAAGTATCTCTGTACGTACCTTGACTTATAAGCTGATTGTGCGAAATACACAAGCGTTCGACAAAGGTTGCAGCGGCGGCCACCATAGTCAGCGCTAGCCAATCAAGCCGCCTTGCGATCCAGCGGCGGCATGGTCTAATACCTTGACAACATAGAGCGAGAGATCGATCTGATTGAGGTTTGAGAGGCGCGGTTCTCGAAAAAAAAAAGTTTGAGAGGCGCGACGGCGAGAACAGAAAGAACGACCAGGCGTCCAGCCGTCCACGATCGAAGGCCTGTACATGGACATGTACACCGATGGGCTGCTGTAGTTGGGCTTTGGTGGGTGCACAACTACATGCAGTTGGGCTAAGTAAAACTAATCACGTAATTAGTACGGCAATTAGTGCAATATACATATTAGTATACTCCCTCCATCCGCGAATAAGTGTACTTCTATCTTTTATAGTAAGTTAAACTTAATAAAATTTGACCAATTTTATAGGAAAACGTATCAACATTTATGACACTATATTGGTATCAATAGATTCGTTTTGAAATGAAGTTTCAAAATATACCAATATAATGTCATACATATTGCTAAATTTTTCTATAAAATTGGTCAAAATTTTAAATTTTTGACTTTGTATAAAAGCTAGATGTACACTCTTTCAAGGACAGAGGGAGTAGGTCTTGCTGTATTTCCTGCTAGCACCCCCTGTCTCTGCCCCTGGTAAGATGACCCGATGATCACCAGATGTGACTGAGCACGGCGGCAATACAAAACAAGGCACAAGAAATGTTGACTCTAAGGTTAGAGAGGGTCGAAGAAGTCAGACAACGGCGGATCATCAGGGACGACAACTGGGGATGACGGATCCGAAGGCAACGACGGCGAGCATCAGGGCTAGATTCCTGGAGAAGCCTTGGCTGTGATGGTGGTGTGTTGTGACATGTGAATCGCAATTGTTGTCGAGCTTGCCCGGGGCGGAATACAAGGAGGGAGGTTGTTTCTTTGGAGTCTTTATCCTAACAAGGTGCCAGCGCGAAAACAAACAATGGAGCCCGTTTTTTTTTTAAATTCAAACAACAATTTTAAGTTTTCAAAAATCGCGAAAAAATTCCTGGATGTAGATGTTGTGTATATCTACAATCGTGAAAATTTTCAACTCCAAATACATTATACTTTTATCGTGATTTTGAATTTTCAAAAAAAAAACAAGCTCCATGTAGCCCAGGTTCCAAAAATCCACTCAATGCCACCGGCACAGCGTGATCTGCTTCGTCATATTTACAACGACTACGCACAATGTGAACTGCTTCGTCGTACTTACAACAACTACGCCTACGCAGCTGATTTGCAAAACGCTATGGCAACTGCCCTCCTGCGGGTCGTCATGTGACGATTTATCCTTCACATCAATGCGATTTACAGACTGTTTTAGGACCTAATTCAAAACTAAATGACTAAGACTAAATGGAGTCATTCATGCAAGAATGAGGACTATAGATGCATTTTACTATAAAAAAAACGGATTATCTAACTAGGGGACGTGCCCCAGCAACGAGCTCCGTCCGGCGCGTCAAGATTGGTGCTCCCGGACAATCCAAGCGTCGCGAACGTGGTGGGCGTAACGGGCGCGCCGACGCTGCGGGTGGGCCGATCCGGTCTCCTTACCGGGGCGCGCAGACGGGTGTGGAGTGTGGACCCGAGCCACGTCTCTCATTTCCCCTTTGCCCATTTCTCTCTCCAACCCTCTTCTCCTCTCCTGCGATTTGCGGGGGTGCGCGCCGACGAGGATGCTCCACAGGCGGGGACGCGCGCCGGATGGAGGCTCAGCAAAGGAGGACGAGCGCCGACGGGGACGCGCGCCGGCGAGGATGCTCCACAGGCGGGAGACGTGCGCCGGCGAGGACGCTCCACAGGCGGGGGACGCACGCCGTCGGGGACGAGCGCCGGAGATGACGCTCACAGGCGGGGGACGCGCACCGGCGGCCGGATCCCGGAGGGCTGCGGTGAGTTTTCTAGATTTTAAGCGGTGGTTGCTTGATTTTGTTCTCTGGCGCTCACATCACTCAACGCCTCATGCGATTTTCGTAGGGTTCGAGCGGGGGAGAGCTCGTCGCCCGCTCTGGGACGTGTGACCGCTAGCGGCGTCGACCGGAGGTGTGCCCTATCGAATCTCAAGCCCTTGTTCTAGTTTTCATTCGGTTAGACGGTGAGGTACCGCATTCTCGTTGTTAGGAGGTACATATGGTGTGGATTTGGTGTGGTGGGCTAGATCTAGGCAGCACTCTGCTCGTGTGATGTGATCATCGGTGGAAATCAAGTGGGATACATGATGTAATGGGCTGAGTTATGTGTGATTTTGTGTATGAAATTGAAATCCATGGTGATGTGATGTTGCGGTTTGGTAGGTTTTTTCGATTTGAGATGAAGTTGGCACTTTAGCAGTGGTTGGTTTAGGTCCGTTTTGAAGTTTCCCATGGTTCTGTCCAAAGGCATGCACACCATGGCTGTGTGAGTTTCTTGGTTGTTGTTTTAGGTTGTCTAGGTTATCACCAGTGTTAATTTTTTTCTGGTCATGCTTGTTTTTTGCATATTATTCAAGGTTTTTTTCCGGTCATGCCTTCTTCTAGCTAATCACAAATAGGCAAGTAGTCTCATACCTCCTCTCCTTTCTTTGGCTTTTCTTTCGTGAGGTGCTCTCTCTGTATGTTCCATCTACCTCGTTTAAAATACAAGCATATTTCATAACCTGTGGTTTGAACCTTACAACCATGTATGGTTTATTTGGCAATCATGTAGAATGTATTTGGCAACAATGTATAGTTATTTTGGCAACTATACTTTTATTTGGCAAATGCACCTTGTCTAAATCCCGGCAACCATATGCAGTTTATTTGGTAATCACCTATAGTTTATGTGGCAGTCATGTATAGTTATTTTGGCAACTGTTTTTTAATTTTCTTCACAAATACACATTGTCTAAACCCTGTCAGCCATGTGTTGTTTATTCGGTAATCATGTACATTTTTATTGGCAATCATGTGTAGTTATTCTGGAAACTTATTTTTTATTTCCCTAATGGATACACATCGTCTAAACTCCGGCAACCACATTTGGTTTATTCGATAATCATGTATAGTTTATTTGGCAATCATGTGTAGTTATTTTGGCAAATTATTTTTATATTTGCCTGGCAATTTTCTTTGTCTAAACTCTGGCAACCACGTGCAGTTTATTTGGTAATCATGTATAGTTTGTTTGGCAACCATATATAGATATTTTGGCAACTGTGTTCGGTAATCAAATTATGCATTGTTAGTCACCTTGATAATTCATATTAGTTATGAGGGGTGGGGGAGCTCTTATATTTCCATGCTTCTGTGTTCTTTTATGATTTAAGTTGTTCAAACTTTTTAGTCACCAAACTATGCATTCACCTTGATTGTTCTTAGTTGTTTGGCAATGAGGTAGCTCGTATTTTGGAGGATAATATCACCGGGAGTGGTGGTTGTTTGATGGCCTGTGTAGATCTGGTTAGTTAGATACTAGTCTGTGTTTAAATTTTGTGCTAGTTTTGCGTGTAGCTTTTTTGTGTGTAAGAGCATCAGGATATGTTTTTGTTTGAGGAAATGTTGTGTTTCAGCACCATCCCACTCCAATTTTTGGTGTAGCTTTTGTGTTTTCAAAAAGTAGTTAGCTATTATTCGAGGAGGAAATGCCGAAATGGTGTGTTTGTCGGGGTTTGATATCTGGGGTGGTTTTGTGAGTAATTTGTTGATGTTTTATGTTGATTTAGGTTGTGATCAGTGATGAATTTTATGTGGGTTTTTGCAGTTTATTGGGGTGTGAGGGTGGTGGAAGAGCAAGCAATGTTGTAGCTTTGCTGAATTTTTGTGGTGATCGACATACACATGTGTATTCATAATTGTTTTTTCGGAGCAAGTCTGATGCAAGTTTTGTTTTACGTTGAACAAGTGGTTTGTTGTCACAATGGCCAGGAGGAAGAATGTTGTGACCAGTGAAGAGGGGGAGGGGTGAAGTTCGTGGTCTGAAGCAGAAAAAAGGTATTTGAAACCTTCAGTATAGTGATTACACTAGGTCAGCAAATTATGCTTGCGTTTTGAGTCAATTTACCTGTGTGATACACTTCATGTTTTTTCTCGTATTTTTTGTGTTGAATTTTGAACTCATTTGTGCAATGGTACAGAGCTGATTGCGTGTTCTTTGCGCTGAACAACATTGAGAAGTGGAATGGGAGCACATGCCACCCTTGAAGCCGGAGGATGCGGAAAAGGTGAAGAAAATATGGCCACATAGATTGTTGACGTCAACCTCACGAAAAAGTGGAGGCACCATCTAGACACCACCAAGCGGTGAAGGTAATGTCCATTCTTGATGCACTTCTTTTTAGTCATGAGGTAGTAGTCAGTTTGGCACTGAGTTGCCTGGTGCTGGTCAGCAATACCAAAAAATCTGGTTATTATTAGCATCCATTCTGGTAACCACATGAGAAACTTCCGGCAACTACATGTTAGTAACCTGGCATCAATGTCTTTATAACCTGCCAACTACTTCAGTATAAATCTGGCAACTACGTGTAATAAATCTGGCAACTACATGAAGTAAATCTGGCAACTGCATCTTTATAACATGGCAACTACTTTTGGTATAAATCTGGCAATGCACATATCTTCAGAAACTACAGGGAATAAATCTGGCAATTACATGTAATAAATCTGGCAACTACATCTTTATAATCTGGCAACTACTTTTGGTATAAATCTGGCAGTGCAAATACCTTCAGAAACTATATGTAATAAATCTGGCAACTACATGTAATAATTTTGGCAACTGCATCTTTATAACCTGGCAACTACTTTTAGTATAAACTGACAGTGCACATACCTAAAGAATGTGGGAGCTTCGACGCTTGTGCATTTTAGAGCATTCACATTTTCCTCAGAAACATTTCCAAACACATTATATGATCTGTCTTAGTGTGGAACAATTTTTACAATACACTATGTTAAGTAGTTGTTACCCACGTAGTTGCTTCTTTAATCAGTGTGTTAGCCTCTTAGTTTTGGCAGCCATATACTTTATTCAGTGTGTTACCCTGTCGATTGGAGGAAAGGGTAGAAGTCGTGCATAATGTATGCTAGCACCCAGCAACTTATAATAACCACCCTGGCAACTTATAGAAGAAAACTTGGCAACTTATTGCAAACAATTAGGCAATTACTGGAAAAAATTGTTCTGTTATCGACTTGAAGTACCTCGTCGCTCTGAATTATTATTACTGCTGGTCTACCTTAGCCTTGCTTCATTTTCATCATGATAAGTACTCTAAACAAGGTTTTCTAAAAAAATTCAGAGTACTAAGAGTTTATGACGACACAGCTGACAAGTAAAACCATGTGCTGATGGATAGGAAGCTCAAAATTGTGGTGTAGTGTATGAATGGAGGAGGTCGGGCGCAGCAACAAGTATTAGACGAGATGATCAAAACTTTAGTTCACATGCTGTTTATCAGAGAATCTTGACTATGCAAGTACACTAGGTTCCTTTTTGCTGTTCTGCTAAGGTTCTAGAGTACTTGCCAGGTCTACAAAGTTTTGTTGCCAGGTGTCTATTGTTTAGTTGCCAGGGTTTCTAGTGTGGCTTTTTGGACACAAATGTTTCTTGTTCCTTGTTCCCTCGACTATGCTATAATGTGTATCTAATTGCCTAGTTTATGCATCTAAATTATCAGACTGTCTCTATGGATTTAGTTACTCTCTCCGATCTTATTTAAGTGTCGCCAGCGCTTCACAATTTTGTATGTGCGTATGTCAGTTTTCACGTCAATTTTTGAGGATCAGAGGGAGTATTAAATTTGTCAGACGTGTGTGTACATAATGTTTCTAGTTTCTCATTTTTTTTTCCCTTCATGTTACCTGGTTTATGTAATCAGATCACCAGATATCCTCTCTATGGTTGTTGATCTAAAACCTGTCAGACTGTGTGTTTACATTTTTTCTCCATATTTTGCTTCCTTCGACTAAGATTCCTGACCTGGACCGAGCCAGCTGGATTGACTTGGGGATTGGGCCAGAAAAACGTGAAGGCCCAAGTTCCCTAGCTGGACCGAGCCAGCTGGATCAAGTTGACGCGTGCTTTTCTTTCGACGTCTTCTATGTGCGGGTTCCTTCGATCAGGTCACCAGGCGCCGTACGGAAAGAATTAGCTGAGGCACGGTCGCTAGATAGTAAGGTCCTAAAAAAAAAGCATCCTCCAACCAAACCCTGCTTATTATCTAAGCAGGACGATTTACAGAAGTAGACGTCACGGAAGAGAAATTAAGACACAAAACCAAGGACCTTGAATGCAGTTTCCAGGTGGATTCTTACAGGGTTAAAATGTAACTCAGCATAGAAGATGGAAATGAACCAGCAAACTAACCGCATAGTGCAAACAAACAAGAACCCACAGCACTTGCTATCTCAGATTCCTAAAGAATTCTGGCGAACTCTCAAACACTAGATGTTTAATACTAATAAAGATTCAGTGATACACCAATAACAGTGATGAGCAATTCACACAATATTTCAGGATTCAGGACATCGAAACATTGCTGATCAAAATCTCAACAGGTTGCACACGGAAGCGATCTAAGCAGCAACCTCCTTTTTAAGCTTCGCAAGCTCTTGCCTGATAGCTCCTCCCCTCTGTTTACATAGTAATAAGAATATTAGTTGAGGGCATAACAGTTGCAAATAATTAATTCAAGTGTGTATGTCTGAGAATCTCACCTTGATCTTCGCCAGCATGACCTTGAACCTGTCAAAGTCATTGAGCGATGCCCTCCTCTTCTGGACAATCAGCTTCTTGCCCCATGAGCTGTTCTCCCACTTGTTCTTCACATCTGCAGACAGATAACATTCGTTTTAACAGTGTCCACTAACAGAAAGTCTAGATTTGAAGGATATGGTTGAAGGAATGGTACATTACCAGCTTCCTCCAGAGCCTTGATCAAAGTTGCCTTCCTAGGGATGCGCTTGATGTCAATCTTGATGTCAGTCAAAGAGAGGCGCTTGAAGTTGATCTGGCATCGAACCATGTCAGGTGCATCCACAAGTGCCTGTAAATTATTACCACATGAAAGCTATATTAGGCTCTTTCAAGATCAAACTAAAGCAAAGATGTACAAATATCAAAACTTGAGTTCTCTTTTTTCTTTTAATCAAGTTTCATGAATCGACTATAAAAAGAAGACGTGTCATATGTATCACCATGTAGGTCAGATTAAACCACTGCGGGCAGATTAGACAAAACATAGCAAAGACTTGCAGCAATTTTTTAAAGAAGAAGCCCACTATAACGAAACAATAAAACAATAGAAATATGACCCCATTAAAACTATAACCAATGTACCAGGATCAGATACTTTGAAAACAACGTAGCAAAGGAAAACTAAGAAACTTTTGAAAATGGCTCTAGTATCACAAGTAAGAAACTCTTCTGTAGAAGAATAGCAGAGTGATGGAGCTATCAAGTGAAAAATACGTAACCTAAGAAGGCTTTAACTATCATGATAAACACATCCAAAAAAATTCAGGAGCTATACAGTCAACAAAAAAGAAGCATTACAGGCACAGAATGCCAAAGTTGGTTTATTCAGAATGAAACATCAAACAATGTCCCTATAAATTCGAATATAGATAATAGAGCACTAGCATGGTGCAAGTCAAGCTGTTGGCTTTTAATAGGAAATCAAACATCTAAGAAAGACCACAGGGTGCATATTAGGATGATACTATCCGATTAGCAAAATAAAACATGTCCATCCATATGCATTCTCTCAGGTAGATAGCATAGTGATTCTACTGATTAAACCAATACTTGCCAAGTGAACTCTGAAGGGAACAAGAAATATCACATAGCATATTCAGTTTCGTAAAATGGTTGTAAGAGGCTAGTCATATATGCAAGCGATGTGATGGAATTCCACAAGGCTAACCACAACCAAGTCATTAACTACGGAGTACAAAGCAACACTACGTTAGCCAGTTAAAGGCTAAGAACAAATTTCAACATTCTCACATAAAGACTGCGATATCTGTGCAGTTACGACCCTACTGCGACCACACAGAAACCATCTAAGCCGACAACTTGAGCAGCTGAAATCTACAGTCCTGGCACACAGCGGGGAAATCTAGCAATTCTAACGCGCGATCTTAACATCTACAGTACGTCCGTATCCACACCTCAGCAACCCAGATCGAGAACTACAATATGGCGAGGTGAAGGAGATCAGACTCACCCTGTTCTGGTCGACGACGTCGACGATGACGACGAGCCGGCCGTAGTCCTTGCCGTAGTTCACCAGGGCCACCCGCCCGATCTCCACGAACCTCTTGAACGGCTACAAAAGCATATCAACAACGCACGCATCGTCAGTAAACAACACCAACACGGGAGAACGAGGGAGGAAGAGCCTCTCGGCGTGAGGGGGTCGACGTTCGTCCCTACCATTTTGCAGCGGCGCGAGCGCGGCGGCGGCGGCGAAGAGAAGTGGGAGCGAGCGAGACGAGGAGGCGGGGGCGGCTAGACGAAGGGGAGGGTTTAGATATGAGAGATCTATATAGCCAAGGCGAGCAGTTCTACGTGAGCCGACGGATCTTGGGGTCGGAGCTTCTGGCCGTCCGATCTAGGTTACACTGGCTGGAGGTGGTTCTGGGGTTATGATTTGGGCTTTTGGAGCCCTGGTTGACAATTTTGGGCTCCTTTTACATGGACTCTCCTGCTAATGGGCTAGAACTGTCGAATCATATTGGACCTGTAACTCCAAAGTGAAAAACTCCACTTTACAGGCCTCCAAGACTTGGGAAATCTGAAAATATGATGTATCTTTTGTGCAAAAATGCTGTTATTTATCCGTATCAACACTTTTTATGGTGTATAATCAGGCCTGATTTTCTAATCCTATATCTATTTCATAAATGTACTATGTTTTCAACTCATCCGAGCAATTGTATGTTTCCCTATACCAGCAAATGTTTGTTTGCTAGATTTTCTCCGTCCAAAACATATGAAATTCAAAATCAGAGATTTCTATCTCAAAGTAGGTCATTTAATTCCCGGGTTTTAAGGGATTGTTCGAAATCTCTTCGACTCCCTCCAAATCTCAACTTCTGACTCCTCCATGTGCAAATCCTAGAGATAGAAAAAAAATGTTTGGCGCCTCGGCTCCACTCCTTTTTAGTTTAGTTTGGGATTTGGATAAAGGGACGATGCATGTAGATCTCAAGGAGACCCCACGAGGTGAGAACGCCGCCGACAAAGTGTGTGGTAGATGGATTCGGCGGTGGTATCCACGAGCATGAACGCGGTAGTCGTAGTGGGAAATTGTTTTTCAACTATGTGGGAATGGGGAATAAGGAGGTCGGGGAGAGATAAAGGGACAACAAAGTGGTAGCAATTCACTTTGGCGGTGCCACATGTGGATAATTTGCGTCAACTCATGGAAATTTAAATCCACCAATCAAGAAAAGTGGTGCTCCGGTTTTTTACACCATGAGATGTCTAACCTTGGAAGAGCTCGCTCCGAGGAGCTAACCCGTTAGGCCCGGGTTCTCCCATGAAGTTGACAGAGCTGGAGGGTCCGGATCACGCCCTAAATAAGCGGGGATAAAAATATGTTAAAATATATATTATGTAATATTGAATTTCATAGGCAAGAAAAACACACGAATGGGTGTAAAAGATGGTTGTTACACGAAAGGAATATTTCTTTGTCATAGGCTCATAGTTTTCATGAAGAAATTCAAAAACTCCAATTCAGTTTTCTCATGGTTAGACACATTGGAAAATTTATTTAGAATTACATGAAAAAAATTGTCCATGAGATAAACCCTATGTTTTTAATTCTAGAAAACAAACAAACTAAAACAAACTGCAAAAAATTATAAGACCACTAATTTTTCTCTGGAGCAAAAGTATGTAAACAGACATCAGGCCTTATTTATGGGGTGTTATTTAATCCCTAAAGGGATTGTGGATTAGAGGGGATTTTGTGAACCATTTTTTCTCAAATACTCTTCCATCCCAATCAACTGGTATGGTGGAGGTTCTATAGGTTGCACAAAATGCGGGATCTCTGTGGTGTTATCTTGATATTATCCCGTTGAAAACCGCTTGGTGCAAAATATTGGGGATTTTCGGGATCCGGGATAATCCCCTTCATTTTTTGAATACACTTCAAATAAATTAGAACTAAACATGGCCTTATATATTCACATCATACAACAATGTTCTCGATAAACAACCCCTTAAAGTTGTAAAAAAATGAAAATAATTACGCACATCATAAAACAATATTCTCGAGAAACACCTCCTTAAAGTTTTAAAAAAACTGAAAATAATTATGCACATAAAGAACATAACCATCTACTATATATATCAGCAAAATTCAATATTTATTCAGAACTTGAGAAATAACAAAGGACAAATCATCGTATGAATAGTGGTACTTAATTCAAACACAAAGTCCGTTAACACTATCATAGTTCATTATGTTGTTTCTATTTATTAATTAAGTTGTGGTCTAATTAACTTTGTATTTCAATTTTGTGACATCATGGTATATTGTGTCAATGTTATGCGAGAGATTTAGATTTTCCAATAACTTCCAAATGAGATGGTGTTTTTGAGCTCGCGCGCATTTGGTGCATCACAAGACTAGATACACTAGCACTAGATGCGTTGTCCATTTCCACAAGGTATGCAGAAGCATGACACCCCAATCATGCATCTTCTTCTGATTTGAAATTTCCCTCTCCTTAGGGCATACAGCAATTATCATCCCGCGTACCACATGTGTCGAGAGAGACGCCACTCTTTAAGATCCTCCT
The DNA here is from genome assembly GCA_947311845.1 of Poa pratensis. Lineage (NCBI taxonomy): Eukaryota > Viridiplantae > Streptophyta > Magnoliopsida > Poales > Poaceae > Poa > Poa pratensis. Next base: position 30,342,177 of record CAMZMU010000053.1, on the reverse strand, counting down.
CAAATTGGCCAGACAATCGACCATAAGTGCGCCTCTAAAAGCTCCTTACGCATCCGGTGCGGCCCTATATATGGCAATTCTTATCGAAGGAATTAGTGACATGTTTTCCCTGCACACCTTCCTTAATACTGTTGGAAATAGGCTTGTGTGTCTAGTCGACGTTCCTTCGAGTGTGAGGAGTCGACAAGTGTATCGAGTGCCGACTTTGGGGTCTGTCCCAAGTCGAGGATGTGTTCGACTCCAGGGCCTGTCCTGAGTCGAACTAGTTACCAGGTTCCTCTGGTACAGTGACCCTTTTGTCCTGTAGTCAGTGTCCTGAGGTGATGCTTCTGCATCAAGTACAGAGTAGGACGTGCTAGACGTCACCTACAGTAGTTTCTAGTCATGACATCGCCAACAGTGGCATGTCAGATAGAGATATGGCCGGTCACGTTGTCTGTGATGTGACTGGATAGTTGACTTAGGCAGCCAGGCTGCAGCCCCTATTTAGAGGGTTGAATACAAAGAGAAAATTGAGGCAAACCATTTCTTTGGCACACACTCCCCTCTCTCTCTCTCTCTCTCGAGCAAGAAAGATCTCACGGGCAACAATTGGTATCAGAGCCTGAGTTCTTGAGAGATCTCACCGGAGATGGGCGACGGAAAGGCGCTCATGTCGGCGGAGGTGAAGGAGGCCGCGAGCACGCTGGCAGTCCAGCGTGTTGTGCGGGAGGCCGGTAGTTCGTGGCCGCTGCTCACGCGGTCAAACTACGCGGACTGGGCGCTGCTCATGCAAGTGAAGCTTGAGGCACGCCGTGTTTGGTCCGCCGTGCACGATGGCACGGAGGAGCGCGAGACGGACCGGGCAGCACTCGAGTACGTGCTGCTCGCCGTTCCGCCGGAGATGATCTCCACACTGGCGTCGAAGAAGACGGCCAAGGAGGCGTGGGAGGCGATCAAGACGATGCGGGTCGGAGATACCCGTGTCCGGGAGGCGAAGGCGACTGCGCTCAAGAAGCAGTACGAGGCCATCAAGTTCGGCGACGGCGAGAACATCGACGACTTCGCCATGCGGATGTCGTCACTCGTGTCGCAGCTTGGGGTGCTCGGCGTCACCATCACCGAGCCAGACACAATCCGTAAGTTTCTCTCGGTCGTTCCCACGAGGTTCTCGCAGATGGCATGCTCAATCGAGACTCTGCTCGACCTCGACAAGCTCCCCATGGAGGAGCTCATCGGCCGCCTCAAAACGGCTGAGGAGCGACATGAGGCGGAGAAGCCGGAGGCCAAGCAGGCTGGGAAACTACTCCTCACGGAGGAGGAGTGGTTCTCTCGGATGCGCCTGCAGGATGGAGGTGGATCCTCCAGCCATACCGGACGCGGCGGCGGCAAGCCGCGCGGTCGCGGTAGAGGCAACTCAGCTCGTGGAGCTGGGAACCCTGGCACGTCGAAAGACACGTGCAGGTACTGCGGAGTCGCCGGCCATTGGGTGCGGGACTGCCGCAAGAAGAAGCGCGAGGAAGCACACCTCGTGCGCGCAGAGGGTGCGGAAGCACACCTCGTCCGTGGGGAGACGATGAGATGACAGCGCACTCCTCATGATGGAGACCTGCACCATCGCGACTGCCCCACAGCTCCCTGCTTCGACTCGCCAGGCGGAGTCGAGCACCTCGGAGGCGGCACCCTTGTCTCGACCGGTGGCAGAGTCAGCGACTCGACCGGTGGCAGAGTCGGAGGGATCGTCGACTCCTCCGAAGGAACTCGCGCCGATCCAGTGGATCGCGGAGTGGGACATGTCGACTCGGGAGGAGTCGACAGCATCGTCGAGTCAGGAGGACTCGGCAGGATCGTCGAGTGGCAAGCACTCGACTGCCCCAGCTCGGGAGGAGCTGGGCTCGGCGACTCGAGAGGAGTCGGCCGTCTCGGGTCGCAAGGATCCGGGAGTGTCGAGTCAGGAGGACTCGACAGCCTCGTCGGGTGGAGAGCACCCGATAACCTCGTCGAGTGGAGAGCACTCGACTGCGTTGGCTCAGGAGGAGCTGACCATGGCAACTCGGGAGGAGTTGGCCACCCGGCTCCAGCAGCCGGGAGTGTCGGGTCGCAAGGACTCGACAACCTCGTCGGGTGAGAGCACCCGACATCCTCGTCGAGTGGAAGCACTCGACTGCGCCAGCTCGCAAGGAGCTGGCTGACCCGACTCGCAAGGAGCCGGTCCTCCTCATGCTAGAGGAGAAGGCGCAGGTGAACCTGGCGCAAGAGGGGGACGCCAAGAAGGGCGTCTGGTACCTCGACTCGGGCGCCACCAATCACATGACTGGTGACCGCGCCGCGTTCGCGGAACTCGACACAAGCATCATTGGAACTGTAAAGTTCGGTGATGGCTCGCGAGTCGAAATCTGCGGGCAAGGGACGGTGCTCTTCGTCTGCAAGTCAGGCGAGCATCGGGCCGTCACCGGGGTGTACTACATACCCCGGCTGAACACGCAGATCATCAGCCTGGGCCAGTTCGACGAGAACGGCTGCCAGGTGCTGATCGAGGATGGGATCCTTCGAGTGCGTGATAGGGAGCGGCAGCTCCTGATCAAGGTCAGGCGAGAGCCGAACCGGATGTACAAGCTGCACGCGCGAGTCGCGCAGCCAGTGTGCCTAGTCGTGGGCACTGGCGACGACCCGGCGTGGACTTGGCATGCGCGGTTCGGGCACCTCAACTTCGACAGCTTGCGCCGACTGGCGAAGGGCGAGATGGTGCGTGGCCTCCCTCTGGTGGAGCACGTGAACCAGCTCTGCGACGCCTGCCTAGCAGGGAAGCAGAGGCGAGCCCCATTCGCAAAGCAAGCGAAGTTCCGGGCGAAGGAGCGACTCGAGTTGGTCCATGGCGACCTCTGCGGGCCGATCACCCCGGCCACACCGAGTGGGAAGAGGTACTTCCTCCTGCTGGTGGACGACCTGTCGCGGTACATGTGGCTCGCCCTTCTCTCGACGAAGGACGAGGCCGCAGCCGCCATCATTCGACTCCAGGCGGGAGCCGAAGCAGAAACAGGCTGCAAGCTGCGCACGGATCGCGGAGGCGAGTTCACCTCCGGGTCCTTCACAGCATACTGCGCTGAGCTCGGGATGGAGCGTCACCTGACGGCTCCGTACTCCCCGCAGCAGAATGGCGTCGTGGAGCGACGCAACCAGACGATTGTGGGCATGGCCCGCAGTCTGCTGAAGGCCAAGAAGGTACCCGGAGAATTCTGGGGTGAGGCAGTGACGACGGCCGTGTTCATCTTGAACAGGTCGCCAACCAAGAGCGTGGACGGCATGACGCCGTTCGAGTCCTGGCATGGCCGCAAGCCGAATGTGAGCTTCATGCGCACGTTCGGGTGCGTGGTGCATGTCAGAGAGACGCGCCCCGGGCTGAAGAAGCTCGACGACCGGAGCAGGCCGATGATCTTCGTCGGGTACCAACCTGGGACGAAGGGTTATCGGGCCTATGACCCGGTGACTAACCGCGTGACCATCACGCGAGATGCCGTGTTCGACGAGAACGCGAGCTGGGACTGGAGTTCGCCGGACACTCCGGTGAACACTTCGGAGTCGACACTTCGCGGTGAGCACATGGTGTTCGAGCCGCAACCAACTTCGAGTGACGGGAGTGCGGGTCCAGCACCCGACTCGCCAACTCCAGGAGTGGGGAGTGCATCCCCAGCTGGTTCTCCAACAACACCGGAGCACCCGACAGCCGAGTTTCGACTCCGGCTGTCTCAGGCGTCGAGTTCGTCACGCCACCCTCGAGGTACTCAGGTATGCTCGATGGAGAAGACGACATGAGCTTCGACCACCGGTTCCGCACTCTGCAGAACGTGCTCGAAGTGGGTTCGGCCCTTGAGCCGGACGAGGAGCTCCACTATCTCGCCTCCGAAGAGCCAGGCTCGTTCGATGAGGCGAAGGTGCATGCCAGCTGGAGGCAGGCGATGCAAGAGGAGCTGGAGGCCATCGAGTCCAATTCGACTTGGAGGCTGGCCACCTTACCACCAGGTCACCGCGCGATCGGCCTGAAGTGGGTGTACAAGGTGAAGAAGGATGCGCATGGCGCAGTCCTTAAGCACAAGGCTCGCCTGGTGGCGAAGGGCTACGTGCAGCGGCACGGGGTCGACTACGACGAGGTTTTCGCACCCGTGGCCCGTCTCGAGTCCGTCAGGCTACTGCTAGCCGTGGCGGCGAGTGCGGGGTGGGACGTCCACCACATGGACGTCAAGTCAGCCTTCCTCAACGGCGAGTTGGAGGAAGAGGTGTATGTGCAGCAGCCAACCGGCTTCGCTGCAAAGGGGAAGGAGCACCTGGTGCTTCGACTCAGCAAGGCGCTCTACGGCCTCAAGCAGGCGCCAAGGGCATGGAACACCAAGCTCGATGCATGCCTCGTCACGCTCGGCTTCGCAAGGTGCGAGTCGGAGCATGGCATGTACGCGCGAGGAGCGACTCCGAGCCGGCTCTTAGTCGGTGTCTACGTCGACGACTTGGTGATCACAGGCTCGGATTCCAGCGACATCGACAGATTCAAGCTGGAGATGCGGAGCCTATTCCAGATGTCCGATCTCGGGTTGCTAAGCTACTACCTTGGCATCGAGGTTCGACAAGGACCCAGCGGGATCGATATCTCGCAGGGTGCCTATGCCCAGAAGCTGCTCGAGAAGGCGGGGATGGGCGGGTGCAACCCCGTCCACGCACCCATGGAGCCACGCTTCAAGCTGTCCAAGTGCAGCACGGCACCCGCGACAGATGCGACCGAGTATCGGAGCATCGTCGGGAGCCTCAGGTACTTGGTGCACACGAGGCCGGACCTGACCTTCGCAGTCGGGTTCGTATCGAGGTTCATGGAGGCTCCAACTCTGGAGCACCTCGCGGCTGTGAAGCACATCCTACGCTACATCGCCGGGTCTCAGCGACTCGGGTGTAGGTATGGGAGGAGTAAAGGTGCACCGCGCCTGGTCGGCTACAGCGACAGCGACCTGGCGGGCGACGTCGACTCGCGCAAGAGTACGTCGGGCACCCTGTACTTCCTCGGGTGCAGCCCAGTGACCTGGCAGTCACTCAAGCAGAAGGTCGTGGCTCTGTCGAGCTGCGAGTCGGAGTATGTGGCGGCTGCCACAGCTGCTTGCCAGGGGATCTGGCTGGCTCGGTTGCTGTCCGAGTTCAGCAACGGCGAAGCTGAGCACGTGGTGCTCAAGGTCGACAACAAGTCGGCTATCGCGCTCGCCAAGAATCCCGTCTTCCACGAGCGATCAAAGCACATCGACTTGAAGTACCACTTCATTCGAGACTGCGTGGAGGCGAAGAAAGTCGAGCTGGAGTTCGTGCCCACCGAACACCAACTCGCAGACATGCTGACCAAGCCACTTGGTCGAGTCCGCCTGGCGGAGCTGCGGACAAGGATAGGCATGGTGGAGGTGTCTCCGGAACTCAAGCCTAGGGAGTGATTGTTGGAAATAGGCTTGTGTGTCCAGTCGACGTTCCTTCGAGTGTGAGGAGTCGACAAGTGTATCGAGTGCCGACTTTGGGGTCTGTCCCAAGTCGAGGATGTGTTCGACTCCAGGGCCTGTCCTGAGTCGAACTAGTTACCAGGTTCCTCTGGTACAGTGACCTTTTGTCCTGTAGTCAGTGTCCTGAGGTGATGCTTCTGCATCAAGTACAGAGTAGGACGTGCTAGACGTCATCTACAGTAGTTTCTAGTCATGACATCGCCAACAGTGGCATGTCAGATAGAGGTATGGCCGGTCACGTCGTCTGTGATGTGACTGGATAGTTGACTTAGGCAGCCAGGCTGCAGCTCCTATTTAGAGGGTTGAATACAAAGAGAAAATTGAGGCAAACCATTTCTTTGGCACACACTCCTCTCTCTCTCTCGAGCAAGAAAGATCTCAGACGGGCAACAAATACACCCATGCATCAAAGGCAATACGCACATATTGCTGCAGACTACAAAGCCAGTCTCAAATTGTATCTTTTCCTAATATAATCGTAGTTAAGTCCGTGCTAATTTGAGTAGGAGCGCTTCCACTATTGAAGGTGACAAATAACTGCATCCCTCTGGCACAAATCTCATGCAGCAAAAGGAATGGCAATGTGTCAATACATCTCGCTGTACCCGCAGCCGTTATTAACACTTTCCTAATTATTTAGTTATTATTAGTTGCCAAAGTTTGCTGCAAGCCTGCGAATATATATATCCATTCCTCTCCACGTCTAGCTGCGCTTTCCGAAGCACCGAGGCAAAGGCAGCAGGCACTCGATCGTCAAGCGTGGGAGAGAGACTATATTTGTTTAGAAGGTTTTGGCCGGGCAGGATCCATGGAGGGAGAGAAGAAGGTGTCCGCCGTGGAGGAGGTGAGAGCCAAGGAGACGACGGAGGCGGAGGCGGTGGCTGCTGATGGTGTGAGCCTGAAGGAGCTGTCCAGGAGGCTCGATGACTTCGCCAAGGAGAGGGACTGGGAGAAGCACCATAGCCCAAGGAACCTTCTGCTTGCCATGGTTTGTGTCCCTCTTTCTTGCGCTCTCTTTTCCTTCCATCTTTTTTTTTTCTGTTCTTTCTGTGTTTTGTCAATACGTAAATCTCCACGCAACCGGGCACTGGAAAACTTAGGATTTTTCTACTAATTTTCCTTCGTTTCACGCGAAGTCAGAACTATATACCAACTCCTAAGAAAGGTGTTACCGTTGGTTGCTCTGATTTAGTCTCAATAGCCAGGTGCTTATTGAGATTTCGTTTTCTTAAAACAGAAATCCACCATTGAGGTGCGCATTCGATTTTTAGTAGCGTCCCTTCCAAATTATTCTAGATTTCAGTTTCTAGATGAGTCCACGTCAGTAGACAGTGTGTGTAACATGATTTTTTTATTTTTCTCTGCATCAAATTCAGTAGTTGTATGTCTTTCCCCGTTCTTGTAATTTATTTGAAATCCCATAACAGTATGAACTATTATAACGGGTACTGTTACAGGTCTCGAGGATGCATTGTACTAACTAATTACTAGTCAGAATCTTTTCATTTTATTATTCTAAAAAGTTAAATAGTCAGCATTGATCTTTGAAACAACACATGCGCATGATCTAACAGTGTCTCCATCAGTTAAAAGTATAGAACTAGGTTGTACTAGTACCGAACAGGAAAGCTGCTAACGCTTCATTCTGAAGCCATCATAGATTTGTTATTATCTTATAATAGAATCTTTTCTTTAATTATGGTGCGTGGATTAGACTATCGCACCATAATGGCCCCTCTTTTGACCAACCGTTCAATAAGACTACTTTTTTTTCACTAGATAATTGCTCCTAGTTGCAGCTTAAGATTCTTGAGATCTATCCATTTTATTCCTTCTCACATAACTAGTTGTTTGTGGACACCGTACAACAGAATTCAGACTGCATTCCAGATTTACATCTTCCACAGATATTCAGATATCTATCGCATAGTAAGGTCAGATATTTTCATTTCGCAAAAAAAAAGGTCAGATATTTTCGAGGACTTGTAGCATCCTACCGCTGAAATGTCATGTGGTCCGTGTATCTGTTCATAAGAGCCAACAGCAACAGCAACACCAACAAACAACTACTTTTCTCATAACTCGTGTCCAGAGGTAAAGCTTTCATGCGTTGCATCTTGCATGACACTTTGGTGCGACACCTTGCCCTGCCTGGAACAAATTTCCCCCGTCACCGTCGAAACGACACAAAATTCCGGGTCCGAAAGAGTTTATACCGGTCTACGCTTCAGACTAGGGATTGATCCAGAGGAACAAGATTCAGTGCTCATCTTCTCTTATTTGAAAAAAAAGAACATGCTCTCCTGTCTTTTTCCAAGAGAGAAATCTGTCTCTGAAGAACAAATTCTGCACTCTAGTTTGTTCTGAGGCAATACACTGTACTACTCTGTAGTTCAGCCCATAACATCGAGATGCTCTGAATTAACTTTTTTTTTTTAAATTTGCTCTGAATTAACCTAGATCTGTGCCTGGTGCTTTGATAACATCGGGAGATGCTACTCCAGAAAAGGCATGCGCCGTGCTACCACTCTACATGTTGGTCTGGCCTGGACAGGCCGTGCGCACTATAAGACATTTGCACGGCGCTGTAGGGCTTCGACCGGATCAGAGAACTTGTCGCTTTGGTCAAGGCGACAGAACTTTGCATGATCTCCAGGTTCTTACCTGTCTGTAACTTTGTTCTTGGGCAGGTTGGCGAACTCGGGGAGCTGTCGGAGCTGTTCATGTGGAAAGGGGAGGTTGCCAAGGGTTTGCCGGGCTGGGACGAGTCGGAGAAGGAGCACCTCGGCGAGGAGCTCTCGGACGTGCTGCTCTACCTCATCCGGCTCTCCGACATGTGCGGCGTCGACCTTGGCGACGCCGCCTTGAAGAAGATCTTGAAGAACGCCGTCAAGTACCCGGCGCCGTCAAAGGGCACCTGATGAGCAACGCCTGATTAGTGATCTGCAGACGCGTTGTGTCTACTTCTTTGCTGTTTGAGAAATTCAAGTTGGGGCCTTGTCGTCGGGTGGATCATGCATGGTAGCTTTATGTAATATCTGAGATGCCGAGAACTTTTATCTTATGAGAACTTCAATTTGTGGGATATGCTGTTGAAAGTTTTGTGAGTGAGATATATGAAAGCGAAACAATATCCCTGAATTTACGACAGAACACTATCCAGCATATGAGCATTTCAGAGCTAATTTTTTTTTAATAATACATTTTTTTAATTAAATTCGAAAAATATTACGCAAAATAACGAAATTTCAAAAATAATACGGCCTCGGCCAGGGCTGGGCCGATTAGAGCCTGTCGGCCAGAACTGGGCCGATAAGGCCTTATCGGCTCTGTCTAAGCCGACAAGGTCGCATGGTGGGCCAGGCCTGCGTCCGACAGGCCGTCACGCGTCACGGGTGGGTACTAATCGGCCCAGCTCTGGCCGACAGGCCTCTCGGCCAATACTGGGCCGATAGGGTGCTGGATAAGGCCAATCCTGGCCACATCTTCTTCCTCGCGTCCTCTCTCTCCTTTTCTTCTTCCTCTCGAAAACCAGCAGCTCCTTGCTGCGTTTCAGTGGTGATCTGTCCATCCAGCCACCAAATCTTCGTCCTAGAAATGTTAGAGAGTTAAGGCAGCTCGGATATACAGATGGGTTAGGTTTTTGTGTGATTTCGTGTTGTTTGGTTGGAACAATGATGGAGTTTACGTGGAGGTTCGTGTAGGGTGGTGGTGGTGCAGCGTGGTGGTGGTGGTGCAGTGGTGTTGCTGGTGGTGCAGCGGTGGTGGTGACGGTGCTGGTCCATTGAATCGGCACGCTTCAAGGGTATGCGTTTATCTGGCTAATTAGGGTTTACTGTTGCGCTAGTAATATTAAGTATATAGTTGTTCCCGGTTATAACAGTTAATTGGTGTCACATTTTTAGGTTGTTGAGATGAGTAATTTAGTGAAATGTTTGTTTTACTATGGTCCTGGCGAAGTTGTGGTAAATGAGCATGGAGCTGATTTGGGTGAGTTTCGATGGTCAGAGTTGGAACTGAGTGACCCAGAAACATGGTCTATAAGTCAGCTGAAAGATTGGTTGGCAGCGTGTTTAGGGCTTAATCCTCAAACAGACACTGTCGGTGTGCATGCACTGTGGACGAAGACAAGGTCCCCGGTGTTTTTTTATTTGAGGCCAATAGAGCGGACCTCTCAGATGGTGCGATGGTTGCAAGGCTGCGCAAGCAGGGGATGTACCCCTAATGCCTTACTGATACCTGTCGCGAAGGAGGTGATTCCGCCTGAAGGCGAGGGAGGGCACTATCCTGGCCAGAGTAGTCAGGAGATGCAATTTTCTGGACATGATTATAATCAGGGAGATGTTGGAGGTGGTGGTTATGAATCTGGCCAAAATAGTCAGGCAGAGCAGATGGAAGAGGGACATGTTTTAAATTTGGACTGTGCTTTTATTTGTAGGACTGAGACTTGTCTATCTATCTATCTATCTATCTATCTATCTATCTATCTACTAGACTTATTTATATCTATGTTGGGACTTGTCTAACTATCTATGTACTAGACTTATTTCGCATTGATATTAGGTGTATGAGACATATCCGTATTTCTATGTACGAGACATATTATTATCTATGTACGAAACATTCCACATTGCATAAATTAATTTAACATACATCACTACACGTCCACGTTACAACTTCACTAGTTCTAAACACTGCATAGAACAACTACTGGTACAAATATTACATGCAACTCAACGATAACTAATTCGAATCAACGACTTCCCTTCCCTCTGCCACGTGCTCGTGTTGGAGGCATGAAGTCGTCATCACTATTTTCATCGACGACAGCCTTGGATGCACCAACACTCTTCAACTTACGTCTACAGTTGGCTAGTTTAGGAGGCATGAAATCATCATCACTATCATCTTGAACGGCTTTCTTGGATGATCCACCACTCTTCGCCTTTGATATAGCCCTCTTCACTGCTTCAGCGTGAAGGGCATCTCCAGGACCATCACGACATGCGCAAAAAAGCATTTCCATCCAACCAAAATGAGGGATCTCTTTGTTCAGAAACTGTCCTTCGGCAGGCCAGTGCTGGACATTCACAAAATCAGGGGAAAAAAGTTAGTACGATAACACTAGATTCTAACATAATATAAATTCGGTACTCAGTTACCTTCACGTGAAATGCATAGGCCTCCGGCGAAAAATGGATTATCTTTGACTTAGGTGTCATAGGCATGTCCCTAAGCCCCGCCTCAATAGCTTTTAGCTCATTAATTCTCTGCCACTTCCACCGCCACCTATCAATTTCATCTGAAATTTCTTCAGGGGTCATCTGGATTTTATTTTTTTTGGCTATAATTTCTCCCACCTCACGAATGTTGCCCCACTCACTAACTAGCTCCCTATAACAGCTCTTGGGTCTACCCTCCCTAATACTACCTTCAGTCCATATTGCGGCGTGATACAAAACACACCACGACCTATGCTCCGAAATAGGACCCGAACTACCAGACATCGTTCCTATCCGACTGAGGAAATAACCACGCACCACACCCCTCCTCCATCACCAAATCTAATGGGGTATATATATAGGCTCACCCAGGAGAAGAAGAGCGGGAGAAAATTGGCGGGAGAAAAAAGGCGGGAGGAAAATGGCGGGAAAAAAATGGCGCGAGAACTATGGCGGGAGAATTAGGGCGGGAGAAATATGGCGGGAGAAGAAGGGCGGAAAAAATACCGGGAGCCACAAACGGGAGGGAGAGAAGAAGGCGGGAAAAATAAGCCGGGAACGGGTGTCGCCGGGAAGGGCTGGCGCGAAAAATGCAGAGTAATACGGAGTGATGCACTGGTCGGCTGGGCCAAAGCCGACAGCACATAGTCGGCCCAGCCCTGGCCGACAGGGGCTAATCGGCTTAGCCCTGGCCGATTAGGTCCTCTGACACGCGCAGGGGTCGGCCGACAACCTAATCGGCCCAGCCCTGGCCGAAGGTGTATTATTTTTGAAATTTCGTTATTTTGCGTAATATTTTTCGAATTTAATTAAAAAAATGTATTATTAAAAAAAAATCGGCCATTTCAGACTTGCTGTTTCTCGAAGGAGCAAGACGAAAGCATTAAGCATAAGCTTTAGAGACAAACTTAAACATAACAATTATGAGAGCAATTAGTCGACGAATGTTATATCGGCACCACGGATCTTGTACATTAGAATACTCCCTCCGATCCATATTAGTGGGCATAGGTTTGTCTAAATTCATATGTATCTAGTTAAGTATTTAGACTAGATACATGTGTATCTAGACAAAGTTGTGCCCACTAATATGGATCGGAGGGAGTACGAGAAATGATTACGAAGTTTAGGCCTTTCATATCGGCTGTCCCCAAATGTTATCTGCTAGCTTGGCCTACATAGCTCAGTTCTTGGGATCTTCCACCTACCCATTTATGAATAATAATGTCCGGAAGAGTTGGGCCCTCCAAAGTGCAGTTTTTTTTGTCTGGCTCACTGTTCAAAATAGCTTTTGGACCTCCGACCGCTTGGCAATCAGGGGTGGCCTCACCAACCAAGTTGTCAACTATGTAGATGTGAGCCAGAAACGGCAAGGCATATCCATTGAGTGGCAAGGCATATCCATTGAGTGTCGTTACTCCAAAAAAATTTGGACAAAGACGGCCTCGTGGCCAAACTACCCGAACATGATGCAGAGCCTTGGCTCCGGCCAGCCCACGGTCTGCAACTATTGGAAGGCCCTCCCTGCCGCGACATCCTCCTCTCATAAAGGGGCTCAAAATGGCGATCATTTTTGTCACTTGGTAGATCTAGAAGGAAAGAAATGCAAGAGTTTTCAACAGCAAATTCTTGATGCCGCCCCATCTATTCCAACGCATGAAAGATGAATGCAAACACTGGATCTTGGCAGGAGAAAAAAGAGTTGGCTGAACTTCTAGGCTAGTCCCTTTTGGTGTGTTGCGTTTTTATTTTTTGACATAGGCCTTCACATGTTTACTCCCTCTATACCAATATAAAAGGCAAAGTTTTTACCTTGTTTCAAAGAAAAAAAAAGTCTCCAAATACAAACCTTGGATGAAGCGATAAATGAGACCTCTTGGAATTTCCAAAATTTCTTGGAGGAAGAGACATGAGAGCTAGCCAATTGCTAACCCACCAGACCATCAACTCATTCGAGTAGGAAGCGTCAAGAGTCAAGACAACATTATCTTCATCGAAAAAAGACATAGATGATTCGCAAGAGTGAGGTGTAAAAACATAATTGACCGAAGGACCTTACCTTGGTATCGGAGGCACAAGAACAGGATAGAGTACTTATGTTTCCTTCCGTTAGCTAGGCCATGGAAACATGGCAAATATTCATCGCGTTTTATCCCAACAGAATGTAACTTTGCTGCTTCCAATACTTCTCCTTGCGCTTATGAAGTAGGATAAGCTCATCCTCAAGCGAGCATATTTATTTAACTATCTAACCCTTTGGATAAACTTAACACACATCTAACCATTCTTAAAAGTATTTCAAAAATGGTCCCTCCAACATCGACGAAGAGAATAGAGTCGAACTTGTGCATTTCAGCACCATACTTTTTTGCGTCGAGCACCTGTTCCAAACCCCATAATTTTTCATAAGGGCTTACAACATATTTGGCAATGAACGCAAAGATGCATGAGAGTTAATAGGGTTGGAATAAGACATGGGACTTTGTTATTTAGTCCCGATTCTTCGTTTGACAATGTTTTGAAACACTTTTTTATCCATATTTCTAGCCAATCTCACCAATTTACATGTCATCCTAGGAAAGAGATTGATGAGAATCAGAGACCCCAAATCCCCTTCTCTGTCCATCCAAATTCTCAATATGCTGAAATGAACAAGAGATTTAACAACTTTAGCCCCTCAAACTCCCATTCCCTCTTCGCAACTCGCGCCAACCAAAAAGCTTGTCTCTTTGTGGGTGCACTTGGACATTTCAGCTTTTGTTATCTATCGTTAGAATTTCATTATTCTTTCGGGAGTTCTTGCTATTTTCTATCATATTTAAGATTAGCCTATATTAACATTTGGACTTGTGACCATTCAAACATGTTGTGAACTTGTAATGTTTGTATTTGTGTTCCCTCATTAGAACCGTGGCGAACATAATATTTAACCATATGATGCTTATATTTTTCTAAAAAAAATTGATAGTTGCCTTGCTGCGCGTCCAGATTTTGACAAATTTTTTGTCTGCCTTTGACCTCTTTGTGGCACTATGTCTAGGACAACCTTTATCTTAGTTTTTTTTTAGACCTAGCAGTATGGCCATCGATCAAAAATTTTGTTGGCACGGGCTGTAGCCAGGTAGTTAGAAGGATCAAGCGGTGTACAATGTGGCCATGATGTATATGGGTAGTGTGGCCTGTGTGGGCTGGGAAGAATGTGATCCAGTAATCTTAGAACAAGTGTGTCAGGCGAGTAGGCTTAGGATTTTTGTTTAGTGAAATGAGGTAAGTAGCCGAGGGAAACACCTAGATGGCGCCCGTGTGCGGCGCTGCACGCGTAGGCCATCCACACCAAGGGCTCTACTCGGTCCGGCCCATCTGGTATTTTCCTTTCTCGTTTTGTTGTTCATAAAGTTTTCTTTTTGCGTTCAAAAAATCTTATCTGAATTTTTTTACAAATATTTTCAAACATTGATCTTTTCCATTGATGAACATTTTTTAAATCTGAACATCTTTTGAATTTGAGCATGTTTTGAATATGAACAATTTTATAATCTAAGCGTTTTTAAAATTTATACCTTTTCAAATCTAATCATTTTTAAATTTGAACATTTACACAACTGAACATGTTTTGAAATCCTAAAAAAGTGGAAAAAGTATAAAAACGAAGAAAGAAAATAAAAGGGAAAAAATAAATGAAAAAACGATAAATGGGTATGGCCCAGCAAAGACCTGCTTCAGATTTAAAAATGTTCAGATTTGAAAAAGATGTTCAAATCAGAATTGAAAACGTCCAATTTTTTTTAAAAAATCATTATGTGAAAAAATAACCAGAAAAGCGGAACGAAAAAAATGCAAAACAGCGAGTGAAGCTTCATGGGCCACGGCCCACCATGCTTTCCACGCGAGCGTCGGGCCGTAGGCCATAGCGGACGCTACAGGCGCCGAATAGGAGCTCCCTGAATTACGGTAGCCGAGTAGGTGACAGGTCGTGGATAGTAGTTTGATTTTGGAAGCGCTCAGGCTGCTGCTCTTCGTGGGTGGCCCGATAGATGCATGTGTGAGAGTAGTCGAATCTTGGGCAAGCTACATCATGGCCCACGTTATTCCAAGATTGTAGAAGTTTTTTTTTTTGAATTTAACCGCACGCTTTATTGATCAAGTAATCATAATGTCATTACAAATAGTCTGCCAAATCAAGTCCGGAGACACACCACGCCAAAAAGAACTAGGAACAGAAGCACACGATCTAGCTAAGAGATGGGCAGCCACATTGGAGTCACGAAAAACATGTTGAAACTCACATGAAATAAAGGACACAGCCACCTTCTTTATGTCAGCCACCACCGGTCCGAAGAGGGAGCGATCCGGCATCTTCGAGAGCAGACGCTGAATCACCGACGCACAATCAGAACCAACGATGATCTTGGAGAAGCCCTCCTCCCGTGCAAAGACAATGGCGTGGAGGACGGCACGCGCCTCCGCGAGCTCCGGGTTAATGACCTCCTCGAAGAGCTGCTGACAAGCTGCCAGACATAGTCCCTTGTGGTCTCGGATCACCACCCCAGCTTCCATGCACCGGGAGGGGGCAAAAACCGCCGTGTCCACATTGACCAACACAGTTCCTTCCGGCGGTGGTACCCATTTGTGAGATGAAGACGTGGATACACACCTGTGATCAGAAACTGGCTTGTACAGATGAACAAAGATCATGTTCAGATAGGATTTAATCTTCGACACGACGGAGTTTGGATGAATCAGCACATCATCCTCACGGGCCTTGTTCCTGGCGTCCCAAATGTGCCACATGGTCACCATAACCGTGGTGGCTTCAATCTTGGAGCAGCGACCAAGGAAACTCAGAGCCGAGTCATCTTTCAACTAAAAAACAGCCGTTCTAAAAAAAAAAAAAACTAAAAAACAACCTTCCGCTAAGAGAAAAAACTGAAAAACAAATTCACAAAAAAAAAGTGCCATTAAGAAGAAAAGAACTGAAAAACAAGAAGTAAGAATCATTGCGTTTTGGACATCGCGTGCCCCCTACTTTTGGCCATGCAGACTGCTAGCAAACTCCTATTCTCACTCCGTTTCAAATTAGATGACTTTTATTTGCCCATATATGGATGTATCTAGACATGTTACAAGTATAGATTCATCCACATTTGGACAAATGAAAATCATCTAATTTAGAATGGAGGGAGTATATGTGTACGATCGCCTCGAATTCTTATTGATCGGTCCAAGCGCCACCTCGATCTTCAGGGGAATGCTGCCTCCTCCAGGGTTTAATCGACCGGCCACCTAGCGTCGCCCTATTATGCGATCTGTTTCTTATTTCCATGCACGACGTCGCGATTCAGCAACGCGCATACGTACATACCGCTGAAGTAGGCCTCAGATATCACTAGACGACCGAGACCAGCCGCCAGTCGCCACGTTCTGGTTGCAGTTTGTTTGACCCTGAAATCTCTTGCTTAAATCAGTACTACTCCCTGGAAGTCATCTAATTTAGAGAACGGCGCGGAGGGAGTAGCATTCAGGTAGCTTGGCGCGCGGAAAAGTTTGCAGTGCAGTGATGCAGTTCATGGGTATGCCTCTCCATCTGAAATCGGACCAAATCAAGTCTCTTTTCCACGGTGTACGCACGTACTACGTGCACGCGTACATTCCGCTTTTAGGTACGTGCTTCGTGCTAGTTGCAACTGTCGGAACACGGCTCAACAGAGCCTATAGTTAATGCGTCAGGCACATATCACTTTCACTCATCTCTGCTGCTGCCAGCTCCATTCATGCTAAGCTAGTACTCCACGAGTATGCTGTGTACGCTGCTGACAGAGAAAGAAACTTACTATGACATCTACACGGCGTGAGCGCCAACTTGGCCACGGGAGGTACTGGCAGCCATGGGTATATATATATATATCCACGCATGCATGTAGCTAGCATACTCCCAAACGTTCTCCTTTCAGGGTATCTGTACGCGTTCATGCCACTGGCTGCATTAGTCTTTATTTTATATATATACATCCGAGCTTAGCTTGGATCATTTTGGAGATGATGAGTTTTTTCCAATCGTAGTGGGGCGGGGAAGAAGCACGAGAGAGCCTACCCGTGACTGAACCAGCCGTTGCATGCCCGCAGTCTGTTGTTCGCCGTGCGTAGAGGAGTTTGCCAAGAGAATAAATAATTAATACGGAGTAGTAGTAGTAGTATATGCGTAGAGGTAGAGCCCAGGATACACGCATCGCACAGTAAAATGAATTAAACCCTATATACATGCCTACATTTTTCTCACACACTTCCTCTCTTAATCTATATCATTATTGGCGATCGATCCGATACACGCTTGAGTATACATCTCTAACATTCCCTCTGTCGACGTCGCCGCGTCGCAAGCTCGCAATAATGCAATCAGCCAGTTGATCCTCCACGCTGGCTCTCAGAAACGATCCATCGAACGAGCTTGGAAGCAAAGGACCGCTTCCGTGCTGCGTTGCTATCATAATCTGACCGATTTGTCGAGTAATTAACCTCTCTGCTAGCTACCTCCTTCCCGTTCCAACTTGGCAGTGGCTTATCCCTCACTTTTCGTCTCCCTTCCATGTCGATTTAGCCTGCAGTTCTCTGCACCTGATCACACGGGAATGCGTTAGGGGCATCTAGCTAGCTAGGGTTTAATCCGTGTCCTCCTCGACCCCGCCGATCGAGAAGCTCCTCGCGATACATCGCGCCTCCTGGTGACAGCTGAAAAGAACGGTAAAAACGATATGTTTTCCCTTGTCGATGGAACTCCTTGGAATTACAGTGTCTTACGGTTCACACTGCTCTTCAACTGCATTTTGCCCCGGAAGATCAATGCATGGTGTGGCCAGTAGCATGAGAACACCTGGCGACGCGACCGAGCCCGGCCGTGTGGATTGGGAAGCTCTGACGAGACCTCCGTTTTGTCGTGTTGATCGGTCGATCTAGCTGCCGCTGCCAGGCCTCAAAGCTTCACAGCGAAATGTCGTGGGTTGTTACTGTCAGATAAGCCCCCCTGAACCAAATATCAGCTTTCAGGTGAAACGACCCGTAGGAAATTTGCAGTTCGGGTGATCCGGAGGTTGCCAATTGGTAACTGCTGAGGGGATGCCTCGTGCGGCTATCAGAGGCTGGGTCAATAGTTGTAGTTTTGATTGGCCATGACACCCGACGGATCGATTTAACGGCCGGTCTCAAGATACGTCGCTTCGGTATCTACTTACAGGGGACAGGATTTAGAGATGAAGCTACTACTGACGCATATGATTAGGTATAAATGTTTCAGACAATTCTTCAGATAATTAATCTGTAGTTTCATATTTTCACTTCAGCTGAGAAGTGGTTAGCGTACGAGTTAATACTAACTTGGTACTAGATCTGGAGACCACAAGTCAAAAGCTCGAGGCCTGTGCAGGTGTTCATGTCATGCTCAGGATGGGAAATATATTTGTCGGAATGACATGCAGGAATGAAAGCCTGTCTTTCCATGTTCTTACCAAGAAAGCAAATGTGGTCTCGGGTCAAGATGCTGCTAAAGTCCTGGCTGCACGCCTAATACATCAAGATTTGTGCATACTGTCGGTTATCATATTTGAAACATGTCTAAGTTTCATATACATCAAGGGCTTGTTTGGCCCAAAGGAATTACATATGAGTTTGGGAGCATTCCATTTCTTAGGATTTTTTTCGTATAGAGCTTGTTTGTTTTGTAAGATTTAAAACCATATTTTTTTACTACGATCTACTTTGTATCCAATTCCATAAGAATATTTTCCTTAGTTCCAACCTCATGGATTTGTTCCTTTGTTTTATTTATGGGTCACTGAGGGAGAGAGAAAACCCTCCACCTGAATTTTCATATAAAAGGGGCAGAAACCTGTATCAGCTCGTATACAGATGGAATTGCACCAGTGGGAGGGAACAACTAGGATGGCAAGCACATCACAACATAGGGTTCGACGGGAAGCACTGCAACCACTCTTGGGCTTCATGCTGGAGCTCGGGTGGAGCCGCACGCGCCACAAGCGTGCTTCATCCCGACATATATATTTGTTCCTTTGTTTAGAGCGTCTTTGGTTCTTATGATAAGTAGAGGAATAACATAGGATATAATTTTTTCTATGGTGTCACTATTCATCTGTTTGGTTCAAATGAATGGAGTAAAGGAAAAACACATAATTGTGTTCCCTTTGATATATGTTTCAATGGAAAAACTCCTCACAACTATGGCATACACACAATTTTTGTGTTTAATTAACCTGCAACATGAGCAAACAATATGCAGTACATATTCCCGTGGTTTCAGTTTTGTAGAATTCAACATGCCATGACATTATATTCCTATTTTTTTTATGTTACATCATTTTAAAATCCAATGAATCATATAGGCCCATAAGTTTGATCTAGGTTCCACAGATGAAACTTAAATATGGTGGAACGAAGGTTTAAGGTTGATCAGTACAACTTTCTTTTTCAAATATGACTATGAAAGTCTATAGATGAAACCTAGGTATGGTGGGCAATGTGATGAAACTGAAAAAATATAAGAATACAATTGGAGAAGTGATAGCAATGAGCAAAATGAATCTCATTGATTTAGATTTTGGATAAAGTTGAGTAGGGTCACAGCTTTGTTCGACTTGGGTTGTCTTCGTTGTGTGGGCTTTGTGCTATCATTGTGTTGCAGTGGCGGAGCTATGACTACCAGCTAGTTATGTCAGCAAAGTTTTAAATAGCGGGCTATTTCATTTAGCGGCGGCTCCGACAAAAGCTATGAAGGCTATAGCGAAGCTAAACCCATTTAGCGTTTTTCTTAAATAATGAAAATTTGTAAAAAAATTAGTCTATAATCAAGAATCATATATTATATATCACATATTATTGATCTAAACATTCACACATATCTTAAAACCAAGCAATACATATAGTAAAAACAGGAAGGGATAATAAGGTAGATGGATAACTTTATGGTATTAACTCATGTACCTTATATGGTTGTAGCGGTTTAGCGGGCTAAATGAATCAAAATTTAGTGCTACAGCGGGATTTAGCAGGCTATTAGCGTCGTTTTCAATTTAGTGTTAAAAGTGTATAGCGTTAGCGGAAGGGCTCTCCAAAGGCTATAGCGGAGCTATAGCGGGCTATTTAAAACTTTGGATGTCAGAGCTTCAAAAAAAACTGCAGTGATGTCAAGAAGTAGGATATATTCGATGGTATAGATGCTGTGTCATGTACTCCCTCCGTTCGGAAAATGATGTCACAAAAATGGTCTATCTATAGTTCATTTTTGTGACATCCTTTTGCGAACGGAGGGAGTAACATATAAACGGTTCAGTTCATAGTTGAGACCGAAGTCTGTACTCTGATGATCAAAATACGTATCAATTCCGATGGACATAATACTATGCTCAAGCGAACGATACCGGAAGCTCTCGTAAATCACGATCCACCGATCGTTAGCGAAGTACAGTCAGCAATGTCGACGCGGCAGCAAATCATGATCGGACACCGGAGCACAGCGGAGATGACGCACGGATTTCTTCGGCTTCCGGTCTCCGAGATTGCTACGGGAAAAACCCGGCCGGCCGGTTGCCGCAAGGAAGAGAGCGCGGAGCCGTGACTCCATGGGCAAAAAGGCCGCGCGCTTATCCTACATGGCAACCGATCTCCTGCCTGATCGATGTAGCTCGATCGATCCAGATGGCAACGCGTCGCGTGAGCCTCCAATCATGGAGCACCGTCGCGTTCGCCGCCACTGCCAATAATTTATGCGTGTTGCTTCCTTCCGCCGTGCATCGATCGATCTCCCCTTCCGGCCGTTTCCCGATCGATCGAGCTAGCTTAGCTTAGGTAGCAGGGCGTCCATCACTCCCCTGTGCATGCACGCGCGCGCCGCCTCCATCGGTGGCTAGCTTGCTGAGATGCAGCAGCGAGCGCGCGGCCGTCGTTGTCCGGCGCCGCGGGCCGCCGGTGCCAATTGGACTAGAGGACAGGGCGTTGCTGATGCCATGGAACGGAGAGGATAGGGATGCGAGCTTTGTCTCGAATCATTCGCTTGGCATGTACTCGCTACTTGGGCTGGCTGCTTCCTGCCCTGAAATTTTAACCTCGGCGAATCTGGCGTCTGCTAGCTAGCAAAATCGACGGGCTCGCTTGTCCGACCCGCGTGCTTCGTTTTCGTGATAAACGATGGCTTATAAAAAGCTTTACTTATGTCGCTTAAATAGGATGTCCGTAGGTCCAGAATACAGTACAGCTGATTGAAATCCAAAATCTAAGAAAAAGAACGAAAAAAAGTTGATTGATTCAATGATGCACACAACAGTATATAAATTATTACAATAAAACAAAGCATCGGAATATAAGAAAGTCGACCTAACGAAATAAAATAAATCCCCGAGACTGTACACCTCGGGACAATAACTCCACAAGACTGTACCAGTATCTCTAAGGCCGTATCCTAAAAATTTACATAGGCTCACACAAAACACCATTGAGATTCTTTGAAACATTTCTAGTTTGTGTTTGGACGTGACATCTACCCCCTTTGTATTTTTTTTTTTGAAATGGGGTGAAGCCCCAGCCTCTGAATCGATTGATGCACACAGCTTTTTATTGCATAGTTCGAAAGTATCTCAAAGTTTACAAATCAAGGGTCACATAAGGTAGAGACATGAATCAGCCAGCGAAAAAAATGACAACATAAGAGCACTATACATTACGAAGTCGTCTAGTATGCTGCCAAATAGCCCGGGAGAAGAACTCCCGTGCGACCGCCAGGAGCCAGATAGAACCATTAACCATAAGATCTCTCTGGTCCTGGGGCAGAAGGTACGCCCATAGCCGAATCCAGTGTACTGTCATTGGATAACCTGCGTAATGTGGAAATTTGAATTTCTATTAAAAACACTAGTAGAAACATGCTCATCAGTCCCGGGTCGTAAGGCTCATCAGTCTCGCCTGGCAAAGCGGGACTGATGAGCCCCCCTCTTTAGTCCCGCCTGGTTACGACCCGGGACTGATGACCCCCCCGCGTGCCAGCTGCGTGGTGCGCGTGGCCGGAGATCTTTAGTCCCGGGTCGTAACCCATCCTCAAATTGCTCCAGCCCAAGCACGCTTAACTTTAGAGTTCCTTCCAAATTAGCTGTCAAATGAGATGTTAGAACTTACTGATATTAGTATCCAATCAACCATATTAACCCCTGGGTCATGGTGTTACACTTTTTATTGTTTAAATTTTGAAAATTTATTTGAATAAATAACAATGATTGTGTAATAATAATATTTGAATAAATAAGAATAAAATTTATTTTACTTTATTTTCTCCTTCTTACATTTAATATGGCATAATTCATATCTTTAAATCCGTAAATCAAAATTTAACAAATAAAATGTCTAAATCGATTAGAAAAATGAGAGGAATCCAAATATGATATCCATATCATCTTTTTCATCATGTATATGACTTTTTGCTACATATTCTTGATACTTGCTTAATAAAAAGTCATTTCTAATATTGCTGGATTATCGATAAAATATGGTCTACTTTGTGTAAAAATTGGATGGGTGCCATTTTGCACCATACTTGTTGTACTTGCTTCACAAAAAAATGTCATTTTTGACAATTAAAAAATGAAAAATGATATTTATAAACATAATTTGAAAACACTTATTTCTGCAACATTGTTTGTCATACCAAGACACACCTATGTGTCAAATATGGGCACATTATCACAAACTATGGCACGGGAATGATCATATCTAGGTCATTTGAATCGAAACTTATACATGTTTATAGATAATTGACCTTTTTGTGAAGAAGTTTTTTGAAAACTTTGTCAAAACTCATGTTTATCATTTTTCCTAGCAACTAGTACACATAAAAGGACTCCATGCCAAAAGATTTCATTTTTTTAGTATTTTTTCACTTTCTTTTATTTTGTTGAAAAAACGGTCAAAATGCCCGTCGTGCCTATTCATCCAAAGGGGTTGCATTTCTCAAAACTATCGATGGTTCTGTGATATACCCACTACTGGTGTATCTTAAATTGATTTTTTTAAAATTTTCGGAGCAAACTATCACACACTTGTAGTTCAAAATTGAATTACTTTCGGAAAATAGGCATAAAGTCATTTAAATAGGCGAAATTAGGTAGAAACCGAGAAAAATTCTCATATTGCTGGATTATCGATAAAATATGGCCTACTTTGTGTAAAAATTGGATGGGTGCCATTTTGCTCCATATTTGTTGTACTTGGTTCACAAAAAATGTCATTTTTGACAATTAAAAAAATGAAAAATGATATTTATAAACATAATTTGAAAACACTTAGTTCTGCAACATTGTTTGTCATTCCAAGACACACCTATGTGTCAACTATGAGCACATTATCACAAACTATGGCACGGGGATGATCATATCTAGGTCATTTGAATCGAAACTTATACATGTTTATAGATGATTGACCTTTTTGTGAAGAAGTTTTTTGAAAACTTTGTCAAAACTCATGTTTATCATTTTTCCTAGCAACTAGTACACATAAAAGGACTCCATGCCAAAGGATTTCATTTTTTGAGTTTTTTTTTACTTTCTTATATTTTGTTGAAAAAACGGCCAAAATGCCCATCGTGCCTATTCATCCAAAGGGGTAGCATTTCTCAAAACTATCGATCTTTCTGTGATATAACCACTAGTGGTGTATCTTAAAATGATTTTTGAAAAAATTTCAGAGCAAACTATCACACACTTGTAGTTCAAAATTAACTTACTTTCGGAAAATAGGCATAAAGTCATTTAAATAGGCGAAATTAGGTAGAAACCGAGAAAAATTCTCATATTGCTGGATTATCGATAAAATATGGCCTACTTTGTGTAAAAATTGGATGGGTGCCATTTTGCTCCATATTTGTTGTACTTGGTTCACAAAAAATGTCATTTTTGACAATTAAAAAAATGAAAAATGATATTTATAAACATAATTTGAAAACACTTAGTTCTGCAACATTGTTTGTCATTCCAAGACACACCTATGTGTCAACTATGAGCACATTATCACAAACTATGGCACGGGGATGATCATATCTAGGTCATTTGAATCGAAACTTATACATGTTTATAGATGATTGACCTTTTTGTGAAGAAGTTTTTGAAAACTTTGTCAAAACTCATGTTTATCATTTTTTCCTAGCAACTAGTACACATAAAAGGACTCCATGCCAAAGGATTTCATTTTTTAGTATTTTTTCACTTTCTTTTATTTTGTTGAAAAAACGGTCAAAATGCCCGTCGTGCCTATTCATCCAAAGGGGTTGCATTTCTCAAAACTATCGATTGTTCTGTGATATAACCACTACTGGTGTATCTTAAAATGATTTTTCTAAAATTTTCAGAGCAAACTATCACACACTTGTAGTTTAAAATTGAATTACTTTCGGAAAATAGGCATAAAGTCATTTAAATAGGCGAAATTAGGTAGAAACCGAGAAAATTTCTAATATTACTGGATCATCGATAAAATATGGCCTACTTTGTGTAAAAATTGGATGGGTGCCATTTTGCACCATATTTGTTGTACTTGCTTCACCAAAATGTCATTTTTGACAATTAAAAACTGAAAAATGATATTTATAAACATAATTTGAAAACACTTAGTTCTGCAACATTGTTTGTCATACCAAGACACACCTATGTGTCAAATATGGGCACATTATCGCAAACTATGGCACGGAGATGATCATATGTAGGTCATTTGAATCGAAACTTATACATGTTTATAGATGATTGACTTTTTGTGAATAAGTTTTTGAAAACTTTGTCTAAACTCACGTTTATCATTTTTCCTAGCAACTAGTACACATAAAAGGACTCCATGCCAAAGGATTTTATTTTTTGAGTTTTTTTACTTTCTTATATTTTGTTGAAAAAACGGCCAAAATGCCCGTCGTGCCTATTCATCCAAAGGGGTTGCATTTCTCAAAACTATCGATGGTTCTGTGATATAACCACTAGTGGTGTATCTTAAAATGATTTTTGAAACAATTTCAGAGCAAACTATCACACACTTGTAGTTCAAAATTGACTTACTTTCGGAAAATAGGCATAAAGTCATTTAAATAGGCGAAATTAGGTAGAAACCGAGAAAATTTCTAATATTGCTGGATTATCGATAAAATATGGCCTACTTTGTGTAAAAATTGGATGGGTGCCATTTTGCTCCATATTTGTTGTACTTGGTTCACAAAAAATGTCATTTTTGACAATTAAAAAAATGAAAAATGATATTTATAAACATAATTTGAAAACACTTAGTTCTGCAACATTGTTTGTCATACCAAGACACACCTATGTGTCAACTATGGGCACATTATCACAAACTATGGCACGGGGATGATCATATCTAGGTCATTTGAATCGAAACTTATACATGTTTATAGATGATTGATCTTTTTGTGAAGAAGTTTTTTGAAAACTTTGTCAAAACTCATGTTTATCATTTTTTTCCTAGCAACTAGTACACATAAAAGGACTCCATGCCAAAGGATTTCATTTTTAATATTTTTTCACTTTCTTTTATTTTGTTGAAAAAACGGTCAAAATGCCCGTCGTGCCTATTCATCCAAAGTTGTTGCATTTCTCAAAACTATCGATGGTTCTATGATATAACCACTACTGGTGTATCTTAAAATGATTTTTCTAAAATTTTCAGAGCAAACTATCACACACTTGTAGTTCAAAATTGAATTACTTTCGGAAAATATGCATAAAGTCATTTAAATAGGCGAAATTAGGTAGAAACCGAGAAAATTTCTAATATTGCTGGATTATCGATACAATATGGCCTACTTTGTGTAAAAATTGGATGGGTGCTATTTTGCACCATATTTGTTGTACTTGCTTCACAAAAAATATCATTTTTGATAATTAAAAAATGAAAAATGATATTTATAAACATAATTTGAAAACACTTAGTTCTGCAACCTTGTTTGTCATACCAAGACACACCTATGTGTCAAATATGGGCACATTATCACAAACTATGGCACGGGGATGATCATATCTAGGTTATTTGAATCGAAACTTATACATGTTTATAAATGATTGACCTTTTTGTGAAGAAGTTTTTTGAAAACTTTGTCAAAACTCATGTTTATCATTTTTCCTAGCAACTAGTACACATAAAAGGACTCCATGCCAAAGGATTTCATTTTTTGAGTATTTTTTTCACTTTTTTTTAAAATGGTCAAAATGGACCCGTGCCATAATTTGTGATAAAGTGTCCATATTTGACACACAGGTGTGTCTTGGTATGGCAAACATTGTTGCCAAAAACAATTTTCAAAATATTATTATAAATATCATTTTCCATTTTTTAAGTGCCAAAAATGACTTTTTTATTAAGCAAGTACCAAAAATATGTTGCAAAAAGTCATATGCATGATGAAAAAGATGATATGGATGTCATATTTGGATTCCTCTCATTTTTCTAATCGATTTGGACATTTTATTTGTTAAATTTCAATTTACGGATTTAAAGATATTAATTTTTCCCGGGAGTGGAAGATGATATAGTGAGAACATTAGTCCCGGGTCGTGATACGACCCGGGACTAAAGCTCCATCATCAGTCCCGGGTCGTGATACGACCCGGGACTAAAGATCCTCGCATGGGCCCCACCTCTGCGGATGCCTGCCGCGGCCTGCCGTGGGATCTTTAGTCCCGGGTCGTATTACGACCCGGGACTAATGCTCCCGTTCGACGCGGGACTAGGTGCGCTCCGCGGTGCCTCCGACGGACCCGGACTAATGCCCACACTAGTCCCGGGTCGATTTTTGCTGGGGACTAATGATAGGGATAAAAGACCCTGTTTCTACTAGTGAAACAAGATTATTTCGACCATTACAAATAGACCAACAAATATAACCCCTTTGTATGTGATCACTAAAATTTGACTATCCTAAATTATTATCCTTATGGGGGCATGCGTAATGTGAAACTAGCCTCGGGACGGAATCAGATTTGATAGCTTTCACATTTTACATCCATATATAGCCGTGGGTATGTTCACATCTTCTACTATTGATCAGTGTGTGCGGGCATTAGTTCCCTTTCAATACACTGTTGTAGCGACTAGAAATTAAGATAATATTACTTAGGAGTTCCTATCCATCACACAAAATTGCTTGATAAAAATGTAATCCCATAGAAAACCATTTTGAACAAAAGGTGGGATGCTGGCAAGGCAAGTTACTCTCATATAGAGACAGACTTGTGTGCTTATTAATTATGTTCTCACGAACCTTCAGATGTTTATTCTATCCTATATAGAAATACACACATCAATACAAAATAGGTTAGATTTTTATCGGCCTTGTTTAACCATCTTAAATGAAAGTGTCGGCTAAAAATGGAACATAATTTGTCGACCCTAGGGCCAAGGAGGTGTTTAGGGGTTGATGTGCTTGAAATTAAAAATAATTTTACTCAGTAAGTGGTTGTGTGAACTTCTGAATGAGAAGGGTGTATGGGAAGAAGTATTACATAATAAGTACCTCCGAGATAAAACTCTAACTCAAATGCAAGCGAAGCCCTACAAACTCTCCTTATTGAAAGGGGCTAATGAGACTTAATAAAGAGTTTTTAGTGGAGGGTATTTTATTTTAGAAAATGGCACAAGCTTTAAATTTTGGGAGGATACATGGTTGGGGGATCTTTCATTGTCACAAAAATATCCATTCCTATATAACATTGTTAGACGGAAAAC
The DNA here is from genome assembly GCA_947311845.1 of Poa pratensis. Classification (NCBI taxonomy): domain Eukaryota; kingdom Viridiplantae; phylum Streptophyta; class Magnoliopsida; order Poales; family Poaceae; genus Poa; species Poa pratensis. The sequence goes on along the minus strand of CAMZMU010000053.1, from coordinate 30,314,690 downwards.
ATTCCATTTCTGTTGCAACTATATAGAATTTAGAAGGACCTTAACCGGAAATAAGTGGAATAACTTGTTACATTTAGTTCAAAGGTTAATGATTGTATATTTAAATGACAATCATATCTTTTAGAAAACCCCTTGTCTTGCTTATTTTTGTATGCTTTTAGAAACCCCGGGAAGTGAAATTCTCCCGCAATTTTTAACTTTATCAAAAAATATCGGCTATCTCATCGTGTGATCAATCATTATATCATATATACTTGTAGCACCCATATTTTATCATGCAATCCAATCTTTTATTGACCAAACCATCTAGACACATTTGTCCAAGCACTTATAATATTAAAAAGGACAACATGAATTTGGCAGACCTTGCTAACAGAGTGAACACTCTTTGCCGGCTCTTTCTGGTGCAAATATGGTGGGTGCAAATGCACAATGGTGGATGCGGACACTAGTGATGGCCTGCATATAAAATGCTTCTTTCACTGGTCAGTACAAGTCTATCATTATCAGTATGTAATTATGTTGAAAAGATGTGAATAAATTAATGAATAAGACCAACTAAAAATTAGGAACAAGATATTCATGCTTCCTACATTTCTTCTACACACAACCGCTAAGTCAATGCAGTATGGAACACAATGTACAATCATGTGGCTCCTCTTTGTACAAATTACAACATGCACCCCACGCCAGCGAACAATCTCACTCTCCCCGCTGACAATAAATCACTCTAGTCGCTAGCGCAAACAGCAAATCAAGGCAGCAGGGATTGCACTACATACCGAGGTCTTATTCGTGAGGTCCGTGAGGTCATGGAAGTCGGTCGAGCTGTCGCGGCTACCGTGCGACCCAAGTGCTCTGGACCCTACATGTCTCCACTTCGCCGTACATGCGGCCACCGCTCAGCCTCTGGCGACCATGTCACATTCTTCCCGAAGCCACGGTAGGCGCCAAATGCGGCGTGACATAGCGGCTGCCAAATGTTAGGGTTGCCAGCTAGTAGGGGGCGCTGACAAAAAAGGGGCTCGATACTGTTTGGGAGGCTCAAACCCTAACTCCAGCGATGGGAGTAAAAGGGATGTGAATGAAATGAACTAGTAAAAGTACTATCTTACACATCGAACTCTTTTAGAGGAATGGATTGTGCGATTTGGACATGTGTAATGCTAAAATGCCCCTCGGCCTGAAATGTACTACCAAAAATCTGAGATAGTATCTCAGATCCGTGCCATTCGATCGGCTGAATGAACGTCCCATATTGCGTTGATGCACCGTAAAGTGGCTCTTTTCAAAAGATCTAAGGATGAATGAAAGGAGATTGCCAGCGCAGAAAACCTGGCAGAAATAATTGCTTAGCTCTCCCTCGCTAGACCGGGTTTTTCTCTTTCAGCTTTGGTCACTCTGTGTTTGCTCTCAAATATCAACCTATCGGGCAATTCTTTACCACGTTTAAAAAAGGATATCGGTAATACTTTAGTTATGCGCATGCATATCGTTTGCAATGCAAGTTGACCTATGTTTACTCGTTTTAGTGGGGCCTTGTTAGTTCCCTGGATCGATGGACTGACCGATCATGATGTCTGGATCGGATTCAGATCATTGGGTTTGAACTTGGCGCCATAATGAGATCGTACACATTTCTCCATCACTTTGTGTCTACTTATGTTTCTACGTTAATTTCTAAACTACCAAGATTACTTATTGACTTAGATCAAGAAGATTTTGTGGTGACAAATCAAGACGCGCTTTGGGTCTTGCGTAATTATTGGACACCAACACTTTCTGTTTCTACATCATCGATCGTCAGCAGGGTAAAGCAACATTTTCTCGTTAGCAGTGGCCCTAGTGATAATGCAACGAGCTTAATCATTCCTGTAGTCGCGAACAACACAACAGTCAAAGTTTTCTCTCAATCAGCCTCTGAAATTTTTGCTGAGCCTGCAATGAATCCATCTAATCTTTCTAAATACTAAGCTCCCCTAAAATTGGTGGACTCTCCTTCTCCCACATGTCCACATCATGGTGGACCCCACTCAGCTTTCACTTTATATTTATTTATAGTTCACAGTTTTAAATTCAGTTTGAAAAAATTCTATTGGATATATATTTGTTTGTACTTATCAGCTAAATTTTGGTGAAATAAAAAGGGATTCCCATTTATAAAAAAAGAAAATTATGGCTTAAATAAAAGGAAAAATAGCTCCATTTCTCCTCAAAATTACTCCTTTGTGTAGACCAAAATACAAAAAAAGCTTCTAGAGTGCGTACAATAGTTCATGTAGATGTATGTTTTATTTCAAAAAATTGAAACCTAAACATGTCATTTCGATTTTTTAAAAAGAGATGCGGTGAGTTTGGAACTACTAGCGCTATCCGACAACTCTCTCTCTTATCTCTGCCACCAGCATCCACCATAGCGCCACGCAGCCTGTGTCACGCGACACCATTTCTCTCCCTCCGCCTCCCTCGAGCCGTATTCTACCGAAAACAACTGTCCTTACGCAAAGTTTGCCCGTCTCTCCGCATACCCACCTCTGACTCCATCAAGTACCTGGGACTACAGGGCACCTCCATCCCTGATGTCGTGCCTCAAGTCCATTGTTAACTTGCACAACACCTGCACTCCCCTCTGGTGGCCACCCAACGCTAGTGAGCTAAAAGAATTCCTACAACCCTCGCAGTAGTTGCACGTGAACACCCATGTCGCCTCTCTCATCGGTCACCGTTGTCACCGTTGTTGTTAGTAGTGCTCGTCTCGGTGGTGGTGGCAGCTGCGGTTAAAACCATGAACGACAAACCGATGGTGAATGGGGTGGAAGGATGAGTTATACGCCTCGTTGTTGGATGCCACCTGACAAGGGTATACACCTCGGGTACCCTTCCGTGAGGATACCTGGTGCACGTGACGACTAAGGCCCAATAGCGAAGAGCCAACTCGAAGCCCAAGACAAGAGGCCCAACAAGATGGAGTACCCTCCAAGATTAGACATAGGCATAGTCGGTTTATACTTTCCTTACGTGTAAACTAGGTCGGTTACAGACTCCCGAGACCCAGCCTATTTAAGGCTGGGAGGGGTGCCGATCTAGGACCAAGCCATACTCGAACCACCAAAGCTCTAGCGAGATCGACATCTCGCCGGAGCCTCCTTGTAACCGCATAATCCCACACGATCAATAACAGACAAGCAGGAAGTAGGGTCTTTACCTCCACCCGAGGGGCCTGAACCTGGGTAAATCTTTGCCTCTGCTTGTCAGCCGACGAAACTACCAGTACTACCACGTTCTCTCCCCATAATCTCAACCCTAGGTCCTTAACCATGGGATTTGATGAGTTACCCCTCGTCAATTGGCGCCGTCTGTGGGAAAGAATAGTGCTGGACTCACGGTTCCTTCGGTTCCATCGGAAAACGGCGACTCGCCGATCGGATCTACAAACGGCAACTCGCCGGCTGCATCAACAAACCAGAACTCGCCTACTCGGGCGGCACACGGCAACTCGCCGATCACTCGACAAACGGCAGCACGCCAGCTTCACCTGCAAAAAGCACATCAGATCCTCTGATGGATTTCGAGCCACACTCGCCAGAATTCCAGGAGACCTTCTCCGATCTCGAGTCAGGTTTGGGTTTGACCGTTGGTTCGTTCAATTTTTTCGTAAACAAGCTTGGTGTGCAGGACTTGACAGATCCACGCCAACTCGCGACTTCCGCACCCGAGGCTCCATCGGTTGCGGCTCCTTCGACTGCGGATCCATCAACTGCGTCCATACCATCGTCGATCCTCCGATCTTGCTCGTCTGCAACAACCATGACGACTCGAGATAACGAGCTCATGGAGAACTCCAAGGTGAGGAGGCCGAATCAGCATACCGCACAAACGATCCCGAGCTCGATCTCCCACTCGAGGATTTTCGACTGCGGGATCTCCCTCAGCGACTTCGACGAGCCTGAAACTCATATCGACAACCACGTCGACTCCGAGATCTGCACCAACAACAACCTCGACTTCGAGATTCATAACAACTTCGCCGACGCCGAGATGAGCATAGGCGATGAAGGCATCGACAGCGAGATCCGTCCAGACGGACCACTCGATGGGCATATCGACTCCGACATGAGCCTTGATGACGACGTCGAGTCCATGACGGGACTCGAAAACACATATACATACCCTCGGGTGATACCCCAGCAGGTCTACGTCGCCATCGCCGCAGAATCATCAGATGCTGCGGCCAGCCGCAGGCCTACAGAATTCCCGTGCACAGTTACTATGCCGGACGGAGTCACAACTCTCACAATCACTGCTGAGATGGCAGCAAAAGCAGATAAAGTCATCAAGGAGTGCACAATGATGCCAGCAGACGCAACACAAGAGAGATGTTGACCTTCCAGTACTTCAACTGGCAGGAATCACTTCGACTGCGGCAGGTCAGAGCAACACTCGAAGAACGTAAAAAGCAAGCTAGCTTGTCGAGTGCGGAAGAAGACAGCTCTCCCTGAGCTCCACCGGGCGAGCAGACACAAGACCCAGATCAAGGCTGTCACACCTCTCGCCGGATGAGAGGGCGGCACTCACCCGCAACTTAGGCAACTCTTTCATGACATACGACGAAGAGGGAGTGCCAGTACCCAAAACAGCTGCGGGTGCCCTCTTTACCGCTGCAGCATACCTAGAGCAATCAAGCCTCCAGCTGATGACCCCAATGCAAAACTATCGCCAACAGATCAAATCACTCGCCTTAGCGCGAAGGCCATACGCCAAATCCCAAACTCCAGGAGGGAGTCGAGATCGTGCCCTAGTTGACACGCGTCGTGAAGAGCATAATCGCAGTGGTCGCCGCCACCACTCGAAGGAAAGAAGCGGCTCACGTCGGCGCAGGTCCAGGAGCAGATCACGCAGATCTTACAGTAGCGACTCATACTCTGATCGAGAGCCTGAGCCACATGGAGCTCTGTGCTTCACTCGACGCGTCCGCGAGACACGGATGCCCAAAGGGTTCAAACTCACATCTGAACAGCCCAAGTACACGGGTCGACAGGAACCTTCGGGTGGCTGGAAGACTACAGGCTGGCTGTCGCGTGCCAGCGAGGCACAAACATCACAGCCATGCAATACATACGACTCATGCTCGAAGGCACAGCCCGCGACTGGCTCAAGGCTCTACCTCCATCAACATACGACTCGTGGGATCACTTCCGCAGACTTCATCAAAAACTTCGAGCCTCTATGTGAGCGCCCAAAAACGTTCGAGGAGCTGCGAGCTTGCGTTCAACGGTCAGACGAAACGTTGAGGTCATACATCAGACGATGGACTGAGATACGCAACTCAGTCGGAGTAATTTCAGAAGATATGGCCATGGATGCTTTCATCATGGGCCTCGCCAGGCGAGACTTCAAAGAAGCACTTGGTCGCAAAAGCCAACCTCTGTGGCTAACCTCTTGATGATCGCGACTGAGTGGGCAGACGGAGAAGACATGGCGCGCACCACACGCGGGTCCTCACCCCGTGACAATCATGAAAGTGGCAGTCGAAGCCGCAGAGACTCATACAGAGACGACCGAAGGCGCAAGCGTTCAAAACGTCACTACGACGACGACAGACCCGAATTCATGGCGGCTGGGTTCTCCACACCCGCAACGACCAAGACAGAAGCGACCGACGGTCAGAAGATCGACGGGACAGTCGAGATGATCGCCGGGACAGTCGAGACCGCGGCCAACGCAGTGATAGCTACAAAGGAAAGACTGGCGCAAGTCACGATCGGCGCACAATCCGAGCGATCATTCGAAGAAAAGATGGATGCTGATTGCAGATTCCACCTGTACAAGGGGGAAGACGGAAAACTGCGCTCCAATCACTCGATGAGAAACTGCAGAGAATTCGACCAAATGGCGACTGATTACATAAATCTCAGAAAGGCAACACCGCACACGCACCGTGCCTGCACCGTGCCTCAGCCAAACAATGTGCCGTTCTGATGGCACCACCTCACCACCACAGCCTGCCGCAGGCGGAAATCTCGCGGGTGCCATACAGCCCGTACCTCGGGTGGACGAACCTCAGTACCCTCCGCCCCAAGGGCAGATGTACATGATACAGAAAGGTCGCCCTTCCAACAGGGAGCAAAAACTTCGCACTCGACAAGTAAACATGGCGGTCATGTCACCTCCGCTGTAACTGAATTCTTGAAGGGTTCTGAAACGCAATAAGCTTCAGCAGAGAGGACCACCCTCCATCGGTCGTTCGTCCAGGGCACTCTGCTCTGGTACTCGACGCACAAATTGGAGGCTACGCCATGTCCAAGGTCTTCATGGATGGTGGCAGCGGCATAAACATCATCTTCGCAGATACGCTCCGCAAAATGAACAGGTCAGTCGAAAACCTGCCAAGATCTTCAAATACCTTTCACGGTATCGTCCCAGGAAAGCAATAAGCCCAGAAGGCACCATACAACTCGACGTAACGTTCGGGGACAAGAACCACTTCAGGACAGAGTCGATTGAGTTCGAAGTTGTCGACTGGAAGTCACAATACCATGCTATACTTGGACGCCCGACGTTCGCTCGATTCATGGCGGTGCCACACTACGCATACCTCCAGCTAAAGATGCCTGGACCAAAAGGAGTAATCACAGTCAAGGGAAACTTCCAAAAGTCTGACTCTTGCGACCGAGAGTTTAGCAAAATCTCTGAGATGTTCGGCATGGAAGCAACACTCGCCGATCTAGCGGTCTCCAACGATCGAACACTTATGCCGGAGCACAAAAGGTGGCAGTCGACAGAGCATTCAATGCCACCAATGACACAAGTCGCATCAGGTGCACCCGACTGACCCGACCAAGACAGTCAATGTCTCGTCGAGTCTGCCTATCGCATAGGAAAGCGCGCTCGTCGAATTCCTCCGTGAGAACTGGGATATATTTGCGTGGTGTCCAGCCGACATGCCAGGTATTCCCAGGGAATTCGCCGAGCACTCTCTCCAATTATTTCCAGATGCTAAACCAGTCAAGCAAACAATGCGCCGCATATCCGGCCCAAAAAGAACCGCAGTCGAAGCCGAAGTCGACAGACTACTCGCAGCAGGTTTCATCAGAGAAATCAAGAAATCACAATGGGTGGCCAACCCCGTACTCGTAGAGAAGAAGCACACAGATATCCTTCGGATGTGCGTAGATTTCACAGCACTCAATAATGTTGTCCAAAGGATCACTTTCCACTACCTCGAATCGACCAGATCGTCGACTCCACCGCCGGGTGCGCTCGCTTGTCCTTCCTGGATGCTTACTCGGGTTACCACCAGATAAGGATGAAGGAAGAGGATGAAGAGAAAACGGCGTTCATAACCCCACTCGGGGTCTACTGCTACACAACAATGCCTTTCGGGCTCAAGAACGCAGGCGCAACCTACCAGCGCATGATGCAAGACTGCCTCAAGAAGCAAATTGGGCGAAACGTCCAGGTCTATGTAGATGACATCGTCATCACAACAAGGGAGGAAAACACACTACTCGATGACTTGCGAGAGACGTTCGCAAACCTCAAACGCTTCCACATCAAGCTCAACCCGAAGAAGTGCACGTTCGGCGTGCCAGCCGGGCAACTCCTCGGGTATCTAGTCTCAGCTCGAGGAATCGAGGCGGACCCGGAGAAAATACAGGCCATCTTGACGATGCAAAGGCCTTCAAAGCTCCATGACGTGCAAAATTAGCGGGTCGAGTGGCAGCACTCAGTCGATTCATCAGCAAGCTGGGAAAAAGCACTCCCGTTCTATCGACTGATGAAGAAAGCAGACAAATTCGAGTGGACGCCAGAAGCCGAAGCAGCCTTCACGGACCTCAAGCGAGTCCTCACAAGCCCTCCAATCCTCGTCGCACCAAGGGAACGCGAGCCACTGTACCTATATGTCTCCGCAACTAACAGGGTGGTGAGCACCGTACTGGTAGTCGAACGAAGGGAGGAGGGACACCCAAAGCATACAACGTCCAGTCTATTACTTGAGTGAAGTGCTCTCCATATCAAAGCAGCGGTACCCGCACTATCAAAAGCTGGCCTCAAGGAAGCTGACGCATTACTTCTCCGAGCACCCGATCACTGTAATCAGCACCTCAGGGATCGGGGACATCCTCACAAACCCCAACGCAACTGGGCGAGTCGCAAAATGGCTCATCGAGCTAGCACCGCGAGATATCAAGTATGATTACCCGAAGGCCATCAAAGCACAAGTCTTACCTGACTTCCACACCGAGTGGATCGAAGCTCAGCTGCCAGGAGCCAGATGTGTCCAACTCATGGACTATGTACTTTGACGGCTCAAAGAAAAACGAAGGCGCAGGCGCAGGTGTCATCCTCATATCACCAAAAGGCGACAAGCTCGCTATATCCTGCAGATGGGATTCGAGTTCCCATCCAATAACGAAGCAGAATACGAGGCCCTGATCCATGGCATGAGGATGGCCAAAGCCCTCGGTGCACTCGACTGATGATCTACGGTGACTCGAATCTTGTGGTGCAGCAAACAATGAAGGCCTGCGATGCAATCGCAGATAACATGATCGCCTACCGTGACCTGTACAACCTCATGGAGGGCAGCTTCGAAGGCTGCGAGTTGCGGCACATAGGGCGTGAGAGCAATGAAGAAGCAGATAAGCTAGCCAACATTGGCGCGACCAAAGCACCAGTTCCACCTGGTGTCTTCTTCGAGCGCATCGAGCACAGGTCCATCAAGAAAAACGAGCATCTCCTACATCAGCCGCACCAGCCAAGAGCAAAGCACCTAGCACAGAGGACCCGCCAGTCGAGGTACTCCTCATCGAGCCAACTTGGACTCAACCTTTCCTCGCATACATACTCCGCGGCGAGGTACCTGAAGACATAACAGAGTCAAGACGCGTCACTCGACGATCTAAAGCATACACTGTCATCAACGGCGAACTATACAAGCGCAGCGTATCAGGTATGTTCCAACGTTGCATAGCATTTGAAGATGGCCAAGCCATCCTTCGTGATATTCATGCAGGTACCTGCGGGCATCATGCCAGCAGTCGATCACTCGTAGCCAAAGCCTTTCGCGCAGGCTTCTACTGGCCCACAGCACTCAAAGACGCGGAGGACATAGTCAAAAGGTGCATCGGCTGTCAAAAATTCGCCACAAAGCCGCACGCACCCGCATCGGCGTTGAAGACAATACCATTGGCCTGGCCCTTCGCCCAGTGGGGGCTCGATATGGTTGGGCCACTCAAAAAATCCTCCCATGGAGGGCATACTCACCTTCTGGTGGCGTCGACAAGTTCACCAAGTGGATTGAAGCAGTCCCTATCACAAGTTCGACTGCCACTACAGCAGTCAATTTCATAAAATCCATCATATACCGCTTTGGTGTGCCAAGCAGTATCATCACTGATAACGGTACAAACTTCACGGCTGAAGATTCGAACTTTCTGCAAAGAGCAAGATATCACGCTCAACTATGCATCCGTGGCACACCCGCAGTCCAATGGCCAAGTCGAAAAGCCAATGGACTCGTGACGAGTGGAATCAAGAAACGCCTCCTGGTGCCACTCAAAAGGGCCGCGGGTGCTTGGGTCGAAGAACTTCCATCTGTGCTATGGAGCCTACGCACAACACCCAACGCCTCAACACAATTTACCCCATTCTTCATGGTCTACGGAGCAGAGGCAATCCTGCCATCAGACGTAAGATTCAATGCACCAAGAGTCGAAGCATACAACGAAGAAGATGCAGATGAAGCACTCGAAGATGCAGTCGACTTGCTCGAAGAAGCACGCAACACGGCGCTAGCACGCACAGCTGTCTATCAGCAAGACCTCCGCAACTATCACAGCCGTCGACTGCGTACCAGGTCCTTCGAGGTTGGCGACCTGGTACTTCGACTGAAGCAAAAGAAGGTGCATAAACTTGCTTCTCCATGGGAAGGACCCTTCATCATCACCGAGGTCATTGGTGGTGGAGCATACAGACTGAAGCACGCGAAGACAGGCGAACTCTCGCATAATCCTTGGAACGTTGCGCAGCTGCGCCGTTTCTATGCTTAGATTGCTCAGTCGCATAATGTAATAGGCACATATGTCGGATGGCTGCAGGTTTCAGACGCGCTCTTTTCCTTACCAGGGTACCTAAGGGGACTGGAAGGTTTTTAATGAGGCGGCCTGCAGCCTAACATTCATAAATGGAATATAGTCAATAATTCCTCATATTTCTTCCTGCTTACTACTCGCATAACTTATCAGCATAAACTTAGCCTCACCCAATGCTCGGGGGCTGAGCTACCTCAAAGCATGAGCTTTCGCTCCTTCTTCAAACATAATACTCCAGCCGCACTCGAATACTCGGGGGCTAGGTAAAAAACTCATAATAAAGGAAAAAGTTGCTCAACCCCACTCAATTACTCGAGGGCTGAGCCTACAAGCATAAGTTGAAGCTCCAAATCTCACAAAAATTCATAGCCTTACCCGAACACTCGGGGGCTGTGTAATCTATGCTCCATATTCTAAGTGTTTTTCATAAACCCCACTCGATACACCCAGGGGTTGCTTACATACAAATATACACTACGTACAAATGGCAAATTTACACTCGGGGGTTGTTCCCTATACAGAAATAGCCTAATCTTCGGTTCGTCCTTGACTGGAAGAACAGGGCTCATAAGTTGAGCGTGACAACACTCAACCAACACCCTCGCATATTCGACTGTATCGTCAAGGTGCGATTGTCACAAAGTTGATCCAGGCACGGGTGGACGAAGCTGCATATGTGGACGCTGGCTTCGGATATACGCCATCGTTGCATTTGCCCCATTCACAAGCTTTGGGTGATCAAGTCTCGAATGGAACCTGCACTCCGGAAAAGCCCGAGCAGCGCGTGGATTCCTTGAGGTTGCGGCCCAGTCGGGAAAAGAGTCTGGTTCATCCGACTAAAGGCCGACCTGCATAACTCGAGCAGCATAGTGCTCCGCCACACTCGATCCTGCAGAGTTGCAAGTATGCGCGCTCGGTGCTTATCCAAACGAAAATGCTGACGGCCCGTTATTGGTTCGTCAGTCGCATTGTTCAACTGCTCTTCAACACGAGCCTGCTCCGCCTGGAAGTCCGGAACAAAACCTGCAGCAAGGCACGATTGGATCAATAAAAAGGATAGATTATGAACTATCGAGATCAAGGCAGTCATGCTTACACTCGAGCTGTCTGTTCACGATCTCCATCTCGCCAAGCACATACTCCTCCCGCTGAGTGGGTAAAGCAGGCCTCGCCCTCATCCTATCCAGCTCACTTCGGGCACTCCCCAACTCTTTCTCCAGTTTTACAACTCGAGCCTTCATATAACGCATTACTGCGGCATCATTTGCCACCTGAGCTCGAGATCGAGTGGGAGCACGGTGCCGCGATGAGCCAGATGAAGATACGGCTGCCCGTTTCTGTTCCAAACATCATAAAAGCTTCATGAGAAACTCATAACAAAGCTCAGGCGAGGGGTAGCACATAGCCTTTTCAGGCAAAAGCACAAAGGAATTAAATTCATGTAAAGGTAGCAAAAGAACACGCATACTCGCGCGGTCATAAAGTTTAATTACAAGGCATAAAAGACGCGGCTGCCCTATCTCTCCGATACCGACTCAAACCTAGCCCTACTCGAACGGGCGGCGACCTCTGTTGCCCGACGCTCCATGGTGGTCATAAACATATTAGCCAGTCGGGCGGCTGGCTCGCTAACATGCTTCAAAGATATTAGCTTCCCGCCGGCCTTCCGAGGGAAGTCAGACATCGCCGCCTCGAAGTTACCCTCTATCCCATGACCTAGTATCAGCTTGAGGGTGGACTCCAAGCCGCGTACCGTGAGGGAGCGAGCAAAGTTCGTCATGGTCGAAGTTCCTGGTCCAAGCACATTAGCGAAGCCGTCAGCAGTCGACGGCACTTCCTTCGTTGGGAGCACGTTCTTGTGTACGGCGCCGAGGGTGCTGGCAGACTTGGCAAGGGCATCCTTCGCCTAGACAAATTGAGCGACAAGGTCACCTATAACCTGGTCGAGTGATAACTCATCACTGACCATGTCAGTAGGTGTTGGCACACCAATCGCCTCTGCAACAAATACCAGAGAGAGCAAATATTAGTACATAATACCCAAAAGGGTACACACGAAGCATGCAAAGGGAAAGTTGCTAACCTCCCATGTCCCGAGCAAGGCTAGCCAGTCGTTCAGCAAAACCTCTCTCGCGCACGGCGGCTGCATCCTTGGCGGCATCCAAAGTCTTCTTCGACTCAGTGCGCTAGGAGGCGATTGCTTCCTCCAGTTCCTTCACCCGGGATTCAGCAGATGCCTTGTCACCTGAGATAGATGGCCAGATGTCATTCACAATCGACAAAGCAAAGACAGAGCAAAAAGAACTTCGGATCCAGAAGTCAAACACACTTACGGCTGAGTTGCTCCATGACAGCACGCAGATTGTCCCTCTCCTGTTCAACCTGGACAAAAGCTTTGCCTGATTCCACCAGGGTGAGGTAGAAGGGCTGCATGCACATGGAACCAGCATAAGTTATACACAAATATTCCCAGCATGAGGACTCGACAAACGACACTTACGTGTTCAACCCAAGGTGCAGGCTTGGCAGCAGAAGTCCCAATTTCTGGAGTCGACGCACTCGCAATCTTGGCGGCCTCAATGGTAGTGGTCGTGGCTACTGTTTTCACGACCTCAGCCGCAACAGGAGAAGCTTCTGGCTGATCTGGAGTCGAAGCTCTCTCGGCTGGAGGAGTCGGAGGGTGCACAGTCTCGGCACTACGAGTGACCGAAGAAATACAACATAAGCATAAATATCAACTCACAAAAATTTTAGTACAAAAAGGAGCAAACCTGTGCTCTTCTTCTTCATCAGTGTCAAGGTCTTCAAAGTTTGTGCCTCCAAAATGCAGCTCCTCACCCGACCTGGAGGAGGAGCTGAGTTCAACAGGTCCACGTTCAAAGGAGCAGACGTGGTAGCAGGAGACGAGCCCGAGTCTCTGTCATCTCTCACATCTGACTCCTTCGCGGGTGAACTCGTGGAGGAAGATACAACTCGGGCCGCCCGACGGCGCTTGCGAGTAGGAACCTCGCTCACATCATCAGTCGTGGCAAGCTCCTTGTCCTGTGCTTCCTCTACCCCTTCCTCTTCGACCTCTTCTATGGGAGATGTGGTAGCCGAAGGTAGAGGCGATTCATCTCCTCCCTTCGCTTATACCGTTTGCACCTCTGTTTCATGAGTCAGGCCATCTTCGGGAAGAGGAGGAAGGGTCGATGCAGTCGAGTGGCCCTGCATACAAAATACAGCAGTCGAACGTCACAAAGATGCACAAACAAAGTGGCTAAAGCAGAAGATCATAAACTTGATAGTTCACTAACCTCTTCCGAAGGCTTATCAGGACCATAAGGGGTGACAGGGCAGTCGACGTTGCAGGGCTCGCTGGACTTTGTGCTGGTGATGGACCGCACATGCGACACCAGCTCGCTCTTCGACTGCTCCTCCTTGCTCATTCGGGTGGCGTCGAGTGCACCCTCATACTCCCACATGGGGTGGGCGCGAATGCGGAGCGGCCATACCCGCATCTTCACAAAGGTGGCAATCAAATGCACACCCGTTACGCTGCCCAGCAGCTCTCCAATCTTCGACAACAGAGGCGCCGCTTCTGCTTTTTCTTCAACTGACAGCGGGTGGTCCCAGGCCTTTGTCCTCGCGACTATACCAGCAGTCGAAAAGGGCGGGACTCCTTCCTGGTCGACGCGCACATAGAACCACTTTTTCCTCCACCCTTGCGCCGAGTCGACTGGCTTCAGGGCGAAGTAACGGGTGTCGCTGCGCACCTGGATCCCGAAGCCGCCAACAGGATAGGTGCGGCCGCCTCGGTTGTTGGGTCGGACCATGAAGATCGACTTACAGAGGGCCCAGCTGGGAGAAACTCCCAGGAAGCACTCGCACAAGACCATAAAACAGGCAATGTGCATAATGCCATTCGGGGTGAAATCATGGATTTGCACCCCGTATGCATACATCAATCCACGAACGAAGTCGTGGAAGGGAAGCGAAAAGCCCCTAGGCAGAAACTCCGCAAAACAAACGCGCTCGTTAGCGCGAGGCTCGGGGAGTACCTCCTTGGGCGACGGCGCGCGGACGAACAGCTGGTCCGCGGGTGGCAGCAGTCCCTCCTCGCGAAACTTGTCCAAGTGAGCCTCCTTGATGGTGGATTTTTTCCAATCGCCGTCGCTCTTCTTGAGGTCGACGGCGGCCGCAGATGCGCCAGCCGCAGTCTTCTTCCCCTTCAGAGCGGCCGCGTCAGTCGCGGGCGCGTCGGCGGCAGAAGCTTTCCTCTTTGGCGCCATGGCGGTGGTGGCTAAGGAGAACAGCAAGAGCTTGGGCGCAAGAACAATGGAGGCAAGAGGAAGACGATTAGCAGGGGCGGTGCGTAGAGCAAATGGCAAAGTAAAAAACAATGCCAGCGCCGTACCCCTATTTACCACAAATCAAAGGCAATCACAGCCATTCAGATCCTAATCGTGTGTTACGCACGCAATCTCACCGTACACGTGGCAAACGCGGAGGGCAACCGTCGCCGGCCACTCCGCCCACTACGCACGCAAAAAGAGGAGCCATCATCACGCCTCCGTAAAAAGTGGGCCAGAGTGGTCAAATCAAGTCCAAACGGCACCGTCGTTTATTCATCTCTGCACAAATGGGCCCACCTATGTGTCACGTCCCATCCGTCGCAGCATAACGCACGCCACGCGTGTCAGGGAGCGCAGTCGCCAAAAAACGTCATCCCTGACGTCATCTCAAGCGCTTTGATCAGAAATACATTCGAGTCCGCCCAACGCATATTGGTCACTCGACTGCTTTGTTTGGTTCGGGTGTGACAAAGCAATGGTAAGGCAAAAATTGGTCACTCGACCGTTCCTTCGACTGAGGCATATTGCTCCCATCGGGAACATATCAAAAAATTCTTCGACTAGAGATGCTCAAGTCAATGATTTTGAGATTATCCCCCATTACAAGTAATAAAGCACAATCTCGGGGCTGCTCCCATCGGGAGCGCTGTCGCGCACCCGAAAGAATTACGGCAAAAATTTCTTCGATTAACATATGCAGGGTAAGAAGATCTGAGATTATCCTCCATTGCAAACAATAAAACACAACCTCGGGGGCTACTCCCATCGGGAGCACTGTCGCGCACCCGATAGAATAATGACAAAGTGTCAGTCGACAAAATCATCGGCTCAGTTCATATACAAAATCATACTCGAAACATTCCCGAGTTGCGTCTGCCGCAAATACCTCGGATGCTGCACGCATAGTGCAAAGGTAAGACCCGCCGAACTTTCGAGCTGGGCTAAGGACCGTTCCAGCAACGTCAATCCTTATACTTTCCGTGTCAGCAGACATGATGAAAAATCCTGACGGACGCGTTAGGTAAAATTCAGATCTATACTGCAGATCGACTCAGTAAGACCTCCGCGGCCTAGTCGAATCTGACCAGTTTGTTCCAGATTCGAGTCCAGGGACTCGAGTTTGATTGAAAGCTAGTAAGGTTTTACCCGAATGTGTAGTTAACCAGTCCCGATCCGTCGAGTGTACTGGGCCTGCTAAGCTATTATCCCTTGATCATCATAAACAAAAACCACAGTCGATGAGGTACTCGACATAGCCAACATGTGCTATTCATACATGAATTCCAATTATAAAAATACAAAGTACAAAGCATATGACGTGCACTTACGAATGAGTCCATGCCCGATTCTTCGAGTCAGACAAGTACCCGGGGGTACTGACAAGGGTATACACCTCGGGTACCCTACCGTGAGGATACCTGGTGCACGTGACGACTAAGGCCCAATAGCGAAGAGCCAACTCGAAGCCCAAGACAAGAGGCCCAACAAGATGGAGTACCCTCCAAGATTAGACATAGGCATAGTCGGTTTATACTTTCCTTACGTGTAAACTAGGTCGGTTACAGACTCCCCGAGACCCAGCCTATTTAAGGGCTGGGAGGGGTGCCGATCTAGGACCAAGCCATACTCGAACCACCAAAGCTCTAGCGAGATCGACATCTCGCCGGAGCCTCCTTGTAACCGCATAATCCCACACGATCAATAACAGACAAGCAGGAAGTAGGGTCTTTACCTCCACCCGAGGGGCCTGAACCTGGGTAAATCTTTGCCTCTGCTTGTCAGCCGACGAAACTACCAGTACTACCACGTTCTTTCCCCATAATCTCAACCCTAGGTCCTTAACCATGGGATTTGATGAGTTTACCCCTCGTCACCACCTATTACTGATGAAAGATGATGTGGGTATTTATCCGTGAATTTTTTCTGCGGTATATTTGGTTATGTCTCACTTGTATTATGAGAACGAGTCAGATTATGTAAGAAAATGCATGTGTGTATTTTGTATATGGTTGAATGCATACACTAAAAGACCTATGTTTGCCTAGCCTCAGTTGCAATCATTAGAGTGTACAAAAGTCATGACCATGAGGGTACAATAATAAAATAACATGTGGTGTTAAACCATGTGGCGAACATGACAAACTATATGTTAAGAGAAGACCATTCATATAATTGTTGGTGGTATTCATGCAAGTTTATTTTTGTTTATGTTTTATTTTATGCAATCTGGATCCAATGCACTGATTAATATGGCATGTAAATAGTTTAAGATCTTAGTTTGACCTATATTTTGGTGAATTATTTATTATTTATTGGTGGAATGTTCCTCTATTTTTATATAGTATCGATCTATTCAACGCAATTTATTTAAATTTTCAGAACATAATTACATCAACTATTATTGATTTTGGATAATTTATGTCTAGAAAAATCTACTTGATTTCATTATATTAAATCAATGACCTTCATTGTAGGACCTCGATGGCTAATCAAATCTTGGCTATCTATCTCTCTGAGTTTGCAATGTTCATCATATCATACAGTGTCTGCAGATTGTCTGAACTTTGATCAATTTATTTTTGTTCAAATCATTATAGAACCATGTACACAATTTAACTTTCATGACATTTCATAATTGTCGTTGTATCCTGATCGTCTAACTGAGTGTAACTTTTTAAGTGGGGTCATGCTCTTCCTGTTGAGTGGTGTACTCCTAACCTTATTACAACTAAATAATTGTGTCCCTTCAATACTTCTCTATGTTTATGTGAGGATGTCTGAGTAACCGTGTTATAAAATAGTGAGCCATGATACTATTTTCTCTATCATTCGTACTGTTTTTTATATATGTTTCACTAACAAAATTGTTTGTGCATCTATCGTTGTTCGTATTAGGATAGACGCGGCAACGTGCGTCTTTTCTTTCTAGTAAGTTACTATGCCCAGTCGAAGTGCCCCAAGTCTACCTTTCATAAGTGCTCTATGCCCAATCCAATGCTGGTCCAATGAACTGTGTACCGTCCAGTGAATCCGTATATGCATGCGGCCATGTATGTTACTGAATCTTATACTCCTTTCGTTCACAAAAGGATGTCTCAACCTAACCCAAATTTGCATGTATCTATACACTAAATTATGTCTAGATATATGTAAATTTGGGCTAGATTGAGACATCTTTTGTGAATGGAGGGAGTATGACGTGGCGAGAGAGAACTTGCCATTACTATAATGAAGTCAAATGAATGATCAACCTAAGCTCGCTCTTCACGTGACGTTGACCTTGCATGCGTCATGCATCACTTCTACTCCCTCCGTTTTTAAATATAAGATGTTTTAGATGTTGCACATGTTGTCTAGATACATACTAAAATGAGTTAACATACACACCAAAACATGTCTAGATACATTTATATAAATGTGAATATGGACATAGTTTAAAACATCTTATATTTAAAAACGGAGCAAGTATGTAACAATATCCGAATGCATATCGAATTGTATATGCATGATCGATGAGCATGAGGAGCAGACAGCTTCATAATTGTTTTCCTTTTAGGGGTCACAATTGGCAAGCCTAGAGATAAATGCATATATATGTATATGCATGTACAATGCACTGATTTTTTCTTGCACTAATTATATTTTTGTTTGTATACTAATTTTTTAAGGAAATGCAAGAGATAACTTTCCACGACTTACCCAAATAGCATTATATAAGAAGGTGGAGGCCTACCCTAACCGCCGCAAGCTATTAGATTGTATCTGGCTCTTCGCGCTCTCGCTCCATCGTCTTCGTTCCTTCATTGTGCTGCTCTCGGTTAGTCCATCCCGTTGACCACGTGTACGCCCATACAGTAAAGCAGACCTCCGAAACCCCTCTTCTTTTGACCCTGCATCGAAAAGAGACGCTAAACATTTTGGGGATCGTCTCGACGCAACTGCTCACACGTTCACCTGCATGGATTACGTACGACGACTCCTTCGACTTCATCGCCACGTCGGAGAACATCACTAAGGATGGTACTAAGGTCGCCATCGTTGCTGTCGCCGAGGCTGGGGCTACTCGGATACTGCCGTTGGTCATACCGTTGACTATGTCATGAGTTATTCGTACTCTACTATTAATTCGTGCTATATTGCATACATATTTGTCTCATGTCTAGTTTGCCTATGGGTAGTTAATCTTGGAAACTGTGATGTCATGTTATTCAATTGGATTAAGTTAATGCGGAAATTGCTATTTATTTTAACAAGGTAATACCCAAAACACATTCTGAAGAATATTGCGACAGTCAAAGGTTAGAAGCCCCGCTTCTAAGGTATCACCCCCGTTCCACATTACTTGTCACTGGTTTGATACAAATATGTACTAAATCGATGACAACTAATGTGGAACGAAGGGAGTACATGGCACACGTGATGTAATTCGTGTTCCAATTGAAGTCTAACTTTGCATCTTCTTATCTTTCATGGTTGTCAAAGAGGAGGCTTGCGACGACACAAAGAGGAAACAACAGGAAATCTGAAGGCCTGTCATCATCGAGGGTCTCCAAGTTGAAGTGCCAAGGATCAATTTCCAAGTTGGTCGAGCTAAGGGTCTAACGATGCAAAGTTGATACCATAAACTCCACAATCCACATAGTGAGACAAATTCTTCAAGCAAGACATGCTTTTGAAATTTTCGCCTAATAAGTTTGATCCACGCCTCGCAAGAAAAGCTGATGGCCCGTTGGGATTCACGCCGGGCATATTACCCGAGACCCGAACCCCGAACCCGAGAGACCCGAGTGCTTGATCGGGTATCACATTTAGAAACCCGAAATTAGTTCAGGTAATCCGGGTATCAGCCTCTAAAACCCGAATATCCCGATTAACCCGAATAACGTGCACGACAGCACCTTTCCCAGCCCAGCCCAGCCCAGCCCACAGCCCAACATTTCTATCTCGACCTAGCCTAGTAGCCCCACTCTGGCATTCCCCTCCGGCTCCCCACTCGATCCCCAGCCTCGACCTAGCCCCCAGCCGGCAGCCGCCACAGGCCACTGCCGCCGCCCGGCGGCAGGAACTCGCCCTCTCTCCCTTCTTCTCCGACGCGGGCACGCCCTCTCTCCCTTCTTCTCCGACGCGGGAACGCCACAGCCACACCTCCATCTTTCGCGCGAGGCCGCGACGACGCTGACGAGAAGCAGGCTCGGACGTCCTCCGCCGGTCCGCCCTCTTCTACTGGTGCAGCAGCGATAGATCGACGACGTCAAGCTCTGCAGAATCGTCGACCAATGTAAGTTTCGATCCAATCCTCCTATTCTCCCTTAATTCATGTTCTGCTGTCCTAAATCGTCATGTTCTGCAGTAGATGATTAGATGGCAGATTTTGTGTGGTTAGCTATGTTCTCAAATGACAGAGGTATTGACATTGTGAAGAAGCAGCTGAATAAAACACCTCACAACATAGCTCAAGGTAAATTTATGCACATGAGGTGTGCTGCACACATTTTGAACCTGATTGTGCAAGATGGCCTAAAGGAAGTAGACTTATCAATAAAGAGGGTTAGGACTGCTGTTAGGTATATTAGAAATGGTGGCTCAAGGTTGGTGAAGTTTAAGGAAATTATTGAGGAAGAGACGGTGAAGTGCAAGGCATTTCTGAAGATTGATGTCCCAACTCGATGGAATTCTACTTTTATCATGCTTAAAGCTGCCAATGTGTATGAGAGAGTGTTCTTGAAGCTAGCTGAGGATGACTTAAGTTACCAGTTTGATCTATCCGAAGAGAATGATGGGTTCGGTTGCCCTGAGGAACCAGATTGGGATAATGCAAAGAAGATGGAAGAATTTCTGGGGCATTTCTATGATCTGACAACTCGGCTGTCTGCTAGTCTCACCGTGACATGCAATACCTTCTTCCATGAGATTGCTGAAGTTCATCTGTTGATTAAATCTTGGCTTGAAAGTGATGATGCTTTGCAAGTTGCTATGGGGCAGCGAATGAAAGACAAATTTGACAAGTATTGGGGAGTTTGGCACATGAACACCATTAGCAATGAGAGTACAAACAGTGCTAAAGGAAAAGGAAAGGAGAAGAAGGAGAAAGAGAATATCAATCTGTTGATTTTCATCGCAGCAGTAGTTGATCCAAGATACAAGTTGTCTTTATATACACAAGCTGTAATTGAAGAAATATTCGGATATGACAAAGGGCAGCTTGTTTGGGCAGCAATTGGCACATGTCTAAATGATTTGTTTGAGGAATATAGGAATTTGTATGCTCCAACTGAAGGCACAGCTGAAGTAGATGACACGAGTGTGCCAAAAGGGGGCAGAGGAGGCATGTTGAAAGATGTTATTGCCAAGAAGTTGAAGAGGAACAATGGAACAAGCAGCAATGTCAAGTCTGAACTAGAGAAGTATCTTGCTGAAGATACCGAAGACCAAGAAACAAAGTTCGACATTCTTGCTTGGTGGAAGGTAAATGCAGCCTGGTTTCCCATCTTGGCTCACTTGGCACGTGATGTGCTTGCCATACCCATCTCATCGGTAGCTTCGGAGGCTGCTTTTAGCACAACTGGGCGTATTTTAGATGATTTCCGCACTTCACTCACTCCCTTCATGTTGGAAGCTCTTGTTTGTGGACAAGATTGGCTTCGAAGGACAACTCCTATTGACATCCAGGAGGATATGGAGGAATTAGCTAAGATGGAAAAAGGTAAAATATTCCCTCATTTCTTTTAGAGTATTTCTTTTCTTCCATCATGTCATTAACATTTTGATAGCTGACTGCATTTTGCATTCCATTGTCTGTACTTTATAGAGTTAATTGAAGAATTTGGTGCTATGCACATTCCCAAAGGAAAAGGTGATAAATCATCCACTTCCAAGTCGGTTGCGAGCATGTCAATATCTAAACCAGGTTCATCTTCATAAAGGTACAAGCATTTGACATTTCAGTTTTCAGCATGAATTTTTACTAACAAGATTGCAAGTCATCAACTCATCATATAGAGGACCTGTCGGTAGATACTTGCATGATGTGTTTGGATTATTGAACACTTACTAATGCTCTCTTGTAAATTCAACTTGTGTAGGTGTAGCTTGTGGTTGGACCGTTGGAGACTTGCTGACTTGGAGCCTTGGAGTGTGAAATTTCAACTTGTTTTAATGTCATGAACTTGTTTAATAGCTGCTCTTTGCTGTCATGAACTTGTCTGCTGTCTAGACTCTAGAACATATGTAATTGGAGTGTTAAATGCTGTCATTTTCATGCTGTTATGCTGCTGTGTGCTGTGATGCTGTCATACTCATATTGATGAATATGTGCTGAAATGCTGTCAATTTTATGAAATGCAGTCATTTTCTTGCTGCTAGCTGTTATGCTGCTGAAATTTTGCAGATATAGCGTAGAATTGCTGCCAAAATGCTGCAGAGTTGCTGCACAAAAGTTCCAGAAATTCATCTTCAACTTTTATTTATAGCCTCTCCAGAATTTTCGGGTATTTCGGGATTACCCGAACCCGGACCCGAAATTACGGGTACCCGAATTGTCGGGTTTGAGATTTCTGGGGCATTTCTCGGGTATCATGTTTGGAAACCCGAATCTCTTTTTACCCGAAAAACCCGACCCGAAATTTCGGGTAAACCCGAACGCCCACCGTGAGTTGGGATGCTTGCGATTTTAGCGTGCATGGCTCGTAGCTTCCTCCCAGTGACATACTAGATTATGAGGGATGAGCTTTGGAGCTGGGGTATCAAGCCAAATACGGTCCCACTTGTCATTGAGTATGACCGAATTAACTTCGACGAGAAGAGAGCCGTCGGTGCCCATCGTTTCAACGTACTACGCCATCAATCCACGTGTCTAATACTATGCATTTTTTAGAACTATATGCTTCCGTCTGCTTCATAAATTGGTAGTTTTAAAATGTCAATTCACGGTGTAGTTTTATAAGGTCCTATCACCCCCCCCCCTCTAGTCGTTAGATCTCACTCTTTCCTCGAAACAGGCTTTCGCCCCGCTTTATAAATAAAGCAACCACCCACAAGCATACAACGATCCAGTTAAAGATTCAAAAAGAAAAACAACAAGTCTGCTGGGGCCACAGCACAAAGAAGCCCAAAGTTAAAAAGAGATGATACAACTCCACCAGGGAGTAACTCAGTGGCTGGATGACGCAGATAGACGGCGTGCCGCCCTCAGAAGCTTCTCGTTCAATCCATCCAGCCGCTCCTTGTCCCGCTGTCTACAGAGCGGGTGCCACTGCTGCAAAAATGCCAAGAATTTGAAAACGGAGTCAGAGGCACGCCTCAGAAAGACACGCTCGATAACCATCTTGTTACGTATAGTCCAAAGTGTCCAGGTCATCGCGACAAACACTAACCAGAAGAGGCGCCTCCTCTTACCAGTACGGTTCGCCTGCACTTCTAGGAATTCAGCAAGGTCTTGGGCCGCCACTCAGGCCCAAGCGCCTCGGCCAGAAAACTCCACAGGAAGCGAGCTGCGGGGCAAGAGAAAAGAATATGGGTCCCCGACTCGGGGACCGTGCATAAGGGACAAGTACCATCCCCTGGGCCAAATCGCTTGACCACCTCCACACCCGAAGGGAGGCGGTCACGCAGCAACTGCCACGTAAAGATCTTAATCTTTAGTGGCATAGGGGCCTTCCACAAGTGGGAAGTCCACGAGAGCACGGGTCCTCTAAATATGGCCCGGTAAGCAGAACGAACTGTGAAACATTTCGAAGGCGAGAGGGACCAAGAGACACTATCCGGGGCGTCCGAAAGGGAGTATGGAAGGGAGGCCAGCAGGTACTCCCACTGGTTGGCCTCGACCAGACCAAAAGTACGGCGGAACCTAATGTTCCAGTGCCCATTATGGGCCGCATCCGCCACCAAGAGCATTGGGTCAGAGCAGATAGCAAAGAGCTCCGGAAACTCATGCCTAAGTGGTCTTTCACCAAGCCATGAGTCTAGCCAAAACAGGGTACTCCCTCCGTCGCCTACGGAGAAGGTAGCTCCAAGCCGGATCTCATGTTTGATGGCTTGAAGAGATCTCCAAAACTGAGACCCCTCCTTCCTCTCACAGGCCATGAGAGGACAACCACGTAGGTACTTGGCCTTCACTAATTGAAGCCAAAGTCCCCCATCACCCCTCAGGATCCTCCAGACCCACTTCAACATGAGAGCCTCATTCATGCGACGGGAAGCCAAAATACCTATGCCCCCAACCTCCTTGGGGGCGCAAAGGTCTGCCCATTTCACCATATGATACTTTTGACGTCCGTTGGCCGCCTGCCAGAAGAAGCGGGACATCTCTCTATCAAAGCTGCCATGTACCCCTTCCGGCAGTATATATAACCCCATCATAAACATGGGGAGACTAGATAGGCAGGAGTCAATGAGAGTGGTCTTGCTCCCCTTGGAGGTAAACCTCCCCTGCCACGGCGCGGCCTTCGACTTGACCCGCTCAACTAGCGGGTCCAGATCCTTTACAAGGATCCTAGTATCTCGGATCGGCATCCCCAAATACGTCACTGGGAATGTGGCCAGCTTACAGTTTAGGTTGTCCGCGATCCGCTGTTGGTCCTCAGCCGAATAACCCAAGATCACGACCTCACTTTTATCAAAGTTAATCTTGAGGCCCGACATGGCCTCAAAGCAGAGGAGGAGGAACTTGAGATTGATAATGTCAAGTTCAGATCCCTCCACCATAATCATGGTGTCATCAGCATACTGGAGGTGCGTCACCCCACCCCCTGGGACAAGGTGTCCAACCACACCAGAGATGTGGCCAGAGGTCTTAGCTCTCTCTAAGATCTCTGCAAGGACGTCAACCGCAAAGTTGAAGAGTAAGGGGGAGATAGGATCCCCCTGTCTAACCCCACAAGTTGGCCTAAAATAGGGACCCACTTCCCCATTTATGTTAATGGCGGTATTGCCACTCATAACTATCTGCATGATCCAACATATCATCCGATCATCAAACCCTTTCCGTTCCAGCGCCAAACGGAGGAAAGCCCAGTCCAAGCGGTCGTATGCCTTTCGGAAATCCAGCTTAAGAAACACCCCCTTCTGGCGCTGAGACTTAACCTCATGAATAATCTCATGAAGTGCTAGAATTCCATCATGGATATACCGCCCCTTAAGGAAGGCGAACTGGTACGGGTGCGTTATGCGCTCCATAACATGAGCTAGCCTAGTTGCGCACACCTTCGAGAAGATCCGATGGATGATGTTGAGGACCGTGATTGGTCTAAATTGGCGGATGTCCGTGGCCCCCACTATCTTGGGGATCAAGGTCACCACACCAAAGTTAAGGCGAGACATAACCAATGTACCAATATAAAATTCTTGGAACATTGGCATGATCACCCCCTTAATCTGCTCCCAGAACGTCTGGAAGAAGACCACCGGAAGACCATCCGGTCCAGGGGCCGAATTCGCCTTCATCTCCATTATTGCCCTCGCCACCTCTTCCGGCAAGAATGTGAGTGTGAGTTCCGCATTCTCCATGTCAGAGACCCTGGCCTTCGCTGGCCAGAGGTCAACTGGCACGGTGACCCCAGAACGGGGACCCGCCGTGAAGAGCTCCTTATAGAAGAAGATCTCACTCTTTCAATAGGGTGTTAGGTAATTTAATAAATTTTGGATTGTTTTTAGACTTAAAGGGGGCGCCCCCGGTTCCATTATATTAACGAAACCTTTTGGCGTTCGGCTTACAGACCCTGCTAAGCAAGGTTCCAGATGCACAAAATTAAAAAGGATCAAATCTACTGTTAAATTTTGGATTGTTGGTCCAAAAGAACACAATACACGTCCAATAAAACTTCCTGCTTCTTTATCCATGTTTAATTTGTGTATATCCTCACATCTCTGCAACAAAGTCCTCATGCGATGGAGTAAAAACAGACCCAAAATTAAAGCAATTCGAACCATCAAATACGGGCCCTCCTGTCATTGAGTATGTCCGAATTAATTTAGACAGGAAAAGATCCGTCAGTACTCAGTAGACCTAGTCTTTTCGCGCCATAATTAATTAAGAAGGGTGCCTATCGTTTTTATAGGCCTCACCACTCACCAGTAGCCTAGCTATACGTACTACAGCGGTCTACAATTAATGAGCACGGTACACTAATAATCTTACGTGAATCATCTCCGTGTGCACATCCATCAGACCGGCGCCGATCCACGAGTGGGCAACTGCATTATTTATGTCTTGACGTCGCCGTCGTCATCTCGTAATCATACGTTGATACAACAAACCTTAAAAGGACCCTTTCGTTTCCTTTTGCCTAGACCTAATTAATTCTCCACTTTTAATTCCTTCCCCGCGCAAGCAGCGCGTAGATTGACCCGACACCAACAGAAGAAAAGGAAGATCGATACCGGTGAGAATGCATGTGTCCCGTACGTGGGTACGCAAGGTTTATCCAGCGATATCTACCCACCCAAATTCAATTTCTATGATTGTTTTGACACCATTTGCCATATGTATACTACTCCCTCCGATTTAGAAATAGTGTCGCAGTTTTGAATTAGAGTTGGTTCAAAATCACGACACTTTTATGGATCAGAGGGAGTACTCTTTTTGCGTGGTTGCGTGCGTGGTTGCGTGGACGGAGAAAGAATATGAAGGGGGAGTATAGGAAGGACAGGAAAATGCTTCTTCGGGTCATATACGATCTTGATAAAACCCCTGAAACTTCATGTATTTTGAAGACGTTGGTGTAATGAGCATGTGGTGACCCTTCATATAGCCTCCATACACGAAGAAGAAACTTATTGGGAAGGTTTAAAGATTTTTTTTGAAAAAATCTTCAGTTTTGCTATCTGAAGGTTGAGAATGGTGAGAGCAGTCATTTTTGGACAGATAAGTGGTTAGACGATGGAAGAATTTGTGAACGATATCTTTAATTTTGTTCGGAACAAACATGCTACTATTTTGTCGGTCCTATATCGCCTTTTAACTTCCATTGTACTCCTGTTTATTGTCACCTTCATGATTGGCATGGCATAATTGACAGGGTAGTAGTGTTTACTTTCATCAGAGAATGATGTTTTTAAATGAGACTTGAATACTACAAAAGGTTTTACAATCAGTAGTATGTACTCTGATTTATTTGATGCTCGAGTATGTTTTAGGTCCAAAAAGTTATGGAAAATAAAAGTGCCACTATATAATTAAGGTTTTGCTTTGATTTCTATGTCATGGTTTCATTCTTAGGTTAGATAAACTAGCTAAGCAAAATTCGCACGGAGATACGAGTTGTAGTTTTCTTACCAGGAGACTATGCTTTTTTAATTTTCCAATACCAAGGGTAACGTGGTGCACATTTTTTTAAATATTAACCCTCTTTGAAACATGTCACATGCACATTTTTGTCACAAAATTTGATATTAATCCAAAATTTGACCATGCTTTTTTAGCAACACAATATATGTTGACTTAAATAGTATACCATTAAAACCCCTCTTTCAATAACTGTTTTTGTGTCATACTCAAATGGAGGGAGTACAAATTATACTATTTTACTTGTTATAAATGTAGGGTTAAAGTTGGACTAAAAATCATGGGGCTTATAAACCCAAAAGGAGGGAGTAATGAAATATGTGCTATATGCACTCATGTATTTTTTCGATAAAGGGAACATTATTACTTAAAAAGTCTTAAGCATGTACCCGGCCTCTGCATATCTAAGATGCACACAACCACACGTCCACAAGGTAACCAAGTACTGAGAATAAAAAGGCGAATTACATATCATCATGAGAAAGTGTAAAAAACGCCTAAACTGCTGGAGGGCCAATCCGTAGATTATGCTGCCATCCATGTTGGGAAAGAAAATCCCTCGCCGAATCCTCCAACCGCGTACACGCCTCCGTGAATAGGGATCGGTGCTCCGCACGCTGTAGTGGCACCCATAAATGGATCAAAGCCGTACTCCGGTAGATGATCTGCATAAGAGAAGCATTTTTATCATTAAAAACCTTGTCATTTCTACATAGCCAAAGCGACCAAATAACGGCAATCGCTCCCACCCTAATTAGATGCTTAAACCTAGAATCAACCCCATTGAGTCAATTGCCAAATATATTGGCAACACTACGAGGTGAATATAAGTTCGAGTCTATCTGAATGGCTGACCATATAGATCTAGCAAAATTACAACGAAAGAAAAGGTGTTGTATACTCTCGTCATGATGACAAAAGACACACGATTTGTTTCCTTGCCAATTCCGCCTTGCAAGGTTATCTTTAGTGAGAATTACTCCTCGACGAAGATACCACACAAACACCTTAGTTTTCAGTGTTATCTTCATCTTCCAGATTTTCTTATTATTAACGGCTGGAATCTCAGGTTGTACTAACACTTTGTACATAGAATACACAGAGAATTTGCCATTCTTATTGAGATTCCATCGAAATTTATTAGGTCCTTGCGTCAATTGCACTGAAGCAAGTCGATGTACCAAGGCATTACATGATGCTTGTCTAGGACCAAATAGACTTCTTCTGAACGACACATTAGGTGGGGAAGATTCCATCACCTTGGCGAGTGTATCGCTTTTGTGTCGCACAATGTTGTACAAGGCCGGAAATTGTGCGCGAAGAGTGCCATTACCTAGCCATTTATCCTCCCAGAACCTAATTTCCGATCCATCCTGAATAGAGAAAGACCCGTGTGGAAAAAAATATTTTTTGGTGGACATTAGTCCAGCCCAGAAGTGAGAATCACCCAGCTTCCAGTACACCTGTGATAGCGCTTGTGAACCCACATACTTTCTTCTTAGGATGGTCTGCCAAACTCCATCCTCAGATAGTAGCTTAAAAAGCCACTTGCCAAGGAGAGCCCTGTTCTTGACCTCTAGGTCATGAATTCCAAGTCCTCCTTGGTATTTAGGTCGGCAAACCACACTCCACTTAGTCAAACGGTACTTTCTTTTCTCACTATCCCCTTGCCAAAAGAATCTTGACCGGAAATAATCCAATCTTTTTAAGACCCCTTTTGGCAATTAGAAGAAGGATATCATAATGAACGATTCTAATTTTAAAACTACACAGTAGAAGGGCATGCACCGATGATGCACGCGTGCGGGTGGATATCCTGATCTGAAAATAATTCAAGAAAGTGATAAGGAGTCTGAAAACGAGAAACATATCGGTCGATCGCGCGCCACGTACAGCCATGACTTGCTGGGGATGGAATGTGTTAGCTTGCGAGGATGTGCCTCCTCGACGGATGGATCGTCTGGCGCAGTTCTTGTGGCACAAGCATGACAGCATGTCGATCGATCGGTACCGTTCGAATCTTCCACATAGGCAGGCTACAGATGTCTCGATCGGGAAATAGATAGATAGATAGATAGATAGATAAATAGATAGATAGATAGATAGATAGATAGGGGATACCCAGACAGCGATCGAGCCGGCTGCCGCTTGTTAGTTAAGTAGAGCTGGCTTAGATCGAGCAGTGCCGCTAGCCTCTCCCCCGCCTCTACTGTTCCCTGACGCGACATGGATATATCGAGTTGTCTCTCTTCCGCTGCCTTGCTTCCTCCCCTCGCCCCGCTATAAATTCGGCATGTGATCGATCCAACTCAACCAGCCACACTCTCTGATTATACATAGCTCTTGCTTGTTCCAACTCTTCCCTGCAGTGTTGTTAAGAGCCTAGCCTAGGCTAGCTAGCTGGTAGCTGATTTAGCTGGCTGCCGGCGGCCTAAAGATCTGATCGGGCGGCGGTTGCTTAGACGACGACGTACGGACCGGGAGGATCGATGGGGTTGAGGGAGGTGGAGTCCACATTGCCGCCGGGGTTCAGGTTCTACCCGAGCGACCAGGAGCTGGTCTGCCACTACCTCTACAAGAAGGTGGCCAACGAGCGCGCCTCGCAGGGCACGCTCGTCGAGGTCGACCTCCACGCGCGCGAGCCATGGGAGCTTCCCGGTGAGTCCCGATTCCCGAAGCTGTTCATGAGTTCATCTCACTCTCTTTCTGGATTTCCATCGATTCCTCTTGAGTCTTGGTTGCTTATTCGGTCGCGGTGTTGTTGATCGAGCGATCCAAGTTCCTATGAGAAAGATAAGCATGACCTTCCATATTCCGGAGGACGGCTGAAATCAGCATCACCTTTTTGTCCCTTGAAGATACCCATATTGGTTCCTCGTGCTGGTAGCGCAGTCATGAATCATGATACTGAACAAGAAAAGTATTCCCTGATTGAACAGTCCTATCTATATTTGTCTTCGGTTCAGTAGCTAAATCCGCTAGTTACTGTCCCAAAGCTCATTAATCAAGTTTGCAATAATGCCCAATTAATAATCTCTTCCAATAATGCATCAAACGGATCGATCGGAACGCGAAGTGTGTTGTACTCGTGAACATCTTGATGACGTCCCTCGGTCCTGTCCATTTCCTAGCAACGTCACACGCGTAATAGTTACACTTCCGTTCACCGTTTCCTCATAGAAAAAAAGTAGTTTCGTTTTCCGGTAATCAACTGAAACTTTTCGGCCTCATCATAGGAGAAAGAAGTAGTTTCGCTTTACGGTAATCGACTGAATCTTTTTCCTATACAGCATCATTTTGCAATTGTAAGCTTCGTAGTTCTTATCATGATTTATGAAATTTGTTTGTAATTAACAACCAAAAGGCTCCATTTTTCACTAAGACTGTTACGCTTTTACAGAGGTGGCGAAACTGACGGCCAGCGAGTGGTACTTCTTCAGCTTCAGGGACCGCAAGTACGCCACGGGTTCGCGCACGAACCGCGCCACCAAGACCGGCTACTGGAAGGCCACCGGCAAGGACCGGGAGATTCGCAGCCCGGCTACGCGCGCCGTCGTCGGCATGAGGAAGACGCTGGTGTTCTACCAGGGCCGCGCCCCCAACGGCGCCAAGACCTGCTGGGTCATGCACGAGTTCCGCCTCGACTCGCCACACTTGCCACCAAGGGTACGAACTAGTAACCATATAGTATCACTTGGCACCATGATCAGTGCACGTACTCTTGGCTGATCTATCCTCCGGCGTTGCTAATTTGGATTCATGCACTGCATGGCACGACACGTCATTTCTGCAGGAGGACTGGGTGCTGTGCAGGGTGTTCCAGAAACAGAAGGGGGACGGCGAGCAAGACAACGTCCGCTCCTCCTCGCCGACCTTCGCCGGCTGCTCGCAGGCAGCGCAGGATCTGCCCGTGATGGACGCGAGCAGAGAGCAGATGGTCGGCTTCGCGCCGCGGCAGGAGGAGATGATCTGTGCCTCGAACCCGCTCGCGATTAACGCGGCGATGTGGCAGCAATACAACTCGGTTCTTCTGGACCAGTTCTCGCAGGATGAGATGGTGGGTAGCTCGCCGGCGATGATGGGGCTAGGGTCCAGAGGAGGAGTCGGAGACGTGTGCGGATTCTTCTTCGACTCGGCCGGCTTCGAGGACATGGCTAACCTTGGGGCCATGAGGTTCCCGCAAGGGTGGAGTTGATGCCGGTGTACTGCCTAGTGATCTTTGCGCGTTGTGAAGGAAATTGGTGATTGGATTAATTAATTTCCATTGGTACTGTAGATATAGTGTGAGTTTAATTAGATTGGACAAAAACGAACGAGTGTGTACGTACTACCTGCATGGGATGGTTTCGGTCGCTTGAATGATGCAATGTACTGCAATCAAAATGGATCGCTCAAACTCATATGTAAATTTATACAGTTCATTTCAGATTTCAGTATAAAAGAAACATGCTTCTATACATATACGCGCTAAGAAAGCTGATTCCTGTCGAAGATTCATACCTCTTTTTTATATACTCTTCTCCCTGACTATATCATATTGGCTTTGCTAATCCTCGGCCGAATGAGAAAGTAAATTAATTCCTGGTCGACATCGATAACCATTGATGTAATATAGTGATACGCGAATGATTTATCAACCATTTGAACTCTGAGGATAAAGACTATTTTTTCCACTCGATGTACAAAATATTCACGTTGAACACAATTGTATAGATATGTATGTAAAAAGTTGTAAGGTGGAGCGAGTATGCTCCTTTTGAAATAACATGAAAAAAGATATTGCAATATGATATTGGCTTTGCTAATCCTCAGCCGAATGAGAAAGTAAATTAATTCCCAATCGACATCGATAACCATTGATCTAATATAGCGATACGCGAAAGATTTAGCAACCATTTGTACTCTGAGGACAAAGACTACTTTTTTCACTAGATGTACAAAAAAAATACACGTTGAACAATTGTATAGATATGTATGTAAAAAGTTGTAAGGTGGAGCGAGTATGCTCCCTTTGCAATAACATGAAAAAAAACATTGCAATATGGTGAGTATTTTTTAGATTTGTGTGATGAATAAATTTATGAAAATCGACTAAGAATTTATAATTAACTTCCAATCCATTCAAACCTAAATGCACCGTATCCTATTTATTTCCACTCATGCTTCTAGTAGTGCAAGAATCTGGCTTGCTGCCGTGTGCGAGATGATCTATGTTTCTTTTTTAACTTCAAGTTCCCTGAGATCAATGCTTGTGCAAGCATTCCAAAATAAGTGTGAGCGTGGATGATATGCAGTCCAGATGCATAATGCTATACTTTTTTTAGGTACAAAATCAAAGAACCTGGTTTACTGGTACATATGCATGTTCTTTTCTACAGCCCGTCCACTTCAAAGCTCGAGCATTTCGGAAGTTAGCGATCGACATCGATCGTCCCAAGGGTATGCATATGTGGCGTCAGGTTGATCCGCGTCATGCGAGCGGGAAGGCCAATAAGGGTGTTGCTTGCAACTCCCAGATAAGTGCCAAACGAAAAGCTTGGATTTTGCAGAGAAAAACACGTATGTCAAGTGAGAATCAATCTGCTGGCCCGCAAGTAGTCAGCTACGTCCTGTAATCGATCTCGTTTCCATGAAAACTGCATGCCATCGATCGATCGATCGATCTGCCGCGGTCCTCAACAGGCCAAACTGCCGGCAATCATGCAGCGGAATCTTGTGTTTTTTCTATATACATGCAGAGCCAATATGCTTCATATATAATTCTCTCGGCAACTTGTCATCTATACCTATTAGATCATCCAAGACCGTAGGCTAAGCGCCAATTTGGCGTCGCATGTGTCACCCCCATAGGACCGCAGGACACATGTACGCTGTACGCAGTAGCGTATGGGTCTTTCCAGGTGCAAGTACGTCCTCTCTAACTTCCATACACTTTATCGGGTCGTCCACTCGTCCTTGTGCCCTACTCAAGGTACAAAGGATGAAAATTCCTCCTGGCCAACAAACCGTCCTACATAAAGCATGTCTTTAAAGAGTGAATAATGAAGTCCACGTATATTTATGTACGTACATCTCTACTATATAATATCGTTAAAGGTGATGGTCAGCGGCGGTACGTCCAAACGTTAAGCGCACGTTTATTTTTCCCTGCTTCCAGACAAACTGAGTCCCGCGCACGCTCTAAAAATCTCAATACTTAGTCGAGGTGGTACTAAAACTATCGAGTTCATCGCCAGCGCTGTGCGTGTTGCGCCTAGGTTATTTTTGTATGGGCCGCTGGCTAAACACTGTTGGGCCTGAATTGCTCAATCGAGTTTGTATTTCACCATACGAATCCGTCTCCCATACGAGTCCAAGAAAAACAACGACAGAAAAAGAAAACAGCGACAGGTTACTCGTAGTCTCGTACGAGTCAATTACAACCGGAACGGACGTCAGGAAAAATAAAGGCGACCGGTTAGTATCGCCGCCTTTGTCTCGCCGTCCTCGCCGTTGTGCAGGCTGCCATCTCGGCGAAAAATACAAACGACCCATTTTGTCTAGCACACCCCTGTTTTGCCGTTCTGCAGGCTGCCATTTCATATCAGATTAGGAGCATGTATCGCATATGAAACATAAAGCATGCATGTTTTCTGAGCTGTAAAGCACAATATGAAGAAGACAACAAATGATTTTCTGCTATAAAGCTTGAACCGAGGTCAAAAGAATTAAGTCTCGCCATTCTTAAGACCTTGCCGGAACCCCACAGTCTCGTCGTGAGTCCATCACATAGCAAATCCTCACTTTTCACCACTAGAAAAAAGGGGTGTGTGTTCCGTTACGTCATTGCAGAAAAATTTTCCTACCCCGTTGCAACGCACGGGTATTTAGCTAGTAAGATTAATATTGGTTGTTAACTAATGGGAAATACCCGAACGGAGGGAGTCTCACCTTAAGTAACAGTCGAAGGGAGTAATTTAGCTCAGGTTTTTGGGTGCAAAGTGAGTGATTTCCACGTTATATCTTGGTGTGGCTTTACATTACTACTCTCTCCGTATCGAAATGTAAGATGTTTTAGTATTTTTGGACCCACATGTATTTAGACATGTTCATGTACAAGATACATGTGGGTCCAAAAATGCTAAAACATCTTATATTTTAATACAAAGGGATATAAGCTAAGAAAAGAAGATCTCCAACCCATCATTGATGCAATTATTAGAAGAGTTGCCGGATGGAGAATGCATGAGTTTGTTGTCCCATGCTAGCAATCTAGTGTTAATCAGATCCTGCTTAGCAACCCTTTCTTTATATTTGTTTTTCGTGGTTAAATTTCCTAAGTGGGCTATTAGTTCTATAATTTTTCAGATGGCTCGTTGTCTATGGGATAAATATGAAATAGGATACCATAAATATCATCTGATGAACTGGGATTTGGTGAGTATGAAACAAGAGTTTAATGGGATGGGATGGGATACATAATATTAAGGATTTAAATATATCCTTGCTTTGCTCTAGATCGGGAGATACAATCGGGATAATTACAAGATGTGCAAGGAAATATTTTCAACATGAATACAACAATCAAATTCCAATTTGTGTGCATGTAAGGATACACAAGTTTTCCCTCTATGGAATAACACTAGTATATATCTAAACCATGTATCGTGGGACTTTAAAGATGCCAAGTTTAGTTATAAACGGTTAGTAGGGAATGGTAGAAATGTTAAATTTTGGTGTCCTTCCTAGTTATGTGATTTGTAATGAACAAAATTGTGTTTGTATAATTGTTAATGTGCCTAATGTTTTGATGAGATAGTTTCACAAAATTGTTCATTCAAAACGATATTTATATAAAAAATTACCCTCTATGGAATAACAGTAGTATATATCTAAACCATTAGTTTTAATAATAAGAAAAATGTACACATTAAAAAATAGAACTATTCATGTTTATAAAAATAAATGCCCTCGTATCTTAAAAAATATGTTGACGTTTCTAAAAATAATTGTTCTTGTATCAGAGACAAAATATTCATACATCTAAATATGTAAATATACTACAACATTCGATAACTAAAATAAAAATACTTGTTCGTGTATAAACAAAATTACAGTTCATACATATTAGAAGTCAAGTTTATACAAAAAAAACATGCACGTCAGAATATATGTTCTTGATAAGATATTTACGTCTTTTAAAAAGTGAATATAAAACAAAAACTGAAGAATGGAAAAAACAAAGAAACAAGGAAAAGATAAAAAGGAAAAATTAATCAAGAAACTAGAAAAAATAGAAGAAAAGGAAATATCATAAAAATAATAGAAAATAAATCTTAAAAAAGAATAGGAAGACAATCAAATCATAGGAATAAATGAAATAAAAAACCAAAATAGAGAAGAAATAACACTTAGCTCCTGTACGATGCACTAAAACACAAATCATGTTTCCCGCTCAACGTGAGTAATATGATTTATTCCGCCTCAAGGGGGTCAAATGTGGGCCTGGCGTAATAAGGCAAGTTATTTTCCTTTGTTATTTTTTCTTGTTCCTCTTTAGTTTTTTCTTCTTTCTTTTTTCCTTTTTGCTTTCTCACTTCTCTTTTACCTTTTTTTCCTTTCTTCTTTCTATTTATTTTAATTTCTATTTTTCATTGCTTTTTTGGGATACATTAACATTGTTTGAGATGTGTGATTTCTTAAAAAATACCTTACATATGTAACAAATTTCATATCTCTTGAAAAAAGTTCCCCATAGTTTCTAGGAGAATGTTCACGGTTAAAAAATAGTACGTTCGTGATTCTAATAAATTCACGGGTTTATATGGTTTGACATGCGTGAGTATTTGTCTATTGCAGCGTAATTTCCCCATTTTAAAGTGACATTATAAACAATTAAACAAAAAATTGATATAATTTTTCAGATTTATTGAAAATAATAATAATAATATACATAAACTTGATGCAATTAGGTACTATTGCACCATATTTTGTGAGGCCTATTAATTCCTCCTGTTGGGGAAGCTCTCCTAAAGCACGCACAATGCGGCAAATAGGAGCTTCCTGGCTAACATAGGAACAGACACTTTCCTCCAAAAAAGACTACCACGCCGATCAAAGAAAAAGAAAAACACCCGGCCCACCCCTTTGAGGCCGTTTACGGCATTGCCAGCCCAGCTACACTCCTCGGCCCATCAAGGATATCTCGCCGCGGGTGACACCAGGCCTGGCCGCGCATGTGCTCACCTAAAATCCCAATTTAGTTCGTGATGATCCGCGCCCACAGCTTCGCTTCCTTCCCCGTTCCTCCGCGCGCCGCCTTCCCGTGCTTCCCCGGCAGGTGTCGCATGGTGGCCGGAGGAGCACGCGCTAGTCGCCCCCACCACCACTGCTCGTCGTCGGGAGGGGCGCCGCCGGCACGTTAGCTCTTCGCTCTACATGGGCGCCCAGAAAAATGAGCCAACACAGCGGCGCCCCTTGGCTCCTCGTGCTAATCCTACTAGATCCCCCGGCGCGGCTTTGCCGCGCGCCACCCGCCGATGACACTGGTATGCAGTGTGCAAAACGCTATGATAAACACTATTAACAACGTTCTACGCCGTTGACACTGGTTTTCGGTTTGCAAAACACTATGATATACATTCTTAATATGACACGATAGTCAATCACTATTATAGATAACAGCGGCATTATATGTTTAGAGCAAAGCGCAATGCTCTTACACAAATAGAGTCCACACCCATTAGTCTCCAAGATAAATATGTTTTTCATTACAACATCTTCGGTCATCACATAAATCGTTAAACTTATCACCGGGTAAAACATTATGTGTATCGACAGTAGCAGGACATAGTTTCACATGAAGGTCAAAATACAATATAAGTGCATATTTCTAATGAATAGTCACTTGCTAAGTTGATACAGAGGAAATATATTACAGAGGGTAGAGGGTGGCATAGAGCCAGAGGGCAGACCATTTTGACACACTTCTAGGAGATGTAGCTCTCTATCCAACTAATGAAACTCAAGCACATAAAACGAAAATATACTCTTGCAAAGAGTGGTTGAGAATCTACAGCAAGGACAATATTTTAAGTAGTTAAGTAAAGGAAGTCAGGTCCCAAAATTGTTTCTGTAAAATTATTATTATTGCTGTTATTATTATTGTTCTATGGGTAAGATAAATATTGTGTGGAAGTTTTTTTTTTTGTGTGAACTCCAAAAAATGTTGAATGTTTTATGGGAATGGAAAATATTTGTCTGGGAAGAAGAGAAGAAAAACTTGTTCGGAATCTATTTAAAATATTGAATATTTGTTGGAGTCATGAAATATTTTTTTTGGAGTTATGAAATATTTTTTTGTTTGAATTGTTGTTTGTAATAGTTTTGGAGTTGCAATAATTTCCAAGTTTTGAAATAATTTGGAAATGGTCCGAAAGTATTTAGAATTACTGTTTTGATTTCGACAAATTTTCAGAAACTGGTTGAATTCAATTGGATATTTAGAACAAAAGTTGTAAAAGTTTTCAGAAAATAAAAAGGGAAGAGGGAAAAAAAAAGAAAAGGGCCAACTGGGCCGAAGCCCAGCAGCCAGCACCAAACTTGTTCGGAATCTATTTAAAATATTGAATATTTGTTGGAGTTATGAAATATTTTTTTGGAGTTATGAAATATTTTTTTTGTTTGAATTGTTGTTTGTAATAGTTTTGGAGTTGCAATAATTTCCAAGTTTTGAAATAATTTGGAAATGGTCCGAAAGTATTTAGAATTACTGTTATGATTTCGACAAATTTTCAAAAACTGGTTGAATTCAATTGGATATTTAAAACAAAAGTCGTAAAAGTTTTCAGAAAATAAAAAGGGAAGAGGGAAAAAAAGAAGAAAAGGGCCAACTGGGCCGAAGCCCAGCAGCCAGCACGCTTGCCAGCCCGCACCGGCCTCCCTCTCTCTCTCACACTGCCATGCGGCCCCACCAGCCAGACGTCAGCAGTGACGTCATACGACGGCGGCGGCCGCGGCCGCGGAGCTCGCGATCGTGTGGTAGAGCACGCGCGCGTGACGGCGAACACTCGGATTCGCTTGCGGGCGTCGCGGGGAGGCGAATGGGCGGCGCGGCGCGCCATTTGGTCGCCGGAGCGGCCGCCGGCGAGCATGGACGCGCCGGCGGAAACCGCGGCGCGGCGGCGGCGATTCCCGCGCGGATGCGGCGCTCCGGCACGCGATCCGCGGCGAGGAGGTGGAGGGCGGCGCGGCGGAGCTGGCCGTGGCCTTCGATTCGGTCGGGGAGCGGCGTAGCGCCGGCGGTACGCGGCGGCGCGACGGCGACCCGCGGCGTCGCGGGAGAGAGAGGAAGAGGAGAAGGGAGATCGATTTCTGCGATGGTTTTGCAAAAAAGTCCCTGACTTTTTTCGGAATTACGTCTGGGTCCTTTTACGTGTAAATGTCAGGGGCAGCGGAGCTAATTCTGCCGTCGCGTGTCGGTTTTTTGCAAAATGGCTGTAGAACTGGGCAGCAACTTCTACACCGTGCGCGGAGCAAGCCACGCCGGCTGACACGCGGGCCACGCCCACGACCGGCGATGCTTTGGCCCCACATGACAGTGACCCGTAAAACACACACCACGACGGTGGATGAAATCACTGTGCTGCCACCGCGAACGGACGCTCCAGATCGCGCTGTGAATCGTCGATCCGACGGCCGAGAAGCTCTAATCGCTGTGGTGAGGCCTTGGGGGCACCCCGTTTACTGCCTTCGATGTACGAGCAGAGCCGGCCGGAGCCCATAGGGCGCGACGTGGGGGCATGGGAAATAGTGGATCGCTCCCTCCCCGGCCGATAGAAGTTTAGCGCGTCCCAGAGCGCCGACAGCAAGTACCGCCACCCACGCGCGACGGTGACACCGGGCAGGGTCCCCGGCGCGGCGTGCCGGCCCGTCCCGGCCGATCGATCGAGTCAAACGCGCAGGTGCAGCAGCAACTCGTCAAGGGAAACCTGTCAAAGGTTCACAGTGCGCAGGGCGCGGGGCGCGGGGACGCCGAGACCGGCAGCTGTGGGCACAGTGCTCGCGTACAGTTCATGCAACAGCAGGCCCTACTGCTACTACGGGCGCGTACCTATGAGGTAAATCGGCCGGCGCCCGATCGATCCTGTCAATTTGCCTGATTTGTCTTCCGAGATCCCATACTCTTAACCATAAGGGCTCATTTGCTGGGTAGGGAAAAGCCTGGGATCCCGGCCTTTTCCCCGAGTGAAAAGACCACGGGCGAATTTGGCCCGGGGAGCCCCACGGGCTCATTTGGCACTCCGCGAGGAGAGGGAAATCGGGCCCTTCCGCGGCCTTTCCCCGGGTGAGGGTTCCCCTAGTCGGGACGTCGGGGACGAAATCCCTACCTCGCTTGCTCTCGCTGCCTCTCGCCTCCCGGCCGGCGACGCATTCCTCCGGCGACCAGGAGCGAGCACGCCCTCCCGACCGCTGCATCTCCCCTCTCCGGCCAAGTCCTTCTCCGTCACGAGATCTGCTACAGCTCGACGTTGTACTCTCCGGCGACGGTGACGACGACGACCCAACAGTCACGAGCTCAGGCTTCGACGAAGGTTAACATCCTACTCCTTCTCCCCACCTCTTTTTCTTCTCATCTCAGTATTATCCGACCTAGCAACTATGAGTTGCTTCTCTAGATCTTGCATAGATCCGTGTCCTAGCTAGGCTTTGCCCGTCAGATCCGTGTCCTTCTAGCTTAGCTTAGCTAGCTGTTATTTATGGTTTAGGATCGATTTGTGTTCCATTTTACATTTGCTGGTGAGTAGTATCTATTATCCATTTTATCTTTAAGACTGACCAAATCCTTACTACCTCACTAGGTTTATGCCGCACTGGGTTTTGTATGCAAGAGGGAATTTACTTGACAAGAACGTCACCACCAACAAGCTTGAGATCTACATCAGCAAGGTATGATGCAATGCACCCTTGCTTGAGACAGTGGCGGAGCCAGCGGGTGTGCCCTAGCACACCTAGAGTTTGTGTGAATTTTTTAGGAGTAGTTCAGCACTTGATAATCTGTCATGTAACAGCCATTAAAAAAAATGAAAAACCGACTGAAAAGGAAAGGAAAAGTCCACAGACTCCACCCCGTGCGTTCGCTCTCGCATCTGGTCGAAACAGGCACACACACGCGCTAGTCCTCGATCCCCAAATTTGTCCCCTTCCACTCGGCTGCCGGCGGCAGGAGCAAATCCATGGCGCAGCGGAGAAATCAGGCCATCCCGTGCGCCGGCGTTGAGATTCGGCAACTCCGTCGGTCGCCGCTGCATCGAGCAGGCAAGCACCTGGGCGAGCGGCACCGGGCGCCACCGCGACGGGACGTCGGCGGAGCCGCACGCCGCAGCACACTCCACTACTCCAGCCTCCAGGAATCCGTGGACGCCGGGATGATCAGCTGAGCAGCCGAGCAGGAGCAGGAGCAGCAGCAAACCGGCGATTTGGCAGGCAAGCCTCCCGTAATTCCCCAATTCACCTGTTTCATACTTCCATGGACTGTGTGCTGCACTAGCTTCTGTTTAGATTTTAGCCTGTCAGCTATTTTTCCTGTCAATCCACATCCAGTACAACATTAGGCTCTATTTTTTCTGTCAATTCAGTGGTTGTGATCTAGTTTGTTGTTATTTTTGTTATAGATTTGTCAAACATGAAGAGAGACAGTGGCCATATTGAATAGATTACAACGCTTATTTCAGCGACTCGCTCCGGACCCCCGCGTCGTCCTCTCTTGGGCGACTCGGGGGACTAGGGTTCTGCCGCCGCCACCAGCCCCCAACCCTCGCGTCCTCCCCCTCGCCGTTGTCGCCGGCAGCCGGCGGCGAGGCCTCTCCTCCGCCTCGTCCTTCGGCTGCTCTTCCTCTCGCGCGTGAGCTGCGTTCTCCCTGCTCCCAAATCGGCGCCATGCCAAGCTCGCTGCGGCCATGGTCGTCGCCTGGCCCTTGGAGAGTCGTCCCCGTGGTGCTGCGCGCCGGGCTTGGCCGTGATTCCCTCGACCGCAGCCGGTGCATCTGCTTAGGGTTTGACCAAGATCTGGCACGGGAAGGTCCCGCTGGATCCGACCAGGGGGTCGGTTTGCGCCTCGGCCGGTGGCCGTGTCCATGCTGCTCGACATTTGCTGAGGGTCCTGAGTTCCTTGGGTGGTTCTTGTGTATGTGAGCATCGCTGTTTTGGCCTGCACGGAGCGCTGCTATCGCGTT
This sequence comes from Poa pratensis, assembly GCA_947311845.1. Taxonomy (NCBI): domain Eukaryota; kingdom Viridiplantae; phylum Streptophyta; class Magnoliopsida; order Poales; family Poaceae; genus Poa; species Poa pratensis. Next base: position 30,273,769 of record CAMZMU010000053.1, on the reverse strand, counting down.
GTAGATGGGGTGCAAGCTCGAAGGAACACTGCTGCGGCGGCTGGGGTGGCTAGTTGCGCATATGTGGCTCGTCATCCGCTTGGGTGGCGGGTGAGGTCGGTCTCTCGGTTTTCGGAGCAACGGCTCCGGACGTGGGCGTGGTGGTGCCTTGCCGGAAGCTCCACAGCGTGTGGTGTTGGGCGTGCTCCTGGTCCATGTGGGCAGCATGGAGGACGCAGACGGGAGTCCCTGGCGAGGTCCGGCGAGGGTGCTGTTCCTCGCCCAGATACTGATCTGGAGGCTCTGTTGCAGCCATGGTGTTCCCCACCCTTCGCGGTTGGGTTGAAGCTGGTGTCCCTCGATGATGGGTAGGTCGGGTTAGGCCAAGCGAAAGCTCAAGTCGTCTGTTGACGCCGGTGTCGGCGACGCCCGTGGGCGCCGTTTTCCCTCTTGGGGGCGACGCCGTGGCTCCACCCCAACTCCCTCGTGTATGCTCCGGGTGAAAACCCTGGTCTTTTGACCTGATGGTGGCGGCGCTTCTGCGTCGCGACCTCCTTGGAGGCACTGTCTTGGAGCAGGGCTCTCCGGCTTTGACATGGTTGCTTGAGTGTAAAGTTGGGGCCTTTTTTCAGTCGGCGATCTGAAGTGACGTTATCTGGTTTCTGTGCTTTGGTGGAGGCACATTCGACGGACACGGTGGTCCGTTCCCGCCCCTCTGGTTTTTTTTACGCTGGGAACAGTGGGGAAGACCCCCACTGCGTCAATTTTTTCAATTTTTATAAAGATAAATATTTACAAACAGTTCTCGGACAGTTCATAAAGGAAATTACATCAAATCTAGCCAATCTGACATGCCATCTCTCAGGCTGGGCTTAACCCTATGCCTGATATCTTCTATGGACGATTTGAAAAAAGAGAAGCATGCACCCTGGTCTCTGTCTTCATTCTCGAAAATTATTTTATTTCTATGATTCCACAAACTCCAGCATCCAGCTATCATTGCCACTTTGAAGAAAGGCGAAGTTGATCTGGTTTTAGTATCAATGAGCATTGGTATAAAGGGAAGATTAGTATCCCATTCTTCTCCAATTTTCTCCCAGAATTCCTTGCTGAAGCTACAGGAAAAGAACATGTGCTGCATTGTCTCTCGGATGGATTCATCACAAAGCACACAGTCTGTCGTCGTATGTCCTTCAGGCTCCACGGCGGTGGCGGAGCCCTACGTGCTGCTATAATTCACTATGAGGCAAATAGCCGAGGTACAGGTTACAATGAGGTTGATGGTATGAGAGTATGAAAGTATATGCCCTAAAGGCTTCCCGTGCTCCGGCTTATATAGGCGGCCGGACCTAGGGTTACAAGGTAATTGCGTATCCGGCAAGCATAAAGAGTCCTAAACCTAGCCGGCAAGTCTGCCGCCTTCCGTCTTGGTCTCGGTGGCTTCATGGGCTTCGGTCTTGGGCCTCCTCCTTGCCGGCATCCGCCTTCCTTGGTCGTCAGCTATCTGGGCCGCCCGGCAGGCAAAGCCTTCACCACCACTACGGGCCACCCTGAACTAGCCGGATTGATCCATGCTGGTGATACCCCTAGTTGGTATATCCCCAACATTAGCCCCTGGAAGGGTTCGAGTTCTTCAGGCGCCGTCTTCTTTTGTCGGCGACGTCCGTCTTGTCTTGTAGGCGGCTGAAGAGCTTGAAGCATTCCAAAGTTAAATAAGCGGCGATCCGCCTAAAGTAGTCGGATGATTTGCCGCCATCATGGGAAAGACGGACTGACCGCTGTCAGGAATCTTCCCGGCACCAGTCTTGTCATTTGACCGGTCCCGTCAAATGTTGACGGATGACGTCATGCAGTCCACGACAGTTTGGACTTGGCGTGCGTCATGATTACTCTTCCACTACGCACGAGAATTGAGGAGACGGCCGCAGACACCGTTGCCACGACGTGCAAATCGTGGGCACGTGGCGGAGATCGTGTGTCCCCCAAATCTCGCGCGCGAAGATAAATACCCAAAGGGCACTACGGGGTCGAATTTCTTCCCCCATTCGCATTCACCGCAGCCTCCTCACCTTCTCGAGCGCTCCTCCCCTTCGTACTCAACTCCGGCGAGCACTTGACCAGAGCCTCTGCGCCCAATGGCGAGCAACACCGAGCAAGATTCGGCAGCGGCGGCAGCGCTGACTGCAACTTCAGCAGCCGCGCCTGGATCTGGATCTGCATCGGCGGCGGCGGCCGTTCCCGCGAGCACGCCGGAGACCTCTTCTGTCCCCACCGCGGCTGCAGGTGGGGTTACTTCTTCTCCAACTCCGGTGGCACCCGCACCTACCTTCCCGCTTCCATCCCTAACGGCGACCAGCGCTGAGGCCACGGCGGAGGCAGAAGCTGCTGCCGACGACGACGCTGAGGAAGAAGAGGAGGCGGCGGACCTTGGCTCCAGATATTGGCTGCCGTCAATCATGACGTCAGCTTATCTGAAGGAGCTGGAGGATGGCGGCTACATACCGCCCAAGACGGAGTGCTCCTGGAGGGTTCCAGGCGACGAAACAGTCCCTGACCCGCAAGACGGCGAGCGCGTCATGTTGGCGTTGCACAGCCTCCGCGGTATGTCTTTACCACTTTCCGCCTTCTTCTTGGCGATGCTTAGCTTCTACGGGCTGCAACCACACAACATAGCGCCCAACAGCATTTTAGTGCTAGCCGGCTTCCAGGCTTTGTGCGAAGGGTATTTAGGCATAGCTGCATCCATAGAGCTATTCCAATACTGCTTCCTATGTCGCCGACAAACCATACCAGGCGGCCAGCTGGCAACTTGCGGTAGCGTAACCTTCAACTGCCGCCAACCCGACTGGTACCCAAAGATCCATACATCGATTCGGTGAAGCACTGGACCAGCACCTTTTTCTACTGCAAGGACATCCCGACACCCGGCACGACACAGGGGATGCCTCCTTTCGTCAACGGTCCGCCAACCCACAAGGCCTGCTGGACGGCAAAGGTGCCCCTTAGCAGCTTGTCGGCTGAGCTTCGAATTGCCGTCAGGCGGATCGAGTTTCTGACGAAAACGATGAAGGCTCCGTTGCTTGACGGAGTTGACACCGTCATCTGCTGGCTGTCGAGGAAGATAATGCCACTCCGCCATCGCCCACTGAAGATGTGCGAGTACAAGGCGGATGACGCCGGCAACAGCACCCTTGACCAAGATGTGCTAGAGTACCGGCTCAGAGAGCTTGTCAAGCCTCTGTCGGTGAAGGCGGCCGAAGGCGTCGCCATGTTCACCCATGATAACCCAGCCCCAGTGGTAAGCCAGAGATACTTTGTCTTTTACTTGACATCTTTGTCCACTGGGTACTGAATTAATGTTTTGCCCTTTTCCTTTTCAGCTGCAAACCTTGGGGATGCCGACTTGGCTCCCAACTGGTACGACACCGGTGCCAGCAAATCGAAGAAGCGCAAAGTAGGCGGCTCCACCAAGGATTTGGAGAAGAGGAAGAAGGCGGCCACCTCTGTTGATGCAGAGGATGAGACCTTGGGGGAGAATATCCCACTCAAGCGGTAGGCAAGCTTTTGCTTTCCCTGACTTAGCCATTATAATTTTCTGCTGACAAACTTGCACTTTTCTGCTTACAGGGGCAAGCCTGCCATGCCCAAGCTCCGCGCCAACCTGAAGATTTCTGCCGGTAGGGGCAAGCCACCACGGTCTTCTCCAGCCACTGCGCCGACAACGCCTACCGTTGGCGTTCCCGTGGTTGTATGCCAGGGAACGTACACATCTGCTGGTACCACAGAGGCGGCTACGGAGAAGATGGCGGGCAAGAAGTCCGTTACGGGCCCTACTACCTTGAAGACGGCTGAAGCTTCGGCTAATGATGCCGCTCGATTTATAGCCATGAAGCTTGAGGCGGGAGAAGAGATGGGAGAGAGCTATGGCGGCTCCTCTCCAAATCTGGCCTGACTATGCCGCGGGAGCGAAAGATCCCCGCCAAACCTTGAAGAACCTACGCGAGGGCACCAAGTTGTGGCACTCGCACACAGAACATCTCACTGACTTGCTACAGAAGGAACTTGAGGTAATCCCCAGTCCCAGCCCCCGAGCACTTTGGCGACTAAAAAGGTTGTTTTTAGCCGGCGGAGTGGTCTTGACTTGGATCTCAACTGTTCCGTTTCTGTTGTAGGCGGCTCTTGCATCCAACGCAGAGCTTTTCCAAGCCCAAGGCACCAAGAATGCAGAATGCCGCCAACTTCGGCAAGACATCGAGCTGAAGAACGCCCAGATTGCGAGCTTAGAAGAGGCTCGCAAAAAGGATGAAGGTGACAAAACTTCTTTGCCTTCTTTTCGTCCTAGTTTGATTTTTTACTTCCGACAAGTTCTTTAGTCGTCTTTTCTTTATTTGTAGAATTACTAAACACTGCGCAAGATATTCTCAAGAACTCCACTGACATGCAAGCTTTGATGAACGAAGCTGCAGATCTTGCTGAGTTGGTGTCAAAGCTGAAGGCGGATCATGCCAAGGAGCTGGAGGAGCGGGAGCTGGCCCATGCCGCCGAGGTTAGCAAGTTGACGGGACAACTTGAATCCCTGAGCAACAACCTCAACCAGGTGAACAAGAATGCCAAAGAGCAGCAGGACCAACTGTCGAAGGCGGTCCAGCTAGCTCAGGAAACGCTTGAGAACCATCTGGATGAGGTCAACGCCATCCACGAGCATGTCCTGGGTAAGTCTCTTAACCTTCATCTTGTTTTGATACCTTGAATTCTTAAGTCCCAAGTTGCAGTGTGTAACTGTTTGAATTATGCAGTTCCGGCTAACTTAGGCGATGACGTGGATACGACGCCGCGCCTTGCCCGCATCTTGAAGGTTGGCGAAACAGTCAACCAGATTGTCTGCGCGGGCAAAGCGTTTGCCGCCAAGTTCTACCCTGGCGAGCACGGCGATCCCGTCAACTTTGATGCCTTGCCGGACTTGCTGGAGAAGGCGGCGACCGAACATGACGGCACGCTACGATCAGCAGCACGAGGCGGAGCCAAGTTGGCGTTGGCGATGACGGCGGCGTGGTATCCGGAGGCTGATATTCATCAAGTCACCGAGTACTTCCCCACCGAAGACGAAAACAACCAAGCCATCGTGATGCAAGACGTGCTGCGGTCTGTTCGGGCTACGCAACCCGGGTTGCCAACATGGTTGACATCCGCAAGTTCTACAAGGAACACCCGGATCCACATGTTGCCGTAGCCGATCCCTCCTTGGCGGATCCTGAAGCTGCCGGAGGCGGAGAAGGCGAAGCCGCGGCTGACGAGCGCAGCCCCCAGGATGGCGGAGCCAGCCCCAAGGATGCCGGTGTCAGCCCCCAGGATCTCCCAACTACCTCCACCAAGCGGCAACTCCTTAATGTCCTCTCCTGCAATGGTAGCACAAGACACTGCGTTAATCTGTTAACGCGAAAAACTTGTTTATATTTTGGTTTGTAACTATTTGGGCCAACTTTTATGCTACACTTGGCGGTAGGCTTATTTAAGTGGCCCGCCTTAATATGTATCTCGTTTCATGTTTAGCTGTTTCATATGTTGGCGGAACCTCATCTTAGTTACTTTAGCTGAGCCAACCAGGTGCAATACCAATTAGTTTAGACTCAGAGACCAAAGCCAGCATGTTGGTGCCAACGACATACTACTAGGCGACCCACACACAAACAGACAGATAGCATATTAGGCGGTGCAAAGATTGTTTGCTTTTTTAGCCGGCAGACGGCAAATGTCAAAAAGTTTGAACCTTAGCGCGGAGCAAAAATATTTTTCGGTAACTTTTATGACAACAGATATATGATTGCGAGAAAAGACAAAAGATGGCATGATCCCAAAACTGAATGAGCAAACCACAGACTTTTATTTCATAATCATATAGTACTTATTACAATGTGGAAATTGCTAAGTGTAAAAAGGACGTAGCTGCTCAATGTTCCAAGGTCGCTTGGTTTCTTCGTACTTGTCGTCAACCTTCCTTTTGCGCTTGCGACCTCGTTTCTTCTTGTATCCGTCTCGCGCGTCTACCAAGTAATAAGAACCATTGAGCAACACCTTACTGACCACAAAAGGTCCTTCCCATGGCGGGGATAACTTATGCAAGCCTTTCCTGTCTTGGATTAGGCGGAGGACCAGGTCACCAACTCTAAAACTTCGTTGCCGTACTCTTCTGCTGTGATAACGCCTCAAACTTTGCTGATAGATGGCGGATCGTGCGAGGCAACATCTCGTTCTTCATCAAGTAGGTCAAGGCCATCCTGTCTTGCATCTTCTGCGTCTTCCTGGACGTAGGCTTGAATTCTGGGAGAATCATACATCATGTCGGTCGGCAACACTGCTTCTGCGCCATAGACTAAGAAGAAAGGAGTGAACTTGGTTGATCTGTTTGGAGTTGTGCGTAAACTCCAAAGGACAGACTGCAACTCATCCACCCAAGCCCCAGCCGCTCTGTGCAATGGTACTTCGAGACGTGGTTTGATGCCTTGTAGGACTAAACCATTTGTACGCTCTACTTGACCGTTTGCCTGCGGGTGTGCTACTGAGGCAAGATCTAGGCGGATACCATGCTTATAACAGTATTCCTCGACTTCGCCTTGCGACAAGTTAGTGCCGTTATCGGTGATAATGCTATGAGGCACCCCGAACCGAGAGATTATTCCCCACAGAAAATTTGCGGCTGTGGCACCGTCTAGCTTTTTGATGGCTTAGCTTCAACCCACTTGGTGAACTTGTCTACAGCCACAAGTAAATGTGTGTAGCCACCAGGCGCCGTTTAAACGGACCAACCATGTCCAAGCCCCAGACTGCGAAAGGCCATGTGATGGGTATTGTTTTAAGCTCCTGAGCCGGCATGTGCGATTGTCTGGCATAAAGTTGGCAGCCCCTGCATCTTTTGACGATGTCCTCTGCATCTTGCTTGGCTGTCAACCAGTAGAAACCTTGTCGGAAGGCTTTTGAAACAAGGGCGCGTGAGGAAGCGTGATGTCCACACTCCAGCATGTATCTCATCCAACAGTTCTCTGCCTTCTTCGGGCGAAATGCAACGTTGGTAAACACCAGTGGTGCTACGCTTGTACAATTCGCCTTTAATTATTGTGAATGCCTTGGCTCTTCTTATGATTTGCCTTTTCAAAACCTCATCTCCGGCAACTCCTGATTGATCAGGAAGTCCAAATATGGCGTCGTCCAATCCGGCTTTACCAGGTAGACGGCATAGCTAGCATCTTCAACTGGTTCTGCCGACTCTGGGTCAAGGAGGTCTGCTCCTTTTATTGACGGCTTGTGCAGGTGTTCCAGGAAAACATCTTTTGGTACCTTTTTGCGTTCAGACCCATTCTGGCAAGTGTATCTGCCGCCTCATTTTGAGCCTTGGGATGTGGCGGACCTCGTAGCCTAGGAAACATTGGCGAATCGTCGACGGTAGCGATATGCCGCCATTGTCTCGCTCTTTGTGTCCCAAGTACCACGTATCTGTTGCGCCACCAAGTCTGAATCTCCGTAGCAGAGGACACGCTGGACGCCAAGTTCCTTGGCAATGTGTAGACCATGAAGGAGAGCTTCGTATTCAGCAACATTATTAGTTGCCTTGAAGTGAATTTGTAACACATAACTAAGCTTGTCTCCTTGAGGGTTTCTTAAAACAATGCCAGCCCCCGAGCCCTGAAGCATTTTTGATCCATCAAAGTGCATGATCCAATATGCATCTTCAGGGAGAGGTACTTCGTCCATGGCCTCCGTCCAATCTGCTACAAAGTCTGCTAAGGCTTGAGATTTAATGGCCGTTCTGGGTTTATACGTGATGTCGAAGGCGGCAAGTTCGATGCCCCACTTGGCAACGCGGCCTGTCGCATCTGTATTATTGATGATATCCCCCAGAGGTGCCTTGCTCACAACCGTGATTGAATGCTCCTGGAAATAGTGCCTTAACTTCTGGCGGCGTAGAAAACACCGTAGACCAGCTTCTGGTAATGCGGATAACGCTGTTTTGAGGCGGAAAATACTTCACTGATGAAGTAAACCGGACGTTGTTCCGGCAAGTCTGATTTTCCGTCTTGCGTTCCACAACCAGGACCACGCTAACAACCAAGTTAGTTGCCGCGATGTAAAGCAGCATTGGTTCCTGCGTTCGAGGAGCTGCTAAGATTGGAGCAGACGTTAACGCGTCCTTGAGCTGCTGCAAGGCGGCGTCTGCTTCGTCTGTCCATTCAAAGTTGTCGGATTTCTTCAGAAGCCGGTAGAGAGGCAGTGCCTTCTCACCAAGACGGCTAATGAAACGACTGACGGCAGCCGCCGAGCCGGCAAGTCGCTGCACGTCCTTCAGGTCCTTGGGCCTGGATATGTTGAGGATCGCTTTGATTTTTTCTGGATTTACCTCTATTCCTCGTTCGGAAACGATAAAGCCAAGCAATTTGCCGGCAGGAACCCCGAAGACGCATTTTTTCGGGTTGAGCTTCATCCTATATACCCGGAGGCTATCAAAGGTTTCTCTCAAATCGTCAAGCAAATCTGCCTTCTTTCTTGACATGACGGCAATGTCGTCAACATAGACGTGAACATTGCGGCCAATTTGCTCGTGAAGGCATCTTTGCATACACCGCTGATACGTTGCGCCGGCATTTTTTAGACCGAAGGGCATCGTGATGTAGCAGAAGGTCCCGTAGGGCGTAGTGAACGATGTTTTGATTTGGTCGGATTCTCGCATTTTGATTTGGTGGTACCCGGAGTACGCATCCAAAAAGCACAGCAGCTCGGAGCCGGCTGTGGAGTCTATGACCTGATCTATACGAGGTAAAGCAAAGTGGTCCTTAGGACAGCACTTGTTCAAACCGGTATAATCAATGCACATTCTCATTTCCTTATTAGGTTTTGGAACCATTACAGGATTTGCCAACCAATCAGTGTGTACTACCTCCCTAATGAACTTGGCTTCTTGCAACTTGATGATCTCCTTCCCTATTGCTGTCCGCTTCTTCTCACCGTAGCGCCTTATTCCTTGCTTTACTGGCTTGGCTCCTTCATAGACATTAAGAGAGTGCTCGGCAAGTTCCCTCGGGACACCTGGCATGTCGGCTGACGACCATGCAAAGATGTCCTGATTCTCACGGAGGAACCTGACGAGCGCGCTTTCCTATTTGTCGTCCAGGCCTGCCCCTATGGTGACTTGCTTGGAGCTGTCACCTGGGACCAGGTCCGCCTTCTTTGTGTCTTCGGACGCCTTGAAAGTGTTCTTGCTCAGCGGTCTTTACATCCTCCGGCAACTGCGACGTATCAGCTCCTTTTTCAACATGGCTAATTCCTCTGCGTGGAGGACTGCCTCAGCGAAGGCGGCGTTGCCACGCTCGCACTCCTTTGCTTTCTTGAAGTTGCCACTGACGGTGATTGTACCGTTGGGTCCCGGCATCTTCAGCTTGCTGTAGATGTAACACGGCCGAGCCATGAACTTGGCGAAAGCTGGCCGTCCAAAGATGGCGTGGTAGGCACTCTTGAAGGGGACTACTTCAAACCTGAGATGCTCCGAGCGGTAGTTTGTCTCAGGTCCGAAAGTAACCTCCAATTTGATGCTTCCCATTGACTTGGCTTGCTTTCCCGGAACGATGCCATGAAACTTGACTTTGCTGTAGTCAAGCTGGCTTTCCGACAAGTTCATGCGCTTCAGGTGTCCGCGTAGATGATGTTGAGGCTGCTGCCGCCATCCATCAACACCTTGGTGAGTCTGAAGTTATCGACAATTGGGTCGACGACAAGGGCGTATTTGCCGGGGTGAGGTACGTGATCTGGGTGATCATCTCTATCCCAAGTGATTGGCTCCTCGACCAGTCTAATACTGGGGAACATCTGGTACTGTGGCGTTTAGCTCGCGCATCTCCGCCTTTTCTTCCTTTGCCGAAGGAGTGCCCAAGAAGCACACCAATTGGCCATGTACCTTGGGGTATTTCTTTTCTTTGCGCGCCAGCTTAGGTTCCTCATCCTCGGACATGGAAATGCCCCATCATCGTCTTCCTTCTTTGTCTTCTCAGCCTTTTTGCTCTTTTTTGCTTCCAGCCAACCTCGGGGTCCTTCTTGAAGTCCTCCATGAACCGGCATTCCCCTAATGTGTGGTTAACTTTGCCTAAGGACGCGTGGATTGGGCAGGGCAAGGCTTTTGCCTGATCGTATGTCAGGCGTTGCTTGCTGGAGCCGCCATCTTTACCCTTTCCTTTCCACTTGCGGTTGCCGCCTTTGCCTTCGAAGGCGGCGGCGACCTCGTTTGACGGTCCGGCTTTGTCGTCCTGGGGAGCCTTGCGTTTGTGACTTGCTCGCCTGCTTGGCGCCATGTCATGTGCGCCATCTCCATCGCGTGCGTCATCATCCGCCTGTGCGTACATGGCTGCTACTTCGAGCATGACTCCGAGATCCTTGACTGCATGCGTACGAGCTTATGTCTGAGACTTGAGCCCTTCAGGAGGCCTGTGGTGAAGGCATGGATTGCTTGATTGTCGTCTACGTTTCGCAGCTTGCCTTTCTGAATCCACCTTGCCAAGAAGCTTGTAGCTGTTTCATCTGGCTTTTGCACGCAACGAACCAAATCTGTGTATGTATTGGGTCGCTTGTACGTGCCTTGGAAGTGCTGCGTGAACACCTTTTCCATGTCATGCCAGCTATGAATGCTTTTCTCCGGCAAGTTTTCGATCCAGCTTCGGGCTGTCCCCTCTAGCATGAGGGGAAGGAAGCGTGCGGCGACGAGGCCATTGCCTCCGGCAATTTCAACTGCCAGCGCGTAGTCCGACAACCATGAGTTTGGCTTGTCCGCTCCATTGTACCTTTGATGAGTTTTTGACACTGATGTCATGTCTCGGGTACTTGACGTTGCGGATGGCTGGGCCAAAGCACTCAGGTCCTAGGTAGGCATCCTGCTTTCCAGCCTTGATGTCATTGAGACGATGTCGTGCGTCTTGCGGACTGAGCTGCTTGCCGGATCTGTCGGCGTTAGGCTCGTCCTGCGCTGCCCGGCTGTGCCTGGGCTCGTTGTTGTGCCCCGGCTTCCACCTTCGTGCCTGGGCACTGGTGGTGGGGACGTGTGCGGTCCCTGCTTCTTCTTGGCGGCGGGGCGTTGTCACGATTGCCGCCACTCCTTGGCGGCTGCTTGCTGCCCCTGCTTCCGCCTTCATCCCGCCTAGGCGGAGGAGGTGAGGCCTTGCGCCTGTTGCCGGTCTGGACGCCTCGTCACGCTGCCTTTTGGGAGGTGGTGACTTGCGTGGGTCCTTCTCCTTGTCTTCCCTTTTCCGTGGCTACTGGAGCCGGACGGATCTTCGGGTTGCCACCGGCCGCAGCTTTGCAAGCGTTGGATTTGGATTCCAACTTTCCTCCTCTTGCGTCCGCCATGTCGGCGCGAGAATCAGCACGGGCCTGCTGCTCTAGAGCTTTGTGAGCAAGGATCGATGCGTAGTAAATCTTCTCGTCCTTGTCGTAGTCATCATTGTTGAGGATGTCTAAGGCGGCTGCAGTGTTGAGGACAGGGGTGGCGAGGATGATGTCCCCGTTCTTGTCCTTACGCTGCGGCGCTGTAGCCCACTCGAAACCAAGCTTTTGGGCAGGGGATTTGAAGTGTCAGGATCCCTGCCTTTCTTGCTTTTCTTCTCTGCCACAGGTCCTGCCGGCTTGGGCAATGGAGTAGTGGTGAAAAGATTGCGCTTGGGGTCTAACTTGGCGGTTATCTTGGCGTTTTCCTCCTTGGCTTCGTCGAGGAGGCCTGGACCTCTGCTTGCTTGCTTTTGAGGTACTCAGTTTGCTCCACCAAGGTGTTTCGAAGTTTCTCCAAATCAGCCGGGTTGGTTTTGTCGGTCACCGGCGTGTGCAGAACTTCTGCCAGGGCCGCCATGTTCCCTATCTTGCTGGGCTCGCCTTTCTCTAGAACCCTCTTCTTTGGAGCCCCAGGAGGCTCTGGAAACAGTGGATCGGTTGCCGGGGTCCCCAGGTTGGCGGCGTCAGTTGCCGCCGCCTGTGCTGAGGCTGCACCGGTGACATCCGCCACAAAAACCTGCTGCATGTTGACGGAGAGCCCGTAGCCGCCTCAGAAGGCGGAGGCTCAGGTGTACTGAAACACTGCTTGACCGTTGCTCAAACATGCTTGCAGAATCTTCTTCGGAGTCAGAATCTACGTTGACGTGAACGGTAGATCTGGATCCGGCATCCGACATCGCATCATCCTGGAGTGCAGGAAGAATAGATTCGGGATCTTGACTGTTGGGCTGGGAGTCGGATCCCAGTCCCGTCATGCCGACAAAGTGTAGATCTGAATCTGCGGACTCCTGAGGGAGGCAAACTCAGATCCGTCTTGATTGTAGGGCGGGTGGGATGGCGAATAAATTCGCGGCAACCCATACGCCTCAGAAGTGTAGCCGATGAATACATCGACGCCGCCAAACGGCACAACTCCGCATCCGACAATGTAGTCGTCTGCGGGGATGTAGGACTCGTCGCAGCTGATGTAGTGGTTGTCGCCGTAGCGAACGGCGCGGCCGACGGCGATTGTTTCGCCGATGCCGCCTAGGTTCCCGCCTGGAACGTGACGCCTGACGCCTTAGGCCCCACGGTGGGCGCCAACTGTCGTCGTATCGGCATCTGAGATAGGAGACGGGGTCCTGCTAGCCGAGGGTGAACGTAGGGCAAGAAGGTGGACGTCGTCGAGGTCGGGATTGTACACGGCAGTTTACCCAGCTTCAGGCTCCACGGCGGTGGCGGAGCCCTACGTGCTGCTATAATTCACTATGAGGCAAATAGCCGAGGTACAGGTTACAATGAGGTTGATGGTATGAGAGTATGAAAGTATATGCCCTAAAGGCTCCCGTGGTCCGGCTTATATAGGCGGCCGGACCTAGGGTTACAAGGTAATTACGTATCCGGCAAGCATACAGAGTCCTAAACCTAGCCGGCAAGTCTGCCGCCTTCCGTCTTGGTCTTGGTGGCTTCATGGGCTTCGGTCTTGGGCCTCCTCCTTGCCGGCATCCGCCTTCCTTGGTCGTCAGCTATCTGGGCCGCCCGGCAGGCAAAGCCTTCACCACCACTGCGGGCCACCCTGGACTAGCCGGATTGATCCATGCTGGTGATACCCCTAGTTGGTATATCCCCAACACAGTCCGTTGATTCCACATGAAAGTTTTTCCTTGTCAACAAATCTCTAGTATTCAATCTGTTCTGTAGCATAAGCCAGTAGAAAAACTTGTGCTTAGGAAGACAGGGGGATTTCCAAATCCACTTGAATGGTGCTGGTGCCACTGGAGGTTTTATGAGCTCCAAATATACCTTCTTGGTGACATATTTTGATCTGTTCCCGCCCCTCTGGTGGCTGGCCGTTTTACGCAAGGGTTTGGTGCTCGCCATTGCCGGTGTTGTCCGATCCCGCCTCTCTGGTGGCTGGCCGTTTTATGCAAGGGTTTGGTTCTCGCCGCTGTCGACGATGTGGTCTCCGCACGGCGCTATGATGCTCAGCATCCTCTCCTTCAGGCTCGACGTCTCTGTAGGCTCTGCTTTTTCATCTCCTGCTTTCATCTTCGTTATCAAGCTATGTGCTAGCTGTTGGGGTCTCTTCACCGGTGGTCCGTCCCTGCCCCTTTTGGTGGCTGGCCGTTCTACGCAAGGGTCTGGTGCTCGGTGTAGTGTAGCCCCCTTTTCATGTTTTAGCTTGATGTTGTTCTGCTTACTAAGAGGTTCTCCTCAACACCATGTGTATTGGCCGGTGTAAAACTCTGAGCTTTGTTAATTCAAAGCTAGGCATTATTGCCTTTTATCTAAAAAAACTGTGGCCATATTGCGACGCTTTTTGGCAAATATGAAGCAAAGAAATTTGCTTCTTCTGAATCCCCATCAGTTGTGGTTGATTTGCCAGTTGAAGACACTCCAGGAAGTGGACAGTCGCTGCAGTTTTCAGATTCTCCACCTCCGGTTGACACAAGTATCGAGACTGAAACCGAAACCGATGCTCAAGCAACAACAACACCATCACTCCATTTAATATTATCAACTATTTGTATGCGAAGGCGTCCGAGGTAAGCGAGGTAAAGTAGACACATAATTTTCTACTCGTGTTATCTTTTGTTAATGTAAGACTATTTAATATTATCAACTATTTGTATGGCTACTTTTGTTACCTTCAAACATATTTGGTGAGCTATAATATTGTGAGACTTGGACTTATTTACATTGTTCTTTCCGTACAATTGTGGATTACATGTGTTGTCAAAAAAAATTAGAGTGTGGCACACCCTTTGATAATTTCCTAGCTCCGCCGTTGGCTTGAGATCATTTTTGTTCCTATGTTCCTGGTTGCACTGTTATTAATTTGATGCTTGTTTTTCCATTTAGAATTGTCCATGATGAAATGCTTAACCATTGTTTCGTAACAGATATATCTCAAGCAGCATCTCACAGCCGTGCTTATTGATTCACATTTCTCAGATTAAGCTTTGTATCTATTCTCAGTCGCTACATTATGTATGTACTTGCCGTTTCTGTACTGGTGTTCCCTGCTGGAAGTAGACGAGCTAACAAAGTAGAACAGGTTGTTAGTATGGATATTTGTGTGGTGAGTGTAGAAAGTGGTGGCTCCCATCACCTCTTCTTGTGTGTTTCACGTCCTAGATGAGTCCTAGATGTGTAGAAAGTGGTGGCAATTTTATTTTTGGCTGCATCATTTGGTGTGCATCATTTTATCACTTCCATTGTTCCAATCTGTTTTCACTTAATTAGTAGCCACTTTATGTATTTCCAATCTTGTTCCTGGTTACTATTTGTAGGTGTATGTCCTCGAATCTTTTGGCTAAAAGATGAAATCGCTGCTGCCATGGAGAAAACCTAAGGTGAGTTCTTGCTTCAGCCTGTAGGTGTATGTCCCCCTCACTAGTACAGAACAACACATCGGATACCCCTCTATGGCAACGACAAGAGTTAGGCGACGGAAGAATGAGTTCCGCGAGTGCGCGCGCGCTAGTCGGTCGATGGGCCCGACTCAATGGTAACGGAGGCGGAAAACAGCTCCGTTGCTCATATATGGGCAACGGAGGAAATAATATCTCCGTTGCTTATATGACCACATCAGAAACGGAGATCGGTCTATCTCCGTTTTCCCATGTGAAGGCCCATTAAGCGGTGCCGGTATTAATATCTCCCACTCCAGTGTATCTCACTCTCATTCTCACTCTCCCCAGTTTCTAACCCTAGACGCACACACTCTCCTCCTACTTCACCCATCGATGGCGAACCCCTCTGGCGCCGACGGAAGTCAGGATGGAGCATCTTCCTCCTCCCACCCTCCGAGGCGCAGCCCGGATCTCCCCTACAACTGGGGCGAGATCCCCGGCGATCGCGGTCGCCAGTTCATTCGGAGCCATCAAATCCCATCCGGATCCACGGCGGCGGTGGCCACCGACGCCCGGATCTCGTCCTCCTCGGACGATGAGGACGAGGATCTGGAGGTCGGTCTCCTCCTCTCTCGCGCCGCCTTTGAGCGCGAGCGCGCCGACGGTGTCATTCGGGCGTCTGGGATGCAGAGAGCTATCCGCATCTCGGCCGCCGAGCACGCGATAGAAGCCGCCGATGAGGCGTTGTTCCAGACGCAGCTCCGGGCGGCCATAGACCGCTCTCTTCTCCCTGGCCAGGGCCCTGGGCCAGATGCGGCGGCGGCAGCGGTGGCGGCGGCGGCGGAGGAGGAGGATGAGGAGGAGGAGGACGCTCCGGTGTTCGAGCAGGATGAGGTCTCCTCTGATGTCTCCTCTGGCAGTGGCTCCGGCGCCGACGCCTGGGACGCAATCCGCGACGGAAAGCGACCCCGCCTCGCCTAAGGTAAATGACCGCTCTTTTTACTATGTATTTGCTCTGTTAGCTACTTAATTATTTAGATCGGTTTGCTCTGTTAGTTAGCTCTGTTCAGCTATGTATTTGCTCTGTTAGAGTATTTATTTAGCTTGGTTTGCTCTGTTTTGTAGCTCTGTTTAGCTATGTATTTGCTCTGTTAGCTACTTAATTATTTAGCTCGGTTTGCTCTGTTAGTTAGCTGTGTTCAGCTATGTATTTGCTCTGTTAGAGTATTTATTTAGCTCTGTTTGCTCTGTTTTGTAGCTCTGTTTAGCTATGTATTTACTCTGTTAGCTACTTAATTATTTCGATCGGTTTGCTCTGTTAGTTAGCTCTGTTTAGCTATGTATTTGCTATGTTAGCTACTTATTTAGCTCGGTTTGCTCTGTTAGTTAGCTCTGTTCAGCTATGTATTTGCTATGTTAGTTACTTATTTAGCTCCGTTTGCTCTGTTAGCTGCTTATCCCACTACATTTTGCTTTGTTTACTGCTTATTGGCTCTGTTTATTAGGTTTGTTTGCTTTTTTAACAAAGAATATTCGTTGTGTCAAGTGCTTGGTGGATGCTTGGTGACGATGTTGCTGCCGTGAAGACCTAGGAGCGGGGCTCCATACACGGTGCCGTCACCAGGAACAGTACATTTTGCGCAGCAGGATGAAGACAGTAGATGTTCATCTGGCGGCCGTGAAGACATAGGAGCAGAGCTCCAGCCACGCGCACTGATGAACTTTTGTAAAGCAGGGCGTACAGGAATACGGTGACGACCGGGCAGCCGTCTAGTCGCATGGAGCGGGGCTCCATCGACGGCACAGCCCGTCACCGTGTTTTTTTTGTTTTCCTGTAACCCTTATTAGAAACGGTGATTTGAAAAACTCCGTGTCTAATGTGAAACGTATCAGTGACGATCAAATATAACAACCGTTGCCCATGTTAGGGGCAACGGTTTATCACCTCCGTTGCCATTGAGCTCTTCACATCAGTGACAGGGTCGGGGACACGGACCATTTCTCCGTTGCCGATGGGGTTTTGGCCCGTTTCCGATGTGTCGTTCTGTACTAGTGCCTGGCACATATATTTATTTTCTTGATCCCGTGCAGTAAATTAGAAAATGGGCTGGTCCTGGTTTCGGCAAAACAACCAGCAGGCTGGTCCTGGTTTACTTGTCATAATTAGAGCTGAATCCTGATTGTACATAATTAGATGATATTCATCTCTTCTGTTGGTTTGTTGGCTGGGTCAAAGTGTGAAACTACTGTATTAAATTTCAGCTAGACATCTCTGAAATACAGTAGCATCTATCCTGAAAATCAAAGTTGTTGTAGCTTGCACTGCTAATTTATATCATGTCCTGCAACTTGTAGCTGTTATGGTGCCCCCAGATGACATTTTTATTTCTAATACTTGTAGCTGCAAGTCTCTGAATATTAATACAGAACAGATCCACTGTCTAGTAGTAGTAGTTGCCTACTTGCGTTGCAAGGTGTCCCAGGTGCATATTAATATCTCTCTGGAGCTAAGCGAGGTACTACCTTTCAGCTGGTCTATCATATCATAGCTGTTCTTGTACTCAATACTTCCTCACTACGAAGATGATATGGTGTGTTAGTCCAGCTAGTTTGTAGAGTAGGATCCGGCTCAGTTTGTATGATCGCCATAGCTACGAAGATGACATGCATTGCTTTCCTTTCTTGTAATATTGCATCTATTTAGCTAGTAGCAAGTTTATGTTATTTCCATCATGCGCCCAAGAAGATTCTTTGTTAACGCTCTTATTTTGTATTTTATTTGCAAAATTATGAAGAAGGAATTGCCTGGTATACTAAACACATACTTTTGTTTTGCAGTACCAGCTTGGAATCTGGAGAAATAATACCAGGGACATGAGAGTCAGAAATCATGAAGAACTTGTGATATTTTGGTTTATAATTGGAGTCAGGATACCTTCTTATAATTTAAGAATTGCTTTTATGGAATGGGATTAATGTATGGAAATTTGAAAGCTTGTACTTTCGAATCTGGTCATTTGTGTGAATGCCCGACGCTTGGATGTTTTCACTTCTCATTTGTGTTCATGAATTAAATCTGTGATTTATTGTTATTTCGTGTAAATCTGTGATCCGATAATATGATGTGTAGTCACGTCTTATTTCGGATTTTCTGCATTTTATTTTCTGTTTTGATTACATAATTTATCTATATTGATTTAGCAAATAAACAGAGCATGTAGCAGCTGATGCGTCCCCCCGCGTGCTTTCCCCCCGTGCTGCCAAACGAACCAAGGGCTGGGGAAGATCGGCCCCGCCTCATCCAGGGATATTCTGGCGTGCGCCAGAAATTCCCCTATGGGCCTCGCTACCCTGGGTTTTTCTCCCATTGCAACCAAATGAGTCCTCATCCCCAAAACCTAGCTCGTTCGTGTGAACAGCTCGATAGCATGCACTGTTTAGCTCTTACTGTCATCGTTGCCTTCCCGGCGGCTACAATTGTGCATGTGACTCGTGTTCACACTTCATGCATATTTGTGTCCATGAGACCCTGACATCGCCGGAGATCGCCCCTTCAGCACGCATGCATGCACGGAAAGTCTCTCAGACTCACAAACCACCACGGTGAATATATAGCTATAGTACTGATCGTATGCGTCGCCGCCCTTTTGCTGCCACACTAATTACCTACTGAACTAGCAGTAGTTCGCGATAAGTCGTGTTTTTGTATGCTCGCTGTCATGCATGTGACTCGTCTGCAAATTAAGGGCTCATACACTTAACCTGGACGCATAAAATGATCGGAAGGACATGGTTCATCTTACTACAAGAACACATACTCAGCCAAGAATCAATAATTTATGTGTTCGTTTTTGCGAGCCAGACATGAAATGATTAACATAGTTCTTTTGTTTTGGAGTTCTACCCTTTGTGATGTGACATTTGTATATATATATTCTTATATATGGAATTCAACCTTTGACACAAGTAGTGAGGAACACAGGTAAGTATTATTCGATCAATCAATAAACAAGTGAATGTTCAATCAATTAAACATACATGTGACTTACTATTAGGCTGCTCACGGTGGGAGTAACCAAGGTGATAACATAGATGTCACCTAAGTAAAAAAATGATGTGGCAGCTAATTAATGAAGAAAGAGAGACAAATAGAGTAACATAGCTAGTTACCATCCCATAACGCTTCCCAGTACATGATGAGTCTACAGGCTAATAGATGAGACCATCTATGTTACTCTCTTGATATTACTTTAGACTATGAGGGTAGTAACATACTCTTAGTTACTTCTCATAATCAAATAGTAGTAGTACTTTAAATAGTATTACTAGTTTGAGTGGATATTGATGGTAGTAATATCTAGCCGTAACTCTAAACGTTAGCCCTTTGGTACCACGTTGCCATTTTATCATAATCAAATCAATTATCGTATCATGAATGTTTTATAAACAGTATGATAGTTTTTTCGGAAACGTCTACAAGGTGTCAAGTCGCTTTGGGCTATTCATAGTGGGGAGGGGGGTGGGGGGGGGGGGGGGGGGGGGGTGTGGGCGCCATAAGTAGTATCATGTACGATATGTTGGTAAAAATCTGATGTGGCATAACAATTAATGAAGAAAGAGATGAGTAATATCATGCCATTATACCACGTAAACTAGATATATTTGTATTGAGATTTTGCACACAGATAAAATGTGACTATGATATTACTATATGATACTATGCATTACATGGGTATTAGTATCATATCATAAAAGACGAGATCAACCAGGATTAGCCCTTTGTGGCATATTTTTATAGAATAAGCCCACCTTAGTAAGAATTCCCGAAACTCTGCCCACGGGGGTCAAAGTCAGGTCATTGGGTGCGCCATTGCGAACCTAACCACTAGGCTACATCCCCATTCTCCAGTATCATATCATGATACTCCCCACTATGAGTAGCCTGAGTCCACCCGACAATTAATTACCACACTAAAATGCCCAACAGTGTTCAAGGTCTTCCCTATTGCTTATCTCAGCACGATATCATAGACAAATTACTGATATTTCTTCTTAGTTAATGAAGAAAGAGATTGTCGATGTATCTCATCTAACAATCGGTTGTTGCACGCGATCATAGGCAAAAAGTTGCTAGCCCAATCACATGAAGTATGATTCTAAATCACTAAATGCAAGTTCACTTAGATAAGCTCTTAAAAAACAATGCTTTAGGATGGTCGCCTCTTATGATATATACACCACTCCGTAGGGTAACACGTTAGAAGACAATATATTAGGGAACGCCTAACAAGACTTTAAGAGGCACATGTGCATAACATGGAAACTTATACTCTTTATAATCCTAAGGTATATTTTATGTTTTAGGGAACATGGTCTATAATAGAGAGTCTAATAGAAGTGTTACATAACTGACTATGTTTTGAATTTGGCCACTAGGTGTTATTTCCCTATCCATATAGGGAGTAAGATACATGTTGTGTCATCAAATTTCATGTATGTTAGGACTACAAGTTAGTAACATTATAGAATATATAGTCAACACAAGCGCATACATCTTAGGTTAGTAAGACCTCTCTTTTTTTGGCATCAAATTGCTTTTAGTTTGCCAACCGCTATTTTTGCACTTGCATAGATTAATTTCAAAAAAAATATTTACCTTGTACCACAAATATATCTAGCATGTTGTTTCAACTAATTTGCGAAATTTTGACTAGTATAAGAGCTAATTACCACATTTTCATTCATGAGAGCCTCCTTAGTTCATAGTATTTAAAAAAACAAGAGTATAAGAAAGACGTAGAAATTCCATGTCATGCATGTTGAATCTTACAAAAAATAAGAACACATAAATTGTAATAGATGTTGTTTGGTCGTGCCACTTAGAAAACACAAGATTGTTGCTAAAGGACTTGGTTTACACCGTAAGTTGTCTTTAAACAAGGAATACTTTCACATGGTTATACTCATGGTTTAAGGGGGTGCAAAGTAGACCATAAGACAATCCAATGGTTTTTCAGTCCAGACTATAATCAAACAAGCTACATAGGGAAACTCTAAATGAATGGAATTTTCCAAATTTCATAAAAAGAAAATTATTAAAGGTTTCAATCGTAGAGGGCCTAATATATTCATCTATCTTTCTTTTCACACTAATTAATTAGGGAGTTTTGTTTTGATGGACGCTTAAAGATGCCATATATACTCTGATAATTCAAACTTCACTGGTCCTTTTTAGTCAAATAAATTAGTAACTAATCCCTCTGTTCCAAATTAGTTGACTTCCATTTGTCTACATGTGGATGTATCTAGACACGTTACATGTATAGATACATCCATATGTAGATTAATAGAAGTCATCTAATTTGGAACGGAGGGAGTACTAGTTAGCAATGTTAATCATCTATGCCATGTGTGAATTTATAGCATATGCATGCCCAAATTAGCTATGTCGGTTATAAACTCCCAACTAAGTTTCATCATGTTTGACCAGATGTTAGCGTGTGTGTTTTCCATCTGAACAATGTCCACATGTATCAAACCATGTAATGTTGTTGCATTAAGTACCACAAAATAGTGCCTTCAGAATTCAGATATTATTGATGGTGTGTTGCATTTTCAAACTATATATGAAACCTTGAACGTATATATAACTGTATCTGCAGGTCAGATGCCGGATATTCACAACGGCTCAGGGGTCTAGATGCTCCCATTACTGAATTTATTTTTTGTTTTTTTTCAGAATGTCAAAAAATTACAGAAAAAATTTCGGATGTACATTACAGCGTGATGTGTTAGCACAAAAATTGGCATGGTGAAAAAACTTTTTTAGCAACCTGTACAAAAAGACAAAATTCTGACACGTACATATACGTTTTGGTATGTCCGAATTTGTCTTTTTTGTACAGGTTGCAAAAAAAGTTTTTTCACCGTGCCAATTTTTGTGCTGACTTGAAATGTGTTGGACTACATGCAAATTTTTTTTTTGAATTTTTTGACATTTGGAAAAAAAAAATTTGGGTAGTGGGTGCAGCTGCACCCACTACCCAAATCGCCGTGCTTGTCAGATGCCTGTTTTATATCATGTGTTCTAAGTTCTAACTAAAATCCATGAAAATTTATCGAAATGTGCTGCAAGTACGAGAAATACAGAAGAAGACGTGTGGCAAAGAACACATGCATGGAAATAAACAGCTATCCCTGATGCATGATAGGACACAGCTATTCAGAAATCCATGCGAAAGGATAGATGAGAAAAACCACAAGTCACGCCCAGCATCAACACTGACTATCGTACATGCATGCTTGTGTACCTCCTCATTTGGTGCGAGGCAAAGGCACTGTACCATCCCCTCGTTGTTGCATTGCATGCAACTTGTCATGCACCATTCACATCAACCCAGTACCCGGAACACTGCATCTTTTGGTACTACCATAAAAAGGAAACGGAATAGGAAGCAAAACAAAAGAAACAATAAGATGCTGGATCGAGTTGACGCATGACAGCAGAAGGGACACTGCACAGACTTTTACATCTTGCACGAACTACACAAATGCATGCAGCTGCAATAGCACGGGAGATCTCCATATATGTATCTCCCCTGCATGCATAGACCCCTCTACACCTCAAAGGGCAACGTACACTTCAGAGTTCAGACAGAGTACAACAAATCATTTTACTTCACTTCTACATAAAAAAGCAAACTGATAAACTCGACTGGAGCATAACACAAGAGCTAATTGAAGACACTAGATCGACTTACGAACTATGCAGTAGTGTAGGACTACTGCAGTACTAGATATGATACCAGATACACACACATCAGAAGTGCAAGAAAGAAATAACAATGCTCAGGCATGCATGCATGCATGCATACGGGAACGTACATAAGATATATCTGGCATACCGGACCGGCGGCCAAATAGTAGATCGATCGACCACCGTGGATCGACCGGCTGGTAGTCGATCAGTGAACTTAGCAGCCGGCGGTGTGAGGCGGGCCGGGAGGGGGCTGGTGGTGGTTGCCGCGGAAGCCGCCGCTGCTGTCGCCCTCGGTCAGCTGCTGCTGCGGCTTCTTGCGCTTCTTCTTCTCGTAGCTGACGCCGCGGGCGCGGGCCTGGTGCTCGCGGACCTCGCGGAGGTAGAGTCGGACGGCTCTGGCCGCGAAGGGGTTGGACTCGGGGCTGCCTCCGTTCTCCTCGTATGCCGCGCGGAGGCGGCCAACGAGGGCGTCGAGGCTGCCCCAGGCCTGGCGGAGCGGGCAGGGGCACGGCGCCGGCGGGGAAGGGTGGCCGAAGAAGGGGCACGCCGCGGCGTGCACCTTGGTCTTCCCGAACTGGTCCAGGTAGCGAAGGAACTCCAGGACATGGGCGCCGCTGCACTGCGCAAGGCTCAGCGGGGGGCGGTGGTTCCGGAGGTACTGCCCGAACGTGTTCCAGTCGCGACGCTTCTGCGCCTCGTACCGGCTCGGCGACTGCGGGGCGCCGCCCACGGAGAGCGACGAGGTGATGCTGTTCGAGCCGATGCTGCTCGAGCCACTGCCGTTGCCCCCTCCCGACAGAGGGCTGTCCGGGTTCGCCGACAGGTCCATGGATCGGCTGGCTGAGAAGGAAAGAAGGTGTTGGGACTGTGATCTGAAACTATCTTCCAACTTCTGTAGGGCTTTTCCTTACTGTTCCCCTTGCATAAACAAATGAAATAAGCTACTGCTTGCTATTATAAAAGAAAGATAGAAACATTGCCGCTCCATATCTACCGATCTGTTTGGGATCTAGTGCTCTCATCATGCACCACCACATACTAGATGTTCTTAACTTTTATGTAGTGGAAGCAGAAATATTTGTACGAACAAGAACATGAAGATCTTGCAGAAAGGGATTATTTGGATTTACCTTAATTTGGTGGTGTGGTCTGGCGTTGTCAAAGTTTCTGAGCAAGCTCAGTGGAGGACAACTTGTGTGGCTTGAGAGTCTGCAAAAAAAATTAACATCAGATGACACATAAACAAATTAATTTGAGAGGGGTTTCCTTGGATAGTGATCTGGAAGAGCTGATATCTGTTGCTTCTTACTCAGTGCTGGTGGTGGTGGTAGCAACAGCCAACAGTTTCTTGTGCTGGCTCTCTCATAGGTCCATCTGGTGATTGGGGAGATGCTGGGAGAGCTGCAGCTTCATCATCTGTTTGTGATAGCGTGGGGGGATTCTATGCTGCTGCTTCTATTTTTAGGGGGAATGCTGGGGGTGGTGGGTGTGTTGTTTGGCCTAAAAAGGGGAAATGTGAAATGACTGAGACATGGAGTACACAGTGGTGACTAGTGAGAGAGTGAGGAGGAGGAGATGCACACTGCTGGGGCTTTTGGTGCTGAAGGGTGGAAAAGGGACACTGACTGAGAGGGTGAAAGGTGACATGACAAAAGCAAATATTTTTCTAATTGATTGGGTGTACGTACGGCATAATGGGGGTGTCGACTTGTTTCTAACTGATGATCATTTGATGTCACAGGTCTAATTCTACAGTCATAGCAACTTGCCACTAAATATCTAGTAAGCAATTGGTTTCCTTGGTTGTACGTTAAAACCGTCAACAAGAAAAACATCACCATTATATGCTAGGGAGGAAAACAATTGTGTACTACTAAGTACTTTATTGTAAAATATAAACCAAATATTATATTTTCGGTGTTCTCTTAAGTAGTTGATCTAATTATGAACAACGTGACGTTAGAAAAATACCACACCATGGACGCTAGTAAATCACAACGATGACAAACATAACCTTGTAAATCACAACGATTTCGAAGGAACACAATGCTTTGGTTTTGAGCAACAAAAGCTCTATGCCACAGACTGTGGTCTCTAGGATCAAAGAAGAAGGGAAAGCTTGGATTAAGGCGCGCCCGAAGCACTTGAAGCAACTTATCCCTTGATTTCCTGTGGTGATCTTTTATCTCTGTGATGTGATGTATGTGTTTTTCCTTTGGCCTAGGCCACTATGTTTTCACTTCTTAATCAATAAAAAGGCAGTCCTGCCTCGTTTAAAAAAAATTAAATCACAAAGATGAAAACATAACTATGAAATACCATACCATGCGTTCACTCTAAAATAAAATGGGCATACAATCCCAAGAACAGCTACTCTCAAGATCTGGACCACCAGCCCAATTCCCTTTGGGATCCGTGCCCTCAAAAAGATTAGATCTCAATACATACGCTTTTTATATCTGAGTAAAAACACATTTGTTAGTTTTGTATAAGCTTGAAAGTATCACGCGCGATGTATTTTTTTTGTCAAATAATATGATAATGTTCTACATTTAAAAAAAGAGAAAGTAAGTTTTTGGATTTTTAGTTTTTAGGTAATTTTTTTGGAACTTGGCCCTATTTTGATGAAATTAGACATATGTTGCACGACTCCGGCCTTAAATCAAGAACTGATACACGTCTAAGATTTTCAGAACAACCGCGACCGGGTTTTGAAAAGCCATTGTATCCCACTTTCCCTACATGTTCAAGCATGTCATTGCAATGTCCATTTTTCTTGTGCCTCAAGTACCCCCTAGAATCAGGGTCTATTTCAGCTAATTTTTTGTTGTGCAAGAGAAGGATGGACGACTTTAATTTCTAGTGTGTGCAATACATAAATTTCCCTTGTATCGCCAGTATCAACGACAATACATTTAATCCTTGGTATAATTTAGTCTTGATGTATATGATACGCCTTGAGTGGAAAAACTTTCAAGGAAGTGAAAAAATATATATTCTTCATGAAAAACTCCATAGAAAATAGATACTATACGGTTACAGTACATGGAATCACATGTGGAAAATATATGCGAGCACAGGTTTCACGCGATATTATTGCTTGTATGTTATTATTAAATATGTATTTACGGTTACGATTGCCCATTTGTACGAAATTACCATAACTTCGAGTTTATTTTTGATTGTTGCATTGGGATGTAATGTGTATCATACAAAAACATCAATGTCTTCTTTAATCACAAAATTTTCATCAAAATTTGTTTCATTGCACTATATATAGGTAAAACAAACATTTCTTCCGAACGGGTGTGAGCCAATTTAAATTTTCTCATCAAATATAGTGCAATCGACCTTATATAAAACTACTATACATGATATAATAATAATATCAAACAACACTTATAGAAAGATCCCAAGGTTCAAATATTTCAAAATTCTTATGACAATTTTTAATACAGAAGAGATCATAAAAATAATACAGAATAAAGTTCGCAGATAATTGATCATATAATTTTTAGCTAGCCATGCATATGTTGACAACCACATAATCTTGATATTACATATGTATTTGCAGAAAATGTATGATTTTAACCAATTAATTAAATAATTTGTGTGAACAATCATGGTGGGGAAAATGTTCGCCAACATGCAGTACAACATGACTCATAAAAAAAGGAAACAAATTATGCTCAAAGTCACATTTACTTCTTATACTATTTCGTGGGAAATAGTCTTATTGGGTTCATATATATTGTATTTTATTAGATTTGCTATGGTGCTCATGCGCCAATGTCTCCTGAAGGTAGATTTGTCACTCCTGCGGTTATATATATGGCCTTGGTTATTTTTATTTTGCATAAGTGGCACATGGTTGTTTTTTAGTATACCAAATTTCATAACTTGGACATATTTTTTCTGGTTAATTAACAACTCTATGGACTAGTACACCCTAACAGCAATAGTAGTCCATTTTGCATCGTGATTGAAGAAAATCGATACTAGTCAATTTCGGGCTTTAGTGATGTTTAATTGCTGCAAAAATGTTACTAATTTCATTAGTTCTATTCTATCTTATCGAGCTGACTAACTAGACAGTGAGGTCTTTTCAAACTTTTTGACGAAAGGTTACCTAGGACTTTCCATTTTCGTAAAAGAGTGTGGCTTAAATTTTAAGCCTTAGAAAAGAATGCATAACAAGGCATACACTTAGTACGCCAAACTTTCCGCCTACAACATGGGAGACATTTGGTAAAGTTAGCTAGCACATAAATAGCTTAGCTAAAATTTGAAGTGTCTAATCAGTACTAAAGTTGATTGTGAGATGTGCTATTCAGTTGTCAATACTACACTCGTTGTCTTATAATGTATACCGTTTTCATATTTGGGAAAATTATTGATATCACACTTGCTGTCTTGTGTACCCTTCATAGACCATTTAGGGGCAGTAGACGCATGATTGTTCTACTGATATTTGTACGCCCTTATACTCAAGGACCAATAATTCAAGTGGAACTTTCAGAATGCACACCCATTGTGTTACCTTATTCGGTTTCTTAAAATAAGACTAGTACAGTTAAATAAAGAAAAAAAGCACAAAAGTTTGAATAAACAGGAGGTGCTGCTGCAAATTGCACCACAGAAACAAGCGGACGCTAGCTAGAAGCTCTGCATATCACGACGATCGACACGGGACTGTCTAACAAAAACCAACAGAAAAAAGAAACAGCGTCAAATTTCTTCTTACAGGATTCGATCGCAGAACTGATGCGTCCATTCGTCTTGGGACTTGCCTCTATCATCACGTACGAATCAATTCCTCTCGATCGTACATTCTTCCGCAGTGTTCTGATGGACTATCTATATATGACCAAGTCGTGGCCTAGCTAGTACGTAACGCCTGTGCATGCACCTGTGGTGCTAGCTATAGCTTGTTTGATCATGGTGTTTCTTGGTTTGAAAATGTCATGCAGACATTGGCTAGATTATTCCCCAACTATTCGTTCTGGCAAGGGAAGAAAATCAAACGTATACACTAGAATATCTCAACAACAGAACATGATGATGATAAATTGTTTGGTCAATCATCGCGTAACTCGCCATAATAAAGAACTCGTTTATCAATCCCTTCAAGTTAGGTCTAATGTTAGGTCTAATGTTAGACCGATGGGACTACCAACCATTTAGCTGTGTATATTTGATGTGTTGAACAGGGTGTGTACAGTATCGCTGAAGTGACTGGCACCAAAGAGGAGAGATCACTGCTGCACAGGTAGGAATCTTTTGGCTAGGGCCCGGCCGGCCGGCCGGTTAAGTAGTGCTGGTGGTACAAATGAACAAGCGAGCTATGCAATCAATTAACAGTTCAACTCTTGGAAAAAAGTTAGTAGCTACTTGAGCAAGGCATGCTTCATTATTGGTGCCAAGAGCCTGATCATGCTTGATCTAGCCATCTAGGGCCAGCCAGCCATGTGCAGCTACTGCTTGGCCAGATCTATTCGAAGAAATTGACGAGGAGTTGCGAAACAATTGCTTGTGATCATGTTCGTGACAAGAGCTAAAGAAATATTAGTTTATTAGGCGTGTCTGACCGACCTAGCGAGCTATAACTACCCAATCAAAGCATATAGTGCAAGATAAATATATGTACTATGTGTGATACTGGTGCAATCTCTCACTTTATCGCATGATCCTATCGTATGATAAAGCAGTGTATTGGCAGGCTGTTGTTCCCACAAGAGATGTTTGTAAACCTCCAGAAACCCTCTCGCTACGTTCATGTTGCAGCACATCGTTACACTACCGTGGCGCACTGGTTGGAGAAAGATTTGGTGTGGTTTATCTGGGAGGACATGTGACTTGTAATCTGAAACGGATGGAGACGTCTCCGTACTTAATTGGATGTATAAGTTTTGGAGAGAAGTACATTTTTAAATAGGCCCCGTGTGTTCTTTAATTTGGTGTTTAAGTTGGGGCATGGACGGAGCTGTGTAAGATCTACATCCATATAAAATTCACATGTATAGAACTGTATAAAATAAGTTACAAAACAGAAAAACTTTGATTTTGAAGGGATGTATGTGGAGGATGTTGTCTTTTTTCTTTTGAAACAAGGGAAAAGCTTTGCCTATTTCACTGATTAATAAGAGTTCAAGTTACAACTAGCACAAGCCGAAGCATGGAAACAAATCACTAGTAGAAAACGGCTCATCCGTTTGGCCCATTTGTCCCGGCCATAATTAGAATCAGGACTAATGGGGCCATTAGTCCCGGTTCGAACGGCCGGGGTGCCCGTGAGCATTGGTCCCGGTTCGTTAGGAACCTTTGGTCCCGGTTCGTGTTATGAACCGGGACTAAAGGGTCACGGCATGCTCAGAGGCGGGCCCAGCGCGGCATGCGCAGAGGCGGGCCCAGCGCGAGCACCCTTTAGTCCCGGTTCGTAACACGAACCGGGACCAAAAGGTTCCCCTATATCATCATCTTCCACCCTGGCTCCTCTCCATTTCTCCTTGCTCGAAACTTTACCATTTTTCTCCTCCATTTCCTCTCCCTCACTCAAGTTAATCCCCTTTTTTTTTACCATTTGTGAAGATTGAAGGCACCCCATCTATTCAAGGGTTAGCAACTTCATCCTTTCTTTCGGCGTTGCTATTTTAGCTCATTTCATTGCTAGTTTAGCTCATTCCATTTTTGTAGTGATAGATAAGTGTTTGATGAAATGACTAAGTTAGGGAGTTCATTTTTTTATATGCATTTTGAGCTCAAATTAATTTATGATTTGTGGGTTTTAGTGTCGTCTCGTCCCCGTCCTCACCGCCGTCGATAGCCCGCGCCGTCCCGTGACCGGCACCACCTCGGTGAGCCTCTTTTTTATCTTTTATTTTAAAGAAAAATTACTTGTATGATTTAAATGCATAGTTATTTCTTGTATAATTTTCTTATGTTTTTTTATATGTATAGTGTCATGGTTTTGATATCCGCCCCCGTCGGCCCTCGTCCGGTCTATGATTCGGATGTGGTATATTTTTATAACTATTTGTTACATTTTGTGTTTATAACAATTATACCTACCAACTTGACATAGACGCTTTTATCTAGGAGGTAGTTGAACCGGAAATTCCAACCGACCCTATTGTCGAGTTTTTTGTAAAAGAAAACAATGATTTGAAAGAAAAATTGAAAAGAAGTGAAGATCTTCGTCTCCAATGCCAGAAGAGAAGATGAAATTGGAGTTCAAGCTTGCCGACATCGTCGATGAACACGAGTTCAAGTTTGCCGACGTTGTCGATGCTCACGAGATCAAGATGGATGCAATGCGATCGAAGATTAAAAAGATTAGAAAATATGCCATTAGTCAAGAGGCTTGGTATCATTATGCTGTTGGTTCAATAATTAGCTTAGTTGCGATTTTGATCGCATTTGTTGTTGGATTTAAATTCTTTAGATAGTTGTATGTTAGTTTCAATTAATGTATGTTTTATGAGAACTATGTATTACATTTGGGCACTACTCTACTTTGGTTTTAATGTGATGAACTTGTATTAATTAATTTGGTCACTATTATATATTCATGATGTAGTGTAATGGTTTTTGATATATTTATAATACAGATGAGCCGGCAATGGATGTACAGTGACCGACGCTGTCCCGACTATATTAATGGCATGTATAGTTTTCTCCGTGTGGCTGAGAAAAACAAGCCGCCGAATGGTTTTATTTCTTGTCCATGTAGTGTCTGCAAGAATACGCAGGATTACTCTACCTCAAAAACCATTCACGTCCACCTGTTGCAGTCCGGTTATAATTGTTGGACCAAGCACGGAGAAAGAGGGGTTATAATGGAAGAAAATGAAGAAGAAGAGGATAATGACAACTATCCTACGTTCACGGAAGACGGTGATACTACAATGGGGGAAGACGAAGCTGAAGAAGAGCCCATTGTTGATGAGCCCGATGATGATTTTGGTCGGGCCATTCTTGATGCACAGATAAACAGCGGAAGTGAAAACGAGAGGTTGAAGTTGGAGAGCATGTTAGAGGATAATTTTTTTTTGTTGTACCCAACTTGCGAAGATGGCCAGAAAAAGCTTGGTACCACACTGGAATTGCTGCAATGGAAGGCAGAGAATGGTACATCTGACAGGGGATTTGAAAATTTGCTGAAAATAATAAAGAAGATGCTTCCAAGGGATAACGTATTACCCCCCAGTACGTACGAAGCAAAGAAGGTTGTCTGCCCTCTAGGATTAGAGGTGCAGAAGATACATGCATGCATCAATGACTGCATCCTCTACCGCGGTGAGAAGTACGAGAATTTGAATGCATGCCCGGTATGCGGTGCATTGCGGTATAAGATAAGGCGAGATGACCCTGGTGATGTTGAGGGCGAGCCGTGCCCCAGGAAGAGGGTTCCTGCCAAGGTGATGTGGTATGCTCCTATAATACCACGGTTGAAACGTTTGTTCCAAAACAAAGAGCATGCAAAGTTGTTACGATGGCACAAAGAAGACCGTAAGAAAGACCTGATGCTGAGACACCCCGCTGATGGGTCGCAGTGGAGAAAAATCGACAGGGAGTTCCCGACATTTGCAGCTGACGCAAGGAACTTAAGATTTGGTCTAAGTACAGATGGCTTTAATCCTTTCGGGGAGCAGAGCTCCAGTCATAGCACCTGGCTTGTGACTCTATGTATCTATAACCTTCCTCCTTGGTTGTGCATGAAGCGGAAGTTCATTATGATGCCAGTGCTCATCCAAGGTCCGAAGCAACCCGTCAACGACATTGATGTGTACCTGAGGCCATTGGTTGAAGAACTTTTACAGTTGTGGCGTGACGAAGGTGTACCTGTGTGGGATGAGCACGAACAAAAGGAATTTGACCTACGAGCATTGTTGTTTGTAACCATCAATGATTGGCCTGCTCTTAGTAACATTTCAGGACAGTCAAACAAGGGATACAATGCATGCACGCACTGTTTAGATAAGACTGAAAGTATATATTTAGGTAACAAGAATGTGTACCCGGGTCATCGTCGATTTCTTCCAAGTCAGCATCCTGTAAGAAAGAAAGGCAAGCATTTCAAAGGTGAGGCAGATCACCGGACGAAGCCTACCTGCCCTCATGGTGATGTTATATATGACATGGTCAAGGATTTAGAAGTAATCTTTGGAAAGGGTCCTGGCAGTCTATCTGTTCCGAATGACGCTGACAACCACGTACCCATGTGGAAGAAGTGCTCTATATTTTGGGAGCTACCCTATTGGAAAATCCTAGAGGTTCGCTCTGCAATCGACGTGATGCACGTGACGAAAAATCTTTGCGTGAACCTGCTAAGCTTCTTGGGCGTGTATGGGAAGACGAAAGATACACCGGATGCACGGCTGAACCATCAACATATGCACGAACGAGACGACCACCTTAATCCAAAGAAGTATCAAGGTCCTGCCAGCTACGCTCTTACCAGAGAAGAGAAGAAGATCTTTTTTGAAGTCCTGAGCAGTATCAAGGTTCCGTCTGGCTTCTCGTCGAATGTAAAGGGAATAATAAACATGGCAGAGAAAAAGTTCCAAAACCTAAAGTCTCATGACTGCCACGTGATTATGACACAATTACTTCCGGTTGCATTGAGGGGGCTTCTACCGGAAAATGTTCGACTACCCATTGTGAAGCTATGTGCATTTCTCAATGCAATTTCTCAGAAGGTGATCAATCCATTAACTCTACCAAGTTTACAGAAGGATGTGGTCCAATGTCTTGTCAGCTTCGAGTTGGTGTTCTCACCATCCTTATTCAATATTATGACGCACCTCATAGTTCACCTAGTCGAAGAGATTAACGTTCTCGGTCCTGTATTTCTACACAACATGTTCCCCTTTGAGAGGTTCATGGCAGTCTTAAAGAAATACGTTCATAACCGTGCTAGGCCAGAAGGAAGCATCTCCAAGGGCTATGGAACAGAGGAGGTCATTGAGTTTTGTGTTGACTTTATTCCTGACCTTAAGCCGATCAGTGTTCCTCAATCGCGCCATGAGGGGAGACTGCGTGGAAAAGGCACGCTAGGAAAGAAAGCAATAATATGTAAGGATTGGGATTCTTTCAATCAATCACACTACACAGTTCTACATAATTCCAGCTTGGTGGCTCCGTATATCAAGGAACACATGAATAGTTTACGCTCTAAATGCCCGGTGCAGCCTGAAGAATGTATTGAAAGAGAACACATGAAGACTTTCAGCGGGTGGTTGCAAACACGTCTCATTAATGACATCACTGTTGAAGAACAGCTATACTTGTTGGCCAAAGCACCATCTTCAACTATATTGACTTTTCAAGGGTACGAGATAAATGGGAATACATTTTACACGGCCGACCAAGATAAAAAGAGCACCAACCAAAACAGTGGTGTCCGCTTTGATGCAACAAACAACAATGGGAAAAAGGACACATATTATGGTTACATAGAGCAGATATGAGAACTTGACTATGGACCTTCTTTCAAGGTACCTTTGTTCTGGTGCAAATGGTTCAACGTGGAAGGCGGGGTAAATGTAGACCCGAAGTACGGAATGACTACAGTGGATCTCAAGAATCTTGGGTACGACACCGAACCATTCGTCCTAGCCAATGACGTGGCTCAGGTTTTCTATGTGAAGGACATGTCTTCCAGACCGAAAAAAAGAAAAGATAAGCAAGCGAATACATCATACGATGAGCCAAAGCGCCACATAGTTCTTTCAGGAAAAAGAAACATCGTGGGAGTGGAGGACAAGACAGACATGTCAGAAGATTACAATAAGTTTGATGAAATTCGGCCCTTCGTAGTGAAAACTGACCCAAGCATCATGTTAAATGATGAAGATTGTCCATGACTACGGCGCAATCAGAAGAAAGTGACACGCTGAAAGAAGAAGAAGATTGTTGGTGAAAACTGACCCAAGCATCGTGTTAAATGATGAAGATTGTCCATGGCTACGGTGGTGATGTGTAATAATGTATTAAACCTTTCATGTAACTGTGTTCTGAAAAAGTTGGAACAAAAGACACGGTTTCCCCTGCATACAGCCCGACGGTGGCTCCTGAGTGCCCGCATATCAAATGCACCGTCGGATGTATGCAGGGGAATCCGAATGATTTGTATTCGGTCGATGAACTGAAGGATTTTGTAGATAGAACAAAACACACGTTTTCCCCAGCATACAGCCCAACGGTGGCTCGTGAGTGCCCGCATATCAAATGCACCGTTGGACGTATGCAGGGAATCCGAATGCTTTGTATATCAAATGAACTACACTGAGTGTTGAACATGTTCGAGAGGGGGCTATATATAGGGTCATGTGGCTGATCCAACACTGATTTTGCCCTCAAAAGAAATACACGCCCCTGATCCAACGGCTCACAAGCGCTTGAAAGAAACACACCCTTGATCCAACGGCTCACAAGCGCTTGAAAGAAACACACGATCCGTGTGCTTCTTTACTCCCGGTTGGTGTTACCAACCGGGACTAAAGGCAGGCTTTGCGGTCACGACTCGTGTCAGTCACGTGTCCTCCCCAATAGCTGCGCTGGCCACGTGTCCTCCCCCAGCGCTGTACTGGTCACGTGTCCTCCCCCAGCGCTGCCCTGGAGGTCTATATGTATTGTCGTCGACGGGGTAAACCCTAATCCACCATTCGTAGCAACGAACCCATCGTCTCCACGAGATGGATCCACCACGCCCGTCGCAGCGCCTTCTAGACGAGGTCGAGCGTGCTCGGCAGAGCGCGCTAGGGCGCTACCGCGGGAGCCTATCCCGTCGTATGCCCACGAGCCCGGCGTGGAGAGGAATGCCCAACTACCGGCCTCCTGCTCCGGTGCCGTAGGAGGTGCGGAGGGTGTATGAGCGCACGTGGTCCATTGTCCCCGACCCCGACGAGGATGCGTACGCTGCAGGGGTGGCATGGGGATCCGCGGCCGCATACGGCGACTTGGCCGCCGCATCTCCACCACGTGACGATGTACCTCCACCAGTCGCCGCCGCCCCTCCCGACGAGGAGGATGACGACGACGACGACTTCGACTGGAGCGACCATGGGAAAGAGGGCGGCGGGCCGCAGATGCAGGAGGCCATTGAAGCCTCCTTCCAGACCGTCCGCAACGACCGTGTACAGCGAGCCAGGACTGCCTGTCAGCTCAAGGCGAAGTAGGCTTCCGAGCTGGCTTGGGCGCTGAAAGACTCATCCTCTATGGCTCGTGCCCTCCGCCGCAAACATGCGCGCGAGAACCAGGCGGCCGCGAACGGAGCTGGCTCCTCCCGGCGCCGTTCCCTTTAATCCTACGGCCTCCGAGCCAGCAAGTCCGTTTATGTAGAAATGTAGTTGTGTTATGAAACCTTTTATGTAACTGTGTGGGGATGTTGTTAAGATGGTTTTAAAATAAACAGATAATTATTACAAATTTTTAGACAATTAAATCAATTGGTATAAAAGAAATAAGAAAAAGATATGATTTTCAGAAATATTGAAACATTTAAATTAAATATATATAAAAAAGAAACTAGAGCAAAAAAAAATCAAAAAGCATGTAAATCAAAGTATATAAAAGTAACAGAAAAAGAAAACAGAAAAAGAAACTAGGAAAAAAATTAAAAAGCCTTTAGTCGCGGTTCGTGGCTGGAACCACGAATAAAGGGCCGCTGCGGCCGCTGGGCTACGCGCGCAAATATTTCGCCGCCCAGACGGACCTTTAGTCGCGGTTCGTGGCTGGAACCGCGACTAAAGGGTCTTTCGTCCCGGTTCGTGGATGGAACCGGGACGAAAGGTCTGTTTCGCGCTGATTTGTGCGGTTCCGGCCAAAATTTTCACAAGTTCTCCCCCAAATCGACGCCTCGATCCTCTCCGGCTCCCGTGCCGCCGCCGTCGCCCCCCACGCCGTGGTGCTGCGCCCCGCTGAGTCGCCACCACCCCGAGGTGCTGCTCCGGCCGCCGCTGCCGTGCCGCCGCCCCCGACGCCGCCGTCGCCCTCCCTGGCCTTCCCTGCCTCGCGCGTGTAGGTCGCGCTCCTCCCCTCCCACGCGCCCGTGTCGCCGTCGCCTCCTACGCCGCCGTCGCCCTCCCTGGCCTCCCCTGCCTCGCGCGTGTGCTCAACCGTGTCTCCGCGCCTCGCCTCGCCGTC
This sequence comes from Poa pratensis, assembly GCA_947311845.1. Taxonomy (NCBI): domain Eukaryota; kingdom Viridiplantae; phylum Streptophyta; class Magnoliopsida; order Poales; family Poaceae; genus Poa; species Poa pratensis. The sequence goes on along the minus strand of CAMZMU010000053.1, from coordinate 30,238,033 downwards.
GCCGCCTCGCTCCTCTCCGCGCCGTGCACCGCCGCACCGAGCACGCCGGCCGAGCAAGGTAATTTTTTTTGGGGAAATAATTTCTTGATGTTCTTGATGGATAATGTGATTTTTTGGATAATGTGATGCTGTAAATTGATGTTGTAGATGAATTTGATTCTATTGTTGAAGTTTAGCAAATTTAAAGTTAGCAAAGTTAGCAAATTTAAAGTTAGCAAATTAATTTAAAGTTAGCAAAGTTAGCAAATTTAGCAAAGTTAGCAAATTTAAAGTTTGTATGCATAGTTTTGAAGTTATGAATTAGTTATGTAAATTAGTTGTTGCCCATTTTGTTTGATTATTCAAAAATATGTTAGCAATTAAAGTTATCAAATTTAGGTTAGTGTTAGAAAATTTAGGTTAGTGTCACGAATTTGTAATTAGTGGTTTAATGCTAACATTGTTAGTGTTAGGTAAATTTGTTAGTGGTAGGTAAATTGGTTAGTGGTAGAATTAGTGGCTAATGCTAACATTGTTACAAAATTGATTGCAGGGACATTGAGCTATGGATCCAAATTGTCCGGACGCCTTCGGCAGAGACGAGGAGCGTGAAGAGCAAATGGATCCAACTTGTCCGGAAGTCGCCGCCAGAGACGAGGAGCGTGAAATGCGAATGCTTCAGATTATAGCAGGACGTGCAGCCGCGCCTGTCGGTGAAGAAGATGGGGTAACTGGAGAAGATTACGGCTCCCAATTTCTGAACGACTCCGGTGAGGGAGTTGAGCAAGAAGAAATTTGTAGAGAGGAGGAAGTGCCCTTAACAAACTCCGGCGAGGTATATTAAGCCTCTGTTGATCGATCACACTAGATGTATTATTTGAGTTGTATTGCAGTTATTAACGAATCATTTTTTCTTTTAGCCCTCCGGATCGAGCAAATCATCCGCAGCTAAAGGGTCGAAAGGGTCGAAAGCAGTGTCGAAACGAGGCCCGACGAAGACGTTGAAGGAGGGTCAAAGGATAGTGATCGACAGAGTTAGTGATAGTGGCGAACCGCTGGAACCCTTACAGTGCCGCCGTAAATTTATAAATCAATGCGGAGTTGTTGTTAGGGACTTGGTCCCGATCACCCTTGAAGAATGGCATAAGCCGAAGGACGACAACAAGCCAACTACTTATGTCGACGTGAGAATGAAAGATTTGTGTTGGGACACGCTCTTGAGAAAGGTCAACCTACCGCCAGGTCTAGAAGTGGACTCTTATGAAGATGGCCGAACAATTCCGGACCTGGAAGAAAAATTTATTGAAAACTTATGTAGAGGCGGAGCAACAAGATCCAGAATTCACTGGACCACTAGTGAAGATACAACAGCACTGGCCCACATTTGTGAAGCAAAGAAAATCGGAGGCCGCTGTGGCCCGATCGAAAACAAATAAGTTAAATGTTGGGAAGAAGGAATATCACCACACTTTGGGGGCAGGTGGCTACAAGGCTGCCATGCCTAAGTGGGAAGTCTTTGAAGCAAAACTGCTTGATAACGGGATCATTCCACAAACAACGGACTGGCCCGAGAGGTCCAAGTTTTGGTTGTTCGCGCATGGGGCAGGGTTGGACCCACAGACAGGGCTGATTGTTCCTCAGGGAAAATGGAAGGACAAAATTGAGTATATAACCCAAGAACTTGTGGACGCAATAGATATAGTTCGAAGGGGAGTGTACGTGGTCGACAGAGAGAAAGACAAGCTGTCACTCACACTCGGGAATCCTGAACACGTTGGACGATTACGAGGCTATGGAGCCGGTGTCACCTTGAAGCAAGGTTTTCCGAAAGACGCTCATACTTATAGAAGCCGTCAGAGAAAGAAGAAGCATGAGTCAGACCGCTTATCGGCATTGGAACGCAAGGTGCAGCTGCAGCAGGACCAACTAGACTCAATTAGTCAGCAAAGGGCATCTCAGCAGCAGCTAGAAGGTTCTGAAGTCGAAGCCGCCCCATTTGATCAGCGGAAAAGCAGCGTGGGTTCCACGCAGCTAGAACATTCTGAATTCGAACCGCCGGCGGCTCACTACCCCGTGGATGATATCACGGAGAAGACAGACTGTGAGCTACATATGTCAATGAAGAACATGTCGTTCAAGGTGGCGGTCGGCTATGCTTTACCAAATCAATCTGGAGCATGCTACCATCTCGGCGGGATTCCAGCTGGCTATGCTCGTGTCGGGGTGGATGAAGTTGTGCCGTTATATGCTAATCTGGATCTTGACATTCCTGGAAGTGACGGCGAGAAGACACTGGGAGAAGCCGGCAAGGCCATCGTTCTCTGGAAGAAGGAACACATCGTGTTTCCAAACTTGGCGCCAAGGCCACCGATTCCTGCAAGTAGCAGTCCCCCACCTCAAGATCCATCCCCCCACCTCAAGATCCATCCCTCGACGCCGGTTGGGAGCCCAGCGCGAGTCCATCGCCCGCGACGTGCCGTCCATCGATTGCGCCCACTGCTAAGTCCTTCTCGTTAAAGCGGAAACTAAACTTCCCGTCGACGAGCAGAAGTGCAGATAAGTTAACTCGAGAGGAACGCGAGTTGCTAAAGCCTCTTCCAAAGAGAAGTTACGACTTGACTCAAGAGGAACTCGACGCGGCGGTGCAAGCAGATGTGAAAAGACAAATAGGACCGAAATGGCCCCGCCTAAAGAGATAATACCAGCGGGAAAAGTTGATAGATGTTTGAAAAATCTAAGGAGGGAACCGCCACAGCTGCCTGATTTGCCAGATGACTATGATCGTTGTATTAAGAAGATAATTAGTGAAGAGCAGCAGGAGAAGGAGGTGGCATATCGCCGAAAGAGGGAGCAGATGCAGACGGCAATTAGTGAAGAGCTGCAGGAGAAGGAGGCGGCATATCGCCTAAAGAGGGAGCAGATGCGGACGGCAAAATCCGGGAAATGGCCCAGCTCGGAGAACAGGCAAATCAGTCGATCCCCCCGCTCAAGGTGATGCCCGATAAGGAAGTACACCATGACACTTTTCGCATAGACGACCCCACAGAGTATCAGTATGCATGGACATATGTCTACGGGAGGTCCCTGGTTAGACCTGAGTAGGTCGAGTCTCTAACAACACAATTGCGCCGATTGCATCAGTGGTACGAGAAAGCCGCAACGGCCGGGCATGATGTCTTCTGGGTGAAATATAGGAAAGAGCATTACTTCACAGATGACGCGATGTATGTTCCGTTTTCTGAATTTTTTCAGTTATTCAATCAAGACGCCCTCGACAAAGCCCTCGTCAGTTGCTATTGTTTGTAAGTGATTTATTTCTGCAATTTAATTAAGTCTCTAGCTCAGCTCGTTCATCTCGTTCATTGCCTGTAATTATCTCACTATATTCTTTTGTACACTGTTATGCAGAATGAAGATTGTCGAATGCAGAGAACGCCGCTGTCGGGGGAATACTTTGTAGATTAACCCGCGGCCCATATTTGATAAAGTGCGACTCATCTTACTCGCACAATAAAGGCATGCGTGAAAGCAAGCCCAACATCGTACCGCCACGAGGAGAAGGATCTAGAAGACATATCCTGGAAGACGTGAGGAGGAGTTAGTCTCCGAGTAGGTTCCAGTTGATGTATTCCTTGTGGAGGAAGTTTCCTTTGTAACCTAGCGACCTCTGTATATAAAGAGGACTCGCAGGACTTAGACAGGGTCAAGCTATCAAGCCCTAAAACCCTAGCTCTTACGGCGAGTTCCCAGATCGGATCGCCTCCATTGTAACACCACATATATCATATCAATACCAATCTAGGGTAGGCAGGAAGTAGGTCTTTACCTCACATTGAGGGGCCGAACCTGGGTAAATCTGTGTTCGTCCTTGTTCCTGCGATCCCAAGCTCGGAGACGATTGACTCGCGCAAATCCCACACCTACGAAGTCATCCATGACATCTGACGTGACAAACCCACGACAGTTGGCGCCCACCGTGGGGCCTGCGGTCAAGAGCGTCACGTTCCGCGCAGGATCGGAATCAGGGTTCAAGGACATCGCCATCGGCCAAGTGGAAGATATCAATGGTGTTCCCTTCATCGACGACTCAGAGTGGGGACCAGAGGCAGATCACGTTGAATTTGGGTATATTATTCCCGTCGGGTCTGTGAAAATCTTCGTTGGGTCCGTCAGTCGCAGATCTTCAGACGCGACTCAAGGGGACGAATCAGGAGAGGAACTGCGGCCAGTTAGGGTCCGTGTGCTAGAAGAACTGCAACAAGCCGGAGCAAAAACATCTGCCTCCGTCCCGTCAAAACCAATCTGGGAACCTCTGCCTAGCCGGGAGAAAAATCCCAAAATTGAAGAAATCGAAGCCGTCAGGGCGGAACTTTGTGAAGAAGCGCAAAGGCTCGCGGCAGAGCGCAAAAAACTCCAGGAAGAAGATCGGCGACTGAGGCGTTGGCAGCAAAAGCAGCAGGCAATTTGCACCAAGACTGACAAAGGGAGGCAAGAGATGAAGCAGAAGTTCCACAATAATCCGGAGAGCAATATGCACGACGCGATCGGGATATTATCAAAAATAGCACCAGTCGGAGATACGCGAGCTGATAAGGAAGCTCGCCATGCGATTGATCTGCTACAGACTGCCGCCCTACAGCAAGCAAACATGTATGGAGTCACGCCTAACGAGCCGCAACACGAGGTATCGTGGGGCGAGGAAGATGCAACGTGGAAGAATTAGACAACCAGCTAGCAGGTCTGCAAATATCACCAGATAAGAGAGTAAGGCTGACGGTAAGCCGCAAACGCTCGATGCGACTCAACCAACCCAGTTGAAACTGATTCAGATGAAGATACGGCACCTGTGAGCTCCTATTCGTTATTGAAAGGACCAGCATGTTTCGGGGAGGAAATACGGCTCACTCGTTTCCCACCGAACTTCGGCGAGTCGCAGCAAGTCACCACCTACCATAATGATCTAGACCCTGTCCTATGGATAGAGGATTATGAAATAAACATGACAGGAATCGGTGTAACTCAGGAAGTGCTCGCAAAGTATTTTCACTTGGTACTACAGGGAGAAGCCAGGGATTGGCTGCTAAGGTTGCCGCCAAAGTCAATAAACTCATGGGAAGAATTGAAGGATAAGTTCATCAAAAGGTTCCAAATAGAGGGCGTGAAGAACCTCAGACAGTGGATCCAGAAGGAGAACGAATCAACCAGCGAGTGGATAAAACAAGTCACAGGGATCCTTGACTCTGCCAAAGATACCACGGCGCAATCTGAAGTGCAAGTTATGAGAAAGAACTGTAGGTTTGAGCCGCCGGTGCATGCCTTAAGCCGCACTGGACATAAGATCAATACTTTCGGCCAACTCTCGGCGACTACTAACAAGCACGCAGAGACAGACAAGATGGCAAGCGGCTCATCGCCAATCTCAAAGGAAACCGAACACTGTAAGTATCAACTAAGGGAGCAGAAAAGAGACAAGGAGTCACTCCCCAATAGCGCCAAAGGGATTTTGATAGTCCTTGCGACTTACACCGCAGAAGAGATGGAGACCCGCGGGTCACACAAGGCGCAGTGTCACTACTACAGGCGATGGAAAGAAGGTGATTCATCAATCGCGACTCACAGCGGACCAATGCAGCATAGGGACAAGGAGAACTCCTGTCAAAAGCCTGAAACTTCAGTAAGAAGAAACATAGGGCAATTTCATACCGTGGATGTACAAACAGCGGGCAACAGAAGGCAAATGAATAGCAGATGGAGCCGCGACTCAGTCCCAACGTTGGAAAGACACCGCCGTTGGACAGAGCGATCGGTTGTTTGGAGTCGCGACGATCATCCCCCAGAAGTAAAAGATCCAGGACAGTTGGCTCTCGTTGTCACACCGCAAGTCGCGGGATACAGGTTGAACAAAGTCCTCATGGATGGAGGAGGAAGAGTAAACATCCTATACCAAGACACGCTCCGTCGAATGAACATACCCGAGCAGCGGCTACAGCCAACAAGGAAGGATATCCAAGGCATAATTCCAGGAATAATCACTCGACCTATAGGAAAAATTACCCTCGAAGTCAGCTTCGGGACCGAGCGAAACTTCCGCACAGAGTTCCTGAGCTTCGAGGTCGTAGCAGTCAAAAGCCCATACCATGCGATCTTCGGGAGAGAAGCTTATGTCAAATTCACTGCCCGCCCCTGCTACATATACCTGCAGTTAAAGATACCAGGACCAAACGGCGTGATCACGGTGCATGGAGACAGACAGAGAGCGCTAGAATGCGAGGAAGCAGGCTCAGTAATCGCAGAAGAAGCTTGCATCGCCAACTCCTCACACGGTCTCAGGCCATCAGTAAACCTCCGCAGCCCAAAGCGAGTCGCCTTGGGGACTCAGAATGGACGGACAGCAGGACGCGCCCACCAGATGGTGAATTCCAACCATACAGTCGCGAATCAGGAAGATAATACTCCAGGAATCGCTTTGATACAAAAACAAAACAAGAGATGGCGTATATGCATAGATCCAATATCAATCAACAACCCAAGTCAAGAGGCCCAACTATTGTGAGACCTTACCCCCGCGACTCATCCCCAAGGACGTGAATCAGCATAAGTCGCAACTCAGTGCGACTACTCTATCAAAAGATTTGACCCTCACTTTGGCATGAAAACATCGGAGCTATCATGCTCGACCCGAGTCGCTTTTAGCGACTCAAACATGAACCAACTAGGTGTTCAACCCACTCCGTCAGGAGTATTATTTCGCAAATGAGTGCGATGAGTATCAAGTATGCATGACCTGCGAGGAACAGAAAACTCGCATTAAAGGGTCTGCATCGTCTTTGTCTCACCCTGTAATAAATTGAGTGGTTATGAAATAAAGCCGGCCCCTTGACATTCAAGGGTTCGTCGTTTCGCCTCAACTATCATTGAGTCGCTGAGTCTTTTGAATTTCATACATCACCAACCCTGAGGGCTTTTTTACAAAGCAGCGAGCACAGCTCGCTACCTCAACCTTGCCAAACGAGTGGCAGTCCTTAAGCTAGAAGCGTCTTGCATTATGCGGCCAAAGTACTGGGGTGTGGCGTCAATCGAGCTTGATTGCCTATCATGGCCGCTCTCGACCCTGAACACACATGTTCCTAGGAAATACTGAGCCGCGCGAGCGTCTACTTAATGGAAGTATCATAAAAGAACCTGCTTATAGGTCACAAAAGTACTGCTTATAGTACACAATTTTTTACAGACTAACGGGCAAGTCACTATTGACGAGTCCACATTACTATTGGATGTTTATTTCTGCTTTCGAGTCGCAGGAACAGAAGCCTTCGCGGCTTGTCTTGAGGTTGGAGCAGCAGGTGTCCTTATAACCAAGGCACCACCAGATGAAGTAGAAGGACCACCAGGTCCTGAGGATGGATTGGAAGCTCGGGATGATTCAGCCCCAGTGGATTTCTCCTTCGTAGCTTTGCTACCATCAGGATTGAACTTCCCAGATAAGAGCCCAAGTCTAAATTCTTAACAAGTAATGTGGCGTATCCACGCATACCCTTCCAGATGTCGAAGTATTCACTCATTGGAAGCTCAGTACCATCCGCGCGCTTCGCCCGGTCATGAAGAGCAATCTTGCCTACCTCTATTTCTGGATAATATGCCCGGAGTAATGTTAACACATGAGCAGCTCCGGAGCGAGCAGAAGACCCCTTCCAATCAGAGACATAGTGAGGAGCCTTAAATAGCCTGTTCAGCCAAAACTCACATGAATCTGGAGCATCAGCCGCAGGGGCGATTTTTGTCATAACCTCTTTGGTTACTTTAAGAAGGCGCAGGCTAAAATCTTGAAGATATTCCAGTTGATCCTTCAAATTGGAGCGGTACACTGGAGCACCAGGCCCTGCATCAAAAAACAAGATATTATTCAGATCAGCAGCATGATGGTCACCCAGATGTAAATGATCAAGAGACAAAGGACTAGGGATGTACCGGCGAGTTGCAGAATGGCTGATTTAACAGCAGATCCAAAACCCTCAAAAGCCTTGAGCAGCGAGTTATATTTTTCATCTCGCGCGGCGAGCTCCCTCGCATGGTCTCCTTTCAGCCGATCAAGCAGCTCAGATTTGAGATTCAGCCCCTCTCGCAAGGATTTTATCACTTCATCCTTCTCCATAGTCGCTGCTTGGAATCTGCTTCGAGCTCTTTAAATTGCTCTTCACAGGAGTCAAGTTGATCTTTGAGTATTTATTTCTTGCGCTTGGTTCTTAATGATCTCGCTATGATGTCCCAAGGCAGATCGCGTCACTTCAGGCTTATCTAAGGAAATGCCCTTGACTTTCATTGCGTCAGAGGCAGCAAGCGAGGAAAGCTCAAGCTGCGAGTAAACGAGGAAAAATATAAGCAATCGAAAGGTACTTGGGGGCTCAAAACTTGGAGAAAAGAAAGAATCAACACCCTGCAACTGACACAAGGTCTTGATCCTTGGGGGCTACAGTATGCGTACCTGGCGACTTGAAGAAATTGCTTAACCAGGTCGCGCAAAAAGCAGCGTGCTTATCTCCAGCATCGATTATGGCATCCGCAATTGATTTGGAACTACTAGCGCTTGGAGATCAGCCGCTTCAGAAATAGGAGCTCCAACTTGAAGGGGCATCCCATCAACATTAGGAGTCGCAGACGGCGCTGCGACTGGAACCACGGCAGGAGCCGCATCGGCAATACCCTCTTCTAAAGAAGGCTTCAGATAAGTCGCGCCATCGCTAGTTCCCATGTTCTCGCCAGCAACATCATCTTCGCTCGTGGTTGGCTGAGAAAGATCAGTGGAGGAGGTAGACTTTGTATCTCCTCCAACCATGGCCCTGCAAGATATTGATGGTTATAGACCAAAATGGCAGCGCAACAGTTATAAAAGGAAAGCAAGTCTTACCCAGAAGCAATACGGACGCTCTTCATCAGGCAACCAGAAGAAGGAGAAGACAAATCTTGCAGGTCTGAGCCTACGGGATGGAAAAAACAGCAGTGAATAAACAACCCTTCAGGAGACACATGAATACAAAGAAAAGAATGTCACAAGGAAATACCCGAACTTGTCGAGGGGCAATTCTTCACCGCAGGCTCGGAGGAAAGTACAGTGCTGTCAGGCTTAGCAAGCTTTAAAGATTTGGCAGCTTTGATATCCACAAGCAACGCCAAGGCCTTGCGACGTTTTCAGGTTGCGAGGGATCTTCTGAGCTCTCAGATAGAAGACGCTTAGAGGACCTGCGAGGTACTTCAGGAAGCGCCAGGAAAGATGTGCCTGGAGCCGTGGACAAAAGAGCGTTGGCCATTTGTTGCTCCTCTTCAGATGCGCTACCACCAGGTTCAGAAACAGTACCGTGTGCAATCATTTCCTCGCCAGGATCAGCGACTTCTTCTGGTGACTTGACAGTGGTTTCTTGGCCTGAGCCGGTCTCCTCTTCGGATGGGAGAGTCCAAAAGTAGGGATCGATCTGAAAGAGAATCAACGTCAGAATAGTCAACTTTGAAGGAGGAGTCCTAGAGGGAAAAAGTTACAAGAGTAATTACCACAAAAGGCTTGTGTTCAGCCCAGAAAGGAGCAAGACCGACGTTATCATACGAGTCAATGTCCTCGTTCGTCACTCGGCGAATGAAGTTTATCCACTCCCCTTTGTCCCAATCTTCAGGGCAAGTGCGATCAACGTCATCGGCATGGCAGGTGAAGTCCACCATAAGTCGCAGACGGCGACTCACGGGCTGAATTCGCCATTTGGTCCAGCAAGATATAAGATCCAATCCGGTAAGGCCATGGAGCGTCAGCGCCCTCACCTTATCTAAAAGAATCTCGATGGAGGGCAACGAAGAAGGATCGGGCTTGGAAGAAAGCAGGTAGCCTCGAAAGGAAGAGGAGACCAAGGGGGGAGACGAATTTGCCCTCAGGAGAAGTATCTTTGCAGTAAAAGAAAGTTCTTTGCCAGTCCTTAACTTTTTTGGCAAGGGCTAGCTTTGGGAAAATACTGCCCTTACGGCGTTGGAAAGATATGGCGCCACATTGGAGGAAAGACGCATCTATTGCTTCTTTTTGACTATTGCAGCCAAAGAGAGCGAGCCAGAAGTCTATTGAAGGAGAGACGCCTAAATAATCTTCGCAAAGGACGTGGAAGTTACTCACTTGCAATATTGAATTGGGGCCGATGTCATGAAGGCGAAGACCCAGCCGCTGCATCAGGGAGCGAAAGAAGAGAGAACCAGGGGGTTTGAATCCGCGCTCGACGTGTTCCGCAAAAATCACCACTTCTCCTGGCTGCGGATCGGGAATTATCTCCTCGCCAGCGGCGCGCCATTCGCATTGATCCCTCGGAGGAAGAAGGCCGCGAGCGGCCAAAGATTCCAAAAATACCTCATCAATCCACGAGCCTTCCCAGTTGCAGCTACGGCGAGACATCTCTTTCAACCAAGGGGATTTCCGCCAAAGATTGCAAGCGCAAGAAGCGGAACCAAAGGCGGCGGAGAAGAGTAGCGGCGGCGTAATGAAGTAGAGCGCCAGGGAGGCCGATGGGCCAAAATAAAAAGCCCAGGCGTGGAACGCGTTCAGATTCGAAAACCAACATGGCGGCCAGATGAGTCGCGCCCTTGAGCCGCTAAGAAGGTTACAAGTCGCAAGTGGCGACGCAAAAATTGGAGTTCAGCTGGGACATTCATGAGAACGGTTCAGCAGTTCAATAAGAAAAGAAGCCTTCATCCGAAGTCCAAGCAGAACTTGGGGGCTAATGTCGGGGGAATACTTTGTAGATTAACCCGCGGCCCATATTTGATAAAGTGCGACTCATCTTACTCGCACAATAAAGGCCTGCGTGAAAGCAAGCCCAACATCGTACCGCCACAAGGAGAAGGATCTAGAAGACATATCCTGGAAGACGTGAGGAGGAGTTAGTCTCCGAGTAGGTTCCAGTTGATGTATTCCTTGTGGAGGAAGTTTCCTTTGTAACCTAGCGAACCTCTGTGTATATAAAGAGGACTCGCAGGACTTAGACGGGGTCAAGCTATCAAGCCCTAAAACCCTAGCTCTTACGGCGAGTTCCCAGATCGGATCGCCTCCATTGTAACACCACATATATCATATCAATACCAATCTAGGGTAGGCAGGAAGTAGGTCATTACCTCACATTGAGGGGCCGAACCTGGGTAAATCTGTGTTCGTCCTTGTTCCTGCGATCCCAAGCTCGGAGACGATTTACTCGCGCAAATCCCACACCTACGAAGTCATCCATGACATCTGACGTGACAAACCCACGACAGCCGCATCTATGACACTGGGTTCATTGACCCATATTATATTCATGAAGTGACCGTAAATAACCATCCCGCGGACACAGAGAAAAACTTGCTCCGGTTTTTAGTGAAACAAAATACCTGCGCAGAAATAATTTTTCCTTACGCCTTCAAGTGAGTGTTACTGTACCTTCTACACATTCTGTTTTGCTTACTCGATGTTTAGTGTAATCGATGAGTCATGGACATATAAACGTGCGCAGATTCCACTGGATTCTGCTAATCATTAGAGTTGACCAAGGAGTCGTTCAAGTCATGGACTCGTTAAGGAAAGATATGGACGAGTACCTCAGCTTGCAAGATATGCTCCAGAGGTAATTTCAATCATTATCGCTCTATATGGACCTCTTTCATTCATTTTCTGATATCAAGTAATTAATACCTTCTTTAATCATTTTCTTTTGCCGGGCAGGGTTTGGAAATGGTTCATCGTGAAGGTTGCAGGGGATTGGAAACCGGAGCTGTATTTTTATACCACCAAGGTAATTAGTACTATATATAGGTCCGCGCAACTCTTTAATTATAGTTTCAATACCATTATCATGCTTGATTATTATTTGATTAAATTCTATTTTTTGTAAAGTGGTGTCTCAGGCAGCCACAAGGGACTAATTTATGTGCATACTACGTTTTCGAGTACATGCGCTCTTTTGTCAGTGAGCGGAATAGAGAAGTCAGAACAGCTGAAGTATGTATAAACTATTCGTAATTTTTTTATTACCATATTGTGTTGAGTTCCATTCATAAATTATTTTATAATGATTTCATATATATATATATATATATATATATATATATATATATATATATATGAACAACTCACATATTCATATTGATCTAGATGGATCGAATGCGGGACCGGCTCATATCAACGAAGCGCCTAAAAGCAATTCAAGAGGTATTGGCGGGATTTTTTAACTCGGAGGTCATGAAGAAAACCGGAGAATTTTATCACCCTAGTAATTATTTTTTGCCTCCAATGTAATTGACGTGATCTCGACATGAGAATCGCATTAAAGCAACTTGTATGTGTGTATGTATATATGCATCAAACGTGATCTCGATGTTGTAAAACTTTATGTATACGACTTGTTTTTTGCGTAACATGATCTCCATACAAAAAGAATTAAATGGAAAACACAAAATCGAAACCCCTAAAAAATAAATAAATAGAAAACAAAAACCCTAAATCTTTAGTCCCGGTTGGTAACACCAACCGGGACTAAATCGTCCCCGCCATGCGCGCCCCTCCTTTGCCACGTGGATGCCCATTAGTCGCGGTTCGTGGACACCCGGGACGAAAGACCCCCCTTTAGTCCCGACCCTTTAGTCCCGGTTGGAAAACCGGGACGAAAGGCCCTCTGGAACCGGGACGGATGGGCCGTTTTCTACTAGTGAATGCCTATTCTCGCGGCATAATATTACACAAATGCTTTGCCCCCGCCGCGCCCCAAAGAGCGGCACTTTTCTTAATGACGTCAAGAACCGCAAAAGGCATAGAGGCCACCTTGCGGAATACCCTCGCATTTCTTTCATTCCAAATCTCCCAAGCGGCGAGAAGAATCAAGGAGGAGAGGTCGCGACGTCGCCGACCATTTGTTCTGGAGATGGAAACCCACCAATCTTTTACCGAAGCGTAGCCACTCCATTGTGAGGTGTCGAAATACATTAGACCAAGCCACTCTTGGAGGCCACGTCAAATACGGAGGGAGTACCTACACCTGAAGATGAGGTGCACAGCGGTCTCCGGTTCCCTCTTACAAAGTTGTCAAAGACCACAATTTTGGTACCCTCTTCTAGTAAGCCTATCCGACGTCGACGCCTTGTTTTGAAAGATTAACCACGCGAAAAATTTGCACTTGGGGGGTCACCCAATTCCCCCAAACCGCCGGCATCATGAAGGAAGTGGTCGCTTCTTCAAATTGCGCCAAGTACGCCGAGGAGGTCGTATATGCGCCATTGGCGGTGAGCTTCCAAGAAATAGCATCCGGCGTGCCAATGGTGAAGTGCACCCTTAGAGCTTGCTCCAAAGATTGTAGAATTTGGAAATATGGTTGACCGAGATGCCCCCTCCAAAATTGAGATTACGAATACAAAAATCTCCTTCCATTGCCTTAGCCACCGAGAAATCTTTTGTTAAGAAATGGCGAAAATGGAGGGGGCGATTTGAATTGGCAAGGGGAGTGCCAAAATTTGGCCAACTTCCCGTCACCAACGACAACAGATGTGAGGATGTTTTTTTCGACACTGAGTTCGGGAAGAAACTCGGGTCTCGGGCCATATATAGTTTAAGAATCACGTAAGGTTGTACTGTGATTTTGTGAAGTAATTAACACGAATCAAGAAGAAGGGAAATGAAAGATACCGTCGCCATCTAGGCGCCTGTGTGCGATCTCACGTAAGATTTGTGAACACTTCACATGATGAGCAGTTCACATTGACAAGCATCGCTCTCATAGAGTCACAAGCCCATTAATCTCCAAACAAACAAGCTAGCGCCATCGTCTACGTGCTCCAGCATCTCTGTTGATAGCACGATTTTGCGAATCCAGGCTAAGCGCGGCACGTACTCCTAATCCTAGTATAGGGTTATTTTTTTGACTGAAAAACCAGTCGGAGCTGCTTTTCATTATGAGTAGAAGAAAGGCTGATAGCCAAATGACTCGGTTTATGAGGGAAATCAGGCCGGAAAACCGTACAACTCCTAGCAGCGCTAGGTCAGCGGCGCATGCCAAAGCATGACACAACAGGAACAACAACACACTCAGCAACAACACAACAACAACACTACACTAACAGCAACATCACAAGGGCCTACACGAAACAACCAACACGGAGGAGGACTTTGACTTCCATCTTCATCTGACCAAGCAAGCAAGGCGCTATGAACTTGGCCGTCTGGCTGCCACCCGCCACCACCCCCAAAGAGAGGGAGGGGTGCTGAATGAGAACGAGATGATCCAGGATGGAACAACTCGCTAACCCGGCTTCCGATGAGAGTGTCAGAGTCTTCCGCAAACTTGGCGCCCGGTGAGACCAAACAACACACCTTAGCCCGGCCGACCACCTCCATCCAAATCCTCAAACCCTTCCAGGGTTCTCATACCGGCCATCAACCCATGTCAAGAGACAACAAGCAACCAACAAGGTTCAGGTGGCTCCAAGATGACGCCTCCAAGGAGGTAACGACGTCGATGACGCCGCCGTCATCCGATCTAAACGAAGATCTGTGGCTTTCGCCAGGAGTACACTTAGGGTCGACGGGTGAGAGCTTCACGACGACACCTCCAACGAGGAAGACGGCGCTCACGAGCGTCGACGTCGTCGGTACCAACATAGTCAGCACCAAGCTTTCGCTTGAAGCATCACAACCTGGCACCGCCACCAAACCTGTATATGTGCAGGGGTCTCTGTACCTGAGTGTCCTCGGCCGGAACGAAGACCACGGTGTCCACCTCTCCTCCGCCCAGCAGCCACCGGAGAGATCCTGCTGGAGCCCGCCATTTGTCGCCGAGGGAGGAGCTCCACGGCCAGCGCCGCCGCGCCTAGAGCTCCAGGTCGCCGGGCCGCAACTCCACCGCCACCACCCACCACCGCACCATCTCCACCAGACCCGCAGGGCGCCGCCGCGCCATCACCATCCTTCCACGCATCGCTGGACCCACAGCCGCGCGCAGAGCCACGGCCCGTGCGGCCCAGATCGGGCCCAGATTTGCCCGCTTGAGCGACGGCGGAATGAGGGATGGCCGCAGCCATGCCTGCTCCGCCGGCACGACCTCTCACCCTCCTCCATCTCGAGCCCCTCCATAGCTTCGCCGGCACCACCGTACAGCCGCACGGCCGCGCCGCACCTCACGCGCCCGAGGACGCCAGCGTCCACCGCGAATCTCCCGCGCCATCCTTTTTGGAGGCGGGGGGCCGCCGCCACCGCGGCTAGGCCGGCGACAGCGGCGGCGGGGATGGCTCCTGGCTGAGGGTGCTCGCGGCGGCGGCGCTTAGGGTTTCCCCCGAGTCGCCCGTGAGGGACGACGCGAGGGACGAGATGCGAGGGACGCTGGACAAAGTTTAGTATAGGGTTAGACTCTGGAACATGATGGAAATCATGGAGAGTCTTTCTAGGGGGCTTTCCCCTGACGTGTAGAAAGACCCCAATCACTCGCTGGTGATCACCGTCTGCCTCCGTGTTTTTGGTGGGCGGTTCGGCTTATTTTCTGCACGGAGAGGGCACGTGTATGGGCATAGCTGGCTCTGTACCTTCTCGGCAGGCAGGCAGGGTCTTGACCATGACGAACAACATGCATGCATGTAAGTTGGGTTCAGAGGCCCACCTAGCTTGAACAACATTTTCTTTTTTGTGATAACGACACTCTTAAGTACGCACATACACTCTCGCTCTATGAACGTACACACGCACAGCATAAACCTATGAGCACTCTGGAAGACAGAGGGGGCGGATGGGTCTTGAAATTGATGAAGTTACCACAGACGTCTCGCTAACGACGAGAACGTCGCCTCACACTAAACATAATACGCTTTTAGTGAGAAAAAAGTCAAAACAGGGGTTTGAACTCTAATTGGTTAGGACGTAACTACCCTCCTAACCATCCAACGACAGGTTGATTCTCTAAACAAGTACAATAGCTCACCGCAAGATTTACCGATGCAGATAGAAAGTCAAGGTGAATTTCTTTTAGTGCATATGTAGAGCTAGAAGGAATGTTCACGGAAGAGAAAACCTAGACAAGGTTGGTTTGACAATTTCTTATAATCCAGCTATTAATGTTAGTAGGGAGCGTAAAAGCCATGTATTAGCTTGGTTCTTTGGGCTTGCAGCTTTCTATTAGTTTTTATTTTTATTTTATGTACACTTCTTTGGCAAAAAATATAAAGTACATCGTAGGAAACCTATTGTACAGAGCTTCAACAAAACATAGATATTGTGGTGCGGGACTTGTGGATCGAAATATACCTAGTGATCCAAGCTAATTGTGGATTTTTTTTTGAAGTTTTCAGTGTCAAAACCATCGCCAGCCCGTCAGACGTCAGTTCTTACACCAACTCCCAGTCCAACGCTAATCACATTCATCATTATTGAGTATAATGTTTGGTCTTCTCTGTTAGTTCGGACTTATCAGTGAACTAGACAGTGTGCATGATATTCAATGGTTCTCTGGCTCTCAATCCCTCCTCACATTGGCTGACTAATCCAGAAATTTCATTTAATTGATTATCCCCAAAATAGACCTACATGGTGAATTATTATTTTGTGCGCGACAATCACAAGCATAGTTTATGTGTGGGTGACCTGGAGACTACAATACTTACCAAGTGGCTATAGCATGGATCTGCATTATTCGCTTTGTCATTAATTCGTATATTTTCACAGCACACGATCCGGCCTAATAGATTAACTAACAAGAAGAGTAAATCAGATGGAATAAACTAAGAAAATACACGAACCAAAGATATAGTTCACGTTATTGGGCCGTGCTTGATGCAGCCCATGTTGAATACACTTCAGGCGTCAGGCCCGCAACGGGCGTCCAATAGGAGAACATGTCTTCTTTCCTTTTCTCACGGGCGTCCAATTGAAGCGAGAGGCAGCCGGGCCCCCTGTGGGTTAAACGGCAAAACCCGAATATGGCCCATGCGATTGTTCCAGCGGCGGCGGCGACCACCAATCCGGCGGCGACACGGCAAAACCTAAATGCCGCCTGTTAGCGGCGCGTACCGTTCACGCCGCTAACGGGGGCCCTCTGGCGGGCCGGCCCAGTTTGGTGCATCGGGGGCCTTCCTTCTTTCTTTAGTTTTTTTTTTCTTTTTTTCTTTTTCTTTTTCCGTTTCTTTTTCTGTCTTTCTTTTCCTTTTTTTCTTTTCTGTTTTATTTCGTTTCTTTTTTGTTTTTGTTTTCGTTATTCTTTTTCTTTTTTTCTCTTTTTTCGTTTACTTTTTTTGTTCTCGTTTCTTTTCCTTTTTCTTTTCTTTTTCTCTTTTTTCTTTTTTGTTGTTTTTATAATTTTTTAATTTTTAAAAATGGTTCTAAATTTGAATTTTTTTAAACAGTTTCATTTCGAAAATGGTTCTAAATTTAAAAATGATTCCAAATTAAAATGGTTCCAAATTTGAAAATTTGTTTATTTTTTTAAAAAGGTTCCAACTTTAAAAATTGTTCATTTTCGAAAATGGTTCCATTTTGAAAATGGTTCGAAAATGGTTCCGAACCGAAAAAAGGTTTCGATTTTTGAAAATGGTTCCGAATGAAAAAATGGTTCTGATTTTTAAAAATGGTCCCGATTTTCCGAAAATGGTTCCTTTTTGAAAATGGTTCCGAACCAAAAAAATGGTTTCTTCTTTAAAATGGTTCCGAACCGAAAAAATGGTTCTGATTTTTGAAAATGGTCCGATTTTTCGAAAATGGTTCTGAACCGAAAAAATGGATCCTTTTTGAAAATGGTTCTGAACTGAAAAAATGGTTCCTTTTTTATAATGGTTTCGAACCGAAAAAATGGTTTCGATTTTTGAAAATGGTTCCGAATGAAAAAAATATTTCCGATTTTTCGAAAATGGTTCCTTTTTGAAAATGGTTCCGAACCGAAAAATGGTTCCGATTTTTCGAAAATGGTTCCTTTTTGAAAATGGTTCCGAACCGAAAAAATGGTTCCGAACCGAAAAAATGGTTTCCGATTTTTCGAAAATGGTTCCGAACCAAAATAATGGTTTCCGATTTTTTCGAAAATGGTTCCGAATTTGAAAATGGTTCCGAACCAAAAAAATGGTTCCAATTTTTTAAAATGTTTCCTTTTTGAAAATGGTTCAGAACCGAAAAAATGGTTCCTTTTTTAAATGGTTCCGATTTTTCGAAAATGGTTCCTTTTTGAAAATGGTTCCGAACCGAAAAAATGGTTCCGATTTTTGAAAATGCTTCCTTTTTGAAAATGGTTCCGAACCGAAAAAATGGTTCCGATTTTTCGAAAATGGTTCCGAACCAAAAAAAATGGTTCCGGACCAAAAAAAAATGGTTTCCGATTTTTCGAAAATGGTTCCTTTTTTGAAAATGGTTCCGAACCGAAAAAATGGTTCCGATTTTTGAAAATGGTTCCGAACCGAAAAAATGGTTCATTTTAAAAATGGTTCCGAACCGAAATTTGGAACCGAAAAATCATTTTAATTTTAAAATCGTTCACAAATAAATGCAATTTTCATCAGGAACGAAACAGTTAAGCAGTCTACCGACCGAAACTCCAAAAGCAGAGGAAACAGCCACGAAACAGAAAACCTTTCGCTTGAAAACAGCTGGGCCAAGCCCACAAACGAAAGCATGTAGGCGGCGCAGCGTCGAACGGCCGCTAACGAGCGATATACAGAAGCTCCCCGGCGACACGGCAGGCGCGGGCCACCGCGCGTACGGGCTGCGCTCCGCGAGCTCGGCATGGAGATTATCGGCACCTCTTGTCACGGGATCCGCAGCCCTGTGGGACTGCGATCGATCAAGCACGCCACGGTGCTGCATGCCAGTGATACTGTCCTTGGCCGCTGTCCGCTGATGGATACGTCATGTTTGATTGATCGCCGGCGTCGTTTCCCTCGTCCGGACTTTCTACTTGTCCCGTAGAGCGTCTCGCGGAGTGCCTGGACTGGGCCAGCACGTGGTGTCGGGCTCTGGACGCCGGCCGGAGTTGGAGTTGTATCGTCGGAGCACGTACGTCGCCATTCAGGTAGCACGAGCTACCTGACCAGGTGCTTCAGAACAGAAAGGTGTCGTGCAAATAGGCAGGCCAGGCCCGCCAACTGCAACGGGGCCGTGTTTGAATGTCTACGCGAGCTCCCGGGGCAGGCCAGCACGCTCATGAAAGCAGCATCGAGCCTGACCCGACAGGCACGCTCAGATCGGCCGTGCCTGTGGAGTCAGCCTCCCGGGGTGCGGCCTCGAGGAACGGCGCGTGGGAGCTATTGCAGGCGCCGGAGAGGTGGAGATGGCGAGGACGAAAATTGCGGCGGGAGAAATTCGGTCACCGCCGCTCAATTTCCCCTCACCTGCGCGCTATTTCGCCTCCCTATATTTAGTTCCTCTGTGCCGGGGAACCAAATCTAAAACACCATTTCCCCCCTTTCGAGCTCCATGACGATTGTCGTGGGTTTGTCACGTCAGATGTCATGGATGACTTCGTAGGTGTGGGATTTGCGCGAGTCAATCGTCTCCGAGCTTGGGATCGCAGGAACAAGGACGAACACAGATTTACCCAGGTTCGGCCCCTCAATGTGAGGTAAAGACCTACTTCCTGCCTACCCTAGATTGGTATTGATATGATATATGTGGTGTTACAATGGAGGCGATCCGATCTGGGAACTCGCCGTAAGAGCTAGGGTTTTAGGGCTTGATAGCTTGACCCTGTCTAAGTCCTGCGAGTCCTCTTTATATACACAGAGGCTCGCTAGGTTACAAGAGTTCTACACGAAGCCGATTGCAAGCTTGTCATTCAAGGCAAGTTTTACCACCGACCTTCTGGAGCCTTCCTTTGGCAGGCCGCGATCCTTGATCGGCCCATCTTTTACGTGGCCCAATAATAGCGTGATCATGAAGTCGCCGTTTTGGCCTTGAATAAGTCGCGGGTTAATTATTCCCCCGACATTAGCCCCCAAGTGTAGCCTGAACTTCATGGAATATCTTGATATGTTTTCTTGACTTTGAAAGGTTCCTTGGACGTTTAGGCTGCACTTTTTTCTTTCTGGCTTGCACTTCCTTGCTCTGCGACTCATGATCACGTTGGACTGGCTTTTACTCGCACTTTTGGGGCGGCCTTGAAAATGCATCTGACTTCGTGAGCTTCTTACTCTGTCAAGGTTTGCCTGATAGCTTCAACACTTGATGATGACCAATCTTCAAATTTTTGATAACAATATGCTGTAGCCCCCAAGGATTGAGCTGATGTGATTTGACAATCATCTCAATTCTTCTCAGAGGTTTTGAAGATCGTCACCTGTAGCTTGATGTCATAGATAAGAAACAATTGTTAAGATATAAGCAATTGCAATTGGTGTTGCCGTACTATAAGCAGTACATTGACCTCTAGTTAGGCCTTTCTGAATCCATTAAGTGGGCACTCGCGCGACTCAGTATTTCCTAGGAACATGTGTGTTCAGGGTCGAGAGCGGCCATGATAGGCAATCAAGCTCGATTGACGCCACACCCCAGTACTTTGGACGCATAATGCAAGTTGCAATCCGACTTAAGGTAAGTTTGATATTGCCAGTAGGTTGGCTGTTTCAGGGTACAAAGCCCCCAAGAAACAAATGATATATAGCTATAAACAGCTTTGTTTATGATGACACATAAGGTCGCGCCTTGGTGGCAACCGAGTGTTATACATAGGGTTGGGTCGCACGTAGGCGGCGATCCCAGTTTGAGACATACGGCCGCGCCTAGGTGGCGGCCGATTTCTGATACATAAGGTACGGCCGCGCCTAGGTGGCGGCCGATTTCTGATACAGGTGTTGCAGGTCGCGCCTAGGTGGCGACCAATTTTGAAGCAAGAGCCCTTAGTGGCTAGGATGATACTCAGCTATAGGCAGCTGGAAAAGATGAAACTTAGCTCTGATTAGCTTTTTTATGTGTAGTAAGGTCGCAGTTGCGCGACGTTCCAAGGGCGAGGCGCTTCTAGACGATCCTCGAAATCATGGCGATCACTGCTTTCTTCTCTCACATCCAGCAGATAGTACGATCCATTGTTTAGTTTTTTGCTGATGATGTAGGGTCCTTCCCATGGAGAAGATAGCTTGTGCATTCCCTTATGGTCTTGCTTGAGTCGCAGCACTAGGTCTCCTTCTTGAAAGGTGCGGGTTCTGATGCGTCTGGCATGATAGCGTCGCAAGTCTTGCTGATACACCGCTGACCTTGATGCTGCCAAATCTCTGACCTCTTCTAATGTGTCCACAGAATCCTGCCGAGCTGCTTCATTATCTGCTTCGACATAGGCCGCAACTCTTGGTGAATCATGTATGATATCGCTGGGCATAACCGCTTCTGCTCCATAGACCATAAAATATGGTGTAAATCCTGTGGATCTATTAGGGGTTGTTCTTAAACTCCATAGCACGGCTGGCAGTTCCTCCACCCAACATCCTGGAGATGCTTCAACCTTTTCAATAAGGCGCGGCTTAATCCATGGAGAATTTCCTGGTTAGCTCGCTCAGCTTGTCCATTGCTCTGCGGATGTGATACTGACGTGAGGTCCAGCCTTATCCCATTGTTCGCACAAAATATTTGTGTAGCTCCTTCAGAGGTGTTGCTTCCGTTGTCTGTAATGATACTATGGGGATATCCAAAGCGGAATATGACCTTCTTCAAGAACTTGACTGCTGTTTCAGCTTCACAATCTCCCACGGGTTCTGCTTCTATCCACTTTGTGAATTTGTCCACCACGACCAGGAGGTGAGTTTTTCCCGTTGGGACCGTCTGAAGGGTCCTACCATGTCAAAACCCCATACGGCGAAAGGCCATGTGATGGGTATTGTACGAAGTGCTTGAGCTGGCATATGATCTTGCCTGGCGTATCTTTGACATCCATCGCACACTCTGACAATCTGCTCAGCGTCTGCTAGCGCCGTTAACCAGAAGAAACCATGTCTGAACGCCTTTGCCACCAAAGATCTTGACGAAGCATGATGGCCACAATCGCCTGCGTGAATTTCGTGCAAGATTTTTCGTCCTTCTTCTGGTGATACGCATCTTTGGAATGTCCCCGCAACGCTGCGCTTGTATAGCTCATTGTTTATTATTGTGTAGGCCTTGGATCGCCGTGTTATCTTGCGCGCCTCTACTTCATCCTCTGGTAGCACTCCGCGACTTAAATATGCCATGTATGGCTCTGTCCATGCCGGCTGTTCATGCAGGGCTGCGACTAAAGTTGAATCATCCTCTGGCTCTGCGATGTCAATCTCTGCTGGAGGCTTAACTGATGGGTTATGCAACTCATCCAAGAAAACATTGGGCGGGACTGATTGCCTATTGGATCCTAGCCGAGACAAGGCATCTGCTGCTTCATTTTGTCTTCGATCAACATGTTCAACTTGGAAGCCAGTGAAGTGTCCAGCAACTCTGTCCACCTCTCTTCTGTATGCAGCCATGTTTGCATCCTTACTGTCCCATGTTCCAGAAACTTGTTGAGCTACCAAATCTGAGTCTCCAAAGCAACGGATGCGACTGACATTCATCTCCTTTGCTATACGGAGTCCGTGAAGCAATGCCTCATATTCTGCTACATTGTTTGTGCAATTGAAGTGTATTTGGAGCACGTATCTTAGCTTGTCTCCCTTGGGGGAAGTAGTACAACTCCAGCCCCCGAGCCTTGTAGCTGTCTTGACCCATCGAAGTGCATGGTCCAGTATTTTGTTTCTGCCATGGTGGGAGCGACTTGAATTTCTGTCCAATCATTGATGAAATCTGCGAGAGCTTGCGACTTAATTGATGTGCGCGGCTCGTAGCTTATATGGTGTGGACCCAGCTCGATCGCCCACTTGGCTACTCTTCCTGTTGCTTCTCGGTTGCGGATGATGTCTGCCAGTGGTGCCGAGCTGACCACAGTTATTGGGTGTTCCTGGAAGTAGTGCTTCAGCTTGCGACTCGCCATGAATACTCCAAACACTAGCTTCTGCCACTGAGGGTAACGCTGCTTTGAAGCCGTGAGCACTTCACTTACGTAGTATACTGGCCTTTGGACTGGGTACTCCTTGCCTGGCTCTTGTCTCTCTACAACCATCACGGCGCTTACGGCACGAGAGTTTGCAGCTATGTACAACAGCATGGGCTCTTTATCCTTTGGAGCTGCCAGAACTGGAGCATTTGTCAACTGAATCTTCAGGGCTGTTAAAGCTTCGTCGGCTTCTGAGTCCCAAACGAAGGTATCTGACTTTTTCAGCAATCTGTATAAAGGCAGGGCTTTTTCTCCCAGTCTTGATATAAAGCGACTTAACGCCGCGACGCAACCGGTAAGTCGCTGTACGTCCTTGATCTTTTCTGGTTTTTGGAGGTCCATTACAGCCTTTATCTTGTCAGGGTTGGCTTCGATGCCTCTTTCTGACACTATGAACCCCAATAGCTTCCCCGCTGGTACTCCAAAGACGCACTTCGTCGGGTTGAGCTTCATGTTATATCTTCTGAGATTTGTGAAGGTTTCTTCCAAGTCACTGATGAGATCCTGGCCTACTTGCGATTTAATGACGATATCGTCCACATAGGCGTGAACGTTGCGACCTATCTGCTCATGCAAGCAACTTTGAATGCACCTCTGGTAAGTCGCACCTGCGTTCTTCAATCCAAAGGGCATGCTTACATAGCAAAAGGCCCCAAAGGGTGTGATGAAGGATGTCTTTTCCTGGTCCTCCTTCTTCATCTTGATTTGATGGTAGCCTGAATAGGCGTCTAGAAAGCACAACAACTCGCATCCGGCTGTTGAATCAATCACTTGGTCAATCCTTGGCAAGGCAAATGGGTCCTTTGGACAGGCTTTGTTGAGACTGGTGTAGTCAATGCACATTCGCCATGTGCCGTTCTTTTTCATAACTAGGACTGGGTTTGCCACCCACTCCGGGTGATATACTTCTGTGATGAATCCTGCGGCCAATAGGCGAGCTATTTCTTCCCCTATCGCTTTTCTCCTGTCGTCGTGGAAACGCCGCAGCGGTTGCTTTACTGGCTTGGCCAGGGGTTCACGTTAAGGCTGTGTTCTGCCAATTCCCTTGGCACCCCTGGCATATCTGATGGTTTCCATGCGAAGATGTCCTTGTTTTCCTGAAGGAAAGCGATGAGTGCCCGCTCCTGTTCTTTCTCCATGTGGGCTCCGATGCTCGCCTGCTTGGATGAGTCGCCAGGAACAAGATCTATCTGCTTGGTGTCTTGGGCCGCTTTGAATTTCATTGGTGGTTCGGCAGATGGCGTGGTAACTACGCTCATATCATTGGGATCCACCTGCGACTTATAACTCTTTAGCTCTTCAGCGGCACAAGCTGATTCTGCGAAGGCTGCATCTCCCTCCTCGCACTCTATTGCTTTTTCTCTATCGCCGTGCACTGTGATGACCCCTCTTGGTCCTGGTATCTTCAGCTGTAGGTAAACGTAGCATGGCCTGGCCATAAACTTGGCGAAGGCTGTTCGTCCGAACAGGGCGTGATATGGGCTCTGGAATTTTACCACTTCGAAGCATATGAACTCGCTTCTGAAGTTTTCTTCCGTCCCAAAGGTTACTCCCAGGGTTATCTTTCCCACTGGCTGTGCTGACTTTCCTGGGACGATGCCGTGAAATACGGTCGTCGTGTGTTGCAGGCTGGAGTCCATGAGCCCCAAGCGCTTGAACGTATCGTAGTACATGATATTTATGCTGCTTCCCCCGTCCATAAGTACTTTGGTTAGCTTGTATCCTGCTACATAAGGTGCCACAACTAGCGCCAGCTTCCCTGGCTCTCGCACTTGCGGCGGATGATCGTCGCGACTCCAAGTGACTGCATGTTCTGACCATTTTAGCCAATTGGGGGTTGCTGGTATCACAGCATTTACCTGCTGGCTTCTGCGACTTAATTTCTCTTCCCTCTTGGAGGTGTTGATAACTATTGTATGGTACTGCCCCACCTGCCTGGGGTTACTCGCATTGTGCGGCCCGGCGCCTGAACCATGAGTCGCACCAGGGCTTCCTTCATGGTGGTTTCCCCTGTTGTGTTGGCTTTCTTCTTTCCACTTCTTGTAATAATTACATTGCGCCTTGGTATGGTCTGCTGGCCGCCCGTCGCCTCCCGTGTGAAGATCGCACGGCCGATTAAAAACTTCTTCCATGTTAATTGGACGAGAGCCGATTCCTCGGCCTCTTCCTCGTTGGCCCCTGAAACCTCCACGTGTGTTGGCGACAAGCCCAGAGTTTCCTTCTTCACTCTTGCGCTTGTTTTGATTCGCGTTGTTGTGGCTAGTTTGTTGCTGTTGAGGCTTGCTGGTATTTTTCTTTCCTTCAACAGCGGCCTTCTCCTCTTCTCCATCTGACGCATCTCGGGTCTTGTCTGAGCCAGCGTATTTGTTAGCCGCAGCCATTACCTCGCTGAGACTCTTGACCTTGCCCTTCATGCGACCTAACTTATGGATCAGTGGTTCGAACTTACAATTTTTCTCCATGACTAGGACAGCTGAGCTTGGAGGTATGTTGTCTGAGGAGTGTATAATTTCTGCCACCCTCCTCATCCAGTGGCGACTTGACTCGCCTTCCTTCTGAACGCAACGCTCTAGATCTTCTATATTGCAGAGTCGCTTGCAGGTTCCTTGGAAGTTTTTGACGAAAGCGTCTTTCAACTCTTCCCAGGTATTTATGGAGTTGGGGGTAGATTTTGTAGCCATATGTGAGCCGCGCCCTCCAACATCATGTTGAGGTACCTTGCGCATATCTCTTCTGAAGCATTTAAAATACTCATCCCCATCTCGTAGTTGTTTAGCCAGGTGGTAGGGTCCATGCTGGCGTTATAGTTTGCCACCTTGCGTGGTCCTTTGAAATCTTCAGGGAAAGGTTCCGATCTGATCTTCTCAGTGAAGCATGCCGGACCTTTGAGTCGCGAGGACAAAGCTGTGGATGTGCCCGTAGGGTTGTTAACTTCCACGAGCCGCGTCTGCATCGTTGGCATGATAGCCTGTGCTTCTGCGGCTTGTTCCTGCTGCCTCTGCGCGACCCTTGATATATCCTCCGGTGGCCTGCTTTGGACGCTTCTTTCTGCCGCGATCCCGCGGCCGGCCAGTACGGGGGGCTGCTGCCCCTCGGCTTCTGCCCTGTTGGCCTGTTGTAGGACAGCAGTGCTCAACATCTGTATCGCACGCCGTGCTTCAGTGTTGATTGGGTCGTCGCCTGTTGGTACCATCTGTGTCAAGATATTAGCCGCTGCATACATGTTATCGACCGGGCTTTGGTAGTGGCCTTGTGGGGTATGAAACCTCCTTGGTTGTTGCGATGGTAGTTGCTGGGCTTCGTGGACAATCGATGGTTCCAAAATCCTTGCGACTGGTTGGTCTCCAGCAGCTGGAGTGGGTGGAAGTTCTATTGTTGGTTGAGTCGCGCGCGCTTGCGCCTGCGAGTCAACTTGTCTTTGAGTCGCGGCGAGCGCGGCTATCCTTTGCCGTTCCTGTTGGATTCCTTGGTTCACCTGTTCGAGCCTGCAGCGCTCTGCTTCCATCCTCCGAACCTCGTACAGGAGCTCGGCCCTGGCGGCCTCAATTTCTGTTGCGCGGACAGCGGCGTTTGCGGCTGACACCGGGATAAGTAGTGGGTTGCCGGGAGGTGTCGATCTTTCGGCTTCTCCCGCAGTTCCTGACGTACTTGCACCTCTAGCCATGTAGACTCCAACTGGTGCCGCCTCTTGTTCTACCACTGGCGCGTAATCCACTAGTACAGAACGACACATCAGAAACGGGCCAAAAACCCCTTCGGCAACGGAGAAAGGGTCCGTGTCCCCGCCTCTGTCACTGATGTGAAGCCTCACAATGGCAACGGAGATTTTTATCGTTTGCAATAAGTTTAGCAACGGGCATAATATATAACCGTTGCCTTTAGTCTTTACATCAGATACGGAGATTAGTTTTTGACCGTTTGTAATGAGGGCTAAAGGAAACAAAAAAAAGCCGGTGACGCCTGCTGCACCGTCGACGGAGCCCTGTGGTTCCTGCTTGACGGCCACCGGTTCTTCACCTTTCTCTTCGCCCAGCTTCATTGCGTGGTCTTCTTCTACCTATTTAGTACTGCACAAAAGTCTTGCTCCTGGAGGCGCCGGCTTCAGTGGACCGTGTGGACGGAGCCCCGCTCCTACGTCTTCACGGCCGCCGCATAGTCTCCAGGTTTCCTCCTCGCCCTAAAGGAGATGAAAAAAAATCAAAATGTAAGCTCCTTCATCTCTATACACAAGACATATGCTTCTTCATCGGCATTACAGAAAATATAGAACTAATTACAACTAGAACATAGCCTAAACAATGCCTCATATATAGGTAGATTGGACACACAAATTCCAGGGATGGAGCAAGCGAGCCAAGTAGGATGCACAAGATCGATGTGTAATTGTGCATATCACAAGGATCACTAGCGCCACCCCCGGATCACACGGTGTCACCTAATTTTAATCATCTGCATAACAGAAACAAAGCTAAAATCAGAGCAAATGCCTACTAAAAACAGAGAAAATCCATAGATAAACAATTAGCTACTTACAACTAGAAAACAGCTAAAATCTATGTGTAAACAATGCCTACTGAAAACAGAGCAAATCTATGTATAAACAATTAGCTACTTACAACTAGAAAACAGCTAAAATCTATGTGTAAACAATGCCTACTAAAAACAAAGCAAATCTATGGATAAACAATTAGCTACTTACAACTAGAAAACAGCTAAAATCTATGTGTAAACAATGCCTACTAAAAACAGAGCAAATCTATGGATAAACAATTAGCTACTTACAACTAGAAAACAGCTAAAATCTATGTGTAAACAATGCCTACTAAAAACAGAGCATATCTATGGATAAACAATTAGCTACTTACAACTAGAAAACAGCTAAAATCTATGTGTAAACAATCCCTACTAAAAACAGAGCAAATCTATGGATAAACAATTTGCTACTTACAACTAGAAAACAGCTATCCTACTGAACTGGGGTCTTACATTAGGCGAGGCGGGCTCGCTTAGCGTCGCTGCCGGCGACGGAGCTAGCACCGGCCTCACCTGGCGGCGCCTTGCCCTCGCCGTGGACCAAAGAGAGGGCTATGGCGGCCCGGAGGTCAGACTGGTAGACCGCCTCCTCGGCGCGTTCGACCTGGGTCGACGCCTCGGAGAGGAGGACCGCCGCCTCCAGATCGGCCTCGCCCTGACGACGCTTGGCGTCCTCGCGCTCGAAATCGGCGCGGGAGAGTTGGCAAGCGATCTCCAGATCACGATCCTCCTCCTCTTCCTCTTCCTCTTCCTCCTCGTCGGAGGACGAGGACGAGGAGGAGGAGGAAGACGGATGGCGGCCGGGGTACATCGCCTGGCGGATCTCGCGGTAGCTGCAATGGTGGCCAAATGAGCGGGTGCGGCCGGAGCCTTCGCCGTGCGGACGAGCGCCAAGGCTGCGGGACCGGCCCGCGGGGGCCGGATCGGCGGCGGCATGTTCCGTAAGCTCGTCCCGCAACACCAGCTGACGCTGCTGCTGCCTGAAGGCCCGGAGGGTGGGGCGGCCACGGTCACGGCCGCGATGGCCGGATCTACCAGCGCCGACGGTGGAAGCCATGCGAGAGAGTGGAGAGAGAGAGGAGACTGTGCGGCGGCTACGGTTGGAAGTGAGACAGTGAGAGTGAGAGTGAGAGTGAAGGGCATAGTAGGTTCTTATAGGCCGGCTGTCGGGCTGCTTCTAATGGCAACGGAGATTACGAAACTGTCCGTGTGCGATGAGCACACATCGGTAACGGAGTTAAACCAAACCCCGTTGCCAACATATATTCCACTATTCACCCGTTGCCTTTGTTGTGGGCCTGCTTTACGGCCCAGTGCGGGCACGCGGGGGATGTCGCGATTTACCGTCGCCTAGCTCCTGCCGTTGCCATAGAGGGGTATCCGATGTGTCGTTCTGTACTAGTGATCCCAGTAACTTTCCTCAAGAGCTGGTATGATGGACCCAAATTCTTGCGAGTCCATGCTCTCCAGAGACTCTTCTCCGTCACTGGCGACTCCTTCTGCTGAGTCGCCTTCTTGGACTGAGCTAACAGATCCGTCGCCAATGAAGCCGACGAAGACGTTGATAGATCCAAACGGGATGATACGGCCGGTCTCCAAGTAATCAGCTTCTGGTCCCCAGCTTGAATCGTCAATGAGAGGCGTGCCATTGACCATGATGATGTGGCCAATGGCGAGATCTTCAGCACCTTTCATCGATCCTGCGCGGAACGTGACGCTCTTGACCGCAGGCCCCACGGTGGGCGCCAACTGTCGTGGGGTTGTCACGTCAGATGTCATGGATGACTTCATAGGTGTGGGATTTGCGCGAGTCAATCGTCTCCAAGCTTGGGATCGCAGGAACAAGGACGAACACAGATTTACCCAGGTTCGGCCCCTCAATGTGAGGTAAAGACCTACTTCCTGCCTACCCTAGATTGGTATTGATATGATATATGTGGTGTTACAATGGAGGCGATCCGATCTGGGAACTCGCCGTAAGAGCTAGGGTTTTAGGGCTTGATAGCTTGACCCTGTCTAAGTCCTGCGAGTCCTCTTTATATACACAGAGGCTCGCTAGGTTACAAGAGTTCTACACGAAGCCGATTGCAAGCTTGTCATCCAAGGCAAGTTTCACCACCGACCTTCTGGAGCCTTCCTTTGGCAAGCCGCGATCCTTGATCGGCCGATCTTTTACGTGGCCCAATAATAGCGTGATCATGAAGTCGCCGTTTTGGCCTTGAATAAGTCGCGGGTTAATTATTCCCCGACAACGATGGCGAAGGAGGGGTGTTCTTCTTCCAAGGCAGGAGAAATTCCGTCGTTGGAGCTCGTCCTCAGCAATTCTTCTCCTTGCAAGGTGGCGGCATAGGTCGATGGCTGCAAGGATGTTGGGCGCAAGGAGGTGATGGATCTCATCCGCAACAACTGTGTCGTCAACAAGGTGGTGGTAGATCTCGTCGGCGGCAACTCTCCTCCTACGACTGTAAGAACCTCTAATCCATGTTCTTGGATTAGATCTGCGGTAGATTGAATGGTACTCTATTTCTGGTAGCGTCATTGTTTGCTACTTTGTTTCTTTGTTAGATTTTTGCCTTAGTCTGGCGTACTATCATCTTCTTGTTCGACATAGTTGCTAGTTGTAAGATTACGTTTTGTTCGTCGTCATTGCAGGACATCTTTGGGCCCAGCTCACCGGATCCTGATCTCTATGCTCCGTCAGTTCGGCATGATCTACCTGACATGAACGCAGTCCCTCTTAGGTTTGCTCTTCCGGCCGATGAGTCTGCCAAGCCATTGCCTGACTCGTATGACAATGTAGTTCCTCTTCGTTTTACTCCACGACCTCAAATGGTGTGGTCAACTTCAATGTCCCTGTTCGTTCTAAATAGGGTTTGTGAGCTCGTTCAGAAGGGGATCCGTTTTGATAGAGGGTTCAAAGAGCACTACATTAACAGAGTGAGCACTGATGTTCTAAACTTCACTGGGATTACTGTGAGCACTACGCAGATTTACAACCATCTGCGGAAGTGGAGACAGAGGTGGATTAGGATCACTCGGCTGGCCAAAGTTGAGGGGGTGATTTGGTTTGAGCATTCCACGACCTTGAGGATGGACGACGATAAGTTAATTGCGCACACCATGGTGAGATAGATCAACTCAAACTCTGTGTTTCTTTATCGCTTGTTCAACAAGACTGACAGGAATATACCTTGCGGGTACCTTACCGTGAGGATACCTGGTGCACGTATCGACTACGCCCAATTGTCAAGAGCCTACATGAAGCCCATAAAGGAAGGCCCAAGAAGACGGAGTATCCTCCAAGTTAGGCGTAGCCATAGTCGGTTTAGACTTTCCTTACTTGTAAACCTGAGTCGGTTGCGAACTCCTGAGACCCAGCCTATTATATAAAGGCTGGGAGGACCGCCGATGAAGGACAGGCAATACTCGAACCACCAAAACCCTAGCGAGATCGACATCTCGCCGGGACTGCATTGTAGCTCGCATATACCTTCAAATCAATACCAGACAAGCAGGAAGTAGGGTGTTACTCTCCGGAGGCCTGAACCTGGGTAAATCCTTGCTTTTGCTTGTCAGCCGACGAAACTACCAGCTCTACCACGTTCTCTCCCCCGTAATATCAACCCTAGATCCTTAACCATGGGATTTGATGAGTTAACCCCTCGTCAATTGGCGCCATCAGTGGGAAAGGATAGTGCTGGACTCGCGGTTTCATCGGTTCCATCGGAAAACGGCGACTCGCCGATCGCATCTACGAATGGCAACTCGCCGACTGCATCGACAAACCACAACTCGCCGACTCAGTCGACATACGGCAACTCGCCGACTCGCTCGAAAATTGGCAGCCGCCAACTTCACCAACAAAAGGCACATTTGATCCACACTCGCAGAAGCCCGAGAGACGTTTGCTGGTCTCGAGTCAGGTTTGGATTTAACTGTTGGAGCATTCAATTTTTTCGTAAACAAGTTTGGTACGCAGGACTTGACAGATCCACAACAACTCGCGACTGCCGCACCCGAGGCTCCATCGACTGCGTCCGTCCCATCATCGATTCTCGAAGCCTGCTCATCTGCAACAACCATGTCGACTCGAGAGATCAACGAGTACTTGGCAAAAGAACTCCAAGGTGAGGACGCTGAATCAGCGTACCGCAAAAACGATCTCGAGCTCGATTTTCCACTCGACGATACCTTCGACTGCGGGATCTCCCTCGACGACTTTGAACTTCATAAAGACAGTAACGTCGACTCTGAGATCTGCACCAACAACAAACTTGACTCCGAGGTCCACAACGGTTTCGCTGACGCCGAGATGAGCATAGACGATGAACGCATCGACAATGAGATCCGTCCAGACAGACCACTCGACGGGCATACCGACTCCGACATGAGCCTTGATGAAGACGTCGAGTCCATGACAGGAATTGGCAGCACATACACGTACCCGCGGGTCATCCCCCACCAGGTTTACGTTGCCATCAACGGGGAATCATCTGAAGCCGCAGCCTCCCGCAGGCCTACAGAATTCCCATGCACGGTAACTATGCCGGATGGGGTCACAACTCTGACAATTACTGCTGAGATGGCAGCAAAAG
The DNA here is from genome assembly GCA_947311845.1 of Poa pratensis. NCBI lineage: Eukaryota > Viridiplantae > Streptophyta > Magnoliopsida > Poales > Poaceae > Poa > Poa pratensis. The sequence continues at coordinate 30,205,929 of CAMZMU010000053.1, read as the reverse complement.
CAGACAAAGTAATTAAAGAGTGCACAATGATGCCAGCAGACGCAACTCCGGAAGAGATGTTGACCTTCCAGTACTTCAACTGGCAGGAATCACTTCGCCTGCAAAACATCAAAGCAGCACTCGATGAGCGCAAAAGGCAAGCCAGCATCTCGAGCGCACGAAGAAGACAACTATCACTTAGCTCCACAGGGCGGGCGAGCCCAAGAGGCGGATCGAGGCTGGCGCGCCTCCCAGAAGATGAGAGAGCGGCAATTACTCGCAACCTAGGCTTGTCATTCATGACACACGACGACGAAGGAATCCCAGTACCCAAAACAGCTGCGGGTGCTCTTTTCTTTGTGGGTGCTTACCTCAAAGCAACACAGCCTCCGGCAGACGATCCCAATTCAACCCTGCATCGCCAACAGCTCAAATCACTAGCCCTAGCGGTGAGGGCCATACATCCGGATGCAAAAACTCTAGGAGGGAGTCGAGATCGCAACATAGTCAGCTCGCGACAAGCAGCACACGATCGTAGCGGTCGCAGTCGCCACTCGGAGGAAACAAGGAAAGGCACACGCCGACACAGGTCCAGCAGAAGCAGATCTCGAAGGTCTTCAAGTAGCGACTCATATTCCGACCGGGAGCCCGAGCCATGCGGAGCCTTGTGTTTCACTCGCCGCATCCGTGAGACAAGGATGCCCAAAGGGTTCAAGCTAACATCTGAGCAACCCAAGTACACAGGTCGACAGGAACCTTCAGGATGGCTAGAAGACTACACACTCGCCGTCTCATGCCAACGAGGCACGAACACTACGGCGATGCAATACATACGACTCATGCTCGAAGGTACAGCTCGCGACTGGCTCAAGGCGCTACCTCCATCGACATACGACTCGTGGGATCACTTCCGCAGAGACTTCATCAAAAACTTCGAACCTCTATGCGAGCGACCGAAAACATTCGAAGAACTGAGAGCCTGCACTCAGCGATCAGACGAAACATTGAGATCATACATACGGCGATGGACCACCATACGCAACTCAGTCGGCGCAATATCGGAAGATAGGGCCATGGACGCCTTCATCATGGGTCTCGCCAGGCGAGATTTCAAAGAAGCTCTTGGTCGAGAAAAGCCAACCTCCATGGCTAACCTCATAAAAATCGCGACTGAGTGGGCAGACGGAGAAGACTCGGTGCGAGCAACCCGCGCCTCCTCACCACGCGACAACCATGACAGCGGCAGCCGAAGCCGCAGGGACACATACAAAGACGATCAGAGGCGCAAGCGTTCCAAACGTCATTACGACGACGACAGGTCCGAGTTCATGGCGGTTGGGTTCACACAACCCCGTGACGACCAAGACAGAAGCGACCGGAGGACAGATGATCGCCGGGATAGTCGAGACCGCGAGCAACGAAGTAACAGCTACAAGAAGCAAGAGTGGCGAAAGCCGTGTTCTGATGCACAAAACGAGCGCTCATTCGATGACAAGATGGATGACTATTGCAGATTCCACCTGTACAAAGGGGAGGACGGAAAATTGCGCTCCAATCACTCGTTGAAGAACTGTAGAGAATTCGACAAATTGGCATCTGAATACATGAATCTCAGAAAGGCACCCGCCGCAACTGCACCTCAGCCAAACACAGTACCTGCCCTGATGGCACCTCCACCACCACCACAGCCTGCCGCAGGCGGACATGTTGCGGGCGCCATACACCCGTACCTCGGGTAGAGGAGGATCGGTACCCTCAGCCTCAGGGGCAGATGTACATGATACAGAAGGGTCGCCCCTCCAATAGGCAGCAAAAACTACGCACTCGACAGGTGAACATGGCTGCCATGGCACCTCCTGCCGTTCCTGAATTTTTGAAGGGATCCGAAACTGCCATAAACTTCAGCCGGGCGGACCACCCCCCAGCTGTAGTTCGACCAGGGCACACAGCTCTGGTACTCGACGCACAAATTGGAGGATACGCCATGACCAAAGTCTTCATGGATGGAGGCAGCGGCATCAACATCATCTTTGCAGACACACTCCGCAGAATGAACAGGTCAGTCGAAAATCTACCGAAGTCCACAAATACCTTCCACGGTATCGTCCCAGGCAAAGCAGTCAGCCCAGAAGGCACAATACAACTCGACGTCACGTTTGGGGACCCAAGTCACTTCAGGACGGAATCGATTGAGTTCGAGGTCGTCGACTGGAAGTCACAATACCACGCCATACTTGGACGCCCAACGTTCGCTCGATTCATGGCAGTCCCACATTATGCATACCTCAAGCTAAAGATGCCAGGGCCAAAAGGAGTCATCACTGTCACTGGAAACTTTCAAAGGTCCGATTCTTGCGACCGCGAGTTCAGCAAAATCTCTGAGACGTTCGGTATGGAAGAGCACTCGCCGATCTGTCGATTTCCAACGACCGCACACTCATGCCGGAACACAAAAAATTGGCAGTCGACAGAGCGTTCAACGCAACAAATGACACAAGGTCACATCAGGTGCACCCGACCGATCCGTCCAAGACAGTCAATGTATCATCGAGTCTGCCTATCGCATAGGAAAGCGCGCTCGTCGAATTCCTCCGTGAGAACTGGGAGATATTTGCGTGGTGTCCAGCCGACATGCCAGGTATCCCCAGGGAATTCGCCGAGCACTCTCTCCAACTGTTTCCAGATGCCAAGCCAGTAAAACAAACAATGCGCCGCGTTTCCGGCCCAAAAAGAGCCGCCGTCGAGTCTGAAGTTGATAGACTACTCGCGGTAGGGTTCATCCGAGAAATCAAGAAATCACAATGGGTGGCTAACCCCATACTTGTAGAAAAGAAGCATACAGATATCCTTCGGATGTGCGTGGACTTCACAGCCCTCAACAAATGTTGTCCAAAGGATCACTTCCCGCTACCTCGAATCGACCAGATCGTCGACTCCACCGCCGGATGCGCACGCCTATCCTTCCTGGACGCTTACTCAGGTTACCACCAGATAAGGATGAAGGAAGAAGATGAAGAGAAAACGGCGTTCATAACCCCACTCGGGGTCTACTGCTACACAACCATGCCCTTTGGGCTCAAAAACGCGGGTGCGACATACCAGCGCATGATGCAAGATTGCCTCAAAAAGCAGATCGGACGAAACGTCCAAGTATATGTGGATGACATTGTTTTCACAACAAGGGAAGAAAACACACTACTCGACGACCTGCGAGAGACGTTCGCCACCTCAAACACTTCCACATCAAGCTCAATCCTAAGAAGTGCACGTTCGGCGTAACAGCCGGGCAGCTCTTGGGTTATCTAGTCTCAGCTCGTGGAATCGAGGCGGACCCAGAGAAAATACAGGCCATCTTGACAATGCAAAGGCCTTCAAAGCTTCATGACGTACAAAAATTAGCAGGTCGAGTGGCGGCGCTCAGCCGCTTCATCAGCAAACTAGGCGAAAAAGCACTCCCGTTCTATCAACTGATGAAGAAAGCAGACAAGTTCAAGTGGACGCCGGAAGCCGAAGCAGCTTTCACGGAACTCAAGCGAGTCCTCACAAGCCCTCCAGTCCTCGTCGCACCTAAGGAACGGGAACCGCTATACCTATACGTCTCGGCTACCAACAGGATGGTGAGTACCGTACTGGTGGTCGAACGCATGGAAGAGGGACACGCCCAAAGCATACAACGCCCAGTCTACTACTTGAGTGAGGTCCTCTCCATATCAAAACAGCGGTACCGCTGTTGGGGGGCTACCCCCAGGTAGGGTCAAGGCTGGTATAAGTTAGGCTCGAGGTGTGCCGAGGTCTGGTATGGGCCGGACTGTTTGGGCGTTGAAGTGTCCGAACTGTGTCATGGCCTTGAGAGTATCATGACCGAACTGTCTTGGAATCATGATGTCCGAGGTCATCTCAAGGGCAAAGGCCGGAGTTCATCGTCGAGGTCTATAAGCCGACCTCTATGAAGCAGGATCACCGAGCTATTTGGCGTATCAAGGAAGACACCAGAGGAAAGGAGATCCGAGGTGTTATCCGCTCAAGGCTCGAGGCATGACAGAGGGGGTCACGGGTGCTACAGAGCCCATGGCCCGAGGCTTGACAGAGCTCAGCGGGGTCACGCCACGGGTTTCCTGGGAGCCCAAGGCCCTATGCGCTGACCGACCTATTTCGGGTAAGGGACAGAGAGTAGACCCTGGACGGCTACTGTTCAGTCAACCAAAGAGGAAAGATAGGCCAGCTGGGACCTGACAGTCCAGCCGTGGAACTGACACGGGGCAGAGGCTTGTCCTCTTCCTCTTGTCATTGCCATTACCACTTGGAGCCAGGGGCAAAGAAGTAACTCGGCATGTCTTTATATACAGCACCACCACCTTTCTTACAGAAGGATCGAAACCCTAGCTCTCATTTCTCCCCTGCAGCTTCATCTTCCACCTTGTAACTTCACCATTGTTGTTTCATACAGCTCGAGGAGCACCTTGTACTTGTCACCGAGAGAGATACAACAACAAGGATAGTGCTGCAGTAGGGGTGTTACCTCCACAAGAGGGCCCCGAAGCAGGGTACATCGTGGTGTGTTTTGTGTCCTTGGTTTCTTGGTTCCTTTGTTCATGTTCTTACGGTTTCTTGAGTGTTCTTCTTTGTGCGCTTCTTGAGTGCATAAACCCTCCCCGGATTCCCCAACGCTCGTTCGCCCCATCTTAGCCATACCCATGGCATCAGCCGTGACCCCACCACGACAGTTGGCGCCCACCGTGGGGCAGATTGAGGCGTTGGAGGGAGTTTACATCCGGACGGGCTCAGGCGAGCGTGTTCTTTCCGGGCTTGTTGCCAAGATCGGCGAGTTCAACTTTGTCAGTGACAATGCAGGGTGCTTCGCTGGCAAACCCTTCCCCGAGCATGGCTTCCTCATGATGCTTGGCAGCTTCGTCACCTACGTTGCTGTCGATGTTGTTCGCGAGTACCCGGAGCAGGTGCTCGTGGACGACGAAACTCCTCTCCTCGCGGCTCGAGCTCGACATGGCGGTCGCCCCGAGAGCTGCGTGGAGGTGATGATGACCGGTTGCAGTGGATGCCGCTGGCAAAGGAGATGCCAGCAAATCCAAGCCGGCCGAGGTTGCTGCTAAGGCGAGGTCTGCAAAACCCAGGCTAGAGAAAGAGCTGCCTTGTGTCTCTGAGGTGCAGGGCCGAGGTGCAATCCTAGCAGAGATAGCGGACACACTAGCGACCCCAGTAGATCCAGGAGCCGATGTAGTCTTGACTGCAGCCGAGCTAGAGGAGAAGCGTGTCCAGTTGCAAAAGAGGCTGTAGCAATGATAGCAGCCCGAGATGAGTTCAATAGGATTTGCGTGAGTACAATGCAGCAAATGGTTTCACCCCGGTAGCAGCTGATCCGAGCAGGAGAGCCGGGTTGCAGCAGAGAGGCAAGGGGCTCAATGAAGAGATGGACAGGAGGTCCGGCCAGCCACTTCGGCTAGGAGCGGAAGTCGCCTGTCAACTGGAAGGCCGGTGTATAGTTCCCCGGCTAAGAACCTTAGAGCTGCCGAGGCAGTAAGGGCCGAGCTATCCGGGTTGACTGGAGATGCGTGGCGTGCGCAGCAGAAGAGGCTCAATGAGTTGGTGCATGTAGCTAACCAACAGAATGAAGCTCTCCGCAGAGCCGGAGTCGCAGATTCGCATGCTGTTCACTCAGTTAGGCCAGTTAGCCAGGGCTCCAAGGGGCAAGCATCATCTCCACACGTCGGAGGAGCCGATCGTGCCCGGAGTGTCACTTCTGGACGGAACAAGCAGATACAGGTGTATGACCCAGTGGTGGCAGGAAAGCAAAAGGTGGGCCAAGGCAGTGCTAGCCGAGCTAAGGGTAACCCCGGCCAAGGTAATGCGAGCCGAGCTAAGGGCAACTCCGGATGGAGGAATCAGAATGGCGGGCATGCGACGTCGGCTGGCCGAGGTAAACCACCTCCGCCCGAGGTATCAGCAACAACCCGGCCGCAGGAGCAGTATCAGCAAGAGCCGGAGTATGTGCAGCAACCTCGGAATGTCGATCAAGGCGATGATCGATATGATGATGGAGATTCAGCCATGGCGCGAGCTGGATATCACAGAGTGGACGGGGCGTTGGGACCTCGGATAGGAGCTCGGATGTTAGCTCCAGATGATGTTCGTAACAAGCTGGATAGAATCTACTTGTCAGAGCAGCTGGAGGAGGAAGGCCCTCCTGGACCTGCATGTTTTGGACCCCGGATCATGAGGGAGCCACCACCACCAGTAACTCAGTTTCAGCTAGGTCGGAATACCAAGCCATACAATGGGAGCACCAAGCCACAAGATTGGTTGACAGATTATGTATCCTCTGTGCACATTGCGGGGGGCAATCGCCGATGGGCGGTCCGGTATCTCCCGCACATGTTGGAAGGCCCAGCTCGAATCTGGCTGAATAATCTGCCGGAGAATAGCATCAACTCATGGATAGATTTGGAGTTGGCTTTCAACAGCAACTTTGCTAGCACTTACAAAAGGCCAAACCGACCTCAGCTACTGGCTGCGTGCAAGCAAGAGATCATGAAACTGACCGTGAGTTCTTAACTCGGTGGAGCAATGTTCGGAATTCCTGTGAAGGAGTTATAGAGGCACAAGCTATAGCCTGGTTTGCTGATGGTTGCCGACATGGCAGTATGCTGTGGCAGAGGCTCCAAAGAGATATGCCGAAGTCTCTTGCAGAGACAATCCGGATTGCAGATTCTTATGCTCTTGGTGACCCAATGCAGCCAGCAGTAGAAGCGGTGGCACGAAACAGAAGGCAGCCAATAAACAACAGGCTTGGGCCGAGGTTTAACGACCGCCAAGAGTTCGGACACAAAAGGAGGGAGCCGGACTATCCATACACCTCGAACCAAGTAGCCGCGGTGAACCCGGATCAGCCCGGAGCTGGAGGTGCCCAGAGGCCGAAAACCAATGGTCCGGCTGGAGTCCGAACCAAGCTGCAAGGCCGTGGCAGAACCCGGAGCCACCCTTGAGTTATGAAGCAATGCTAGATGGTCCATGCAGTTACCACACCACTGACCCGCGCAAGCCTGCCAACCATTCAACTCGGCAGTGCAGCTGGAACCACAGAATCAGAAGAAGCGGCGAAGGCCGGAGGAAACAGAGGAGCACCACCTCGGCAATTCCCACAGAAGCCGAACCCGAACTTGTCCGGAGCAAATGCTACCCGATGAACGCAGCACCTCCTACGAGGCCTGCACCAGCAGACCAGTGAATGTGGTGAATGTCCGAGGTAATGCCAACAACAACAACAATGATGCCAGGCCGAGCTATCAGAATGAATACCCCGGCAATGATTATAGAGAGGCTCATGCGAGCTATGTGGTCTTTGTGACCGAGCCAACTGACAAGAAGAGTCAGCAAAGGCGTGCCATGGAGGTAAATGCAGTAATGCCAGCGGTGACAAAGTTCATGAACTGGTCTGAGCAGGAGATCACTTGGAGCCGGAGAGATCCTCGGATCATGCCGAGCCCTGGAAAGTATGCCCTAGTGGTGGATCCGACGTTGTGTGGGCCTACGACCAATGTGAGGTTCACCCGAGTTCTGGTGGACAATGGCAGTGCTATTAACATAATGTACAAAGACACAATGGTGAAGTTGGGCGTATCGCCGAACCAGTTGATGCCGAGCAGTTGTACTTTTCATGGGATTGTGCCTGGTGTTTCTTGCGCACCCATGGGCAAGATCTGGATTGACGTGGCGTTCGGTACCAAGGAGAACTGCCGGGTTGAGAGTATCGAGTTCGAGGTGGTGGACTTGGAAAGTGCATACCATGCCTTGCTCGGAAGGCCGGCTTTGGCCAAGTTCATGATCTCCACCCATGTTGCATACCTGAAGATGAAAATGCCGGGGCCTAATGGGATCATAACTATATCTGGTGATTACAAGCGAGCTATTCAGTGTGCCACCGCAGGGTCTAACCTGGCCGAGTCTTTGGTGATCGCTGCAGAGAAGAAGAAGCTGCATGAAGTGGTGGCAATGGCGCAGTCAACACAGCTCGGCGTGGCCGGACTGATGAACCCGGACTCCACTGTAGCATTTGAGGTGCCAAAGGAGACCAAGAAGATCCCCATTGACCCGGAGTACCCAGAGCGCATGGCCATCATTGGTTCCGGGCTGGGCGAGAAATAGGAAAGCGCGCTCTGTCACTTCCTCCGTGAGAATCGGGATATCTTTGCATGGTCAGCTAAGGACCTGCCTGGAGTTCCGAGGGAGTTGGCAGAGCACTCTTTATTTGTCAGGCCGGAGGTGAAACCGGTGAGGCAACCAACCCGACGTCTCTCTGACGATCGAAGGCAGGTGGTGCTGGACGAGCTGGCTAAGTTGCTTGCAGCCGGGTTCATTATGGAGGTGTTGCATCCGGACTGGATATCCAATCCAGTCTTGGTAGAAAAGAAGAAAGACGAGCCAGCCGTGGTCAAGGTGTGGCGCATGTGCATTGACTTCACTAACCTCAACAAGGCGTGCCCGAAGGATCCGTTTCCATTACCTCGGATTGATCAAGTGATCGATTCTACTGCTGGTTGTGAACTGTTGTCTTTTATTGATGCGTATTCTGGTTTTCACCAGATACCACTGAACCCAAAAGATCAAATAAAGACTGCCTTTATTACCCCGTATGGGGCGTATTGCTATCGTGTCATGTGTTTTGGTCTGAGAAATGCCGGGGCAACTTATCAGAGGTGTATGCAGAAATGCTTGCACTCTCAAATGGGCAAAAATGTGCAGTGTATGTCGATGATTGTCATCAAAACTAAGGAAAAACGTACGCTCCTCGAGGATCTCGAGGAGACATTTGTGAATTAAGAAAATATCGGTTGAAACTTAACCCGGACAATGCACCTTTGGTGTCCCGGCTGGAAAATTGCTCGGATTCCTGGTGTCGAGCCGGGTATTGAGGTGAACCCGGCCAAGATCCGGGCTATTGAGAACATGAAACCGAAGTGTTTGAAAGATGTGCAGAAATTCACTGGTGCTTAGCCTCGCTGAGCCGATTTGTAAGCCGGCTGGGGAAAAAGCCTTACCTTTGTACCAGCTCATGAAGAAAAGTACCGGGTTTACATGGACCCCGCAGGCCGACGTGGCGTTTAATGAGCTGAAAAAGATGTTGTCCACAGCTCCGGTGTTGGCATCACCATTGCCAAACGAGCCAATGTTACTTTACATTGCTGCCACAAACCGGGTTGTAAGTGTGGCAGTGGTGGTAGAGCGAGATGAAGGTGGCAGATCGGTGCAGAGACCGGTGTATTACTTGAGTGAGGTGATCTCTACCTCGAAGCAAAATTACCCTCATTACCAGAAGATGACGTATGGTGTCTACCTGGCGGTCAAGAAGTTGAAACATTATTTCCAGGAGCATCCCGTTACGGTGGTGTGCGATGCCCCAATCGCGGAGATCATTGGCTGCAAAGATGCAACTGGCCGAGTTGCCAAATGGGCGATCGAGGTGTCTCCATATACACCACATTATGAAAGAAGAGATGCAATCAAATCCCAAGCACTGCCAGACTTCTTTTGTGATTGGGCCGAGATGCAGTATGAGCCACCCAAGCCGGACTATAATTATTGGAGGATGCACTTTGATGGATCCAAGACCAAAATTGGGTTGGGAGCCGGGATAGTCCTTACTTCACCAAAGCAAGATCAACTAAAGTACGTGCTGCAAATTCATTTCTCAGCATCAAACAATGTGGCGGAGTATGAGGCCTTGATCCATGGTCTCAAGGTGGCGAAGGAGATCGGCATCCGACGTATTGAATGCCTCGGTGACTCCGACCTGGTGGTGCAGCAATCTTCTGGAGTTTGGGATGCACTGGATGCCAACATGGTGTTGTATCGATTTCATGTGCAAAAGATATCCGGGTCTTTGAAGGGTGTGAATACAAGCATATACCTCGGGCAGAAAATAGTGCGGCTGATATGTTATCAAAGCTCGGCTCATCTAGAGAAGCAGTGCCCCCTGGAGTGGCCCTGGATCACTTAAGAACTCCGTCAATCAAACCTTCCCCTGAATCCGAGTCTATTTTCATCCCGGCTGACCAAGAGTCCGGACCTGTTCCTATGGAGGTAGATGTCGGATGTGTTTGGCCGGACTCGGGGACTGCGTGGCAGAACTCGGAGTCTGCGCACCGAGCCTCGGGGACTGTTCGCATGATGGTGGAAGAGATAATGAGGGAAATTATGGCGGCCGAACCAATGGAGGTGGACGAGGCACTTTTTCCTTTGCACCCAGTACCGGAGTGGGCGGAGCAGATCATGAAGTTCATAACTGATGGAAGCTTGCCAAGTGACAACACGGAGGCTAGGAGAATCCAAAGAAGAGCAAAGGCATATACCATTATCAACAAAGAGCTTTATAAAAGAAGCGTAACCGAGGTGTTGCAACGATGTGTTGAGCCAGCTGAAGGCAAGGAGATGCTTTTGGAGATCCACCAAGGAGAATGTGGTCATCACTGCAGCACAAGAGCTCTGGTGGCCAAGGTGTTTCGTCATGGGTTCTATTGGCCCAGTGCTCTTGCTGATGCTGAGGATATAGTTCGGAGATGTGAAGGGTGTCAAAGGTTTGCTAAGCAGACATATGCCAGCCTCGGCGCTCAAAACAATCCTATCACTTGGCCGTTTGCGGTATGGTGTTTGGATATGGTGGGAGAGTTCAAACCAGCCCGAGGTAACATGACACATATACTGGTGATGGTGGACAAATTCACCAAGTGGATCGAGGTGAAACCAATCCGGAAATTGGATGGGCATTCAGCAGTGACTTTTTTGAAGGAGATCATTCTGAGATATGGATACCCTCATAGCATCATCTCGGACAACGGCACAAACTTTGCTGTTGGAGAGTTTGCTCGGTTTTGCATGGACAAGGGAATCCGGCTGGACATAGCCTCGGTGGCACATCCGGAGTCTAATGGACAAGTGGAAAGATCAAATGCCCTGGTGTTGGCCGGCATCAAAGCTCGGCTCATTGAACCATTGTTGAAAACTCCGGGGTGTTGGATAGATGAGATACCAGCAGTACTATGGGGTCTAAGGACCACGCCAAATCGATCAACTGGCTATACGCCATTCTTTATGGTCTATGGGGCAGAAGCTGTGCTACCCACTGATATTGAATATGATGCGCCCAGAGTGGCAATGTACACTGAAGCCGAGGCAAAAGAGGCTCGGGAGGATGCAGTAGATCTGCTTGAAGAAGCTAGAGAACTGGCTTTATCTCGGTCAGCAATATATCAGCAAAGTCTCAGGCGTTATCATAGCCGAAATGTCAACCCTCGTGTATTCCAAGAGGGAGATTTAGTATTGAGGCTGGTGCAACGCAGTAAAGGTCGGCACAAGTTGTCACCTCCATGGGAGGGACCATTCATTGTGAGCCGAGCTTTGCAGAACGATTCGTACTATCTTATAGATGCGCAGGAACCTCGGAAAGACGGGCTGGACAACCCCGGATCAGAAAGCAAGCGGCCATGGAATGTAGCTCTACTCCGACCTTTCTACTCTTGAAGGGCGCAATGTATGTACCTTGGTTCATCTTTAATGAAATGTTGGTGCTCCAAGGTTGAGCTCGGGATTGCCTTGCTCATATGCTTGTGTTTTATTTCTGTTTGTCAATTTCGTTCACGTGCCGAACTATTTTGAACCTCGTCTCAAACTTCAAGTAATGTATGCTGTGAAACTAATCTTGTGACTCGACTGACGAACGCCAAAATGGTAGTCAAGAGCAAAGATGAAAAAACGTGGGAAACATGAAAATGGACTCGGGACTCGGTCCAAAAATATAGTTCGGCATGTGTCGTTTACTAACCCCTGTCTTTACCTTTCGTTTATGTCGAAGAATTTTGAAACACACCTCGGCATTTGCTAAGTACTGTATGCTATAAACAACAATCTTGTGACTCGACTGTCGAACGCCAAAATGGTAGACAAGAGCAAAGATTGCAAAGTATAGTAAACACGAAAGTGAACTCGGGGACTCGTTCCAAAAGAGTTCGGCATAAACTTTTAGAAAAGCATGGTTCAAATAGCAACATAGCAGTACGAGGTAGCAAGGATCACTACTTAAAGTCTATTACATCTGAACCCGGCATACCGGGCATTTAATGTTTTTGTTGATAAGTTTAGGCATTAGAACCAGGAATCTAGATCGCCGGGTCTCAGGAGCCGGAGTCTCGGGAGCCGAGCTCTCAGAAGGAGGAACCTCGGAGGTAGAAGCAACCTCGGTTGTTGGAGTGGATGCCGGGGTATCCGTCACGTCGGGGAGATCACCTCGGTGGCCACGGTTTTGCCGGACTTGCCCTTGGAGTTCGGAGGTTCGTCGAAAGTAAAGTCATCATCAGAGCCTTCAGCCACCTCGGTTGTTTTGCCGACCTTGCCCGTGGAGCTCTCAGGCTCGTCAAAGTCAATTTCCTCGCCGTCAGAACCTTCTTCACCGGACTCTGCTTCCTCATCCGAACTATCTTCGTCCTCAGAGTAGAGGCGCCCGTCATCAAAGGTCCGGGTGTTAGCGTAACTAGCAAAGAGGTCGGCTGCTGCTTGGCGTTTCGCAATGCCATCAGGGGTGGAGTTCCAAGGAGAGCCCTTGCGCAGGGAGTAACCGTGTGGATCTCAACATCTTCATACCAAGACAGCACGAACACCAGGGCCTTGTCCGCTCCGGCCCGAGCTGATGAGCATCTCCACTCCCGGAGTCTAGCGTCGGCTCCTTTCAGCTTCGTGGCGAGCTCGTCGATGCATGTGGGAGTCTTGACCTTGGGCCAGAGGGCACGATGGACCTCGATAGCAGCATCAACCAGTTTGGTTCCAATGGCCCTGAGCGGCCTGATCCGAGCATTAAGGGCAACAAGGTGGTCCTGGATATCCCAGCTTTCGCCGAGGGTTTCTGTCTCAGCCCTCTTTGCCCGAGCTGCTTGAACTTCGCGGATAGCCTTGTCCTTGGAGTGCTCAAAGTTCTCTGAAGAAGACAAAAAGGCTGTTGCTGAAATAAAACATATAGTGGCACGGGGTGTAGGTCGGCAAAAATAAAGAAAAAGGGAAAAGAAACTTACTGTCCATTTGGTGATTAATCCGAGTAAGCTCGGACAACCAGCTTTTCGATATAGCTCGGAGGGCAATAAGTTCGGCTTCGGCTGAGGTGGCACGGCTCTCCAGGGTCTTGGCAAGTTCTTGCTGCTATTCGGCGGCCTGGTCTTTGACCTTCATAGCGTCCTCCGCGGCAGTCTTGGCCTCGTTAGCTCGGCTAAGCTCTTGTTGCAGCCGAGCTATCTCATCTTCTGCTGTCTTTAACTTGGAGGCATAATTTTTCTCGATCTGCTCCTTTGTTGAGAGGAGAGTCCGGTGAGACTTCTTCAGCCTGTTGTGATCCAGCAAGAGATTCTTGAAATTTTGGTCCGAGCATTGTTGCACTCCTGAAGAGACAGAGAGATTAGTTCGGCAGAAAGAGTTTGGCATAAATTTTGAGGTTTTGTATATCGAAGAATTCCGAGGTCTTTTTAGCACCCGAGGTGTAAGGGGTCCCGGGGACTCGGCATTGGCCTCGGGGACTCAACGTTGGAGAAACGACAAGTGTTTGAGATTCAAGTCGAGCAGTTTTGACTCGGTGGAGCGTCAACTGCTCAACCCGAATCTCGGGGACTGGGAATGGTGTATATTATCATTTGTTATCAATTAAGAGAAAGAGTGAAGTTGAGAAATAGTACCGATGCCTTCTGGCTGCAATCAAGAACCGCAGCCTGCATGTTGTAGATAGACTGGAGCACGGCGCTAGGTCCAGCTGGGTGCTCAGAGGTCGGATTGGAGGTGACCTCGGCAGTGTCAGCCGAGTTCCAGTCCATGTCATAACGACGCTCTGAGCCTAAGCTGTTCCCGCTCTTAGTCCGGAGTTGCCCGACCTCCCAGCTGCTGGTTTTCGGCTGGATAGTGGCAGCAAGGAGGGTTCGCGAAAGTTCAACCTGAGAGCTCGAAGGTGTGCTCTTGGCCAAGGTGGACCTCGGCGCAGAAGCGGAAACGTGCGGCACCAGTTGGCTGTTTGTAGTCTTGGGTCCTGTTGGCGGTGGTGGCATTGAAGTTGACTGATGTTGCTTCGCAGGCTCAACGTTCTGAGCCTGATCTTTCTGCTGCTGAAGCTTTTGCTTCTGCAGTTGTTGTTGTTGTTGTTGTTGTTGCTGTTGCTTCTGCTGCTGCTGTTGCTGATTGCGTGCAGCTTGCGACTTGGGGGAGAGCCGAGGCTCCTGCACAGTCTTGGCCGGAGTCTGGCACGATTTGTCTCCGCATCTTTCTGAGGACGCGGAGGAGTCCGAACTGGGCTGCGGTTTGAGCTTGGCGGAGGAGCTCGGGGGAGGTTGCACGCCTAGGAGAGGGAATGGTCTTCTCCGGGCTGCGAGTGTCAACAGGCTGTTCTGGCGAAGTTCTGCCGAGCTGTCGAGGTTAACCTCGACCTCGGTCGTCTGGGTTCAACCACTGGGGCAGCGGTGATGTATCGAGCTGTGGCTCTGTTTGATCTGCCGAGCCGGACTGGACGAAAGAGAAAGATTGAGTTAGAATATAAAGAACTTAACCTCGGAGCAGCGTGAGAAATAAAAAGGGAGCAAGGTGACTTACGCATCTTCCTCCACGGGGCCTCGTTTCTTGCGTTTCGCTGAGACCTTCTTGCGCTTGGCGGCCGGGGCATTTGGAACCTCGGCTCCCGAACTGCTCGTCTCTTGGCGTTTTCGAGATGTAGCCTTGGAGCTCGGAGCTGGAGGTGCCGAAGGAAAAGCGTATGAAATGGGTCGGGCATCTATTGCTGGTGGCTCCACGATGCAACAATCGTCGTCATCGTCGTCAGACCATCTCTGATGGAAGTGGGGCTTGTTTCTTACCCGGGTGGAGGAGCCAATCTTTGGGGCAGACCTCGAAACAGCTTTAGGGATCGGCAGGTGATCCTCATTATCCGGGTCTTCAGTTGGTGAACCTTCTAGGGCGAGCCGAGCAGGCGCCCAGTTTGTCAACTCAGGGCCGTCCTCGATCTCTTGCCGGCCGAACCTCTGCAAGAATGGCGAAAAGGAGTTGAGTAAAAGGCAGCCGAGGTGTGCAAACCGAGGTTGAAGCTCGGGAAAGTTACTGGGTATTTACTTGCTGTGGAAGATGGTCTCTGTCATGAGGCTCCACGCCCCATTCCCAATCATCGCCCATCTCGGTCTGAGCAATGGCTTTAACCCGGCGCCAGACTGAAGCCTTGGAGAGCGCCACACTGCTGATCCGAGTAGGATCGAGCAGACCTTGCATATGGCAAATCTTATGAACTCGTTCTTGAAGGGGGCTAACCCTCCGTTCCACAAAGGTCCGGAGGATGTCGTCGGAGTCCCACCCTTCTTCTTTAGAGACAACATGTAATTGTGAATCTCTTGAACCTCGGCGTAGGTGTTCTTCGGGTCAAAGTCCCAATTCCGTTGTGCAGTGGGAGGGTCGAGCTGGAAGTCCGGAAGGTTGATGAGGTCCTCCTTGCCAGGGTTCCTCACATAAAGAAAGTTCGCTGCCATTTCTTGCAGCTTTGCAGACCTTTGATCCGTGGGAACTCGGAGCTTAGCCGAGGTGAAATGGAGGCAGCACCACAGGCAGTCATGTCTTTGTTCGCCACGTCCTTGTTGGGAAGGCTCTGCTTCTTTAGCTAAAAGTACTTGGCCCAGCCCTGAACTGTAGGCCAAAGGCCGAGGTATCCTTCAGAGAAAGCTGTATAGCATGACAGCTGCAGTATGGAATTAGCTGGGAGGTGATGCGGCTGCAAGCCGTAGAACTTCAGAAATTCACTAAAGAATACGCTGGCTGGAAGTCCGAATCCGCGCTCAAAGTGAGCGACGAACACCACCTTCTCGCCGGGGTTGGGGTTCGGTTCGTCGCCCCCAGTGTGCAGCCGATATAAGAGCTCGGCTGGGAGTCGATGGGTCTCTTTCAACCATTTAACCTCACTGTCAGTGACATCCGAACCTTCCCATCCACCTCTCTCGCTGGCTGGAGCTCGGCTCGGTTCGAGGTAGTGATGGCCGACATGTTTCAGCCTCCTGCAAGAAGAAAAAGAAAGCCGGGGTGAATACCTCGGACAAGTGCTAGAGATGACTAAGTCAAGTCATAAACCGAGGTATAACTCGGCTAACTTGAGGCTACCATTACGCGAAGGGTGTTTTGAGCGGGAAACAAGTTTTCATCGCAAAGGAATACTAGTAAAGATCTAGCCGAGAGCTAAAAAGGAAAATAAATCGAGTTTGCTAGGGGGCAAAACTAAGAAGGTAGTACTGCGGGCGCATCTAAGCTAATCTAGAGGAGACGCGATGGTGATAAAAGAATCCAGGAGAAGATCACGGAGTTCA
Organism: Poa pratensis; assembly: GCA_947311845.1. NCBI lineage: Eukaryota > Viridiplantae > Streptophyta > Magnoliopsida > Poales > Poaceae > Poa > Poa pratensis. The sequence continues at coordinate 30,189,583 of CAMZMU010000053.1, read as the reverse complement.
TCAAGGTTCTCAGATTTGACAAGTTCATGGTTCATTGAGATTAACAAGTTCATCGAGGTTGCCTAGTTCATCGTTACGAACGGGCAAGTTCTTGAATGGAGGGGAATCGAAGAACTTACCGGAATAGGAGGAAAGAAGAAGCGTTGGCGTGAGGAATCAACGGCGGCGTGGCGGCGCAAGGCGTGGCGCACGTCACCGGCGATGAGGCTCCGAAGCGGTGAGGTTGCAGCGGCGAGCGCTCGATGGTGGCGCTGGTTGCGGAGGAGAAAAGGTGAAGAATGAGTGGGGAAGAAGATGAAAATCCCCCACGCCCCTACTTATAACCGCAGGCAGTAACTGCGCACTACCGCGCGGTTACCGGAGCGGCGCGGGATCGTGTGCGCACGAGAGAGCAGTTGCCACAGTTGTGCCCACACGATCGGCCGCATCATGGCCCACTGGATCGCAACCGCCAGCACCGGATCTTTTGTGCTGGTCAGCGCAGAAATCGAGGGGTCATGCCTGGTCAATTAAGTCAAACACTCGAGTACGCATCTTCACTGTTGGTAGGTCAGGCTGACGCAGGCGGCGTGCGGTCAGGACCTGTCTTTCAAAGGTCCGGAATTTACGCTCCGGGCAGAGATTCTTCGACACTTACCCCGAACAACCTGGGTGCAAGTTGAGGTTGAGTCAAACAGTTCGGAAGATTCAGATTGCAGATCAAGCTCGGATTAAATAATGAGCTATGCTGAGAACCTCGGCATGGCGGATTATGAGGTCGGATTTGGAGGCGGTTACTTATTCGTTTTTGAACCTGCTACGGTCCTTCGTCGAGGTCGTAGGACCGCACCAGTTTCGGGGACTAATGTTGGGGGGCTACCCCCAGGTAGGGTCAAGGTTGGTATAAGTTAGGCTCGAGGTGTGCCGAGGTCTGGTATGGGCCGGACTGTTTGGGCGTTGAAGTGTCCGAGCTGTGTCATGGCCTTGAGAGTATCATGACCGAACTGTCTTGGAATCATGATGTCCGAGGTCATCTCAAGGGCAAAGGCCGGAGTTCATCGTCGAGGTCTGTAAGCCGACCTCTATGAAGCAGGATCACCGAGCTGTTTGGCGTATCAAGGAAGACACCAGAGGAAAGGAGATCCGAGGTGTTATCCGCTCAAGGCTCGAGGCATGACAAAGGGGGGTCACGGGTGCTACAGAGCCCATGGCCCGAGGCTTGACAGAGCTCAGCGGGGTCACGCCACGGGTTTCCTGGGAGCCCAAGGCCCTATGCGCTGACCGACCTATTTCGGGTAAGGGACAGAGAGTAGACCCTGGACGGCTACTGTTCAGTCAACCAAAGAGGAAAGATAGGCCAGCTGGGACCTGACAGTCCAGCCGTGAACTGACATGGGGCAGAGGCTTGTCCTCTTCCTCTTGTCATTGCCATTACCACTTGGAGCCAGGGGCAAAGAAGTAACTCGGCATGTCTTTATATACAGCACCACCACCTTTCTTACAGAAGGATCGAAACCCTAGCTCTCATTTCTCCCCTGCAGCTTCATCTTCCACCTTGTAACTTCACCATTGTTGTTTCATACAGCTCGAGGAGCACCTTGTACTTGTCACCGAGAGAGATACAACAACTAGGATAGTGCTGCAGTAGGGGTGTTACCTCCACAAGAGGGCCCCGAAGCAGGGTACATCGTGGTGTGTTTTGTGTCCTTGGTTTCTTGGTTCCTTTGTTCATGTTCTTACGGTTTCTTGAGTGTTCTTCTTTGTGCGCTTCTTGAGTGCATAAACCCTCCCCGGATTCCCCAACACTCGTTCGGCCCCATCTTAGCCATACCCATGGCATCTGCCGTGACCCCACCACGACACCCGCACTATCAAAAGCTGGCCTACGCCGTGTTCATGTCATCAAGAAGCTGACGCACTACTTCGCAGAACACCCGATCACTGTAATCAGTAACTCAGCGATCGGGATATTCTCACAAACCCCAACGCAACTGGGAGAGTCGCAAAATGGCTCATCGAGCTGGGACCAAGGGACATCAGGTACGATCACCCGAAGGCCATCAAAGCACAAGTCTTACCTGACTTCACAACCGAGTGGATCGATGCTCAGTTGCCTGGAGCGCCAGATGTGTCCAACTCATGGACCATGTACTTCGATGGGTCCAAGAAAAACGAAGGTGCAGGCGTAGGTATCATCCTCATATCGCCAAAAGGCGATAAGCTTCGCTACGTCCTGCAAATGGGATTCGAGTTACCATCAAACAATGAGGCCGAGTACGAAGCCTTGATCCATGGCATGCGGATGGCCAAAGCTCTCGGGTGCACTCGACTAATGATCTACGGTGACTCGAATCTGGTGGTGCAGCAAACAATGAAGGCTTGTGACGCCATTGCAGACAACATGATCGCCTACCGCGACCTGTACAACATAATGGAGGGCAGCTTCGAAGGCTACGAGTTGCGGCACATAGGGAGAGAAAGCAACGAGGAAGCAGACATGCTAGCCAACCTAGGCTCAACCAAGGCGCAAGTTCCACCTGGTGTCTTCCTCGAGCGCATTGAGCACAGATCAATCAAGGAAAACGGGCACCTCCTACATCGACCGCACCAGCCAAGAGCAAAACACCCAGCACAGAGGACCCGCCAGTCGAGGTACTCCTCATTGAGCCAACTTGGACTCAACCTTTCCTGGCGTACATACTCCGCAACGAGCTACCTGACGACATAACTGACTCACGACGTGTCACTCGACGGGCTAAAGCATACACCATCATCAATGGCGAGTTGTACAAACGAAGTATATCAGGTATGTTCCAACGATGCATCGCATTCGAAGATGACAAAGCCATCCTTCGAGATATTCATGCAGGTACCTGCGGACATCACGCCAGCAGTCGATCACTCGTAGCCAAAGCCTTTCGAGCAGGTTTTTACTGGCCCACAGCACTCAAGGACGCGGAGGACATAGTTAAAAGGTGCATCGGCTGTCAAAAAATCGCTACAAAGCCGCACGCACCTGCATCCGCATTGAAGACAATACCATTGGCCTGGCCTTTCGCCTAGTGGGGGCTCGATATGGTTGGGCCACTCAAAAAATCTTCGCACGGAGGGCACACTCATGTCCTGGTGGTAGTTGACAAGTTCACAAAGTGGATCGAAGCAGTCCCCATCACAAATTCGACTGCTACAACGGCAGTTAACTTCATAAAGACCATCATCTACCATTTCGGCGTCCCAAGCAGCATCATAACTGATAACGACACAAACTTCACGGCTGAAGAATTTCGTTCCTTCTGCAAAGAGCAAAGCATTACGCTCAATTATGCATCCGTGGCGCACCCGCAGTCCAATGGCCAAGTCGAAAAAGCCAATGGACTCGTGTGCAGCGGAATCAAGAAATGCCTCCTGGTGCCACTCAAAAGAGCCGCGGGTGCTTGGGTTGAAGAACTTCCGTCGGTACTGTGGAGCCTGCGCACAACTCCTAACGCCTCAACACGATTCACACCATTTTTCATGGTCTACGACGCAGAGGCAATCCTGCCATCCGATGTGAAGTTCGATGCACCAAGGGTGGCAGCATACAACGAAGACGATGCAGAAGAAGCACTCGAAGATGCATTCGACTTGCTCGAAGAAGCACGCAACACGGCCCTGGCTCGCACAGCTGTATATCAGCAGGATCTCCGCAACTACCATAGCCGTCGATTGCGCACCAGGTCCTTCATGGTTGGCGGCCTGGTGCTTCGGTTGAAGCAGAAGAAGGTGCACAAGCTCGCCTCACCATGGGAGGGACCCTTCGTCGTCACCGAGGTCATTGATGGTGGCGCGTACAGACTGAAGAACGCGAAGACAGGCGAACTTTCGAATAATCCTTGGAACGTTGCGCTCCTGCGCCGTTTCTATGCTTAGACTGCTCAGTCATACAATGTAATAGGGGATATGTCGGATGGCTGCAGGTTTCAGACGCGCTCTTTTCCATACCAGGGTACCTACACTAGTAGGGAAGTGCCTTTCTGTGGCGCACCAAAAACTGTTTCTGTGGCGCATGGTCGGTGCGCCACAGAATCCTCGCCACAAAAATATTATTTCTGTGGCGCACAGAACCATGCGGCACAGAAAGTATACAATTCTGTGGCGCACCTCCAGAGTGCGCCACTAAATTATTGTCCATGCGCCACAGAAAGAATTTCGATTATTTGCTGTATTTGAAAATAATGTATCTGTGGCGCACTTTGTTCGTGCGCCACAGAATATGGTGCGCCACAAAATTATTTACCGTGCGCCACTAAATTATTTGCCGTATATATTATCGATTATTTGCTGTATTTGACAATAATACAGGTATATTACAGAATTTTTACAGAAAATAATAGAAACAGTAATATATTTTGACACAGTATTAAAACAGACAGATAAATATGTACATCACCACTTAGAGCCCGAGATACATACATATATAGTACAAGCATATGCATTTAACATTGGCATATGCATTGGGATAAGTCGTAGTACAAGCATATGCATTTAACATTGGCATATGCATGAAAATAAAACATTAGTCTTAACCAAGTACAGTGGAAACATCAGTCTACATAGATAAGTGGACAAGTCAACATAAAACATAGTACGGAAAGAAGTGGACAAGTCGCTCTATGGGTCGTCATCCCTAGGCCTATCCAGCTGAGCCCAGTACATCGGATCTGCGGGGTCATCAGTGTCCTCGCTCCCCCACGGCTGACCCGAAAGAGTGCGGAACGGAGGTATGCCGTCCCGCCTATTCACCTCGACCCAGTGCCTAGGGTCGTTGTGGTGATAAGCATCGGGGTTCGGCGGCCCGAACATCCGCAATAGCTACTGCTCTGACTCCTGCCACTCCTGGTGCCGCTGCTGCTGCCGCTCCTCCGACGCCTGCTGCCGCTCCTGCTGCCGCTTCTGCGACGCCTGCTGCCGCTCCTCCGACGCCTGCTGCCTATCCAACAAATTCATGTAGCGACGGACGTGCTCATCCTCCTCCCTGATACGGCGACATACCACCTCCTCGGGGGCCGGCTCCCTCTGCACCGAGCATGGCCCACGCGACCGCCACCAAAGAAGATCCGGGTCGACGACGTCACCCGGATTCCTCACAAGATACGCTTCCCGGAAGGTAGCACCTCCCAGTGCCAACCCGGCGGAGTCTAGTCGCGGACATTGCCCCTCTGGTCCAACAGTGACATCGTCGCCGAGAACAATAAACTAAAAACACAATTTTTAAGTAGGAAGCAAATTTAAATAAAGTACAAATTCATAGCAACTATCAAATAACATAGTACCATATCAAATTAATATCAACAACACAATTTTCAAACTCATTTTTAGCTATGTGAAAATTACACAATATAAACCAACAATGAACACAACTAAAATTATCTACAATCTAAGCTACACAACTATATGTCCAATTTTTAGCAAAGTCATGCCAAAATTCACGAAATTTTTTGGCATGACCTTTGCTAAAAAAAGGGACATATGGAGTACCCGAATTTGCCGGAACGGAAGTTAATCGACGTTCCGGCAAACTCAAGGGCCTCATGGGTACCTGCAGACATTTCACTAATCATATGTCCTATTTTTAGCAAAGTCATGCCAAAATTCACGCAAAAAATTTGCATGACCTTTGCTAAAAAAAGGGACATATGGAGTACCCGAATTTGCCGGAACGGAAGTTAATCGATGTTCCGGCAAACTCAAGGGCCTCTCGGGGTACCTGCAGACATTTCACAAAACATCCACATCTCCGGCCGGCATCTCCACGACACGATGGTCGGAGCACAAACAACCACGACACGATGGTCGTGGTAGCACAGATCAACACAAGCACACACAACTTCTCGATCAGGGTACCAATAGCTCACCAAAGGGCGTCTTCTTGAACTTGAAGCACACACAAGAACTTCTAGCACACACAAGAACCTCCGAAGCAGTATATAGTACAAGGTATTGTACATACTCTCCTTTAACATGACATCGTTTAAATCATAGGCACATGGAACAAGATAATAGACCATTTAGCAAAGATCATACATAAAAAGGTGCCTCATATGAAGAGTGCACATCAAGAACTTCCAAGCGTCGGAACTAAAGGACCAAGAGAAATGTATAATCAATGTTGTTATACATGTCAGTAGGTCATTTAGACCAACACTCGAAATGATAATGCACATGAGTCTAATCATTGACACAATCAATGGAACAAGCACACACACGATGTAAGAGTCAACCTAGCTATCCTATGAAATGATGTTTCACAGCGATGACTCTGATTCAGAGAACAGTAGCGTGGCCCTGAGCCTGAGCTTGACAGAAACTACAGACCGACGATGCGACGCCGTCGATCTTTGGCCCATTTTTTACATTCGTTCTATAGGTTCGGTCATGCTCAGGCTCAGAGTCAACCTAGCTATACTGTGGATCAGAGTCATCGGTGTAATACAATAGAAGCCTCATATATCATTGTCAAAACAAGGCAAAAAGAGTACCTACAAGACCATGTTCTAATACAAGCACTCAAATTGTATATAGTACAAGGTATTGTAGATACTCTTTTCCCTTTAACATGACATAGTTTAAATCATCGGCCTATAGTACATATACAAGAACATGGGTAAAAGGATAAAAAGAAGATGTACAACAATATGGATAAAAAGATGAATAAAAAGAAATGATTTCCCGATGTTCCCGATTTTCCCGATGTTCCCGATTTTCCGGATGTTCCCGATGTTCCCGATTTTCCCGATGTTCCCGATATTCCCGATTTTCCCGATGTTCCCGATGTTTCCGATGTTCCCGATATTCCCGATTTTCCCGATGTTCCCGATGTTCCCGATTTTCCCGATGTTCCCGATGTTCCCGATGTTCCCGATTTTCCCGATGTTCCCGATATTCCCGATGTTCCCGATGTTCCCGATTTTCCCGATGTTCCCGATGTTCCCGATTTTCCCGATGTTCCCGATATTCCCGATTTTCCCGATGTTCCCGATGTTCCCGATTTTCCCGATGTTCCCGATATTCCCGATTTTCCCGATGTTCCCAATTTTCCCGAGGTTCCCGATGTTCCCGATTTTCCCGATGTTCCCGATGTTCCCTATTGTGAACAAATTTTTAGGTTTGGCAATTTCAACAAATTTTAAAAATAGGAGCATTACATGAGTTTTTCTTACTCTATTTCCACAACTAACAATATACATGTTTCACTAAATTTCACAAGCAAATAATGCAACCACACAACCAAAATATAGCAAAATATAACAACAACTACACAAGCAAATAAATTCACTAAATTTCACTATGTAGCAAATTATTTTCAGGGAGCGAGGAGGAGGAGGGTGGGCGTAGGTGGCTACCTGAACCGGCGGAGCGGGGAAGCAGGGTCGGAGGCGGAGCGGTCGACGACGAGCTCGACCGCGACGGCGGCCGCGGCGAGGAGCGCGAGCGGCGAATTGAGCCGGCCGGCGGTGGCGATTCACGGGGAAGGAGGTGGGGAGGGCTGGGGCGGTGGCGCGGGTGTGGGGACCCCGGACTAGCTGTCCGAAATACCCGATTATGCTTAACACAACGATCCCGTGATCAGTCTGTCGTTGCACATAATCCGAATTGGATACCAAAGTTTACATCCATTACAGTACCGAATAAAAGTCTTACATAAATGGTCATTTAGACCAAGTTCTTACATAGGTGCCTTCATAGGCCAAACCAGATATATCAGCGGAAGCTACGGCGTAGTAGACATCATATTCTAACGATGACAACCCGACAGGCAGCTGACTTGTGGAGATCCTTAGTTGGCGTAGAAGTCGCCATATTCCTGCTCGGCGTAGTGCTCCTCCTCGTAGTCTGGCTAGGACAATAGCCAGGGACGAAACCAATATGAGTACATTTGAATGTACTCGCAAACTACCCCAACATGAGTATGCACTTTTATTTGTTTTAAAACATCTCTATATCTTTATTGGAAAAGGTAAGAAGAGTTTTATAACCATCTTTGAAAGAAATCACCATCTCATTTTGTTTCTCAAAAACTCCTCCTTTTCATGACCATGGCTCACCATAGTCCATTTATTCCCACAACTCATACCACTTCATTTGGTATAGCTGGGTATCACCATCACCATTTCAGTTTCTTTTAAACTTAAAAGCTTTTCCAAAAACTTGCACATGGTCTAGGACAGCCTCCCAACTGTCCATATCCGAGGACTCGGCTATTCGAATAGTTTTACACTCTGCAGAGGTAGCACGCTTTTCCCCCATCCATCCGGCAACTCATCGTGTCTGCCACGTCTCGCCATACCAGGTGTATGCGAAGTAAGCCGCCGACCATAGCCTGTCCTTTGCTCATGCTAGTATAGGACCCTGCCGCTACGAAACTTCCATCGACACTCAGGCTAATTTCTCAACAGAAACCCCAAGTGTGAGGACTCGTAGTTCTGCCCGGCGAGCGAACCCTTCAATCCTCCCACCATCGTGTTAGGACCCAGGTCAGGGGTAGGTCACCAAACCATCCCCTCATGGAACGAGGTCATCCTCGTTGTTGAGGCATCCCATACTAATATGAGCAAATTATATGACTACGCCCTTTCCCATATGTGGGTAGATGTGGTCGCACAGGGTAAGATTGGTTGTCATAGTACTAGGACACAATGTGCATTTTTCATAAACATCACCATTCTCCACTTCTTTAATTCCACACCGACATCTCGGTAATCCATCACCACACAAGTCTTTTTAAAGGAGTTTTGAATAAACAACATTGTTTTCCCATCCTAAAGTTTTATATATGCTACTACATAGGGTGGCAAAATAATATCCATATACTTTTTAAATGGGTTTTATAAATCTTGCTTTGAGAGTAAAACATGTGATGAAAGTAGATGCATATGTTTGTAGAGCAAGCTCAGAGAATAGCTTGCCTTGCTGGGCAAAGTGATCTTGCTCTTGTTCTTCAAATTCAGCAAACTCTCCTTCCTCGATATATCCGACAACGTTCTCGTCTAATTAATAAACAAACAATGCAACCAATCACTAAGCTATACAAGCAATCATCTCAACACAATGATCATAAACATCACAATTAGCTACTGCACACACAAACCACACAATTTGATTTTCAAACAAAATTGAATTGAACATTTTTTTTATTACTTCTAAATTATGGCAGAACTAGTTATTCATGTTTAATTCCACAACTTGAGTTCTGTTGGTCACAAAAATACAAACTAAAATTCTATGGAAAGCCACTGATGTGTAGAATACAACCCAATTTGAATTGGATCATTTGGAGTTACCAAACTCCCTACACATTGGATTGAATCCAGTAGCTTAATAATCAAGTTTTAGCTACCAATTAAATTATATTCTTCCAAAAATTAAACCCTTTTAGGGGTAACTACACATGGATATATTTGAGCTAACAAAATTGGTTCTAACTCATTTGGATCAACCAATAAACATATTTGTCTGTTTTAGTCCAGAAGGGTTTATTTTAAAGTCAGCAATTAATACTGCTTAATTAATTCTACCAAAATTAGGGGAGCTAACACAAGGCAGTACTAAGCTAGAAAAATTGATTTGGAATTATTTGGACTAACAGAGTATCAGAAACAAACAAGTTTAGATTTTGAACCTTCTGTGGCATTTTCAATAATACTTTTTACTCATTTAATTAAATGACATGAGACTAGTTGTGTTGGTTAAACAATTTCATAAGCTTTCCAGAACAATTGAGTTTGATTTATTTGGATTCCTAAATCTCGAGATATTGAATTTCAAAGATAGGTCCAGTACTGTTTTTCCAGAGAAAATTGAAATAGAAATTCCTTCTCTCTGGATAATGTTGAGATTTCTGACAGGTGGGGCCTACTGGTCAGTGACTCAGTGTGTGCGTGGAAAAGAATAAAAGACTGACGGGTGGGGCCAGACAGTCAGTGGCTTAACTACAGCGAAGCGGTACGTGGCTGTTGGATCTGGATCCAACGGTCCACGGTCAAAGACAACGGCGGCGACCAAAAACTGGCGGCGCCGCCGCGCCGGCGGCACTGTGACGGTCGGAACCTCACCTAGGGGGCTCGGGAAGGCTCGGCGAAGTGGTGGATCGACGGCGGAGGCTCGGGGAAGTTCGTGGTGCGAGCTGCGCTTGCTGGGGAAGGCTGGTTCGTCGGCGGCGAGTTCCCGGACTTCCACGGCCTCGGCAGCGGACTCCGGCGACCTCCTGGCGACGCGGCTGTGCACTAAAATGAGGGAAAACGAGCTCGGGTGAGTGCGGTGAAGGTGGAGAACAAGGCTCAGGACAGAGAGGTGACAATAGGGTTGTGTGGCGTCGCGGCCATGCTTCACCTCGACGGCGGCGACGGTGCAGCCATGCACGGCCTCCTGCGGTGCACAGATGGATCGAGAGGGGAGTGTGAGGGAGTGAGAAGGTGTGATGTTTCCAGAGGGGCGTGGGGGTGGCTTTATAGGGCAGGGCTGGTCCACGGTGGTCGTGGTTCACATGGCGGCGTCCATGGCGCACGGAGGTGATCCCTCGATCGATTCGCGCGGCTAAGTACAGGTAACGTGGCGGCGAGACGTCTACCGGGGTCCGGGCTTCTTCTAGAAGCGTCTAGAGGGACGGTGCGTGTCGGGGAGCTAAGGGGGGGACGAATTTCGCCGGCGCCGTCCAACTCCTCTACGGTGGCCGTCGAGGAACCGCGGCTTAAAGGCGATGGGAGAGCGCTCGGGTTTCTTCCCCTGCGGTGCAGAGAGGTGCAGAGGTACAGAAGCGAGGGAGAGCGCGGCCAGGGGGGCCCTGGCGGCGAAGAAAACGGCGATGACGGTGGAGGCGACACGGCGACGGCGTCGGGGCTGAGGTCGATGACCTTTTTGCAGAAAACCCCTTCCTCCCTCTTTTCTTTTATTTTTCAGTTTTATTTCAATATCCAGAAGCTTTTCCTGGATTTATTTGAGGTACTTAAACATTTTAGAAAATTCTACAAATATTTGTGGGGCCTCCTCATAACATGTAGAAGCTCCACAAAAATTGGCATTGCAAAATAAAATGTTTGGCAACATTTTCTTTTATAGTACTTGGTTTAAGGTAATTTGATTTATTTCTATTTGTTTTTATTTTAGAATTTTAAAACAAGTTCAAAAATAATATTTGAAAGGGGAAAGTAGTTGGAACAAAATGGGGAGTGTTTACATTACATCTCCACTGACTTTGGTTTGAAAACAATTGAGTTTGTCACTTGAAGAATTTCATGTGACAACTTGTCACTTTTATTTTTCCTTCTTTATAACTTTAATTTGTTTTATACTTTTTCTTCCAGTGTTCATTAGAGCAAGCAACACACAACAAGAACAAACAACTTAAGTAACAAGAAGCAATCAACACACAATAAACAACAAAAGTTTTTGTTGGCTCTCATTTTTGGAATATAATTTTGATAATATTTTTGGGATGTTACAATCCTTCCCCCCTTAAAATAAATCTCGTCCCGAGATTTGCTAGGCTTGGGATTTAAAGGGGTTTGGGAATGATTGGTTTCAGACACATACTCCACTTCTACTTCTTTGTCGGTGGTGATGGATACAGCTCTTCTGGCACAGTCAATTCTACCATGGTACTTGGCTAACCAATTCATACTGAGTATAACACCTATGCCTTGGGTTCCCAGAACGATTAAGTTAACTGGAAACTTTTCTCCTTTGATCTCAAGGGGGTACGTCAGGGCAAAACAACTTGGTCTCTACGGTGGACTCTGGGATTTGGATGATCATGAGTTTGGGTAAGAGGCTCTCGACTAACCCTCTCCTAGCAACAAATTCTTGGGTAACAAAGAATGGGTAGCACCAGAATCAAACAGAATAGTTGCAGGTACTGAGTTGACAAGGAACGTACCCAGCACAACATCGGGCGTATCCAGGGCCTTTCCAGCATTGATGTGGTGCAGACGACCCTTGGCTACAGCAACATTTCCGCGGGGTGCGACATTCTTGCCATTTCCATTTCCATTGCGGGCTTGACCATTGCTCGGTGCCGGGGTATTGGGGCGCTGAACATTCCTCTTGGGATTAGGGCATTCTCTGGAGTAGTGACCCTTATTGCCACATTCAAAGCAGGTAACATTGGCATTGCGGTTGAAGTTGTTGAAGTTTCCTCCGGGACGGTTATTGTCATTGGGGCGGTTGAAGTTGTTTGGGCGGTTAGGGTAGTTGGGGCGTGGAGCTTGTGGTGGTTGATATGCCGGCTCGGGGTTTTGCTGAAAGATACGAGGCTTCTGGTTGCTCGAACCTTCCTGAGCATTCATCCTCCTCTTACGACCTTCATACATCGACTTGCGCTTGGTTTCCAGCTGGATGGCTTTGTCCACCAGTGACTCCAGATCACGGAAGTCATGGATAACCAAAGCACACTGAAGTTCATCATGAAGTCCACTCATGAAACGCTCCATCTTCTTCTCTTCCTTGTCGGTGTCATCAGGAGCATACCGAGATAAGTCGGTAAACTCCTCAAGATAACCGACCACATCTCTACTTCCCTGCCTCAGCTTGCGGAATTCATCCTTCTTCCTCTCAATGAGTCCGCTGGGAATATGCTTCTTGCGGAATTTCTCCTGGAACTCAGCCCAGTCGATGACGTGACCAGCTGGCTGGAGAGTCTTGGTTGTTTCCCACCAAGCTCTTGCAGGTCCAGCGAGATAGTGGGTTGCATACAGCACTTTCTCATTTTCTCCCACAGCAGCAACTTCCAGATCATTGTCGATGGTGCGAAGCCAATCATCGGCTTCCAACGGGTGAAGTCCCTTGGAGTAGGTGGGTGGGTTGGTTTTCTGAAAATCGCCTAAGATGGATCGCTGGTTTTCATCACCATTGCCATTACCACCATTGTTGTTGTTGTTGTTATTGTTGTTGTTGTTATAAGCGGCTGCGAGTTGTTGTAAGGCAGCGAGATGAGCTTGGCGCTCTTGCCGGGCATTTTCACGCTCCTCCATGATAAGCGCGAGAAGTTGGGTAGGGGTTGGGTCCGGTGGTGGTGGTGCTGATCCTGATCCTCCCGTATTGTCGCGACGGGGCGGCATCCTGAAGCACACCGGGTATGAGAGGCAAGGCAAGAAAAGTTCGACTAAGGGAAAAGATGATCTCTCAAGTGGTTGATTAATCCTAAGATTTATATGAAAATAGTTCACACAGATTTAGACAAGACAAACATACTTATATTTCACAAACAACACATCAAGGAGTTCACATCAACGTCAAGCTTACAACCTCAAGCTTACAACATCACCTTACATCTAGGATGCATAGCATCTGGTTTCCAAAAGAACCACTACTTCGACTCGACTAGCGATAGGGGTCAACCTAATCCTGCGATAGTACTTAAGTCACTCGCCTACTGAGGTGGAACTTTGGGCTCCATGCCCACATCTTCCATTAGGGAATCGCCACAGGACAGGAATTCTTCAACCTCTTCGCGAAGATACTGGACCTTTCCTACGAGCTCCTTAACCTGAGACTCCTTCTGTTCCATCTTCTCCTGAAGGTCTCCCAGTTGCTTTCTGAGGTAATCATTCGAGAGCTGAATCCTTTTCTTTATCTTATTTAAACGGTTACGGGAGTTCTTTGATATCTTCAGCTTATTCTGGGACGCTTGCAGTTGGTTCTGAACAATCTGTAGCTCCTCCTGAGCATCAAATAGCTCCCCAGTGATGTCAATGATCTGCATGTCCTTGAGGTCACAATCCATACGTGCATGACAAAGCTTGTCCTGTGTCTGGTGGAGTAAGTGCTCTACGTCCTCCAGGTGTTGTCCGAACTCGTGGTGCTGGCGAGTCGGAAGTGGATTTCCCATAGAGTCACGCCTCCCGTAGAACTGGAATCGGGAGTTTGCCAACTCCTCCTTGTGCACTTCACAAAGTCGGGCCAATAACCTCTCCATGGCTTGACCCAGTCCGGCGTCCCAGCTAACGTCAATGATGGTAGTGATCATAGTCTCGGAATGGGGAGACTTGAGATTACCCCGAACAGATGACTCGATTAACCAACTCAGGTTTCCGTTGCCATTAATGTTAACCTGAGCTCCCTTAAACTCTGGAGCGGGGCGATCTAACAGCTTGCTCAACTCGAACAAGTCCTTCTCGAACATCAACTTGCCGTCCTTCTCAAGCTGAACAAACTCGGCCAAGGGATTGCCATCTACAGTTTTTAGCAAAATTTTAAGTTTAGTGAGCTGACAAGGGTATCAAAATTTTAATATAGTAGGGCAACAAGTGAGTCAAATTTCTAAGCTTAATGAGAGGTGTGCAAAATTTTAAGGATATAGGGAAAATGTAATATTTGATGAGAGTAAAATTTTGTATAAGTAAGAGGATTGGAGATAAGAAATTTTCGAAAATACTTCATTCTTTTCTTTTTAGAAATTAATCTTTTGGTAACATTTGTCTAACGACCATGCTAACTAAGGTCTCTTAAAGTCAGGATGGCTCTGATACCAAGTCTGTGGGGACCCCGGACTAGCTGTCCGAAATACCCGATTATGCTTAACACAACGATCCCGTGATCAGTCTGTCGTTGCACATAATCCGAATTGGATACCAAAGTTTACATCCATTACAGTACCGAATAAAAGTCTTACATAAATGGTCATTTAGACCAAGTTCTTACATAGGTGCCTTCATGGGCCAAACCAGATATATCAGCGGAAGCTACGGCGTAGTAGACATCATATTCTAACGATGACAACCCGACAGGCAGCTGACTTGTGGAGATCCTTAGTTGGCGTAGAAGTCGCCATATTCCTGCTCGGCGTAGTGCTCCTCCTCGTAGTCTGGCTAGGACAATAGCCAGGGACGAAACCAATATGAGTACATTTGAATGTACTCGCAAACTACCCCAACATGAGTATGCACTTTTATTTGTTTTAAAACATCTCTATATCTTTATTGGAAAAGGTAAGAAGAGTTTTATAACCATCTTTGAAAGAAATCACCATCTCATTTTGTTTCTCAAAAACTCCTCCTTTTCATGACCATGGCTCACCATAGTCCATTTATTCCCACAACTCATACCACTTCATTTGGTATAGCTGGGTATCACCATCACCATTTCAGTTTCTTTTAAACTTAAAAGCTTTTCCAAAAACTTGCACATGGTCTAGGACAGCCTCCCAACTGTCCATATCCGAGGACTCGGCTATTCGAATAGTTTTACACTCTGCAGAGGTAGCACGCTTTTCCCCCATCCATCCGGCAACTCATCGTGTCTGCCACGTCTCGCCATACCAGGTGTATGCGAAGTAAGCCGCCGACCATAGCCTGTCCTTTGCTCATGCTAGTATAGGACCCTGCCGCTACGAAACTTCCATCGACACTCAGGCTAATTTCTCAACAGAAACCCCAAGTGTGAGGACTCGTAGTTCTGCCCGGCGAGCGAACCCTTCAATCCTCCCACCATCGTGTTAGGACCCAGGTCAGGGGTAGGTCACCAAACCATCCCCTCATGGAACGAGGTCATCCTCGTTGTTGAGGCATCCCATACTAATATGAGCAAATTATATGACTACGCCCTTTCCCATATGTGGGTAGATGTGGTCGCACAGGGTAAGATTGGTTGTCATAGTACTAGGACACAATGTGCATTTTTCATAAACATCACCATTCTCCACTTCTTTAATTCCACACCGACATCTCGGTAATCCATCACCACACAAGTCTTTTTAAAGGAGTTTTGAATAAACAACATTGTTTTCCCATCCTAAAGTTTTATATATGCTACTACATAGGGTGGCAAAATAATATCCATATACTTTTTAAATGGGTTTTATAAATCTTGCTTTGAGAGTAAATCATGTGATGAAAGTAGATGCATATGTTTGTAGAGCAAGCTCAGAGAATAGCTTGCCTTGCTGGGCAAAGTGATCTTGCTCTTGTTCTTCAAATTCAGCAAACTCTCCTTCCTCGATATATCCGACAACGTTCTCGTCTAATTAATAAACAAACAATGCAACCAATCACTAAGCTATACAAGCAATCATCTCAACACAATGATCATAAACATCACAATTAGCTACTGCACACACAAACCACACAATTTGATTTTCAAACAAAATTGAATTGAACATTTTTTTTATTACTTCTAAATTATGGCAGAACTAGTTATTCATGTTTAATTCCACAACTTGAGTTCTGTTGGTCACAAAAATACAAACTAAAATTCTATGGAAAGCCACTGATGTGTAGAATACAACCCAATTTGAATTGGATAATTTGGAGTTACCAAACTCCCTACACATTGGATTGAATCCAGTAGCTTAATAATCAAGTTTTAGCTACCAATTAAATTATGTTATTCCAAAAATTAAACCCTTTTAGGGGTAACTACACATGGATATATTTGAGCTAACAAAATTGGTCCTAACTCATTTGGATCAACCAATAAACATATTTGTCTGTTTTAGTCCAGAAGGGTTTATTTTAAAGTCAGCAATTAATACTGCTTAATTAATTCTACCAAAATTAGGGGAGCTAACACAAGGCAGTACTAAGCTAGCAAAATTAGTTTGGAATTATTTGGACTAACAGAGTATCAGAAACAAACAAGTTTAGATTTTGAACCTTCTGTGGCATTTCAATAATACTTTTTACTCATTTAATTAAATGACATGAAACCAGTTGTGTTGGTTAAACAATTCCATAAGCTTTCCAGAACAATTGAGTTTGATTTATTTGGATTCCTAAATCTCGAGATATTGAATTTCAAAGATAGGTCCAGTACTGTTTTTCCAGAGAAAATTGAAATAGAAATTCCTTCTCTCTGGATAATGTTGAGATTTCTGACAGGTGGGGCCTACTGGTCAGTGACTCAGTGTGTGCGTGGAAAAGAATAAAAGACTGATGGGTGGGGCCAGACAGTCAGTGGCTTAACTACAGCGAAGCGGTACGTGGCTGTTGGATCTGGATCCAACGGTCCACGGTCAAAGACAACGGCGGCGACCAAAAACTGGCGGCGCCGCCGCGCCGGCGGCACTGTGACGGTCGGAACCTCACCTAGGGGGCTCGGGAAGGCTCGGCGAAGTGGTGGATCGACGGTCGAGGCTCGGGGAAGTTCGTGGTGCGAGCTGCGCTTGCTGGGGAAGGCTGGTTCGTCGGCGGCGAGTTCCCGGACTTCCACGGCCTCGGCAGCGGACTCCGGCGACCTCCTGGCGACGCGGCTGTGCACTAAAATGAGGGAAAACGAGCTCGGGTGAGTGCGGTGAAGGTGGAGAACAAGGCTCAGGACAGAGAGGTGACAATAGGGTTGTGTGGCGTCGCGGCCATGCTTCACCTCGACGGCGGCGACGGTGCAGCCGTGCACGGCCTCCTGCGGTGCACAGATGGATCGAGAGGGGAGTGTGAGGGAGTGAGAAGGTGTGATGTTTCCAGAGGGGCGTGGGGGTGGCTTTATAGGGCAGGGCTGGTCCACGGTGGTCGTGGTTCACATGGCGGCGTCCATGGCGCACGGAGGTGATCCCTCGATCGATTCGCGCGGCTAAGTACAGGTAACGTGGCGGCGAGACGTCTACCGGGGTCCGGGCTTCTTCTAGAAGCGTCTAGAGGGACGGTGCGTGTCGGGGAGCTAAGGGGGGGACGAATTTCGCCGGCGCCGTCCAACTCCTCTACGGTAGCCGTCGAGGAACCGCGGCTTAAAGGCGATGGGAGAGCGCTCGGGTTTCTTCCCCTGCGGTGCAGAGAGGTGCAGAGGTACAGAAGCGAGGGAGAGCGCGGCCAGGGGGGCCCTGGCGGCGAAGAAAACGGCGATGACGGTGGAGGCGACACGGCGACGGCGTCGGGGCTGAGGTCGATGACCTTTTTGCAGAAAACCCCTTCCTCCCTCTTTTCTTTTATTTTTCAGTTTTATTTCAATATCCAGAAGCTTTTCCTGGATTTATTTGAGGTACTTAAACATTTTAGAAAATTCTGCAAATATTTGTGGGGCCTCCTCATAACATGTAGAAGCTCCACAAAAATTGGCATTGCCAAATAAAATGTTTGGCAACATTTTCTTTTATAGTACTTGGTTTAAGGTAATTTGATTTATTTCTATTTGTTTTTATTTTAGAATTTTAAAACAAGTTCAAAAATAATATTTGAAAGGGGAAAGTAGTTGGAACAAAATGGGGAGTGTTTACATTACATCTCCACTGACTTTGGTTTGAAAACAATTGAGTTTGTCACTTGAAGAATTTCATGTGACAACTTGTCACTTTTATTTTTCCTTCTTTATAACTTTAATTTGTTTTCTACTTTTTCTTCCAGTGTTCATTAGAGCAAGCAACACACAACAAGAACAAACAACTTAAGTAACAAGAAGCAATCAACACACAATAAACAACAAAAGTTTTTGTTGGCTCTCATTTTTGGAATATAATTTTGATAATATTTTTGGGATGTTACAATCCTTCCCCCCTTAAAATAAATCTCGTCCCGAGATTTGCTAGGCTTGGGATTTAAAGGGGTTTGGGAATGATTGGTTTCAGACACATACTCCACTTCTACTTCTTTGTCGGTGGTGATGGATACAGCTCTTCTGGCACAGTCAATTCTACCATGGTACTTGGCTAACCAATTCATACTGAGTATAACACCTATGCCTTGGGTTCCCAGAACGATTAAGTTAACTGGAAACTTTTCTCCTTTGATCTCAAGGGGGTACGTCAGGGCAAAACAACTTGGTCTCTACGGTGGACTCTGGGATTTGGATGATCATGAGTTTGGGTAAGAGGCTCTCGACTAACCCTCTCCTAGCAACAAATTCTTGGGTAACAAAGAATGGGTAGCACCAGAATCAAACAGAATAGTTGCAGGTACTGAGTTGACAAGGAACGTACCCAGCACAACATCGGGCGTATCCAGGGCCTTTCCAGCATTGATGTGGTGCAGACGACCCTTGGCTACAGCAACATTTCCGCGGGGTGCGACATTCTTGCCATTTCCATTTCCATTGCGGGCTTGACCATTGCTCGGTGCCGGGGTATTGGGGCGCTGAACATTCCTCTTGGGATTAGGGCATTCTCTGGAGTAGTGACCCTTATTGCCACATTCAAAGCAGGTAACATTGGCATTGCGGTTGAAGTTGTTGAAGTTTCCTCCGGGACGGTTATTGTCATTGGGGCGGTTGAAGTTGTTTGGGCGGTTAGGGTAGTTGGGGCGTGGAGCTTGTGGTGGTTGATATGCCGGCTCGGGGTTTTGCTGAAAGATGCGGGACCCACCACATTTCTGTGGCGCATGGATTGCTGCATGCGCCACAGTAATCTGTGGCGCATTTGTCTGGTGCGCCACTGAACTTGTTTCTGTGGTGCACGGCTTAACGGTGCGCCACAAAAAGGCGTTCCATAGAAAGCCACTTCCCTACTAGTGCTATGGGGACTGGAAGGTTTTTAATGAGGCGGCTTGCAGCTTAACATTCAAAAGTGGAATATAATCAATGTTCGTCCTATCTTTTTCTGTTCGCATAACTCACTAACAAGCACCTTAGCCGCACCCGAACGCCTGGGGGGCTGTGTTGTCAACAACATGAGCTTTCGCTCACCAAAAAACACCTTAGCCGCACTCGAACGCTCGGGGGCAAAGTCTCAAAGCAAAGCTGGATAAACTTCAGCAAACACAAAAACTCCACAGCCACACCCGAACGCTCGGGGGCTGTGCAATCATTAGTTCACACTCAAAATACTTCATAAACCCCACTTAATAGACTCGGGGGCTGTGGAAACTACAAAATAAGTAATTCATATACAAGAGGCAAACTTACACTCGGGGGCTGAGCCCCGAAGACGTGTTACATATGCACAAAGCACAAAGTTTCATTCAACAACTTAGTACAAATTCCTACACAAACACACACCCAACCTACTCTACGGGTTCATCCTTTGGTACAGACCATTTCTGTGGCACCCCCTTCTGGCACAGCTTGTCAGAAGGGCAGTCGCCCCGTGCGCCAGCCCAAGATATCTGGCCGCACGTTACGACAATGCAACATAGCGGGAATCATTACACAATCAGGCACAAAGTGCTACAAAAGGGTTTACAAGGCCGTCGAGGCTTGACAAAATATCAAGCCAAGCATGGCCCAACTCAGAGTTTTAACTAGCAGCGGAAGACATAAATGAGGCAACGGCTTGGAGCGGCTCCACTCCACAGGTATCTGGCTGGACTACTGATCCTAGCACGCTCTTGCTCCACTTCTGGCTAAGGTAGAAGATGAATCCTCGCCAACATCTGGCCACAAACACAAGGCCCGTGAGTACATTTGTATGCACTCAGCAAGAATCACCACTCACTACAAACACTCCAACAATCATGCAGCAATATATACATTGGAGATAAAATCCTACAACATGGCAAGTGTACTCCAGATACATGACATAAAAGTAGCATGGCATTGACAACCAAACATGTCATAAGCAAGCAACGGGGGTATCACCAGTACAGAGTCCAAGCCAGGTGGGGTTGGATCGTGTACCAGCAATCATACAAAGGGCTTACCTGTGACGAGTAAACGGGTGTACCAAGTGGTACCAAATAATAAACAACAACACCTGTGATCACTGCTAGGCCCACTGGCCTCATCTTTCCACTTTGGGCATGCACGGTTGATGTTGGCTCAGGCCTAACTCTAGGCTCCCAACGATCACACCGCCATCCTATATCCTGGGTAACCATCAACATCTGAATGCAACATTCCCTGCATCATCTTATTGTTCATTTAGTGAAATCAGGTTGTTCATCTTTCTTTCAAACAGAACTTATGTTTAACCTCCTGACTCGACAAAGACAATAGTGTGACCGACACTGAACTGTTGTTCCATAACCTTGGAACGAGGCTAGACATCCAGATTTGACACTCTCGAGAGGTTGCAGTTTCCACCCATCTAGGTGCACCATATAGCCGGTACTTTAGGAACTCTTCCTTAAGACGACCTGATACACGTACATGACCGTTCACGCTACCAAGACACTCCCTGTATAGCTACCGACATAACTCTATGTCTTATGACGAAGTGAATCCGGCACGTCCCCAACCCATGAGCAACGCCTAGCTCCGGAACCTTCGCAAGACTAGCCCCGACCACAAAGGTAACCGACCAGTCTTGCCAAAATGGCAGCATCAAAGGAGGCTCAATAGGATACGTAGGTCAAGGCCCGCCCATATGAGCGACAGTGGTAGTGCTTTCGATGTTCAGATTAGTGGCACTATGGACTGACCCTATCGATGTTTGGAGGGGTGTTTCATTTAAATCAAATTTCATCATAACAAGTCCAAACAACAGGGGATTAGTCTAACACAACAATCACAATATCAAAATATTATATCATCAAACAACAAGACATTAGCAACATCATAATACAAGCAATACAACAACCACAACAACGAAATCATATATCATCAAATGACAAAACATTAGCAACACAATACTTCAAGAAATAGTAGTATCCATGTCCAAACTTAGCAGAATAAAAGAACGTCAACCGGAAGACTACGGCGGCGATTCCGCCGACCAGCGCCTTCTCGTTCGACAAGGAAAAGGAAATGTCAACCGGAAGACTACGGCGGCGATTCCGCCGACCAGCGCCTTCTCGTTCGACAAGGAAAAGAAAACGTCAACCGAAAGACTACGGCGGCGATTCCGCCGACCAGCGCCTTCTCGTTCGACAAGGAAAAGGAAACGTCAACCGGAAGACTACGGCGGCGATTCCGCCGACCAGCGCCTTCACAGATCAACTACAAAATATAACACAGGTTGTTGGCGTCGATCGGGTGACTACGGCGGCGATACCACCGACCAGCGCCACCGCAGATCAATTACCAATTTTAGTTGGGCATGTAGTCTCCAAAAAAAAAATGAACCGAAAAGCACTCATAAGAAAGAAAGCATCCATTCCACTCAAGGATTAACCCGACGTGGTGTCAGCAATCTTGGCAAAAAGAACCAAATGGAAAGCAAATGTCCCAAGCGTCGCAGTCCAGGTGGGCTTACGCCAACCACGTTTGACGGAGGGAGAAGAGGCAAATAACTCTTTTGGCAAATGCCCCCAACTCCGAGGATCATAAGACGACATTCGTCCGCTCCTCACCTCGGCGAAGGAGAAGAAGCAAACAATCATAGGAACGCAGGTTTTATAGTTGTTTATTTAGAGGGTTCGACAAAGCCGCGCAAGTGCGAGGTGCACAATTTAATTCACACGTCATTCTAATGCATACATGGATGATGAATAAAACATGGCAGGAGCAATATTCGAAGTAACATATTGAACACAACAATAGCAGACCGACATAACATATACCGAACGTAGACAAATATAAACACTCGGCATGGCAATGAGCAAATAACAAACAACATTGCGGGACGGCTCATAGCAAGGGGTTAGCTTGCCTGAAGGCGGGGATCCATTTGACTTGGAAGGGTCGGGGTGGTTTCGCGGCGTTGGGGGTCGAAAGCTGCTCTCCGGGAACTCCGGAATGCACCCACATAAGGGGCACCTCAAGAACTATCTTGGAACAAGGTGGAATCCATACCACTAGAAAGGTTGTGTCGAGACAAGAATTTAGGAATTTGAATCGCCTCAAACGGAGCTACGGTTCAAGAGATATCGATGAGCGGAAGATAACTATTTGTCGCTCACCAGAAAAAAAACGGAGTGGGCCGAATCTGGCTGGGCTGTTCCCGTCTTTTCCAGGAATGCGTCTTCACGTGGGGAAAGCGGAAATGCGCGAATGCGCTTCCACTTAACCTGACAGGTGGGGCCGGGCCCACGTCAGGAAACGAAAATCCTTTTTTTTTCTTTTCTTCTTTTCCTTCTTCTTTTCTTTTCTCTCCTCTGGTTCTTCTTCTTCTCCCCGCTGACTTGCAGGAGCTCGACAGGGGAGGCACAAGTGCATGGCTCGCCGGCGCTACGGTCGTGGGGGAGGCAGCGGGGCCGGGGAACGGCGGCGGTGGGCTCACCGCGCCCATGGGAGAAGTTGGGCGGCAGGGGGAAGCAGGGGAGGAGTGCTGCGGTGCTCGGGATCCTCGGCCATGGCGGAAATTTCTTCGAGCTTCCGAGCAATTCGTCGGGCGTTGGCGTTGCTGGGGGTTGGAGGGAGGTGTGGAGGGTGTGGTGCGTCGGAGGGAGGCTTGGGGTGGCTTTTATAGCCGGAGGGGACAGAGGGCAGGGGACGGTTGGTGGTCGCCATGGATGCACGTTGCCGGAGTTCTACGGCCACAGACGAGGAGGGGGATAAGGGCGATGTGCTAGAACTACAGAAGGAGCACGAGGTGTTCCTGGAGCACGCGGCGCGTCGGGTAGCTCCTGGATGCGCACTGTACGGGCGGTGCGGCATCTAGTGCTTGGCGGTGCTCCGGAGAGGGCTAGGTGCCGAGCTCGGGTGCGGGGGGGGCCTAGTCTGGGCTTGGCTCAGCGGAGCAATGGAGCAGCAAGGGGGAGGGGGCCTGGACACGGCGATGCTCCACGGGGCAGCGAGGCAGGAGGACAGAAGGTAGGGGACAGGGGGATGCCGGCCATGCACATCCTGGCGTTCGGAGCGCGCCACGAACGGCATTGCCGCGTTCCCGACAATCTAGTGCTCTAAACTGAAAACCAAAGATACTACGGGGTTCACAAGATCAAGACAAACACACACAAACAAGAATCAATCAAAGAGGAGAGACTTTGCAGAATAAAATTTTCAGAAAAACAAAACCACCGAAGGTGTTCGATGAAATGATCTTGGTCTTACACAACTCAAATAAATTCCCAAAAATTAGCCATGGGTTATCTTGGTCAGGGGAGAGTGTCTATGGAGTTTGAGATCATTTGGGTGATGGGAAATTGGGTTTCAAGAAGATGGCCAAAAATGACCATAATGGCATGATTAAGGAAAAATGAGGTTCCAAGCTTCACCTTGGGGTGGTCTCCTGGCTTTGTGTGTCTATGGGCCATGTTGTCAAGATCACCAAGTATCAAGGTCATTGGAGTTTTCTTGGTGTAGGTTTGCTTGAAGAACTCAAAATGGCATCATTTTGGGCTTACAAAGGAAGTGGTCTAAAGGTTGCTCAAATGGGTTTGCCTCCAAAAGGTGAAGTGTAGGAAATGCCAAAATATGCATTCCTTGAATTTATCAGAATTATTGGAGGTGCCTAGCTTGACTGAAACATTTAAGGACTAGAAATGGCAGTTTTGAAATTATTGGCTAACTTGGAAATATTGCATTGGAGTATGCAATATTTTTGCATGGGTTTTCTTTATATGGACATGGGGTCCTTTGGTATTTTTGGTGGAATTTTTAGGGCTATGGAAAGGGACTTTCCTTTTGTAAGTGGGGAAAATGGTTTAAAGGTTTCGATAATTAGGGCTAGGGTTTCCGAGAGAAAACCTAAGCACAAAACTTTTATGGGGTGAGGGGGTGGTTCAAGGTTTACTGGGAAATTTTTGAGAAAGCAATTTCCAAGTCAATTCATCTACAAAAGATTTGAAGAAACTTTTAGAAAAAGAGAAAAAGTTTTTTTCCGGTGTTATAAAACACCACTAAATTAGGTTTGAAATTTTGGGATGTTACAATTTCTCCTCTTCTGTCAACACTCGATGAATCAGGACCAGAGCGTCCGTGCGAGTCTCTTGGTAGTGCTCCTGCATAGGCACAGGACCGCCACCAGGCACGAATGCGGGTCCCTGAGCAATTCTCTTCAAATCAATGTTCGGATAATGCGTCCGCACAAATGCGAGTGCAACATTTGCTCCGCCAATGAGCTGCTCTCGCACAAATTTCTTGATGGCCTTGCCTTTACGGAATTTTTCCAGCAAAGCTGACAAGCCTTCCGGCTGTTCGTTCAATGGAAACAGCGCTTGATGAATCCTAGACAAAGCCAGCCTGCAGGACTCAAGCACAATGGCCACGCGCCAGGCGCGGTTCTGTAGCAGAACAAGCACTCGACTTCTTACCCGATCTGACCAGAAAGGGTGGGTCGAATACTCTGGTCTATTGGCCTGATCATCCAAACGTTCGCGCAACCGAGTTTCCTCTTTCGGTTTGTCGAAGCATGCACCTGCGCAAGCACAACACAGTGACCTTTCGTCAACAACCTTGCCAAAGAAATTTTTTTGACTCGAGTATACTCACATTCGAGTTGAAGGTTCACTTTGTCTAGCTCCGCCAGCAAAAATAACTCTCGTTCCGTTGCTGGTGACGGCCTGGACTAAAGATCGGCAAGGGCGTCCTTCGTCTCCTTCAGCTCTCTCTCTCCATCGTCATGAATTTCTGTGTAAGGTAGTCAATAAGCTTTTGAGTGGGCGTTAAGAGGCAAGGAGACCGGATTATCCTAGTCAAGCTGGTTGTTGGGGACTTAGTTCTCAATGTTATCAGCGCGTATGCCCCGCAAGTAGGCCACAACGAGAGCACCAAGAGAGAGTTCTGGGAAGGTCTCGAGGACTTGGTTAGGAGTGTACCTACTGGTGAGAAGCTCTTCATAGGAGGAGACCTCAATGGCCATGTGGGTACATCTAACACAGGTTTTGAAGGGGTGCATGGGGGCTTTGGCTATGGCATCAGGAACCAAGAAGGGGAGGATGTCTTAAGCTTCGCCCTAGCCTACGACATGGTCGTAGCTAACACCCTCTTTAGAAAGAGAGAATCCCACCTAGTGACTTTCAGTAGTGGCCAACACTCTAGCCAGATTGATTTTGTCCTCTCTCGAAGAGAAGATAGATGCGCTTGCCTTGATTGTAAGGCGATACCTGGAGAGAGTGTTGTCCATCAACATAAGCTGGTGGTGGCTGACTTCCGTTTTCGGATTCGTGTCCAGCGGGATAAGCGCCCAAAAGTTGCTAGAACAAAGTGGTGGAAGTTAAAGGGAGAGGCAGCTCAAGCTTTTAAGGAGAGGGTTTTTAAGGAGGGCCCTTGGGAGGAAGGAGGCGATGCAAACAGTATGTGGATGAGGATGGCGACTTGCATTCGGAAGATTGCTTCAGAGGAGTTGGGGGTGACCAGGGGAAGTAGAAGGGATGCTAAGGATACCTGGTGGTGGAACGTTGAGGTCCAGAAGGCTATTAAGGAGAAGAAGGACTGTTTCAGACGCCTATACCTGGACAGGAGCGCAACCAACATGGAGATATACAAGGGGGCAAAGAAGGCCGCAAAGCGAGCAGTGAGCGAGGCAAGGAGTCGGGCGTATGAGGACCTCTACCAGCGTCTAAACACGAAGGAAGGCGAAAGAGACATCTATAAGATGGCGAAGACGAGAGAAAGGAAGACGAGGGATGTCAACCAAGTCAAATGCATAAAGGACGGAGCGGATCAACTCCTCGTGAAGGACGAAGAGATCAAGCATAGATGGCGAGAGTACTTCGACGACCTGTTCAATGGAGAGAATGAGAGCTCTACCTTTGAGCTAGACGATTCGTCCGATGAGACCAGCCGATGCTTTGTGCGGCGTATCCAGGAGGCTGAGGTTAGGGAGACTTCGAAGAGGATGAAAGGAGGCAAGGCAATGGGCCCTGATGGTATCCCCATCGAGGTGTGGAGAGGCCTTGGAGACATAGCGATAGTATGGCTAACTAAACTTTTCAACCTCATTTTTCGGTCAAACAAGATGCCCGAAGAATGGAGGCGGAGTACATTAGTGCCAATCTTCAAGAACAAGGGGGATGTTCAAAGTTGCACTAATTACCGTGGAATCAAGTTGATGAGCCATACAATGAAGCTATGGGAGAGAGTCATTGAGCACCGTTTAAGAAGATTGACAAGCGTGACCAAAAATCAATTTGGTTTCATGCCTGGGAGGTCTACCATGGAAGCCATCTTCTTGGTACGACAACTTATGGAGAGATACGGGAGAAGAAGAAGGATCTTCATATGGTGTTCATTGACTTGGAGAAGGCGTATGATAAGATACCACGGAATGTCATGAGGTGGGCCTTGGAGAAACACAAAGTCCCAACAAAGTACATTACCCTCATTAAGGATATGTATGATAATGTTGTGACAAGTGTTCGAACAAGTGATGGCGACACTGATGACTTTCCAATAAAAATAGGACTGCACCAGGGGTCAGCTTTGAGCCCTTATCTCTTTACTTTGGTGATGGATGAGGTCACAGGGGATATACAAGGAGATATCCCATGGTGTATGCTCTTTGCGGATGATGTGGTACTAATTGACGATAGTCGGGCGGGGGTTAATAGAAAGTTAGAGCTGTGGAGGCGGACTCTAGAATCGAAAGGTTTTAGGCTTAGTAGAACCAAAACTGAGTACATGAGGTGCAGTTTCAGTACTACTAGGCATGAGGAGGAAGAGGTTAGGCTTTATGGAGAGGTGGTACCTGAGAAAGACACCTTCCGATATTTGGGGTCTATGCTCCAGAAGGATGGTGATATCGATGAAGATGTGAGTCATCGAATCAAAGCTGGCTGGATGAAGTGGCGCCAAGCTTCTGGCGTCCTCTGTGATAGGAAAGTACCACAAAAGCTAAAAGGCAAGTTCTATAGGACGGCGATTCGACCTGCGATGTTGTATGGCGCAGAATGTTGGCCGACCAAGAGACGACATATCCAACAGTTAGGTGTAGCGGAGATGCGCATGTTGAGATGGATATGTGGCCACACAAGAAAGGACCGGGTTTGGAATGATGATATACGTGAGAGAGTTGGGGTAGCACCAATTGAAGAGAAGGTTGTCCAACACCGTCTAAGATGGTTTGGTCATATAGAACGTAGGCCTCCGGAAGCTCCATTGCATACCGGACGGATAAAGCGGGATGAGAATGTTAAGAGGGGTCGTGGTAGGCCAAACTTGACATGGGAGGAGTCTGTTAAGAGAGATCTGAAGGATTGAAATATCACCAAAGAACTAGCCATGGATAGGGCTGCGTGGAAGTTAGCTATCCATGTGCCAGAACCATGACCTGGTTTCGAGATCTTATGGGTTTCAACTCTAGCCTACCCCAACTTGTTTGGGAAAAAAGGCTTTGTTGTTGTTGTAGTCAATAAGCTTTTGGTCGTTGACGCTTCGGGTGCTAGGCTTGGAAGAAGAACTCCCCGAAGTTTGATCAGTCGATGCGCCACGCGCTTCAGACTACATAAAACAAAAAGTTCAAACATAAGCTCCATATATCACTCGCAAATACCCCGACCAGCAGGCTCGGGGGCTATTTTTTCCAAATTTCAGACATATTATGGGCATAAGGGGTGCAGGTCACAAGAGCATATTAATAAAAAGCCCCCATACGGCATTCAAGTTCATTACAAAACATATCAACAGCGTGGGCAAACTAGCTACGCTGCCTATGAAGCTGACTCGGATCTAGCCCTAGAGGTGCGAGCGGCGTGCTCGGACATGGTGGCGGCGCGCTGCTCGAGCATAGTCACCATCTTCCGTGACAGCGTCCCCGCCTCCTTCTTCATCGAGTTGGTCACGGCGGATTTTCCTTCAGAATTCTTCGGAAAGACAGCTACAGCTTTCTCGAAGTCTCCTGTTATACCGTGTCCCATCAGCAAAATGAAGGTGGTCTCAGATCCACCTACCATCTGAGCTCGGGCGTAATTTGCCATGGTAGATGTACCAGGCGCAAAGACATCGGCCAGTGCTTCCACAGTCGAGGGCGGCTTGTTCTTCGGCAGGACGGTCTGGTAGATAGACGACAGCGCACTCGTGGACCTCCGAAGGGCGTCCCGAGTCCGCGCGCATATCCTATCAAAAGCGCTCGCCGCTTCCTCGAGTGAGCCCTCATCCGCGGCCGGGGTGGCACCAACAGCTTCTGTTGGAGAACCACAAGTTAGAATCACGACACAAATTGGTCAAGCACAGTACGTGTATCAGAATATTACCTCCCATCACATGGGATAGCGCGCGGAGTCGATGAATTTGGAGGGTCTCGCGATCCTCCGCTTCTTTGAGCTTCTGCTGCACACCCGAGCGCTCAGCTGCACGCTCTTTCTCCAGTTCCTGCACACGGGTTAAGGCTGTCGCCTTGTCACCTGCACACAACGCAAAAAAGCAGTTAGCAAAAAGATTTCTCAAACAATCAGACACAAGGGCACGAGATTCTTACAGTCCAGCTGCTCCACCGTGGCCCGCAGTTGATCGCGCTCGTGCTCCACCTGCAAATACGCTTCACCCGACTCAAGGAGAGTGCGGATGAACGACTGTGCGGCAAGAAGGATTCAGTAATACAACACACAAAAATATAACACTCGGGTTTGAGCCTATGCCCAACTATGCTAGTTGCACCTAGCCTCGGGGGCTACTCCCATCGGGAGCGCTGTCGCGCACCCGATAAAACATTGAAGAGTTCAGCATAATACTTACATGGTTATAGCGAGAGGGCAGCACATCACTCGACGCGGAAGGTGCGTCTTCCTGCGGGTTGGGATGGGGACTCGCCGGAGAAGTCGGCTGAGCCTCCGCCCGAAGCGCCTCACCCGAAGGTGACACTGGCATCACTCCGGGAGCGTTCGGTGGGAGGTCATCCTTGGGCAAATCATCCTCCCCCGGGCTGCACAAAAGCAAAGCGTCAGTTGTCAAAGTAAAACATACAGCAAAACACAAATCTTCGGCAAAAAGTCTTCACCTGGCTCCCTCGTCGTCAGACAGCATCAAGGCATCGTAATACAAGCATGCCTCGAACGACGGCGACTTAGCTGGAGAGGCCGTGCGCAGTGGGGTTACCGCTCTTGGCCCTCTCGTGTCAGGTGAAGAAGAGCCCGAGTCTTCACCATGTGCAGCAGGTGGAGGCGAGCTGTCCGCAGTCGAAGCAGTCTCGACTGCACGGCGCCGTTTAGGTGGAGGCAGTTCCTCCTCCTCATACTCAGATTTCTCCACCTCGTCGGTAGGAGTGTGAGCAGAAGCGAGAGAAATATCATCGGCCTCGCCTTCGGTTGAGAAAAGCTCCACCTCTGCTGTTTCCCCATCTTCGGGAAGCGGAGGGAAGCGTTTGGCAGGGGCCCAATTCTGCACATAAAAGATGTACTTACATCAGCTAACAGACATATATTTCCCATAAAATATGAAGCAGAAGACAAAAAGGTACCGCAGGCAGTGGATGGTCGCTGTCGAACGCGTCGCGGGGGCAGTCGAGGGGGCAGCTGTCCTTTGCGGTCATCTTGGTGATTGACCGCACCCTGGCCTCCACCTCCCTTGCTGACGGCAAGCCCTCTTCTCCCGCCAATCGCGTCGGGTCGTGCGCGCCCTGGAACATCCACATCGGGTGCGCTCGCACCCGCAAAGGCTGCACGCCCCGCTTGATGAAGGTTGAAATCAAATGCAGGCCGCTAACTTCGTGGCCGACAGTCTTCATAAGTTTGGCTATCCTCTCCATCAGAGGCTTCGCCTCAGCCTCCTCCACAGCGGTTGTCTGATGTAACCAGGCTCGGGTCTTCACCAGAGGCGCGTGGGTGTCAAACGCGGGCAGTCCGTCTTGCTGCGCGCTGACATAGAACCAATTTTTGCGCCAGTTCTGCGCTAACTCGACCTGTTGGATGTCGAAGTATTCGACCTCCTTGCGAGCCTGGATGTTGAAGCCGCCAACTCCATACACGCCGTCCGGGCCGGCGTTTCTCTTCACATTGAAGATCTTCTTCCAAAGACCCCAATGCGGATGAACACCCAGAAAGCACTCACACAGCACAAAGAAAACAACAATGTGCAAAATGGAGTTGGGGGTGAAATCGTGCAGCTGCACCTTGTATGCGTACATCAGCGCACGCATGAAATCATGAACAGGAAAGGAGAAGCCCCTGTTCACGAAATCATGAAAGCATACGCGCTCGCCCTCCCTGGGTTGAGGGCTTACCTCAGCACCGGGAACGCGGGCAGGCAGCAGTGCGGCGGAGGGCAGCCACCCGTCCCGCCGCTATCCATCCAGCCTCGAGGATGTCATACTGGACCGCGTCCAGCCTCCAGCCTTCTTCCTGAGTGATGCCGCGCCACCTGCTCCCGGGGCGGCGACGCTCGGCGCCGTGGGGGCCGCGGTGTCCGCAGCAGCTTTCCTCTTCGCCGTCTTGGCCATGGCTACAGTGGCTATGCGAATAGGGCGCGAGGAAGAAGAAGCTGCAGAAGGAGAGGCGGCGGGGAGCAAATGGCAAGTAAAAACTAATTTACCTCGCCGTATCCCTTTAATAGTTTTATTTAACTGCGCCACAAATCTCCACCGTTCGCACAAGATCGTGTGCCACGGTGCATATCCAACCATACACGTGGCAGCCGTGGAGAGCAACCGCCGCGGCCACTCCGCCCACAACGCACGGGAATCTAGGAGGCCATCATCACGCCGCCGTAAAAACCGTGCTTCAGCGGTCAAATCCAGCTCAAACGGCACCATTTTTCTTCGGTCACCACTGCAAACCTGGGCCCACATATGTCACGTCCCATCGGTCATATTGCGCACGCCACCGCTCTGTCAGAAGGTGCAGTCGCCAAATGCGTCATCCCTGACGTCACCACAACCATCTCCCTTTCAAAGCATTCGAGTCCTCTCAAGGCATAACCGGTCACTCGAATGCCTTGCCAAGTGCGAGGGTGAAAATCAGAACTCAGGAAAAAAGCCGGTCGTTCGACCGCCTCGGTTAATTCGAGGGTGAAATTGCACGTTACGCAACACAAGACATAACGGCACTCGATAGTTGATTCGACTGAAACGTATTACTCCCATCGGGAGCGTATCAAAAAATTCTTCGACTAAAAGTGTACAGGATAAAAAGATTTGAGATTATCCTCCATTGCGAGCAATAAAGCACAATCTCGGGGGCTACTCCCATCGGGAGCGCTGTCGCGCACCCGATAGAATAATGGCCAAGAATCAGTCGACAGACGACTCGACTCAGCTGATAAGCACAATGTAACACAAAATCATACACGATAAAATTCCCGAGTTGCGTCCGCCGCAAAAATACCTCGGATGCTGCATGCATAAGTGCAAATGTAAGACCCGCCGATCTGTCGAGCTGGGCTAAGGACCGCTCCAGCAGCGTTAATCCTTAAAACTTTCCGTGTCAGCAGACATGATGAAAAATCCCGACGGACGCGTTGGGTAATCTCAAAGTTATACTGCAGAACGATTCAGTAAGACCTCAACGGCCTGAGTCGAGTATGACCAGTTTGTTCCAGATTCGAGTCCGGTGACTCGAGTTTGATTGAAAGCTAGTAAGGTTTTGCCCGAATGTACAGTTAACCGGTCCCGATCCGTCATGTGTATCGGGCCTACTAAGTTATTTTCCCTTGATCATAAACAAATACCGTAGTCGATGAAATAATCGACATAGCCAGGCAAAATGTGCTATTCATACAGGAATTCCAATCGTAAACACAGGTACAAAGAATATGACGTGCACTGATGAAAGAGTACACATGCCTGATTCTTCGAGTCAGACAATTACTCGGGGGCTACTGACAGGGATATACCTTTCGGGTACCTTACCGTGAGGATACCTGGTGCACGTATCGACTAGGCCCAATTGTCAAGAGCCTACATGAAGCCCATAAAGGAAGGCCCAAGAAGACGGAGTGTCCTCCAAGTTAGGCGTAGCCATAGTCGGTTTAGACTTTCCTTACTTGTAAACCTGAGTCGGTTCCGAACTCCTGAGACCCAGCCTATTATATAAAGGCTGGGAGGACCGCCGATGAAGGACAGGCAATACTCGAACCACCAAAACCCTAGCGAGATCGACATATCGCCGGGACTCCATTGTAGCTCGCATATACCTTCAAATCAATACCAAACAAGCAGGAAGTAGGGTGTTACTCTCCGGAGGCCTGAACTTGGGTAAATCCTTGCTTTTGCTTGTCAGCCGACGAAACTACCAGCTCTACCACGTTCTCTCCCCCGTAATCTCAACCCTAGGTCCTTAACCATGGCATTAGCACTAGTAGAGAAAAGTTTATAGGTAGACGGGCATTCTGTGGCGCACCGTTAATTGGTGCGCCACAGAAATAATTCTGTGGCGCATGGAGCACGGTGCGCCACAGAAATATTTGCCTTTTTGTGGCGCCTTTCAAGCCCATGCACCACAGAAAGGTGATGTTCTGTGGCGCACGTCCACGCATGCGCCACATAACTTCTGTGGGACCCACGGCCAATCATTGGACTAGATCCATCTGGGCAATTTCTGTGGCGCACTGTGCTCGGTGCGCCACAGAAAGCCTACTTTCTGTGGCGCATGCAGGTTGATGCGCCACAGAAACTCTGCTTTCTGTGGCGCACCTTGCCCGTGCGCCACAGAAACTTGGCTTTCTGTGGCGCATCAGCAACCATGCGCCACAGAAAGTAGGCTTTCTGTGGCGCACCGAGCACCGTGCGCCACAGAAAGTGGGCGCCAGATTTACAAAAAGGTGGCACCCCCACTTTCCCCATGTGACCTTCTCCATTCCCCCATCTCTAGCTACCTCGAGTTCCTCCTCTCTCCCATGCCATTTTGCCCACACTTTTCTCCATTATTTGTAGTTAGACCTACTTTGTTTGTTATATAATTGGTGAGGGCTTGGGGAGAGCCTCCATTCATACTCGCCTCCTCTCCCAATACATCTCTTTTTCTCCACTATTTTCTCTCCATCACCACACACTCTCTCTCATCGATCACAGTCACGTCTCGGTAACGGATCTAGATCTACTAGGTGGGTATTGTTGGATGGATATGTATATATATGCATGTTTTGTGTGGCCGGCGGTGTGTATGGATGTTTGCACGTATATGGCGCGACGATGGATGTTTATACATGAATCTTTGCATGTTGTTGCCTTTTGTTGCCTTGCGCCGGCGTGGTGCATGGATGTTTGCCGAAATGTTGATTCATTTCCATTTCGGTAAATTTTTGCACCACCCATATGTCCTACTTTTAGGGGAAGTCATGCCGAATTTTTTCGTCGAACATGCATGTTTGTGTATGTGTGTGTGCATGTTGCAATTAATTAATTCTAATTAATAACACACTACCGCGTAGGCGACCATGGTCATCAAGATGAGCTCCGGTCGAATCAACAGCTACAAGGAAGAAGCGAAGGCGGAAATGATTCGGTGCAACGGGAGCCAGATACGATGTCCGTGTCGAAGTTGCAAACTTGTGAGATGGAT
Organism: Poa pratensis; assembly: GCA_947311845.1. NCBI lineage: Eukaryota > Viridiplantae > Streptophyta > Magnoliopsida > Poales > Poaceae > Poa > Poa pratensis. The sequence continues at coordinate 30,155,525 of CAMZMU010000053.1, read as the reverse complement.
CGACCCTGATTCCGGACAATTGGAGGAGCACCTGCTCAGGCGCGGTTTCATGCAAGGCTTCAACCAAGCGCCGACAGCAAATGTTGCGCGTGAAGACGAGGGCGGGCAAGATGATCATGACGAAGAGATGCCGGCGGACATGATGAAGGAGTAGATGGTGGTGGAGAAGACGCGAACACGCAGAACTCGCTAATGTCGGCCTTGATGGACTCTCATGTTCAAGAACTGCTCCTCAAGGAGGCGAGCACCGCTAGAGAGAAAGCCAAGCTGGCGCAAATGGAGATAGACGGGAAGACTCCGTTGTATCCTGGGTGCCGGCCACAGGATACGCGCTTGCAAGTAACGCTTGATGCTCTGGAGATGAAGTCGGGAAACAAATGGACCGACGTGAGCTTCAACAAGAACATGCAATTCTTCCACGAGCGTCTTCCCGAGGGGAACACATTGCCAACTAGTATCGAGGAGGCCAAGAAAGTCGTGTGCCCTCTTGACCTACCGCACGTTAAATACCACGCCTGCATCAATGATTGCGCAATTTATCGGGGCGAGTACGAGGACAGAACCACATGTCCGGTGTGCGGCCAAGGACGGTACAAGAGTACTGGGAAGAAAGTTCCTCGAAAAGTGGTATGGTACTTTCCTATCACTCCCCGTCTGCAGCGGTACTTCGTGGACCCTAAGGAAGCAAAGCTCATGCAATGGCACGCGGAAAGGGAGAAGCCCGAAGAAGATCCGGAGAAGGGCAGGATCCTTACACACCCTTCAGACGCTAGCCAGTGGCAAGAGTTGGACGCCTCGGAAATTTCGGAGGCGACGCAAGGAACGTCAGGCTCGGTATGAGCACCGATGGACTCAATCCGTTCGGCAACCAGAGTAGCACGCATAGCACCTGGCCCGTGTTTGTATGGCCTTACAACCTTCCCCCGTGGTTGTGCACGAAGCAAAGGTACATACACATGAGTATTCTCATTCAGGGGCCGAAACAAGCAGGTGTCCACATACATATGTATCTCGCGCTGTTGAAAGAGGAGTTAGCCACGTTGTGGGAGACGCCAGCCCGTACGTGGGATGCCTACACTGGAGATTATTTCGACATGAGAGCCGCGTTGCTCACGACGGTGCAGGACTATCCTGGTTGCTCATATGTATCGGCCCAGGTAGGCCACGGATTCTGCGCATGTGTCAGGTGCATGGATAAGACCCCGCATCTCCAGCTACCAAGGAATCCCGGGTCTTCGAAAACCGTGTACCCAGGGGCTCGAAGGTGGCTTCGCATGGATCACCCGTGGAGAAAACGCGGTGACCTGTTCAATGGTAAGGACGAGATCGAAGGAGCCCCGAGCCCGAGGAGCGGCACAGAAATCGACGAGCTGTTGAAAAATTGGGAGGAGTGCCCTGCGCCGGGAAAGAAACGACCGAAGGTAGATCCGCTGCTGGGTGTATGGAAAGCGAGGTCTGTTTTCCACGACTTGGAGTACTGGAAGGTCCTCAAGACGCCACATAGCCTCGATATGATGCACATTACGAAGAATGTCACCGAGAGTCTGCTTGGCACTCTTTCCAACATGCCGGAAAAGACCAAGGATGGGACGAAAGCAAGATACGATCTGAAATGGCTTGGTGTCAGGAAAGATCTTCAGGCCCCCGATAGTGATGACGATGATGATGATGATGATCAGACGGAAGGGACTCAAGGTCGCCGCAAAAGGGTAAAGAAGAACACGTGGTGCTTCCCGCTACGTGCTTCACTATGAGTCCGGAGGAGCTCGAGCAATTTACAGGTGTCTCCTAGGAGTCAAATTTCCTCATGGTTACGCGGGGAGATAAGCAGATATCTGGACGCAACGAAGAAGAGGTTTAGCGGGATGAAGTCTCACGACTGTCACGTGCTGTTGACGCAGATACTTCCCGTTGCGATTCGAGGGATAATGGACGAGCACGTCCGTGATACGCTGCTTGCCCTTTGCAACTTTTTCGACGTCATCAACAGGAAGTCGATCGGCGTGAAGCAGCTCGACAGGCTACAGGAAGAGATCGTGCTGATACTATGCGAGCTCGAGATTTACTTCCCGCCAGCATTCTTTGATATCTGCGTGCATCTCCTTCTCCATGTCGTTGATGACATCAGGCAGCTCGGGCCACGTTCATGCACTACATGATGCCGTTCGAAAGGATGAACGGTGTCATGAAAGGATACGTTCGCAACAGGGCCCGTCCAGACGCAAGCATGGCCAAGGGCTTTCTAACCTATGAGTGCATCTCCTTCTGCCAGAATTATCTAAGCACCGAGAACCAGGATGTTGGTCTGCCCAGGAGGAAACACTTCGGCAGGCTCAATGGATATGGTCACCGCGAGGGCACCCTCTCACTCTTTGTCGGCATTCATGGTCGAAAGGACGACTTCGACAGGGCTCACCGGGTCGCGCTACAACACTTACAATTGATCGAACTTGGGTGAAAGAGCACAAAGCTTAATCGAGAAGAATTACATCACCTGGGCCGGCCGAGGAAGAAGGGAGACGTAACCAGAGAGCACAACTCCAGCTTCACGCGTTGGTTCAAGCAAAGCAACTGGATCTAGCAAAGAGCAAAACGCCATCTACGGAAGATGAAAAACTCATATTCTCCTTATCACGGGGCCCCGCACAACGTAAGACCTATCAGGCGTACGACATCAGCGGTTTCAGATTCTACACCGAGGAAAAGGACAAGAATAGCGAATATCAAAACTCAGGAGTAACTATGCTATCCTACGGCGATGACGAGGCTACTGTCAAGCAAAGATACTTCGGAAGGATTGAGGAGATATGGGACCTCAACTACTGTGGAGAGTCGGTGCCAATGTTCCGTGTGAGATGGGCCAAGGACGTCGTCAAAGAAGGCCGGTATTTCACCACCATGGTAATACCCGATGCCAAATCGAAGAACGCCTCCGCGAAAAATGAGCCATGGGTACTCGCTAGCCAAGTTGAGCAATGCTTCTTCATTACCGACCCGTCAAAGCCTAACCGTGTTGTCGTGAGGAGGGGCAAGAGGAGCATCATCGGAATGGAAGGAGACGCCAACGAGGAAGACTTGGAAAGCGATCCGAAGATCGAGGAGGAATTCGACAAGTACTTCGACATGCCTACTACTAGTACACAAAGAAGGAAGACCTCCCTACCTACTAAAGGTTGTCCGTTCACGCGAAGAAATCTCAAGGTGCCCGGCCTAAAGTATTCAACCGCGAAGAAGGGAAAGAAGAGAAACTAGCTCGGAACCGAGACGAAGAAGACTTTTTTGGTGTATTTAATTTGTGTGTGTGTGTGTCTGAGAGACAAGCATTATATATGTATGATCATGAATAAAATGATGGTCTACTAACAAATGTGTGTATTTTCTTTTCTTCAAGATGTGTTGGTGTTCTTTATTTAAATTTAAGCAAAACAAAAAATTCAAAAAAAAAAGTGAGACAGCCAGGATTCGAACCTGGCTGTCCCAAGTACAAGTTTGCCCAGCAAACCATTGGGCTAAGTTGCTGTCATTGTTGTAACACAGCAGAACAGGTTTTTTAAAACTCAGGCCACTTAATTCTGTGGCGCATCGCCTAGCGGATGCGCCACAGAATATCAGAATTCTGTGGCGCATTCTTTGGCCCATGCGCCACAGAAACTGAGAATTCTGTGGCGCATCCCCGGGTGGATGCGCCACAGAATTTTTTTCCACCCACATAAATCTGGGCCCTCCCCCGCACGCGCACTCGCTCTCTCGAATTTCGCCTAAGTCAAAACCGTCTGGACGCGGAGGAACTCGCCGCCGGCAGCCCCAACTCGCCACCGCGTCCGCCACTCCACCGCGCTCGACCTGCCCCGCCACCGATGGCCAGAGCACCTCCACCGCCACCCGCACCGGCGCCGCCCACGCGCCCGTGCTCGACGCGCCCGTGCTCGGCTCGCCGTGCCCGTGCCCTCGGACCGGCCGTCCTCGACGCCGCGGAGGACCTCGACGCCGGCTTCACCTCCCCTCCCCTGATTCTCCGAGGTCGATTCACTCCCCTCCCCTGCCATGCCTCTTCTCTGCACACTAGGTGCTTGTGATAATGCCTAGGTGCTAATTGCTGCTGCTAATTGCTGCTTTTGCTGCTAGTTGCTGCTAGGTGCTTGCAGCAATCGATTTGTCCACCATGTTAATGCCTAGAGCTACTAGTTGCTGCTAGGTGCATACTTGCTACTATGCCTAGAGCAATAGCTTACAACAAGTTCTGTGCTAAACCAAGGCAGCACAAGAAAAATCATGTGCTTAGATGCATCTGTGTAGCACTGAAATGGTTGCTTGATCCAATACCAGTAGCATTATCTATGCATTTTTGTCACTTGAGGTTTATGCATTTTTGTCACTTGAGGTTCATGCATTATCTATGCTTTTGCTGCTAGTTTTTTGTCACTTGAGGTTTACTGCTAGTAGAAATGGTCAGCAACAAGTAGTTGAGTTGCTTCAGCAAAAGATAAGAAAATGTAGAACCACTGCAAACATTTTTTTATAGTTAATTTTCTTCCTGAAAATGCCAAACCTAAAAATTTCTAGAATTTGTGTGTGCAGGGGTGCTTGTGTGTGCAGAGGTGCTTGTGTGTGTACAGGTGCTTGTGTGTGCGGCTAGGCAAGAAGACGCCCCTGGTGAGCTCCCGTGACGACCATGTGTTCTGTGCTACCACGACCATCGTGTCGTGGTTGTTTGTGATGCTGTTGCCGGCCAGCTATGCCGGCAAACATTATTCGTGTTGATGTGATGCTGTTGTCGGCCAGCTATGCCGATGGAAATGTGTTTATGTGATGCTGTTGCCGGCCAGCTATGCCGGCGCCCATGATTTGTGAAATGTTTGCAGGTACCCCGAGAGGCCCTTGAGATTGCCGGAACGTCGATTAACTTCCGTTCCGGCCAATTCGGGTGCTCCATATGTCCTATTTTTAGCAAAGGTCATGCCAAAAAATTTCGTGAAATTTAGCATGACTTTGCTAAAAATAGGACATATGGGGTATTGCGACTAATGCATGGGCCGGGGTATCTTAGTACTAAATTAAGTGATGTTTTTCTTATATTTGTTGTACTAACTTTTGCCTCTTTTTAATGCAGTGCAAACATGTCGGCCGACGCGCCCGGCCCTTCTAAGCACATGAGCGTCGAAGAAGAAGCTAGAGAAAAGAACAAGTCGTTCTGGGCTATGTCCCAGCAGTTGGAGGAGGCGGAAGCCGCCGAACTGGCTCGTGGCGGCGATGCTGACTATGAGATAGAGGATGAGGACGAAACCACCACCACCGATGGCGGCGACCACACGGATGTCGCCAGTGGCGACCCCACGGATGTCGGGGGTGGCGACCACACGGATGGTGGTGGTGGCAGTAACCCGACCGCTCAGCAGAAGAAGAAGCCGAGTAAGCCGAGGAAGGACCGGACACCGCAAGCGGTCGCCGACGTCACAGACGAGTTCACTGAGGTCAGCTCAAGTGGCCAACCACTGGATCCTAAGGCCCTTGCCTGCGGGTACAACATGCAACTAGGGTGCATCCTCCGGGAAACCGTGCCGATCAACACGAAGGACCTCAGAATCAAGGACAATGAGGCTTTGGTCCAAACCCTCCTCACGAAGCTTCACCAACGATACAAGTTCCCGGAGCCGTTCAACAAAAAGGTGGACAGTGCAGCCATCACGAAGATGAGCACCGCCTTGAGCAGCTGGAGAACCCGGGTGAAGGCGAAGATTGATAAGGGTCTTAGCTGGGAGGAGATAAGTGCCAAAGAGCCGATGCTCGACGAAGAAGAGTTCGAGGCATTCAAGTTGTCCTTAGAATCTCCAGAGGCTCAAAAATGGACCAAGTGGGGGAAGGATATGCGGGAACTGAACTTAGGTAACCACCGGTTGGGAAGCGGCGATTACCGAGGAAAACAGCCCGTTTGGGACAAGGAGGATGCCGAGGTTGCAACACTTGGAAAAGAGAACCCGTGGCATAAAATCACGGACGAGCAAGTTAGGAACTTTGTTCGGTCCCGCTACTATCTGAAGCCGGGGACGGGGAATTCGTTACCGACGATAACGATGTGCTGGCTTTCGAGAAAGTGCTGGTAAGGAACTTAATTACCGCGGATATCTCAAAGTCCATGGCGTTGATTTCTACGTGGGTTCACCTTAATTTCCTTTGTCTGCAGGAGAAGGAGTTGGAGGCTGAGGCTCAGGCCGGCCCGTCGTCCCAGGAGGGGTCGACGGAGCCGTGGGACATGACTTTCAACAGGGCGATGAACGTTTACAAGGGGAGGGACAAGTCAAAGCCGCCGACGTCAGCTGGCCGTGTGACCGGCTTTGGTACGAGCGTGAAGTTCCTCCAGTACTATAGCACGGACACCGAGACGAGAAAGGAGAGGAGGAAGCCGGCTAGGGATAAAGCCGAGGTTATCGAGCTAAGGAAGAAGCTGGAGACACTAGAGCACGAAAAGGTGGACTCCAGCACGGTGGACAAGTTAGTGGACGAGAAGGTGGACGAGAAGCTCCGGAGCTTCTTACCCCCTGCATTGCTGGAGGGGTTAACTGCTTGGCATGCGCGAGGTCAAAAGGGGCCGATACATGTGCCCAGCTACACCGGCAGCAACTCCAGCAATAACGTGTCGCCGGTCCTGGTGACCCCACATGTGCCCCCTACCGTGGATCAACATACTAATAGGCCGGAGAATAATGATAATGCACACGAGCGGCCGGAGAATGATAGGCCGGTCGCCGGCACCGGCGCCCTTGTCTCGACATTAGCCGAGCTCAACGCCATCACCAAGGTAACTAATTAGTTAGTCCGCGGCATCTTCTATAACTATGCTTTTGATGACTGTCATATCTCATGATGCCCAACATGTGTTGACTCCCAGGACATGCCTTGCATACTCCTGCATAGGGTGGGAGCCGGCGGCGAGTTGAAGGAAGTCGCAACGGCCACTATCGTACAACCTTCGACCCGTGATATGCACAACACTAGAATGAGCGAGGTCGTGATGAAAGTCACGGTGACCGAGGTAGTGCCCGATTTCCATGACATCGACCCCCCCATGCAACCTCCGGGAGCCGAGAAACACATGGTCCTTGGAGAATGCTCCAAGTGGATGATGGAATGGCCGAAGACCCAGATTCGTCTTGGGGATGGTCTTCATGGGGTCAAGCGCACCGGCGGCGCCACCTCGAGGCACCGGCCGCCGGTCGTTCGGCCCTCGTCGAGGCGGCCAGAAAAAGCTGTTGCGGATGAATCGGCGCCACCCCACCACCCAAAAGGAACCGCCGGTCGCCGCCACCACCGGCCGCTGGAAGCTACCGCCGGTTGTCGCCGCCACCAGCCGCCACAAACAATTGTTGGGAACATCTGAACCGCAACAGTCCAAGGTTAGTTCCGACTTCCCGACTTCACAACTTTCCGACTTTCCGACTTCCTGACTTCCTGACTTTCCGACTTTCCGACTTTCCCGACTTCCCGACTTCCCTTTATATCTAATAACGGATGTGCTATTGTTTATGTTTAGGACAAAGCCGTTGCCCCTCAACTTGGTGCCAACGACGGCGATGATGACGATAATGTCAACGTCGATGACTTCCTCAACACTGGCGCCTACAGGGATGATTTGTACATGCCTCCTGTGGATGAAGAACCCTTCCGCGATCAACGCGGTCAACCTCCTCGTCCCACTACATGCACGCAGCGCCTGGTCTTCGAGGGTTTATCTCAAGACACGCCTCCGGAGGCCGGCGATCATCAAGCTCAAGTCAAACCGGGTAACATTTTCAGCCCTGGCACACTGCACCAGTCGGTTCACGCGGGGTTCACTGCACCCCAACCATCCCCAGAGAAGAAGAACAAGGCGTGCCAAAGGAGGTGGACTTCGTCCAGGAAGCCCCCGCGGATGTGTTCTTCATAGTGTACGAGGACATCTTCAACCTGTTTCACTCCAGACGGCTGGACTATAACTTGGTCCGCCTATATGCGCTCGATGCGGTGATGAAGATCAGGAGAGATGATACCCCATACATCGCGATAGTGGATCCCTACTACATGCGTGACAGCCAGCTGGTGGAAGGATCAAGGACACGGACCATGGCCACGGAGTACCTCCACAGGTTCATGCTGACCAACAAGAGGAAGAACAACCTTCTTCTGCCTTTCTTTTACGAGTAAGTACACATCCGCTCGCCGTCGTCGTATCTTATGCCTTCTTGTAGATTTCTTCCATTGCTGATCCTTTGTCCAACATTCCGTTTCAATTGTGTTGAGCAGGGACAAGTACTGCGCACTCATTGTGTTAAGCCCGAGGTGGTCCATTGCCACTTATTTCGACTCGGGGAATAAATGCAAGCCGAGGAACTACAACAGAATAAAGGGTCTTCTCGATGAGTCTCTCGAGGGCTATGCCCAAAAGGGAGGCCCCTTCCAAAAGAAGGGGGAATCTTTCACGCAGGACAACAAACACAAGTTCATGCATGGGAACGGATTCCATTGCATCAAGCAACTGCCTGGCAGCGTGAAGGAGGCCTTCTACGCCCTCCATCACCTTAAAGGGCTTGTCCGGGATGCCGAGAAAACGAGGATTCCATCTAGTCTCCAAGAATGGACCAAAAGCGAGGATGCTCTCACCGATGCTGATTATAGACAAGACTTCCATCGCATCATTCTGCAGTTATCGACGATCATCCTCGAAGATGTCATGAACAAAGCAGGGTCCTACCACTACCCCAGAGGTAGGATGTATTATAAAAGAAAGCCTTGCTAAGCATTACTAGTGTATTTTTTTTGTAGAAGTGCATGTGTAGGGTTATATATTATATATATGCTATGCTTTGAACCCCAAATAGGATAGCCATATGATTTCCGACCATGACAATTGATTGATTGTCTTGCCTCTCTACTTAGATGAATAAATTATACTCTATTTATATCACTAACCAATATATATCCCAATCCATCTTCAGGGTTGTATCAGAGGGATATCGAAGAACGACTAGAGGCGCAGAATGACACCAGGGAGTGGAGGACGAAAGAAGGCTATCTACCGTTCCCGGCGCCGCTCAAGAAGAGGACTCCATGATCATGCTCCCGCGCGCTCTTGCTCACCATCATCGCCGATGTACTACATTTGACCCTAGTTAGGCAGTGAACTTTTGTTTGTATCATGACTAATTGTGTAAACATTCGGCACTAGTTAGGCAGTGAACTTTTGTTTGTATCATGACTAATTGTGTAAACATTCGGCACTTTTGTGACTATGTGTATATATCTCGGGCACTAAGTAATATATGTGATGACATAGTGATTATTGTGTTTGTCTGTGCACATACCTGTCAAATATACCTGTATTTCTGTATAAATCCTGTATATACCTGTATTTGTACAGCAAAATGAAAATATACCTGTATTTCTGTTTTATAATTTAGTGGCGCATTTTTTTTTGTGGCGCACCAGGCGTGGGTGCGCCACAGAATGCCTCTGCTGTGTACTGTCGAGCTATTTCTGTGGCGCACGGGCTGGGTGCGCCACAGAAAGTTGGTCTTTCTGTGGCGCACGGGCTCGGTGCGCCACAGAATAAAAATTTAGTGACGAGACTTCTGTGGCGCACCCGGCAAAGTTGCGAGTGCGCCACAGAATTGCAAAATGGTGCGCGAGTTAACCCCTCGTCAAAGACGCACAACTAACATTCTACCTCCTGAATCTAAGGTGCATCTCAAGGACGAGGAGCTGCTGAATAAGCCCATCACCAACTATGCTCAGATGAAGACTATCTACTCAATGACGAACATGCCGGCTCCTATGTCTACAGTCCGGCCATAGTGATCCATACTATGGACTACCTTGCCGATCACGAAGATGAGCATTACCTCTACGCGAACATGCCAGACACGTAGAGGAGGTCCTGGTTGCGTGCCTACTGCCACCAGAAGTACGCCATGGCCCCTTAGAACATGAGTAGGTTTCGTTCATGGTTTGTAATATTTTGTGAGGTTGTATATGTTAACCTCTGCACTGATAAACTTGAGATGAAGCACGAGGACTTCGTGCTTCACTCGTGCAGCGAACTATGCTATGATCGTGACAAACTAGATATGCTAGAGTATGATATTCTGAATTTGTGTGTGCTACGTTCAGTTTGATTCTGTATATTCCATGTTCAGTTCGTGATGGGTAACCTCACCAGTAGTGGTTAGAGGTAACCACATCAGATCATTGCATAGAACCAAACAACAAGTATTTGCACCGAGCACAATCGAAATGGGTCTTTGCACACAACCAAATATCAAGCTCTTGTTTTTTTCCTCGTGCAAGGAATGGACCATCGAGCAACCAAACGACATGCATAACATGGTTTAGAGGCTGCATACCAGGCCCTCCACAGCCTAGTCTGGCGGGGCGCGAGAGAAAGCTGCAGGCTACCAAACGCGCCCATACTTTTTTCAGCGCTGCAAAGTTGCGTCCCTGGAGAGCGCATGCTCCACCTTAATTCAGGTTACACCAATACTGACGACTTAATTCAGGTTCCCGTCAACAGCGGGGATTGGTGCAACCGTGAAAAAGATGGCCAAATGGAACGCTACGATATGGTTAGGACATCTTCAACGGGCCACCCCACCGCGCGAACAGGACCGGTCAGAGCGGAGCACCCCCAAACGGATGGGATGCCGTGGACATGTCCATTTCGCCATTTCGATGCCAAATTTGGGCAGGTTTTGGGGTTAGACAGTGTCCGCGTCCGTCCTTGTCCTCTCCGGATCCTCCCGTCAGCGGCACGTGCACAAACCCCAATCTTGAGTCCCTCTCCGCCGCGGTATTGTTGCCTGCGCGGTTCTTCACCGACGTCGTCTTTTGAACCGCGGCGTCCGATGCTACCCTTCTCGTCGGAGCCCCGCATCTTCTTGCCGGCATTGCTTGGACACATCTGGCGTGTTAAACTCTTTTTGTTGTTTTCATAAGTCCAACCATTCTTTGCTGTTTTCATATATGAAGCCGTGTTAAACTCTTTTTGTTCACCGGCTGGGCACTGTCGTGGTTCTGATGCTCTGTGACCTGAAAACTCCAAGTCTATTGTTCTTTTTCTAATTGAATTCCGTAAAGGTTTCGCTCTTGCAAATTGAATCGGAGACTAAAAATCCCTGTGATTTAAACAAACCAAGAAATGGGCAGGCCTGGCCAATATTTCTCGTATTTACCACTTTCCCTAACCCATCGTTTCTGTCAGTCACATAGACATTAAGAACTAAGGCACAAAGTGCCCGACTTTAAATTAATAAAGCCTCAGGTTCACAGGGTTTACACAACAACAACGACGCCAACGATAGTGAGACGAATACATCAGCTGGGCGTTACAGCTTAGCCATAAAGTTTGAAGCATAAGTAGCACTAGATAGATAGATAAGACGATGGGCCACGCCGGACAAGCTGGAGGCCCTTGCTCAGGTCATCCTCGTGGTGCTCCTCGCCGCCACATCAGGTCTGTTTTGCGCGTGAATTCGCCTTAGCCCTCTTGCCATCTCTTGGAGCTCCTCCCGGTCCTGTGGTTTTGCCGTGAGCGTCCACTGCTGCAAGAAAATGGCAGTTTTGAAAATGATATCAGCCGGGGAGTTAATCACTTTAGTCTCGATAGCGAGTTTGTTTCTAATATGCCAAAGGGCCCAAGATTGGGCCATAAACAAAAACCACGCGGTTCTACGGGGCTGTCCCGCCAAGCTAGAGATGATCGCAAAGAGACTTCCAAAATCAGCGGGATTCCAGCTGCACCCGAGCAGCTGGCGCAGCACGCTCCAAGCAAATTTTGCTGTGGAGCAGGTGAAGAAGATGTGATCAGCATTCTCAGGCTGACCACACAAAGAGCAGCGCCCATTAGAAGTCACATAGACATTGCAAGAACAAACAGGAAATTTGGAGTCGGGGACTTCCATCGGCCCAAACAGCAAAGAAACAGAGAGCAATAAATTTTTTTCCCCTTAGAAGAACATACATCAATAGATTATTCTGCGAAGCTGTTACTACACAAGGTCCACGGTCACAAACAAGCTGGATACTTTGTCGATGCATATAGGTGGACACAATTGGAAGCGGCCTAATGCCCATATGAATTTGCGGTGGTGCCATTTGTCAAATGCTCAAACTTAGCACTGCCTGCCAGTATTTCCTCGACGGCTTTCTGAAAACAGAGCAACGAATCAGTTATATCCATAGTTCCTCCAACCAACCAGGGCTTCGCTGATACAAGAAGGTTAAAGAAATCTAAAGCTTTGTATACCTCGATACATGTCAATGCATGCTGGACCGCCTGGACGTCACTATCTGAAATTTGGTAGTGAATGACAAGTCTCATGCTGCAAAGTAAGGGAGTTCAAAATGGAGGGTTAGAAGTTATGAAGTACACAAGGTTGCATATACTTTTAGAAACAACTAGCTGGGTGGCCCGCGCATTTGCGCGGCTAGATTCACTGAGTATCTCTATATTATTTCCTTTTTCAAACCTTTGGTCATTATCCAGTTTTTTAATGATTTAATCTGCATCTACAATAGAACTAATATCACACAAAGAGATGATTGTCGCTAACGCGTTTTCCTTTGTCAATAAACTTATATTTTTGCATCTATTTATGTGTAATATATTAATAGATTGTTCGTGCATATGGACAACCTTGTAATGTGAAAGCCAGAAAGACAAATGCCATTGCCATATTAGCTTGTTGTGCTAAGCCAACGGATTTAATATCAATGGTTTTATATTTCGCTTTATATCCTAGTCTCTATATTTAACCCCAACATTTTTTGTTCACAAATTATGTACCAAAAGTAGATATAGTGTACGTTTTGTAGTGTGCAACTATTACCTTTGTTCCAAGGTATAGAACATTTTGTGAAGATCAAAGTTATGTATGTAGTATCTCATATCCGCAGGGAAAATACTTACATGAACCGAACCGAGCATCGCCCAGTTGTCTGGATACTCACGTATTTGCAGTAACCCTCGCAACTGTTATGACCTGGTAGAAAATCACTATTAGCCCTTGGATTACCTGCATAGTTTGAGTGATTTCAGCAATATCTTCCCCACACACCTGTGCATTCCGTATCAATAAACAACAAATCAGCAATACTGATCGGTAGGAGAGTATACCTATTCACCTACCCCAATATAATCTAGGTGTTGTCCCTACTTAAAATACTCTCACCGGCTGGTATTCTGCAGACTCACATGCTGCAGGATCCCAAATAAAAAAACTCTTGGAATATCTGTATATTGATTATTAGGGAACAATATACATATAAGATTAATTATATCTGAATTATTTGACCCATGCATGAGAAATCCGCTCTCCAGCCATAGAAAACTCGTGTCCGTACTAATCGATTTTAACTCTTCTCACAAATCACTGAATATAAACAGGCTGAATACAGTCTGGGTCTAGAAAATCAACACCGGTACAGAGGCGATGTCCCTTGCAATTGCGAGGCAGCGGAGTAATCGCGTCCGTGGGTTAACTTTTTAAATCGACTGTTGCTGAGGCTAATTTGTTCAGTAAAGGAAACAAACCTTGATCGGTGCTCCACGCACACATACTGGCTAGGATTAGCTGATTCGGCTGATGCGGCCTGATCTGCATGCATGACCGCCTTGCATTGCTGTGCTCTGTGGACATGCATGTGAGATTGAAGACCATATTCATGAACAAAATCTCATGATCTCTTGTTGGCGTTTCCGCCAGTGAGATTCACAATGTATATGCTCTCATTTGTTGACTGGATCAGATCCAATTATACCTAGCTATGAAGTGATTACCTCGATTCGAGGGAGTAAAAAATCAAGGAAATCTCACTTTCCGGCCGCCGACGAACGCTGCCACACGATCACGTTAGATCGGATCATACTATAGCTAGCTATTACGCGAACACCAGGACAATCACGTGAACACGAGAAAGCGATGGAGTCAACAATCGAGGGAAATCCTGCATTCCGTCCGCCCCGATAAACCCTGCAACTATCACTATTAGTAGCTCACATAGAAAATAAATCATCTGACCTAGATTTAGCTCTCGCGTCAAGTACGCCTAGATGAGGCGAAGCTAACTTTCCGGCCGCCGATGAACCCTGCAATTATCACTGTCAGTAGCTTGGACAGAAACGAATGTACGCCGGCCGGAGATATGTCAAATGCTCCCAAAACGACGGCCGGCCGGAGATAATCGTGATGAATCCGCCGTGTTCATCTAGCCGATCATATTCACTTTATGGCTTGATGCATCATACATGCACCGAAGTATAGTGCCCTAGCAATCTGCAGTAGAATCGGACTGGAGAGCGATCATAGAGATGCCTGCATGGAGGCCGCAAGAATAACCTCTCTCAGGGAGCGCAGCTCCAGAATCTAACAGTGATCGCCGTTGGAGAGATTGATGACGATAAAGAAGATTGATGTGCAGAGGTGTCAAATAGGTCCTTGAAAAATCTGGTGATGAGTCTTGAGTGCATGATGACGACGGGGAATCAGGGATGGTGTCGCGGAGCTCGCCCAATACTGTCTCGACCATAGCCTTGTTGAATCCTTGTGCATGTCCGGCCGATCAATGTAACATCGTGGACAGCCCTAAGTATCGATCTCCTGGAGGCCGAGCTTCTCCATGTTTCGTCGCTCCGTCTTGTCATCGCCATAGACATTGGCATCGCCGGCCGGCCGGCCGGCGGCGTCCAGCGTCCCGCATCTCCTTTTTGACGTCCAGCAACTCCCTTTTGACGTCCAGCGTTCGTGCATCAGGTGTTGTGCCGGCGACCGCAGGTGTGCGAGTTTGTGCTTCTACGTTTATGGATGCTGTATATATATGCATGTAAGCTGTCATAGGACGTTTCCTTTTTCTATCCCAATGAGATGTTTCCGTGTGCCTCACGAACTGGAATTAATCGGCAAGTACACAGTGCTGTTCTTTTCCTGAGATATATGTTGTGAACGTACCTCTCTTGGATATCTCCGCAAGTTAATTTATGCGTGTCTGTTTGTAGTACAAAAACTCTTCAGCAAATCTGAGCCGTATTTCTTCATATGGTCTAAGTCTAGTTAATCCAGGCCGTTCCTTCTCTTCTACTAAGCCGGAGATAAATCAATCAGTAGTGTGTCGGTAAGGAATTATCTCAGCCCACAGTTCTGCCAACGTACGATCTCTTTATCTTACCTTGCTTGCGCACCTACGTTGCTTCTGGTAGTATAACTTTTTAATCTACACCGTTCGCTTTTAGTTGTTTAATCCTGACCATTGGTTATCCTGTGTTTTAAGTATATAATAGATCTTTATTTGGACGAAATACTAAGTTGGGGTAAAAAAATAGAATTAGGCTTCTATGGAGAGGGAGAGGGGCACGGAATTGAACTGAACCTCGTCGAGCTTGCTGGCATTGCAAGCACATTGCGCTGTTCCAGGACTTGACACAGTTTGTCAGGTGATATGAGAGGATCCGCAATATCAAAGAATACCTAGGAATGGTAACGCCAGAGGTTACAAATATAATATTTAAATGCTACATATCTGAAAACTATCAAACTCAATAGATGGAGTAGCAGACTAACAATATTTGTCTCCACTGAAGCTAAATCAACTGTGAACTGTTTAATTTTCTTTAGTCCAGCTAACCAAATGGAACAGAAGAAAATAAGGATTGTATGCCGTTAAGGACTAATGTAGATATAAATAGTAGAGGTGAGAATCCACATGGAACAAAATTAAGTGGAACCTGCTAAAACTTTAGCCTTCCGTTGGTCATCGGCAAGCTTGCCTACGGTGTCGCGAACTCCAACAGAAGCAGCAGCACAAAGAATTCCCACCTGCCTCATTCCACCACCTAATGTCTTCCTAAGAATTTTAGCCTGAAAGTATTGTTCAGATTTTTATTATATGTTCTCTTAAGCAGCTTAATCTTACTACAAGAATTATCCATCATCACCATGTCTATGAAGGCCTTCGAACCAACAATAATTGATCCAACAGGAGCACCTAACCCTTTCGTAGGCATACCTGCATTTTGACGTTTAATAGAGAAATACAGTCAGTCACACATCATGTATTGCGTGATAGCCCATTCATATTTAGTTTTTTTGAGAAGGGCAATGACGAGGGGTTAACTCATCAAATCCCATGGTTAAGTACCTGGGGTTGAGATTACGAGGGAGAGAACGTGGTAGACCTGATAGTTTAGTCGGCTGACAAACAAAAGCAGGGATTTTACCCAGGTTCAGGCCTCCGGAGAGTAACACTCTACTTCCTGCTTGTCTGGTATTGATCTGGTGTGTATATGCGAGCTACAATGAGGTCCCGGTGAGATGTCGATCTCGCTAGGGTTTTGGTGATTCGAGTATTGCGTGTCCTGAATCGGCGGCCCTCCCAACCTTTATATAATAGGCTGGGTCTCGTGAGTTCGCAACCGATTCAGATTATATGTAAGGAAAGCCTAAACCGACTATGCCTGTGTCTAATCTTGGAGGGTACTCCATCTTGTTGGGCCTTTCGTCATGGGCTTCATGTAGGCTCTTGATAGTTGCGCCTTAATCGACACGTGCACCAGGTACCCTTATGGTAGGGTACCCGGGATGTATATCCTTGTCAGTAGCCCCCGAGTACTTGTCTGACTCGATAAATCGGCATGGACTCGTTCGTAAGTACACGTAATATTCTTTGTACTTGTGTTTACAATTGGAATTCCTGTATGAATAGCACATGTTTGGCTATGTCGAGTATTTTATCGACTTTGGTTTTTTGCTTATGATAATCAAGTGATAATAGCTTAGTAGGCACGGTACACTCGACGGATCGGGACCGGTTAACTACACATTCGGGTAAAACCTTACTAGCTTTCAATCAAACTCGAGTCCCCAGACTCGAATTTGGAACAGACTGGTCAGACTCGACTAGGCCGCGGAGGTCTTACAGAATCGATCTGCAGTATAACTTTGAAATTTACCAAACGCGTCCGTCGGGATTTTTCATCATGTCTGCTGACACGGAAAGTTTTAAGGATTAACGTTGCTGGAACGGTCCTTAGCCCAGCTCGAAAGTTCGGCGGGTCTTACCTTTGCACTATGCATGCAGCATCCGAGATATTTGCGGCGGACGCAACTCGGGAATGTTTCGAGTATGATTTTGTATATGAACTGAGTCGAGCCTTTTGTCGACTGATACTTTGTCGTTATTCTATCGGGTGCGCGACAGCGCTCCCGATGAGAGTAGCCCCCGAGATTGTGTTTTATTGCTTGCAATGGAGGATAATCTCAAATCTTTTTATCCAATATATTCTTAGTCGAAGAAATTTTTGATACGCTCCCGATGGGAGTAATATGCCTTAGTTGAAGGAACGGTCGAGTGACCAATTTTTGCCTTAACGTTGCTTTTTCACACTCGAACCAAACAAGACAGTCGAGTGACCGATATGTGTTGGGCAAACTCGAATGCTTTTCTGAACAGATCGCTTGTAATGACGTCAGGGATGACGTTTGTGGCGACTGCGCTGTCTGACACACGGTGGCGTGCGTTATGCTGTGATGGATGGGACGTGACACGTATGTGGGCCCATTGCGCAGCGCTGACCGAACGACGATGCCGTTTGGACTGAATTTGACTGGTCTGGCCCACTTTTTACGGAGACGCGATGATGGCTCCTCTTTTTGCGTGTGTAGTGGGCGAAGTGGCCGGCGACGGTTGCCCTCCGCGGTTGCCACGTGTACGGTGGGATTGCGTGCGGAATCGCACGATTATGATCTGAACGGTTATGATCGCCTTTGGTTTGTGGTAAATAGGGGAACGGCGCTGGCATTATTTTTACTTGCCATTTGCTCTACGCGCCGCCCCTGCTTCATCGTCTTCCTCTCGCTTCCCCATTGTTCTTGCGCCCGAGCTCCCGCTGTTCCCCTTAGCCACCACTGCCATGGCGCCAAAGAGAAAGGCTGCTGCTGCCGACGCGCCCGCGACCGACGCGGCCACTCTTAAGGGGAAGAAGACTGCGGCTGGCGCATCTGCATCCGCCGCCGACCTGAAGAAAGGCGACGGAGATTGGGTGAAATCCACCATCAAGGATACGCACCTTGACAAGCTACGCGAGGAAGGGATGCTGCCACCCGCGGACCAGCTGTTCGTCTGCGCGCCTTCGCCCAAGGAGGTACTCCCTGAACCTCGCGCCAATGAGCGAGTTTGCTTTGCGGAGTTTTTGCCTCAGGGATTTGCGTTTCCCCTCCACGACTTTGTTCGTGGTTTGATGTATGCCTACGGGGTGCAAATCCATGATTTCACCCCGAATAGCATACTTCACATTGCCTGCTTTATGGTTTTGTGCGAATGCTTCTTGGGTGTGTCCCCTAGCTGGGCTTTATGGAAGTCAATCTTCCTCGTACGGCCGAACAATAGAGGCGGCCGCACCTATTCTGTTGGCGGCTGCGGGATTCAAGTACGCAGCGACACACGCTACTTCGCCCTGAAGCCAGTCGATTCGGCGCAAGGTTGGAGGAAGAAATGGTTCTACGTCCGCGTAGACCAGGAAGGAGTCCCAGAGTTTTCGACGGCCAAGTCTATTGTGAGGACAAATGCCTGGGACCATCAACTGACGAGTGCGGAGGAGGCGGAGGCGGCGCCCCTTTTGGGCAAGATTGAAAAACTGCTTGGCAGCATGACTGGTGTGCACTTGATTGCCACCTTTGTGAAGATGCGAGTCTGGCCGCTCCGAGCTCGAGCCCACCCGATGTGGGCTTATGAAGGTGTGCTCGACTCCAGTCGAATGAGCACGGAGGAGCTGTCGAAGAACGAGCTGGTGGTGCATATGCGATCCATCACCAGCCTCAGGTCAAGCGACCCCTGCAACGTCGACTGCCCTGTCACTCCTTATGGGGCCGAAAAGCCTTTGTAAGAGGTTAGTGAACGGTCGAGTTTATTATCTCCTGGCTTTGCTATTTTGTTGTGCATCTTTCGACTGTTGTATTTGGTATGCAGGGCCATTCGACTGCGTCAACCCTTCCTCTTCTTCCCGAGAATGGCCCAACTCATGAAACGGAGGTGCAAGCGGTAGAAACGAAGGGAGGGGATGAATCGCCTCTACCTTCGGCTACCACATCTCCTATGGAAGAGGTCGAAGAGGAAGAGGCAGAGGAAGTACGGACTGAGGAGCCCGCCACGACTGATCATGTGAGCGAGGTTCCCACTCGCAAGCGTCGTCGGGTGGCCCGAGGTTTGTCTTCTTCCATGAGCTCACCCGCGAAGGAGTCGGATGTGAAGGATGACGGAGACTCGGGCTCCTCTCCTTCTACCAAAGCTGCTCCTTTGGATGTGAGCCCGTTGAGCTCAGCTCCTCCTCCCCAATCGGGTGAGGAGCTGCTTTTGGAGGCCCAAATTTTGACAACCTCGACACTGATGAGGAAGAAGAGCACAGGTTTGCTCCTATGCTTTCTGTATTGAGTTTTTTTCATTTTGGTATTCGTGCTTATGTTTTTTGTCTTCTGTCACTCGTAGTGCTGAGACTGTGCATCCTCCGACTCCTTCATCCGACAAAATTTTGACTCCTGAGCACCCGGATGTCTCCCCTGTTGTTCCTGAGACCGTTCAATCAGTAGCCACCGCTACTGCCATTGAAACGGCCAAGGTTGCGAGTGCTGCAACCCCAGAAGTCGGGACATCGGCCGCGAAGCCTGCGCCTTGGACTGAACACGTAAGTGTCTTTTGTCGAGTCCGCATACGGGACTGGTTATGTATAACTTATGCTGGTTTTGTATGCTTGCAGCCTTACTACCTCAACCTGGTAGAATCGGGCAAAGCTTTTGTCCAAATGGAGCAGGAGAGGGACAGTCTGCGCACTAACTTGGAGCAACTCACTCGTAAGTGTATTTTGATTCTGTACCCGAAGTTCCTTTTGCACTGTCTTTGCTTAGTCAAATGATTGAGTTACTTCTTACCATCAAATTTAGACGACAAGGCATCGGCTGAGTCTCGGGTGAAGGAGATAGAGGAGGCACTCGCCGCCCAGCGCGCCGAGTCGAAGAAAACTTTGGATGCCGCCAAGGACGCAGCCGCCGTGCGCGAGAAAGAGTATGCTGAGCGACTGGCTGGCCTTGCGCCGAATGTGAGAGGTAAGTAAATATCTCTTTGCATGCTTCTCGCCTACCCGTTGGGTATTATGTACTAATATTTGCTCTTTCTGGTATTTGTTGCAGAGGCGATTGGTGTGCCAGCACCTACTGACATGGTCAGTGACGAGTTATCACTCGACCAGGTTATAGGTGACCTTGGCGCGACCTTTGTCCAGGCGAATGACGCTCTTGCCAAGTCTGCCAGCACCCTCGGCGCCGTGCACAAGAACGTGCTTCCAATGAAGGAGGTGCCGTCGACTGCTGATGGCTTCGCTGACGTGCTTGGACCGGGGACTTCGACCATGGCGAGCTTTGCTCGCGCTCTCACGGTACGCGGCTCGGAGTCCACCATCAAGCTCATTTTGGGTTATGGAATAAATGGTGACTTCGAAGCGGCCATGTCTGACTTCCCTCGGAAGCCGGACGGGAAGCTGGTGTCTCTGAAGCATGTGAACGAGCCAGCCGCACGGCTGGCTGAAATTTTTATGACTACCATGGAGCGCCGGTCAGCGGAGGTTGCCAATCGCGCGCGTAGAGCTTGGTCGGAGTCTGCATCATAGACTTTAGGGCCATCTACCCTTTTTATGGATTGTAATTATGCTTTATGATATCGCGAGTATGCGTACGCTTTTGCTACACTTGTTTAGAGTTGGTTCTTTGTTGTGTTTTCGACTGTAAGGCTATGTGTTGTTACTCGCCTGAGCTTTGTGATGAATCTCTCATATCTGACGTGAGATTTTTATGATGTTTGGAATAGCCACGGGCGGCCGCTACTTTAGCTGGTTCGTCGCGGCCTCGTGCTTTCACCCGATCTCGAGCTCAAGTGGCGAATGATGCCAACACTAGTACAGAAAAGCTTTTCTGTGGCGCACCATTTTGCTATTCTGTGGCGCATGGGTGGTGCGCCACAGAATAGTCGCCACTAAATAAGCTATTCTGTGGCGCACCACCCATGCACCACAGAATAGTGGCTATTCTGTGGCGCACCGCGACTGGTGCGCCACAGAATAACTATTCTGTGGCGCACCCGTGTAACCATGCGCCACAGAATAGGGTGCGCCACAGAATAGTCATGGGTGCGCCACAGAATTACTGCGCAGTACTGTACCCGTATATTCATACAAATACCAGTATAATACCAGAATACATGTATATTTCATATTTACACAGATATAACAGAAACAGAGATATATTTTCACAGATATATCAAAACAAACACATTACTAATATATGTCATCACAAGTTGATACAAAAGTGCGGAAGTTTTACACAATTGTTGAGATATACAAAAGTTCATCGAATCGTTGCCCACGTTACAAAATGAAGTGTTCACCGCCTACACTAGGATCGAATAGATTACATCTCGGCGTTGACGGTGAGCAATAGCGGGAACACGACGATCTCATGTAGCCTTCTTCGCGAGCGCTACGAGCGGAGCGGCGCCGGGAACGGTTTGCCGAGAGGCCCTTGAGTTTGTATTCCTGCATATCACAAGTTTCACTGACGCCATCTCTGCGTCACATAGTGTCACAACATTTTAATCATCGGCATTCTAGAAATGAATTAGCTAAGGTCAACTAACAATCATGCCTCATACTTAACTGGTATCAACTTACAAAAATCATGCCTCATATTTTATATCAACTTACCACAAAAAGATCAAATAGAGAAAAACCCGTATGATGGATCCTTCTTCCTGATCCGCTCCGGAAACGGATAAATGCCGTCTTTCGTCATCCACGTCCTCCTGTCATTCTGCTTATCTAGGCGTTCTTCGATCTCCCACTTAGACAACGCTGAAAATCGGTTGGGATATATATTTGATTAATGCATGATATAACTAGAGTATGATTTATTCATCTAATATAGAAAAGAAAGAAGCAAGGTTTCTACCTCTGGCGTTGTGTAAGGACCCCCTGCTGTCTTGACATCTTCCAGGATGATTTTCGATAACTGTAACTGGATGCGATGGAAGTCTGCTCTAAGGTCATCATCAGTGAGATCCTCATCATATTTGGCCCATTCTTGGAGACGATATGGCAAATTCGTTATCACTGCATCCCGGACATACGATTTCATGTGTAAGAGGACGTAGAAGGCATCCACGTTGCCAGACTTTTGCTTGATGCAATGAAACCCCGTCCCATGGTAAAACTTGTGTGTGTTGTCAATTATACGTTTCGCTTTCTTCTCGAAGGAACCTCCGTTTTTGGCGTAGCCCTCGAGAGCCTCATCGAGAACACCCTTAATTCTAGTGTAGTCTTTCGGCGTAGTCCCTGAGTCTAAATATGTGGCAATTGACCACTTCGGGTGCACGGCGATGAGTACTGAGTACTTGTCACTGCTCAACACAATTGAAACGGAATATTGGAAAGGATCAACACAACAGAAGAAATCTATAAGAAAGCATAAGATACGACAGCGGCGACTAGATGCGGACTTACTTGAAAAAGAAAGGCAGAAGAAGGCTGGTCTTCGTGCTCATGTTCAGCATGATTCTCTGGAGGTACTTCATGGCCTTAGCCCGTGTCGGTGATCCTTCCTCCAGCTGGCTGTCCCGCATGTAGTAGGGATCCACTACCTTGACGTACGGGGTTTGTTCTCTCCTGATCATCATCGCCTGGCTGAGCGCGTATAGGCGGACCAAGTTATAGTCCAGCCGTTTAAAGTGAAACAAGTTGAAGACGTCCTCGCACGATATGAAGAACAGATCCGCTGGAGATTCATCAACGAAGTCAACCAAGTCCCTTGGCACCTTGACAGTGAACACCGGGTAGTTCGGATTCTCGTCTTTAAGAAGGTTGTCCTCTAGCTTCAAGATAGCAAGTTGCAAAGGGGCCATGCATCCATCTGCGAGGTGGAGCAGATCCGAAGGCAGTATCGGTTGACCAGCTTCATGCAACCGGGACGACAAGTCACCCGCACGGGGTGGTATCATGGGGTCACTCCGGACATACCCCGGTGTGCTAAGTTTCGTCTTCGGAGCTGGCTTACTCCTCTTCCTGTGCTTCTTCTTCTTATCTGCTGTATCTGGTGTATCTTCCGGAGGCAGTATTGGGTACTGTCTGGAGCCGAAGCTGATCACTGGGGCAGGCCCTTTTTTCCCTCCTTCAGTCCAATCCCTGACAGACTCACATATGGTTGTAAAGAGCGACGTGAGCGTATTTGTCACCGCCGCTGAGATGAAACTCGGAATCATAATATTTTGCTCCATCGGTTCCTCGCCCCTTGTTCCAGAAACCCCAGCCTCGTCATTGTCGGCCATGTTTGCACTGCATTAAAAAGAGGCAAAAAGTTAGTATGACAAATATAAGAGAAAAAAAATCACCTAACTAAGTACTAAGATACCCCGGCCCATGCACTAGTCGCAATACCCCATATGTCCTATTTTTAGCAAAGTCATGCCAAATTTCACGAAAAAATCCGGCATGACCTTTGCTAAAAAAGGGACATATGGAGTACCCGAAATTGCCGGAACGGAAGTTAATCGACGTTCCGGCAATCTCAAGGGCCTCTCGGGGTACCTGCAAGCATTTCCAACAAAAAAAAAACACATCTACGGCCGGCACCTCCGGCCGGCATCTCAACGACACGATGGTCGGAGCACAAGCACAATACCCCATATGTCCTATTTTTAGCAAAGTCATGCCAAATTTCACGAAAAAATCCGGCATGACCTTTGCTAAAAAAGGGACATATGGAGTACCCGAAATTGCCGGAACGGAAGTTAATCGACGTTCCGGCAATCTCAAGGGCCTCTCGGGGTACCTGCAAACATTTCATCCACAAGAATGTGGTGGCCAGAAGACCCACAGCAACTAAACTAACAAGGATCTGAGCTCCCTGTCACAACAAACAACTAACCTAACAGCAACTAAACTAACCTAGCTAGCACTAACCTATTTAACACTTAGCAAATTTGCTACTGCATATGCACTAACAATTTTTTCATCTCAATTTTTTCATCTCAACTAACATCAACCAGCACTAAAAGCAATTCGCAGCAAGGCTACTAGCAATCAACAACAGAATCAAAAACAGGAACTAAAATTTCTCTTTGGAATTTTTACAAACACCTTGGCTGCAGGAGTTCGGTAGGGGAGGGAGGAGGGGGAAAGGGGAAGCACCTCGGGGAGGGGAGGGAGGGGAGAGGGCGGCGATGTCGTGGAGGGGCAGCCGGCGTCGAGGTCCTGCAGCCAACGTGTCGTGGAGGTCCTGCAGCCGGCGGCGTCGAGGTCCTGCACGGCGGCGTCCTGCGGCCGGCACCGCGCGACGGAGAGACGGCGAGGGGGGAGGGAGGCGGCGAGGACGTCGAGGGTGACGTCGACGGCGAGGACGGCGAGGGCGGCCGGGCGCGCGTCGACGGCGACGGCGAGGACGGCGAGAACGGCCGGCCGGAGCGCGCGCGAGTGTGTGGGGAGTTGTTTTCGAACGCGAGTGTGGAGGCCGCGGCGCACCCTGGCCCACATGTAAGTGTGGGCGACAAATTTCTGTGGCGCACCCTCTCTGCGGTGCGCCACAGAATTCTCACCTTTCTGTGGCGCACCCTGGCTCGGTGCGCCACAGAAATAGCTTATTCTGTGGCGCACCCGATAAGGGGTGCGCCACAGAATAGTTGGTTTTTTTATTTAAATTTTCTGTTTTTACACACATGTTAATAAAAAAACAGTTAATAGTTGGTTTTTTATTTAAATTTTCTGTTTTTACACACATGTTAATAAAAAAACAGTTAATACAAATATTGAAACTGTGCCATATATATCAAATTACATAGACCATATGCTTGTCTCTCATACAAAACAAATTATATATAATACACAAAAAAGTTTTCGATCTTCGTCCCGGCC
This sequence comes from Poa pratensis, assembly GCA_947311845.1. NCBI lineage: Eukaryota > Viridiplantae > Streptophyta > Magnoliopsida > Poales > Poaceae > Poa > Poa pratensis. The sequence goes on along the minus strand of CAMZMU010000053.1, from coordinate 30,130,564 downwards.
GGCCCCAAACTAGCATTTCTTCTTTCCCTTCTTGGCGGTTGAATAGCTTAGGCCGGTCACCTTGAGACTTCTTCGCGTGAACGGACAACCTTTGGTAGGTAGGGAGGTCTTCCTTTTTTCTTTAGAATTAGTAGTAGGCATGTCGAAGTAGTTGTCGAATTCCTCCTCGATCTTCGGATCGCCGTCCAGGTCCTCCTCATTGGCGTCTCCTTCCATTCCGATGATGCTCCTCTTGCCCCTCCTCACGACAACACGGTTAGGCTTTGACGGGTCGGTAATGAAGAAGCATTGATCGACTTGGCTAGCGAGTACCCATGGCTCATTTTTCGCGGAGGCTTTCTTCGAGTTGGCTTCGGGTATAACCATGGTGGTGAAATACCGGCCTTCTTTTTCGACGTTCTTGGCCCATCTCACACGGAACATTGGCACCGACTCTCCACAGTAGTTGAGATCCCATATCTCCTCTATCCTTCCGAAGTATCTTTGTTTGACGGTAGCCTCGTCATCGGCGTAGGATAGCATAGTTACTCCTGAGTTTTGATATTCGCTACTCCTGTCCTTTTCCTCGGTGCAGAATCTGTAAGCATTGATGTCGTACGTCTGATAGGTCTTCACGTTCTGCGCGGGGCCCTGTGATATGGAGAATATGAGTTTTTCATCTTCCGTACTTGGCTTTCTGACCCGTGATTCGGACAGTTGTTTTTCCCTGAACCAACGCGTGAAGCTGGAGTTGTGCTCTCTGGTTACGTCTCCGTTCTTCCTCGGCCGGCCCAGGTCGATGTAGTTCTTCTCGATTATGCTTCTGTGCTCTTCCACCCAAGGTTCGATCAATTCTAAGTGTTGTAGCGCGACCCGGTGAGCCCTATCGAAGTCGACGTGTCGACCATCAATCAAGACAGGGAGTGAGCGGTAGCCCTCACGGTGACCAAAACCAGCGAGCCTGCCGACGTGCGGCCTGGTGGCCAGACCAACATCCTCGTTCTCGGTGCTTAGATAACTCTGGCAGAAGGTGATGCACTCTTTGGTCAGAAAGCCCTTGGCCATGCTTGCGTCTGGACGGGCCCTGTTGCGAACGAATCCTTTGATGACACCGTTCTGCCTTTCGAACGGCATCATGTAGTGCAGGAACGTCGGACCGAGCTTCAGTATGTCATCAACGACGTGGAGAAGGAGATGCACGCAGATGTCAAAGAACGCGGGCGGGAAGTAAATCTCGAGCTCGCATAGTATCCCCACGATCTCATCCTGTATCTTCTGGAGCTGCCTCACGCCGATCGACTTACGGTTGATGACATCAAAAAAGTTGCAAAGTGCAGACAGCGTATCACGGACGTGCTCGTCCATTATCCCTCGGATCGCAACGGGAATTATCTGCGTCATAAGCACATGACAATCGTGAGACTTCATCCCGCTGAACCTCTTCTTTGTTTCGTCCAGATATCTGCTTGTCTTCCCCGCGTAACCGTAAGGAAATTTGACTCCTAAGAGGCACTTGTAGAACTGCTTGAGCTCCTCCGGACTCATAGTGAAGCAGGTAGGTGGAAGCACAACCGCGCTCTTCTTCCTCCTTTTGCGGCGACCTTGAGTCCCTTCCGTCTGGTCATCATTATCATCATCATCATCACTATCGGGGCCGTGAATATCTTTCTTGATGCCAAGCCATTTCAGATCGTATCGTGCTTTCTTCCCATCCTTGGTCTTTTCCGGCATGTTTGAAAGAGTGCCAAGAACAGCCTCGGTAACATTCTTCGTAATGTGCATTACATCGAGGCTATGGGGCGTGTGGAGGACCTTCCAGTACTCCAAGTCATGGAAAGCACACCTCGCTTTCCATACACCCAGCAGCGGTTTTACCCTCGGTCGCTTCTTTCCCGGCGCAGGGCACTCCTCCCAATTTGTCAAAAGCTCATCAATTTCTATGCCGGTCCTCGGGATCGGTTTTGTTTCTCTTTCTTCTTGACCATCGAACAAATCCCCGCGTTTTCTCCACGGGTGGTCCATGCGAAGCCACCTTCGAGCCCCTGGGTACACGGTTTTCGAAGACCCTTGTATTCTTGGTAGCTGGATATGCGGGGTCTCATCCATGCACCTGATACATCCACAGAATCCGTGGCCCACCTGGGCCGATACAGACGACATTCCAGGATAGTCCTGCACCGTCGTGAGCAACGCGGCGCTCATATTGAAATATTCTTTAGTGTAGGCGTCCCACGTACGGACAGGCGTCTTCCATAACGTTTCTAACTCCTCTTTCAACAGCTCGAAATACAGATGTATGTCGACACCTGGTTGTTTCGGACCCTGAATAAGCATACTCATGTGTATGTACTTTGACTTCGTGCACAGCCACGGGGGAAGGTTGTAAGGCCATACAAACACGGGCCAGGTGCTATGTGTGCCATTGAAGAACGGATTCATTCCATCTGTGCACATACCCAGCCTGACGTTCCTTGCGTCGCGCCCAAAATCTTCGAAGGCGATGTCCAATGCTTGCCAATTGATAGCGTCTGCAGGGTGTGTCAGGATGGTGCCCTTCTCCGGATCTTCTGCGGGCTTCTCCCTTTCCGCGTGCCATTGCATGAGCTTTGCTTCCTTAGGATCCACGAACCACCGCTGAAGACGGGGAGTGATAGGAAAGTACCATACCACTTTTCGAGGATTTTTCTTCTTTCCACTCTTGTACCGTCCGTGACCGCACACCGGACATTTGGTCAAGTCCTCGTAATCGCCCCGATAAATTACGCAATCATTGATGCAGGCGTGGTATCTCTCGTGCGGTAGGTCAAGAGGGCACAGGACTTTCTTGGCCTCCTCGATAGTAGTTGGTAATGTGTTACCCTCGGGGAGAATATCGTGCCAGAATTTCAGGTTCTGGTTGAAGCTCTTGTCGGTCCAACTGTTTCCCGACTTCATCTCCATAGCATTAAGCGTTACTTGCAAGCGCGTATCCTGAGGCCGGCACCCAGGATACAACGGAGTGATCCCGTCTATCCCCATTTGCGCTAGCTTGGCTTTCTCTCTGTCGTTGCTCGTCTGACTGAGAAGCAGTTCTTGAAAATGAGCATCATGCAAGCCCAAACTTAGCGGGGTCTGCTCGTCTCCTTCGTCATGATGATCATGTCCGCCGGCATCTCCTTCGTCATCATGATGATCTTGTCCGTCACCGGCATCTCCTTCGTCATCATCTTGTCCGCCGCGGGCATCTCCTTCGTCATGATCATCTTGTCCGCCGCGGGCATCTCCTTCGTCATGACGATGATCTTGTTTGGCTTGTTCCGGCATGAAACCGTGCCTGAGCAGGTGCTCCTCCAATAATCCAGAATCAGGGTGTATCCACCTCTCATGTTTGCATTTTCGACACGGACATCTTATCTGCCTCCCGTTGGACCGAATCATGTCCGCCTTCGCTTGGTCCTTGTATGTTCTGATTTGACTGGAGCTCATCATTATGACCATGGTTGACTACGCGCTATACATAGAGAAGAAACGAGAGTACATAACTTAATTAGAGCCGCAACATGCATGCACACACAAACACACACAACACATCTAAGTCCGGCATCTCAACGACACGATGGTCGGAAGCACAAGCACAATTAATACCTCACATGTCCTATTTTTAACAAAGTCATGCCAAATTTCACGAAAAAATCCGGCATGACCTTTGCTAAAAAAGGGACATATGGAGTACCCGAAGTTGCCGGAACGGAAGTTAATCGACGTTCCGGCAATCTCAAGGGTCTCTCAAGGTACCTCCAAACATTTCCAACAAGATGGTCAAAGCACAATAACCTTTCTCACCTTGTAGATTTGATCCAAAATAGAAGATGGGAGAAAGGAGACTATGTATGGAGGAGTCTATCAACCAAAATAAGTTTAACTAAAAAAAAAGGAGAAATATATGGTCAAAAATGGATGGGAAGGAGGAGCACCACGAGTTGGGAGGAGAGGAGGAAGAAGAGGAAATGAGAAATGGGTAGGGGAAAGTGGGTGGAGATGGCCTTATAAAATATCTGGTACATTTATTCTGTGGCGCACCCCTAACTGGTGCGCCACAGAATAATCTAATTCTGTGGCGCACTGGGTCAGGTGCGCCACAGAATAGTTCCCCCCAATTATTTGTGGGGCCAGAGCACCTTATTCTGTGGCGCATGCATGCAGGTGCGCCACAGAATAAACCTATTCTGTGGCGCACCTGACCCAGTGCGCCACAGAATAAGGTCAAAAGTGGCAGACCCGTTCGTTGGTGTGGGGCCCGCGCTTATTCTGTGGCGCACCTTATAGCCGTGCGCCACAGAATAAGGCTATTCTGTGGCGCACCATGGCTGGTGCGCCACAGAATCTTATTCTGTGGCGCACGGCTATAAGGTGCGCCACAGAATAAGCTTTCATAGAATTGGGTTTTCCTACTAGTGCAAAGTGATGCGTTATATGAAAGCGCGAGTCGTGAAACTGGAGCAAGAGTTGAAGAGTGCCCAGAGCGAGCTGGATACACTGAGAATGAGACCAGCTCCAGCCACAGAACGGGAAGATTATTTGCTTGGCAAGATGGACCTTGTAAACAGGCAACTCGAGTGTGAGTACAATCCTTTCTCTGATTATGGACTGTTTGGCTACTCTTATTGCGAGTGAGTTGATTTGTTCTTTGTGCAGGTTTTGTCTCTGACTTCCAAGCAGAGCAAGCTCGCGTTGAAGAGCGTCTGGATAATGCCACTGACAACCCGACAACTGGCCGTCAGCATTTTTGGCTTGATAGGTTCCGAGCGCGCACACTCGCAACTCTGAAGGATCGAGCGTGGCGAAGCGCACAGCTACTCGAGTTATGCAGGGCGGCTTTGATTCGCATCAACCAGACCCTGTTTCCAACAGGACCACAACCACAAGGTATCCACGCCTTGCTTGATTTTTTCCGTAGTGCAGGCCCCATCCGGGAGCTGCTTACACAGAAGCTTGTGGTTGGAGCCAACGCGGCGATGGCGTATGTGCGGAGTCGACGTCCCAACTTTGTGTTGCCATCACCCGCCGTTGGAGCGACTTTGTCTCAGGAAGACCTTGATGGCACCCTTCTATCTGCAGTGATTCTAGTCGAGCGATGCCATCATCAGCTCTTTGGCCCTGCATTGCCCATCAAGGATGAACCGGAAGAATACACTAGTACAGAACGACACATCGGATACCCCTCTATGGAAACGGCAGGTGTTAGGCGACGGAGAATCACGCTTTCCGCGCGGCCGGTGCGTACAAACCTGACCAGGCCCGCCTGCATTGGCAACAGACCCTTTCCAATCTCCGTCACCTATTATATTGGCAACGGTTAATAAAATTGTCCGTTTCCAATATTTAGCTCTATGGTAACGGATAGAATTTTCCAACCGTTGAAAATGTTGATACGTGGAGGCTAGCGAATGGGCAGATGGGGAGGTGGGCGGAGCAGACCCGTGAGTATAAATGGCGAGAGGTACCAGCAGCGGTCTCTTTGAAGCACCAGTCCATCGCCTACAGTTATTCAAACTTCGCCAGATCCCCTCCGTCCAAATCCATGGCGAGAGGTACCAGCAGCGGTCGCGGCCGTGGACGAGGGCGAGGCCGTGGTAGGGGGCGCAGCGGCAAAGCCATGCCGTCGGTGTCGCCCTCACCGTACTCTGAAGACATGTCCCCGGCGAGAGGTGCCATCAGCGGTCGCGGCCGTGGACGTGGGCGCGGCCGTGGACGAGGGCGCGGCCGTGGTAGGGCGCAGCCGCAATGCCACGCCGTCGGTGTTGCCCTCACCGTCCTCTGAAGACATGTCCCCGGAGCTGCGCGGCTTCGAGTTCTTGGTTATCCTGTACAAGGGCATCGAGAGCCGCCTGAGGCTCCCGAGGGCGTTCGCAGAGAAGCTCCAAGGCATGGTGGCAGCTACCATGCATCTGAAGATGGAGGACTGCGAGAACGGCAGCTGGGCGGTGAAGACGGCCGTGAGTGCCGGGGGGAATTTGTACCTCGGCCAGGGATGGAAGTCATTCGCCCAAGCGTACAAGCTTGAGCAGGGGCACTTTTTGTGCTTCGAGTTCGACGGCGACAATGGGTTCTTCATCAAGATCTTCGACGATACCTTATGCCGGAGGGACGCACTCGTGTACAGCGACGACGAGCCCGAGTCTTCATCAGCAGCTGCTAGTAGTTGCATTAGCTAGTAGTAGCATATATGTAATCGTTTACTTCATTATCAAGTCCGTATGTAGTAGCATTAGCTGCTAAGTGGTCTCTGCATTCATATGTAATCTAGAGTACCTGTTAGTAAGTTGGGTAGTAAGTTTACTCTCTCGCTGGTGTAAAATCAATGGAAACGGTTATATAAAATGTCCGTTGCCAATGTGGTGCTTATATATACTGCCGGCTCGTTCTCATTATCACTCTCTCACTGTCTCTCTTCCAACCCTAGCCGCCGCACACTGTGGCTTTCAACTCTCCTCACTCTCTCTAATGGCTTCCTCTGTCGGCGCTTCTAGATCCGGCCATCGCGGCCGCGGCTCTAGCCGCCGCGGCAGCACCGTTCTAGCGGCAGCCCTTCGTGAGGGGAAGGTCGATCTGGAGGCGGCCATGCGTCCGCTAATGATGCGGCAGCGCCACCATCTGACGCCCTCCTCCTCCGGTGATGGCCGGCTTCTTCTGAGCCAGGCCGATGTGGAGGAGGTCATTCATGAGGTGGTGGTGCAGCACCTCCGGCGGATCTACCAGCAGAAACCCATCTGGAGGAGGAAGTGACCGATCTGGAGGTGGTGGAGGATCTGTAGGTGGTGTCTGATCTGGAGAAGGAGGAGGAGGTGGATGTCGACGAAGGAGAAGGAGGAGGAGGTGATTGCGTCGCAGCGCGCTGGTAGCATCTCAGCGCATCTGGCAGAGGCCTGCACCTCCTCGATCTCCCGCCGGGTGAAAGGTATAAATCTTTCTGTGACCGGCTGTGATGCCGATGAACTAGGTTCTACGTATGAGCATTTCATCACATAAACAAATTCCTAGTGCAAATTCACACATACATGTTCTGATAATTACAAACACTTATTGTTAAAGCACCAACTGTACAAACTAGTTAAACACCCACATCCAAAGCCTATTGCAATTCACCTAGGGCATTCTTGCACCTAGGGCAGAGCATTTCCTGCCATGTTGGACGTAGCCTGTCCTTCAAGGTAAGGATCTTGCGATACAACTCGTAGGTCACGTACCCATCTATTGCTGCGTAGTCGAGGTTAACTTTGTGCAGCGGCATCCGCTCCCAAAAACCGTGCTGGTTGGATGGGAACTCCTTCTTCATGTTGGCGTATAATTTGTCGATGAGGTCTGCCGCTAGATCACCCATTCCGTCCCTCTCGTCTCCACCCTTGATTTTGTATACGAGTTGGATGTCCACGTAGTACTCCGGTGGAATGTGGAAGCCGGCAGAAGAAAGCACCTTGCTGTCGTTGGTGATGTCCACGCTTGCGAAGGTGATATTCTTGCGTTCAAAGAATTTGCCCAACTCTGGACAATTCTTCTTGGACTTGCACCAGTGGAACACGAGGACATGCTGGCGCATGGCGAGTTGCAGGACAGCCATGCGCCGACGATCACGGGTGTACTCGATGTCAAGGCCGATGAACCGATGCTTCTCCTCTGCTAGCCATTCCTCGTACTTGTTGAGGATCCGCTCCACGGTATGCTCCTCGTTCGTGTACACCACCTCCAGAACGGTGCCGTGGGTATGGACGGTAGTTGTCTCTGTTATTCTGTTGCGGTCGTCCATGGCGGGTGGGGGATTGGGGTGGAACGAGGAAGAAGAGAAGGAAGGAATGCGAACTGTCTGCCACCAAACAGAGCAGTTCCTGGATATTTGCCGTTGATCTTAGCAGTTTCTCGAAAATGGCAACCGAACAAAGCAGTTGCTGGAAAATAGCCACCGATTTTTTTAATATCCAGATGTATTTTGTACATTTCGCTAATAGTTTTTTTTCTTTCACGCAGGAGTTTATTTCGGCAACACTGCATAAAAGTACCAATCTATCATTCCGAGAACCAGAAAACTTAAGGCAAGGAAATTTCGTGGATACTGGTCTTGGAGTGGGTACTGCGACGACCGAGAGCTCATAGAAGGTGAGCTCCAAGTCAAAGATGGAAGGCTGGCTTAATTAAGCCAGCCTTCCATCTTGTTAGGTTAGTTGCTTATAGGTTTAGAGTTCATGATTGTAGTCAAAGTGTAATAGGTGATATTACATTATGCCAATGTGTGATGGATATGATTGTAGTCAAATTGTAAAAAACAGTGATATTATTGTATACCAATGTAATGATGGCATTTGTTCTATGTTATGAATTGAATAACGTTTTATTGCAATGTGCAATCAGCCTTTCATGTATTATGGCATATAACCGAAATATGAGAAAAGCTCAGCGCAAATGGGTAGATGGAAAACTCCGTATCTGATGTAGGAAAACTAAAGCAACGGAGGTCTGCGCCAACTGTTGCCAAATGGAGACCTCATCGGAAACGGTTTTTTGCCTCCGTTACCGATGAAGGCCTTCACATCAGTGACAGAGGCGGGGACACGGACCCTTTCTCCGTTGCCGAAGGGGTTTTTGGCCCGTTTCCGATGTGTCGTTCTGTACTAGTGATAGGAACTGTTGCGCATGTACTTGTGTATGGAGGGGCAGCCCCCGAGTGTAAATGTAATACTTGTAAGTATTATGAACGAAATATTCGTATCTCCGCAGCCCCCGAGCCTGTTGAGTGGGGTGTATGAAGTAATTTATTGTAAACTTATGATTATCTAGCCCCCGAGTCCTCGGGTGCGGCTGAGAGTACTGTTTATAAGTTTTTGGTTTAGGACCCAGCCCCCGAGCACTCGAGTGAGGCTGGGCTGTTTGTTTGCACAACCTTTTTTATGACCCAGCCCACGAGTCTTCGGGTGCGTCTGGGTTGTTTGTTTTTGCGGGAGCGAAAGCTCGCGTTTTTTATAGTGCAGCCCCCGAGTGCTCGGGTGCGGCTAAGATATGAGTTACGCGAATAGTAAAAAGAAAGATAGGAGGAACATTGATTATATTCCACTTTTGAATGTTAAGCTGCAGGCCGCCTCATTAAAAACCTTCCAGTCCCCGTAGTTACCCTGGTAAGGAAAAGAGCGCGTCTGAAACCTGCAGCCATCCGACATATGTGCCTATTACATTGTGCGACTGAGCAATCTAAGCATAGAAACGGCGCAGCTGCGCAACGTTCCAAGGATTGTGCGAGAGTTCGCCTGTCTTCGCGTGCTTCAGTCTGTATGCTCCACCACCAATGACCTCGGTGATGATAAAGGGTCCTTCCCATGGGGGAGCTAATTTGTGCACCTTCTTTTGCTTCAGTCGAAGTACCAGGTCGCCAACCTCGAAGGACCTGGTGCGCAGTCGACGGTGTGGTAGTTGCGGAGGTCTTGCTGATAGACAGCTGTGCATGCGAGCGCCGTGTCGTGTGCTTCTTCGAGCAAGTCGACTGCGTCTTCGAGTGCTTCATCTGCGCTTCTTCGTTGTATGCTTCGACTCTTGGTGCATTGAATCTTACATCTGATGGCAGGATTGCCTCTGCGCCGTAGACCATGAAAAATGGGGTGAACTGTGTTGAAGCGTTAGGAGTTGTGCGTAGGCTCCATAGCACAGATGGGAGTTCTTCGACCCAAGCACCCGCGGTCTTTTGAGTGGCACCAGGAGGCGTTTCTTGATTCCGCTCATCACGAGTCCATTGGCTTTTTCGACTTGGCCATTGGACTGCGGGTGTGCCACGGATGCATAGTTGAGCGTGATGTCTGCTCTTTGCAGAAGGATCGGAACTCTTCAGCCGTGAAGTTTGTACCGTTATCAGTGATGATGCTGCTTGGTACACCGAAGCGGTATATGATGGATTTTATGAAATTGACTGCTGTAGTGGCAGTCGAACTTGTGATAGGGACTGCTTCAATCCACTTGGTGAACTTGTCGACCGCCACCAGAAGGTGAGTATGCCCTCCATGGGAGGATTTTTTGAGTGGCCCACCATATCGAGCCCCCACTGGGCGAAGGGCCAGGCCAATGGTATTGTCTTCAACGCCGATGCGGGTGCGTGCGGCTTTGTGGCGAATTTTTGACAGCCGATGCACCTTTTGACTATGTCCTCCGCGTCTTTGAGTGTTGTGGGCCAGTAGAAGCCTGCGCGAAAGGCTTTGGCTACGAGTGATCGACTGCTGGCGTGATGCCCGCAGGTACCTGCATGAATATCACGAAGGATGGCTTGGCCATCTTCGAATGCTATGCATCGTTGGAACATACCTGATACGCTGCGCTTGTATAGTTCGCCGTTGATGACGGTGTATGCTTTAGATCGTCGAGTGACGCGTCTTGACTCTGTTATGTCTTCAGGTACCTCGCCGCGGAGTATGTATGCGAGGAAAGGTTGAGTCCAAGTTGGCTCAATGAGGAGTACCTCGACTGGCGGGTCCTCTGTGCTAGGTGCTTTGCTCTTGGCTGGTGCGGCTGATGTAGGAGATGTTCGTTTTTGCTTGATGGACCTGTGCTCGATGCGCTCGAGGAAGACACCAGGTGGAACTGGTGCTTTGGTCGCGCCAATGTTGGCTAGCTTATCTGCTTCTTCGTTGCTCTCGCGCCCTATGTGCCGCAACTCGCAGCCTTCGAAGCTGCCCTCCATTAGGTTGTACAGTCACGGTAGGCGATCATGTTATCTGCGATTGCATCGCAGGCCTTCATTGTTTGCTGCACCACAAGATTCGAGTCACCATAGATCATCAGTCGAGTGCACCCGAGGGCTTTGGCCATCCGCATGCCATGGATCAGGGCCTCGTACTCTGCTTCGTTATTGGATGGTAACTCGAATCCCATCTGCAGGATATAGCGAAGCTTGTCGCCTTTTGGTGATATGAGGATGACACCTGCGCCTGCGCCTTCGTTCTTCTTTGAGCCGTCAAAGTACATAGTCCATGAGTTGGACACATCTGGTGCTCCTGGCAACTGAGCTTCATCCACTCGGTATGGAAGTCAGGTAAGACTTGTGCTTTGATGGCCTTCGGGTAATCATACTTGATATCTCGTGGTCCTAGCTCGATGAGCCATTTTGCGACTCGCCCAGTTGCGTTGGGATTTGTGAGGATGTCTCCGATCCCTGAGGTGCTGATTACAGTGATCGGGTGCTCTGCGAAGTAGTGCGTCAGCTTCCTTGAGGACATGAACACGGCGTAGGCCAGCTTTTGATAATGCGGGTACCGCTGCTTTGATATGGAGAGGACTTCACTCAAGTAGTAGACTGGGCGTTGTATGCTTTGGGCGTGTCCCTCCTCCCTGCGTTCGACTACCAGTACGGTACTACCACCCTGTTAGTTGCGGAGACATACAGGTATAGTGGCTCTCGTTCCCTTGGTGCGACGAGGATTGGAGGGCTTGTGAGGACTCGCTTGAGGTCCGTGAAGGCTGCTTCGGCTTCTGGCGTCCACTCGAATTTGTCTGCTTTCTTCATCAGCGATAGAACGGGAGTGCTTTTTCGCCCAGTTTGCTGATGAATCGACTGAGTGCTGCCACTCGACCTGCTAATTTTTGTACGTCATGGAGCTTTGAAGGCCTTTGCATCGTCAAGATGGCCTGTATTTTCTCCGGGTCCGCCTCGATTCCACGAGCCGAGACTAGATACCCCAGGAGCTGCCCGGCTGGCACGCCGAACGTGCACTTCTTCGGGTTGAGCTTGATGTGGAAGCGTTTGAGGTTTGCGAACGTCTCTCGCAAGTCATCGAGTAGTGTGTTTTCCTCCCTTGTTGTGATGACGATGTCGTCTACGTAGACCTGGACGTTTCGCCCAATTTGCTTCTTGAGGCAGTCTTGCATCATGCGCTGGTAGGTTGCGCCTGCGTTCTTGAGCCCGAAAGGCATTGTTGTGTAGCAGTAGACCCCGAGTGGGGTTATGAACGCCGTTTTCTCTTCATCCTCTTCCTTCATCCTTATCTGGTGGTAACCTGAGTAAGCATCCAGGAAGGACAAGCGAGCGCACCCGGCGGTGGAGTCGACGATCTGGTCGATTCGAGGTAGTGGAAAGTGATCCTTTGGACAACATTTATTGAGTGCTGTGAAATCTACGCACATCCGAAGGATATCTGTGTGCTTCTTCTCTACAAGTACGGGGTTAGCCACCCATTGTGATTTCTTGATTTCTCTGATGAAACCTGCTGCGAGTAGTCTGTCGACTTCGGCTTCGACTGCGGTTCTTTTCGGGCCGGATATGCGGCGCATTGTTTGCTTGACTGGTTTAGCATCTGGAAATAATTGGAGAGAGTGCTCGGCGAATTCCCTGGGAATACCTGGCATGTCGGCTGGACACCACGCAAATATATCCCAGTTCTCACGGAGGAATTCGACGAGCGCGCTTTCCTATGCGATAGGCAGACTCGAAGAGACATTGACTGTCTTGGTCGGGTCAGTCGGGTGCACCTGATGCGACCTTGTGTCATTGGTGGCATTGAATGCTCTGTCGACTGCCACCTTCTTGTGCTCCGGCATAAGTGTTCGATCGTTGGAGACCGCTAGATCGGCGAGTGTTGCTTCCATGCCGAACATCTCAGAGATTTTGCTAAACTCTCGGTCGCAAGAATCGGACTTTTGGAAGTTTCCTTTGACTGTGATTACTCCTTTTGGTCCAGGCATTTTCAGCTGGAGGTATGCGTAGTGTGGGACCGCCATGAATCGAGCGAACGTCGGGCGTCCAAGTATGGCATGGTATTGTGACTTCCAGTCGACAACTTCGAACTCAATCGACTCTGTCCTGAAGTGGTTTTGTCCCCGAACGTAACGTCGAGTTGTATGGTGCCTTCTGGGCTTATTGCTTTGCCTGGGACGATACCGTGAAAGGTATTTGAGGATTTGGCAGGTTTTCGACTGACCTGTTCATTTTGCGGAGCGTATCTGCGAAGATGATGTTTATGCCGCTGCCACCATCCATGAAGACCTTGGACATGGCGTAGCCTCCAATTTGGCGTCGAGTACCAGAGCAGAGTGCCCTGGACGAACGACCGATGGTGGGTGGTCCTCTCTGCTGAAGCTTATTGCAGTTTCGGATCCCTTCAAGAATTCAGTTACGGCAGGAGGTGACATGACCGCCATATTTACTTGTCGAGTGCGAAGTTTTTGCTCCCTGTTGGAAGGGCGACCTTTCTGTATCATGTACATCTGCCCTTGGGGCGGAGGGTACTGAGGTTCGTCCACCCGAGGTACGGGTTGTATGGCACCCGCGATATTTCCGCCTGCGGCAGGCTGTGGTGGTGGAGGTGGTGCCATCAGAACGGGCACATTGTTTGGCTGAGGCACAGGTGCAGGTGCGGGTGCGTGTGTGGCTGTTGCCTTTCTGAGTTGCACGTATTCAGATGCTAGTTGGTCGAATTCTCTGCAGTTTCTCATCGAGTGATTGGAGCGCAATTTTCCGTCTTCCCCTTGTACAGGTGGAATCTGCAATCAGCATCCATCTTGTCATCGAATGATCGCTCGTTTGTGCGCCGGAGCGCGACTTGCGCCAATCTTTCTTCTTGTAGCTGTCACTGCGTTGGTTGCGGTCTCGACTGTCCCGCGATCATCTCGACTGTCCCGGCGATCATCTCGACTGTCCCGTCGATCTTCTGACCGTCGGTCGCTTCTGTCTTGGTCGTTGCGGGTGTGGAGAATCCAGCCGCCATGAATTCGGGTCTGTCGTCGTCGTAGTGACGTTTTGAACGTTTGCGCCTCCGGTCGTCTCTGTACGAGTCCTGCGGCTTCGACTGCCGCTATCATGATTGTCACGGGGTGAGGACCCGCGTGTGGTGCGCGCCATGTCTTCTCCGTCTGCCCACTCAGTCGCGATCTTTAGGAGGTTAGCCACAGAGGTTGGCTTTTGGCGACCAAGTGCTTCTTTGAAATCTCGCCTGGCGAGGCCCATGATGAAAGCATCCATGGCCATATCTTCTGAAATTACTCCAACTGAGTTGCGTATCTCAGTCCATCGTCGGATGTATGACCTCAACGTTTCGTCTGACCGTTGAACGCAGGCTCGCAGTTCTTCGAACGTTTTTGGTCGCTCACATAGAGGCTCGAAGTTTTTGATGAAGTCTGCGCGGAAGTGATCCCACGAGTCGTATGTTGATGGAGGTAGAGCCTTGAGCCAGTCGCGGGCTGTGCCTTCGAGCATGAGTCGTATGTATTGCATGGCTGTGATATTCGTGCCTCGCTGGCACGCGACAGCCAGTCTGTAGTCTTCCAGCCATCCTGAAGGTTCCTGTCGACCCGTGTATTTGGGTGTTCAGATGTGAGTTTGAACCCTTTGGGCATCCGTGTCTCGCGGACGCGTCGAGTGAAGCACAGAGCTCCGTGTGGCTCAGGCTCCTGATCAGAGTACGAGTCGCTACTGTAAGATCTGCGTGATCTGCTCCTGGACCTGCGCCGACGTGAGCCGCTTCTTTCCTTCGAGTGGTGACGGCGACCACTGCGATTATGTTCTTCACGACGCGTGTCTACTATGGCACGGTCTCGACTCCCTCCTGGAGTTTTTGGGATTTGGCGTATGGCCTTCGCGCTAAGGCGAGTGATTTGATCTGTTGGCGATGTAGTTTTGCATTGGGGTCATCCGCTGGAGGCTTGATTGCCTCTAGGTATGCTGCAGCAGTAAAAAGGGCACCCGCAGCTGTTTTGGGTACTGGCACTCCCTCCTCGTCGAATGTCATGAAAGAGTGGCCTAAGTTGCGGGTGAGCGCCCTCTCATCTTCCGCGAGGTGTGACAGCCTTGATCTGGGTCTTGTGTCTGCTCGCCCGGTGGAGCTCAGGAGAGCTGTCTTCTCGTGCACTCGACAAGCTAGCTTGCTTTTTACGTTCTTCGAGTGTTGCTCTGATCTGCTGCAGTCGAAGTGATTCCTGCCAGTTGAAGTACTGGAAGGTCAACATCTCCTCTCGTGTTGCGTCGCTGGCATCATTGTGCACTCCTTGATGACTTTATCTGCTTTTGCTGCCATCTCAGCAGTAATTGTGAGATTTGTGACTCCATCCGGCATAGTAACTGTGCACGGGAATTCTGTAGGCCTGCGACTGGCCGCAGCATCAGATGATTCTGCGGCGAAGGCAACGTAGACCTGCTGGGGTATCACCCGAGGGTATGTGTATGTGTTTTCGAGTCCCGTCATGGACTCGACGTCTTCATCAAGGCTCATGTCGGAGTCGATATGCCCGTCGAGTGGTCCGTCTGGACGGATCTCGCTGTCGATGTCTTCATCGCCTATGCTCATCTCGGTGTCGGCGAAGTTGTTATGGATCTCGAAGTCGAGGTTGTTGTTGGTGCAGATCTCGGAGTCGACGTGGTTGTCGATATGAGTTTCGGCTCATCGAAGTCGCTGAGGGAGATCCCGCAGTCGAAGCTATCCTCGAGTGGAAGATTGAGCTCGGGATCGTTTGTGCGGTATGCTGATTCGGCCTCCTCACCTTGGAGTTCTTTCGCAATGAGCTCGTTGATCTCTCGAGTGACATGGTTGTTGCAGACGAGCAGGCTTGGAGGATCGACGATGGTATGGACGCAGTTGATGGATCCGCAGTCGAAGGAGCCGCAACCGATGGAGCCTCGGGTGCGGAAGTCGCGAGTTGGCGTGGATCTGTCAAGTCCTGCACACCAAGCTTGTTTACGAAAAAATTGAACGAACCAACGGTTAAACCCAAACCTGACTCGAGATCAGCGAACGTCTCCTGGAATTCTGGCGAGTGTGGCTCGAAGTCCATCAGAGGATCTGATGTGCTTTTTGCAGGTGAAGTTGGCGTGTGCTGCCGTTTGTCGAGTGAGTCGGCGAGTTGCCGTGTGCCGCCCGAGTCGGCGAGTTCTGGTTTGTTGATGCAGCCGGCGAGTTGCCGTTTGTCGATGCGATCGGCGAGTTGCCGTTTTCCGATGGAACCGAAGAAACCGTGAGTCCAACACTATTCTTTCCCACAGACGGCACCAATTGACGCCTGATGTATCTCCTCAAATATTTGTATCAACGTTAAGGATATACATCAGTCGAGTATTTCATCAATACATCAATGTGATACAGATATTCATATGTGGGTTGCATTGTCTATAGCAGTGTAGTAAGAAAATTGATACGTACCGAAACTGACGAGGGTAGACTCATCAAGACCCATGGTTAAGGTCCCTAGGTTATGAATATGGGGGAGAGAACGTGGTAGAGCTGGAAGTATCGTCGGCTGACAAGCAGGGCAAAGATTTTACCCAGGTTCAGGGCCCTCGTGTGGAGGTAACACCCCTACGTCCTGCCTGTCTGTTATTGATTTGTGAATATGATGGTTACAAGAATCCCGGCGAGATGTCGATCTCGCTAGGGTTTGTGGCTCTGGCTGCTCGTTGTCTGGTTCGATGGCCCTCCCAGTCCTTAAATAATAGGCTGGGTCTCGGGTGTTCGTAACCGACTCGATTTACAAGTAAGGAAACTCTAAACCGACTATGGCTTCGCCAAACTTGGAGGATACTCCATCTTCGTGGGCCTCCCTTCATGGGCTTCATGTAGGCTCTGATAGTTGGGCCTAGTCGATACGTGCACCAGGTACCCTCATGGCAGGGTACCCGATAGGCATACCCATGTCAGTAGCCCCCGAGTACTTGTCTGATTCGAAGAGTCGGGCATGGACTCATACATCATGCACGTTATTTTATTTGCTTTTATGTCATATGATTTGAAATTTCTGTATGAGATAGCACATGTTGGCTATGTCGAGTGTTTCATCGACTATGTTTTTTGCTTATGATAGTCAAGGGATATTAGCTTAGCAGGCCCGGCACACACGACGGATCGGGGCCAGTTAACTACCATTCGGGCAAAACCATACTAGCTTTCAATCAAACTCGAGTCCCCGGACTCGAATCTGGAACAGACTGGACAGACTCGAAACGGCCGTTAAGGTCTTACTGAATCGAACTGCAGTATAATTTTGAATCAACCCAACGCGTCCGTCGGGGATAATTCATCATGTCTGCTGACACGGAAAACTTAAGGATAAACGCTGCTGGAGCGGTCCTTAGCCCAACTCGACTGATCGGTGGGTCTTACCTTTGCACCATGCATGCAGCATCCAAGGATCGTCGGATCAACTCGGGAATATTTCGAGTACAATTTTGCTTATGATCTGAGTCGAATAAGTTGTCGACTGATATTTTGCCATAATTCTATCGGGTGCGCGACAGCGCTCCCGATGGGAGTAGCCCCCGAGATTGTGCTTTATTGCTTGCAATGGAGGATAATCTCAAAAATCCCTTACCTTGCACATGTTAGTCAAAGAAATTTTTGATATGCTCCCGATGGGAGTATGATGTTGTAGTCGAAAGTCTTTCGACTGGCAGCTATGACCTTTGCTGGAAAACCAATCGACATGTATGTGAGAGACCACCCGAAGATATCATCGAGTGACTTGTATGTCATTTTTGCAATATGAAGAACGTCAGCAATGACGTAATTTGCGACTGCCATCTCTGACAAGCGGTGGCGTGCTTGGTTATGTTTGATGAGACGTGACCCTGTTTAGTGGGCCCGTTTTTGCAGAGCTGACCAGGATGACGCCGCGTGGACGGGATTTGACCGTTCTGGCACGATTTTCACGGGACGTGATGATGGTTTCCTGGATTCCCGTGCGTAGTGGGCGGAGTGGCCGGCGACGGTTGCTCTCCATGGCCGCCACGTGTATGGCCAGATTTTGCGCGAAGCGTTTGGATTTGTTTTGACGGTTGAGATCGTGTTTGCGATCTATGGTAAATAGTGGGGATGGCGCGGGCATAACTTTTTACTTGCCATTTGCTCCCTGCGCCGCCCCTTGTCTCATCTTCTTCTTCCTCGCACTGCTTCTCCATTGCTCCCGCGCCCAAGCTTACTTTTTGCGCACAATCCATCCACGCTGCCAATGGCGAAAGGTGGAGGATCCAAGCGGACCGCTGCGGCCTCTGCTGCTACTGACACGGCGAAGGGCAAGAAGACTGCCGCGGGCACATCTGCCGCCGCTGCCCTAAAGAAGAACAGCGGCGATTGGGCGCGGTCCACTGTCAAGGACACCCATTTGCTCAAGCTCCGCGAGCAGGGATACCTGCCGCCCGCGGAGCAGCTCGCCGTCCGCGCTCCGTCCACCAAGGAGGTATGCCCCGAACCTCGCGCGAACGAGCGCGTTTGTTTCGCGGAATTTGTTTCCAGGGGCTTCTCTCTTCCCCTCCACGACTTCGTGCGTGGGCTTCTTTTTGCTTATGGGGTGCAGATCCATGATCTCACCCCTAATGGCGTTATGCATATTGCGTGTTTTATCACGCTGTGCGAATGCTTCCTTGGCATCGCACCCAGCTGGGCGCTATGGAAGACGATTTTCATGGTGCGACCCAACAGAGGAGGTGGTCGCACCTACCCCGTGGGCGGCTGCGGCATCCAAGTGCGCAGCGACACGCGGTATTTTCGATTGAAGACTGTCGACTCCCGCCCAAGGCTGGAGAAAGGATGGTTCTATGCGCGCGTCGAGCAAGACGGAGTCGCCGCCTACTCGACCGCAGCGTTTGCCAAGACCAAGGCGTGGGATCACCAGCTCTCAGTCGAGGAAATGGAGGAAGTTGCTCCTTTGCTGACTCGAATCGGCGAGATGCTGGACAGGATGACAGGCATCCACTTGATTGCTACCTTTGTGAAAAGACGGGTCTGGCCCATCCGTACTCGAGCGCACCCGATGTGGGAGTATGCAGGCACGGATGACGTCACCCGGATGAACTCGGAGGAGCTGTCAAGAAACGAGCTTCTGGGGCAGGTGCGGCACATCACCAATTTGTCGCTGGCGACAAAATCGACGTCGACTGCCCCATTGAGCCGTATGGGTTGGAAAACCCTTTGCCTGAGGTATGTGTGCTATTTGATATGTTTTGCATTTTGGAGGAGTTGCCACTCGTTTGATATGCATTTGTCGATTCTTGCTTCTGAGTTTGCAATTTTTGAATGTATATGATGCAGGTCATGCGACCGCCACCTCTCTGCCCCCTTTGCCAGAAAATGGCGAGACTGAAGAAACTCAGGTGCAGGTGGTGGACCCGAAGAAGGTCGAGTCGCCCATCCCTTCTGCCACCACCTCGCACGCGGAGGAAGTCGACGAGGAAGCAGCAGAAGAAGTCCAGTCTGAGGACAAGGCCACCGCTGACCAGGAAATTGATGCCGCGCCACCGAAGCGACGTCGACTGGCCAAGAAGGCGCCTTCTGCTGCTAGCTCACCCGCGAAGGAGCAGGACTTGGAGGATGACGAGGAATCAGATTCACCACCTGTTTTCCAAGCCGCTCCTTTGCGTGCGTGCTCAACAAGCTCAACTCTTCCTCTTCAGTCGAGTGGTACTCCAGCCTTTGGGGGACCAATTTTTGGCGACTCCGAAGATGAGGAGGATGAGGAGCACAGGTATGTGTTTTTTGAGTATGATATAAGAATTTTGTGCTATTACATATTTGTGCTGACCACCCTTTGTTTTTTTTATGCCTTGTAATGATACCTTCTGAACTGCGCGAGTCTGTGCTTTGTTTGTGCTACTCTGTCTATGCAAAGTCTTTTGCTAATGCATTTCACTCGAAGAGTTGTATGCTTATGACATGAGTTTTAACTTCTGACACAAACTTTGTGTTTGTGATTATGCTCTTTGAACAGTCACGAGAGCCTGCTACTGCGACTAGTTCCTCGCAGGCTCCAATCACTACCCGAACCCAGGGTCAGGTGCAAATGATGCCAAGGTGATGGAGTATATGAAGGCTAAATTTGTGAGAATGGAGAAAGATCTGAAGGACGCCCAGGCTGAGCTGAGTCGATTGAGGGCTCGACCCGCGTTGGCCACCCAACGCGAGGATTATGTGCTCGGGGAGATGGAGCTTGTGAACAGGCAACTCGAGTGTAAGTTCGAGTCTTGCTTTGTTTACAAGCTTTTGCGTAGCTTTTGTCCTTTTGATCTGACTGGTGTGCCCGTGTTTGTAGGCTTTGTCGACAACTTCCAAGCTGAAAAGATTCGCGTGGACGAGCGTCTGGATAGCGTTGTTGACAACCCTACGACTGGGCGTCAACACTTTTGGCTTCATAGGTACCATGCCTGCATACTCGCCACCCTGAAGGATCGCGTCTGGCGAAGTGCAGAACTGCTGGAGTTATGCCGGTCGGCGTTTATTCGCCTGAACGAGACTCTTTTTCCTGCGGGGCCACAACCACAAGGGATCCGTGCTTTCTTGAACATCTTCCGCCAAACAAATCCCATTCGAGAGTTGCTGTCTCAGAGACTTGTGATTGGAGCCAACGCTGCAATGGCGTACATGCGCAGTCGAAAGCCAAGGTTGGTGTTGCGGCCGCCCGCAGCCGGAGAGGTTCTCGAACAAAGAGATCTGGATGACACGATCCAAGCTACGGAGACACTAATCGAGTGTACTCGCGAGCAGCTTTGCGACCCCGAGCTGCCCGTAAAGGACGAGCCTGAGGATTAGAGTAGTTTGCGAGTGCAATTTTTTTTTTTGAACAGGGGCAGCCCCCGAGTCAGTCGAGCGGGGTTTGTAAAATATGTGTTGGTTTTGAACCAATGACTGTGCAGCCCCCGGTATTCGAGTGCAACTGCAGAGTTTTTGCGTGTATGCGTTGGACCATTGCGACGCAGCCCCCGAGCACTCGGGTGCGTCTAAGATGTTTTATGCAAGAGCGAGAGCTCGTATGTATGATAACGCAGCCCCCGAGGGTTTCTGGTGCGGTTAAGATATGAATTATGCGGGTAGTAACCATAGAGAAGTTGAAGGAACATTGATTTTATTCCCTTTTGAATGTTAGGCTGCAGGCCGCCTCATTAAAAACCTTCCAGTCCCCTTAGGTACCCTGGTAAGGAAAAGAGCACGTCTGAAACCTGCAGCCATCCGACATGTAGCCTATTACATTGTATGACTGTGAGCACTTTATGCGTAGAAACGGCGCAGGTGCGCAACGTTCCAGGGATTATGAGATAGTTCGCCTGTCTTCGCGTGCTTCAGTCGATATGCGCCTCCGCCAAGGACCTCCGTGATGATGAAGGGGCCTTCCCATGGAGAAGCGAGCTTGTGCACCTTCTTTTGCTTCAGTCGAAGAACCAGGTCGCCAACAACAAAGGACCTGGTGCGCAGTCGACGACTATGGTAGTTGCGGAGATCTTGCTGGTAAACAGCTGTGCGGGCCAAGGCCGTGTCTCGTGCTTCATCGAGTAAGTCGACTGCGTCTTCGAGTGCTTCTTCTGCGTCGTCTTCATTGTATGCTTCAACTCGTGGTGCGTTGAACCGCACGTCTGATGGCAGTATCGCCTCTGCACCGTAGACCATGAAGAATGGAGTGAACTGCGTAGAAGTGTTGGGAGTTGTGCGTAGGCTCCATAGCACAGATGGTAGTTCTTCGACCCAAGCACCCGCAGCTCTTTTGAGTGGCACCAGGAGGCGCTTCTTGATCCACTCGTCACAAGTCCATTGGCCTTTTCGACTTGGCCATTGGATTGTGGATGTGCCACCGACGCGTAGTTGAGCGTAATGTCTTGCTCTTTGCAGAAGGTTTTGAACTCCTCAGCCGTGAAGTTTGTGCCGTTATCAGTGATGATACTGTTTGGGACACCGAAGCGGTAGATGATGCTCTTTATGAAGTTGACTGCCGTAGTAGCAGTCGAATTTGTGATGGGGACCGCCTCGATCCACTTTGTGAACTTGTCGACTGCCACCAGTAGGTGAGTATGCCCGCCATGCGATGACTTTTTGAGTGGCCCAACCATATCGAGCCCCCATTGGGCGAAAGGCCAGGCCAGCGGTATGGTCTTCAATGCTGATGCGGGTGCGTGCGGCTTTGTTGCAAATTTCTGGCAGCCGACGCACCTTTTGACTATGTCCTCCGCGTCTTTGAGTGCTGTAGGCCAGTAAAACCCTGCTCGGAAGGCTTTGGCTACGAGTGATCGACTGCTGGCGTGATGCCCGCAGGTACCTGCATGAATATCTCGAAGTATGGCTTGACCATCTTCGAATGCGATGCATCTTTGGAACATACCTGATATGCTACGCTTGTATAGCTCGCCGTTGATAACGGTGTATGCTTTTGCCCTTCGAGTCACGCGCGGGACTCGGTTATGTCATCTGGTAGCTCGCTGCGGAGTATGTAAGCCAGGAAAGGTTGAGTCCAAGTTGGCTCGATGAGGAGCACCTCGACTGGAGGGTCCTCTGTGCTAGGTACTTTGTTCTTGGCTGGCGTAGTCGATGGAGGAGGGGCCCGTTTCTCCTTGATGGACCTGTGCTCGATGCGCTCGAGGAAAACACCAGGTGGAACTTGTGCGCCAGTAGAGCCAAGGTTGGCCAGCATGTCTGCTTCTTCGTTGCTTTCTCTTCCTATGTGCCGTAACTCGCAGCCATCGAAGCTGCCCTCCAGTGTGTTGTACAGGTCGCGATAAGCGATCATGTTGTCCGCGATTGCGTCACAGGCCTTCATTGTTTGCTGCACCACAAGATTCGAGTCGCCGTAGATCATCAATCGAGTGCACCCAAGTGCTTTTGCCATCTTCATGCCGTGGATCAAGGCTTCGTATTCAGCCTCGTTGTTGGAGGGTAGTTTGAATCCCATTTGCAGAACATAGCGAAGCTTGTCACCTTTTGGTGATATGAGTATGACGCCTGCGCCTGCGCCTTCGTTCTTCTTTGACCCATCGAAGTACATAGTCCAGGAATTGGACACATCTGGTGCTCCAGGCAGCTGGGCTTCGATCCACTCGGTTGTGAAGTCGGGTAGAACTTGTGCTTTTATAGCCTTCGGGTGCTCGTACTTGATGTCTCTTGGAGCCAGCTCGATGAGCCATTTTGCGACTCGACCCGTTGCATTAGGGTTTGTGAGGATATCACCGATTGCTGAGTTACTTACCACGGTGATCGGGTGCTCGGTGAAGTAGTGCGTCAATTTCCTTGAGGACATGAACACAGCGTAGGCCAGCTTTTGATAGTGCGGGTACCGCTGTTTTGATATGGACAGAACCTCGCTAAGGTAGTAGACTGGACGTTGTATGCTTTGGGCGTGCCCCTCCTCCATGCGTTCGACTACCAGCACGGTGCTTACCACCCTGTTTGTAGCAGAGACATACAGGTAGAGTGGCTCCCGTTCCCTGGGTGCGACTAGGATTGGAGGGCTTGTGAGGATCCTTTTAGATCTGTGAAGGCTGCTTCAGCTTCTGGCGTCCACTCGAACTTGTCCGCCTTTTTCATCAGTCGATAGAATGGCAGAGCTTTTTCACCCAGTTTGCTGATGAATCGACTGAGCGCTGCCACTCTACCCGCCAGTTTCTGCACATCGTGAAGCTTGGAAGGCCTTTGCATTGTGAGGATGGCCTGTATCTTCTCCGGGTCTGCTTCGATTCCACGGGCAGAGACTAGGTACCCCAAGAGTTGCCCGGCTGGGACGCCGAACGTGCACTTCTTAGGATTGAGCTTGATATGAAAACGCTTGAGGTTATCGAATGTCTCCCTCAAGTCGTCGAGTAGTGTATGCTCCTCCCTTGTGGTAATGACAATGTCATCCACATAGACTTGGACGTTGCGTCCAATTTGCTTTTTGAGGCAGTCTTGCATCATGCGCTGGTATGTTGCCCAGCGTTCTTGAGCCCGAAGGGCATTGTTGTGTAGCAGTAGACCCCGAGTGGGGTTATGAACGCCGTTTTTTCTTCATCTTCTTGCTTCATCCTTATCTGGTGATAGCCTGAGTAAGCATCCAGAAAGGACAGTCGTGCGCATCCGGCGGTGGAGTCGACGATCTGGTCGATTCGAGGCAGGGGGAAGTGATCCTTTGGACAGCACTTGTTTAGTGCTGTAAAATCCACGCACATCCGAAGGATGTCTGTATGCTTCTTCTCTACGAGTACGGGGTTGGCCACCCATTGTGATTTCTTGATTTCCCTGATGAATCCTGCTGCGAGTAACCGGTCGACTTCAGATTCGACTGCGGTTCGCTTTGGGCCGGAGATTCGACGCATCGTTTGCTTGACTGGTTTTGCATCTGGAAACAATTGGAGAGAGTGCTCGGCGAATTCCCTGGGAATACCTGGCATGTCGGCTGGACACCACGCAAATACTTCCCAGTTCTCACGGAGGAATTCGACGAGCGCGCCTTCCTATGCGATAGGCAGGCTCGAAGATATGTTGACTGTCTTGGACGGATCGGTCGGGTGAACTGATGCGCCCTTGTGTCGTTTGTAGCGTTGAAGGATCTATCGACTGCCAACTTTTTATGCTCCGGAAGGAGTGTGCGGTCGTTGGAGATCGCCAGGTCGGCGAGTGATTCTTCCACCCCGAACATCTCGGAGATTTTGCTGAACTCACGGTCGCAAGCATCGGACCTTTGAAAGTTTCCGCGGACAGTGATTACTCCTTTTGGCCCTGGCATCTTCAGCGTGAGGTATGCGTAGTGTGGCACCGCCATGAATCGAGCAAACGTCGGGCGCCCAAGAATAGCATGGTATTGTGATTTCCAGTCGACGACCTCGAACTCAATCGACTCCGTCCTGAAGTGGCTCTTGTCCCCGAACGTAACGTCGAGTTGTATGGTGCCTTCTGGGCTGACTGCTTTGCCTGGAACGATACCGTGAAAGGTATTTGAAGATTTTGGGAGGTTTTCGACTGACCTGTTCATTTTGCGGAGCGTGTCCGCGAAGATGATGTTTATGCCACTGCCTCCATCCATGAAGACCTTGCTCATGGCGTAGCCTCCTATTTGCGCGTCGAGTACCAGAGCGGCGTGCCCTGGTCGAACTACAGCTGGGGGATGATCTTCCCGACTGAAGCTTATGGTGGTCTCCGATCCCTTCAGAAACTCAGGCACGGCAGGGGGTGCCATGACAGCCATGTTTACCTGTCGAGTGATTAACTTTTGCTGCCTGTTGGAGGGGCGACCCTTTTGTATCATGTACATCTGCCCGTGGGGCTGTGGGTATTGATCATCTTCTACTCGATGAACGGGGTGTATGGCACCCGCGATATTTGCGCCTGGAGCAGGCTGTGGAGGTGGTTGCTGCGGTGGTGCCATGAGAGCAGGCATAGCGTTTTGCTGAGGTACTGGTGCAGGCGTGGGCTGAGCAGGTGCAGGGCCGTGCCTTTTGAGTCGCATCATGTAGTCAGTCGCCATTTGGTCGAATTCCCTGCAGTTCCTTAGGGTATGATTGGAGCGTAGCCTTCCATCATCTCCCTTAAAGAGGTGGAGTCTGCACCAGTCGTCCATCTTTTCTTCGAATGACCGCTCGGGTTTTGCGTCACTGCGTTTGCGCCATTCTTGTCTTTTGTCACTCGCTGATCGCGGTCTCGACTGTCCCGTCGATCATCCGAGCGCCGGTTGCTTCTGTCTTGGTCATCGCGGGGTTGAGTGTACCCAGCCGCCATGAACTCGGGTCTGTTGTCGTCGTAAGGACGTTTGGACCGTTTGCGTCTGCGATCATCTCTGTATGAGTCTCTGCGGCTTCGACTGCCGCTGTCGTGGTTGTCGCGTGGTGGGGAAACACGGGATCTGCGCACAGAATCTTCTCCGTCTGCCCACTCAGTCGCGATCTTTATGAGCTGAGCCAAAGAGCTTGGCTTTTCGCGGCCGAGTGCTTCTCTGAAGTCCTTGCGGGCGAGGCCCATTGTGAAGGCGTCCATGGCCCTATCTTCTGATGTTGTGCCAACCGAATTGCGTATTTCGGTCCACCTCCGTATGTATGACCTCAACGACTCGTCTGATCGTTGGGTGCATGCTCTCAGTTCTTCGAATGTCTTCGGGCGCTCACAAAGAGGCTCGAAGTTTTTGATGAAATCTCTGCGGAAATCGTCCCACGAGTCGTATGATGATGGAGGGAGTGCTTTGAGCCAGTCGCGGGCTGTGCCTTCGAGCATAAGTCGTATGTACTGCATCGCTGTGGTGTTCGTGCCGCGTTGGCATGCCACGGCGAGTCTGTAATCTTCCAGCCACCCGGAAGGTTCCTGACGGCCGTTGTACTTGGGTTGTTCGCCTGTTAGTTTGAACCCTTTGGGCATCCGCGTCTCGCGAATGCGTCGAGTGAAGCACAATGCTCCGCATGGCTCTGGTTCACGGTCAGAGTATGAATCGCTGCTGTACGACCTTCGAGATCTACTCCTGCTGGACCTGCGTCGCCGCGAACTCCTTCCTTCTTCCGAGTGGTGACTGCGACCACTATGATCACGTGTTGCGTGTCGCGGGGTTGCTATCTGGCGATCTCTACCCCTCCTGGAGTTTTATCTGCTGGCTGTATAGCCTTTGCCGCTAGAGCTAGCGATTTGATTTGTTGGCGATGTAGGGCGGCATTGGGATCATCCGATGGAGGCTGCATTGCTTTGAGGTAGGCGCCCACAGAGATCAAAGCACCTTCTGCTGTTTTGGGTACTGGGATTCCGTCAGCGTCTTCTGTCATGAATGACAGGTTGCGGGTGATTGCCACCCTTTCATGCTCTGGAAGGCTCGCCAACCGCGATCTGGGTCGCAGGGTTGGTTGCTGTGTGGATCCGAGGGATTGCTCCCTTCTTCGCGCACTCGAAAGGCTAGCTTGCCTTCTGCGTTCTTCGAGTGCAGCTCGGTAGTTCTTCAGTCGAAGCGATTCCTGCCAGTTGAAATACTGGTAGGTCAACATCTCTTCCGGAGTCGAGCCTGTAGGCATCATTGTGCACTCCTTGATGACTTTATCTGCTTTTGCTGCCATCTCCTCCGTGATCGTCAAGGTTGTGACCCCGTCCGGCATGGTTACCGTGCATGGGTATTGTGTAGGCCTGCGGGCAGCTGCGTCTACGGATGATTCTGCGGAGAAGGCCACATAGACCTGGTAGGGCGTGACCCGTGGGCACGTGTATGCATTGTCGATTCCAGTCATGGACTCAACGTCGTCGTCCAGACTCATGTCAGAGCCATTATGCTCGTCGAGTAGATCTTCTGCGCGAGTGTCGTTGTCGATGTGCTCATCGCCTATGCTCATCTCGGTGTTGGCGAAGCCATTATGGATTTCTGAGTCGAGGTTGGTGTTGGTGAAGATCTCCGAGTCGACGTTTCTGTCGTTATGAATCGCGGGCTCGTTGAAGTCCTCGAGGGAGATCCCGCAGTCGAAACTCTCGTCGAGTGGTAGGCTGAAGTCGACGTTGCTAGTGTTGTACGCGGATTCTGCCTCCTCACCTTGGAGTTCCGTCATCATGAACCTGTCGAGCTCTCCAGTCGACATGGTTGTTGCGGGCGAGCAGGCTCGGGAATCAACGACGGGGCGAGATCAGTCGAGTGTTCCTCGGGTGCGTCCAGCGCCAGTTGTTGTGGATCCGTCGAGTCCTGCGTGCCAAGCTTGTTTACGAAAAAATTGAATGCTCCAACAGTTAAGCTCAAACCTGATTCGAGGCCAGAGAACGCCTCCTGAAGCTCCGGCGAGTGCGGATTGAAATTCATTGGAAGAGCAGATGCGCTTTTTGCAGGTGAAGCGGGCAGACTGCCGCTTTTCGAGTGGATCGGCGAATCGCCGTGTGTCGCCTGGATCGGCGAGTTGCTGTTTGCTGACATGACCGGCGAGTTGCCGTTTGCAGATGAGATCGGCGAGTTGCCGTTTGCGGATGAGATCGGCGAGTTGCCGTTTGCTGTTGGGACCGGCGAAACTTCGAGTCCAGCGCTATTCTTTCCCACAGACGGCGCCACTTGACGAGGGTAGACTCATCAAGACCCATGGTTAAGGTCCCTAGGTTATGGACATGGGTATGCCTATCGGGTACCCTGCCATGAGGGTACCTGGTGCACGTATCGACTAGGCCCAACTATCAGAGCCTACATGAAGCCCATGAAGGGAGGCCCACGAAGATGGAGTATCCTCCAAGTTTGGCGAAGCAATAGTCGGTTTAGAGTTTCCTTACTTGTAAATCGAGTCGGTTACGAACACCCGAGACCCAGCCTATTATTTAAGGACTGGGAGGGCCATCGAACCAGACAACGAGCAACCAGAGCCACAAACCCTAGCGAGATCGACATCTCGCCGGGATTCTTGTAACCATCATATTCACAAATCAATAACAGACAGGCAGGACGTAGGGGTGTTACCTCCACACGAGGGCCCTGAACCTGGGTAAAATCTTTGCCCTGCTTGTCAGCCGACGATACTTCCAGCTCTACCACGTTCTCTCCCCCATATTCATAACCTAGGGACCTTAACCATGGGTCTTGATGAGTCTACCCCTCGTCAGAAACCGAATCAGCAGCTCTCACAAGTCTATGAACAGGATCGAACTCCAAGTGCCTGACAGGGTAATAACAGTGATCTGAATTTGAGGAGAATATGTGCATGCTTCGTACTTAGACATGCCGGTGAACTGATCCCACACTACTTACCACGGAAGTGGAGCTTAGCTCAACTGGTTGGGGGAGTGGATGTACAAACCCAACACCCAGGTTCAAGTCCCTAGGGACGCGAATTTAGGTTCCTATTTATACTTGAGGACCAGGTCTTCCTCGTACTCATGCAATTTATCCTGAGGATCCGGCTTGGTTATTAATCAAGATAAAAATCCTGATACTCATGCTTAAAAGGCTGTGTGCATCCCTAGTTGGTGCAGAGGCCGGGGAAGTGAAATTCTACCCCAAATTAAACAACCTCCCGGGTCGCTCTCGCCCGAGCGACTCCGGAGGAGATCCTCACCCCGCCGCCGGTCCTCCCTCTCCCGTGGTCCCTGGCCGCGCCGTCGCCGACGCCGGCGGCGGTGGCGGCCCCCCTCCCGGCGAAGGACGGAGGGGAGGTGAGGGTTTCGCGGCGGTGGCCTCACGGGCGGTGGTAGGGCGGCGGCGGCGGAACCAGATGGCGCGGCCGGAGGGCCGGTGCCTGTAGCCTGGGCGGCGAGTTGGTGGCGGCCGGCGGGAACTCCTCCAGGATCCTCCGACGGCGCGGCGGCGGCCATGGATCTGGGCTGGCCTCCGGCCATGGATGGATTTCATGGTGGCTCTGGCGGCTGCCTCCTACTTTGCTGCTCCATCCGGCGGCGTGGGGGCCTGCTGGTGTGCTCGAATAAGGGGGCGGTCCTAGGGTTCATCTTGCAACAAGACGACGATCTGCCGGACGCCCGTCCTCCTTGATCTGGCCGGTGTGGGCGAGTTCCGGAAGGCTCCGCCGGCGAACTTCCATGAGTGTTTATGCCTGGAGATTGCTGGATCGGGTGGGATTCGGTCGTGCCCACGATTCTCCGTTAAGGAGCAAGCGGTATGAAGCTCTGCTATCTGTTGCCATCTTGGATGAAGTCAGAGGCGGAGAATGTCATGAAAGCCGAGATCGGAGGATTAGGAACGGTGATTTAACTCTTGGTGGCGATGAGGAACTTGCTTGGAGCTTCAGGACTCGTATGCAGCGGTATGGAAGTGGGGGCGACAACACAGGTGAAGTTCAAAGTTCTACCTTTCAGGGTGAAAATCCAAGATCTGGCCTTAATTGGTTGTGCCTGACAATGACCTTGTTGAAGACATTGTTTTGAGAGCGGGGACTATCTCCAGGGTGAAAATCCAAGATCTCGATCGGGCGAGGACGGCGCTTGTGCACTGTTTCCTTTTTGAAGGTGTTGCTTTTGGAGAGATTGGACATCAGGTGTTGTTTTGGTGGTGGTTGTGCTGCTACAAGGACTGTAACTCTGTAGCGGGAGTTTTCTTTTTAATTTCTTCTTCTTATTGTCTTTCGGCTGTGTGCATCCGTAATACCTTCGGTTATTACGTTGTTGCAGAGGCTGGATGTAATTGGTATCTTCGCGATATTAATATATACTCTTTATCTAAAAAACTACTTACCACGGAAGCATTAAAAATGCGAGCCCCGATGTGAAGCTTCAAGCCATGACTTTTAGCAACTTCACCAACCTTGTCGGTGTATTCTACAGACAGGCACTTTCCACCACAGCTGCAGCAAACAGCAAGGAGCAATCGGGTAAGAAAGTTAGTACCGCTAGCTTCCTGATGAGTTTCAGAATTCGGAAACACCAGCAAGAGCTAGCCATGAGAGCAACTCACTTCGCGTGAGTGTTCTCCAAGCAGATGAGCCTGGTGGTGGGATAGTACAGTGCCCCTTCCTGATGCCTAATGGCGGCCACGATCTTGTCGATGTCCATGGTGTCGTCGGGGTTGTTCCTGACGGTCTTGGGGTGGACACCGCCGTTCTCGTAGATGTGGATGTGGGAGTTGTCGCCG
Source organism: Poa pratensis (assembly GCA_947311845.1). Classification (NCBI taxonomy): domain Eukaryota; kingdom Viridiplantae; phylum Streptophyta; class Magnoliopsida; order Poales; family Poaceae; genus Poa; species Poa pratensis. The sequence goes on along the minus strand of CAMZMU010000053.1, from coordinate 30,100,363 downwards.
AGGATGACCTCGCTGCCCCTGGTGTCGCAGTGCACGAGGACGGAGACGAGGTTGGCCATGGTGCCCGACGGCACGAACAGCGCCGCCTCCTTGGTACAACCAATTCGCCCAGGCGCAAGGTACAATGTTCTTTTTGTGAGGGAGTCGCCACGCAGTGATTAGATCGAACAAGCCGAGTCGTTATTCGTTTCGCTCCTGCACCACCAGGGAGAGAAAAGCGATTTCCCAAGGGCACCAGCATTCCGACGCCTGTCTCCGGAGGCTCGCTTCTGCCGGACCTCCTGGTCACTGGTAGTGGGGTTTGTTAGATGATGTAATATCCTGTACGTATATGGTACGGAGTAGTACTCCGACCGTATACGTACACCTCATGTATTAGCCACGGTGGGGGCTTTTCCCACCTATATAAACACGCAACCGTACCGAGGTCAATGTACGTTCGACGCCACAACTTTAACATGGTATCAGAGCGTCTCTTCCGAGACCTCTAGCTGCCAAAACCCTAAACCTACGACCGCCGCCGCCACTGTTCAATCGCAGCCGCCGCCGGCTACGACAACGACAACACGATCTGCAGCTTTCGATCTCCTCTGATCTCTGCTGCCCTACGACAACGACAACACGATCTACTATGACCACGACAACACGATCTACTACGACCACGATCTGCTACGACTGCCGCCGCCGCTGTGATTCTCCAGCCGCCGCTGCTTTCACGATATCATGAGCTCCTCATCATCATCATCGATGATGGCTGCTGCCCTGGGCGCGCCTCCCACGCAAACCCTCAACCGCACCAACCATCTTGCATGGAAGGCGCTGGTTCTCCCCGCGTTTCGCGGTGCTCGTGTCATGGGTCTCCTAGATGGCACTGATCGTGCACCGTCCGAGACTCTAGAGGAAGAAGACGAGAACAAGAAGAAGGTCAAGGTGGAGAACCCGGCCTATGCTGCATGGATCTCGCGGGATCAACAGGTTCTGCGTTTTCTTCTCAACTCACTGTCACCTGATATTCTTTCACATGTCCTCGGTGTGAGCTCCTCCGCCGAGGCCTGGTCCACGATCGACGGTATGTTCAAGACTGCAGCTCGCTCCAAGATCCAGCATCTTCGGAGCCAGCTTAACGACACCAAGAAGTTGGCCATGAGCGTCGACGACTATTTCACCAAGATGAAGGGGTTTGCTTCCGAGTTGGCAGCGGTTGGCAAGCCCCTCGACGAGGACGAGCCGGTCGGGTATCTCCTCCGCGTACTCGACAACGACCACTACAACTCGCTCATCACGAACATCAACGGCAAGCCAGACACGATGCTCGATGAGTTCTTCGGGCAACTCATCTCCTACGACATGAGCAATGGTCCTGGCCATGGGATCAAGAAGGCTTCACATCCTCCGCCAACATCGCTCGTCGTGGTCAGGAGTATGACCGCTACCCCCATCCACAAGGCCGCAGTCCTGATCGCGGCCGCCTCGAGCGCGGACGCCAGGATTCCCGAGGAGGAGGCAATGGCGGGTATAGTGGCGGCTACCGCCGTGACCGCCACTAGTACAGAACGACACATCGGATACCCCTCTATGACAACGGCAAGAGTTAGGCGACAGAAAAATGAGCTCCGCGCGCTTCCGCGCGCGCTAGTCGGTCGATGGGCCCGACACAATGGTAACGGAGGCTGAAAATATCTCCGTTGCTCATATATAGGCAACGGAGGAAAGAATATCTCCGTTGCTGATATTGCCACATCAGAAACGGAGATCGGTCTATCTCCGTTTCCCATGTGAAGGCACATTAAGCGGTGCCGGTATTAATATCTCCCACTCCAGTACTGTATCTCACTCTCACTCTCAGTCTCACTCTCCTCAGTTCCTAACCCTAGCCGCACATCGATGGCGAACCCCTCCGGCGCCGACGGAAGTCAGGATGGAGCATCTTCCTCCTCCCACCCTCCGAGGCGCAGCCCGGATCTCCCCTACAACTGGGGCGAGATCCCCGGCGACTGCGGTCGCGAGTTCATTCTGAGCCGTCAATCCCATCCGGATCCACGGCGGCGGCGGCCACCGACGCCCGGATCTCGTCCTCATCGTCCTCCTCGGACGATGAGGACGAGGATCTGGAGGTCGGTCTCCTCCTCTCTCGCGCCTCCTTTGAGCGCGAGTGCGCCGAGGGTGTCATTCGGGCGTCTGCGATGCCGAGAGCTATCCGTATCTCCGCCGCCGAGCACGCGATAGAAGCCGCCGAGGAGGCGTTGTTCCAGACGCGGCTCCGGGCGGCCATAGACCGCTCTCTTCTCCCTGGCCAGGGCCCTGGGCCAGATGCGGCGGCGGCAGGGGTGGCGGCGGCGGAGGAGGAGGATGAGGAGGAGGAGGAGGAGGACGCTCCGGTGTTCGAGCAGGATGAGGTCTCCTCTGACGTCTCCTCTGGCAGTGGCTCTGGCGCCGACGCCTGGGACGCAATCCGCGACGGAAAGCGACCCCGCCTCGCCTAAGGTAAATGACCGCTCTGTTAGCTACTTATTTAGCTCGGTTTGCTCTGTTAGTTAGCTCTGTTCAGCTATGTATTTGCTATGTTAGCTACTTATTTAGCTCGGTTTGCTTTGTTTAGCTATATATTTGCTATGTTAGCTACTTATTTAGCTCGGTTTGCTCTGTTAGTTAGCTCTGTTCAGCTATGTATTTGCTATGTTAGCTACTTATTTAGATCGGTTTGCTTTGTTTAGCTATGTATTTGCTATGTTAGCTACTTATTTAGCTCGGTTTGCTCTGTTAGTTAGCTCTGTTCAGCTATGTATTTGCTATGTTAGCTACTTATTTAGCTCGGTTTGCTTTGTTTAGCTATGTATTTGCTATGTTAGCTACTTATTTAGCTCGGTTTGCTCTGTTAGTTAGCTCTGTTCAGCTATGTATTTGCTATGTTAGCTACTTATTTAGCTCGGTTTGCTTTGTTTAGCTATGTATTTGCTATGTTAGCTACTTATTTAGCTCGGTTTGCTCTGTTAGTTAGCTCTGTTCAGCTATGTATTTGCTATGTTAGCTACTTATTTAGCTCGGTTTGCTTTGTTTAGCTATGTATTTGCTATGTTAGCTACTTATTTAGCTCAGTTTGCTCTGTTAGTTAGCTCTGTTCAGCTATGTATTTGCTATGTTAGCTACTTATTTAGCTCGGTTTGCTTTGTTTAGCTATGTATTTGCTATGTTAGCTACTTATTTAGCTCGGTTTGCTCTGTTAGTTAGCTCTGTTCAGCTACGTATTTACTATGTTAGCTACTTATTTAGCTCGGTTTGCTCTGTTCAGCTATGTATTTGCTATGTTAGCTACTTATTTAGCTCGGGTTGATCTGTTAGTTAGCTCTGTTCAGCTATGTATTTGCTATGTTAGCTACTTATTTAGCTTGGTTTGCTCTGTTCAGCTATGTATTTGCTATGTTAGCTACTTATTTAGCTCGGGTTGCTCTGTTAGTTAGCTCTGTTCAGCTATGTATTTGCTATGTTAGCTACTTATTTAGCTTGGTTTGCTCTGTTAGTTAGCTCTTCAACTATGTATTTAGCTCGGTTTGCTTTGTTTACTGCTTATTGGCTCTGTTTATTAGCTTTGTTTGTTGTTTTTAACAAAGAATATTAGTTGTTTCAAGGGCTTGGTGGATGCTTGGTGACGATGCTGCTGCCGTGAAGACCTAGGAGCGGGGCTCCATACACGGTGCCATCACCAGGAGCAGTACATTTTGCGCAGCAGGAAAGACAGTAGATGTTCATCTGGCGGCCGTGAAGACATAGGAGCAGAGCTCCAGCTACGCGCACTGATGAACTTTTGTAAAGCAGGGCGTACAGGAATACGGTGACGACCGGGCGACCGTCTAGTCGCATGGAGCGGGGCTCCATCGACGGCACAGCCCGTCACCGTGTTTTTTTGTTTTCCTGTAACCTTATTAGAAACGGTTATTAGCAAAACTCCGTGTCTAATGTTAAATACATCAGAAACGGTTTATCTCCTCCGTTGCCATTGTGAGGCTTCACATCAGTGACAGAGGCGGGGACACGGACCCTTTCTCCGTTGCCAAAGGGGTTTTTGGCCCGTTTCCGATGTGTCGTTCTGTACTAGTGCGCCGCGATGACATGCGTCCAAGGGGATATGACCGCCCCCGTCGACGCGATGATGACCGCCGCCAGGATGGTGGCAAGGGGCGCCGTCGTTCTGATCGTACTCCGACGCCTTTTGTGGACACCACATGTCAAATCTGCAACATCTATGGGCATCCTGCAAAGGAATGCTGGTGGCGCTATGGAGATGATGATGACTCTGATCGTGATCGTGGTCACAAAGGCGACAAGAGTGCAAATCATGCATCTTATGGTATAGATACAAACTGGTGCTGCGACACGGGTGCTACTGACCACATCACAAGCGAGCTGAACAAGCTCTCGACGCATGAGAAGTACACTGGACATGACCGTGTTCGCACGGCTGAAGGTACGGGTATGCACATTAGCCATATTGGTCATTCAAAATTTGCACATCCTCATGGTTCCTTTGATCTTAATAATGTCCTCCATGTTCCTAGTGCTGCTAAAAATCTCCTTTCCGTTCATCGATTTACGCTTGATAATCATGTCTTTATTGAGTTTCACCCTTTCTTCTTTTTGATCAAGGATCTAAAGACAAGAAGAGTTCTGTTTAGAGGCCCCTGTCATGATGGTCTCTATCCCTTGCTGCCTATGTTCCATGAGACCTCCAAGCTCGCCTTCGCTGCAATAAAGCCGTCCTCCTCTACATGGCATCGCCGTTTAGGACATCCGTCATCTTTTATAGTTCAACAAGTTCTTAGGAGAAATAAGATAGCTTACACCCCAGAAGTACTCCATATGTTTGTGACTCCTGTCAGTTAGCCAAGAGTCATCAACTTCCATATCCCACATCCACTAGTGTTTCTACTGCTCCTTTGGAGCAAGTGTTCTCTGATGTATGGGGCCCTGCTCCTCTTTCTGTGGGAAAACATGCCTATTATGTAAGCTTTATTGATGACTTCAGCAAATTCACATGGATTTATTTGCTTAAGAACCGTTCTGATGTTTATCAAGCCTTTCTTAATTATCAGCAGTATGTTGAACGCAAGTTTGATAGGAAAATTGTTACTATGCAAACTGATTGGGGAGAGTATGAAAAAATTAAATGGTTTCTTTCAGAAGGTTGGTATCACACACCATGTTTCATGTCCTCATGCTCATCAACAAAATGGTTCCGCTGAAAGAAAACATCGTCATATTATTGAGGTTGGTCTTGCCTTGCTTGCTAATGCATCCATGCCTCTTAAGTTCTGGGATGAAGCTTTTCTCACAACCACTTTTCTCATCAATATACTTCCTAGTAAAGTTCTTGATTTTGAGTATCCTACTGAGCGTCTTCATCAGACTACTCCAAATTATGATGCTCTACGTACTTTTGGCTGTGCATGTTGGCCTAATCTTCGTCCTTATAATAAGAGAAAACATGCGTATCGTTCTAAACAGTGCGTTTTTATAGGCTATAGTCCCCTCCACAAAGGTGTAAAATGTCTTGATGTTTCCACAGGTCGTGTCTATATATCTAGAGACGTTGTCTTCGATGAAAACGTGTTTCCCTTTGCCGCACTTAATCCCAATGCCGGTGCTCGTCTCAAACAAGATATCTTGCTCCTTCCATCCTCTACATCCCCTCCGGAACAACAAGATAATGCAAATTTTGATGATCATGTTGTGCCTATTGTGTCTTGTACTAATGTGTTTCAGGAGGAAGAAGCAGCAGGAGAAAACAGAACAGAAAACGGAGTTGAAACGGACTCAGAACCTGAAGAAAATGAGTCATCACATGAGGCAGAAGAAGACAAAACCAGCACGAAACACGAGAAAGAACATTCCTCTGCTCCGCCTGATCCCGAGGAGGATTCGCGCGATGCATCCGATGCGCCAGACGCGTCAACCGTGTCGCTCCGTAACGTCCCCGACAGCCTCGTCCCCCCGCTCCCTATGGTGTACACGCGGCGCGGGGATGGCTGCTCACGCCGTGCCAACCCCGCCTCCGACCGCGTGGACCCCGACGATGACACGCGGCGCGCCCGGGATGGCTGCTCACGCCGTGCCAACCCTGGCTCCGACCACGCGGAACCCGCCGATGATTCTCCTGGTGCGCTGTTGCATGCGGACAGCTCAGGAGGGCAAGGATCTTCTGTGCCAACTGGCTCTGCGGTTGATCCTGCAACCAATTCTGATGATGATTCGGCGCCGCCATCTCCGGTGCCATCCGCTGCTGCATCACCCGTGCCGCCATTCTCTCCACGAACATGGCTACAAAAAGGTATACGTCAACCCAAAGATTTTAAAGATGGTACTATTGTTTATGGCAAGGGGAGGCGGTTTGGTTTGCTTTCTTCTACAGGTGAACCATGTACATTGTCTAAAGCACTTGAAAATAATAACTGGCGTCTGGCAATGGAGGAAGAATATCTTGCATTAATGCAAAACAAGACCTGGCATCTTGTTCCTCCGAGTACAGGCAAAAACATCATTGACTGCAAATGGGTGTATCGTATTAAAAAAAGAGCAGATGGCACGATTGACAGGTATAAAGCCCGGTTGGTTGCAAAAGGATTCAAACAAAGGTATGGCATTGATTATGAGGATACTTTCAGTCCAGTGGTAAAAATAGCAACTATTCGTACTGTTTTAGCCATTTCTGTCTCCCGTGGATGGAGTCTACGGCAGCTAGATGTCAAGAACGCGTTTCTCCATGGTGTTCTGGAAGAGGAAGTCTATATGAAACAACCCCCTGGGTTTGAAAACTCCCACGCTCCGCATTTTGTCTGCAAACTTGATAAAGCTCTCTATGGTCTTAAACAAGCTCCACGAGCTTGGTACTCTAAGTTAAGTTCAAAGCTTGTTGCTCTTGGTTTTATACCCTCTAAGGCAGATACGTCCTTGTTTCTCTATAACAAGTCAGGCATTATAGTTTTTGTCCTCATTTATGTTGATTATATTATAGTAACAAGCTCTTCTGATCATGCCATTACTGCTCTGCTTCGAGATCTTAATGATGAATTTGCTATCAAGGATTTGGGAGATTTACACTTCTTTTTAGGAATTGAGGTGAAGAAGATAAGTAATGGGATACTTCTGAATCAAGAAAAATATGCTCATGATTTGCTTGTGAAAGCAGGGATGCGCAACTGCAAACCTGCACCGACGCCATTGTCTCCTTCTGAACCATTGTCTCTTAATAATGGCACATCTCTTGGTCCAGAAGCCAGCACGGAATACAGGAGTATTGTTGGAGCATTACAGTACTTGACTTTGACACGTCCAGACTTGGCATATTCAGTTAATAAGGTTTGTCAGTATCTTCATGCTCCAACCACAGCACATTTGACAGCAGTTAAACGTATTCTCAGATATGTTAACAATACAATGACAGTTGGTATAACTCTTCGTAAGTCTTCATCAAACTTGTTGAGTGCATTCTCAGATGCAGATTGGGCAGGTTGTCCAGATGACAGACGTTCTACAGGTGGTTTTGCTATATTTGTAGGATCAAATCTTGTTTCATGGAGTGCACGCAAACAAGCCACAGTTTCTCGTTCTAGTACTGAGGCTGAATATAAAGCATTAGCAAATGCCACAGCTGAGTTGATTTGGGTTGAAGCTCTTCTTAGAGAACTTGGAGTTGAATTACAGCAAAAACCAATTTTGTGGTGTGACAACATAGGTGCTACCTATCTGTCTGCAAATCCAGTTTTTCATGCCCGTACCAAGCATATTGAAATTGATTTTCATTTTGTACGTGAGAGAGTTGCTAGTCATGCTTTGGATATTCAGTTTATTTCCAACAAAGACCAAGTTGCAGATGGTTTCACTAAAGCTCTTCCTGTCAAGGCCCTGGATGAATTTAAGCGTAATCTAAACCTTTACAAGCTTTAGATTAAGGGGGAGTGTTAGATGATGTAATATCCTGTACGTATATGGTACGGAGTAGTACTCCGACCGTATACGTACACCTCATGTATTAGCCACGGTGGGGGCTTTTGCCACCTATATAAACACGCAACCGTACCGAGGTCAATGTACGTTCGACGCCACAACTTTAACAGGGTTCGCCGGATTTCACGTTTGCGGACGTGTGTAGCTCTATGGTTAGGTCCTCTGTAGTTTAGCTTTTCGGTGGTTTGGCGTCTTGGTTCCGGCGAAGGCTACAACGGTGATGAATAAAGTTGTTCTAGATCCTTCTTCGATTCGGTGTTCTACTCTGTGGTCGGCGATGCATCTGGGCAGTAGGCTGTTCAAACGGGATGGCGTGGCGTTAGCGACATCCTTGTCGTGGACTTGTGTCCTTGGGTTTCGCCGTTGCGACGAGCTCAGGAGGTTGTTCAGGGGCACGTGTCTACGGTTGTCAATGTTAGTGGCAGCTGAAAGGTGGTGAATCTTATGTCGGTTTCGTGGTTGGATCCTAACAGATATGGTTTCATCCTTCGATATCGTCACGTGGGGGTGCCAGATGTGGAGATCCGATGGCGTGTCTGGGGTGCTGGTTCGACCAGATTCTTTCAATAGAAATGGCTTTGTTTTAGCGAGCAATTTTGGAGTTCCATAAAGCTGCAAAGCAGCAATGGAGCCGCATTGAGATCAAGTGAAAAGGTTTTCAATTCTGTCAGGTCGGTGTTTAGTGGCTTGTATAAATGAGACACCTATTACCTGGAAAAAAAAAGCCGGCCCGCTCTCGTCAAGAAATGGGCCGGTCAAGCTAATTTTTCCCGTATTAATTACTTTCCCTAACCCATCTTTTCGTATCTGTGCCATAGACTTTGCATGCACAAATAGGAAGTTTGGAGTTGGGAACTTCCATCGGCCCAAACTACGATGGATCTCTTTCTTTTTCTTCTGAGAAGAACATAGAACAATAGATTATTCTGTCGTTTCAAAAAAAAAAGATTATTCTACGAAGCTGTTACTACTACAAGGTCCACAATCACAAACAAGCTGGATACTGTGTCGATGCACATAGGTCGATAAAAAAGGAAGCGGCCTAATGCCCATATGAATTTTCGGTAGTGCCATTTGTCAAATGCTCAAATTTAGCGCTGCCTGTCAGTATTTCCTCGACGGCTTTCTGCAGACAGAGCAATGTATCAGCGTTATCCACAGTTCCTCAGCTTCGGTAATAGAAGAAGGTTAAAGGAATCTAAGCTTTTTATACCTCGATGCATGTCAAAGCATGCTGGACGTCACTATCTGAAATTTGGTAGTGAATGACAAGTCTGACGCTGCCAAAGTAAAGGGAGTTCAAAATGAAGGGTTAGAGGTATGAAGTACAGGCATAAGGATGCAAATGCTTCTGGACGCACTCTTTATTTTTTCCGAAGTACTAAGTTGAGGTCAAGAAACAAAATTAGGCTTGTACTTAGAGAGAGAGGTAGACAACTGAAACGAACCTCGTCGAGCTTGCTGGCATTGCGAGCACATTGCGCTGTTCCAGGACTTGACACAATTTGTCAGGTGATATGCATGGATCCGCAATATCAAAGAATACCTAGGAATTACAACGCCAGAGGTTACGAACATGATTAAAAGGCTACATATCTGAAAACTATCAAACTCAATAGATGGAGTAGCAGACTAACCATATTGGTCTCCACTGAAGTTAAATCAACTGTGAACTGTTTAATTTTCTTTAGTCCATCTAAACAGATGGACAAGAAAAAAATTCAGGATTGTAATGCCGTTAAGGAATAAACATAGATATAGATAGTAGAGGTGTGAATCCACATGGAAAAGAATTATGTGAGACCTGCTAAAACTTTAGCCTTCCGATGGTCATCGGCAAGCTTGCCTACAGTCTCGCGAACTCCAACATGGGCAGCAGCACAAAGAATTCCCACCTGCCTCATCCCACCACCTAGTGTCTTCCTAAGAATTTTAGCCTGAAAGTATTGTTCAGATTCTTATTAAATGTCCTCTTAAGCAGCATAAACTTACTAGTAGAAGAATATCCATCATCACCTTGTCTATGAAGGGCTTCGAACCAACAATAACTGATCCAACAGGAGCACCTAACCCTTTCGATAGGCATACCTGCACTTCGACGTTTAAGAGCAGTCAGTCACACATCCTGTATTGCGTGATAGCCCATTCATATATATTTTTCTTTTTTTTCGGAAAAGTGCAGTTTTATCAATTAATACGTCAATCTGATACAGATATTCATATGTGGATTCAATAGTCTAGCACTGTAGTAAGCAAATCGATACGTACCGAAACCGAATCAGCAGCTCTGACAAGTCTATCAACAGGGACTCCGAGTGCCTGACAGTCATAACAGTGATCTGAATCTTAGGAGAAGATTTGCATCCTTCGTACTTAGATTAGCCTGATCCGATACCACTTACCACGGAGGCATTAAAAATGCGAGCCCCGTCGATGTGAAGCTTCAAGCCATGACTTTTAGCAACTTCACCAACCTTGTCGGTGTATTCTACGGACAGACACTTTCCACCACAACTGCAGCAAACAGTAGGGGAACGAAAAAAGCAATCGGGTAAAAGAGTTAGTACCACAAGCCTCCTGATCAGTACTATCAGAAACATCAGCAAGAGGCATCACTGAACTGATCTAACCGAGCAACTCACTTCGCGTGCGTGTTCTCCAAGCAGATGAGCCTGGTGGTGGGATAATACAGCGCCCCTTCCTGATGCCTAATGGCGGCGACGATCTTATCGATATCCATGGTGCCGTCAGGATTGTTCCTCACGGTCTTGGGGTGGACACCGCCGATGGTGGCGATGCCGCCGTTCTCGTAGATGTGGATGTGCGAGTTGTCGCCGAGGATGACCTCGCTGCCCCTGGTGTCGCAGTGCACGAGGACGGAGACGAGGTTGGCCATGGTGCCCGAGGGCACGAAGAGGGCGGCCTCCTTGCCCATGATCCTGGCCATCTCCGCCTCGAAGCGGGAAGCGGTCGGGTCCGCGCCCAGCACGTCGTCGTCCACCTCCGCCGCGGCCATGGCGGCGCGCATCGCCTCCGAGGGCTTTGTTACGGTGTCTGATCGGAGGTCCACCACCTTGGTCACCATTGTGTGTTGTGGTTTCTGAAACTCACACTGCTGCAGCAACAGGACTGGAGATTAGGATGGTCAGAACAGCATGAATCGTGCGAATGCAACGGGATGACACGGGAATGCACGTTCAATGGTTTTGCTCGAGTCGTGCAGGGTGCCTAAAACTTTGTGTCTTTGTCTGTTCCTATCGCGTGTCTCGCCTTATCATAAAAGTTGTACTTTCTCTCTATGAAATTCTACAATTCTTCCTCACTTTCTCACTTTTTGAAACTAGGTAAAAAACTTTGCCTTTTATATTGTTTCTTCCTATGTCCTTTCCGGGTCCAGTGAAAAACACGATACCAGCTCGGCGTTGCAAGCTGTTAATAATTCCGGCAGGGAAGGGCTGCAGAGAGGAAAACCAATTTTACATCGCAGCAGAGCCGTCCAAAGTGCAAACCGAAAAGGAGCTGGAGTCGCTGGCTCTTGGATGACGATGACGCTCTTGCTTGGGTAACCTATCCTCGTCTTCAGCGGTGTGTGGTTTGTGTGTCCTCTCGATGGTTGTGTTTTTTGTACCAGTTTTCTACCGATTTCTCACTAATTAACCGGCCAACATTTTTCTCCTTAATGAAAGAAAATGGAGAGTTTTTATTTTGCCTCGTTTCAGAAAAAACGCCAAATGTGTGCAAGTGCACAGCCGTGCAGTGCAGAGGAGAGAGGGCTCCACGAAGGATACATAGTACTACAACTCTATCCCTCCAACAACCACAAACATTGGTGCCCATGACACGCATTTCCGCAGAGATTTTTGTTTTAGAACAAACCAGATTTGATTTGCTTTCGAAAGCGGCGAAACGATAAGCGCATGCATGCACGGCTCCAAGAATAACGGGAGATTGGTACTGAAGAGGGGAAACAATCAGAGATAGCAACGCGCATCATTCAAGATCATACTACAAGGCACAAGTGATTTTGGCAATCCACGCGGTTCATTTGGTGGTAAAACAACTAGAGAGGAGACTGAAAGAAACGAAGGATCTGTAGAATTGCGCACCAGAGTCCGGGGATGAGATCAATGATGTCGCCGGAGCCGATGCAGACGGGAATGGCCGGAGTAGACGAGAGGAGAGGTGTGGAGTGGAGGACTGGAGTCCGGGCGGCGTTTGCAGCGCCGGGTCGAGCTTTATAGACGACGAACGGACGAAGGATAGATAGGCGCCGCCTGGGGGCTGGGCAGGAGGAGCTGGAGGAGACGGCGGCTAGCTCTACCTACCTAGGTGGCCTCGCGTACGTAATCATCCACGCCCGTTTTTTTTTTTTTTTTTGCGAAACACAGTACAACGCAAGCGCTCATATACACGCGCACACACTCACCCCTATGAACGCACGCACGCACACCCTACCCCTATGAGCACCTCCGAGAGACTGAGTCGGCAGGTCGAGTCTTGAGATTGACGAAGTCACCACGGGCGCCTCGCTGTCGACGGGAACGTCGCCTCCCACTGAAGAATATTCCGCCTTAAATGAGAAACACCAGCGTCAAACCTGGGGTTTGAACTCTGGTGGGCTAGGGGTACAACCACCCAACTAACCATCTTGCCACAGGCAAGTTCTCATCCACGCCCGTTTCGTGACCACTCGTCGTCACGTGCGCGCCTGCGCCGCCACGTTGGACAGCGCTGGGCCGTTGCTTTTCTGGCGTCCATCCAGCTGGGGTACACTTTTTTTTTTTGACGGGAGCTGGGGTACACTTAACCTAGCTCCAATGGTACGGGAACAAACCAAACCAAAATTAACAAGGACCAGCTCACTCACGCTGTGGCTGTGCAAATTTACCAAGTCCACGTCGGGCTCAGTAAACGTCGAAGCCAAGTGGCGGAATATTCACTCCTTGAAAAACACCATGCAGATCGAGGTTCAACTGGACCAAATTTTATTTTCGGAGGTTGTGCACTTTTGCTTCGAAAATATTCTCTGAGCTAGAGAGGAACTAAATTGGTTCGGCACCCGGTCTATCAGGGAGAACTGAGCCACCAGACATTTGTCCTTGAAAAACACAATTTGGTTTCGGCGGCCTCCTGAGCCACCACACATTTGCCTCTCACTCTCAGTCCCCAAAGTAGACTAACCGCGTGCTACTTTGTAGCTGAAATGAATCATGCTTCTTTCCTCCTCTTTACGAAACGGACATAAATCATAGTTTTAATCCCAAAATATAGGTTTCTTTCCTTTAAGAAGAACGCAGTTTTAGTACATGAAGCATTCTCACCGATGAGCATACTAGTCACGAAACTGCGTTCCGCCAAAATCGGGCCGGAAATTTGCCCCGCGCGACCGTTTTCGTCCCTCCGTGAAGGCGGCGGATGTTAGTTTGCTGACATGGCGGACAGTTTTTTGAAAATAACACCCTAAATGCTTGGTTTCTCGCATCCGTTCATCCCCATGGGTTAGGCGTTATCTTAAAGAGGTCGCATGGGTTGGTGTGTTCATCGGCAGCGCCATATCCTCTGCGACGGTCACGTGCCCGACAAAGACTATGAAGGGCTCCATCGTGTTCGACCCGGACACGCTGGACAGTAGACAATGAGCAAGTCCGTGGTCTCGGGCTGCCAGCTCTGAGCTGGAGCATCCAAGGGCATTTTGCAAAATAAAATTCCGCTCAAGGACTAAATAATTCGAAGAAACAAAATTTAGGGGTCAAAACGCTCGCGCGGGACAAATTTCAAACCTGCTTTTAATGAAACATATGACTTCGTGACCAAAACGCTAATCCGTAACAACTTCATATACTGAGGTGTCTTTTTTTTTCTCTTTTCCTTTTTCTGCAGCTTAATGGCAGTTATCTTGACGATCGCTGGTGCTGAGTAGCTTCACTGCTGGCGGATAGAGTTGGATGACCCTTGCCCAGCCGCCTCTTGCAAGTCCAGTACGGAATGCAGCCTTTTGAATCAGCATGGCCAGCCCCGCGTGCTTGGCTGATTCCTCCATCGTTTGGAACACTCGTGAGTCGGATAAGTGTCGTGGTTGGTCTAGAAGTACACGTGGCCACTCTCTTGATCCAATTCTTGAACGCTATGTTTGACACGATCAAAGCTGAGGCAAGTTCGTGGGCAGAGGCAGGGGCCTAGGGGTTGCGCCAGATATTCCCCTAATATAGTTTTTCGGGTTAAATTGTACGGTGGGGTGAACTCTCTCCTTTGGACTTGTACATGAATCTTCTCTATCTATCGGTGCAAACGGATGAAAGCCGCTGATCACAGTGGTACCTACACATTCTTAGTTTGACCGACTTGTATACGCAGAGGGAAAAGAGAAAATATGCAAGGGGACAGGGATGTCAACAATAGAGTTTTGAAAAATTTCAACGCCTGCTATAAAAAGGGCAGCCCGGTGCAGTAGCTCCCGCTTGCGCAGGGTCCGGGGAAGGGTCCGACCACTTTGGGTCTTTAGTACGCAGCCTTTCTCCGCATTTCTGCAAGAGGCTGTTTCAACGCCTGCTATGATTATTTTAAAAGTTCAACGCAAGAAGTCAACGACAAAGTCAACCCTACAAAATGATAAGCAATAAAATATATTTTCTTCAAAATTCGGAAACCAGTTTTGTAGACCAAAAGTCCATTGTCTCTTAGGAAAACAAGTTTAAACGGATATATATGACTTGGATCGTCAGATAGTGCTATGGTATGTAGGTACCTCTGTGACTAGTTGGTGGTGTGCCAACAACACGACATGCCTCTGACACTATTCACCCAGGGTGGGCACCCGGGTCTCACATACTATGGGTGTCTCGTACCTGTTCACACGCCACTGGTACACGAATAAAATTGGCGTTCGTGAAACTGGCACGCCACTGGTATTGTCAATTACATGTTAAATACAATTATGCCACGAGTAGCATGTCTACTCTATAAGAGTTTTCCTGTTATTGCGGGCGGCGCTAGTTCCCCGGCGGGGTGTTCATCAGTGGCGTGCACTCCCGCGCCGCTGCTAACACCTATGAGTGTCATGTACACTGTAAGTAACACTAACAGTGGTGAGCGCGCCGCACGACACTGGTAGCAATTATCACCGGCGTGTGCAATACACGCCACTAAGAGCGAAATCGACACGCCACATGTAGGCATTTTCCTACAAGTAATTTGGCTATAACAACACTTATAAATATCATGTCGTTTGTATAATTATATTCAGGAAGTTACTATAATAATATTCTTACCCTATAATACACAAAAGACCCCTCTCTTAGTTCTTAAGACTATAAGTTTTACACCTATCTTTCATAAATACATATACAATGTTATACCGTGTATACAATGGACAAAGCTAATCCAAGAAGGAACTTTTAATACAAAATACAATGGAAACCAACGCGACACACATGTATTTTAACAATATAAATTACAAATAATATATAATAAAAATTATGTTGTTAACCATGTTAAATCAGTAATAAAAAATTATATATGTTAATATGGGAGATGCTTACTACAAGTTCTAAAGAAGTATAAAAGTTTTGGTATCTTTACTATTCAATCAGAATCCGTGGTTGGTGTCACACGTCCAACTAATTATGAAAATTTGCCACCGCACTGTATTTTTAACTCTCTCTCCTAAAAATGCTCGAGCATCTCTCTCCAACTATTTAACAAAAAGTCACTCATTCATCAAATCACGCGGATTAAGGAAAAGAGAGTGATTTCCGGCCAGTACGCAACAATAACTGAGATATGTTGGTATCTCCCTTTCGAATAGTCGGACTCCAACATTATTTGTTTTATGTTTCGCGCGAGCGAGTTGGCACTAACTGCCTAATCCAGACCAAGTAAATTGGTCATGCATGGTCCAAATTAATTAATTAATTGTTGGCCACATTAATTGCTAATTGTGCTCTATCACCAGAATTTTGCTATACTCCAATCAATCTGAATGGAGTAAGTTATTACTATCTTTACTACTCCCCTCTGCCCCGAAAGACGTGCTATTTTTGTATGGTTTTTGATATTTGATTTTGACCATTAATAGATACTAAGCCATATAGATTGAGAATGTATAAATGGTATTGTCAGATTCGCCTTGCATTTTTTTCATTTCATATATTATTCGATTTATATTTTGGGACGGATGGAGTATTAAGACCGAATCCTGTCACACATGCAAGGAATTACAGAAAAAATGCCACCCCGCGTCTCTTCAACAAACAAACGAAATACAACAAGGTAGTTGTCGTCGCCTTCATAAAATCGGAACTACTTGACCACATAACAATCATGTCGACCGCTTATATCCACACAAAAAAAGTCGCATGTGTCTAATGGTGTAACATAAACGATTTTACTTTCCCTTTTTTATGGCTCTGCTCAACAAACTCCTCCATGCCGCTCTCTTCCTTGACTCGAGCATGGAGGCCTAGGGAGGGCCGTTGGAAGAAGCTCGTGATGTTGGGACCTCATATATGCCTACTTCGTCATCGTGCACACGTACTCGGCTCGGAGCTCCGACATGTGGTTTTCGGCCGTGTCGCTCCCGACGGAGGCCAACCAGCGGATTGTCTCTAGCTTGGGAACCTATGTACATAGGCTACATCTCCAACATCCCCTGCATGAATTGGGAGCGCCTGCGCCTCTTCGACGCCACTGACGATGGCAGCGTCCGCCTATTCACAGAATTCAAAATGACTTTTGAATCTAGAGAATATTGAAGGGGCATGGCAGGAACTGTTATCCAAGAAAATATCTTTGTAATTAATTTTGTTCTTGGTTGCTCAGAATTCTGGCAAAATTAAGTGGGAAATAATAAATCTTCCAACAATTAGCCATGCGTGTGATAATAATGGATCAAAGATTTGTTTTCGAAAAAATCATGGGTGAATAATTATCATTGGCATGTCAGTTTCCCAGAGCATAAAATAATACTTTCTCCAAACTGTTTATTGTGAAGAAGGTAAAGGAACAAGCCTACGGTTGCATGTTGTTACACTATCTGATGAATCAATGAAGGAATTTGGAGAGAGAGACCTACACAATCGAACCAAATGAAGGATATTTTGATGTTGATGAACTATCTGACCAATCTGATAGTGTAGTTTGGAAGTTTAGTATTCTCGGAAGTTCAAAGTCAGAGATTTATATTTACATCCGAGATCTATCTGGTTTTTTGCCAACAAATTTTAGTGGAAGATCAAAACCTTTGAAGGTAAAAGGGGATATTTGGTTTATGCTTACTTTTTGCGTTTTCAATTTTGGTTGATTAGCAAAAAAAATCATCTAAATAGTTCTTTTTGGATTTTAAATGAATCTTGTTGCATGATGGTATAATTTGAAATCCAAAAACAAAATCACTTGGCATGGAACTGCTTTGTCGAGTGCCCGATAAAAGACACACCATAGATTATGACACAAAGGCGATTTCCAAATAGGCGTGGCGGGATTGATTTTTTATTTTTACAAAAAATTGAGATAAAGTTATTTTTACAACTAAATCAGTTTTTTTATAGAGGGGGGGGGGGGGGGGGGGGGGGGGGTTACAATTAGATCAGTTAATATGATGATGCTTTTTGTTAGTAAGTTAATATGATGATGTAATGAATTATTGTAAATTGGTCACGTGGCCTGGTGGATCTGGGCTCTCCTCCGGACTGAACAATACTGGGTTCAACCGTTCAAGTCCGGCCCAACGTGATCGTTGTTTTGCTTGCTCTCACAGCTAACCCAATTTTCTCGTCAATTTACGAACTTGCGAGGCAATCGGAGAAGAATCCTAATACTATTTGTTAACTACTCCGTATTAAGTTTTCCTTGTGAAAGAAGAATTCAGCGTCTCGCGTAAAAGCTTTTCCTCGAAACTACTGTTCCCGAATTCCCTGTGTATTCGTCTATCTCTTGATCTAGTATCATCAACCATCGAGGAATTCGATACCGACTCCCCTAAGCTATCAACCCATATATACACGCGCCAAACCCCTTTCTTTCGCACCATAACACTCTCGATCCCGTACGTAAGCAAGCGAACTCATCGCCCGCCGACTCTCCGTGATCGATCGGCGTTCGCGCGCCATGGCCGTCCCGGTCTCGCTGCTCGTCTCGTCGGGCCTCTTAGTCGTCGCAGCCGCGCACGGGTCTACGCTCCTCGGGTTCGTCGTTACGGTCGTCGTCTCCCTCCTCTTCCTGGAGCGCGTCGTGCGGCCAGAGCTCGTCGACGGATTCTTCCATGAGGTTGACGCCGTTGTGCTAGGAGACCTGCGCCGCGTCCGCGACGCCATCAGGAACGAGCCCCTGACGGCGCCCATCTACGCCGCCGCCGAGGAGCGCGTGCGCCACGCCCGAGCGTTCCTCGCGGACGATACGGAGGCGGAGGCGGAGCTGAGCCGCTTCAAGGATGCCGCCGTCGCGGCGTTGCGGTGGCTCCGTCTGGCAGCTGACGTGGCCAATCTGGCGGCGACTGCTCTGATGAACACTGCTTTCGAGGAGGCGAGAACCCGAGCGCGTCGGTTCTGAGGTGGAGGGGCGTAAAGGAGCTCGGGGCGTCCCCGCCGAACGAGGAGGAAGCGGCGCCTGTGTCAAAGCCGGGGACCACGCTGCTCGTGGTCTGGATCGCGGCGATCTTTGCGCACAGCGCGCAGGCGCTCACCGTCGGCGTCATCAACAAGTACAGCATCTTCCAATTGCTTCGTGTGTGGTTCCCGTGCTTCGCGGCGCTGTGCGGGTTCGCGCTCATGGAGGCCGAGAGGGTCTACCTGTGGGGTTCCTACGCCATCGACACCACCACCACCACGTTTAAAACAAAACGGCGAGCCGGCGATGCGGCGGGAGGAGTCAAGGAGAAGAAGGATTTGCAGGATGCTTGGGAAAGCCTCTGGTTTCGTACCATCATGATGCACTACTATGACGCTTCCTTTGTCTTCATCTTGCTGGGAAATCGGCCGTTCGTGATCGTGTTCTTGGCCATATATAACCTCATTGGCCTCAAGGCGGCCAGACAGGATTACCTGACGGCCGACGACGCCGACGGAGCACAGGAAAACGTGAGCAAGTGGCGCCGCGCTGCGCTGAAGGTGTTGGCGATAGACATCGCCAAGGTCGTCAGCGCCTACATCCTGGTCGACTTTTCCATAGGTGCGATGTTGTTCTCGTCTCTCTATTCCAAGATGCGGAAACTCGCCCAGACGGCGTCCTTGCTGGACAATGCGTTTGATTTATCGGATGAGGGTGCCACGGGGGACAAGGACGACACTCAGCAGGGTGCCGGGCCTGCTGGCCTCGCTGGGGAGGTCGCTGGAGCTGGCGAAGGTACTGACGACGATAATCAGGACGATGCTGGACTCGTTGGGGACGTCGCTAGAGATACCGAAGGTTCTGACCACGATAATCACGATGGGGCTGGTCTCCCTGGAGATGCCGAAGATTCTGACGACGTTCGTGCAGAGAATTCGAGTGATGTTCGTGGAGAGAATTCGAGTGACCATGAAGAGGAGGAAGACTCGGCCACGGAGGAGCAGTCCGATGTATCTGACGCAGAGCAGCAGCGTCGTGAAGAATCAGACTACAGCAGTAGCAGCAGCTCTGACGGCTGGAGTTTCGTAGGCGTAGATCCGATTATGCCGACTAATGTTAACGGCAGCGCCGGTCGAAAGTTCAGGTTTTTTACTTAGGTGACGATGATAAGGGTGTGATTCCTCAGTGGTCCACTATACATCTGTAGAGAGTTGTAAGTTCTTTTCTTAGAAAACAATGAGAATTTGTATTTCCTTTTCTTAAAGATGATAGTTTGCTTTGTTTTCATAAAGCTGAAGAAACGTTTTGTTGAATCAAGCATCTCGGAAAAGGTTCTGTTATTCATAAGTTTTTTTATATTCTTCCTATTGTGTAACCAAACAAGGTTTCATGTCAATTGCTATGGTTTTCAATATTGTGATTGAAGATGACACACCATTGCAGTTATATGGATCCCAACGAGCACAGTTTGAAGTCTGTACCAGAAAAATCCAATACAAAAGTGCTTGAGTAAATTATTTGAGCAACTCAAATTCTGGAAACGTCACGGATATGTATGTGAGGTGACGATTCATTGGTAACTAGGACTTTCGGTCTTCATTGGCCTCTGTCACTGGCAGTATCCTTCCCCTCTGTCCATGTTCTTCGTCGACTTCTTTGTTTCCCCATTAAAGCTCTGCTCTGCCCCCTAATCCATTTCCACCTCTCCTGGATTACATCCGCCTCTGCATTCGAGACGTTGGATAATTGGATAGAACATTGTTAAGAAATTTTCTGATGCAATAATTATCCTTCGTTTATGTCATCTCCATATATTGAAGAATGAAGATAGTATTCAGTGCTCTTTCATTGTTCCATGTTGCAGGTGCTACTAGAAGGTAAAACATGCTGCCGGAAGATAAACTTAGGTTATTTGCATATTAAATTTGTGTTCCATCGTGGAGGATGAATTGATCTCGAATATTGCAGGATTCACCAAGCATTTTGGAGCGTTTCACGTGAATGCTCAAATTTAAAATTGGTTGCCCACATATTACAATTTTCCCTCTGTCATACTAAGTTATCGGTTGTCAACTTGCCATTGTATGACATGCGACTTCAGTTTAATGGCCACCACCCTAATCAGTTGCTACTTACTGATTTGCAACATTGTATAAGAAAAGTATCATACATTGTATGAAAAGTATCATATGAATTAGTATGCGCATTATTTCGTTGGCTGGTCCATGTGGTCACTTTAGCCGACCCTTGATGTAACAAGTGAATCATGATACTTTGCTACACTTTCTTTTAATATAAAATAGATGTGTGCATCATCATTATGCAGAGTCTGGGGATCTGGTCCCATTTAGCAAAATAAGTATGCGCATTATTTGTTTGCGAAAGATGCATTTTTCTATCTAGCACTATGCATTATCAAGATTTGTTGACCGAGTTGTTTTCCTCAACAACAACAAAAGTTGTTTATGTAGTAAGTCAAGGAAATCATTCAATTTCATTTTATTCCTTTTTTGTTAAAAAAAAGACTCTTAAGGATACTTGGCAATGATCTAGGTGATGCAAGCCACAAAAGAGTTGACACATTTCTTCGAAATTCATTCACTAAACATTCTGCAATAACGCGCGAGGAATCATCTAGTTGTATAAACCAAATAGCCCGGGAGTGTGCATGGGTGCTGCAAAGCTCGTTCGAGCAAACGCTCATGCGCCGTCCGAGCGTTGGCGATTTGCTTGTCGTGGTGCTACGCAAGCAGACAACAACGTCATGTACCTCATACGCTTTCCCTTTCCTATCTGACCACATTGACTATATGGAGATACAACACCTATGAACACCAAAATCTAAGGCCATCGTGTATTGATTTTGTTTCAATTAATTTTTAAACTAACTTTCAAATATAGGGTCAATATTACTATTCATTTTCACTTTTTAGATCTTTTACGATAAGCTCTTCAAAACCAGAATATATGGTTATATATCGACATTTCTTTTAAAACAACTTTATTATGATACCAATCAATTTTACCAGCTTCTTATTCTCACAATACTGTAAAGTTGACTATCACTCATGATAAATTGTCGACTCTAATACTAAGTTGCTACCAATAGTACTAAGTTGGATAGGATTGTTGTTAAGTTGTCCACTGGGTTATCGTGAAGTTGGCTACAACTACTTCTAAGTTGTCTACCGTTGTTCCTTTATAGTCTGTGAAGTTGTGTATAATTGCTACTAAGTTGTGTACTTGGAATCCAAGATCCCTACATTATTAGAAAGTATTATAACTAACTGATAGTGCAAACTTGATATCATATTTGATTTTGCGAAAAAGTTTTTTGCAACATTTATAAATGTGATCTAGTTGGATAACTCATCGTGAGAAGCCCAATTGTTAAAACGGATTGTAATTCTGGCGCGGATTCAAGATTATAGCCTTTTGGTTTATCTTTTCAAAGTAGAGTTGAATGCACATGACAAGACACGCGAGAGACTACGAAATGATCTTTGGGTTTAGTTATGGCAGTGTTCTTTCCGTACTCCTTTTCTTCAAGATGGAAAGATCTGTCTAACCAATAATGAGTCACAAGGGATTTTTGAAGGTCTATTCGATTTACTTTATAGATTATTTTCTAGAACAAATCCATAAAAACATGCCAAACATAGAGAGATAAATATCATGTTGCATTTATTAGTAGACCAATCAATAAAAGTTATAATGATTGGCAAATGGCAGAGAAAATATGCAACAAAAAAATCAAAAGAAAGGGATGTGTGAAAGGACAATGATGTCGCCTAGAGGGGGGGGGGGGTAAATAGGCGATTAAAACTTTTCCTGTTTAGTCTTGATAATTGCGGAATAAAACTAGGTGTTTAAATTAACAAGCCAACAACCTAAATAAACTAGGCTAACTATGTGCACCAACAACTTATGCTAAGCAAGACAAGCAACAAGGTGATAGCAAGATAGAATACTTCAAGCACGAAGGCTATCACAATGTAAAGTGCATAAGTAAAGAGCTCGGGTATAGAAATAACCGAGGCACGTGGAGACGAGGATGTATTCCGAGTTCCTCCTTTTTAGGGGAGTACGTCTCGTTGGAGAGGTGTGAACCAACACAATGGTTCACCAACCACAAAGGTTTCACCTTCTTCTCGATGAACCGCACCACAAATGTTTGGTTCACCTTCCACTATCGAAATCCTTCGAGGCGGAATCCAGAGCCTTTACAACAACGATCCGGGGCACAACCCACAACGGGATTGGGGGCTCCCGAACAGCTACAACTGACCACCAAGGGTCTCAACCACCACACGGGCATCTAGTGTCCAAAGACCCAAGAGTAACAAGTTCACAAGCTTTCAACTTCCACAAATCCTCGTGGAAAGCACAAACCGATGCAACGAAGCAATGGCAAGAGCACAAGGCTCAAATCCTTCACTTTCAAATCCCACCACAAGCAACTAATGCTTATGGGGAGAGAAGAGAGGAAGAACAAAGAAGAACTCAACAAATGAAACTTCAAGAACTAGATCGAAAGGGTTCCCTCACTTAGAGGAGAGATGGATTGGTGAAAAAGTAGATCTAGATCTCCCTCTCTCTTTTCCCTCAAAGATATGCAAGAATCATGGGAGGAATTGAGAGAGAGGCAAGCTTTGCAAGCTCAACAATGGTGGGGGAGAGAGAGAAAAACGTGCTGGGCAAAGCTAGCTGGCTGGAGGTAGGTGGAGGGGTATTTATACCCCTCCCAGAAAAAGAGCCGTTGCAGACATGTGAATCTGATATTCCGATATAAGTCAGGACCGGATAATCCGAGCCAACCCATATCGGATATTCCGAAAAACTCCAGTACGCAACATAGCTGATTGCTTAAAAGTCCTTAGCCGAAATCGAGCAAACCTTGCGAGTCGGATATTCCGACACAAGTCTGAATCGGATAATCCGACTTAGTCGGATAGTCCGATTCGACCTATACCGGATATTCCAAAAAACTCCAGTACGCATTGCATTTAAAGTCCTTAGACGAAATCGAGCAAACCTTGAGAATCGGATATTCCGAGTTAGCATGGACCGGATAATCCGATTCCCCTGCTTGAGCAAAACAGACAGAAACAGCAAAACCTGAAATGCAATAACTTTCTCGGTCGAACTCCAAAACAGGTGAAACCAATTTTGTTGGAAAGGTAACGACAAGAGCTTTCCTACACATGGGAAGGTGTGGAACTTTCCTCAAGGATAAACCGATAATATTTCCAACCCGAAAACGCAACAAGTTTTCCATCCGGACTCCGTTTCCTATGACCTTGGGCTTGCTCCGAAGATAATCACAAGCTCTACAAGATCGTGCATATACACATCATAGTCCATCATGTGAGGAGGATAACCACAAGTAGAGAGTTTGACCTCTCTTAGAAAAGACAAACCGGTAAAACCTCGAACATAAAAAATACAACAAGATATTCAAATGAAATCCGTTTTTGATGAACTAGAGCTTGGTATGGAGATGAACACAAGCTCTAAATTCTCACATGGATAAAAGCAAAATAAGAACCACGAAAGATGATATGCCAAATATGCAAAGGTTTGAGCTCTCCATAAAGATGCGATCAAGTTACTCACTTGAGAGCCCCTCTTGATAGTACGCTGTCTATCCTATAACCCGGTCTCCCACTAACACCATGAGACCGGTAAAATAGAAAACCTATCAAGATCATACCTTTGCCTTGCGCATTCCACTTGAGCTTGATGATGACGATCTTGACTCTCTCAAGTTGAAACACCTTTCTTGATTGTTCTTGCTAGCACATGCTTGATGAAGACTTCTCCAAATGCTCCCCATACTCCATTATGGGAGAGCCTCGCTAAGCTCCGTCTTCATGAATCCACTTGCACTTCATCTCTTATCTTGATATATATGATGGCTTGGAGATAACATGAAAGTTCACTCAATCTTCTTTTCCAAGCCATGCTTACAATAAGCTCAACTCTTCACATGACCATTCTTCATATAAACCTTGGATAGAACATTGGTCATCATGTAATTAATCTTCTAGAGTCCAACACATGAACTCCAATCTTTTCCTATGGACAAGATCTACAAGAATATCTCAATGCAAACATTAGTCCATAAGGATTGTCATTAATTACCAAAACCACACATGGGGCAACACATGCACTTTCAATCTCCCTCATTTTGGTAATTGATGACAATCCCTTTTACGAGGGTTTATATAATGAATTAAGCAACCATGCTCAACAAAGAGCAAGGATGCAAGAGCATGAAAGGCAAATGCTTAAGAACGAAACTAAAGCATAAAACCAAATTCCCTTAAACCCTCTAAACTTCTCCCCCATTGGCATCGATTGCCGAAATGGGAAGAAAAATTTAGAAGGCCAATATAGTAAGAGCTCCCCAAAATGTGTGCATTTCTCATAATATGAGTGAAATCAAATGCACATATCCAATGACGAATAGTTGGGAAGGAGATCAAACTATATTGAGGATCCAAAGATTGCAAAAGAAAATCAAATTGAAAAATACTTCGACAAAGGAAGTAACCAATCAAAGGATCCGAAAAACCAATAGAACATAAGAAGATATTATGATAAGATCAACTAAGTGTTCTAATAAACAAGAGGGAACTCCCAAGGTACGTGCACAATAAGGATTTGGATTTTAATATGGTGTGCACAACATGGAATCCTCACTCCCTCCTAGATAATTTTGAACACAAACAAAAGAGTAGCAAATAGGTCCACAAGCTTATTAAGATGCAAAAGTAAACCAAATGAAAAACAAAGCTTGTGCCTTTTAGAAACCACAAAAAAAATCAAAGGCAATAAGAGGTGGTCGCTAAAGAATTGGAATACCAATTAAAGATGTAACTATTCTCATGTGTATAAGTTTCTAAGTAGACACAATCACGAAGATATAAGTCCACAAATAAACATGTACACACAAAATAGGTACAAAGGTAAAGATCATGATATCCAAATGGAAGTCATATATATACCAATAAGATCATTGCTTAAAAGCATAGCACAAAGCTCAAATTTATCTAAAAAGGATATAGATGAACTTCCAACACAATCTCATCATAGCATCAAAAATATCCACAAGGGATAAGGTGATAAATGGGATGCTCCGAGAAAGATAACAAGAATTGCACAAATGAAATTCATGCCAAGATATAACCTACACAAGGTTGAAAGCTAGAAATGTATGCATGAGCTAGATACTTGTTACCGAGATAGCATTGGTGATGTAGAAAATAAGAGTTAACGATCATCCAAGCTTGGCTCCAATAAGCACATGGTGACACCTCCTTCCTTGTAAATGAGACAAGCTTCCAATGCATTTCTAATGTACCTAAAACAAATTCAAGTACAAAATGGTACCCAAACTCATTGGGTCCCAAGTAGTTTGAGCAACTACAATACATAGGACAAACTCCACATAAATATGTGCATATTGATATGAATTGAATTTCATGCACATCTTAGCCATTTAGGATTTGATGGAGTTTATCCTATATATTGGATCAACGAAAGTAAGCATGCCATAAGATATACATATAATAAATATGCATGCACATGACTTTCAAGAACCAAACGAGATATAATTTGGGCAAAACACCAAGTAAACCAACAAAGCACACACAAGTGTGACATGAGAACAAATTGCCCAAATTATATCAAAGACCCAAATCAACACATGATTGAAGATACTACTTTGAAAAGATACCAAAAGAACGTGAAGTAGCAATTGATGAAAATACCATCAAGGTATAAACCAAACCCTCTACACTTTTCATGATGCACAAGGTACCAAGACGAAAAATGTTTGTCTTCCAAAGAGACATGTCATCGGGATAAAAAGCCAATTGAAGACAACTAAAGTTCAAAAGCATATAGGATTGCTCCCCAAGATTTGTGCATTATTTATGATCTTGCATTTGAATACACTAGTACACGTGTACGTGCAACGCACGTCTCTACAATGACTCCACAATATTTACTCTATAGTCAAACTCTTATACTCATGTGTTGAGATATATGAACGTAGCGGGAGGCAAACTACATAGAAAGAACTGATCGATCTTATATCATGTCAGTGATGGAGAACCGAATGTGTGCAGCTAGCTGAGAAGGGACTAGGCTGATTGTTCTTGTCTTCCTCTGTACAGTAGTAGTTACTAATAAGGAGGTAATATGTAACTATTTTCTCAACAGCTATAATCTAATTTCCAAATAAATCACGTATACCTTAAAAGCTGCGTCCTAACAAAGTCGAACTCGGTTCTATAAAATTCAGTTACAACATTTACTTTAACCATCGATGATTGCAAAAACAACAGAAGTTCAATGATCGCTCAGGCATGCATTATCGTTTGAGAGGCTTACTCATGGATCTACATTTTCAGACAAAAGCTATGAAAAAGAATCTACAGCCATGCCTTACGAATAGGCATCAACAAATGAGAACTTCCTTTGCTCAGATGATTAACAAATTACTTACCACTGAAATTTTGGGGCCTGATCAGGTATGGGTTGATGGGACCTTCGTTCTTCTGCTACTTCTATGAGGTGATGCCTTCCATCGTTGTAGTACAACGGGGGTGTGGCCGTGAACCAGTAGAAAAAAATATAGCCATCAGGCCTGCAACCACATGACGTGGATGTTGTCTGTTTCCACCGTTTCTCGGGCAAGAGAGCATCGGTGCTAGCAGCTGCAAGAGATCCTTGCTTTCCGAACCGGCAAGGGATTCCATGTCAGGCGCTTGCGAGTTCTGATCGAAGTAGTGTCGACCAATAATAATTCAGAAATTAATGCAATAATTTTTGGCTAAGTGGACTGAACTAATTTGTGGGAAGCCAGAAGAAGAAGAAGCTACGTCGGCGCTGCTTGTGCCACCACGGAGCTCGCTCCGGTCCGACAAAGGCACTGGCCAGGCCGCAGACAGGAGGCCACCGTCCCAACACCAGCTGCCGCCGCCTCCGCGCCGCGCCCCTGCCGCTGCCGCTGTAGCGGCTCCGTGACGGCTGCTGCATCTTCATCTGCTACACCGTGGTCACCATGGTCGTGCTCGCCATCCTCGCCGCCTCAGCGCCGCGTGGCTGCGCCGTTGCCGCGGGCGGCTGCTGCATAAGGATTGGGCAGCGCTGGAGCAGTACTCCCCTCTTAGCAGGCTGGCGACGCGCTGGAGTAGGGATGATGCGGATCAGGTCTGCCAGTTGCGGCGCCGCGACGGAGCAAGGGCCTTGCGCAGCGGCCGCGGTGAGTGCGCATCAGAGATACATCGACGAACTGCGGTGACAGGTTCGAGCAGTTTTCGTATCGGAGGACTTGTTCAATGATGTTTGCTACATCGGGACAATCTGAATCGTTGATTGAAAATTAAACGGACAAGATTTAAAGTGTTTGCTACTCGACATGGGGACAATCTGAATCGTTGATTGAAAATTGAACAGACAAGATTTAAAGTATCCCAACATGTTTGCTCTTTTAATAGTAGTATAGAAATGCACACAAATGGGATCATCACTCTCCATACATATTATTCAAACACTAGTCATGTTCAAGGAAAGCAATAAAATCCAATACCAATTTAAGGAATAGTGTTCTACTCAATGTAGGATAGCTTCCCGAAGAATAGTGCATTATCTAGAAGTATGACTTGAATGTGAATGCACAAGGATGGGATCATTGCTTTTCCTAACTCAAGAAAGCACAAAAAAAATTTGGGTAGAACACAACGAATCCAAAAAGATACAAGCAAGACGAAAGAGGAGTTCGATAAAACAAAATTGGCAATAAAATAAGGCAATTCAAAGCAAGAGCCAAAGTGAAAATGGTCTACAAAAGACATTTTAGCAAATATGGAACTTGTTTGAGAAACATGCCACATAGGAACAAGATAATTAACAATATCAATTCTAGGTGGCAAAACCTCACATGTTCACATTTTTTAGGCTTGTAATATGCACATAGCTTATTACTCCCCCATAATGTGATAATCCATTTATTTTAAAAACAAGAGGCAAACGAAAACAACTCGAGAAATTAATGGACATTATAGAATTTGAATTTCTCATGAGCATGACATACCACATAGAGAATATATAATATAGATGCATCATCACTAAGTGGTATTTCTCATGTACACACATTTTAGAATTGTGTGGTGCACGAAGCATATCACTCTCCCAAGATGGAATAGTCCATTAATCTCTCAAAGAGAGCCAAAGACATAAGTTAGCAAATAAAAGCAATAGGGCTCAAAATAAGTAAATGGTGTGCAAACCAAAATACACATACTTGATTTCTCAAGATAAGTAAGTAGAGAGCACAACACATACAAACACTAGCAAGGTACACAACCAAACACATGCAAGGTGCAAGCAACTTTCAAAGTATATATGATATAAGCATAAGTTACCGCAAGGAGGAACATTGGATATAAGATAGAATGATATAACCCAAATGACTTGGCTTGAGAGAATATAATTGATGAAGGCCCCTTAATTCTTCATGATGTAGCCAAGTCTCCAATGCCCTCCAACAACACATATTGATCAAGTTTTAGCTTGTTGGTCCCCAACCAAGTTGGGTCCTAAGAGCTTAGTCACAATAGGCTTGGCAACCCAAATGGTTCTTTTCTTGACACCACTTTGAGTACCAACATATTTGGCAAACACATTGCCAACCTTAACCTTCCGAAGAGAATAATCATCATCAATAATAATGGGGTTGGATAAGGTACCATTAGTGCATGAAGAAGCAAAGTGACCCTTCTCACGGCATATGTAGCAACATTTGCTTCCTCCTTTCTTCTTAGTTGGAATCTCGACTTGAGGAGGGATAGCTTGAATCTTCTTGGGAAGAGGCCGTTCTTCAACTTGAGGAACTTGAGTTTGAACTTGAGGCTTCTTCCCTTGTTGCTTCTCACTAAGACGCTTCTTCTTCAAAGGGCAAGATCTAACATGGTGCCCTTCAACTTTGCACTTGAAGCAAATAATCTTGGCCGAATTCTTGACTTGTTTTTGGCCCTTGTTCTTCTTGATAGGCTTGGACTTGATCTTTATATTGGAGTTGAATCCAAGTCCACTTTTGTCATTGGGGCGTCTTTGAACACTCAACATATTGTCAAGTGTAGAATCCCCAACATGACGCTTTTCCAAGTCTTTCTTCAAAGAAGTGACTTGGGCCTTGAGCTCATTTAATTCCTCTACATGGTTAGTATCAACAAAAACACTAGAGGAAGTAGAGGCTTCATTGTTAGAGCAACAAGGCATAGAAAGTAATTCATCACAAGATTTAGCAATAGTATGTGATGTAGAATTACTAGGACTAGCACATGACAATATAGCATTTTTAGTGGAGATTGTGCCTTTGTCCATATGAGACTCACAAGATGTTACATTTGTAGTGATAGCCTCATGAGCTAACTTTAGCCTTGCATGGGATGCTAGAAGATCCTCATTAGAGCTAGAGAGCTTTTCATGACTTTCTTCCAATTTCCCATACTTGCTAGTTAGCAACTCAAGTTGAGCCCTTAGCTCAACATTCTCCTTCAAAATAGACGCTTCACAAGAAGTGGAGTTAGTAGCACAAGCATCATTAACATTAGAAATGGAATAAGACAACTTGGCAAGCTCATCATTTTTAGAATAAGGCTTTGGAAAGTGAACACTCTCTCCTCATAAAGTCTCATGATCAACTCCAAACTCAACTTTTTCCTTTTTAAGCACTTTATTTTTAGCAATAGCATGATCTCTTTCCTTAATGATTTTAGCAATAATAAGATCATTTGTCTCATCAAGAGACTTAAGTCTCTCCTCAAGAGAAACCCTATACTCTTCTTCTTCAAGAGAAGCTTTCAAGGAAGCTATAGTGATAGAGTCATCTCTCTCAATTTGACATTTTTCCTCAAATTGAGTTTCCAAAAATTCAATAGTAAGCTTGCTTTGAACAAAGGTACTCATGATTTCTAAGAAGTTATCACGAGCAATTTTATTCTTTGAAAGCGCATGAAGAACAATTTTACCCATCTCATGAATGGAAGCATTATTATCATTTTCTTCATTATCATCATCATTCGATAAATTAGGATTCAAGGTAGGAGATACGTACCTCGGAATCCTTAGCCATAAGGCAAAAATGAGTAGTGGACAAAGATGATGAAGAATTACTTGAAGCACCATTGAGGTCCATGTCTTGTTCCAACAAATGTTGGGATTCCTCTACATTGTTAGTCATGCAAGTACTAGAGGATATGGAAGCATTATTTTCATGGCAACAAGATATAGAGAGCATATCATCATGAGATTTAGTTAAGCAACTATTACATGATATGCAAGGACTATCAACTCTAGCATGTATGACATTTGGAGTGCTAGAAGAGTTTAAGTCCAAAGATAGAACATTGCAATGAGATAGAGATGAAGCATACCCAATAGAAGATTCACCATCAACAAAGCAATTTCTATCACCACTCACCATATCATTACCTTGTGACAAATCACATGTTGGTGAAGTGGAAGAAGTTGTGAACTCATCACGGCCGGAGGTGGAGGGAGAACAATCATCCTCAATAATGTTGGACACTTCATATATATCTTGAAGCTTGGTCCAAAGCTCATGAGCGTTCCGAAAAGGCATGATTGAAGCAAGAACTACATCGCTCAAAACACATATAAGACCATTAGAAACAAGAGTATCGAGATGAGAGTTTTCCTCATCCTCTAAAGATAATTCTTGGGAATCCTTTGGAGGAGAAAAACCCACATCTACAATCCTCTTGATATAATTTGGACCCATGTCCCTAAAAAGATTAAGTAGGCGAATTTTCCAAACATCATAATTTGTGCCATCGAATATGAAAGTGGGATCATGCACTAATTCTCTAAACGACATATTTTACTCTCTAGGAGGTAAAGCACAAAAATAGAGCCGAAGCTCTGATACCAATTGAAAGGACAATGATGTCGCCTAGAGGGGGGTTGAATAGGCGATTAAAACTTTTCCTGTTTAGGCTTGATAATTACGGAATAAAACTAGTGTTTAAATTAACAAGCCAACAACCTAAATAAACTAGGCTCATCTATGTGCACCAACAACTTATGCTAAGCAAGACAAGCAACAAGGTGATAGCAAGATAGAATACTTCAAGCACGAAGGCTATCACAATGTAAAGTGCATAAGTAAAGAGCTCGGGTATAGAAATAACCGAGGCACGTGGAGACGAGGATGTATTCCCGAGTTCCTCCTTTTTAGGGGAGTACGT
The DNA here is from genome assembly GCA_947311845.1 of Poa pratensis. Lineage (NCBI taxonomy): Eukaryota > Viridiplantae > Streptophyta > Magnoliopsida > Poales > Poaceae > Poa > Poa pratensis. Next base: position 30,068,540 of record CAMZMU010000053.1, on the reverse strand, counting down.
CTCGTTGGAGAGGTGTGAACCAACACAATGGTTCAACAACCACAAAGGTTTCACCTTCTTCTCCGATGAACCGCACCACAAAGGTTTGGTTCACCTTCCACTATCGGAATCCTTCGAGGCGGAATCCGGAGACTTTACAACAACGATCCGGGGCACAACCCACAACGGGATTGGGGGCTCCCGAACAGCTACAAGTGACCACCAAGGGTCTCAACCACCACACGGGCGTCTAGTGTCCAAAGACCCAAGAGTAACAAGTTCACAAGCTTTCAACTTCCACAAATCCTCGTGGAAAGCACAAACCGATGCAACGAAGCAATGGCAAGAGCACAAGGCTCAAATCCTTCACTCTCAAATCCCACCACAAGCAACTAATGCTTATGGGGGGAGAAGAGAGGAAGAACAAAGAATAACTCAACAAATGGAACTTCAAGAACTAGATCGAAAGGGTTCCCCTCACTTAGAGGAGAGATGGATTGGTGAAAAAGTAGATCTAGATCTCCTCTCTCTTTTCCCTCAAAGATATGCAAGAATCATGGGAGGAATTGAGAGAGAGGCAAGCTTTGCAAGCTCAACAATGGTGGGGGAGAGAGAGAAAAACGTGCTGGGCAAAGCTAGCTGGCTGGAGGTAGGTGGAGGGGTATTTATACCCCTCCCAGAAAAAGAGCCGTTGCAGACAGGTGAATCTGATATTCCGACATAAGTCAGGACCGGATAATCCGACTGAGTCGGATAATCCGAGCCAACCCATATCGAATATTCCAAAAAACTCCAGTACGCAACATAGCTGATTGCTTAAAAGTCCTTAGCCGAAATCGAGCAAACCTTGCGAGTCGGATATTCCGACACAAGTCTGAATCGGATAATCCGACTTAGTCGGATAGTCCGATTCGACCTATACCGGATATTCCGAAAAACTCCAGTACGCATTGCTTTTAAAGTCCTTAGACGAAATTGAGCAAACCTTGAGAATCGGATATTCCGAGTTAGCATGGACCGGATAATTCGATTCCCCTGCTTGAGCAAAACAGACAGAAACAGCAAAACCTGAAATGCAATAACTTTCTCGTTCGAACTCCAAAACAGGTGAAACCAATTTTGTTGGAAAGGTAACGACAAGAGCTTTCCTCAAGGAACCATAAATAGAGTTAAGTTGCCACACATGGGAAGGTGTGGAACTTTCCTCAAGGATAAACCGATAATATTTCCAACCCAAAACCGCAACAAGTTTTCCATCCGGACTCCGTTTCCTATGACCTTGGGCTTGCTCCGAAGATAATAACAAGCTCTACAAGATCATGCATATACACATCATAGTACATCATGTGAGGAGGATAACCACAAGTAGAGAGTTTGACCTCTCTTAGAAAAGACAAACCGATAAAACTCGAACATCAAAAACGCAACAAGATATTCAAATGAAATCCGTTTTTGATGAACTAGAGCTTGGTATGGAGATGTACACAAGCTCTAAATTCTCACATGGATAAAAGCCAAATAAGAACCACGAAAGATGATATGCCAAATATGCAAAGGTTTGAGCTCTCCATAAAGATGCGATCAAGTTACTCGCTTGAGAGCCCCTCTTGATAGTACGCCGTCTATCCTATAACCCGGTCTCCCACTAACACCATGAGACCGGTAAAATAGAAAACCTATCAAGATCATACCTTTGCCTTGCGCATTCCACTTGAGCTTGATGATGACAATATTGACTCTCTCAAGTTGGAACACCTTTCTTGATTGTTCTTGCTAGCACATGCTTGATGAAGACTTCTCCAAATGCTCCCCCATTCTCCATTATGGGAGAGCCTCGTTAAGCTCCATCTTCATGAATCCACTTGCACTTCATCTTCTTATCTTGATATATATGATGGCTTGGAGATAACATGAAAGTTCACTCAATCTTCTTTTCCAAGCCATGCTTGCAATAAGCTCAACTCTTCACATGACCATTCTTCATATAAACCCTTGGATAGAACATTGGTCATCATGTAATCTTCTAGAGTCCAACACATGAACTCCAATCTTTTCCTATGGACAAGATCTACAAGAATATCTCAATGCAAACATTAGTCCATAAGGATTGTCATTAATTATCAAAACCACACATGGGGCAACACATGCACTTTCAATGTGTTGCCAATTTGTCGTATAAGATAAAATAGAGGATACAGTACATATCTCTTTTTTAGAACACTTGTCGAAATATAATCGATAGTGAAGAAAATCATAAATCAAATAGTACATGGACATAGTATTAAATACTTCGAAGCTGCAAATTTCTAAGGAATACTGATGACATCATATATTTTGCCTCTTAATGTGGGTATATAAAATAGCACCCTACTATGATGAGAACAATCACTTTGCTTGGGAGTGCCTATCTGGATGGCTAACCATGTGGTAAGAAGAACTTCTTTGTAGCCATATGGCCAGCCCAGAAGTGTGAATCACCAGGTTTCCAAAAAATCTGAGATAATGCTTGTGAGCACACATACTTCCTCCTAAGGAAGGTTTGGCAAACCCCTTTTTCAGCAAGAAGAGTGAAGATCCATTTACCAAGTAGGGCTCTATTCTTGACCTCAAGGTCATGAATTTCAAGTCCTACTTGGTCTTTGGGACAACAAACCACACTCCACTTAGATACATGATGCTTTACCTTTTCTCAGTTTTCTTAGATTCATATGCATCTAGACGTGTTTACATTCACTCATTTTATTTCTTATGTACAGTTCACATTGCAATACATTTTATAATCAGGAACGGAGGGAGTAGATGTTTTCACGTATGGCTGCAGAAAATTAAACATGCGGGTCTATAGTAGTGAATAGTACATCTTTTATGGAGGTATCATTTTTCTTTTTGTGTAGCTATAAACATATATGTATTTGATGAAAAAATACAGGTACTTATTTGAGTGTATATACATGTGGAAACATCAATCAATTTTGCAAACTAGAAATGTGCTTCACACCTTGAAAACAGTACCCTAGGCACTCGTGTCATTTTTGCATATTCACCTTACAAAATATTCTCATGTATCTCGTCTCGCATATCGCGCTATAACAATACAGTGCGGAACTCTCTAACTAGCCAGTGCATTAATGGTAGATAGCCCATATTGGCTTGTGGTTGTGGCCCATTAACTCTATCAACGTTGAGTTTTTTTCTTGAGTTACATCATACTTCTATACTTACTATTAAAAGAGCAAACATGATCGGATACATTAAATTTGTGTCGTTCGATATCAGATCAACGATCCAGATTGTTTCCCCCGTGTTGAGCTGCTCAACACATCCTAAGCGAAACGTTTTTTTTTCCTGAGTTACGAGCGGACCGAATAAAGGACCAAATAAACTTTGCACGGAGACGGAGCGCCAACGCCTGCTCCCCGCGACCTCGCCAACGTCCGCTCCACATCCACCACACTCGCCGGCGCCTGCTCCGCCGGTAGCTTCACCACCGCCTCCCCCGACCGATTCCCGGCCAAATCGAGCCCGCCCTCGGCCAAATTGAGGCGGGAGCTCCGGCTGTAGAGGGGGTCACGGGAAGGCCAAGCCGTGGAAGGGATTGCGAGCACATGCCTATTCCTCAAATCTGATTCGTCGGTTAGGCCCTGCGCGTTGGAGGATCTCGGAGTGGTGGCGCGCCGGTGAGATCCCGAGCGAGGATGCGGGCATGCCATGGTCGGGGATGGAACCCCATTTTTGTGTGCAAAGGAGCGGGCCATGTCCTACTCCTTCCCCTCACTCTCCGTCCATGTCCCCGCTGGCCGCACCTAGCCGAAGGGAGGTGGAGGCGCTGCAGCATGAGACCATGGGAGGGAGAGCCACGCAGAAGCTTCGCGAGGGATTACCGAGGGAGACCGGGGACGACGAACAGGGGAGCGTAGGGGCGACGCCAATCCAATCGTACCGCGCGAACGGAGGTCGTCGGTCACTCCCGTGGAAGCGAGGACGAGGAAATCTGTAGACGCTGTAGCCACCGCCGTTCGTGCTCGGCCTGCTGGCCGTCGCCGGCCACGTATCGCGGAGCTCCAGCAAGCTACGCTCTGCCCACGGCCAGCTTGCTACCATTGAGGCCTTGATGCCGTGCTGCACGTGCCCTGGCCGAGGCACCTAGCGCAGCCAGGCCGCCGACCGTGCCGCACTCCGGCACCGTCGCTCGCGCTTAGCCTGTGCGTTCACTGTCGCCTGCGTCGAGCCGTGTGTCTGCCACCGCCGTGCAGGGAGCGTCAAGCCACGCCGCACGCGCACTCGCCGCGACGCCCAATTTTGCTTTGCTGCTGTTGCAACGAGAGATTCAGTCAAAGAAAGAGAAATTTCTTGCTCCGCTTTTTCGAGCTACATCGTCTCCCATGTCTACCATAATTCTCAATGGCGTTGTTTTGATCCTTGTTGTTCTGTAGCAATATCCATCACCTTCTTCCTGTAGTACAAGCAGTCCAACGATTAGCCTAAGACCCTGTCATTGCCGATCTTTTCACATGCAGCAAACTCTACTTTTCTTTTTAAAAGTGGAACCCACGTGGTCTCCTGAGTCCTGATCATGCCCATATCCTTGGTCGCTGCTGGTGAGCCTCGCCGGTGAAGCAATCGTCCAATTCCTAGCAGCCATAGTCCTCTGTTTCTTCTGATCACGAAGTGAATTCTGAACTGAATTCTGAATTCTGAACATGAACATGTACACTTTGCTATCTTCCTACACCGTGAGTCTGTGGGTTTGGTTTACGTTCGTTCGCTTCCGGACCCAGACAACATTCTCGAGGCTCAGGCGGTGATCTGTGCCACTGGACGTGGGTCAAATGCTTCGGCAACCTTATTTATGAAATGTACGCAGCGCGCCAACAACATTAAGTTATGTCCATACATGATTGAATTGGAGTTTTGGACTCATGGTTTCTCTTCTGCATCCATCTACTGCTTGCATAGAACTAGAAAACAAGAACATGTCCGGGAGATTGTCGTAGGCCCTGATACTGTCTTTACTACCCATAAACTTTCCATTTAATCGTGAAACGTGCGTTGCACGTACAACTAGTTAAGAAAAAATGGGAGAAACCTGCGTGGACAAACGACATGGTTGGTGAGAATGGATTTCTTTGTGGGTAAAGAATGGATTTCTTTCTTAATAAAAAGGTTAGAAACAATTATATTATGATATAAGCCGAAACTGCAAATAGAGGCTGAGCTTTAGAGAACCATTTATTTCATAAATCTTATTTTAAAGTTACAAAACTTAATTTAGATGTAGTCTTTGACGGATACTATGAAAAAATCTCAGTGCGAAATATTTTATATTCTAGACTACACAAAAATAACAAAAGTCTTGGCGGAGACAGGGGGCTAGCCGGGGTCAGACCCCCCCCCCCCCCCCCTCCCCCCCAAAATTGGTCGCCCCCCCTAACAATATGGTCAACGTATTAGTATAGGTTGTTCCCTAATCAACGTATCTATACTTCTTATAAAGCAAAACCCCACTAACTTCATTAATTATTTTTCTATCTCAACATGCAAGCTATCCACATCATCCATTCTCTTAACCAATCAATTGTCCATGTCATCTCCACTAATTAATCACACATCATCTATTCATTTAGACACATCATCCACTGTTTGAGCCATTATTATCCATGTCATCCCATATTTATTAATAATTTTCTATTCATCCATGTAAACTATTCGCATTATAAATTCTTTTATCCATAGAATTACCTCATAAATTTTAGTTGTTAAATATACAAATATTCTACATTCATCAAATTTAGATTCTCGATTATTGTGCCAACCGAATCCTGAATATTCTCGGAAAATTTTCCCGTTGTATGTGTCATATGTCTTTTCGTTTATATTACAAATTTTTAAAGAGTTCCCGCTGCAAACGCGCGGGGTATTTTCCTAGTTTGCACTTAAGGCCCATCTCAGCTATGTATTCTCAGAATATGTACGCACAGAAGCCCACCAAGAAGCCCAGTTTAGGTTTGGAGCTCATTATTTTCCAGACTTTGCCTTCTGTTTGCCTAGGACGCGAGCCGTGAGCGCCTATCTAATCATCTCCCCCAAAATAAACCTAATCGCCTCCTTACCCTAATACAGTAGATCTGATCATCTCTTCCAATCGATATGCCATGGAGGCTGCCGCCGCTCGGTGCTCACAAGTCACAAACTACACAAACACCAACCGCTAGCAGAACAAGACCCGGAGTCTAGCAATGGTTCTCCTCGTTCCTCGTCGATTTGTTGGCTTGGATTGCTGCACATGCCGACAGGCCACTGCTGCGGTGCGCACCATGTCGATCTCCCTAATCATAACTGATGTCAAGGATTTAAAACTGGAGGTACGCTTGTATTAGTATGCCACATATATATTTGTTGACATTTGTGCAGCAAACCAATTAGAAGTGCTAGCCTAGCCAATCAACAAGGTTCAAGCCTGGTAGAAATGATAGTGGAAAATCCAATAGTTTATCTATAGTATGTATATATACGATTTGAGAGCTAACTTTGAAAGCATGAGGCGTAGTAAGACTCGTTAAGGCTCTAAGTTTGTGATTTGTCCGCTATTGAATCGGCAAGGTTAATCCTAAAGATATTTGGAAGAAAACGAAAACTCCAACTCGCTTATACACTAATATTATTTTGGCTCCACGATCCCTCGCCTCCCCTATACCTAAATCCTGGATCCGCCCTGAAAGTCTAGTCTGAAACTTGTAAATAGTATTTTTAAAATTTTAAAAATAAGGGGCTCCTGGACCTCGGCCGTCCACCCTCTACATAAATCACATAATACCTGTAACTCTACGGGTACTGCTAAAAAGAAAAATGAAACCGGCACAGCTTTCTGCATAGTGCAGATGTTGAGGCAGTTCGTTTCATGAATCCATCGCTCCAAAGCGCTGGCCAGTGCAGCAGTGTCAAACCACTGCATCTGCAAGCTACTCCTTGGCGCGCTTTGCATTTCGTAGCAGTTGGCAACCACTCCAACTCGGCCACTCCCATAACCCAAAACCGAACCACAATGCAGCACCAGCACCAAATCCTCCCAACCTCTGCACAAACTTCTCCACTCCATGATAGTCTCACTCATTCACCATATCCAACTCATCCCAGCAGCCAGCAGGTCATCTCTGCCTCTATAAATCCGACCCTCCCACGAAACCAATCAAATCAAACCAAGAACATCCCATCTCAAAAACCACATCACCGAGCTCCTCTCCTCCTCCCGGTCCATTGATTTTTTACACAAGCATCAAACATGAGCACCAGCGAGGCCGCCACTGTCATTCCTGTTTACGATGTCGCCCCGGGCCAGGGCGAGCCCTCCAAGGGCCCGGCACTTTCCGCGCCTCCGGCCGCTGCAGCTGCCGCCCCAGCCACGACCACGAAGACAACCGCGCGCAAGTTTCCAATGCGGCTCTTCCACCGGAGCGACCGCGGCAGCCGGTGCATGGCATTCCTGGACTTCCTCTTGCGCATCGCGGCGTTCGGGCCCCTGCTAGCGGCGGCCATCGCCATGGGCACGTCCGACGAGACACTCTCCGTCTTCACCGAGTATTACCAGTTCCGCGCCCGATTTGACGACTTCCCGACCTTCCGGTCAGTACCCATGCATCGTCGATCATTCGCCACGCTCCTAGTTAAGTTAGTTAATGGCGAATAATGCATTCGGGGCCTCATATATGCGTGCATGTGCAGGTTCCTCCTGGTGGCGAGCGCGGTCGCCGCAGGGTACCTGATGCTGTCCCTGCCGTTCTCTGCCTTCATCGTACTTCGGCCTCAGACCACCATCCTGAGGTTTCTCTTGCTCGCCTGCGACACGGTAACGAGCTCCTCCTCGCTCACAAGTCACGATTCACACGGCGTCATGTAAGCATGCACGCGACGAGCGGCTAAATGGTGCATGTCTAAATGCAGATCATCCTCGCGTTGCTGACGGCGGCGGCAGCGGCGGCAACCGCGATCGTGGCCCTGGCGCACAACGGGAACGAGCGTGCCAACTGGGTGCCCATCTGCATGCAGTTCCACGGCTTCTGCGAGCGCACCAGCGGCGCCGTCGTGGCCTCCTTCATCTCCGTTTTAATCTTCGTGCTCCTTGTCATCCTCGCCGCCTGCTCCATCAGGAAACGCTGAAATCAGCCTTGCTCCAGGAGTCCAGCTGCTGCAACTGCAACGCCGGCTTTGTTCAGTTAATCGTGCCCATGTCTTTTTTGTCTACGCTTTGCATGCATTCTCAGTTTCCCTTCTCGTGTTTGTCCTACTACTTCGTGAGTTCGTGTAAATTGTGAGCATTTGCGAGTAAATAGCCAAGTGGAAGTCTACTGTTAAGTGTTAACCCCTGCATTTGTATCATCGGTACCTCTTTATTCGAAATACAAGGTGTGATCCACCAACGTGTTACGAAATGCTAAACCTCTCTACTTTTTTTATATTTGTTTAGGTTGCTCACCACATATGCCATGTGGTTAAACCTCTTTACTTCAGTTGAACCAAATCTTGTGATTCGAGCGTGTGGCAGGTGTGGTTCCTCCTCAAACAGATTTCCGCCCCGCTTATAATAAAGTAACATGGCTGAACGATACAAAGTGGAGAGAAAATCCTCAAGCAGGTCAACAAGATAAACTGACATACGAGATGCCGGTGCTCCACCAAACGGAATCCAAAAAGGTAAAACAAGAAACACCACACCTAGCACGAGACGAACTGTACTACCAAACAAGCCGAAGTCAAAGAAGCTTCACTCAAGACGATGAGTCCAACATGCTGCACCCGGATGGAACCTGAGCTTCTCGGCGACGTCCCAAGAGGGTAACGACATGAAACCAGGCTACTTCTTAGTTCTAATTTCTCTTATTTTGGCCTTTATTCATTAACTAGTGCACCGAATTTGGAAACGAACAATTGGGTTCAATCAAATAGGTACTACATGCAGCAATGCAATGTTTCTTCCAGGATAAAAAAAAGCAACAGTAGTTGCATGGGAATTTCTCTTTTACGTATATGTAGTAGCCAGGAGCAAAATATTTAAAATTTTAGAAATCTGACGAAGAAGTCAGCAAGGAGCAAGTTTCTTGACCAGCTCCTCTAAGATGTAGGGGCAGCTGCTCCTTAGATGCGCAAAGCCCTCACTAGCCACGACTGCCTTCAGGTTGTCCAATGAAGCGAGAAATGTGAAGCATGCCTCTTTGAGCCCTTCACAGCCATGCTGCTCAGCCAACGCCAACGTGATGCCTGCCGTGCTTTTGCTGATGTAGTTGCACAACGTCTCCTCACAAATCAATTTGAGCCTCTGCAGATTATATCTGTCTGCCGCTACTAGCAGATGTTGTGCCATCTCCATAGTCTCCCCCTCGTCAATCTCTGGCAACGAGTCGGTGTAGATAAAGTGTAGCATGGCTTTGAAAACTTTAGCTTCCATGTCATCGATCCGTACACAGCTTGCCTTCTCCACTTTCATGGGACCAAAGAGCTCTGCCATGAAGACGGTAGACCGAGCAGCAAGCATGTACCTATGCGCCATGAACAACTCACCGCCGATCTCAAAAGTCACATCCCCTGCCTGTCCGCTTGTGAAGAGGTAGAGCAGGTGCTTGCGCAAGTCAGACGGCGGCACGACCACGAAGCGCGCAGCGCGTGTCTCACTGACGACGGTGCGGGCCGCCTTCGTGACAGCGACATCACACTTGATGCTGAAACAGTCGTCTTTGAGGTACGTTGATTCCTCCAAATCTTTCCTCCTGATGATATTATTGTATCCCCATCCACCTTTGGGACTAAACGAATGAAGCTCACTTTTGTGGATGTGCGATGACACCGGTTGCCCATCCTGGTCGAGCAAACTGATCTTGAATATTGCCTTGACATCGTTTGAACCGGTGTTATCATCACGCCATAGATGGATGGCTACCCAATCGGCATCGTCCTTGTCCTCACCGTCAGGGTAGTATTTGATACACCAGTCATGGCCCCCGACGGCGAACTTCTCGGACTTGATGCATTTGCCGATGCCGAGCCCCTTAGTGCGGGAGTAGCCCTTGATCTTGAGGACGTGCGACCCGGACACGGCCTCGGCAACAATGGCCGAAGCGGTCTGCGACGGTGTACCACCATCGACGGCACCCATCACGGAGGACGGAGAAGAGTTGGACATTACAGGGCAGCAGGGCAAGCCTAATGAGCGAGGAAAGTCGGTACAGAATGGACAGATCGACGCTCAGAGCTCGTTGAAGTGGCAGTGGCAAATGGAGGTCACAAGGAATATGGTTATATGGTGATGCAATCCTCGAAAACCTTGCATAAATTGGCGCGCTTCGATCACACCAGCGGTCGCCTCTCGTATACATCGAGGAGTCGCATGGGTGTACATCATTGCGCGTAGCGGCGGACGGTGCATGCGCAGAACAGGAATCGCCGGCGTCGAGGATGCGAGGAGTCGAAACAGCGTGATACTGCACAGCCTTCCTCGTTTTATGTGTTTTTTTTTTTAACGATTCCGGTGGAACTGCACAGCCACAAGAAACGTCTTTAATCACTGTTATGTGTTGTTTGTGGGAAAACGCTTCGCCAATTCGGAAAAAAAAAGGAAAACGCTTCGCCGACTTACACGACGAAATTCACTAAAAAAAAAAACCTATGCGACGAAATCGTAGATCGCCTCGAGCGGAGAGAATATCCGGTGAAAACCAACTTTCAATGAAAACCGGTGAAAACTACGAACAAATCATGTTTAAAAGTTTAAAAAAATTCTCAACAAAAATGCATTACGTTGAGAAGATTGAGTTCTATAGACATACAAATTTGCAGTTTGAAACTCAAATTTGGTTAGGAGCTATGAAAATGACAAATTCGGCAATGAATAGTACTACTATGAAAATGACAAATTCGGCACCGAATAGTAATAATACTATTCAGTGCCGAATTTGTCATTTTCATAGCTTCTAAAAAGTTGTAAGTTTCGACTTGCAAATTTACATGTATATAGAACTCTATCTTCTCAACGTATTGCATTTTATTGAGAATTTTTTTAAAAAACTTAAACATTATTTTTTTGTGATTTTCACCAGTTTTCAGTGGAAGTTGGTTTTACCGGATACTTTCTCCCTCGAGCGGAGAGCACTCAGGCGCACGTCCGATCCCCACGCGGGCAACCCCGCATGCAGGCCCAACTCGTGTAGGAGGCCCAATCCCCAATGGCATAGCTTTGCACTTTTCTGGCCTTATTTTGGTGCGTGGAAATAGTCCAATTGCCTAGCTTAGCTAGCTAGCACTGCTTACTTTTTCTTGTTGGATTTTTCTATATTGCATACGCTCGTTAAATTTGTAACAAAACGTGCGAAAAAATTGTTGTGAAAGCACACGCCTGACTTTGCAACCTTTTCTAAGTGATTTCTGCAAGTTTCTATTCACTTGACCTTTTCGATGTTGCGTACGTTATTTAAAAAATTATACCAAACACGTATTTTTGTTTATTGCGAAATCGCACGTGTGATGTTGCAACTTTTCTGAGCGCTTTGCAGGTTTGTGCGTTCCCCAGTTTTTCGATGATGTTCTTACGTGCTTTTTCAAATGTTGCAAACACATTTATTTTTGTTGCCATCACTTTGGTTTTTTTGTTGAAATAGGTGATGATTTTTGTTACAAAATGAATCTATGGCAAAACATTGTTGCCCATCGATTAAGGTTACTTTGTGTGATTGAGTTATGCTTCTAGGATTGAAGCCTCAAACATCTCTCTACTGGTTCTATTCTTATGACCCACCTTTTAATTGGTTCAAACACTTTTTTTTGTCATCGTTTGTGATTTTTTAGATAATTTTGTTTCAAAAATATTTATTGCTTAATCACATTTTTGTAACATTATTTTTTTAAATGTTGGAATAATATTTTTGCACACCGGCCGAGTAATATTGTTGCGGTACTCATGTTTTTGTTGCAATAGGTGGGATAAATCACCGCGATGGAATTTTTACTGTAATTATCCAGAAGGTCAGGGGCAACGCGATATACCCCTTCATTTAGGCTGGTGTGTAGTGTAGGATTTCCGCAAAATAGCGCTCAATCGCGTCCTTACCCGTCGCGTAACCCCGCATGCAGGCCTACCGGGTGCACACGTTCCAAGTGGGTGAAGCTCTTTTACCATTTTTTTCACCTTACCACCTAGAGGGTACTAGGGATATGTAATCCCAGTCATCCAGACATGGAGGGTATACTTGACCACGTAATTTTTCTAGGCAATTGCCGGTAAAACGGAAATGTTTCAAAAATCATGTGTTGCTCTGTTTTTTACACTAGTAACTAATGTGCGCGGGCAATGCACGTCTTCATAATGCAAGATGATCCAACATGTAGCCCATAAGGTTCCCAAATATACGCAGTCACTAAATGATCAAAAATTTCGTCTGTTCTTTCTCTTGATCAAGCTCACCCCTAATTCAAGGTTATATTTATAATTTTTCAGTTTTACTAAATTAAAAAGATATCTCAAGAAAAAATCAATTATACAATCCATAATTCTTGGTATCCTCTCATGTTATAAAAACACCCTGAACAAATATCACGGTGAGTAACTGAGTATGACATGTCCCTAGAAAAAAATGATTAGATAAAATGATCAGCAATGACACGGAGCTCTCTTCTCACCTTGGAAATACATGACAAACTAATGATATAAGTACTTATCATCTCCTTGAAATGTCCACTGCAAGAAAAATAAATATTACCAACTATGTTCTTGACCTAAATAAGAAATAACATGTGCAAATATGCAATTACAAAGAGTCGAAGTGAACAAGTCTAGAGGTTTCTCACCTCCGCGCCACCTTTCTGGTGGATTCATCTCATCTTACTGCGGCACCACACCAACAATCGATTTCAGCTAATATGGTCTTTTGTTCTCTACTTTAGACTTTTTTATACAATGGTCTTTGGAACGACCATCTCCATATTACTCACTATATTAAACTTGGGAAGAATGGCGAGCTCTCCGCGCTCCTGCACTGTAGCAATTGACATGACAAACTAATGATATAAGTACTTATCATCTCCTTGAAATGTCCACTGCAAGAAAAATAAATATTACCAACTATGTTCTTGACCTAAATAAGAAATAACATGTGCAAATATGCAATTACAAAGAGTCGAAGTGAACAAGTCTAGAGGTTTCTCACCTCCGCGCCACCTTTCTGGTGGATTCATCTCATCTTACTGCGGCACCACACCAACAATCGATTTCAGCTAATATGGTCTTTTGTTCTCTACTTTAGACTTTTTTATACAATGGTCTTTGGAACGACCATCTCCATATTACTCACTATATTAAACTTGGGAAGAATGGCGAGCTCTCCGCGCTCCTGCACTGTAGCAACTACAGTGCGCACTGTAGAAATGAAACAGTGTTGAACAGTACGCGGTGGCGCCCACATGTCATCCTCACACCGCGCTTCCATTTTTTGCAAAAAAACTACAAGGGAGCCCAACAATTACACATCCTTCACAGAAAAAACCGTCGCGAAGGACCTATTTGTAATTACGTGAAACTCCGGGTTCTTTTTTGTAAAAATGCCACAATCCCCCCCCTCCTCCTCCTCCTCTCTCACGCGCGGCGCCGAGCTCGCCGCGGACGCCGAGGCGGCCCGCCGCCGCAGCACGCCTCCGCGGACAAATCGAAGGCCACGGCGCGGTGCGCCGTCGCGCGCTCTCCATCTCCGCCGACGAACGCGTGCTGGGACGGCCGCATCACGTCGCAATCAACGCCGCCGTCCGTCGGCATCCGCCGCCGCTTTCGGGAGCCGCCGGCGCCGCTCCGGCGACCCAAAACGGGCGGCGCCGCCGCTCCCTGGTAGCCCGCCTCCTGGCACATCGAACGCGCCCAGCTGCGCGTCCCGGGTCGCCGTCGCGCGGCGCGGGCGTCAGCGCCGCCGCCGCGGCGGCTCTGCCCCCGGGTGACGTCGTCGCGGCGTCACGGCAGGTTTGGGCCGTCAGCTGGGCCGCTGAGCGGGCTGCCCCGCGGCTCGACGGCCTTTTCCTTTTTTTTTCTTTTTTTTTTGTTTTCTGTTTTTCCGAAATTTTTTGTAGCTTTTCAAATACATATCCAAATTAATTCGGATGAAATTCAAAACAAAATGTAAAAAATAAAAATATCCATTTCAAATACTTTGGGACCTTTTCCAAATTATTTCTAACCTTAGATTTTTTAAATAACATATAAAAACTCATTTGACACCTTTACGTTGTTTTGCAAAAAAGAATTTCGTAGTTTTCCTTTGGGGAAAAAACATATTTAAAATAGAACATGCTCCAAACAATTTGAAACGGTTAATATATATTGTTCTACGGCATTCGAACAATTTTCAAAAACTACTGGATGCTACAAAATCAGTGACTTTGAATTTATCCACCAATATATCGACATGACCACGAAATTAAATACTAACTATTTACGGCATACGATCAGATTTCAAATTTGGCTACTTCAAACATTTAAATGCCTTCAAAATCTGAACATTTTACAGGTGCAAAAAAAAAAAACCGAAACTGCAGAACTTTCCAATTTGAACAAATTGCAAAATCTGAACCCTTTTGAAAGTAAGCTTTCTTTTAGTTACAATGGTTTTCAAACCTAAAAATATTCTCGAATACGTCCATTTTTCAAACTTAGATTAATGCTCAAAGTGGTTAATATTTGCAGATAACGATAATACACTTCCTCTGAATATGGTGCTAAATAAGAAAATTATAGCAAAATTAAACCAAATTTGATCATTTCGATTTGCCAAACATTAAAAATCCACAGAAATAATATCAGTAATATCATTAAATATAACAGACCCAATAAAACAATTTGCTACAAACCAACCCTACTTAAAGAAATTTTGATAGACCATTAAATACAATTACCCACTTATATCGTGTGCTTACATATATCGAAATAAAAATACCATAACTGCAAATAATGAGAAATAGCTATTTTGAGATTATTTTCCAAACCACTATATTTAGAAACCAAATTCTAAAATAGCACGTGCTTAAGATAATTTGAAACACTTTACATATACTGTTTTACGGTATTTAAACCATTGTGCAAAACTACTAAATGCCGCGAAATCGGTAACTACTAGAAACCATTTTAAATGCTTTTTGACATGTGACAAATATATTAACATGCACATAGAAAAAAGCTCACTACTTATGCCATAAATTTGCTAAATATTTGCAACTCACACCTTTACGACATTTCAAAAAAAAATATACTCCATAACTTTCTTTTGCACTAAAATAAAAATCCACAGAAATAATATCAGCAATATCATTAAATATAATAGACCCAACAAAACAATTTGCTACAAACCAACCCTACTTAAACAGATTTTGGTAGATCATTAAATACAATTATCCATTTATATCGTGCGCTTAGCTATTTTGAAATTATTTTCCGAGCCACTGTATTTAGAAACCAAATTCTAAAATAGCACGTGCTTTAGATAATTTAAAACGCTTTACATATACGGTTTTACGGTATTTAAACCATTCTGCAAAACTACTATATTCCGTATGTACTCCATAACTTTCTTTTGCACGAAAATAAAAATCTACAGAAATAATATCAGCAATATCATTAAATATAATAGACCCAACAAAACAATTTGCTACAAACCAACCCTACTTAAATAGGTTTTGGTAGATCATTAAATACAATTATCCATTTATATCGTGCGCTTAGCTATTTTGAAATTACTTTCCGAGCCACTGTATTTAGAAACCAAATTCTAAAATAGCACGTGCTTTAGATAATTTAAAACGTTTTACATATACGGTTTTACGGTATTTAAACCATTCTGCAAAACTACTATGCATACGGTTTGTAGAAAAATTGAAAACATTCATCAAGTACCAGAGAAATCGGTAACTACTATATTTCAACTACAAATCAAATTCTAAATAGAACACGCCTAACGGAATTTATAACACTTTATGCATACTGTTTTACGGTATTTAGATAATTATGCAAAACTACTAAATGCTGAATTGACTATTTATTGAATATGAACATATTTCAAAGAACAGTATTTAAAACACCCAAGTGCCTCCAAAATCCACCAAGAGGGCGCGCCGTGCCAGCGTGCATTTTCACTCATTATAGTCTTAAATTGAATGTTACTGGAAAAATATAAACATGTTTAAACATTCTTATTTGCTAAAAAAAATGGAAACGCTCCAAACTATATCAACGCGTTCACAAAAATATATGCTAACTACTTACGGCATAATGCCAGCAAATTGGAACATTTCAATTTGGTTATTATTAGGATACAATCTAAACAAACTTTATATAATTATGGAGTTAAAATTAATAAATGCTCATATCATGCGTTCTTTAACTATGGAGCTAAATTAGAAATTTATGGCGCAACACAACCATATATTGTTAACATTTTTGGACATTTCGACTTGGCAATTATTTAAAGACAACCTAAGTGCACTCCCTCTAATTAAATGACATTCAAATTTTAAAAAATCCTTACATGCTGTATTCCACCGATTATGTAGCTTGATTAAATATGGCAACATACATACATATATATATATGTATGTATTTTTGAACATTTAAAATTGCTAACATTTTGGAAATACTCCAGATGACAAATTCTGACGAGTTTTATCATTTTCAATTGAAATACAAGAACAGCTTCTACCTGATGCCGACGATTATTTTCTTATGAACTACCAATTTGTCGTTGTTCACACGGACTACATTGTACGTTGTTGCACCTCCAGATTTTTACAAATCAAAGCTACCATTCTACTTGCAAAATATATTATGCAACCAAAGCAAAAAAATAATTCGTCACAAAAAATTAGCATCAAGGGCGCGGCGTGCGCCGCGCCGATTCCACTAGTATAGTTACATGCAAGCATCAAATTCAGCCACGTGAACATGCTGCGATAATGGCCGCCAAAAGTCTATCATCGGCACAAGGAAGAAAAGGCTGCCGATGAATAATGGCCGCCAAAAGTCTAGCTAAGAGGAAGAAAAGGCTCCGTTTTGCTCTGCTCCCCTAGGGTTCCGCCCCGAGCCGCCCGCCGCCGCCAGGCCCTCCCGCCGCCGCCCCCCTTCCCCTCCCACCCCTCCCCTCCACCTTCCCCCTCCTCCCGGGTCGCCCCCGCTCGGGCGGCTCCGGAGGCTCCCCACTCCCAGCCAAAAAAGCTCTCAGAAACCCCATCCCCTGCCCGCGCCGCCGCCGGAGGAAGCCGCCGGGCGAAGCTTGAGCGGTCGACGGCGGCGGCGTGGCGCCTCCTCGCGGTTCCCTGGGTCCCCTGGCGGCGGGGCTCAGCGGGATTCGGCGGTTCGCCGTCGCGTGTGCGCCGCCCTTGACGGGTCCTGTGGGCTCGGCCGGTGGTGTGGCGTGGTGCTCGGCGGCGGGGCTTCGCGAGAGGCTGTGGGTCGTCGTGGTGGTGCTCCTCGGCGGCGGCGGGCCTGGGCCCGACCTGGGCTCCGGATGGGCCGACGCTGCAGCTGCGAAAGTTGCCGCCTTTATCGGCCAGGGCATCTCGGATCCTGCCTTCATCGACAGCCACACGGTGGCGCGCACGGTGCGCGTCGGTGCGGGTTGTGGAGCTGCGGCCCGGAACCATGGTGGTTCTTGGCCTCGGGCAGCGCTCCTCTGCCCCTAGCCGGCATGGTGCTCGGCGGGGAATGGTGTGTGTGCTGCGTCCAGCGGCCTGGGGGGTCTAGCGCCTTGTGTTGATGCTTTGCCGCGGGTGGTCTCCTCGAGGTGTGGAGGCTGCGGCGATGCTGGTGGTGCTCGACATGGATGTGCTCAAAATCCGGGTGAGAACCCTGCATCAGCTTGGCTGCTGCCGGCGGCAGCAATGTCTTTTGGCATCGTTTCCTCGCTGGAGGTGTCGTTGTGGAGCTTGAGTACCCTTGGCTCGTTGCTTGGTGGTTTCCGGGTGAAAACCCATGATTCGGCTTGTCGATCGGATGACGGTGTTGTGCCCTCGACAACACATTCTCCCTGGATGCGTCATCTTGGAGACCACCGATGGCTTTTGCTGCTGCTTGGGGTTGTTGGTGCTGCGTTTGGTGGTGTTGGTGCGGCTAGCTTGGGGCCGACAGTGGTTTGTTTCCCTCTTCGGCAGGTCTTCTCGTGGTTCCGGTCACTTGGATGTGCTTGCCCAAGACCCTCCAGCGGTTGCTGTTGCGGTGTGGGAGCTTCGTGCTCTTGGTGGCGTCTCGGCTCACCTTTGCTCGATGACGACGCAATGTATGTCTCCCCCACCTGCTTTTCGTCTCGACCTCCGTGGCGGAGCTCCCTATCTAGGGTAGTGCTAGGTGCTAGGCTTGACACTCCGATGATGATGGTGGTGCTCCTGAGTTGTGTCTGGGGCTTGAGTCGTACGCCGGTGCGGTGCGTGAGGCTGATTGCCGAGTCTTGGCATTGTGTTCCCTCGACTACACCCCCACCTCTTGTGTCTCTTGGTGGCTCTTGCTGTTCCCTCTTCTAGTTGTATTTTTCTTGCATTTTCTTTGTTTTCTCTTCCCCTGTATCCCTTGTACAATTGCTATTCTGTTGTAAGAACATAGCCCGCCAGGCTCTTTCGATGAATGAAACAAGCGGTGGGGATTTATTCCCCCCCGTCAATCTCGAAAAAAAAAAGTCTAGCTAACCAACATTTCCCATAGATGTCTCAAAACTTTAGCCTAGTTTTTCAAAAAAAAAAATTATAGAAGAATCAGTAGATGTATGTTCATATCATAAGTCGGTACGATAATCTGTCCCTCTGTGTGGCAACTTTAGCGGTTTGCACTTGAATTAGGGACTGAGGGAGTATTTCGGTTTTGTGCTGATTCAGTGGCAAAATTCCTTCTATGTAGTTTAGGACGAGTCTAATCAAGCGCCAGATGTCTACTGTTCTCTGAATTAAAGTTTGGCATCTTCCAGTTCAGCAGTTTCAATCAACTGAGACTCCACTCACCACAGCCCATTTCGGTATCACATGGAATCGCCCAAACCTCTGTCCAAGCTGGGAGCTTTTACTACTCCAGCATGAATGCCTTCACAAGACAGCGTTAATGCGGTGCTTATGAACCCAATTTCGTGAGGCTTGTGAGTAGTATATACTATTTGCGTATATGTGTGGTATGAGCTGCAAACTCTTAGCTGGCTGATACGTACGCAGTATCTTTCATTGAATCGAAAGTGGCCTGACCTCCCCCATTCAAGTGCTGCCCACAAGATAAAACAGTGCTTCATTTATGCTCGCTATTAAGTTTGCTTAGCTGCATTGCTTTTCTTCGTTCATACGCACCATAAAGTTCTTGGGGTGAAATCTTTATTGTAGTTGCAGTATTTTATTTTCAGTGAGTGACTTCATGTTCTTTGGATGCTTAGAAGATAGCTCTGTTTTAAGTAGCCGGCTATAGCCTCGCGAGAGGGTTCGCGCTATAGATAAGACCTTCGTAGGAATAGCCGCTAATAGCCCGGCAAAATGAATTTAGCCATAATTTAGCCCCTTAGCCGCTATATTCCTGCTTAGTGATCCAAAAAAATTGGATCAAATTTGTCTCTCTCGGCCCAATTTCGGGGCCCACATGTCAACCTTAGCCCTAAATTCTTCTCATTCTCTCCTCTCTCTCTCTTGAAAATAGAACCAAGAGGGGCGGCGGCCATAGCATCTGTGAATTACTGATATATATACAAATATATGTTGTTCAAATATTGTTTTTTATTATTTAGCAAAACGGCTATAAGGCCTTAGCCACGCTATAGCCTAGCGCGGCTATAGCCTTTCGTAGCTCTTGAAATCGCTGTCGCTAAACCCAATAGGCCGCTATTTTAAACTGAGGAAGATACACTCCCTCCGCATTCAGTTTGCAAGGTCCACTCGAATTTGGGGCTCCAACTTTAACCATAGATTTTATAATAATATAGAAATTATATGTATCAAATAGAAACTTTGAGCCCAACTTCACTGGATTTACATTTAACATAAGTTTCTAACTATATAATTTTTATGACAAATAAATCATATTTTCTTAGTTACTTTCATGATAAAAGCTAGGCTTTGTTCTTCCTTAGGACTCTCTGGAACAGAAAAACAACAACAAAAAAGGATGTCACATAGTACAGATTTCTACATAATCTAAAAAAGACAATTTTAAACATGCCAGTGCCTTTTAATGGTTCACAGAGAAGAATCACATGGAAAGAGAGAATGAAGTTTGAGCTAATCTTTATTTTTATAAAGATTTTTGGCATGAGAATGCCTTCACCCAATTCTGATGATCCTATATAACTGAGGCCACTATACGGAACATACTTAAGCACTGGAATTCTCTAAGCCCTCTCCCAGTGCTCCACCGTAGCATGTTTCTTAGTATACCATGTCAGGTTTTTGCCTATTTTATACTTAAGTAATTAGAAGAAAAAAAAGGATGAAACCGTGGACGCTGACTTGTAAAACCTGGGTACCTGAGAACCTGTTATACGGAAAACAAATTAGAAATTCAAAAATGGTCAAATAATTCCCAAATTATTTGTGCTCAAATTAAGATTACCAAATATTCTACTCGTGTAAAAAATTAGATAGAAAATGATTCTCATTAACTTCTGGGCAAAAATGAGAACTTTCGACAAATATAGCGTGCATATAGCGCTAATTTAGCCAAAAGTTTTGCTAAGGGTGCAATTAATGAAAGTTTTTTATTAAATTTTTTTATAAGGGTGTAATACTTGATAATATCATGCAAATATAAGATACAATGTATTCGTTTAGTTATTATAAAAATCCATCATCTCATAGACAAGGCGTGTTAAGATTAAATGCATTGTGGGTGCTCTAAATTTTACACAAAGATCTATGACCGAAAGAGGCCCTAAATAATTTTTGTAATATAAGTTTCATCATTTGCCTTGTGACTATTAGGATGGAAAAGGTAGGCTTAGTTTCATGAAGTTTGTAGACGTTAGATGCATCTACCTATTTATCACTATTCATTGCTGAACTTTTTCATACGTCTTATATGAATCTGATTTTGAACTTCAATTTATACGCGTTTATAGAATGATAGCTTTGTAACATACCTTGTAATTTTTAGTGTTTTTGAAACTTCCAAAACATGGTTACCACGAGGTTTTTATAGTGACTTCATTTTCATTAGAAACTTTCTCGTAAAAGTTTTCTCAATTTGAAGCGTTGAAGGGTGTTACTATGGCAGGGCATGTTTTAATGTTTTCCCTTTTTTGTGTTTTTTTGTTGTCATTATGTTTTTTTGTAGTGTAGTTGACGAGGTCGGATGTAATTGTCTCTTTAATATTAATATATTATGTTTGCCGAAAAATTTGTATTGTGATTAGATTAGCAATATACTTTGTATTGATAAACCACGAAAGCACAACACTAGAAATAATTTTAATTTTATTAATCCATATTGTTCTGTTCGAACTACTCCTGCACAATTGTCTTATTTCAGAAAAGGCCAGCACGTACTTCCTAAAACCCATTAATTTCCTCTGTTTTTCTACATTTATTTGTTGTCTCGTGAAGTGCAAGTGTTTGTGTACTTAGATAAGACGATAAAAAGTGGTAATTGTTTTGTGGATGTAGCTTAGTACTCTCTCCGTTCCGATTTATTAGGCCTCTAAGGAAGAGCAGCCCGACCAAGGCCTCTAGATAAGAGTATGGAGTGTGTTGTATCATTACGCCGTAGTTAAGACGACTTTGTATGGAAAAAAAAGGCTACCTATGATGGGTATTTTTCACCAATTAGTTCACGGAGATACCCCCAAGCTCACTTGCAAAGGCGAGTGGATATCAAAATTAGTTGGGTTTTCCTCTGTACATTTTCTTTTGCAGGGAGGTTTTCCTCTGTTCATGGACGCGAATTTGTAATTTTGCCGGCAAGTACTTACCAAAACGCATTTATTTCCTCGTTCATGGACGCGAATTTGCGATCCTATTCTAAAAACAAGTACTTTGCTTTCCCGCCGATTTCCTTACAAAAGAGCATTGCCCGTACTGAAGTTTCACAGTACTACTTCAGACTAAATTAGCGTTTACTCAAACTCTCAGTTCGTCCATCCTTTAGGTGCAGTCAATTCAATTTATCTTAGACTGGTACTTATGCGACTTTTGGGTGTATTAATTCAGTCCATCTCTTTCATTTATTTTTGAGAAAAAATAATGTTATTGATGTGTGTTTGATATCATTGCGCTTACAAACTTGTGTTTGACAGAAAAACAGATAGGAAAAGTAAATCAAGTCCAGCGAGACAGGAGCGGAGGCAAATATTGAAGTCCTTAGCTGTTCTTGCATTCAAGTGATCGCCATGCCGTCCTCTTTCCTCCCCAGGGCACAGCACTATATATAGCAGGTTGCCCCATTCTCCCGCAATACAAACATAGCTCCTCTCTTCCTGTGCGCGCTCACCGGTGCACAGTATCCACCCATAAGAGCATATAGGTGCAGTAACACCATCAGTACGTGTTGCACCAGCAGACCAGCTAATTAATCTAGCTAGCTAGGAAGGGGGATTCATGGCAAGCATGGTGGATTCGCCGACGAGCTCGTGCGTGTCGTCGGACACCGAGGAGGAGGCTGCGGCGGTGGCGAAGCCGATGGTGGTGGTGGGATGCACGCAGTGCCTCATGTACGTGATGCTCTCGGAGGCGGCGGAGGAGCAGCCCAGGTGCCCCCGGTGCAAGAGCCCCGTGCTGCTGCACTTCCTCCACGGCGCCGGTGCCGACTCCAGCACCAACAGGCAGGCCCGCAAGAGCTAGCAAGGCTGCTGCTTGCTTTGCGTTCTATACTCGTTGATCAGCCTCTGAACTTGTTCTCTCATCGATCTCCACCATGATGTTGTAACCCATGTATTATGCTGCACTGTACTGAATCTAGTTTTCCGTTGAGATAATTTCAATGCGAGTAGTAGCTCCGTCGATCAGGTTCTGTTTCAGTTTGTAGCTAGCTTGCAAAGCTGGGGGCAGGATTTGGCGAAGAAATAACATGTGTATTCATCACCAGATCTTCCACTTCTGCAGGTGCAATTGGTTTAGCTAATGATATTCGTGTCAGTGCATTTTTGTTGAGCTGTGTGCTGTTAAATAATTTGCAAGAAATTTTGGCAGTATGCACGTGTTTGAATCTTGAGATATTTCAATCCATTCTACAATTTGAATTAGATTCGGTTGATTCAGAAGGTCGTTTGCAATGTACCGTGCGACCAGGGGCTCTTCTCGTTCATCTCTTAATTAACCAGCATATCATGTCATGTGGACGATTGGAATGCGTGACTACTCGCTACTTTAGTTTAATTTTTATTAATGATGGTTTCCTGGCCGATCTCAACCACCAGCTAGGTACAGAAGTATAGCCCCGATGGTGACCGGAAAAGATCAAAAATAAAGAGGGGATCGACGACTTATTATGATAGATGGATGCATGGATCGATCGAGCGCTCACGGAAAACCTGTGTCCGTTTTAATTGGGCACCATCAAGTATACTAGCAGATAGAATTAATACGGGCAATAAGTAGGAGCAGTTGAGGGGAGGAATCAAGCTTAACACGCACATCGGTTCGTCATCAAGTACACATTTATATCTACCGTCCTCCCTTGCCTTCTTTCTCTTCGCGTGCTTGTGATTCCCGCGCGTGTGTGTCGTCCATGGAAAAGGCGATAGCAACTGGAGTCGGCGAAATACATCAAAATTCGAACTAAAATTTTCCAAATGAATTATAAGTGGGATCTCACCTACACATACTTAGATCACAGGATGAAACACTAACAGTGAATTTGGTAGCCTGCATTAAGGATAAGTATGTCTGGCGGTGCAACTCTTGGTCGTTTGGTTGCGTGTATAAGTGGTTGGGTCAGGTTCGCACATTTTTTTCAAAGCAATGCTCACTTAGGCCAGTTGGAAACACTTGACTCAATAGTTTTCAGATGGCGAGGAAAAATTCAATGTCCGTGTTTCTCGGCGAAATTGGATAATGTTTAGCGGTGACTCACTTATCATTGGTGGGATATCCTCTTCGTGGCTCACCCTTTCCCAACGATGGCACACTCCGCTCTTGCTAACTTTGTTGATGTCATTGTAAATCCTCTTAAACTCATTACTACGAAATATGGTTTGCGGCTTGGGGTTTGTGAAGGGTTCATCTAAAACCATATTGCATGCATGTTTAGGCCGGGGATTTTCATCTGATGTTTCTTGACTTTGGTTTAGGGTGGGGGGTCTTGGTCTCATGCATGGATGCTTGATTTCTATCTGAGTGAGGATTTTCATCTTATGATGCTAGAGTTTGACTTTTATGTTGGTGAGTTCTAGTGCTCGATGTAGGACGGTCGAACGGTGAATTTTGATCAGGAACTTGCTTCACCCTAGTTTCCTCTTGGACCACCCGGCCCCGAGGGCATCATTCAAGACACACTTGTAAGCGAATAAGATGATGATGTGGGGCAGGCAATGTCAGTAACAAGAGAGAGGGCAGCCCTACCTTTGTAACATCCAAAAAAAATCGGAATGTTAATTAAATGAAATAAAATAATTAATTTTCGAAGTTTCACAGTAGGTAAAAACTCTTTAAGGACTCATTTAAAATATTCTTAGCCTTCATTTTGAAACATTTCTATATGAGTGGATTGATATGACTATAAAAATTACAAATCTTAGTTCGCGAATTAAACTAACCCAACTTACATGTGTTTGATTTGTTTTCAAGAATTTGTATTTGAGTGACATTTAACATATTTATCCAACCATACGTGAACTATTACGAGAGGGAATAATACAACTTTCCCAAATACAAGGAAAATGTGTGGGAAATATTAAATTTTAACTTACATAAAAATAAATTTACTATTTTGGATTTTTTAAACAAGATATAATTTAATAAACCCTTAAAATATATTTGGGGATTTTCGTAAATGTATTTAACCTTTTTACAAAAAAAAAATGTTAATTCTATTTTTTATTGACTGGAAATTTCTTAGATTGTTCATTAAAGTTTTGACAATCATATAAGTCGTGATCAATTTCCTAGTACAATTTTATAAATAGAAAAAGGTTTAGAAAGTACAGAATTTTGAAATGGGCCTAATCCCTCCAACCAGCCCCATTTTCCCTCTCCCTGATTTCCTCCACCGAATGGGTAGGCCCATGTTCCCCCTCTCTTTTCTTCTCCCATATTTTCTCTTCGGCCTGAAATACAACGTCCAAATTCGTTTTTTCCTCTTTCGTTTCCCGTTTTGGCCTCGTGGGCAGCATTTCTTCCAGCCTATCAGGCTGAGCAGGCCCTGTACATGAACAGCAAACAAATACACCTCCCCCTAATAAGAACTTAAATAAAACATACACCTCCCCTAAAAAAATCCATACACGCGGGGGTGTCGCTCGGGCAGGAAAAGTATCCATAAAATCATATTTAAAAGTTTTAAAAATTCTTAACAAAAATGCATTGGAGTAGAGTTCCATAATAATGTAAATTTGCTAGTTCAAACTCGAAATTGATTATAAGCTATAAAAATGACAAATCCGGTAATAAATAGTAAGGTTTACAACTACGGAATGAATGCCGCTGTTTGCATGGGTACCTACACACCTTAGTTTGACCGACTCGTATACGTCACGGAAAAATAGAGAATACTCAAGGGGGCGAAGGATCTCAACATTAGAGTTGCTAGGATTATCCAAAAGTATTTTGAATTTTTTTCAAATCATATCCCGGTTGTTATGATTATTTTTAAAAGTCAACAAAAAGTCAATGAAAAAGTCAACCCTAAAAAATGACGACCAAAAAATATTTTTTACAAAATTCTGAAACCAATTTTGTACACCAAAAATCCGTTCTCTACTAGAATATCAAGCTAAAGCAGGTATATATGGTTTACATCGCCGTATAATGCTATGGTGTGTAGCTACCACCATGAGTAGTAAAACGCCTCTCCTACAACTACTATTAATTTTACTACTATTCATTGCTCAATTTGTCATATTCATAATTGTTAAAAAAATTGAGTTTCAACTTGCAAATTTACTTGTCTATAGAACTCTACTTTCCCAATGTAGTGCATTTTGTTAAAAAAATAGAACTTTTATATGATTTTTCATTGTTTTCACCGGTTTCCACCAGATCCCTCTAGGGGAGACCGACCTTCGCAAGGGACGCGCGCTGTTCCAGCAGACCTGACACGTGGCACATGATTCACAGATTTTTTTTCTCCAAACCATTGTTTTCATAGGTATCTCGCCTATGTTCAAAATTTGAATACAAAATTTTAGAAGTATAAAATCACAAAATCCAAAAATTTCAAAATACAAAGTTTAAAATCCCAAACTACAAAAAAAATTGAATTACAAAGTACAAATTTTTGATATACAAAACTTCGAAGTGCGAGTACACTAAAAGCCGAAGTACAAAAGTACTACTCCCTTTGTTCCTAAATATAATCCGTTTTGTTAGTCCAACAAAACGGATTATATTTAGAAACATGGGGTAGTAATATATTAAAACCTGAAGTACAAAAAACACTACCCAAACAAATGTCAAAATTCCCATGTGAAGTACAAAAGTAAACTAAAATCCTAAAGTATAATAACAATCGAACCCGAAGTGCAAGTAAACGGTTTTTTGAAGTACATAAAAGGCTAATCAAAATCTATTCAAATGGGATTTTGTTTTGCATAATCGGCGTGAGGAGTTCAAAATTGAAAATTTTGGACGAAAAATCTTAGGATATTTTCTTTGAAAATTATGGAAAATAGCGCGCACATCGGCGTGCACATCGGCTAGTGGGCGCTAAGCAAATAGCGTGCTACAGTGTACTCGGATTGTGTCGCAAAATAAATCAATATACAATGTCTCGCTAATAGCACGCTATAGCGCGATAAAGCACGCTACTAGTGTATTTTAAGGCCGATGTTATTTTTCTGTGGCGCGCTATTTTGTTCCTTGTCGCTAACACAACAAGGGGCGCCGACATTGGTGGGGTGTGTGGCACGACCTAGCATAGCAGGGCGCCATCGCAGATGCACGGCGCCGCACTGCGCAGTGCTCGGCACCGCGGGGAGCACAGGCGCTACGCATGACAAAGTCGGAACCACAATCGCCACCACGTCGGGGAGGTGACACCTTCTGCACGCGAGGTGCCTCCTGCTCCGTCGGGTGCCGCCGGAGTTATGCGTCCCCTCGCCATTACGGGATGAGACCGACGGTGAGTATCTTGGTGTCACGAATGACATAATGGCATTGGCACAATCGCGCCGAAGCGAACAACCCTGGCTTGATGAACTCCATCCTCTCCTCAGTCATTAAGCCATGTTTAAGCTTGATGAACCCTGGCTTGATGAACAACCCAAAAAAAAATCTAAAGAAAACGACGACGATGACGACTTCGCTTTAGCGACTAAGATGACGAAAATCTAGGTTAGGGTTAGCAATTTAGGTTTAAATTTCTTCAAAACATGTAAATATATGAAAAATCGAATTAAAATTTAATCATTTTCCATAATTTGATGCCTAATTTTCTTTAGATTTTTTTTTAGGTGCGCCGCCGAGGTCACCGTCCAACATTGTGTCGGGCACACCGAAAATTATTTCCGGACTGACACATTTTCACGCCACCCGGTGAGATGATCTTGCTCTTTAGACTAGCCATAGTTGGGAGTATCATACACTAGTATCATGCATATGATACTAATCTATGTTACTACTTTCATTATGGGTGGTAACTAGCCATAGTGGGGAGTATCATATACTAGTATCATGCATATGATACTAGTCTATGTTACTACTTCCATTATGGGTGGTAACATATGAGTAGTATCATGCAACAATGCATTTATTATCTTGTAGACTCATCTTGTATTGGAATCCGTTATGCCTATGATACCACTACCATCTCTTTTCATCATTAATTGTAGTGACACATCAGCTTTTTGCCAACGTGGCATACATGATAGTACGTATGATACTCCCGCTATGGCAGTCTTAGCGATGAGTGTATACGCCGCCTCAAACGAATTGCGACGAATAATGTTATTCTTTACTTTTCAAACAGATTTTCGAAATCATAAAAAATTGAAACCCCAGCACGATATGTGGCCAAAAATCTCACACGGAGGGCATGACTAGTAAATACAGCAGTCTTAGCTTGGGCCCCCTTGCACGCGCATCCCAACGGGAGCATTGCACGGTGCTGTGAATCGTCGTTTCAAAATTGGGCTCCATTTACTCCAAAGCCTGCAGCAAGCAGCCAAACACACGCACTGAGGCGCAGAGAGAGAGTGAGTGAGTGGGTGAGTGAGTGTCTGAGAGAGAGATGGGTTCCATGGCGCTCCTCCGTTCTTCGGTCTGCTTCCTCTTCCTCTGCTCGTCGCTCGGGGCGGCGAATGGGATGTATCGTAGGGCTGGCGGGGAGGCCGATGAGGAGGGGGCCAGCCGGAGGGTCACCGACGGCGCCCGCGGCACCAGGAGCGCGTGGCCGGGGTACCTCTACACCAGAGCAGTTGGGCGATGCACACCCCAGTAAGCACACGCTCCCCATTCCCGTTCTTAGATCGATTCATGGCTTCCCGTCGCAGAACTGAAAAGAAGCTTACTTTTTGTTTCTTGATTCTTTTAGCAATATTGGGTAGTTAGTGGCCACAACTACTGAATATTGTGCCAAGTTAGGCATCGAATCTTTGGTAGTACTAAGCAGAAATCGCTCGCATCTACATTCCCGGAAATGAGCAAAGCGTCTTAGACGAACAGTACATCTCTGGACTGGGAGAGGAGCGCGAAGAATGTAATTTTCAGATTTACATTCCGCGCAAAAGCAGCCACTTTTGGCCACTGGGGTAGATCTAAAAATGGCGTTTCGTCCTAAAAGGTCCAGCGGAATCTGCACTAGGTTGCAAGAATGGTTCCCACAACCTTTACTAATCCGCTTTATGAAATCCCTGTCGTACTTGCAAAACCAAAGTGTTCAACTTACAGTCCATGTAACCATCCTGTCAAAGTTCTACAGTGTCTGCCCATTAAAGTGCAGAGTACATTTTGAGTACTAGCTTGTTCTCTCGTTCTATGCTAATGTTCAAAACGTATAGCCTAGGTAGCTGGTAAAACATGTCAACAAGCAACTGTTCTGGTAGTCTTAGTATATTTGCTGCAGCAATCCATGTTACTCCACAATCATATAGCAGTTCGTCTGAATCTTGAGTGCCTGTATACTAGCAATTTTTTTCTCAATATTGAGCTTACCTCTGCTGAACTATCATAGATACTTTGCGGGGGTGTCTTGTGAGCATCAAGGCAAGTCATGCCACGTTTCATTAATTGAGGTCATGTAATTCTGTGTGTTGCGCATGCTCTGGTTGTTGACGTTGTGCTCCTGTGGGTCATTCTGTTATGAATAGGTGTTGTGGTGTTGTGTCTTGTGGGGCATTCTCTGCTAAGGATGCATGTTATCGTAGCGTGTGAGTCAATTTAAGCTCCTTTCTTTGGTAGGGAAAGGAATATCATGTCTAAAAATCATGGCATAACATGTCGAATGTCTTAATTAGTCTGAATACATTGGCTAGTTGCCTAGTTCGAGTTGAGTAATGTTAATCTGCTTGTTGCATAATCTACCCTACATCGAGAGCACAGTCAAAACAATGCCATTTTCCGAAACTTGTCTTTTTTCAGCAATATACGACAAGTTTATGGTAATAACATAGCTAAGTCATTGTCTTTCCTGTGGAACTCTACAGGTTCTGGAGTAGTGGAGCTGAGCAATGGCCCAACATTGTCCCTCCGGAAGCAGCAGTGTGGAAGGTGTTCGGCTCCAGGTCCATCGACAAGTACGGACCGCGCCTGACCCTGCTGGAGGCTACCATGAGGACCGACGACATCGGTGGCAGCCCCTTTGTCAAACTCGTGAAGCACGGAAGCGCGGCCCTCATCAACGCCTACAAGAGGACAGGCTTCCCATTCGATTCTTGGGAAGTGAAGGCATTGTTGTTGGAGGCACTCGTCTCCGAGGATGCCGCGGCTGCCCAGGCTGAGCGGTTCGAGCAGGCAAACGAGTCATGCTAGTCTGAATATCTGAACGCTGGTGGAACGGAAGCTGTGTTTCTGCGTTGCTGGAAGTCGTTTCATCAGCAGAATGTGAGTAGCATTGTAGTATTACTACTGTCTTTGTAGTAGGTCACTGCTTTTGTGACTTGGGAGATCTGAAGCAATGTTCCCTGTTGCTTGTATGTTATGCTTAGGGGATTTCTGAAATGTAACTTAGCACTAATGGGTAAAGTGTGTACTAGCCTTCATCTGTGTGACATTGTGCCACTGCACCTTCCTTTGCTGTGATTTGATGGAAGCTTGTGTGCTTAGGGGATATCTGAAATGTTGTTTGTTTATGATCTCCATTGTCTTGTTACCACTTATCACTGTCTTGGTTCGTACGTAAAGCGGGATGTGGTCCGAGATTTGTGGTGTGTATGGGGTGGTACCGATGCATCCGAGATGTGCACGGAGCTGGCTGGTATGAGCTCGAGACGGCAATGGGGCCGGCCGGCCGGCGGGGGTTGATGGCACGGCGTATCCAAGAACCGATCTGCCCGACGTCCAGATCTGCAGCAGCTTTCCAGATCAGTATCACGCCGAGTGGAAGGCTGTGGACTGAGAGCAGTTCGGGTTCGGCACAGCGCTGAAGATGGTCCACACGCCACAGCCCTTGCTCAGATTTGGGATTTGGGCAGTGGGCGTTAGAACTTTAGAAGGGAGGTGGTGGGCTGCGCTGTATCGATCCTAAGAGGAATTGGGGGACTTTACCGCCGATTTGTAGTGCATACGAAGAACAAGTTCTTATGATCCATCCTTGTTGATCTAAAAAAAAAAGATACATCCTAGTTCCAAGGCAATGAATCCTTCCTCCTAGGTCAATATCGGCTTGTGCAATGTGATCATGAAGATCGTTTCAAAGGTACATGCAAACTGGTTGAAAGTTATTTTTCCTTAGATTATATATGAAGAACAATCAACGTTTGTTCTTGTATGTCCTATCGCTCATAACATAATTGCGGCTTATCAGTGTCTACATTTTGTTAAAACTAGCTGAGTGGCCCGCGCATTTGCGCGGCTAGATCGATTAGGTTGTATTTGGATTTGGATCTTCCAACTATATGCATGATCTCACAGACGGAACTAATATAAATATAAACTGACGTGGCTGATATTGTGTCTTTTGTTTTATGGATCGTTTAACTCACTGATATATAATTTTTTAGACGTCATTAGATTCATATATTTGCACTGCTATGTGTTGTGTATTATATTGCTCGATATTGTGGAATGTGATTTCATGTCGATTGTTTCACTGTATAATACTTGAGAGATAGATTCATATACTCGAGTGTGGTGCTTCTTTCACCCTCAATCGTCTTAGGCCGACTCACTGTAGTGATTATTTCATCCTTCGTCATCTTATGATCTGACTTGCCAATTACCTGAAGCTATTTACTATTTCTTTGACACGATGCATCTGCTGGCTCTTACATGTGTATGCCTAACCTTCATCAAATCATTTGTTTGCAAATGCATGAGGTGAAACCCATTGGAATCAACTTGATGTATTGCAAGCAGTTCGAATAATTTGTAATATGCATCTGAACACTAAATTGGACTTAAACATGCAATCAAAAAATAATCAGAACCCAACTGATGCAAACATCGTTTATATCGTGGTTAGATAAATACTCTATAACCATCACGCTTTTGTTGATCCTTGTGGTCCCCATAGATCCAAATCAGCCATGCCCTCCCGATGTTGTCACTCGTCGGCAAATCATATCACCATATAGGATTGCCGTAAACTCAGGGATCCTTTTTTGTTCCTCAAGTTCGTTGGCATGAGATCGCCATCATCAGATTCATTCGTCCGCGTAAGACCGCCTTGCTTGGAAGTTGGAGCTCGTATGGTTTAATGGTGGGCCGTTGCAAGTGATGCTGGAGAGGACCCTGCCAGCCACACAGATAAAATCCAGAGATATATGACGTCTTTTCTGGGCAAAGAGATGTTTTAAATAATATGGAGTAAGTGTTTTTTGTTAAGACCAATCACTTGAGTAAGATTCTTTTCTCTTGCACGAAGTAGTATTTCTATTGCACACGTTCCTCAACTTTTTATGTGCAGAACCCACGTGCGTTTCCTTCGTTGTCAAGTCCATAGTGTCAAGCTCGTAGGCAGGAACGATACCCCTCCTGGGGTTCGGTTACGTGTTATATGAAGGCAGGAAACAACCCCTGCCGGGGTATTTACATGTTGGGGTAGGATACGGTTGGTATACTATACCATACCGTATCCTACTCGTATTACATCTCTAACACATAGATCTCAATCGTTGATATCTCCTATGTTAGATGGTTGAATCCCACGCTCCTTATCTCCTAGGATCATGATGTTAATCGCACTATATAGCAACTTCTGTGGTAAAATGATTAAATCAGAAAAGCAAACGTGTTTTGCAAAATAAATGATATTAGAGAAAATTATTTCTGAAACAGAGGCAAATATAGATCAGAAGCAGAATAATGACATGAAGGTTAAAATTTGCATTTGTAAATGAGGGTTGAGACACGTTTGGCTTGAGATGTATCTGATTTTTTTCTGCGTGTCCAAATTTATGGATCCCTTTTTAAGGAATTATGTGTAGACTTAGAAGGAAGGGAAAATGCAATAACATGCATGTCGATATCTGTGAGAGGATGGAAACAGTTCTGCAATACTGTCATTCATGTGCAAATATATTAACATTGTTCAGTTCATATATATGTGCAGATACCTAATACTCCAAGTCCACCACAAAAAGATCAAACTATCAATCCAACCTTGTAATATAAACAACTGGGTTATTTTACCGACCAATTTATTTTGCTTAGTATATGACAGGTCTAACGTTTCAAGCACTAAATAATGTCTAGGAAATGGCTTGCATCTGCGTATATTAATAATGCAATCCATAGAAGAGCTAACATGTATGGATGAAATTAGTGTGGGTATCCTTAGCTTTGTAGCAACACTTCAGACACAACCCCTAGCACATGTCAATAGAAGCAAGCAATGGATCCTTACTGACGAAAGATCTCACAGCCGAAATACTAAGAAAATCACATGACTATGTAACAGGGACAATTATAATGTATATATCACTCGGTGCCGTATCCTAAAATAATTGGTCAACTCAAAGACATAAATTACCTTCCAAGTTCATTGATGGAGGAGTCGTTACACCTTCTTACAAAAACTGGGAGGAGGTATTTACCTAAAAGGGTGTAAAGAACTAAAAGAGCTTGACTGGTTGAATATAAGGTTAGTCTTGTATATTGTAAAAGCAACGCTCGTCGGAAAAAAAATGTAGCTTACAATAAGTTTGTTGGTTATTGCGGAGCTCATCTGTTGGCTAGCAATAGGTCGGATAATCTGAAATAAACATCCATCTTCATTGACACGGAAGGACATCAGATCATGTTCTTAGAAGCAATAGATCAGACAAACTGCAATAAACATCCATCTTCATTGACACGGAAGGAACCAAAATTATTGAGTGCTGCGAAACTAATGTGTGAGAACTAAGCTGCAGCAATTTGAAAGAAAATTAATTCATACAGTTAGAAGTGGTTGCAAAAAAAACTAAAACAATGGAAAACAATATTTTTAATACTTCTGTGGGCAACAACAATTGAATCGTACCAACATATGATCATATTTTGAACTTAACTGAGAACAGATAGAGATTAGCAATACCAGCGACACATCCAGGAAAAGCAACACTGTTTTACATCAGATCCTGATCTAGAAGCCCCTAAAAAGATGTACCTAGAAGGACAACGTCCATATCAATTCAAAAGAATTTGTGTCGCAGATTTTCAGACCGAGTTAGCACATGGATACAACGGAAGGAGTGACCTCTTCCGTCCACGGATAAATGCACACACCTGATGTGAACTGCAGAAACGCCACGGGGAAGGCAGTGGCAGCTTCTCCACCTTGCACGTCCTGATCTAACAGGAGGAAGGGTAAAGGCTCAGATCCACCGATCCCATTGAACTGTATATAAGGCGAGAAAACCAAAAGGGATTAAAATCGATCCAGGAGAGGTCATAGCTAAAGATAACTGACTTGAAAACCTAGGGAATAACAGCAGCAAAAGGAAGCAGAGCCAACGATCCACGGACATAGTACCTTCTGACCTGATCTGATCAGAGGAGCTCATCGAGGTGGTGCTGGATTACAGCGCTGTGAATCCGTGGCCTGACCTAGCTCGTCCAGTTGCCTGGTAACAGGCTTAGATCAATCACCTACCAAGATAGCTAATTGCACCAAGCTAGCTTAGAAGACACGTACGCACCGGGAACATTGCAAATTTACTGCGGTCGCACGGCACGGTCAATCACCGGCCAAATCCTCTACTGCAGTTGGGCGTCACACTTTGTTTGGTTCTTTCCGTCACCATCAATCGAAACCTGCCTCCTCGCGCATCAGATTAATATCGCTAATTCGCCATACAGACTCGTCAAAAGCTTGAGTTAGACTCAGGGCACCTTGCGTGTTCTTAAGATTCCTTGGCGCGAGATCGCCATTGTCTCCTCCAGTTTGCTTCAGATTCCCTGGCACGAGTCGTCCCCTTGAGTTAGCTTCGTCGAAGTGAGATCGACATTGTCGCTTATACAGGGCATACGATGCTATTTGCCTTCTTCATATCCCTCGTTGGTAGGAGTCGGACAGGCTCCTGAACTTCGTCGGTCCGCTCGCTGAGGATGATTTTTCTCGTCGAATAGTGCATATGCACCATGAAGAACTCTCGCCGACACTGCCATATTAGAGCTGTCACGACGTCGATCTGGCTGCGCCGCCTCCCCATGATTCGTTCTAGCAATGGTGCTACCGGATGTGCCTCGCAAATTAGGGAAACGATCAAGATGTAATATTATCTCCCGTTAAATAAGGGTTGATTCTGTTACGTTTTATTCCAATCGGCTTCCCACCGCACGACACCTGATTTTTTTATTTGCTGCCTAATCTGTGTTGCGTGTTGAGGCTGGATTCTCTTCTGCATGTACGTGTTTGGATGGGTCTCCTTTTCTTTACCGATTTTCATGTGTCAGATCCTTTCTTGCCTTGGTATACGTTCGTGAATCTCCACCGTTTGTTCATCTTAGCTTAAGCGTGACAAATCTCCACCGTTGATTGTTTGTTGTTTTAATAATATAATAGATGAAGAGGTTATAAGTAAATGACACAAAATCTTATGGTCGGGATTAATGGCGCATTTGTGAGAAAGTATGATTAAATTACGTTTTCATCATCTTTGGGTTAGCAAGCTTATAGGTTGTGTGACACCACCATCACTCTCGGTCTTGTCTAATACTCACACCGTTCCAAATTATAACATGTTCCAAGTTTTTCTGAACCGCGTGTATATAGACGTGTTTTAGTGTGCATGTTCACTCAATTCAGTTTGTATATAGTCCACACATTAAAATATCTAAATCATCTTATAATTCAATAGAAACGGAGTAGGTAAGATTTGGAGGAGTTCAACCCTACTCGAGGTATAATGCAAGGTGATCCTATATCTCCTTATGTATTTCTATTCTAGCAAAAAAAATCGTTCTTAAATCTAAATTTTCCATTGAAAATCTTGAGCTCCTGAAGCCTGCTCCTTTGACGCCAGCATTGGGCCAACTCATATTTGCCGAGGACAAAATTATTTTTTTCCAAGCAAATAGAGAAGGATCTTAGGGTATCAAGATATCTCTACAGAGTTATTGTGATGCTTCAGGGCAAATGACTAATTTTAGCAAGTCATGTATAAATTTTACCAAGGGTTTGTCATGAAGAAGTTAGGGAGGAGATGAAAGTTATCTTGGAAGTACAACATGAAGCTCTAAGTGAGTGGTATGGGTGATCAACAAATGGTATTTGGACATATCTGAAGGATAATTGCACAGTAAAGTTCAAGTTCGGATTGAGATGACTCTCTCCGCCGGTGCTAGGGATTTTTTGATTAACTTGGTCACTTAAGCGATATCATTGCTCTGTGTCATGTTTCATACTACCAGGTGGTATTTCCTCTCATTTTGAATTTGTTGATTAGAAAATTTTGGCGGGGCAGCGAAACGGGAGAAAGGACGACTACTTGGGTCTCATGGGATACGACGACGATCCCTAAGTGCATGGGAGGCATTGGTCTTAGAGATACCGAAATCTTCAACATGGCCATGTTAGCATGGTAGGTTGGAGAATAGTGCAAGAGCCGGAGAGTTTAGCTCTTTGCACGTTATCATGGGTAGTAATGTATTATAAGAGACAACCACCATAATGTGTTGTCTCTTAAGGGTTGTACTCATTCTATTAAACATTATAAGGCCATCAGGCCAATTCATTTGAACCCAAGAACTTAATTACTCACTCATATTAATATTGCATGAGAGCAAACCACATGCATGGATAGAGGGATGGAAAAAAGGAACATATTGGGCGAGAAAATCACATGCACTCCAGAATTGAGAACAAAGAGGTAACACATTAATTACTCACATTAGTTAAATATAATATTCTTTTCAAAAATATAAGAACAATAAATTAGATAGGCCTTACAATTCTTAACAATCTGAATATGGCGAGCGGCATTATAACCCCTAACGATCTAAGTAAGCTTACATTTAATGCCTTCGGGCTCATGCATGCGTGAGTGTGGGCTAACAATATTTTCCTATGATGGTGTGCAAGATAAAGCCCTTTCCCAATGTATTGTTTCTTAGCACATTATCGTAAGAGTTTATAAAAACTTAAGAGATAGCTAGCACAGTGCATTGTCTTTTCAATATTGTCTCTAAGCGAGGTTGTACTAACTAATTTAGGGTCATACATGCAGGTGATTGGGTTGTAACTTGTTTTTGTCTATGAAGGTCCACAAGAGTTGTATGTTAGTTAAGCTATAATTCTACTCTCTTTCTACATTAACTACGGCGTAGATCAGCAATTCGTTTATAATACCGTGCTAAAAGATTTGCATTGGGAGGGGCCTAAGATAAAACACCAATCGATTTCATCATTAACTACGATATCACGTAAACATTGTGTCTATAGTATCGTGCTAAGAGTCAACCATTGGGGAATGACTTAGTTACGATCCCCGGGCCTCCCAAATTGGTGCTCCAGAATCTATGAACCCGAGGGAGTATGTGTAATGTAAATTCTATATTGTCAAAATAAAAAATAAAAATAGATTAGTTTTGAATAAATATTTTTTCCCAATGCCGGCTCCATATTTTTTACCACTGGATTAATGTCATAGCAATGCAAATTCGTAACATGCCTACGTCACTACGTGTCACTGACAGCTCCATGAGTTTTCTCTAATCAATTTGTATCGGTTCGATCGTGTAGTTTTATGTATAAAGTGGGACGAAAACCAGCCGAGTTGCTCTTGATCGCATGAATACATTCAAAGGCCATGAGGGCATTGTCCGTAATCAACCGTCCCGGAATGAAGGCGCTTTGCATCGGAGAAATTATATCATGGAGCAGCAGACGTAACCGATTGACCAAACACTTCGAAACGATTTGCATCGGAGATATTATATCATGGAGCAGCGGACGTAACCGATTGACCAAACACTTCGAAACGATTTTCATCTCTCCGATGCAAAGCGCCTTCATTCCGGGACGGTTGATTACGGACAATGCCCTCATGGCCTTTGAATGTATTCATGCGATCAAGAGCAACTCGGCTGAGCGGTCTAAGTATTGTGCTTACAAGTTGGATATGGCGAAAGCGTACGATCGTGCTGATTGGCGGTATCTTGAAGGTGTAATGGCGAAGCTGGGCTTTCATAGTACTTGGATACGGTGGATAATGCAATGTGTCACCACCGTACGTTACTCGATTCGCCTCAATGGACATGCGTTGGACACCTTCACGCCATCACGCGGCCTGCGCCAAGGCGATCCCTTGTCACTGTACTTATTCCTGCTGGTGGCAGACGGCCTCTCGAGACTGATTCAGAAGGAGGTTGATGATGGAAATCTGAAGGAGCTGAAGATATGCCGTAATGCTCCAGGCCATGTCGCACCTTGATACGTCTCCAACGTATCCATAATTTCTGCTGTTCCATGCTTATATTATACCATTTGCTACATGTTTTATATACACTTCATATCACTTTTATGCATTTTCTGGGACTAACCTATTAACAAGATGCCACAGTGCCAGTTCCCTGTTTTCTGCTGTTTTTGGTTTCAGAAAGTTACTTCTGGAAATATTCTCGGAATTGCACGAAACAAAAGGCCAAGTCCCTATTTTTCCAACACGTACACGGAGTCCGAAGGAGAGACGAAGAGCCACGAGGTGGCCAAACCACAGGCGGCGCGGCAGGGGCCCACCGCGCCGCCTGGTGGTTTGGGCCCCTCGGGGGTCCGCCGACATCGCCCCTTCGCCTATTTATTCCCCGAGACGTGAAAACCCTAAAACACCGAGCCTTTCATCCAGAACATATTCGCTGCCGCCGCCGTCGTCAACCCTAACTCGGGGGGTTCTGAAGCTCTTCCCGGCACCCTGCCGGAGAGGGGAATCATCACCGGAGGGCTCTACATCGCCATGCCCGCCTCCGGAGTGATGCGTGAGTAGTTCATCCTTGGACTATGGGTCCATAGCAGTAGCTAGATGGTTGTCTTCTCCACTTGTGCCATCATGTTTAGATCTTGTGAGCTGCCTATCATGATCAAGATCATCTTATTGTAATGCTACATGTTGTGTTTGCTGGGATCTGACTTATATTGATACCTATGTGGAGCTGAATATTATATTATCATGTCTATGTCATTTGTGATCTTGCATGCTCTCCGTTACTTGTTGAAGCCTTGGCCAAGTGAATACTTGTGACTCCAAGAGGGGGTATTTATGCATGATAGTTGGGTTCAACCTCTATTTAACCTGGGATAGTGACAGCAAGTTCTAAGGTTGTAGATGTGTTGTTGCCACTAGGGGTAAAACAGCAATGCTTTATTCAAGGATGAATGTATTGTTTACATTACGCACATTACTTAATGCAATTGTCTGTTGCTTGCAACTTAATACTGGAAGGGGTACGGATGTTAACCGGAAAGTGGACTATTTAGGCATAGATGCATGCTGGATAGCGGTCTATGTACTTTGTCGTAATGCCCAAATGAATCTCATAGTAGACACCACAGCTCACACATGCATGTTATATGCACTTATCAATTGTCAATTGCCCAGCTGTAATTTGTTTACCCAGCATGTTAGTTATCTTATTGGAGAGACACCACTAGTGAACTGTGGACCCCGGTCCATTCTTTTACATCTGAAATACAATCTACTGCAATCATTGTTCTCTACTGTTTTATGCAAACAAACATCATTTCCATTCGATACGTTTAACCCTTTGTTTTCAGCAAGCCGGTGAGATTGACAACCTCACTGTTAAGTTGGGGCAAAGTAATTTGATTGTGTTGTGCAGGTTCCACGTTGGCACCGGAATCCCTGGTGTTGCGCCGCACTACACTCCTTCACCAACACCTTCGAAGCAACCTCGTTTTCCTACTGGTTCGATTAAACCTTGGTTTCATACTGAGGGAAAACTTGCTGCTGCACTCATCATACCTTCCTCTTGGGGTTCCCAACTGACGTGTGACGTACAAGCATTGTTTCTGGCTGTTGCCGGGGAGATATTCCCTCGTCAACTTAGCGCTAGCAACACGTTTTCTGGCGCCGTTGCCGGGGAAAACCGAATTGCTTCTGCAAGGGGAGTCTCTCACACCCAATCTCTTTACTTTGTTATTTGTCTTGCTTAGTTTATTTTTATTTAGTCTTGTTTGCTCTCTTTATCAAAAACACAAAAAAATTAGTTACTTGTTTAATTCGGTTTGATTTTGTTTTTCAAAATGAATGCTCCTGAAGTTGAAGTTCGTTCTTTTAGGCAACTAGGAGGTGAAAATTTGAAAGATGC
Source organism: Poa pratensis (assembly GCA_947311845.1). Classification (NCBI taxonomy): domain Eukaryota; kingdom Viridiplantae; phylum Streptophyta; class Magnoliopsida; order Poales; family Poaceae; genus Poa; species Poa pratensis. The sequence continues at coordinate 30,028,544 of CAMZMU010000053.1, read as the reverse complement.
TTGGTATAGAATTAGTGATGCTCATCATAGATGTACTAAGAAACACTCTACCACTATCCTCCTTAGGAACTTTTATGTTGGTATCTCTAGTTGGTATAGGTATGTTCTAGACACTCTTACAGGTGGAAATTTCTTGGGTACTCCTGCTTTAGAAGCCTGTAATATTATTGAAAGTTTGGTAGGAACACCACCCACTAAAGATATTAAAATTGAGATCACCTTGGAGGATGTTATAAATAAGTTAGACTCTATGGAGAATTTTTTTCCAAATTTTCTTGATTGTATTGGTAAGACTAATGAATCAATAGCCACCATCAATGAAAGAATCACTGTTCTTGAGGATAATAATATCCATGACACCCAAAATCATAGAATTGATGAGTTAGAGGAAGCTATTGAAACCTTAAGTTCAACCTTTACTTCTCTTAAGTCTAAAAAGGAGAAAGTTTATGTGGGTAGAGAGCAAAAGTTTATGTATGTTCCTAAAGTGCCAAAACCAAAGACTCATTATGAGCTTAAAATTGATAAAACTTTTAGTACGGTTAAAGGTAATGAAACACCTCCAGGAACATCTAAGATACCCATTGTTACAAGCTGTGTGTTGGAAGAAGCTTTTGATGATTTGAATGATTTGCCACTTGACAACACTTGATTTTCACTTTCTGCGCCTAGCTGAAAGGCGTTAAAGAAAAGCGCTTATGGGAGACAACCCATCGTTTTTATTTGCTGTTATTTTTGTTTTCTTTGAGTCAAGGAGTTTTGTTACTTCTGTAGCAACTCCTTTGTATCTTTATTTTGTGCCAAGTAAAGTTCTATATTGAAAGTTGATGCAAGATTTGGATTTCTGCGCAGTGACAGATTTTTAGCTGTCACGGATTTGAGCTTATCTCCCTGTAGAAAATTCAAAAAATTCTGAAAAAATCACGCATATTCCTGAGATATGTACGCAACTTTCATTATTTTAGGCCAGATCCATCTGAGCAACTTAAGTGCCTCGAAAAAATTCGTCATTCCAGACTGTTCTGTTTTTGACAGATTCTGCCTTTTGTTTTGCATTCGCTCTTTTACTGTGTTTGTGTGGATTTCTTTGCTCCACAAAGCATTGGTGGCTGTAGCTAATGTCCAGAAGCTTTGGGATTGATTGTATCATTACAGAATATGAGAATTTTTGATTATGCACTAACCCTCTAATGAGAACTGTCTTGAGTTTGGTGTGAAGGAAGTTTTCAAGGATCAAGCGAGAAGGGTGATATTATGTGATCAAGAAGAGTGAAAAGCCTAAGCTTGGGGATGCCCCCGTGGTTCATCCCAACCATATTCAGAGAGACTCAAGCGTCTAAGCTTGGGGATGCCCAAGGCATCCCCTTCTTCATCAACAAACTTATCAGGTCATCTCTAGTGAAACTATATTTTAATTCTTTCACATCTTATGCGCTTTACTTGGAGCGTCTGTGTGTTTTTATTTTGTTTTTGTTTGAATAAATTCGGATCCTAGCAATCCTTGTGTGGGAGAGAGACACGCTCCGCTTTTTCATGTGAATACTCATGTTCTTCACTTATATTTGTTGAGTATTCTTAACTAGCTACTGCAGTGCTTTTAGCTCCTGTTTTTCATGCATCTCTTCGAGCTGTTAGCACTTGTTTATAAATACTCTCTTGCTGCATTATATTATCATTTGGAGAGTTTATGTTTAAATAAATTGATTGGTGTTTGTTTGGAAGAAAGAAAATGCTACATGTAGTAGTTGGTATTGGAAAAGACATATGCATTCTTGTAGATCATTGTCTTGTTTCGATTTGCTTTGCAATTGTTTTGAGCTCTCAAGTAGATCATGTTTAAGCTCTTGCATCATGTAGTTAAAGCCTAGTAGTGGAGAACTACCGTAGAGCTTGTTGAGACTTGGGATGCATATTTGTTCTCTCTAAGGTCTAGATATTTTCTGGTAAAATGTTTGAGCAACAAGGAAGACAGTGTAGAGTCTTATAATACTTGCAATATGTTTTTATGTGATTCTTGCTGTACCGGTTTATACTTGTGTTTGCTTCAAACAACCTTGCTAGCCTAAACTCTGTACTGAGAGGGAATGCTTCTCGTGCATCCAAAACTTGAGCCAAAACCCATGCCATTTGTGTCCACCATACCTACCTACTATGTGGTATTTCCTGCCATTCCAAGTAAATATTTCATGTGCTACCTTTAAACTATTCAAAACTTTATTACTCCTTATTTGTGTCAATGTTTTATAGCTCATGAGGAAGTATGTGGTGTTTTATCTTTCAATCTTGTCATTTACTTCTGACAGACTTTCACCAATGGACTAGTGGCATATACATCCGCTTATCCAATAATTTGCAAAAAGAGCTGGCAACGGGGTGCCCAGCCCCAATTAATTACAACTTTCATTAATAATTCTCTTCACATGTTTTGCCCTGATTTATCAGTAAGCAACTTAATTTGCAAATAGACACTCCTCCATGGTATGTGAATGTTGGAAGGCACCCGAGGATTCGGTTAGCCATGGCTTGTGTAAGCAAAAGGTTGGGAGGAGTGTCATCTATAAAGAAACTAAAATACATGTGTAAACAAAAGAGAAGAGGGATGATCTACCTTGCTGGTAGAGATAACGTCCTTCATGGGAGCCGCTCTTGAAAGTCTGGTTGACAAGGGGGTTAGAGTGCCCACTACCATTCGTTGACAACAACAAACACCTCTCAAATACTTATTTTGTGCTCTCTATATGCTTTCGAAAACTTAAAAAGCTCTAGCACATGATTTAATCCCTGCTTCCCTCTGCGAAGGGCCTATCTTTTACTTTATGTTGAGTCAGTTTACCTACTCCTTTCTATCTTAGAAGCAAACACTTGTGTCAACTTTGTGTGCATTGATTCTTACATGTTTACTTATTGCACTTGTTATATTGCTTTATGTTGACAACTATCCATGAGATATACATGTTACAAGTTGAAAGCAAATGCTGAAACTTAATCATCCTTTGTGTTGCTTCAATGCCTTTTACTTTGAATCTATTGCTTTATGAGTTACCTCTTATGCAAAACTTTTTGATGCTTGTCTTGAAAGTACTATTCATGAAAAGTTTTTGCTTATATGATTCATTGTTTACTCTTTATCTATTTGTTAGCAAACTATAGACATTGCTTTGAGTCACTTCATTCATGACATGAGCCTTGCAATATATTGATCAAGATTGTGTGAAAGCATGTCTCCTCAGAAATTATTTGTTGTTATCGTTTTACCTACTCGAGGACGAGTAGAACTAAGCTTGGGGATGCTTGATACGTCTCCAACGTATCCATAATTTCTGCTGTTCCATGCTTATATTATACCATTTGCTACATGTTTTATATACACTTCATATCACTTTTATGCATTTTCTGGGACTAACCTATTAACAAGATGCCACAGTGCCAGTTCCCTGTTTTCTGCTGTTTTTGGTTTCAGAAAGTTACTTCTGGAAATATTCTCGGAATTGCACGAAACAAAAGGCCAAGTCCCTATTTTTCCACACGTACACGGAGTCCGAAGGAGAGACGAAGAGCCACGAGGTGGCCAAACCACAGGCGGCGCGGCAGGGGCCCACCGCGCCGCCTGGTGGTTTGGGCCCCTCGGGGGTCCGCCGACATCGCCCCTTCGCCTATTTATTCCCCGAGACGTGAAAACCCTAAAACACCGAGCCTTTCATCCAGAACATATTCGCTGCCGCCGCCGTCGTCAACCCTAACTCGGGGGGTTCTGAAGCTCTTCCCGGCACCCTGCCGGAGAGGGGAATCATCACCGGAGGGCTCTACATCGCCATGCCCGCCTCCGGAGTGATGCGTGAGTAGTTCATCCTTGGACTATGGGTCCATAGCAGTAGCTAGATGGTTGTCTTCTCCACTTGTGCCATCATGTTTAGATCTTGTGAGCTGCCTATCATGATCAAGATCATCTTATTGTAATGCTACATGTTGTGTTTGCTGGGATCTGACTTATATTGATACCTATGTGGAGCTGAATATTATATTATCATGTCTATGTCATTTGTGATCTTGCATGCTCTCCGTTACTTGTTGAAGCCTTGGCCAAGTGAATACTTGTGACTCCAAGAGGGGGTATTTATGCATGATAGTTGGGTTCAACCTCTATTTAACCTGGGATAGTGACAGCAAGTTCTAAGGTTGTAGATGTGTTGTTGCCACTAGGGGTAAAACAGCAATGCTTTATTCAAGGATGAATGTATTGTTTACATTACGCACATTACTTAATGCAATTGTCTGTTGCTTGCAACTTAATACTGGAAGGGGTACGGATGTTAACCGGAAAGTGGACTATTTAGGCATAGATGCATGCTGGATAGCGGTCTATGTACTTTGTCGTAATGCCCAAATGAATCTCATAGTAGACACCACAGCTCACACATGCATGTTATATGCACTTATCAATTGTCAATTGCCCAGCTGTAATTTGTTTACCCAGCATGTTAGTTATCTTATTGGAGAGACACCACTAGTGAACTGTGGACCCCGGTCCATTCTTTTACATCTGAAATACAATCTACTGCAATCATTGTTCTCTACTGTTTTATGCAAACAAACATCATTTCCATTCGATACGTTTAACCCTTTGTTTTCAGCAAGCCGGTGAGATTGACAACCTCACTGTTAAGTTGGGGCAAAGTAATTTGATTGTGTTGTGCAGGTTCCACGTTGGCACCGGAATCCCTGGTGTTGCGCCGCACTACACTCCTTCACCAACACCTTCGAAGCAACCTCGTTTTCCTACTGGTTCGATTAAACCTTGGTTTCATACTGAGGGAAAACTTGCTGCTGCACTCATCATACCTTCCTCTTGGGGTTCCCAACTGACGTGTGACGTACAAGCATAGTTTCTGGTGCTGTTGCCGGGGAGATATTCCCTCGTCAACTTAGCGCTACCACACCTCCTCTTCTCCGATGACTGTCTCTTGTTCTTCCAGGGCTCCAAGCAGCAAGCTGAAGTTATCAAGGGTATTCTGGACCGTTATGAGCGGGGCACGGGGCAATTGGTTAGTCTTGGCAAATGCTCCATTATGTACGGACAGAATGTGGATGGCCAAGTGCAAGCTGACATCAAGGTTCTCCTGAGATACGATACTGAAAGTTTCGAGGAGAAGTATCTTGGTTTACCTGTCCCGGAAGGCCGTATGAACAAAGGTAAATTCCAAACCCTCCGTGAGAAGTTCCATAAGCGGCTGTGTGATTGGACTGAGAAATATCTGTCAAGCGGAGGCAAGGAGGTTCTTATCAAGGCTATTCTCCAAGCTCTACCGACCTATGCTATGAGTGTGTTTCAGTTTCCGGCGAGTCTCATTGAGGAACTTAACCAGCTGATCTGGAACTTCCACTGGGGCGACGAGCATGAGCGTCGTCGCATGCACTGGCTGGCGTGGGACAAAGTGACACAACCTAAGGCGTGTGGTGGCATGGGCTTTCGCGATTTCAAGATTTTAACCAGGCCCTGCTAGCTAGGCAGGCGTGGAGGTTATTACAATTCCGGACAGTCTTTGTGCTCGTCTGCTCAAAGCTAAGTACTACCCGTCAGGCCATCTGTTAGATACCGCGTTCATTCAGAATGTCTCGGTTACTTGGCAGGGAGTTATGCATGGTCTTGAGCTGCTGAAAAAGGGAGCAATTTGGCGTATTGGGTCGGGCTCTATGGTGAAGATTTGGCGTGACAATTGGCTGCCGCGTTCGGATAATCTGAAGGTCTCCGGAATGAAGCAGCGGTGCAGACTGAAATGGGTATCCCAACTCATTGATCCAGTGACTAGGAGCTGGGACGAAGCCACGATTCACAAATTCTGCTATCCCCAGGATGCTGCTATAATCTTGCAAATAAAGCTGCCTAGTCGACAGGTCGAGGACTTCGTGGCCTGGCAGCCGGAGCCGACAGGAGTGTTCTCGGTGCGCAGTGCATATAGACTTGGTCTGCAGCCCAAGATCATGAATATGGGGCGTGGCCAGAACAGTGCAGAGCCTGATGGTGATCGGAGCATATGGTACCTCGTTTGGAAAGCCCGCGTTCCGCAGAAACTTCGTGTTTTTGCGTGGAGGCTTGCTACTGATTCGCTAGCAGTCACTCAAAGCCTTCATCGGCGGATGCCCAAAGTTGATCCGGTCTGCTCGGTTTGTGGAGTGGAAGAGGAAGATGTGCACCATGCGATGGTCCGCTGCACCCTGGCTATTGGCTCATGCCCTGAGATTCAACATGCGTGAACACTGGAATCTGCCTACTGAGGAGGCTTTCAGATATACAGGGCGTGGCTGGTTTTTCCTGCTCCTTGACAGTCTCTCTGCTGATGGGAGAGTCAAGCTCATCTTCCTGCTTTGGCGCATTTGGCATCATCGGAATAATGTGGTTCATGGCGACGGCAAAGCTACAATCGCGGCTTCGGTGCCGTTTCTGCAAAACTATGTCCAGACTCTTCAGGGTGGGGTGCCTTGCGCTGATCCCAATGGCAAAGCGCCTGTCACTCCCATAACCCTCCCTTCCACAACGGATCAACTACAAAAACCTTCGAACTGGACCGCTCCTGATCACGGGTGGGTCAAGGTCAATGTGGATGCTGGGTGGGATGCTGCTTCCTCGACTGGAGGCACCGGCATGGTGGTGCGCGACACGAAAGGCACGGTCATGTACTCGCAATGGAAAACCCTCATGGCGTGCGCTAGTGCGGAGGAGGCGGAGGTCCTTGCTGTGTTGGATGGTCTTCGGTACCTGGCGGCCAACCCACAGGCTCCGGGAGTGATCGAAACCGACTGTGCTAGAGTGGTGACTGTCCTTGACTCGATGGAGAGAGACAGCTCTGGACATTGGCATCTGTACTTGGAGGCGAAAGCTCTGATGAATGTTTTGGCAGAGGTTCGAGTTAGCAAGGTGGCTAGGGTGAGCAATGGTGTGGCGCATGACTTAGCTCAATTAGGCAGGCGTGAGTGTGGTGTTATCCATGGGGCAATTCCTTCCTGCGCATCGGAATCCCTAATGCGTGATTGTAATATCGCTACTGCCTAGATCTATAAAGCTCACTCATAAATTCAAAAAAAAAACCTGTTTTAAGGAGGAAGTGTGAGCAACAAAAATCCAAAACTGCGTTACAGCTCGGCGGAGCATAGACACACAACCACACAATGGATGGAATGTACCTAGGAATCTACCTTATTTTAGTACGCGGTCGCCAGCCGGCCGTGTTAATTCCCCTGTCTTCATCTAGCCAGATCACATCGTCCTCACTGAGTGATGTAGCCATCATCCATGCTTTTTAACCCCATACCGTTCTGCGTTGCACGGTCACAACTTGATAGGACGTAACCACATGACCAAAAATATGTGAGAACAAATGTACTATCTCCGTCGGCGAGCTGCTATAACTTTTAAGTCTCAGCACCAAACATTCAATCAAGCCATAGGGCTATGATGTTGAGTAGTTCAGGTTAAAACACTCGGAACAGACAAGTTTTGAACTCCTGAAAGTGGTATGAAATAGTTCATGGCGTCCCTCTTTATTTCATTTCCTTTTCTTATTAGATAGCGACGTCAACAAAAAAGTACTGATAATGCATCACCAGTGACGAAACAATCGTACGAAGAGGAATATAGAACAGGCAAAAGTTTGATTCTTCAGAGATACCACTGACCAAATATTTGGAGAAAGAAGCTTCATAGCTCACCGAAGTCGAAGAGTCCTCGCTGGTCCACATGCCAACAGTGCTGATGTACTCTGATGCCATTCGCTTTGCCCAAGAGTCTTGTGCAAATATGGGACTCTTTGCTCGCCGACAACAATGGCTCAAAGCAAGGGTTATCTAGGACAGGAAATTGTCGACGACTGCGTTGGAGTGTCGAAATTGTATTACTAGTATTGTTCATCTCAATCTGTGTTCTTACTTACTTGAGTGACATACACACACAACCTTTGATTCTAAAATTTAGCAATTCTACAACATCTCTGCTCCAAGTTCAGGTATGGTCCATCTATCACTTAGTGTTCAATCCGAATAATTTCCTGAATTTTGGTCGTAGCAATTATGTCGGGCAATGCTTCCATTTTAAACTGGTAGGACGCACCAACTAAATGTGCGCGACATGATCGTGCTGTTCCTATATTAACATCAACTAGTGGTACAGCGACACCTCCTCTTTTTTCAATTCAGGTGTCGTTGTAAAGTACTAGCAGACTTTTCGACCACTTAGCCCGAGGCATCTCTTTTTCTGATATAAAACAAGAAAATAAATAGACTGCTAAGATGTCAAATAAAAAAATGCAATGATACGTAAGATATTTTAAGACGCGACAAAGTTTAGCATCCTTCATCATGGTTCCATGTTGATACTTCTAAAAACACACTTGATTTATGCCTTTTATCTAAAAAATAAACACACTTGATCAACAGCAGAGAAACGGACAAATTAAACAAGAGCCACAACTGTTTATAAACATTTCTACCGCAAGATAGAGAGCGATAGCATCAGTACGCATGGAGTGCTGCAATGGCTGCTTACACCGAGTAGTCTTCTTCTCAAATAGTAATGGCTGCTTGCATTGCGGAGGTCACATGTTCTTAAGCTTAGTGGTCCAAATCATGTCATCATTTCGGCCTTCCTGACCAGTTGTGCATGCACATGTAGTGCTGGAAACCACATTCATACTCCTGGAGATGACAGAGACGTCCGTATTCTAATTTCTACCCTGAACCTGACTTCAGCTATCGCTGTGAAACTTTATTTTACTTCTTTTTGGGATTAAGCTTAGGGTTTAGTTACTAAATAATCTTAAGAACTTCTCAAACCTTAAACTCAATCACCCGACTTAGCATTACAGACTCCACTACCCTCTCTTCACAAGCTTCTTTGCATCTACCCTGCTATATGTATATCTGATGTTGCAACTGTTGCCGAACCTTCACACTTTGACTTTTACTGTTGGCATCTAATAATCCTTCTGGGTCCATCTTGACTTGAACCTAATTTCAGAAATTCCTCCAAGATTTTGTTGGTGGAGTTGGTCTAATGAGGGTAGAAATTTGTATACCATACTTTTGACTCCAAAGTTGAGATAAGATAACCAAATCTCAATCAATTGTTATTCTTTGTTCTGCGTGCATTTACTCTAAACACTGATCTTGGGACACAGCCTTGCCTTTCATGATTATGCATAAACAAACGTGAGAGCCCTTTATGTTCACATAATCACATGGTTTAAGACACTTTGGCCTTTCTGATGTGGGTGGCAACTTGGAAGAAAATAATTTGAGCTTATATATTGAGGTACATAAAGGCTTATCATTGAGCTAATAGCAGCCACCTCCACTAGTACTGTGAGTAGTTGTGTACTGTCTGCTGAAAATAGAATCTGATAAGGTGACGTTTCAAAACAAAAAGAAAGAACTGGTGAGGTGACCTGAACCTAGTCTATACATGACCATTTCTGAATCTAACGAGTTACTTAGACCAATAATTAGGGAACGTACTCAATGCTAGCTTAGTAGCTTACTAGCTAGCAAGAGGACCATTGGTGATGTACTGATGCTTACACTGCTATTCAGATCATGAATATAATGTGCGACCGGTCGGGTTTAGAAACAAGATAGTCATGAACATATACTTGGCCGATACAATGAACCATGAGGAAAAGAGAATCGGCACAGAAGAACACATGGGCAAAGAACGATTCCAAACTCCGATATTTACCATTAGTACTAGCTTTGTATTTGATTGGGCCGCGCCGCCACGGCAAATAGTTTTTCTTCTCAAGCTGCAAAGTGTAGATTGGGCACTTCAAATACTCCCTCCCATCCGTATTAGGTGTCGTGGGATTTCAACTCAGCTGGTACTGTTAGATGTATTTCTGTTCCGTATCATGTACTGTATATCGCTGGTATGGAGTAGTACTCCACCCACGTATACCCCCTGTAATTGCCACGCTGAGGGCTTTTCTCATGCTATTTAACACGTAACACGAGCCCCCACAAGGGCATCGTTTCCGCCAAGCTCGACATGGTATCAGAGCCTTCTTCTTCCATGACCTAGCCGCCGAAACCGATCTACACACAAAACCCTAGAAAACCCAAGAACTACGACCTCCCCTCCGTGCCATGGCGATCTCTTCGGCGACTGCCTTGGCTGCGGCACTGGGATCTCCCCCCACACAACTCCTCACGCGGGATAACTTCCTCGGATGGAAGGCCCTCGTGATGCCCGCCCTGCGTGGTGCCCGTGTCCTCGCTCTTGTCGAGGGAAAGGAAGCTGCGCCGGAAGAAACTGTGGAGGTCGAGGATGAAAACAAAAGGAAGATACTCGTTGAGAACCCCGCATACACCGTGTGGATCTCGCGAGACCAGCAAGTGCTACGGTTCCTTCTGAACTCGTTGTCGCCGGACGTGCTCGCCCATGTCACCGACCTCGACACCTCTGCTGAAGTTTGGAGCGCCATCACCGCCATGATCTCCACACCGTCAAGGTCAAGGATCCAAAGCCTGCGGTCGGCCCTCAATGACACCAAGAAGCAAAATCTCACCGCCGCCAAGTACTTCGCGAAGATGAAAGCTCTCGCCTCAGAACTTGCCGCGGCTGGAAAACCCCTCGATGACGACGAATTGATCGGCTACCTCCTTCATGGACTCGATCAGTCCTACAATGCTCTCGTTGCTGCTGTCAATGCCAATCCCGGTACAACCCTAGCTGATTTATTCAGTCAATTATCTGCTTATGATCTTCGTCAAGAACCTACAGATGAGCCAGGGCAGGAGTTCGTATCTTCTGCAAATGTCGCTCGCCGTGGTGGCGGGCCTCCGCAGCGTGGCCGTGCGGATGATCGCCGCGGCCGCCCGGATGACCGAGGCCGTCCAAAAGATCGTGGCCGCGGTGAGGATCATGGCTACTATCGCCAAGATGATCGTGGCCGTGGTGAGGACCGTGGCTACTACCGTCAAGATGATCGTGGCCGTGGTGAGGACCGTGGCTACTACCGCCAAGATGATCGTGACCGTGTTGACCGCCGTGATCGATATGATGATCGCCGCCGTGATGGTAGCCAAGGCCGTCGCGGGCGGGGTCGTTATGATGGAAGATGTGATGATGGTGGTCGCCGCCGTGGGCGCGCGCCCACTCCATATGTGGACATTACATGTCAAATCTGCAAAATCCACGGGCACCCTGCTAGTGACTGTTGGTGGAGGTACCAGGATGATCACCATGATGATGATGGAGACAAGGGTGCTCACATGGCCTCCTATGGCGTGGACACAAACTGGTATCCTGACAGTGGTGCAACAAATCATATTACCAGCGAGCTGAGCAAGCTCACAACTCATGACAAGTACACCGGACGTGATCGTGTTCACACGGCCGACGGTAACGGTATGCACATAACCCATATTGGTCATTCAATATTGCGCACTCCCCATAGTTCCTTACATCTTAAAAATATACTTCATGTCCCTAGTGCATCTAAAAACCTTTTATCTGTTCATAAGCTTACACTCGATAATCATGTGTTTCTTGAGTTTCACCCACATTTCTTTTTGATCAAGGACCAGGCCACAAGGAGAACTCTGTTTAAGGGACCATGCCGTGATGGTCTCTACCCGCTAGTGCCTTTTTCTACCGGGTCTTCCAAGCAAGCTTTCGTCACAATAAAGCCATCGTCCTCGACATGGCATCGCCGCCTAGGACATCCTTCTTCTTTTGTGGTGCAGCAAGTTCTTAGGAAAAACAATATTTCTCATTCGCCCGAAATAAATCCATACATTTGTGATTCATGTCAGCTAGCTAAGAGTCACCAATTGCCATATCCTGTCTCTACTAGTGTTTCCACTGTTCCTTTGGAACAAATATTTTCTGATGTATGTGGTCCAGCACCTGATTCTGTTGGCAAACACAAATATTATGTAAGCTTCATAGATGATTTCAGCAAATTTACTTGGATTTACTTACTCAAAAATCGTTCTGATGTTTATCAAGTGTTTCTCAATTTTCAACAATTGGTTGAACGAAAATTTGATAGAAAGATCATCACTATGCAAACTGATTGGGGTGGTGAATATGAAAAACTCAACAGTTTCTTTCAAAAGGTTGGCATTACCCACCATGTTTCATGTCCCCATGCACATCAACAGAATGGTTCTGCTGAACGTAAACATCTTCACATTGTTGAGGTGGGTCTAGCTTTACTTGCTCATGCATCCATGCCTCTTAAATTTTGGGATGAAGCATTTCTTACAGCCACCTTCCTTATAAACTTGCTTCCTAGTAAGGTCATCAATTCAGAAACACCAGTAGAACGTCTCCTCCATACAAAACCGAATTATGACTCTCTTAGGATTTTCGGTTGTGCCTGCTGGCCAAACCTTCGCCCCTATAACAAAAGAAAGCTTGCCTACCGTTCTACTCGATGTGTGTTCCTTGGCTACCGTCCCCGTCACAAGGGTGTAAAATGTCTAGATGTTAAAACCGGGCGTGTTTATATCTCCAGAGATGTCGTGTTCAACGAGAATGTGTTTACCTTTTCAACTTTGCATCCAAATGCTGGTTCTCGTCTTCGCCAAGATATTTTGCTTCTACCTTCACATTCATCTTCCACACATCTACCTAGTGGGGATGCACATATTGATGATCATATACCTTTACCTATTGTGCCAGTTGTTACTAACCAAGATTAGTATACTGCAGAACATCATGTAGCCACAGGTACTGGTGCGGATCAGCAAGCTACAGCAGAAAATCTCACACAAAATGATACATAAATGAGTGAAGAAATAGCTCCTGAAAGTTCCGAACAAGACGAAAATGGCACTGAAACCGAGCAGGATTCTCCTGCTGTCTCGGATCAGCAGTTCTCCGATCCCGAGGAGGATCCTCCTGCTAGCGCTGGACAGTCTCGGCAGAATCCCAGGCGGTCCCGGTCGCCCGCTCGTGCGACCTCTCTTGTGCAGCCAGCAGCGCGCCTATCTCCCGACCGGTCGCCGTCGCGGGACCCGCCTCCACATGATGACACGCCCACCTCGCCTCCTGATTCGCCGAGGCCGTCTCCACAGTCTTCCGACAGCATGCACATGCACGCCGCGTCCCCTGCAGCCAATGATGAGGGAGATGGATCCTCTGCGGAAGGCTCAGCTGCATCCTCTCCTGTGTCTTCAACAGCTCCTCCTCCACCTCCGGCTACAGAACTTCGTACCAGGTTACAGAAAGGTATTCGTCAGCCTAAAAAATTTACTGATGGTACTATTCCCTATGGACGTCGCTTTGGTATGTTCACTTCTACAGGAGAACCATCCACACTCTCGGAGGCTTTAGAGGATGATCGTTGGAGCAAAGCAATGCGAGAAGAATATAATGCTCTCATGGAAAACAAGACTTGGCATCTTGTTCCTCCAAGCTCTACACGCAATGTTATTGATTGTAAGTGGATATATCGTGTTAAGAAAAATGCAGATGGTACAATTGACAGGTATAAAGCACGCTTGGTTGCAAAAGGTTTCAAGCAACGATACGGCATAGACTATGAAGACACCTTCAGTCCTGTTGTCAAGGCTGCTACTATCAGAATCGTTCTGTCCGTTGCTGTCTCTAGGGGCTGGAGTTTGCGGCAGCTAGATGTCAAGAACGCGTTTCTTCATGGTGTTCTGGAAGAAGAGGTTTATATGAGACAACCTCCAGGTTTTGAAAACTCTCAAACCCCTCGGCATATATGCAAACTTGATAAAGCAATTTATGGTCTTAAGCAAGCACCTAGAGCATGGTACTCCAGATTAAGCATGAAGTTGCAAGCTCTCGGTTTTTCACCTTCCAAGGCTGACACTTCTCTTTTCCTGTACAATAGAGCTGGTGTGGTAATATTTGTTCTCATTTATGTTGATGATATTATAGTCACCAGTTCCTCTGATCAGGCCATTACAGCACTTCTTCGTGATCTTAATGATGATTTTGCTCTCAAGGACTTGGGTGATCTCCACTTCTTTTTGGGCATTGAGGTAAAAAAGGTTAATGATGGATTGTTGCTTACACAAGAAAAATATGCTGCTGATTTGCTTGCCAAAGTGGGTATGACGAAGTGTTCTTCATGTCCTACTCCTTTATCTCCTACCGAAAAATTGTCATTGAAGGATGGATCTCCTCTTGGACCTAATGATAGTACAGAATATAGAAGTATTGTAGGTGCATTGCAATATTTGACACTCACACGTCCAGATATATCCTTATCTGTAAACAAGGTTTGTCAATATTTACATGCTCCCACAACCACACATTGGACAGCTGCTAAAAGAATATTGAGATATGTCAAAGGTACACTGAAGGTTGGACTTACTTTTCAGAAGTCTTCCTCAAGTTTGCTTAGTGCGTTTTCAGATGCAGATTGGGCAGGCTGTCTTGATGATAGAAGATCTACAGGAGGGTTTGCTATATTTCTTGGACCGAATCTGGTCTCATGGAGTGCAAGAAAACAAGCTACAGTTTCACGGTCTAGCACGGAAGCAGAGTATAAAGCATTAGCTAATGCTACAGCAGAATTAATATGGGTTGAGGCTTTACTTGGTGAACTTGGTGTTTCCCTGAAGGTAAAACCGTGCTTATGGTGTGATAATTTAGGAGCTACCTATTTATCGGCAAATCCCATTTTCCATGCAAGAACCAAACATGTTGAGATAGACTATCATTTTGTTCGAGAGAGAGTTGCAAATAAACTTCTAGATATCAAGTTCATATCAAGCAAGGATCAGGTTGCAGATGGTTTTACAAAGGTGTTGGCAGTCAAAGATCTAAATGAGTTTAGGCGTAATCTCAACCTTTCACAAGGTTGTAATTATGGGGGGATGTTAGATGTATTTCTGTTCCGTATCATGTACTGTATATCGCTGGTATGGAGTAGTACTCCACCCACGTATACCCCCCTGTAATTGCCACACTGAGGGCTTTTCTCATGCTATTTAACACGTAACACGAGCCCCCACAAGGGCATCATTTCCGCCAAGCTCGACAGGTACAATTCACATACGTAACGTGTGACACTTAATATGAACCGAAGGGAGTATTGTAATTCTGAAGGCAGTGACAAGTTCAGGCTTTGCAACATCATTCACTTTAGTGCTAATTTTCTTACTCTACTTTTCCGTAAAGCTAGTTACCGCTGGTCAATTTCTTATGCGGATAGATTGGCACACTTTTGTTTCAAAACAAAGGTTTGGACGAATTCCCCATGCGAGCTTGACTTCATCAATCTGCATTGAAAAGCATGACAAAGCTGTTATAGTTTAGATATAGATAGGAGGGGTACGTCACGTTGATGCTTACATTACATACACCATGAAGCATATCAGATATGTTTTGTGCACGAAGTTTTCTCGGTCGAGCTGGTTCTTTATGCATTCAGAATGTTCTCGAGGGTTGTATGCCTTTGTAAACTCTGCTTGTCGACTCGGACAACTCCTTTGACTTGAAGACAAGTGTTCACAACTTCTTTTGGCAAAAATAAACATTGTTTGCTATAATTACGTAAAAATAAAAGTAGTTCATACGATTTATTAAGGACATACTGTTGTGATTTTCCCAAAAAAAAAGGACAGACTGTTGTGATGCTCATAAACTGTCGGCGATAAAGAGCAGTGTTTTCTACTCGTATCGGACAGCTAAAAAGATATGGTCGATGATACTGAATCAGAAGTTCGATTATATATACACTCTTCGAGTTGAATACTGTTTGCACAGCTTAAACATAATTGGCACAAGTTGGAACGGAGAATCGATAATATTTCTGTTGTGTTGAATGAATCAGTATGGCACATGTTCTTCGTTTACTTTTTCCAGATCAAACAGGGGTGAACAGAATCCACGACAACACGGCCAGATCTGTCCGTGCCATTATTTAACACCAAACTCTGCCGAAAGAGATCTTTTCTCCGTTTTTTCCAAGCTCAGCCACATGTTTTTCAGGCTTGGTTTCCGCGCAGCCGGATGGCGTTTCACGGCAACTGCGACAAGCGTGCGCCCAGAAAGAACAGATGGCAGGACAAAAAGACCCGTACACTGTCTGAAAAGTTTCACATGATGTGATTTCCTAACCGAGAGTAAGCAGTAGTAAAACATGCAAGATACTCCACTAATTTGATTAAGCAGATGAGAAAAACAAAGTCCATTTCAGATAATCTCCTCAGAATGCTTATGAGACTATTTGATCAAGCAAATGAGAAGAGCAGAGTGCGTTTCAGATAATCTACCTCCATGGTACAGAAACATTTGCACCTTGTGCAAGATAATCTCTCCCAGAATGCTTGGGTTCCGATCGCTGATCTCTCCTCTTTCTATACAACAAGGTAAACAAGATGGATCAAACAAAGCTACCGGGCGTTCATGATTCGCATTCTTCCTGCCTAATAATTCCTCCACGGGCAAACTCTTCTCTGTTAGCAATCCCTCCGATGGCGCAGTGAGACAGAGAGAAAAGAACAATCAAATTAGGAGCAAAGAAACCTAAAACCCTCTCCTCCCTAAATCTGCGGTAAATCTAGCACGTCGTGGCCGTCGCCGTCGCCGCCGCCCTCCATGAACACTCTGAGCCAGTAGTCCATGTCGCCGTCCGACGACTTCCCGCCGAACGTCTCGTGCGGCTCCATCGAGACGACGACGTCGTTGATGTCGTCCAGCGGCATCGACAGCGTCTCCGACCAGAAGCTCTCGTCGATCTGGAACTCCTGAGACTCCTCTGACGCAGAGGTGAAGCTCTCCTCCTTGACGGAGACGGACGCGGAGCTCCCAGCTGAGTTCCCCGAGTTGCCGCCGTGCTCCGTCGACTCGGTCACCGTCGACGAGACGGACCGCTCGGGCGACACCGGCGCCGCGGTCGCACCGACGGTCTTCCTAGCCTTCTTTCCGGTCTCGCGCTTCCGCGGCGCCGCCGGCTTGCGCTTCTTGGCGGCGCTGGCCTGGTCGTGCTGATCCTGCTCGCTGGGCTCCAGCCGCTTCTTGAGGTGCGTGTGCCAGACGTTCTTGATTTCGTTGTCAGTCCTCCCTGGCAGCCTGGCGGCAATCGCTGACCATCTGCGCACAAAAACACAAACGGAATCAGCACCCAATTTTGAAAGAAATGAAAAAGGATCAGCGGTGATATGAATTGTTTTATTAATTTTGTTGAGATCTTGACGTGATTCGATTCCCCAACGGAACCACACGGCGTTGTTTAACAAGTGTTGGCGGCACTGAAATCAAGGAGGCACAGCTCCTTCACCTGAAGGGCCAAACAAGATGGAATCTTTTAAGATCTCGGCGCATCATCGGTGATGCAATTTAGCGATGGCAAAGTGGCACCACACTTACGATTTTTTTGCCTAGAGGAGGGACCCATGGGCCATGGGGATAACATATTGTAGGATATGCCCCCACAAGAAAATGAAAAAAAATAAAAGAGGGAGAATGAACCTCCCTGTTTTGCAATCGAAGCAAGGATCAATGATTGCTCCAATTTTAGCACAAATAAAAATGAATGTAATTAAGGATGAAGGAAGGCGACAAGAATTAAAGCAGTAACTCACCTGTTGCCAAGCAGCTGGTGGAGCTGGATGATTGATTGCTCCTCCTCGTCGGAGAAGTTGCCGCGCTTGATGTCCGGCCGCAGGTAGTTGATCCACCGGAGCCGGCAGCTCTTCCCGCAGCGCAGCAGGCCTGGAAGACGGACAAGGAAAGAAGAGATCTTTCATCAGCCCCTGCTGCATCCGGCCGCCGCGCGCATCACGAGGAGATGCATCTAAGAAGAAGGGCGGAGTCGCAACTCACCGGCTTGCTTGGGCAGCGCGCGCCAGTTGCCGTGGCCGAAGCTCTCGATGTGGGCGACGAGGGTCTTGTCCTCCTCCGGCGTCCACGGGCCCCTCTTGAGCCCCATCTTCTCGCAGCACGGCGCCCTCCCCATTACTACTGCTCCCCTCCTCTAGATCGCGCCGCCCGGTCGGCCTCGTCGGCTCTGAGAGGGGCGGAGGTGGATGTGTGCTGGATGCGCGTGTCCTCTTTGTCTTTGGGTGGAGGAGGGATACGGCTGGGAGCGAGCGAGCTCTGTGCCTCTTCGTGCCGCGGAGTAATGCCGGAGTCGCCGGGGCGTCCAGGTATTTATGCCTGGCGCGGTGCGTGCGTGTGTGCGGCTGGCCTTTGGAAAAGGAAAAAAACGTGCAGCTCTCACGCAGCTTCGACGAAAGGTGGTACACGAACACGAGGGGGAATGGTTTGTTTTTCGCTACGTTTCATCTCTTTCACTTTGGGTTTGGGTCTGTTTTTTGTGCTGTGCTCTGATAGCCGATAGGAGAGGGGAGGTGTCTATTGACTAATGCTCATTGATGGACAAGTTATGATGGTTTTATCCATTCATTTTTGGATAACACGATGGTTTGTCAAATTATTAAGGTCGTGCGGTTTATTAAAGTATTTTTGAGTGAGTGGTGGAAATCTAAAGGATTGCGGTGGAAGAATTCAAGGGAAAAGATTTATTCTACCTATGGTAAATGCGCTGGTAAACTTAATGATGGAGATATGGAAAATATTCAGTAGGTTTAAATAACAAATTAATATATGACCGTGACTTCACAAATTGCGAGGCCTAATTAATCGAACCATTATGATCTAGGCATAAGTCAGAAGCTCTCTCCCGTGTGAATTGATGCACTAGTACAGATCGGGCAATTTAAGACCCGTGATCACAGACGGATGCAGGCGTCCGTGTGCGTTATCCTCTATCGCTTACCCTTCAAAATTATAGCCGTTTGCGAGGACCCGAAGGATGTCCCCGGCGCAAACATTCGCATACGGTTACAATTTATAAAGCGTGTGCGCGCCTTCGCACACGGACATCGCGAAGTAAAGCGTGTGCATTCAGTCGCAGCATCGCACACGATTTGCACACGTTTGTCCGTATGAAATTGTGCTGAACTTTCGCACAGGATTTTCCAAAGTAAATCGTGTGCGATACATTGTTCTATTGCATACGATTGGTTTGATGTTATCGTTTGTCTAATATTTCATCTTCTCGCATTTTCTGAAATCTCGCTAAGTATGAAATACCATGGTGTTCCCGCCTTTTGCTTGAGTATAAATTGCTTCGACGGCCATGGCCATTTGTTTATTTAGGATTTGTACAATGCCACACAGCACGAAAGCCATGGGAGATCAGGGACGGGGTACCTTCGTGGACCTCGCACCGTCGGGGTCGGAGGAGGTGCTGCCCTCAGCGGCCGTGGCTGGGGGTAGCTCAACCAACCTCGCGCTGTGGGAATTGGAAGAGATGTTGTCCACAGCGGCCTCAATCGATCACACGCCACCTGAGGCGCAGGAGGAGCTGTCCCCAGCGCACGGAGCTGGGGGTAATTTCGTTGACCTCACGGCGGTGGAGGAGTCCGAAGACAGCTACTCGGGTTCGTCGTCAGTTGCGCCTCTGGCCACCCCAGAGGAACTGGAGGAGCATAAGTTGGTGGAGATGTCCATCGCGTCGGCGAGGTGTGAGGAAGCATTGGTGTATTGCGTGGTCGAGGAGTCTTTCGCCACTCTTCGAAAGTTTCGGGTGCGTGCGCTGCTGCGCGCCAGGCAGGAGGTCAAGAAGCAGACGCGTCTTTTGGATGGGCGCCGCGGGAAGGCGTTTGGCCAAGTGGAAAGCCGGTCAGTCCGGCAACCCGCTAGCCGACATTGCCAGGGCATCAGGCTCCGGCAACTCGCTCGGCGACGATGCAGATGCCTCAAGCAACGTCAAGGGCCCCACCAGCGATGATGCAGAGGGCTCAAGCAACGACAAGGGCCCCGCCGGCGACGAAGACGTCGTCCTTCTCTCTGACGAAGACGAAGAATATGTTTAGATAGGTATTAGGTGGTTCTTATGTGTTATATATATGTAATGTGCGATTGGGATGTCCAATCTTTTTGTAGCAGGAAGGGCAAACCATGCGTTTGAATTAATGGAGCCCTTTCGTTACCAACTAATATTATCCAAATATTATTAACCAGGTTCTATTTTGTCTAGTACTCCTTTCCAGCGGCAAAATTTGGCATTTCTCCAAGTTATCTTCAATGTTGTTAAACCACAACATAATCGCACACGGTTCATTCGCAAAAGAAACGTGTGCGAAGATTAATTGTTACCACAAACTGATCGCACACGATTTTTCCTACGCAGAACCGTGTGCGATAACAATCGCTACACGGCTGGATGCGCCCACGGTTTCTGCGGATTAAATCGTGTGTGATACCTGCTGGGTGTTTACGCGCTTGACCCGTACACAGGCTCCACTCTACCCTCTCCCAGCCGCCTCCTCTCCTCTACAGTCGCACACACGCCCTCCCGACCCTCCCCCGTCGCATTTGGCCTCCACCGTGGCCCTACCCCGCTGGCCGACCGGACGATGTCCTCGCCGGAGGCCTGTTCTAGGCCGCCGACCCACCCCCCCCCCCCCCCCCCCCCCCATGGCGAGGGGGTCGTCTTCTCGTCCACATCCCGAAGGTTAGCGCTCGTTTAGCAAGGCCAGCCTCATGTTTAATATGCCGGATCTGTTTGAATATATTGGTTATGCACTAGCAAGGCCGGATCTGTTAGAATAGCTAGTTTGTTGGTGTGGTACTGTTAGATCTTGGTATGTTATCTGTTAGAATAGGGATCTGTTAGAATAGCAACCTCTTTTATGTTTTATATTGTCACTATGAATGTTTTTACCAGAAGGGATTTGATAGAACACATTTCATTTTATACTTGTGTAATAGGGATCTTATTTTGGTGGCACTGTACAAGAAAATCAAGAGAGGCTTTATTTCCCTCTCTTGGCCAATCGGTAGTTGCTGGTAAGTGACACTAACCAGTTCAATTTTAATGTTATTTTTATGTTTTTACCTCCTTGCATTGATGGATATTTTGAACACATCATGCAGCAAGGATTATTTCACACACAACATATATGCAGCAACGGATCGCCGATTTCATCGAATATCTTTGCCTTGACGGTGGTAAGTGAATAATCATTTAAACTTGTTTTTGTTTTTCGTGTTCATCTTACATTGACGGGTTTGAGTCTGACCTTGTGACTCTTGTTATTCACAGTAAAGGGTGTCTTGCATCGATTGTCAGAACAACAATTATGCAATGGATTTGTAAGTTTGTTTTTTCGTGTTATTCGTCCATTATGTCACATGTCATTCATATTATATGTACACCGAGCTAACATAAGTCATTTTCTCTATTTCTGTTTCAGTGACCACTTACCCGTCGAAGGCAAAGTCCGGATCCCCGTAACCTAGCTTTCATATAAAAATGACTACAGAGATGGACATGTTTCGAAGATTTGGGATCAGTGATAGATTCCCAACCCTCTGAACCTAGCTTCCATCGCGGAGACAAAGATGTAACCAAGAAAAGTTCTTTCTTTTGTGTAGCTGTCGCATTTGTATAGCTAGTAATTCATACTTTTGTCGCAATGTATGAATATGAAATATATGAATATGAAATGAATGAAACAAGGATATTTGCAACTGTATGATTCTTGTTTTTGATTTTTGCATGTGTTACAGCTGGTACAATGCCTACTGGCATGGTTCGGATATTCAAAGCGTTTGTGATGGCTCCTTAACACAAACGACTAACACTATGATAAACGTGTGTGATCATTTCTTTAACACACACGAAAATCCCTACCAAGACGTATGCGATTATAAGTCAATACAGACGGTTGTAAAGCAGAACCCGTGTGTGATATTCTTAGCTATCGCACACGTTTATGGAAAACAAACCGGCTGCCTTGGGTGAACCAACGCACACGCTTTTTATTTCCGTCTGCGATCTGTAGCGACATCGCCCACCCATGGATAGCGACGGGCGCTATAATCATTTGCGATTGCCAAAGACGACCGTGTGCGTTTGCCCGATCTGTACTAGTGATGTTGGGTTTCTCACGGTGTGTGTACGACTCATATATCTTCCCGTAAGTGATGGACTCACAACAACGAGCACTACAAAGTGTACAAAACCCAATATGATCGTTAAGAAAATAATGTATGGCTATTTTACTTCAATAATATGGTAAACACGACATGCATCATTCACTTCTTACCCGCTTTTCGTCGCTCTATGCATGTGCTTTAATGTTTTTTTGTTTCTCGAGATCTACATATGCATGTAGTGGTGGTTCATCCATTAATTTCTCGAGAAATTATGATTTCCCAAATTGTCGAGGTCGTGCGGTTGAATTATTTTCATGCGAGGGGTTAGAAGATTGTGCTGGAATTTTTTTAAGGGAAATTTTATTAATGGTAAATGTGTTGGTAACGTTGATCATACATATGCTGCCAGACATTTATGGTCTCTTTGAATTGCATTACAAAAAGTAGAGATTTTGTAAAAGATGTCTTTGGATGGTGCACAAGAAAGAAACACGGTAACAGTGCAACATTGAAGAGAGGAGAAAGTAGAGAGAAATAGAGTATAAATGCATTGGAATTCTTAAAAGAAAAGTAAAACGAGGCTCGGTGTCAAGAACTTTATACGTAATGGAGAGTATATAAATGGATTCCCTATGAATTTGGTAAGATCATTTGCATGATTCAAAAGGCTTTCGTAAATAACTCCTATAGATTGGAATCCTCTAAAATTCTTACGAAAGGGGTTTAATCCAAAGAGGTCATTAGTTGATCTAACAAGTAAACACATATATGTCTGTGGCATCACAAATTGCGAGGTTAATGAAATCTTTACCCATTTTTTGTTGTTGAAAGGGTTTCTACATTGTTAAAATTTAATGGTTGGCTCACAATTCAAACAAACTTGCGTTCAACATGCGAGCTGGTACCGCACCTTGCAAAACACCACACAACACCCTACGACCTAGTGGATGGTGAGTTTTAGTCTTACCATCAAGAAAGCAATGTGCAACGCAGGCGATGCGACATGCCACATTTGATACTGATTTGATCGATAGTTCAACGCTTGGTACCGCGGCCGGTCGAATAAAAATTCGGGGCCGTTGCAAATATAGTTTATAATGAACTTTTATACTTCTCTGTTTTTTGCATGTTATAGCATTACAAGTATAATTATATGTTTGATTGCATAATTTAACCACATAACTGGCAGTGTTACTAAATTTTAGTTTCTTTGTTTTATGTTTGTAGTGAATTTAGTGAAAAAAATTATAACAAAGTAGATTATGGATTTGTATTTTCTAGACTTCATAATCTTTATAATTTATAATGCTTATGGCAAAGATCTATAAAAAGTATGATGTTTCAAATTTCTCAATAGCAGTTTGAAGTGTATGATTAGGTAAGTATCTCTGTAGAAACTTGTAGAGTATACACTGAATCAATTGCACTACGTTTTCATGGTCAAAATTGTCTAGGAAGACAAAATTCAACAAATATGCATGCCTTGTACTTGGTATTGAAACAACATTGTTTAGAATAATCACCAATAAAAATGTGGATTATAGTCTGTTTATGTATATACATTTATTATTGGATATTCTCTTATGCAATGTGCTTGTTATTATCTTTTGCACACAAGTCCCGCGCCAGTTTATGAAAAATAAATTGGTTGCACTAATTAAACATGGAAATCTAGTTATACAGATTTCCATAAAACCTCCAGGACTCATCTGGAAAAGCGAATAACATGGTAACTAACATTTTCGTCGCCTGTCACATTGGTTTGTTCTTACATTTCAATAGAACCACTTAGTGTGTTATTTATTCAGCAAATTAACCATATTATTATGTTTACATATTATCTCCGTTCCAAAATGTAAGGCACATTTTTGTCACCATATTTAATTCACATCTTTGCCCACTAATAATTCCAAATTGTACGGTTCTAGTTTGTATAAATGACATCGTTGAATTTTATCTTGTGGGATAATTTTTAAAAATATGTATATGTAATATCTTTTAGACATATTTAAGTAAAAAAAATTGGTCAAAGATGTGCGTTGTTGACCCAAAAAGTCATTCATTTAATTTTTTAAAGGGAAGTAATGAATATATAATAACATACCAAGGGTCGCCCAATTTGACTCTCATGGAGTAGAATAGTTATTCTACACCCATCCCGTATCTTCTCAACGGTGCATGATTTTTAGGTAGCGTAAATTTTGTGTTACTTAATTAATTAGTCAATAAGAGCGTAAAAAAGTATCAACATGACCTACAACTTTTATTATGTGACATACTTAAGATATGATCTAAAATACACATTTTTTTGTTATATTTACACTGTTATGACTCATATATTGCATTTCTTTATGTTGATTTTTTGTTTGTTGTGGGACAACATGAATGTAATTATTTTTATACGCGACATAAATTTAAATTCTACAACGGGAAAAACCTTGGGTGCAAAATAACATATTCTGCACTCTGGGTGTTGAATAGTATATGTGATTACTATATAGTACATCATTATAACCTTTTCTTTGCCGGGCATATGAGCCGTCCGTGCTTGGTACGTCGAAGAAGGTGAGACTCATTATCCATGATGATGGGAGAAGGGGGACGTCATACACGGTCTCCTTCCCGATTGTGGTGTGCGTAGACCATTATGTTGATCTTGTTTTAGATGCGTTATGTTGAACGGGAAGTACTCCTACTGAGTTGCCCTTTTGTTATGCTGTCTCTGTTAATGCACGCAGCATTAGGGGAGAGTTATCTAACCGTTGTTTTCAAAATTTAACGATCCAACGGTAGGCATCCTCCTACTAGCAACGATCTGCTTGTTTGACCTGGACAGGAATACTTATCCCGTTGATCAAGACACGGATGATTGATCCAAGCTCTGCAGTTGCAATATAAAACTAGTAACGAAGTCTTGCGAATCGACGACAGGACCGAGCTAGCAGTCCTACGATTTCGAATAGAAAATTAGCGAGGAAAGATGGAGCAAGAAAGTATAAGCATCCATATAGCGTTCACCGCATCTGGCCACGAGATGTCGCCAGCCTCAAGCACGTCACGTAACTCGGCGAGCGACTTGTCCCCGGCCGATCGAGAAATTAGTCAAGTTACAAGTTTTGAAGGGGACGTGGTGCGGACAAAATCAATCTGGTTTCGCTCTCCGACAGCTAGCTGCTCCCTCCGTTCCACAATACATGATGTTTTATCTTTTTTCACACTCACATATATACATATATTCACATATATACATATGTATCTATACATATTTTAGTGTATATGTCCACTCTTTTTTATACGAATCTAGACAACATATGCAACACCTAAAACATCTTATATTGTGAAATGGAGGGAGTAGCTCCGTCGGCTCTGCCGGCGTATGCATCCAATCGCACTCCCGGTGATCGCCGCACGTCGCCGGCCGGCGCCGAACTTTTAACTCTACTCTACCGGCGGGAAGAGGTCTGCTAGCTGCTTTCTAGCCTAAGTTTGGTTAATGCCATCTTCACTGCGTGGTCCAATGTGGACAAAGCGATAGACTAAATGTGTGTATGGTATTTTAATTTCCTGCCGCTTTCTGGATATTTTTCTGTTTTGGGGTAAAGGGACTTTAGTCTTTAGTAGGATTGCCGGTATTTCGGTGACGCGTCTAACAGCTAGTTCAAGCTAGCTGCTTGATGGATGGGGTGCCGTACTTGGGTACTTAACTTTCAGGTGAGTCGATCATGCTGTGATGCCAGCAAACTAGACGGCGATGCCCGTACACATACAGCCGGATCACTTTTACAGTACGTCAGTACTTGAACAGCTTGCTTCATATACCCGGCCGGTGGGGAAGAAGGCTATCTCCTTCGGTCAAAAGGGAAAACTCTTTTGATTGGTCGTTCATCCCGTAGTTAGGAAATTGAGCGACATATAGTTTAACACTAGGTAAATTTAGCGCGGCGTCACGCCGTGCCCTAGTGTAAAATTGGGATGATATTAAAAAATTTGAAAACGTCAAGCCGTAGATCACGCCGCGCCCTTGGAGGTAATAAAGAGATGGAACATCCGAATATGTAAAAAAAGAATGGTCAACTCAAGTATGAACTCATCAGTTTCTATAGAATGAACATAAGCCGAAGTCATTTTGACTACCGTTGATAAGAAATCTGAATTAACAGGGTAATCAAATACATTCACATCATCTGTATGCCCACATTAGCAATTGTAACCTATAGTGTCCACTGTTGTTTCTGAATGAATAAGTGCCAAAAGTGAAAACAAAACTGAAGGTACATCATATTATGTAGACATTGAGGTGTATCCGGATCTCTTAGCTGCACTAAAAGATATAGTCAGCATTATTTATTTATTTATTTTAATCATCCAGAGAACAAATCGCCATGAAAAACAGCGGACGGAGGTTCGGCGTCGTCGCCGGCGGCTAGGAGTTCTGGGCGCGGTTTGAGGATCCAATTGAGCTTCTTCTCGGTGCTTTAGGGTGCTTTCTGCACTTTTCCTGGTTTCCTTTGTAATTTCCTGTTTCGTTGGGGACCTGTTTGTAAAGTGCTGAGCTTCCTTTCAATATATTGGATCCTTCCTCAAAAAAAAAAAAAAAAATCGCCATGAAAAAACAAAAGGGAAAATAAAGTCTAGAGCTCCAAATGAACCAACCTAGCTGGGTATCCTTTTTCTTCGTAAATGTCCGTGGTCGCGCTGTGCCCATGAGGCCATGACGATCAGTACTCATCCATTAATATTGCAAGGGTACCGAAGATGAATTTCTTTCCTGCGCATGATTAACCACAGCCGTAGTTTAATAGTAATGAGAAAACAGATTAGAAATAAGCTTTTAGAGTTCTCTTCCTGTCTGCCCCTCTCCCAACCCAAGCTTTAAGTTCGACTTCCACTTAAATGGATGATTCTTAAGACCCCTACAACTGCTAAGGTACTTCCATCACAACAGTTCATTTTGGAAAATCCTGTCTAAATAGCTGACCCTTACAATTGAGCTATTATGCGTGAAGCTAAGAATCATTCGAATCATCGTCTCCTTTGTGTTAACACCCACCAGAATAAAGGGTCTGATGCACATTCAGTTTTTGTTTGATGTCAAAACCAAAAAATACAGAAATAACACGTAAGCATATTGTGCCACACTGTATGTCGTGGTGGTATCACGGCAGATGCCATGAGATGGCTTATGTTGGGGCCGATGGACGCTGGTGGATCCGGGAGAGGGCTAGCACGCTAAGAAGCGTACACAGATGAAGACACAAGCACAACAACACACCACGATCTACCCAGGTTCGGGGCCCTCGTGAGGAGGTAAAACCCCTACTCCTGCCTGCCTCTCTCTCTATATATCACGGTATCAAGTGTACAAGCTGCTCCTCGAGCTGTATGCCTCAACAATGGTGATAAGCTCAAGATAGAAGATGGAGCTATGGGGGGGGGGGGGGATGAGTCTCTCAGCATCCTCCCTCACGCAGGAGGGGGTGAAGCCCTATTAATAGGCTAAACCGAGTTACGAAAGTACCCCTCGCGGTGCACTGTAGCCATGCCAACGGGATGTCATGATGGCACTCCTGTCAGAGACAGGACGAGACATGCCCATCCCCTGCAGCCCTACGGTACACCTAGAATGTACGCTCTGCCAGGGGCAGGACAGGGCATGCCCATGCCTATCTCGTAGCCTTTACCCCGGATGTCCCGCGGTCAGCGGGCAGGTGAGACCTGTCACCTCGCTCCTCCTGCACGCTCCCGTGTCAGGCGCTTCCGTGCCAGACGGGATGTGACAGCAGCGCTGACCTCCGTCCGACATAGGGTGCCTCCTCTCTATAACCCGGCATGGATATGTCGGATTACCTTTCCTGAATAGCCTCCCCTGCACATAAGAAAACTCACGAGAAACCGACATAAACATGTCGGTCAGCATGTCTCGGACCCCTTATCTCGGATCCCATACCCCGGTCAGTATAACTCGGTGAGTATACGTCGGTTCCCACCAACAACATAACTCGGCCTCCTCAAAGCCCGGGTATGTCGGTTCCTTGTACCTCGGTCCAGACCTGGACACAGCTTATACCATATCATGACCCTACCCGGGGGTAGCCCCCCGACATTAGTCCCCGAAGCTGGTGCGGTCCTGCAGCCTCGGATGAAGGGCCACAGCAGGTTTAAACAACTGAAACAACCACACCAAGCATCCGACATAACTATGTCGGTGCAACCGTAAAGCCACTAATGACCTCTCCGACTGATTCCGACATTTGATTCTATGCCAGGTTTCCGACATACGCAAATCTCGTCAATATTCCTCCAGATCTCGACAGAGCACGTGGCAGCGAATCTCTGCCCGACGCCTCGGTTATTGCACGCAGACAGACGTGCCACTGCGCGCACGCCTCCCACGTCATGCGGGCCCCATGAGCTGTCAAGTCCACAGAGCACTCAAGTGCTTTGACCATGGGGTGCCTCCTCGATTCCCGCGTCAGTAACCGCACGCGGTCGTGCCCTGGGCGGTTACCACCTTGCAACCCACGATGTGGCCCATCGTGCGGCCGCATTTGCCGCAACCGCGCAGATCGTGCGCGGTTAATCCGCGCGGCGGTTACGGGGAACGTGCGCGGTAAGTGCTAACCGCACACACCCCACGCCCATAAATAGAGGAGCGGGGCAACCCTCACTTCTTCTTCTTCCCCGCTCTCCTTCCTCTTCTTCTTCTCCATCCCTCTGCGCAGAGCTCCTCCACCGCGCAGTGCGCTCCGCCACCGCACGCCGCCGGACCTCGCGAGCCACCGCCCACCGGAGTTCCTCACGCCTCCACCGAGCCAAGCTCTTCGCCGGCACGCCCTGCGTTCTTCGCCTCGCATCGCCGCCGCAACTCCGGTAAGATCCTCGCCCTTAACATTGCCGATGAACATGTTCATCTTCCCCGATGAACTTGTTCATCCTCTCCGAAGATGCTCTTAAACCCATTTGCTCAGATCCCCTCTAGATTTTCTTCATCGCGTTTCTTATTATCCTTGCAATAGCTCCTCCGTAGATTTTCGTAAGTTCAACTCATAGATCTTGCATTTATTTTCTATTTTTCCTTCCCGTAGATCCTTCCGTCAAACACTTATCCACAGATTTGTGTTTCCCGCCACTTATGCATTTTCCTCTGTTGCTCAAATATTCCGAGATACTTATCTCGGTTCAACCTGTGCCTCTGTGCAGATCCCTTCCGAGATGTCATCCAGCCATGCCTCGGATCCTGCCGAGGATGCCGTCGAAGAGGGTGAGCGCGCCGGGTGGGAGGGTTCCGACGTAACCCAGGATGAGATTGACTGGCTGATCCGAACCCGGCGTATCCCGGATGGGGTGATATGCCGGCCCCCTGGCAAAGAAGCCGAGCCGAATTTGGAACCCGGCGAGCGCGTTGTTTTCGTCGCGCACTTCGAGCGCGGCTTTGGCCTCCCGGTCAGCCCGTTCTTCCGAGGCTTCTTAAATCGGTTTCATCTTCAACCCCATCACCTTCCAGCCAACGCCATCACCACTCTCTCGGCATATGTCTCTTTCTCCGAGGGATACCTCGGTCTTTGTCCCACCGTTGAGCTCTGGGCCAAGTATTTCCAACTCCGAAAGCAGAGTGTTCCGGATCCGGAAAACAAGAACTTCCCCAAGGAGATGACCCCGTGTGGAGCCGCTACAATCATACCTCGGAGAGGTTCCATCTTTCCTCGGATTCAAGGCCTGGAGTCATGCCGGAAGTGGCAGTGCACGTTCTTCTATGTGAAGAGCCCAGACAATGTCGACCTCCTCAACCTGCCGACATTCACTCTCCCGGCCCCCACGGAGCAGCATAACTGGAACTTCAACCCAAAGGAGACAAATCACGAGGTCAACCAGATTCACAAATTCGTCATTGAGTTCCAGGAGGCAGGGTTGACGGCCGATGACCTCCTGACAACCTTCATTAGCCGCCGAGTCTCCCCCTTCAAAACCGAGTTCACAAGATTTGCCACATGAGTGGCCGATACGACCCTACTCGGGTCAGCACTCATGAGCTGAGCAAACCCGAGGTCCGAAGACGCGTCAAGTCCATGGCCAGGACTCGGATGACGGACGAGTGGGAATGGGGTATGAAACCTCATGATAGAACTCGGCTTCCGGAGCAAGTAAGTAACCTGCCATTTAGACCGACATATTTTGCCTATCGAGACAACTCTTATGTCGGCACCAGATTTTGCTCCTAGAATAACCCGGTTTTACTGCGCCTGCCTTGCAGAGATTTACTCGGAAAAGATTGAAGATGGCGCGGATCCCTCCGCCAAATGGGGCAAAGATCTACCTGTCCCGGCCGTCACCGAGGTTGAAGATCCGGATGACGAGGATCACATGCCGATTCCGGCTGCTGGCGCCCCTACCTCGGGTAAGCCTCGAGCCCGAGTCTCAATCCGAGATTGGTCAGATGACGATGATGATGAATGTGAAGTTTTAGAGGTACTTGAAGCTCGTCCTATAGCATTTGCTCACCCACCTACCTCGGCAACAGCTAACCCGGGCGGCCCTGCTCCGAGTACACGCCCTGCTACTACGGGCAAACAAGTCGGATCTCGCAAGCGTGCAGAGACCGGTACCTCGGATACCGGGACCACAACAGCTTCGGACCCTGCAGCGAAGAAACGGAAGCTGCAGAAGAAATCGGCGGTCAAGCCGTCATGGGTCAAGAAGATGCCGCCCATTACAGAAGGGTGAGAAACCTTTCGCCGATATACGCTTGTTCCCCTTTCTTCCTTTTCCCGGGATAATCTTTCCCCGAGATAACACTTTTTCTTGTTTCAATGCAGTGATGCCCTTAAGGTTAACCAGAGCGCATCCTCCATGCGCTCACCCCTTCCGACTGCGGCGGACCTCGGTCAACTGACTCCGGGGTACACACCACCCCAACGTCATACTGCTGCCGGCTTCTGATGCCGCAGCTGGAGGAGGCCAGAGCATTCCCGAGGTCGCGGTCCTCGACCGAGATGTTGGCTCCGGTGCCCCCACCGTGGACTCCGACATTCCACGGACCGACACTCCGGTAGCACCGGACCCACAGCAACCACCACCTCAACAACAACAGCAGCAACAACAACAACAGCAGCAGCAACCGCAACAATAGCAACAGCAACAACAGCAGCAACCACCGCCGAAGCCCACCACAAAGTCCACCGAGCTAGTAACTCAGAAGGCTACTCAACCGCCCAAGCCGGCACAGAGTCAAGTGGCCACCGGGCAACAACTTGTCAACCCGGAGAAACAAGTGGTGTTGACTCCAACCACTACACCGGAACACCACGCTCTCACTGCCTCCGTCTCCCGAGTTTCCACTGGCAGCTGGGGTTTTCCTCAGCTCCGAACTCGAAGCGGACATAGCTTGGGCTCGGAGGGGCAGTACCATATGGACTGGAATGCCGCCGACACTGGCGAGGTCTCCTCTACGAATCCGGCCACCAACATCCAGCTGGACCCAGCGCACTTGCTCAGGCCATGCACAACTTGCAAGTTTCGACCCTTCGAGCCAGCAGGCTTGCCGAGGTATTTTTTCCTCAGCCAGACCTTTCTTTCCTTTGCAATAGATGATAAACATATATAATCCCCAGTCCCCGAGATTCGGGTCGAGTGATCGACGCTCGCCCGAGCAAAGATCATTCGGCACGAATCTTCACAAAATTTCCATCATTAACTTCAAACAATCCGACATCCAGTCCCCGAGATTCTTGTCGAGTTTTACTCGGCATGAAACTTCGAAAAATCCGACATTCAGTCCCCAAGATTCTTGTCGAGTTTTACTCGGCATGAAACTTCGAAAAATCCGACATTCAGACCCCGAGATTCTTGTCGAGTTTTACTCGGCATGAATCTTCAAAAAATTATACTAACCCTTTGCTCTTTTCAGGAGTGCACCAACGCCCGGACTGCAGTATTCCAGAAGCTGCTTCTGGACCACAACAAACTCAAGCGCTCCCACAAGCAGCTTTAGGAGGTGCTGAAGAACAAGGACGCCGCGCACGCCACTACCCTCCAGAAGGAACGAGACGAAGTGTCTCGGCTCCAGAAGGAACTTGCTCGGGTCCAGGGCGAGAAGACCGACACAGAGAAGGCCCTGATGCAGAGGGAAGAGGATCCTCAGAAGCATAAGGAGCTCCTTGATCAGACTGAGGTCCGTGCTACCTCGGCACAACAAGAACTGGATGCCCTCAAGGCTAAATGCGACATCTGGCTGCAGTGGCGGAGCCAGGAATTGAGACGAGGGGGGGCGAACAGTAAAAGGTGTGCCACCGGCGATTTTTTTTTGACAACACATGTAATCCCCAATTGTATGGAAGGAACAATGTAAATAAGTCGAAGCCTCACAATATTAAAGCTCACAAAATTTAGGCAAAAGCAAGTGTATTCAACACAAAAAAGGTTCAAACATATTCAATTTCATAACTCATCAAGTACAACTAACAATGACATAAAAGTAACCTAAAAACAACTTAAAAACTAGTAACATACTAACATGGACTCATGTCACTTGAGTTGAACAATTGGCAGCCACCATATGATATCCCAATATGTAAGAGACATCAAAACTGAAATTTGAAACAGAGGGAGAAAGAACTTGCTCTTCTTGTCCCTGTCGCTGTTGGTCGTTTGTGTCGTCGCGCCTCCGCCTGCCGTTTCGAGATGCCGGCGCTGCAACTTCCTCTGCATCCTCTGCATCCTCCAAGTCAAATTCATCCAACCGTGCTCCAATAGCTTCCCAATCCGGCTCCTCATCTCCGGCATCGATCTGTGCTGTAATAGCTTCCCAATCCAGCTCCTCATCTCCGTCCATGTCCTGACGGCGGCGCAGTTCGAGCTCGACCTGGTAGTCACGACGGGGCGACGGGCAGTGAGGAATCAAGCAGAAGTAGGGAAGGCGGGCGGCGCGGCGGATGCCGGATGCAGTCCTGGCCGGATGGGATTGGGGAATACCGGAATAGGGCAGGGAGACGACGAACCTGCGAATTGGGGCTCCAGGCAGTGCTCCAGGGGCGGCAGCGGCTCCAGGGGCGGCCGGCGGCGCAAGGAGCAACGACGGGCGGCCGGCGGCGGATCGAGACGAGAACGAGCAGTGCGGAGGTGCGGGGCGGAGCGAGTTGGGATCGGGGAACGAGCGGAGCGAGGCGACCGAGACCGTGCTCGATGCGTGCGACCGAGACCGTGCTCGATGCGTCCTCGTTCTGCCTGTTTTTCCTTTTTTTTCCTCCCTTCCACGTATATGGAGTGTAGATACGTATAATCAAAAAATTAGCAAAAGTTGAGGGGGGGGGGGGGGGGGGGGCGGCCGCCCCACCTCGCCCCCCTGCTGGCGCCGCCCCTGTCTGGCTGGCCGAGCTCACCCGGATCAACAAAGAGATGGACAGTAAGTTTCCTTCATCTTTTCTCTTTATTTCTTTTGCCTCTACCGACATTAGATATATGCCGGTATATAACTCAATTCGGTGACAACTTTTCTATCTTCAGATCACTTCTCCCATTCCAAGGCCGCTGCAGTCAACACTACCCGCAGGGCACGAGCAAAAAGAGCAGAAACTGGCCTGATCTCGGAGGAATGGGACATTGAAGATCATATGACTGCTTTGAATGCTCGCATATCCCCTATGAAGTGCATTGGTACTGAACTCCTTGATGCTGGTATCCGGGTTTACCGGGTTCTATGGCCAAACTCTGTGACTCCAGCTGCCATCTCCGAGTTATCCAAGTGCCTGCTGGCTGCCGAGACAAGGCTCCGAGAGTGGCGATCCTCCTCAGCTCGTGCCGGAGCTGATCAAGCCCTGACATTTGTGCTATCCTGGTATGAGGCCATCGATCTCGATGCCCTAAGATCTCTGCGCGCCCATTCGCAATGGACTGAAGATCCGGTGCTGATCGAGCGCCGCAAGGAAGCCGCTTCCTTCATGGCAGGTTACGCTCAAACCCGGCACCTTGTTCCGGGGCTAGCATACTCTGACGATGAAGAAGATGCCTCGGACGATGAAGATGATGAGGACGAAGAGGAGGTTGACGAGGAGATCGAGGTCGAAGCTCCCGACACTGCCACTGATGCAGCAGCAGCCGACACTGCCAGGCAGCCGGAAGCCGACACTTCTCCGGAAGCAGCGTCCGACACTGCCGGTACCTCGACAGCCACTCCAACACCCGAGGTTGTTCCAACAACCGAAGCTTCTCCTGCCGCCGAGACTGCGTCCGCTGACCCCAATTCCTCCACTGCGGCTGCCTGAACTTATTACCAAATGAACTATTAAATCCCCGGAATGCCGGGTGCAGACACTAGTACAGAACGACACATCGGATACCCCTCTATGGAAACGGCACGAGTTAGGCGACAGAGAATCGCGATTTTAGCGTTGCGGACGAGGCCTGGCAGAGGCTGGTCCGTCAACATTGGTTACGGAGAATTTTATATCTCCGTTACCAAAAGTATTGGCAACGGTCATAAATTTGTCTCCGTTTCCAATATGTATCTCTATGGCTACGGTTGTTTATGTATATCCGTTTGCGATGTGCTTGGGAAATTGCAGTTGCAATCTGGAAGCGCGCCTGTTCAATGCGGCTTAATTCACGAGGGATTGGAACCGCCTGATCGACGCTAATAAAATGTGACTGGAACCGCGCGAAGCCAGGCAGGTCCCGCATTCTCCCCTTCGTTCTCTCCCACATTATCTACCACACTAGCACAACCGCCATGGAGGAACCCTGGTGGCAGAACGAGGAAGTCCCGAGCGACGACGCGAGCGCGGAAGACCGCGGTGAAGTTCCATGGTGGGATCAAGACGGGCCGCCGGACTCGGACCCCGACGACTCGGACCCGCCATCTTCACGCTCTGTAGAAGACGACTCCGACGACTCGGACCCGCCGTCTTCACGCGAAGGAGAAGACGACTCCGAAGAGGACGAGTCGCCGGAGGAAGAGGAGCCGGAGGACCCGCCGGAGCCGTATTATTCTAGCCAGGAAGAATACGACGCGACGACGACGACGACGACGAGGAGGCGTCGGAGGAGGCGCCGGAGGAGGAGGCATCGGAGGAGGCGCGGAGGAGGACGCGCCGGAGAAGGAGGATCACGCTCCGGAGAAGGAGGCGCGAGAGGAGGATTCGCCGGAGAAGGACGCACGGCCGGAGAAGGAGGAGCACGAGCCGGAGGAGGAGGAGGAGCACGCGCCTGAGGAAAAGGCAACCGGCAAGAAGCGACGCCGCGCCGCGGATGACAATGGCGCGGAGGCAGGGCGTAAGCAGAACAAGTAGAGTAGATAGTTAGTTCAATTACTCTATCGATCCTTTGTAAGTAGGCCCAGTGTGTCAGTGAAGAAATTAGAGGAAACGGTTGTTTATCGCCTCCGTTTGCGATGTTATATGCTATAAATGTGCCACTGCGGCAACCCTAACGCTCTCGCTCTCACTCTCACTCAGTCATAGTGTGGCGGCGGCTCCAGACCTAACCCTTATCTCGCAGATCTGAGCGGCGCGTCCGGCCGGCATCGCCGCCGTGCATCTTCCCCCAGCGGCGCGTCGGCGCATCTTCCCCCAGCGGCGCGTCGGCGCATCTTCCCCCAGCGGCGCGTCGTGAGCCGCCGCGCATCCCCCCCAGCGGCGCGTCGTGAGCCGCCGCGCATCCCCCCCAGCGGCTCGTCGGCGAGCCGCCGCGCATCTTCCCCGAGTATGTCGCCGACGCGGATCTACTGGTCTATTGCCGTGCATCTTCCCCGGGTATGTAGCCGACTAGATCTTACATTTTGTTTAAAGTAGCACAGAAAACTTGTCTAGTATTTGAAGTCTAGTATTGTGTTCTGTCTAGTGCCGATGATGAATACACCCCTCGACACTAGATCTTACATTTTATTTAAAGTAGCATCTACCGATCTAGTATTGTAGTACTGTCTAGTATTGTAGTATTGTGTTCTGTCTAGTATTGTAGTACTGCCGATGATGAATACACCCCTCAACACTAGATCTTACATTTTTTTTAAAGTAGCATATAAAACTTGTCTAGTATTTGAAGTCTAGTATTGTGTTGTGTTTGTTTTTAGTACTGCCGATGATGAATACATTACCTTCAACTTGTCTAGTATTTGAAGTCTAGTATTGTGTTGTGTTTGTTTTTAGTATTTGAAGTCTAATAGATTAATTTCAACCCTTTGTCAATGTGCTAATCCTCGTTATGGTTTTGTGTAGCTAGTGTATGAAGTAATAGTATATTTCGGCGACAATGCATAAAAATGGTGAGGCAATTGAAGGTAACATCACCTTCAAGTTCTGCCTCCAAATCGTTTCGATCGGACAGCAAGCACACGGATATAGGCGCTTAAGGTGTAAACTGTTTTCATCTTAAATTGTATTTATGTCATGTAGCATCATATTTGGCTCTTTTCTAACTAGACATCCATGTATTTTATATGCAGAAGCGCCATGCAGATCCAAACAAGCTTTAAAAGAGCTAAATACAAAGTGGGATCATATCCGTGAACCGTCGCTGTTGTGACGTTTCGCTGCACTGTTCAAAACACTTTTTTAATTAAGAGTGTCTTGGACAGTGTGGCCGAAATGTCACAGCGGTGACGTTATTATATTTCGGCGACACCGTCCAAGATGGAGCAAGCCTCGCTACGAAGAATTTGGCAAGATTAATTTGCTAAGGAGGCTTGCGAGCTCGGTGTGGTTTCTTGTTTTTAGTTTCTCCATCTATTTTGTGTATGTGTGTAGCAATTTGGCTGCAGATGTGATTTGGAGAAGCATGAAACCGCTACTCGAGTCTTTTGCTAGGTCGAATTCCGTTTTCGGCGCTTCGGAACTGAGGAAGAAGGTGGAGCTGGAGAAGAGTGGAGTGTCATAAAAGTTAAGTTTAGGGAGGCATGAGAATGATAGGATTAGCGAGGCATGTGTAACTCATCTTTTGATGCTATGTAATGATGACAATTCTTATATACGTTATGAATGGATTTGGTAGCAACTTTGTGCTTCTGCTGTGAGATTTTGAATGTAATTTGGCAACCGAATTGCTCCTGTAGGCTTCTGAAAGAACCTCAATGCAAACGAGTAAAATAGAATCTCCGTTACTGATGCACCGATACATCGGAAACGGAGATGGGTCCGCAACCGTAGCCAACTTATGCCTCATCGGTGACGGTTTTTTGCCTCCGTTACCGATGAAGGCCTTCACATCAGTGACAGGGTCGGGGACACGGACCCTTTCTCCGTTGCCGAAGGGGTTTTTGGCCCGTTTCCGATGTGTCGTTCTGTACTAGTGAGATGTAAATATACTGTTAAGTATTTCGCAGTGCTACTCTCACTTTGCTACCCTTATTGAAAACGGCTTAATGCCGGATCACTTTGCATCAAGCCCCCGAGTTTACTTTCTTGTTTACTATACTTAGTAATCTTTGCTCTTGTCTACCATTTCGGCGTTCGACAGTCGAGTCACAAGACCAAAATTATAGCATACAGTACTTGTAAAATTTTGAGCTAAGATTCAGAGTCATCCGACACAAAGACAAGGAAAGAAAAGACCGGGTTAGTAAACGACATATGTCGGATCTTTTTAGGACCGAGTCCCCGAGTCCACTTTCATGTTTACCATATACCATAACCTCTGCTCTTGACTGCCATTTCGGCGTTCGTCAGTCGAGTCACAAGATCACAACAAAATAGCATACATTACTTGAACTTTGAAACAAGGTCTCAAAATCATCCGACATATGAACAACAGAGATAAAACACATGCATATGGACAAGGCAGTCCCCGAGACTCTTGTCGGAGTGCCGGCATTTATTCAAAGGAAAACCGAGATACATACATTGCGCCCTTATGAGTAAAAGGGTCGAAGTAGAGCTACATTCCAGGGTCTTTTGGTCTCATCTCCAGATTTGTCCATTACATTTTTCCTCGGTGTCTGCGCATCTATAAGATAGTATGAATCATTGTGTAGAGCTTTGCTCACAATGAATGGTCCCTCCCATGGAGGTGACAATTTGTGTCAGCCTTTACTGCGTTGCACTAGCCTCAGCACCAAATCTCCCTCTAGGAATACCCGAGGGCTGATCTTCCGGCAATGATAGCGTCGGAGATTTTGCTGATATATAGCTGACCGAGATAAGGTCAGTTCTCGTGCCTCTTCGAGCAAATCAACATCATTTTCCCGAGCTTCTTTTGCCTCGGTTTCAGTGTACAGCGCCACTCTCGGCGAGTCATACTCCATGTCGGTCGGCAAGACCGATTCTGCTCCATAGACCAGAAAGAATGGCGTATAGCCGGTTGAACGATTCGGTGTGGTCCTTAGACCCCACAATACTGCTGGTATCTCCTCTATCCAGCATCCCGGAGTTCGCAACAGTGGTTCAATCAACCGGGCTTTGATACCGGCCAACACCAACGCATTTGCTCTTTCCACTTGCCCATTTGCCTCTGGGTGTGCCATCGAGGCTATGTCCAACCGAATTCTTTTTTCCGCACAAAACCGAGCAAATTCTCCCACAGCAAAATTTGTGCCATTATCCGAGATAATGCTATGGGGGTATCCATATCTCAAAATGATGTCCTTCAAAAAGGACACAGCTGTGTGACCATCACACTTCCTGATTGCCTTCACCTCGATCCATTTGTGAACTTGTCCACCATTACCAGCATATGAGTCATGTTACCTCGGGCTGGCTTGAACTCTCCCACCATATCCAGACACCAAACTGCAAAGGGCCAAGTGATTGGAATTGTCTTGAGTGCCGAAGCTGGCAGGTGGATCTTCTTAGCAAATCTCTGGCATCCCTCACACTTTCGGACGATATCTTCTGCCTGATTCAAAGCATTGGGCCAATAAAAATCCATGCCGGAATACTTTAGCCACCAAGGCTCTTGATGAAGCATGATAACCACACTCTCCCTGATGAATCTCCAGGAGCATCTCTTGCCCTTCCTGCGGCTCGACACAGCGCTGCAGTACCTCGGTCACACTTCTCTTGTATAACTCCTGGTTGATGATGGTGTATGCCTTGGATCTTCTTTGCACTTGCCTGGCCTCAACTTCATTACTGGGCAAACTCCCGTCCCTCATATACGCCATTATTGGTTGTGCCCACCCCGAGTTGATGAAAAAGGTCCCGTCCGAATTTGATCCAGCAAGCGCCACTACCGGCCCCACGGTGGGCGCCAACTGTCGTCGTGTTGAACAACAGATGCCTAGGGGTAGGCTTAAGTTTGGGGCCGATGGACGCTAGAGGATTCGGTGAGGGATAGCGCGCTAAGGAGCGCACACGGAAGAATAGATGAACACACGGATTTACCCTGCTTCGGGGCTCTCGTGAGAGATAACACCCCTACTGCAGCATCTAGCCTATTCTGTGTATTTCTTCCTCTGAGTATGATCTATACAGATGCTCCTTGAGCTGTATGTCTAATGTAGCTGGACTCATCTCCATGAAGTATGCTGCTCTAAGTGCTAAGTGAGAGAAGAAGGCTCACGGGGAGCAAGGAGAAAACGAGCCCCGGAGCGGCTGAGGAGAGCGCTCCCCCTGGTGCTCCTTATAAAGGGGAGCCCAGGGACAAGTGGTGGCCCACCGAACACTATGCACACACTGCTTATGATTTGACTACTGGGGTCTTGTCGCACTGCTCCAGCGTCACAGGGATGGCTTGGCGTGTCCTGTCCGTCCTTCGTCTTGTCCTCTAGCATCTGTCTTCGTACCTCCTAGCAGAGCATCTGGTACTCGTCGAGGAATGGTCCAGGATGTCGGGTACACGAGCAAGGAGCGAGCAGTCTCACTCCCTGGAAGTGGAGACCGAGCGATGGTCTCGGTTCGTAGCGATCCCGGTACCAGGACGAGGCAGCGATCGAGGCGCTGGTCGTGGCAGTGTCGATGTAGAGTGCTGATCCGCTCCTGGTGGTCGCAACCGAGTTGTGAATCAACTCGGCTCGTCCGAGTCACGGATACGCCGGCCTGCCGAGGCTGCTGCGTGCTGTCCTGCCGAGGCCGGAGCTCGCTGACCCGCCCTGATCGCAGCGGAGGAGAACTCGGCAGAGCCGAGTCTGGCGCTGCCTCGGTCCAGCCGAGCTCTGGCGATACTTCGGCCCAGCCCGAGCAGAGGTAACCTCGGCCTGCCGAGACGAGAGAGCTTCGGCCCAGCCCGAGCAGAGGAGATCCTGGCGATCTCGGCCCGTCCTGGACTGAAGACCTCGGCCTGCTGGGCACCTCGGTCCATCCTGGATCCAGAGGAACCGGCCTGCTGGGAGGCGCAGAGCGCTGCTGGCCGGTGGGGCGAGGCAGCTCGGTCCACCGAGGCTGTCCTGCCGAGGTGTGAATGCCGGCCCACTCCGGGATAACCATATCTCGGCCCGATCCGAGGTTATAGGCAACTCGGCCCAGGCTGCTTCTTTAGCCCTTTCTTTTATCTCTTACCCACTTAAATCCTGCTCTTATCTCTTTTAATACCTCGGTTAAACCAACCACTTTGGGGTACCGGGGTTACAACCCCGACACCGGCTATCATCGGGATCCCACTATTGTGTTTGAGGCAGTGGCTTCGGAGAACTTGTGGATTCGGCATTGATTTTTTGATTTGACTGGCTCTCAATGATTCCAATGTTCCGCACAGACCACATATTTTTTGCTAGCCTTGTTAGTGGAGATGCTATGACTTACAACTACACCGTCAATGAACATGAGTATACCATGTGGCATTATCTAGCAAACGACATCTATTCGTTGTGGTCAATGTTTGTAAACATCCAAAATCATCAAGGAAGAAAACAATATGTTTATGCTCAAACTCAAGAAGCATGCCAAAAGGATATTGGAAGCGCATTTGATGTGTTGCAATCTTGGTTTGCAATTGTTTCCTGCTCGATTCCGGGATAAAGAATCTTCCGGAATATCTTAACAACGTGTGTCATTCTACACACCATGATCATTGAGTGAGAGGGGTTTAGACTTGAAGTTTTTTTATGACAATGTTGCTAGCCGTGTCAAGTCTAATAGTAACCTGGACATGATTCTAACATTTTTTGAGACCTACCGGCAGAGTGAGGACAAGGCCAACAACACCAACTTCGTGATGATCTCATTCAGCATTAGTGGTAGTTGTATGACAAATAATCTCTCATTTTATTAATTTGATCTCATTTGTATCAGGTGTGATTTGAACCATTCTTTCTAGTGTGTAATTGTTTGCTTAGAACAATTATTTAAATTTAGATCATTGTTGTATTGTGTGATGCTAAAATATTATTATATTTAATTCAATTTATATTGCTAATGTAGTGAGAACTCGTCATACGGTAAAACTGTTTTTTAGTCCGATACCAGTTTTACGGGTCTATCTGTTGCGGATGCTCTGATGCCAACAAATTAGACTGTGATGTCCATACACACACTCGGATCACTTGTAGTACAGTACTTGAACGATACATTGCTTCGCTGAGACAGCGTGTGGGTCCACCAAACTTGATGGAGCAAAAACTCGAAACTTGATGGAGTAGAATATAAAATGTTGTAGACCTTTTTTACATTCAAATGCATACACATGTATTTAGACAAATTTTAATGTACTGCCTCCGTTCATAAAAAGATGTCTCAACGTATCCCAAATTTGTATGTATCTACACACTAAATCATGTTTAGATACATGTAAATTTAGGTTGAGACATCATTTTATGGACGGAGGGAGTATACATCTACTCATTTTAGTCCGAATTTAGACTACACGTGAAATACTAAAAATCTTATATTACTATGGAAGGGAGTAGATATGAACTTGCTGGGCCGTAGTTTTCTATTGACGCGACTTTTCGGAAAGCTGCACACTTGCATGCACAGTGTGGCAGGAGTTCTTGGGAAGTTACGAAGGGATGAAGTACAGAAACATACGCTCGAGAGGAGATCAATCGAACACGAGGAACTATGCATGTGCGTCGACGGATTGACCAAAGGACATGAGGTGCTTCGCGTGCTACGTACGCGGACGGGGTCAAACGGTCAACAATAATTCACGCGCGGGCCCCGCCAGGGAGGCAGCCGCTATTGTTGGCCAATCCGATGGAGCGTACGCTTTGCTACAAGCAACAAGCAATCCGGAGAAATTTGCAGGCGGGTCGTAGGTTGTGTCAAGTCAGCCATCCAAGGCCGTTCAATCATGTGTGACTAAGTACGTGTGGGATCTGTTCATACTACCATATGTACGTAGCAGCTGCGACTACCAGTGTGTCTAGTGTCTAGCTAGTGCATGTTTTTCTTTGTTTTTTTAGCTATAAAGTGGTCGTATCTACCGCCCAAATAGATAGAAAGAGTTGACTCAGTTTATAAGGGAAACCGGCTCCAAAAACTATACAAACTGTACAAAAGAACCCTGAGTAGTCTACAAAGTTAATGAACCCTAAGTAGTCTGCAAAGTCCCCCAATATTCGACTTTTCGTAGCACTGAAAGTCTAAAACTTGACATTTAGCTGCTGGTAACCCTCC
This sequence comes from Poa pratensis, assembly GCA_947311845.1. Lineage (NCBI taxonomy): Eukaryota > Viridiplantae > Streptophyta > Magnoliopsida > Poales > Poaceae > Poa > Poa pratensis. The sequence continues at coordinate 29,986,145 of CAMZMU010000053.1, read as the reverse complement.
GCATCCTCGACACACATTTGAAAGTCTAATCAAATCTTTGCAACTAACAGCAGAGATCATCGTTAGAAAACTAAAACAGTCGAAAACAAATCGTAGATAGAGGCTGTCAAAGGGATAATTCTTTCCACACGCGGGCAGGCACGCAACATGACAAGGAACAAGTGCATGGAGGGATAATGCGTAGCCGCGTGAGTAGCTTTCAGCCACATCGCGATCGATCATCGTCGACGTCACGCCGGCTTTCTTCTTCCACGCACGAATTCGTCGTCAGTCACTACTAGCTAATTAACTCGCCGGATATCACCGCATTGATTAAGTTTTCACTGCACTTAGTACGCCCTAAATTCTTTTATACGTAGTAAGTACACAAATCGAGCGGGACATGGTGCTGTACGTCCGGCCCGAGCGAACATATGGCCGGCCCTCGCCATCACTTGGGTCCGTCGTGGAAGAAGGCTAGAATTTCAATGATCCTCGTGGCTGGACTTCCTCCACCTCGCATACGGTCATTATAGCTAGATCTCACGTGCCGTATACTTGATCAGTTCATCCTTTGTATTCTCCGGATCAAAGCTATAGTTTGTACGTACTCCCTCCGTATCAAAATATAAGACTTTCTAACTATTCCACACACACATGTATCTAGACATATTTTAGTGTAAAGTTACATTTTTTCATTTTGACACTACCTAATGCCAGATAATGCTGGGCGAAATATCTCATGGGTAAGTTTTTCATTTTGAAAATCAAAACCAATTATCTTCTGCAAGTTCATTTACCATACAACAGCAATGCTTTAAGCTATATTTTTGTAACTATAGACTTTATCTTGTAATGCACATTTTTACTTTGTCTAATTCCCTGAAAAATGGAATAGTAACTGCATAGGTCTTTTTCGAATATGTACCTTCCCTTGAGATTGAAAAGTGTTGAGATGGCCTCCCCTTTAGCAAACAAGTCACTAAGGTTGCCTTCTTTGGCAAAAGATGAATATATTGGTAGCCTTGTTGCTCTGGCAGCAACAACAGCCATTCCCTACAATGACAAACATAACTTATTTCTGTGGTAACCCAATTTTCACGCAGAAAAAAACTGGACAAACGTGGTAATAGTCCTTATATTGTTTTAAAATCTACGTAGTTATTCAGATAGCATCAGGCGTAGAAGACACTCTTTATCTTTGAATAAGCCCTCAACAAATTATACATGCCAACGTGAAACAGAAGAAGCGCAATAGATCTGCCATTTGAAGTGCAGCATGCAAGTTAAAACCTGCACATTTGCAAAGTTTCCCAAGCCTGCCACTTGAAGAAAAAGTTGTGGACACAATGGCGAAATGATGTCCAAGGCAGTACCAAAATCATAGAGAACATCGGCTGACACACCACAGAAACAGGCATGAATAATTTAGCTTAGAAAGGATAATTCAATATAATAAGACAAAGAGACAGAACTATCAGAAAAAGTGTGACATAATTGGTATAGCTATTACCCACCAAATATCCTCCAACTCTTCGGCTCTGAATCCATTCTTGCCCCCATGCCACTACAGATGAGCTTTCCCGCGTGCTGCATTCCATCTTTAAGAATCTGAAATGGATACAGATAATCAGCAGAGATGTTTGGTTGTAATGCCTGCTTTAAATTTTAGCATCTGTCAACTTATACTTACCCAGCTTACAGCAGTTGCTTGCGCAGGGGTAGGTCGTAGACCTGCAGCAAATAACAAAGACTGAGCCACAGCCCACACTGGCAGTCAGTTGAAGGGCACTATGTTTCTTCATCAAACAAAGTAGTTAAAAGTAAAATAAACAAATAACTCAAGCGTTCTAAATAACTGGCCAAATTCACGGAGATGACACAAATTATCAAATGATGACTCTTATTGCTAAGAAAAGTATAGTAGCAAGCAGAAGAATTGACCTGGGTTGATAACACATGCAACATAGCACTAGAAAAATGCTGGAGTGCTCGGAATTTGGTATGTGTTAGGTAACCCTCGTTCACACTGCATGATCAGTAGGAAAATTTATCAAAGAATGTGGTCCATCAGAGTGAGAATATCGACAATCCCAGAAAACTCGTACCTGTATGGATAACCTGATGGAAAGAATTTGTTCAAGAAAGAATCAACCAACTTATCATGAACCAGTCTGTTATCCTGGATAACTTTAACCTGCAGGAAAATATGAGTTATAACTTAAATGAAAATATACAATTTACGCTTATTATACAATTATCGAGAGTAACAGTCCAGTACTTCACGAAATTATGCCTCCTCACACTGAGATTATTTAGTTATCTAGGTAAGCAGTAAACATTTAGAGGTCATTTTGCACTTTGTGAAAGCTTAATTTTGAAAATTAGTGAAGTGCAAGAAGGGGGATAAAGCTGCTTGCCGGCACACGGGCTCAAACAACAATTTGCAAGGTCGATAGTGCTACAAATTATTGTTCATACCTTCTTTGATTAGCTACTATCATAGCAAGTGAAGCGTCCTAGCATCATGGTTACAGTTTAGACCTGCTTTGAATTAGGTACAAGATTCATTCTTCAACTGGGTAGTGTCAAAGTTAATGCAGTACGTCGATAGCTGTCTAAAGTTCAGTAGTTTTTTTTTTCGAGGGAGAAAGTTCAGTAGTGAAACAAAGCCCAACAAGCAAATTGATTTATTGTCATTCCCTAACAAACTGAAAGCCCTTAGAATCAGATTTAGAGAAAAGGAAGTTAGATATTTGCCAGTCCAATTTCAGATGCTAGAGGGCGGTTATCTAATCTGATGCTAACTGAAAACAAAAAATCTTACTGTCATCCTAGTTTTTATGCTGCGCAAAATGTTGTTTTCCACAGGAATGAAAAAAGAACAACCTGGCCCTTAAATGTCAGAAAAACCATAGCGAAAAGAGTAAAAGTAGACGGATTACAATAAGCCGCCGCCACTGTTGCCGGCGTCAAAGGTGCAGAGCCGCGAGACGGACTCGGAAATCTCCACCCAGGACTCCAGCTTCCGGGGCATCTCCACAACCGCCGGCTTGTCGCCGCCTCCGCGTATCCTCTCCTGCGAAAGGTTGGCGCACATAAATCAGAGGGAATTTGGCCGGGAGAACTGCGGCGCACGGAGCAAGGTAGGATAACTGCGCTTACGAGTATGTTCATCTGGGGAGAGTGTTGCAGGGAGGACTCGCCGGAGCTGGCTTATCCTCTTCTTCCTTTAGGTCGCGCTGGTAGACCGAGACGGCTGCCGGCGGCGAGGCGGCAGCGGAAGGGATGTGGCTAGCCGGTCGCTCAGGCGGAGTTTTCCAACGCCTTCGTGTCACGTGTGGGCGTGCAAGTAAATGCTCTGCCTGCGGCCAAAGTAGGCCGAGTTGGCTTGCAGGCTGGGCCCGATCCGGCCCGTCACAGGCCCATGATGGCTCATTTCCTCGGTTCTTCCTCGTCACTGTCGCCTCGCCTGAGCCGCCTCGAGAAGTCCAACATGGACGAACTCTTTGACCGCATACTAATCTGTATGACGAAATCGCCATAGCACTGGAGAGCCAGCGAGAACCACCTCACGAATCCTGACAGCTGCTCCGATTCGAAGCCCCCTCCTGCTGCTACGTCTACCGCCGCGCTGAGATCCCACACGGGCCGGGCCTCGATGGGATCGCCGCCGCCGTCCAGGCGGCCCCTGCTGGCGGCCCTCGTCGCGGTGGCGCTGCTCTCCGGGGTGCTGGCGAAGACGGAGGAGGCCTATGTTACGCTGCTGTACGGCGACGAGTTCGTCCTCGGCGTGCGCGTCCTGGGCAAGTCCATCCGCGACACCGGCACGCAGCGCGACATGGTCGTGCTCGTTTCCGACGGCGTCTCCGAGTACTCGCGGGAGCTCCTCCAGGTTTGCCAAATCACCCACATCCACGAATTTAGCGAAGATTTAGTGCAGTGTTTTGGGAGTGCTTTAGCGCAAGCTTGTGTGTGGGCTGAAATAGAGAGGCCAGGAGGATGTTGCTGCCTACTGTGATCTCAGTGTGCAAAGTTCATAGCGATTTATGGTACTTTAGAAGATTCCTTAGGAGTAAAAGTTTACTTCAGAAGATGCCACACAACAATAACATTGTTGGAGTATATGTTAAACTTCTTACCTGCAAAGTAGTTTCGGTGTATGTTTGTCGATCTTCTCTCCGTCTAAACCGGATTGAGATCTAACCTTGGATAAATTTTAGGCTGATGGCTGGATCGTGAATCGTATAAGTTTACTGGCTAATCCTAATCAAGTGAGACCAACGCGGTTTTGGGGTGTCTATACTAAGCTCAAGATATTCAATATGACAAGCTACAAAAAAGGTATATTTCATAGTACTTTAAGTGCTTTTCACTTAGTCCATATGTTCAAATCTACCTTCCAACTGAACGAGCAGGGCTACTGTCATCTGTTTCAAAATGATAGTAATTATTTCAGTTTTACAAAAGAATTTTGTTTGTAATGTCTTTGAGTCTTTCACATCATATATTTTATTATAACTCTAAAAATTTGTGGTTCCCCAGTTGTTTATCTTGATGCAGACACTATAGTAGTGGAAAGTATCGATGATCTTTTCAAGTGTGGGAAGTTCTGTGGGAACTTGAAGCACTCTGAAAGAATGAATTCTGGAGTGATGGTTGTAGAGCCATCTGAAACTCTTTTCAAGGATATGATCAGCAAAGTAGGCCGGTTGCCTTCCTACACTGGAGGTTAATGCACTTCTTTTACTATTCTGTAATGTTCATTTTTACACTAGTTCGTTACTTCTTTTATGAGAAGGCGACACTAGTAGATGTTTATTCCCTTATGTTTGCGCTTTTGTTTGGGGAACACGAGCCGATTGACTGTAAACAGCTTGCTCACATTATTTGCATTTTGGTACATGGTATAGCATATAGAAAGACCTTGTATGTAATGAACTTGAGACTAATCGCACAACACAGATCTTGATAAGTGCTGTTAGATACTTTGCTCTCACACTGTTGAAATGTAAACAATTATTTGATTCAGTTTGTTACTTCTCATAAATTTGGTCTTCCTGGGCAAGTCCATCTGTGACAATCAGGGGGATAATTATGTACAGTTACAGTACTTGTAGAAGCCCTTGAATTCTGTAGAAAAAAACCTTGAATCACACTAGACTTAGTTACACCTGAATTCTTCAGCCCTGCCACCCTCTTTAGCCTATTGTGACCAGCCTTTGGGTGATTTCCTGGCCTTCTGCATGCATTGTCAGCTCCTCTTTAAGTTTACAGTGACAATAACAGTGCAATCCTCGGCCATCCCATCCTTTCCAGAAATTCCTCACTTTGCAGTTCATACACTTCATCAGCTCTTTCAGGAATTAACATACTCTGGCTGCAGAGCCTGCTCCTAGACTACTCACATCTTCTTATCATTCTCGAGGACACTGCTGCCCCCCACAATGTCAACACCTATTCCGGTGCTGTTTATGTTGAAGATAGAGGACGGTCAATGCGACAATCATGGGAAATAGTCTAAGGAGATTTATTCTAGTAGCATATATTTGCAATAGACCGATAGCCCATTGTTGTGAGATGATATATGATGCTCAATTGGTAGTTGTTTTCGTCCTTTGATGATAGCTTTGTTGCTGATTTTATGTTCTGAATCTAATCCAGGTTGCTGAATTATTTCATGCAGGGGACCAAGGTTTTCTTAATTCATATTATGCTGATTTTGCTAACTCCCGTGTGTATGAGCCGGACTCACCTTTAACACCAGAACCTGAGACACAGCGCCTTTCTACCTTGTATAATGCTGATGTTGGCCTTTACATGCTAGCCAACAAGGTAATAGTCTTTACATGCATTGATAATGCCGAATAAGTGGCTATTTATTTGACTAAATCTCAACTTTTAATAAGGTAATCGGCAATATGACCACTCTATTTTGGAAAGGCCTGATCATCCTGTTTTTCATGTGAACCTAGAGCTACAAATCCACTTCACTTTATCTGTTATGCATGTGCATTACATTCTATGCAAACTTGATACTGCATTTACCTCGCCTTCTTGTGTTTTCTGAAAAAAACATTATGCCACCCAAATCCCAACATTGTGCTCCATGTTAGTTTAAATCTTGTCCTTGCAAAGAAATGATTCTAGTGAGGTGTGCAAGTAAGCAACCTACTTACATTATACTGTTGTTTGAATTGGTAGTATCATATTGTAGTGTCACAAACTAAGACAATGTTTTTGTTATTTTTTAAGCTCATTTGTTGTCTTATGCTCATCAAAGTACAAAATTAAACATTTCATTGGTTAACCTTTAGATATTTATTTTCATGAGCCATATACAGTGTGGTGCTTTGTTTGCAAACTAATTGTCAAACTTATGTTGCAGTGGATGGTTGATGAGAAGGAACTTAGAGTTATTCACTACACACTAGGTCCCCTTAAACCCTGGGACTGGTGGACAGCTTGGCTTGTAAAACCTGTGGAAATATGGCAGGTAAAAGTCAATCTCATTTCTGTTCTTTACTTATATTTAACATTTTGTAATAGTGAACTAGTAGCATGATGGGAATAAAATTATGCTGGTGTGATTGCAGGATATTAGGCAAAAACTTGAAGAATCGCTTCCAGGAACTGGTGGGGGAAGGAACCCTCATGACCAGCTGGTGGTCAAATTTTTGTTCATTATTCCCTTCTGCCTGATGTTATTTGGTTATTACCAGTCATGTTTTCAGGTTACACAACGTTCCATGCTCCTAGTTCTTTTTTTACTTTGTAGTTGCATTTTTCTTATAATAGCTATTGCCTTCTTATCGACTTTTCATGTATATGATGTTTTTGACAGAACAATAAGGAAATTCCAGTTGTGCAGTCTTTATGTGCGTTTGCTAGAAGAGGCCGTCACAAATACAAGTCTGAAGAGGTGCTTCCATCTTATTCAGCAGTTGGTGTTTCATCATCTACATCTTCTAATTCAAATCAAAGAGTTAGTTCTCTACTCTTCAACAGAAAATAACTCTTAATTTGTAGCATGCATTTTGTAGGTTTTGTTGCTCTTAACACAAATATAGATCTGCATTTTGCACTTGTATAACATTTATTGAACATTGACTATTTGAGCTGTTGTTTCACCTTTTAGAATGAATATGAAAACTAAAGGGGACTACTGTTTGTAATATAGAATTGTCCCAGAATATTAAGATAATGTTATATTAGAAATATTGATAAATTTCCACCCTGCACAAAGCTGGGCTTAGAGAGGATATCTGATTCTATATAAACTTACATACAGATAGCAAAATGATCATATGATGTTTGCCTAATGGTTGCTTAACACTGTCACAGTTCTCAAATGGGCCACATGTGAAGCTGCCTTCTTATTTCGGAGCGATTGCTGTGCTGGTCTGTTTTATGTCCGCTGGTGTCTCTCTTGCCTTTGCCTTCACTATCATTCCACGACAAATTATGCCATGGACAGGTTTCCTACTGATGGTCGAGTGGACCTTTGTGGCATTCTTCTTACTGTTTGGTAGCTATCTCCGTTTTGTCTATCGATGGGGAAGTATCAGTGCAACTCATGTGGGATATAGCAATTCTGATTCATCAGAAAATCGTGCAGGTACAGGTATGTTAAACTATATAACTTCTTACGGCATTTCCTTTCTCGCCTAGAAATCTTCTGTATCTAACAGCTTGGCCTTTTGCAGGCCATCAGCACAATATGTCCGACTATGACGCGGAGGCGACATTTTACTGGACAGGGATGGCAGTCATAGCTCTTGTTACCGTATTTTCACCAACTATCTTGGGGATAACTGCGTTATTCACAAAGTGAGACATTGACTGGTCCCTCCCTATTAATATGAAGGAAAAATGGAGAGAATCATGATGTACAATTGCCAATTTTGAATATATTGAATTGGTCCATGCCTGGCATTTCCGTAGGATCCCAGACAGGGAACTGATAGAAACTTGGGACTGTGGGCGAGTGTGACATTCCTAGACAACATAGTTTATTTATGGTAGCATGCACATTACAAAATGACAAGTTAGTTTAGATCTTTCGTTTGCTGTTTTGTTTCGTTCGTAAAAGGGTAGCTCTCTGAAGTGAATAGTGTCATATCCCTATATCTAGAGTATGCAATTAGAATGCATGTGATGAACGATTTAAGGATTCCGAGTTACTCCTGAAGAAATGTACATTTAACAGCCGGTCTGAAGGATATCTTGTGTATTTGTACTGACAATTTTTGGTTCTCTCTTGCAGTAACTGATCAGCCCTTGTGCATTTTTTTTTTCCTTTTCAGGCTAGGGTTGCTGGTTGCTGGTGGTGTTGTCCTGGCATCTTTTATGACATATGCTTCGGAGCATCTTGCTTTCTCAGCCTTTTACAAGGGTCAGAAAGATAGGAGTGCCCCGAGAACTAGAAGAATTTGCTTTCTGTGTTTGTAGCAAGTCTGTACCTAAGTTGTTGACTTAGTTAATGTTGTTGTACATTTTTATACGAGAGAGTTTTGGTGGTTCTTTTGACACACAGATTCCATTTTGTAACACTGATGTAATCAAAGGTACATAGACATTCTCTTGAGACATTGTTTTTGCTGTGGTTGACTTGCAGCTCATGACAGTCCTACAACTGTAAAGCTTATTGTCTATAAAACATTCGCCGCCATTTGATCGTTGCGTATCTTGTATGCTACTGTGATCGGCGGTTCTGTATGGAATTCAACTGTAGTTGGAGTACGGTAGGAGTTCTACTCGCTAGTTAACCGTGGTCTTAAATTCGTTTTGTTATAACAAGCTGGGTTAGGGCCTCCTTGTTCCAAAGATGAAAAAATTCCGAACAAATTGTGGAAGATTGAAATCTTTCACATGTGACGAAATAGGCTTTCGCCCTGCTTTATAAATAAAGCCACACGGCCGAACCAATACACGTGATGAGGTGACCCTCTTACAAAGCAGATCAAAGATAGACAAAGAAAAACAGAAAGCAGATCAAAGATTGACAAAGAAAAACAGGAAACCTAAACTTGCCACCGATGACATCAACACGAAACCGAAAAGACCGGAGCTCCACGACAATGCCCTCAAGAGGGGAACGATGCCTCGCGCCGCCATTATCGAGACCCCTCTTACAAAACAGATCAAAAATAGACAAAGAAAAACAGGAAACCTAAACTTGCCACCGATGACATCAACACGAAACCGAAAAGACCGGAGCTCCACGACAATGCCCTCAAGAGGGGAACGATGCCTCGCGCCGCCATTGTCGAGACTGAGTCAAAGGTTTTCACCCGGAGCTCTGACGCAGTGAAGGTAGCCACAACGGCGCCCCCAAGAGGGTAACGACACCCGCAGGCACAACCGCCGTTGACGCCGAAGCGCTGGGCTTTCGCCTGGAAAAACCTTCACCACCCCTGGGGGTTCGGACCGCACACCGTCACCGAGTCCAGCTTCCAGAGCACGATCTGGGAGATGCCTTTGTCGAAACGCTGCCACCTCCAGGGTCTCCCGCCACCCGCTTTTTGCCATCCACATGGCCAAGAAGCGAAGTCATCACCACTGTCACGTCGCTCGCCGTTGAGCCACCCGCGCAGTCCACCTTCCGAGGCCGCCGCCTCGGCGTCCAGGATCGCTAGCCCACGATGCAGCCGACCACCAGCACGACAAACCAGCGGAACGGACAGGAGAGGACGAGCCAGCCAACCGGCTCTCGCACACTGCATGCCAAACTAGCAGGACGCACCCGCCTATCGAACACGCAGAGCCCATACCGGGGCTGCTAGGCGGCTGTCGGATCTAGGCCTGTCTGGCCCGGATCCAGCGCCCCAACCAACATGGTCAGGGGATGGGCTTCAGACCGGAAGCCCCTGAAACCGAACGACCCGCAGGCCCAGCCAGCCCGAACCAGGCCCGAACGGCCCAGATCTGGGCCGAGGCCGGGCCCGCCATCGCTGGCCAGCTCCACCCCGCAGCCGTCCGAGTGCCGTGCCAGCCTGGTCCTTGCCGTCGTAGGCTCCGGTGGTCGCCGCCGCCGTGGCGAAGTGCACCCGCCGACCAAGATCCAGGGCGGACGGGCTCAGGCTACCACGGCCGCCACGGGCCGCAGCGGCCACGAGCGCCGCCCCCACGCCGCCTCCACGCGCAAGAGGTCGCCCCTGGCACCGCGTGCCGGCCGTCGCGACGCCAGGCCCGGCCTACCTCCGCCGAGCATCACCGCCGCCAAGGAGGACGCCGCCCCGTCGGGAACTCCTCGCTGCGGGTAGAAGAAGACCCGCCGCCCCCAGCACCGCACGGGATTTTCCCGCCGGCGCGCGCCAGCGGCGGCAGGGGAGGGGAGAGGGAGGAGGGTCGAGGCCGGCGGCGGCTAGGGTTGCCGCCCCTGGTCACACGGGAGCGACCAAGGAGCGGGTCGCCTTTCGCGAGCGGGTCCCTGCAGAGAACTCCAAAACGCGTTGCTAGGAATTATGAATCTTTGTGGAAATTCTGTCAAAAATCTTTCATATGTAGTTGAGGGGTTATATCGAGAGAGATGTTTTGGGTATTTTGAAGGTTAAAACAGTTAGTATATACATAAACATGTTATCTGCAGCTGCAGAGTTTTGTTAGATAATACCGGAAACTGGTTTTTGCACCCCGAGATCCAGTGCTCATGCTACTTCAAAAATTAGAAATATATATTTAAAAGTTTGAAAAAAAATCTGAAACAGATCAGGATGTTTTAATGATGTATTACAAGCAAAATCTCTATGCAAAATTTATATTATGGTCTACCCAAAAATGACAAAATTGGGATTTGAAACTACGCATTGTTAACTACAATAAGATCTATAAATTTGTCTTTTTTGTGTAGGTCAAATTATAAAGTATTTCACATTGTGATTTTGCACATCTATAGGATACATCACCGAGAGCATACATAAATTTTTTTTTTTGAAACTTTTAAATATATTTTTTATTTTTTAAATTAGCAGGAGTACTGGAAATCGGGTGCAAGAAATCTCTACTCTAGATAATACCCTATATTGTAGGGTACAAAAAAAATCATAAATACATGGCTTGAAAAAAGGCGAAATATACCTCATTTGTCCTTCCAACATTTGTCCTTTTCGTGCAATCCGCATGAAAAATATATATTTCGATACAAATTTCGTCGTACACACTAGACTAACGATTTTATTCTTTTGTTCTTTTCCTATAAATGTTGTTTGATTGGTATGATGGAAAAGCATATGATTTGATATGTGACTATTTTTCAAGCAAGTTCAAACAAAAACTTCATTGAGTCCAATTTTATAGCAAATCTTCTTTGGTTATGGGTTGTAGGTGAACTCGTGTTTATATTCATTTCGTGAATCTGGTTACTCATATCTACTAAACACATTCCAAATAACAAAGCATATAAATCACTCAAAAGTTAACTATTATTATTAAGTTTGACAAGATGTACAGGAGAAAATAGCAACATCTAGAATTAATACATTATATATAAAATTATTTTATGGCGGATTGGTAGAATTGATTTGATATTATAGATACATATATTCTTTTCTATAAAACTGGTCAAACATAGTAGTTATTGACTTCTGACTAAATTTATATCTATTTTTTCTAGAACGATAGGGAGTACCAAATACTAGGCAAGTAGTTAGCAGAATGGATCTTCACTTTTTTGCGAGAAAACCTCCAATCTATTCATCAACTGTCGAGCAGTACAAAGGACACAAGAAATAACAAAAAGTTACATCCAGGTCCATAAACCACCTATCGACGACAACGAGCACTGAAGCGAGCCGAAGACGCGCCGCTGTCATCGCCCCTCCCTTACTGTAGCCGGGCAAACCTTGTTGTAGTAGACAATCGATAACTCATTGTGCTAAGCCCCCATATGACCAACATCATCAGAACAACGACCGTTGATGAAGAGAAGCATAGGTTGGAAGGATCCACCCTCTAGACACAAGTACGGAGACGAACGAAGACCCGATCCAAGCGTATCCACCGAAGACAAAGACTGACCGAATCTCCAGAGATCCGCCGAAAACACACCTCTACACGTCGTTCACTGATGCTTGACGCTAGATCGGAAACTAGATAGGGAGGACCCTATTCCATCTTCAGTACGCCGTCACCTTCCTAACCTGAGTAGGATACAAACCCTAACCAAACTTAAGAAACAGCTGAAAACTAAGCCCTCCCGCCGGTAAGAATCTGGATCCACCGCGCCTCCATGTCCTAAGGCCGCAGGAGACGGGAGATCAGCAGCCACAGCCGCCGGAGGCGGAAAACCTATCACATGTTGTCGCGAGAGCTGAAGGTGTAGGTGGGCTAACACGTATGTGGCTCTTCACTTCTACAGTGGCATATGCTTGCATAAAACTGAAATTAACCGGACATTTTTACCAGCCTTTTCACACGGTGCTACACAGAACACCGGAGCTGAAAGCCTGAAACACAATGTGCCATGGACAAGATACGGAGGCGATCTCCATATCTGCTAATGCTCCGGAACGAGCTAGTGTGTACAGTATAAACGAAGGACATTCTCAGGAATCGCATATTCTCAGTGTAGATGCGTAAAGCGCAGAGCCCCTCTTTTTATTTGGCAAGCAAATAATATTCCCACACAGCGCGACAGTTACGTTAGAGGCGCTGGACATATTGGCTTATATAACTAGGTGATCTTATCAGAAAAAAGGATATGCGGGCCCCTTTACCCCCCGTTACCGTCAAGACGGGGCAAAAGCGTCCAGCGCTGGAGGTATGTGGACGAGCCCCGGCGGCCGTACCTTGTCCGTCCGGAGAAGGGCCCCACCGGCCAGTGGCCACCGAGATGGCTGAAACTTTTCTCAAAAGCCGTTAGTGTTGTGTCGTGGTGCTACGGTTGCGAATTGCAAAACGCATGTACGTTACCCTCATGATCAGTTCTGGTTATTTACGATAACAAATTTTGTTCTCGGGTCTCGGCCAGGGCGAATCTAGAAAAAATTGGCGATGGGGTCGGCTACTACAGAGCTATGCACGCTAAACTAATTTAAAGGAGTATCCGAACCATAATATTGCGATAAAAGACAATATAGTTAACGAAAGTGTTCAATGATTGAATAATAGTTATATTAATAAACATATGACATACCATTTAAATGATGTCTTAAATCCACTCATTACAAATATTTTAATGAGAAACTCAAGGCGGTACTCCAAAAATTTATTCCAACGCTCCAGCGCCTCATTAGCAGAATCCTGAAAAATATGTCACACTCACATAAATTTCATGCAAATAATAAATACGGGTGATGTATTTGTGATAGAAACATGTAGCCGGACTCACTCACATTTTATAATTTCCCTTCTCGAATTTTTACTTTCCTAAAGCGATCAATCACGTCATCCTTAGTAATAGTGCAAAACATATCTTTCTCCACAATGCCGATTAGACAATCACTCATAAATTGTTCACCCATTTTATTCCGCAGCACATTCTTCACAATATTCATTGCCGAGAAGTATCTCTCCACTGAAGCCGTGGCAACCTGCAAAATTAGCACTCGCTTGAGCAGTTGATAGACCAAAGGAAATGCTACATGCTTATTTGTGTCGACCAATGGTTTAGCAAGATCACCAATGTGCTTAAAATCACCAAATCTTTTCTCTGCTCTCACATTAGCAAGGATTATTAGTGTACTCTAGAATCCTTTTTCGATCGGCCGGATCATACGGAAGTTCATCCAAATTAATCTCTAGTGGCAGACTAGCAGTAGCAGAACTTGATGAATTACCTTGCCCAGCTGTAGGCGTAGACTGTCTAGAAGTCCCTACATCAACATCTGATCGTTTCTTTTCACCACAAATCGATCCATGGCCTAGAAAAAACAGAAGAAAGACACAATTTAGAATTTGCCGATAACAGATGACTAACTAACTGAGCCAAGAGGGGGGCTACAGAAACAATTGGCTGCACTATTTGGAATTTGGAATTGATTTCTGAAGTAGACACTACCGTGCTGTGTGGTTCCGATCTGTCGTCGCCTTTGGCTGTTGCTGATCGCCCGCAAGATCCCAAGAGACAGATAGATGACTAAGATGAGAGAAAATATTGGGGTCTCAGCCGTCAACCGTGCGCCGTCCTAGGGCTATTTTCGATTTGGGAATTGAGAATTAGGAGCTCGTGTACGCGAGGCACACGATCAGGCGAACGATATCACGTTAGGCAGGCCTTAACATGGGCCCAATTACTTTTGCTCAAGCCCATCACACGTGAATCGGCCAGACTTAGACTTAGATGGGGTCAGACTGGATTTTGGGCTGGGGTCAGTCTCTAATTTTACATGGGGTCCTTCGTGATTATATCGATCGCATTGGTGTCAGCTGCACCCATCGCTTATACGTGAGATTCGCCCCTGGTCTCGGCCCACTTGATTTGGTGCGGTCGTCGACGATAGGGCCTGTTTCGTGGGCTGCATCAACTTTTGCGCCCCGCAGGGGCAGGCCGGTCAAGGCTTGATCTCAGAAAAACGCCCTAAAACCATGTTGTGCGGATCGTTTGATAGCTAGCATGTGTTCAGGCCAGGCACAGCCAAATGCAGTCTACCAAACAACATGCTTGTGTTTCTGTGATAGTTAGTCTCACCTTCTTGGACATGGGTGGAGTTACCTCCATCACCACACTTGACATGGGACGAGCAGCGGGCAGCCGTGGCGGCGTAGGTGCCGGCGAAGGTCGCCGCGAGCACAACGACGACGTGGACGGCGGCGGAGGTCTCCGTCGAAGGTCGCGACGAGCACGACGACGACGCAGACGACTGTGATGAAGCTCGTCGTCTAAGTTTGCAACGGCGGCGGCAGAGCTTGACGGCGAAGAGGTAGGTGAGCCTGCTAGCCGCTGCGACAACGACGGAGTTCATGACGGGAAAGGACGGTTGAACAGAGGTTGAAAAAGCTGGCACGAGTAGCCCTGAGTTTTGCAGCTGACCGACCTGGCTTCAGGGCACGGGCGATTCGAGCGTGCCCAGCCAGCCTGGCCCGATGCTGCTTTGTGAAGCGCGCTGGCCTGGCCCAGGAGGCCATGAGGCAACCAATCACCAGGCTTTTGTAGGTGACGGGCCTGGTCTGGCCTCCTGCAAGCCACCAAACGCGCCCATAGAGTCATAGAATGTGTACGACCGACCGCCCTTTTTTTTCAAAACAGAGGCAATTTTTTTTGCCTCATCTCATTAATTAATCAAGAAGAATAGACTTGTATGGTTTAATTATAGGAAAACCGGCATAAAACAACTACAAACGTCCACAAATTGTTGTCATGAAACATGACCGCACATGGCTACCCTCACGAAGCACACATGTCGTCGAGAAGAAACATCACTGTCGAGATTGCCATTGATCGTCACTCCTTATCAAGCAAGCGACTCCGACTTTCACCTTAGACGACCACCAACAGAGGCCTCACCACAACACACGCCGTGAACCTTGTTGGCATATGCCAAATAATCAGGCACCCGCATCGCGACTAGACAGCTCCGACTCTGGCAATGCAATTGGTTCTGTTCCACGTGTAAGAAGTCGTTGCGCGACACGATCGCCAACATGACGAATGCATTATATGTAAAACTAAAAAAAAAAATCATACAGGATGGAACACACGATCAACATGGAGGCTGAAACAAACAGAGTAAATTGGTATTCCGTTTCAACTTGGAGTCGTGCTGCCTGCTGACTGCCTGACTCCTCCTGACCCAATATATCAAACTATTCGCAATAGCAATAGAAGTACAGATTTAGATAAGGATATTGTAATCCAAATTAACCAGAGCCAGAGTCCATTGCTGTAACCATGGCACTGGATGTGAGGGTAGAATTGGAATAGTAGAGCGTAACTCGGGTAGCGGTCCACTCCAGAAGGATCCGAATATTCGGCTCTCGCCCAGACTTCCGGGGCTCGTCGTTAAATACGCGACCCACCTGCTCGAGAAGTCTGAGATCCACCTATCTACATCCTCAAACGAAACAAAAAAATCCAAAAAATTACTCCTGGAGGATAAAAAACAGATCTGCGTGGCTATGAGTGAGGAACTGAAGCGCGACTACGAGATCGGCGAGGAGATCGGGCGCGGCCGCTTCGGCGTCGTCCACCGCTGCGCCTCCCGCGCCACGGGCGACCTCTACGCCGTCAAGTCCGTCGACCGCTCGCGCCTCTCCGACGACCTCGACCGCGAGCTCGCCGAGCTCGAGCCGAAACTTGCGCGGATCGCCGCGGCGGGGAACCCCGGCGTCGTGGCCGTGCACGCCGTCTACGAGGACGACGCCTGGACGCACATGGTCATGGACTTCTGCACGGGGCCCGACCTCCTCGACTGGGTCCGCCTCCGCCACGGCGCGCCGGTCCCGGAGGCCGAGGCCGCCGCGGTGGCGGCGCAGCTCGCGGAGGCCCTCGTGGTCTGCCACCGCCGCGGCGTGGCCCACCGCGACGTCAAGCCGGACAATGTGCTCCTCGACGCCGCCGCAGACGGGCCCCTGCGCGCGCGGCTCGCGGACTTCGGGTCCGCTGCGTGGGTCGGTGGCGGGGAGACCGCACGGGGCCTCGTTGGCACGCCGCACTACGTGGCGCCCGAGGTGGTGGCTGGGGGCGAGTACGGGGAGAAGGCCGACGTGTGGAGCGCCGGGGTGGTGCTGTACGTGCTCCTCACCGGCGGCGCGCTGCCCTTCAACGGCGAGACGGCCTCCGACGTGTTCTCCGCCGTGCTAAGGGGAGCCCTAGGTTCCCGCCCAGGCTCTTCTCCGGGGTGTCGCCGCTGGCCAAGGACCTCATGAGGCGCATGATCTGCCGCGACGTCTCCAGAAGGTTCTCCGCCGAGCAAGTCCTCAGTAAGCGCCCCCGCCCGTACATCTCGTTGGATTCTTCAGATTTCTTTCGTGCTGCATTTGGAATATAATTTCCTTCGAAAGTGCATGATTCGTTTCGTTTGCTAGTAGATTATTCCTACTCCAATCGATTCGATTCTTTAGCTCGTATCCATAGCCTTGATTAACGATCTGCCCCTAATAACTTATCCTAATCCGGATTAAATTACTATTTTCCAGGGCACCCGTGGATCTTGAGCGGAGGAGGAGCCCGAGAGGTGGTGGAGCCAACCTGAAGAGCCACCCCATATCGTCGACTGTTCGTTCCCGTAGAGATAATGTTCGTGCCTACAACGTTTTGTATATGCAGTGTGCGATGATGCAGTAGATCGAGATTGTCGACTGTCGAGTACCCATTGTATCAATCCAGGAGTGCCGAAGAAGAGATCTTAGCTCGATCTCTTTGTTTCCTCTTTCTTTCTAGGCCTTTTTTTTTTGGCCGCCTTGGTTAGAGAAGAACGCCTACCTTTTCGATCGGTTTCCGTGTGATGGTGATGGTAATGTACATACTAACCCCTTCATGTATAAAATCTATATGAAGTAATCTTTCTTCCGTTTTCGTTTATTTTTATCACATTTTGCTCATATGCCTGAAGTGGTGGAGTGCAACTGGCCAATCCCTAGAAGCTTGGATCCTTTCCACATGAATCCTAGATTAGTGATGTTTCTTGTTGGTCTTTTTTTTATGCAAGATCTAACTGTCAGTTAGCTTTGTTCGTCTTAACCCTGCATGTATATGAAGTGATCTTTTTCAGTTCTTCCATCAGTTTCGTCACATTTTTCTCAAATGCTAAAAGTGGACTAGTGCATCTGGCTAAACCCAAAGAAGCCTGGATCATCTTGTTACACATGAAAGTAGTTTTTTTTGGGTTCCTTTGAACACATGATCCAACCGTGACAGCTTGCTTTCTTCATCTTACCTCTCCCTTCTTCACATCCGTGGCGTGTTTCTGTCCTCTTCACATCCGAGCCTTTGGTTTGCTTGAAGCTTGGAACCGGTTTGTGGCTAATTTTTTTTTAAATAATACACACAAAATAATTAATTCCGAAAATAACACGCGATTTTTTTTTTTTTTGCAAAAATAGGATCCCGTCGTCCTTGGCGAAGCCGACAGGGCCCTGTCGTCCTTGGCGAAGACGACTAGTGGCGTGCGTGCACAAATACACGCCACTGGTAATATTACTAGTGGCGTGTATCCGCACATACACGCCACTAGTAACAGCTCACACGTGCCTCCGCGTGGCCGTGTGGGCCCTCTCGTCATCAGCAACGACGACAGGCCAAAGTCGTCTTTGGCAAAGACGATGGGATCCTACTTCTGCAAAAAAATTAAAACGCGTAATATTTCTGGAATTAAATAATTTTCGTGTATTATTTAAATAAAATTAGCCCGGTTTGTGTGTATGGTTCAGCATTGTACACTGAAACACAACAAGAAACATCTGTTGTTTTGTGAATACACCGACGTCGACAGTTTTGTTAACATATCTATAGAGTTTTTTTTTTTTTTTTTTTTTTTTTTGCGAAACACAGTACAACGCAAGCGCTCATATACACGCGCACACACTCACCCCTATGAACGCACGCACGCACACCCTACCCCTATGAGCACCTCCGAGAGACTGAGTCGGCGGGTCGAGTCTTGAGATTGACGAAGTCACCACGGGCGCCTCGCTGTCGACGGGAACGTCGCCTCCCACTGAAGAATATTCCGCCTTAAATGAGAAACACCAGCGTCAAACCTGGGGTTTGAACTCTGGTGGGCTAGGGGTACAACCACCCAACTAACCATCTTGCCACAGGCAAGTTCTCACATATCTATAGAGTTAAGCTGGAACTCAGTAGCGTGGCTATGAACAGACAAAATAGAAGACCCACCTTATCTTACCTAATCCATCCTCCATATATTAGATGGACTTAAAAGTTTCAAACCACCGGTCTCGTTTCTGTTGGGGGACCGCATTCCGTTATCAGTTATCACGTATTTTATCCTCTTGCGACTTATTTTCATAAATTTTTTTTGGTTCGTTTTAAAATACTACTAACTGCTAGCTGTGGCTTGTGACTGGAGTGTAATAAAACGAAATTGCTCAATTGCACATCGTATTCGTTATCACGAATCAAAAACCGCTTTCGCAAAGGACAGCTCTCTATTTTTCTACGTACGGAGTACTTATACTATACAGCGATTCCACTGCGTTCCCAATAAGCTAGCAATGCATGAAACGAGATGGATAGGAGGATGAAACGATAGCGTTTTCCCTTCCCTGGACGCTTTGCTTTTCCTAGCCATTTTTAATCGAGAGGAATCCGGTGCCGTGACTTTGTTTAGAGGAGACCTCACCCCATTATGCTTGTGAAATGTGATTTGCGTGATAATGCAAACGGATCGCCTGATTCGCCCACACCGTAAAGCTCGAGAGGCATATCCTCGGGTTTATCCGCTCCTCCGTCCGGCCTGCGGTACTGCCTTTGTACTCCCCTGCTTGGCCTGCAAGCTTCCGTCGAATCCGCACAGAAAGTTGGCAGGAGGCGGAGGAGGAGGAGATGTTGATTCAGATTCCCCTCTGCGTCGTGGCTTTGACTGTACGGTCGGGTATATTATGTGAAACCAGCCCTTACAAGAACATCCTTACAACGAAAACAAGAAATAAAACACAAGTCTTTAAAAAGTTCAGCACCATCTTTCTTCTGCATCACTCGGTGGCGCGCCGTGAGAAAAGCTTGATGCCGCCTCTGGGCCTCTGGCGTAGCAAAGCTCGTATCGGAGAAATCTTGAAAAAAAAAACCACACACTTGTAGAAGCAGCGGCCGGGAAGCCGTCGACGTAAACCAGAAGATGCCGAGAAGGGCCGGGAGATAATCCCATCTCCGGCCAAGCGGAGATGGGGGACACCAAAATCGCAAGTTGCCCGATGAAGCCATACCTGGCTGAGCTAGTGGAACTTATGGACATCAATACACTGTGACATCATCTCCAACGCCGCCGTCATAGACATGCACTTATCACGCCAGACCTAGTGTTGTATGATCGACTCCAAACTACAGCCCAAGAACACTAATCTGGGGCGGGCTGATAGAACTTTATTCTCATCGTCGCCGATGCCCTTACACCGGAGGCAAAGAACTTGAAGACCCTATGGAAACCAGTCATCCGATCCGAGGTTCCCCCACCTTCCCTCCGCCACGGCGAAGGGCAGGGGAACCAGCGGTGGCGTTGCCAATGGCGGAGGGTAAGGCTAGATCGCCTGATCGCCTCGTGAGAGCCGTAGGAAAACGTTTACTCTAACTTCTTTGCTCAATTGCATATCGTTGTCACTAACAGCTACATTACGAATCAAAAACCGTTTCTGTAAAGGACATGTCTTTAATCAAAAACCGTTTAATGTACAATGATTCCACTCCTTTTTTTTTCCAGTAAGCAATGCATGAAACGAGACCGATAGGAGGGTGAAACGATAGCGTAGTGATTCCCTATCTATCTCCGTGGCCTCTTTTCTTTTTCCATATCCATTTTGTTAATCAAGAGGAATCCGGTGCCGTGACTTTGGCGTTTCGGTAGCACTACCCAACCCTCGCGTTGTTTATGGAGAAGACCTCACCGCATTATGCTTTGTGAAAATGTGATTTGCGTGATCGATCATGCAAACGGATCGGCTGATTCGCCCCCACCGTACGCTCGAGCGGCATATCCTAGGGTTTATCCGCTCCTCCGTCCGGCCCGGTACTGCCTTTGTACTCCCCTGCTTGCTTCCATCGAATCCGCCCAGAAAGTTGGCAGGAGAAGGAGGAGATGCTGATTCCTCAGATTCCCCTCCGCGTCGTGGCTTTGGCCGTACGGTAGGTTTTACTGTAGAGTCTACACAAGAGGACACAGCTACCCCGTCGGAAAGATCTTTCGAGCGATATGGGCTCGTGCCACTGCTTCAGGGAATCGGGGCCGAAGAGATGCATGCAGGTAGCAACAAAAATAGGAAAAGGAGCATCACATGGTGACCCTACTACAAGGCACCGTTTCCATGACTTGTTGTGTTGCTAGTTGCTACTGTAGTAGCATGGCTCGGTGCTTTCACGTGGCGGGGGCCATTGAGCTTGGCGAGCCAAGTGTACGTATCCGTGGTGATAAAATATCGCCATCGCTACGTAGTGCAGAAATGGGCAGGGCTAGCTTGCGCGCTCAACTGCTCGCGTGGTTTCGGACAATCGCACGTGGTCGTTTCGATCACCGCACGTGGGCGACGGAGGAGGAAGAGGAGGTTGCCCTCGCCGTCGCCGCCGCTGGTCTAACCGCCTGCCCACGCCACCCGCGGCCTCGCCGCCCCACCCTCCTCGAACCGCGGCCTCCGTCGGTCCGCCGACGCCCCGGACCATCCCTCTAAGCCTATTGATTTGCATTTTCTTTGGCGTTCGTGGATAAAGCTGGGTGACGTGTCAAAACCGGTTATGGCAGGTTGATCGTGTCCTGTTAAAATATTTTAACTAGAGACGAATGATCGTGGGCATTGGAGCTGTGATAAGGGCGGGGTAGTTTTTTTTTGTAACGGGGATAGATGTATTGTTCTAGGGTGGGTTTGGAAGGGAAGGTTTGCATGATGTTATGAATCGATGGCATGTCCGGGGTTGTGCGGCACCGGTTTGATTATTTTAACGATAATGGTTTGTCCTGTGGCAAACAATTTTGTAGGTCCGAAAAGTTGTTGATCAGTGGTGAGTCGCGTCAATCTCGGGTGAATAGGTCATCTGTCACTTTTCTCTTTGGTTGCTGGTACGATGGTGCCGAAGGAGAGAGTGACAGGCGTTATTTTTCGCATAGGTTTCACCTATCTTTTCAGTTCTGTAAGGTCGATATTACGTGACTTGTAACTAGATCTATATTTTATAAATGAGACACGTATTACCGGCAAAAAAAAGATGATACATCGCAGCATGTCCATCCTCAGGTAGGGGAGGAGTGAGAGGTGACTAAGTTGATAAGAAAGTGCAGATAGCACTCGAGCTACATACATGGAGTTCGTTATTTTGAAATATTCAAAAGTTGCATTTTAATGTTTCAAAAAATTCGAAACAAAAACAAAAAATGCTGGGTGTAAATAATGTCTGACATGTACGAGTGTGACAAAATGCAAAATTCGTATGGTTTTCGGGTACACAAAAATATCGATGGTGACCACTCTCTACCCCCACCTCCCTCGAAACATTCATGTTGCAGCCTTTTCTGAAGAATGTGCGCTACGTGGAGGATGGTGCCACCGTCACACACTAGACTCGCTCGCCACACTCGGAGAGGCCATGGCCTTAGAGGCACTTGCTCCTGGGCTCCACGGTGTGAGGTTGTTGATGTCGTCGCTGATTTGAGGTGAGGCAGAGACCGTCGCCGCGGAGGTTGTCCTGATGCAGATGCTATAGGCGCTGCTCCCGGGCCTACGCACCCGCCATGCGTAGGGTGGGGAACTAGCACGTATGCGTTCCCATCCAGATGGGCCTATGTTTTTGAGAATAGTTTCAATCAATAGATATGCAGTGGATATATAAAACAACTAAATGCACAAAGTGACACAAAAATTTATGTGCAAAACCTTCTCAACGTGAGGAGAAAAAACCACAGTTGTGGACCAAGCTGTCCATGAGAAGCTTCCACTATGAGCAATCTGAGTAAAGCATATGCATCATAGTTTCTGTCCCCTTGGGCGATCAAGTCGGTGCTCTTAAATCATAGATCCAAAATGTAAAAAAAATTGGTAGATAATCAAAGATTTTTGTTCGCAACATCTCACCAAATTCGACCTCAATTAGACGTCGTTTTCCTGACAAAACTGTTCGCCTACCAAAAACACTATGTGCTAAAACTACAACAATTTGAACATACAAAATAGATCTCAAATCTATTCCTCCACTAACCCAAATCTCAAACCAACTAGCAAGATTGAAGTAGTAAAACTAAGAATAAATATATCCAAATTTGTAGCCAATTCAAACACGTTTGGGTCTCCAAACACCAGCTTGAAGACAAACCGCCAGGAATAATCAACCGGGACAATAATCACCTCCCTTTGCTTCTTCCTCTCTTCTCACTAGGTTGTGTTGTGTGTTCTCTCAGCCTCTCACAACGGCAAGATTGAAGAGAGGAGTGTGCTCTCGGAGTAAATCTAACGCAGATGTTCATCTGCATCAGAGTCACCACCACCAAGAACGAACAAGGCCGTGCGCGAGAGGACAAAGGGGAGATAAAAATGGACGTTTGATGTCCTCTCCATCAAAATGGACGTTGATGTCCTCTCCTCCGATTCGCCACCAGGGGGCAGCTGCCCCCCTCCCCCAAGCCCATGGCTTTTGTGTACCACGTTGATAAATGTCCTATTTGCGCCCCAATATTTCACAACTCGCCCCTGCCCTACCGAGCCAAATCCTATGTATCGCCCAGCGGCGCTAGGCGGTCGTGCCGCCTGAAGCGCGCCGCTGATGGGCCGACCCATCTCCCACGTCTTCCATCTTTTCCTTCTCTATTTTTTTTCATTTTCGTTTTCTGTTTCCGTTTTTCTTTTTCTTCTCTTTTCCTTTCCTTTTTGTTTCTTTTTTGTTTTTCTTTCGAAAAAATTCAAATTCGAAAATTGTTAAATTCAAAAAAATTTCATTTTCGAAAATTGTTCAAATTTGAAATTTGTTCATTTTCAAAAATCATTCAAATTCAAAAATTGTTCAAATTTAATATTTGTTCATATTCAAAATTTGTTAATTTTCGAAAATTGTTCATTTTTTGGAAAATTGTTCAAATTCGAAATTTGTTAATATTTGAAAATTGTTCAAATTTGAAATTTGTTCATTTTCGAAAATTGTTCAAATTCGAAATTTGCTCATTTTTTAATTTGTTCATTTTCAAAATTTGTTCAAATTCAGAAATTGTTCATTTTGAAAAATTGAAATCCAAAACTTATTTGATTTGGAAAATGTTCAAATTTTAGAATCATTCAGATTATGATAAAAAAGTTTAATTTTGAATTTGTTCCGACTTGAAATTATTCAGATTCATTTGCGAAGCAGTAACAGTAAATCGATCACATATATGGGCCAGGCCCAATATGCGGCGCGGCCAGGAACAACCGCCTCGAAGCGATATATAGGCGCACCCCCCTACCGAATAGGCGGCGCGGCGCGGCCAATTCTCTGTCACTAGA
This sequence comes from Poa pratensis, assembly GCA_947311845.1. Lineage (NCBI taxonomy): Eukaryota > Viridiplantae > Streptophyta > Magnoliopsida > Poales > Poaceae > Poa > Poa pratensis. The sequence continues at coordinate 29,962,097 of CAMZMU010000053.1, read as the reverse complement.
TACCGTGGTGTAAAGAAACGCCCAAGGTTGATAGGGTTGATTGATATGGTCAACGTGCCGTTTGCTAAAGGAGGCCACTTAGGTTTCACGTCAGTTCATCACTGAAAATTATTTCTTGTTCATGACTGTGTCGAGGGCCTATTGTACTAGAGAACATCCAGCCACATCACACTGAACACGAGTAACTGGTTAATTTGAGTGAAATCATGTTACATTTAAAATGGTATTGGAATCTTGTTAGATTATTTTTAGAAATTTTAAGAAGTAGCGGGGTTACCGCGCACTTGTGCGGCTAGATTTATTATTGTTCCTTTTGCTATTTTGAGTTTTTTGTCATATTAAGTTTTTTTGAGAATGAAATATGTAATCTCATTTTTAAAGCAAATAGATAATGCATGTTTCCCTACCAATCACTCACTGCTACTCCGTACTACTCCCTCCGTTCCACAATATAAGATGTTTTAGATCTTTTCCACATTCACATGTACACACATGTATTTATACACGTTTTAGTGTATGTGTCCATTCTTTTTAGTATGAATCTAGACATGCATGTGTAACATCTAAAACATCTTACATTGTGAAACGGAGGGAGTAGATAGCAACTGTCCTAAAAAAAATACTCCTACAACCGACCAGTCTTGTACTGCACTGCTGCCGTAGGGCGTAGCAGCTGGCAGCTGGGAGTACATGGGCCTCTACGCAAACGGTATCTGGGGCCCCTAAATTTGTTTGGGCCGGGGGCGGGGCCTTCGTCCTCGTCGAGGATTCGGGAGGGATGAGGCGCTGGCCGCCGCGGCGAATGCCGAAAGCGAGAGCGCGGCGCCGCTCGACTCCTCCGAGGGATCCCACGATGAGCCCGTCTGCTCGAATGCGGCCGGGACCATGCCCGTGGCCTTGCCCATGTGCTTTCTACGCGGCTCCGCTCGGCGTTTGACCGCGTCGTCGCCGCCTTGGGATGTTTCTCCTTCGCCTTCGTTTCCCTCTCCGCCATCTATCCATTCAACTATTATTTCCTGTTGTACTCTACTCTTCCGTCAATTTTCTGACTTGACCCGAATTAGCTCCAAACAGTTCCCTGTTTTGAAATTTTGATAAATTGAAAAGGAAATTAAGTTGTTCATGTTTATTTTCTTCTACAAATTATGAAATGTTTTTTGAGCAGTGGGTGCATCTAAACCTATGAGTCGATATGGATTTCCGCTTCTACAAAGGCTTTCTTATCTGATACTGTAGTATTTTAATTCGCTGTCATAAAATACACCTGAATACCTGATACTGTTTTTGTTGGTGACTGCATACATTCCAAGTGTAGCCGAGTCTGTGCTCTGTTTATTTTCGAGAAGGCGAGACGAAGTCAGCCATGTGATTATTTCGATGTCTTCTGACTCGTTCCTGACGCAGCTTTGGCGACTAGAACACTTCGTGTATGTATATACACGCTCAGGTTATCAGGTGTTCTTCAAAGCACTACTGAAGCACTCTCTAGAGCTCCAGTGTTCTTTTTTTCTTTTTGGGGGAATCAACCGAGGGCAATCTGCCCACCTGAACTAGTAAAACTTCCAAGACACTTGTTTTATTCGAGGAGAACTGGAGCCCTTCATTTTTTCAGGTGAGTTTTGTTAACATATTTTCCAGAGTATTTCTTCTAGGATCCGCTTTCTGTTCGTCTTATATTCCAAGCTTCCGTCGAATCGGCACAGAAAGTTGGCAGCAGGAGGAAATGCTGATTCAGATTCCCCTCTACGTCGTGGCTTTGACTGTACGGTCGGTTTCACTGTAGAGTTGAGAAAAGATCATTCGAGCGTGTGCCGGGCTTGAAGAGACCCACGTAACAACAACAAAAAAAAAAATGGAAAAGGACGTATCACGTGGTGACCCTGCGACAGGGCACCGTTCCCTGCCACGATAGAGCAGAAATGGCTTTGGATCAATTTATCATTCACAATTTCACATACAGCCATACAGGATTAGCTTGCACTCACACGACTTAAAAGAGCCAAGTGTACGTATCCATGATAACAAATGTCGCCATCGCGAGCCGGTCCGTTTTCCCCTCTCGCTTCAGTAGCCAGAGGGCGATTTTTGGGCGACTTCCAGCGCAACCACCTCGCTCGCCGGCGATCTGTGGGATTCCTCCCCTCCGCGGCCGCTCCGGCGGCGGGAGGGTGGGGGATCCCCAGATCCCGGCCTGTATATAGTGTAGGTAGCGTTTGGTTCCCGCCGGCGGCGTCGTGGAGGCGGCGGTGGTGTCGGTGGCTAGGTGTGGTGCCGGTGCGTTCCCCTTCGGCGGAGGTGTTCCTCGGAGCTCCGGCGTCGCGCACGCGGCTTTTGCTGGCCGGGGATCTTCGGATCTGCCGGCTTTCCTCTGCTTCTTCCTCCTCCTTGCCGGCCGGCGGGGAGGTCGACCTCCTCGGTGTGGAGCTACGAGGGAGGATGCGGAGGCTGGAACTCAGGGCCGGGCGAGCCTCGCGGCTTCTGCTGGCGCTGGGGTCGAAGATGGATGCGGCAAGGCGGAGGTGCTGGAGAGGGAGGGAGCTCGCCGTGTTCGTTCATCGGCTGAAGATCCGCTGCTTGCGGCGGACGGGCTTTGCGGCGATCTACAAGGTAGGAGGCTTCCTCAGGCAGTGGTTAGAAGGTGGTCGTCGATCTTCGTCTTCCTCGCCGGTGTTGTGGCTTGAGCTTGTTCTTTGCTCTGTTCCCCTGCGTCGAGTTGTTCTTCGTGTTCTTGTACTTCATCGTGTATGAGGTGCTTCTGATGTACGCAGGCTTTCAAAAAAAAATGTCGCCATCGCCACCGTAGGACACAAATGGCTTCACACCAAAACAACCGGAGAGACATCTACCAAGGCACCCACCACAATGTTGATCTCTCGTTGTCTCACCTTTCAGTCCTCGAATTCATGCCGGCCATAAAACCCGATACCCGAAGCCCGAATCTGAAATACCGGAGCCCGAACCAGACAAACCCGAGAGCTACATCGGGTAGCAGTTTTGGAAACCCGAATTTTATTCAGCAAATTCTAGTTGGAAGTTAGGATACCCAAACTGCCCGAACTTGTAGAAAGCCCGGTGAAAAAAGGTCCTCGTTTTGGTAAGGCCCAGCCCAACTGTCGTGGTGGGATCACGCAGATGCCTAGGGGTAGGCTTATTCTGGGGCCGAACGGATGCTTGTGGATTCGGGGAGGGATTGCGCGAGGGAGTCACACACGAAGAACACTGCAAACACACGGAGCTACCCAGGTTCAGGGCCCTCGTGTGGAGGTAAAACCCCTACATCCTGCATCTGATCTGTATATATGGTGGAGTATATGTATCACATCTTTGCTCCTCGAGCTGTTCTTGATCTTTTCTATGAGCTCTCTCCCTGGATGCTTGAGAGAAAAGCTCTCCAGTACGCATGTGGAGTATGGTGAGCTGCTAGCTAGCTTGCTCGAGGGCTTGTACGTGAGTGGGTGGAGAAATGGAGTGAGGGATCGGGTCCCTTTGCTAGCTCTTCCCTGGTGCTCTTATAGAATGAAGCCCAGGGGACAAGGGGACATGGGCTGGCCCACGCAACACTGTACAAACACTGTTCATGACTTGACTACTGGGGTCTTGTCGCACTGTAGCTGCGTCACGTCAGTGTACTCTTGTCACATCGCTGGCACTGTAGCCACGCTGCCTTGTCCTTGTCTTCTAGCTCCTGTCTTCCGGATATTCTGGGGATGGCAGGGTATCTGTACTTGCCGATGTAGCTGCTGGATGCTGGAGATGTCGGAGACGTCGGTCGAGGTAGTATGCCGAGGTGTCTGAGGCAGCGCCTGGAGATGCTGGTCGAGGCGAGGACGTGGCGTCGGTAGCCTGCAGCTACCGACGTAGTGATCAGTAGTGGACGCTGCCAAGGCTGGGACGTCTCGGCCTAGCCGAGGTAGGAAGGCGACGGCCTGCTCCGGGACGAGAAAGTCTTGGCCAGCCGAAGCTGGGATGCCTCGACCCAACCTAGGCAGGGAAGTGGCGACCTGCTCCGAGGTAACGATCCTGGCCAAGATAAGGCAAACGCCGGCCGGACCGAGGTAACGGACTCTCGGCCCAAACCGAGGTATCAGAGACTCGGCCTGCACATGCGTGTGCATGCAGCCAGCCATGCATGCACGTACGATTCAGCTGGCTGCTTGCCTCCTTAGCTAATTCAACATGCACAAAAGTACGTAGGTAGTTGATCCAACCGGGGCTTGGCCCAACGAAGCTTGCTGGATGACTCGGGTCAAACCGAGGCTGCAGGGAGATTCAGCCTGCCGAAGTGAGTTTTGACTTGACCCACTCGGATTAGACAGTATCGGAGCAAGCAGTACTTCAGCTTATCCGACTTTGGCCTTCCGAACTGAGACATCTCGGATTAACCGAGTTTCTGCTGTGACTCGGCCCAGGTGACTTTTTCTGCTGCTTCTTTATCTGCTACACCCCGGTTCCTTGCTATTATCTATTTTATCACCTCGGTTAAACCAACCACTTCGGGGTACCCGGGGTCACATCCCCGACACCAACTTCCACAAGTAACTACTCCGCCTCCTACCCCAGGCTGTGCATCACGTGCGTCCCCCGTCTAGCGCTGACGGCCGTCGTGGTCTGCAGCACGTCTGGGTGCGGGGGGTCGACGGCTAGACCAACCTTTCCGCCCTACGCGACAAGGCAGCCTCGTTCTGTCCATCTCCCTCTTATCCCAGCGGCGTCCGCCGGTTGGGGCTGCTCGCCGTGCTAATTCAAGCCATTCGGGATTACCCGAGCCTGAGCCCGAATTCTCGGGTACCCAAAATTTCGGGTCTCTCTTTTTTTCAGATAAATTTCAGGAATCAGTTTTAGAAGCCCAAAATTTCAAAAACCAGAATTACCTGACCCGAAATTTCGGGTAAACCCGAACGCCCACCCTGACTCGGAATCAAAGACCCGTCACGTGATGCAGTGTCCTCTGCCGCGATCGTTGTGCGCCAAAGTGCAAGTTAGCTCAAATATTCAGATTCGTTGTTGATGTACTTGTGCCTACCGTCTGGACAAAGATTTAGGTACTGATTGGATTTTCTTTGGGTTGGATGATCTATCAAAACCAGTTATGACTGATGACAGGTTAATTTTGTCCTTGATGTCAGCAGAAGTTTTGAACAAGAGACGAATGCTCGTGGGCATTGGAGCTGTGATAAGGGGTAGATGTATTTTTATTTTTTCGAACGGTGTAGACGTATTCTTGTCGGGTGGCCTTGGAAGGTAAGGCTGGACGTGATACCAGCCTTATGTAGGAGGAGGAGCGAGAAGTGACAAAGTTGCTTTGTGTTGTCCGAGGAGGTGCCCTCCCTAGAGCATTTGTAACCGAGACAACCCCTATTTATTATGTTCTCCAATCATAGACTTTAAATTTCCGAGGTGGAGTCGGAGGAGGTGCCCTCCCTGTATAGAGGGAAGGAGCTTGCCGAGTCGTCGTTGGTGTTCCAGGAAACCATGGTGTGCGGAGACCAGCGGGCGCTTGGTGAGCTTAGGTTTGGGCGAACTACAGATCGGGTTGCCGGGTGTGCGGAGAAGCCGTTGAAGATCGACGGCTGGCTACGGAAGAGGTGGATGCGGCGGAAATGCTCGGCGAAAATGCGGCCATATCTGGCGAAATGCGGCTGCCACAGAGATCTGCTATGGCTGAAATCTGGTCGGGGAAGGTTCACGCGAGAGTGCGGACGATGGCGGGGTGCGGGCGACCGACAATGAGGGGCGGCGGTGGCGGAGCAAGGCAAAAAGAGGCAGAGCTAGGAGAAGGAGACAACAGAGTGTGAAAATATCTACTGCCGAGCGAGGGTTCGGTCCGATCTAGGGTGAAATGGGCGGGTCCGCGCTGACAGGTCTGACGTGACGGACGCGTCCGGGTAGCCCAAATCTGCCCCACGTATGGGCTAACTTTGGGTTTGCCGGACAGCCTAAACGTTTAGATTGAATTTAGAAAGGAGAGGGGGCGGTTGGGTGCTGTTTTTTTACCCAAAAGCGTGTCCGGGCTGTCTGCCCGAATGTATAGTGCTGGTTTGGGCTGGAGATGATCTTAGTTGGTAGTCGCTACACTAGGATTTTTTTTCATTCATTCTGCGTGGGTTCCTTTCTTTTTTCTTGCACACTGCCGCATGGCGCAGCAGCTGGGAGTACATGGGCCTCTGTAGAACAGATATCTGGGGCCCTAAATTGTTTGTGCTGGGGCGGCCGCCCACCCCCTGGGCCGGGCCTTCGTCCTCGTCGTGTGGGTTCCGGAGGGATGAGGCGCCGGCCGCCGCGGCGAATTCCGAAAGCGAGAGCGCGGCGCCGCTCGACTCCTCCGACGGATCCCACGATGAGCCCGTCTGCTCGACCGCAGCCGCCTCCGTGGTTGTCGATGCTCGCGGTGGTGGAGAGCCTTGTCCCTGTGCAGCTCCATCTTTGCAGCGGCCACCTGGGCTTTCTGCGCGGCTCCGCTCGGCCTTCGACCGCGTCGTCGCCGCCTTGGGAAGCTTCTCCTCCGCCTTTTTTCCCTCGCCACCCATCGACCCATTCAACCATTATATTTCCTGTTGCCCTCTTCCATCAACTTTGTTGATTTGGTCCGAATTAGTTCCAGATTGTTTCCCGTGTTGAAATTTTGATAAATTAAAGAGAAATTTCAGTTGTTTATTTTCAGGAGGGCGAGACGTAGTCACGCATGTGACTATGTCGTTGTCTTCTCACTCGTTCCTGACGCAACTTTGGCGACAACAACTCTTCGTGTATGTATATATATACACGCTCAGGTCGTCAGGTGTTCTTCAGACAACTACTGAAGCAATCTCTAAAGATCCAGTGTTCTTTTTTAGTTGAGGGAAGCAACGGAGGGCGTTATGCCCACCTGAACTTTGCTCCAGTGTTTTCGGTGAATTGGGAAACAGAGATCCCTCCAAGACGATTCCTCTATTCTTGGACAACTGGACCCCTTCATTATTTCAGGTGAGTTTTGTTAACATATTTTCAAGAATGTGTCTTATAGGATCCTCTTTCAGTTCGTCTTTTCATTTACTTCAAGCTTAATTAGGTGCTACAAAAACGAGCCGAATGTTTTTCTTTTGACAGCCTAGATGAATTCTTCTTTGTTCCTATGAATCTAAATTGCTTAGGACGGCTAATGTTCAGTAGGCAATAGCTATCCAAAAATAACTTGAGCACGCTTGTCTTGTGACTTGAGACCTGTTATCGAGTAGGTTGCTGAAGGAAGAGTTAAGTTCTTCACAGAACAAGCTTTCAATAGGAATGATTCTGTCAGCGGATCCTGATTTTGTTAAGCATCGTATAGCAACAGTATGCCGATTCCCTATCGTCTCTTCTGCCCAACTTTTCCTGTGGAGTAGGAATTCTGTAAATGATATTGAAGGAATAGAACATCATCGCAGAATTTCATAGTTTGCACCTTGGGCAGATAAAGATGAATCATCCTTTAGGTCATCTATGTACCGTAGACATCTTGGGGAAATCTGGAAAGAGTTAAATCCTATAATAAAATTAATGTACTCCTTATGAATTAATGTACTCCTTATGAACTCCTACAGTTTTCTGTTTTCTAAATTAAAGTAGCCATAAGGCACCCAATTTCATTAAGACATTGAAGTATGTCGTCAAACATGTCCAGCACATTACAGACATGGTATCAATTGATGCCAGGCCGACCTACTAGTTCTCTAAAACTGGTTCACATCTAACATAACTTAAAGCGGATTGTAAAGAATGCAGTCTTGCCGGTACCAAAGGCCTGCGTGCCATATGTCCATATTTGGCTTATTGCTTTTGGCTGCTGGGGCTGTCGCTATTGCTCTCATTTGGCCCCTATCTTGTATTGTTCAACTTTCTTCTCCTTAATACATTATTCATGCAGTTCTTTTGCATGGTTCAAAAAAAAATGTTTTCCTTATTTCTCAGGTTTTCAGTCAAAATTGGCTAATCAAATCTAAAATCCTATTGGAACCTAGTTCAAAATATTTGTCCCCAGTTAAATTTAACAATGCATCCACCGGTCTAAGTAGGTGTATGGCCTCCATTTTCTATGGTACCCATTAATTGTTTCTGTAAGAAAGTTGTTGATTTAGTTAACATTGTCATGTTTTCTTATTTTCCAGCCAAAGAATATGCGAGTGCTCTTGCAACTTGGCCTGAGCCTTGTATTGCTTGTAATACAATGTGCACCTGGAACTGCAGCTCTTAGTTCAGAATGCAGAAGGCAATGTGGTACAGTTGAGATACCATACCCATTCGGTATCGATCCAAACTGCTCACTCTCAGGCTTCGACCTCAGTTGTAAGGTCCAAGATGGCATCTCCAAGCCATTCATTGGCGACTTTGAGGTCCTCAGTATTTCCTTGACTAGGGGCACGATGCGGGTGCTCAATTACATTGTGGCCCACTGTTACAATACCTCTACAGGGAGCATGGAATTTATGGGCCGTTTCACTGGGTATGTGGGTCAACCTTCTTCTCCATACCGTCTCTCAGATGTCCAAAATAGGTTCACGGTCATCGGATGCAACGCCCTCTACTTGATCGCCGACAACGATGGCACAGGATACCAGGGCTTGGGTGTCTCAACATGTCGCAACTTTTCAGACTTAGTAGACGGGTCATGCTCCGGCATAGGATGCTCCCAGACTATGATACCAAAGAGTATGTACAACTATGCCACAGATTCTTTGGATTCGTTCAACACAAGCCAAATCTGGGAGTTCAACAGGTGCAGCTACGCCGTGCTAATGGAGGCAACCGCATTCAACTTCATCACCTCGTACGTAAGCACCACCAAGTTCAATGACACGAATGAAGGGAGGGTACCCATGGTCCTTGACTGGGCTATAAGAAATCAGAAGTGTGACATCGCCACACAGAACAAGACAGGAACCTATGCATGTCTTAGCAGCAACAGCGTGTGCATTGATTCTGTCAATGATAATGGATACATGTGCAACTGCTCCCAGGGGTACAAAGGCAACCCTTATCTTCCAGATGGCTGCCAAGGTACTAATTTGCTTTGAACTGAATGTGTGTACACATAAATGCTAATCAAATTCTGGTCTGAATGTAGAAGGACCATTGTTTCATTGTTTGTTGGAAATTCTAATATCTAGTTTTGCTCATCTTACTGCAGATGTCGATGAATGCAGTGACAATCCATGTTCTTCAGGCGGCTCTTGCCACAATACGGTTGGAGGATTTCGGTGTTCTTGTGGTGTAGGAAGAAAATTGGAAAGCAATACATGCAACCCTGATACCGGCTTTATAGTAGGTAACACCAGAAAAGGGACCACCTAGCTAATTCAATACTTCTTATCGCATTATTGTGCAATATCAAACATAAAAAAGTAAATATAAAGCCAATAATGTATCTGTTGACAACGACCAACTATGATCTCTCTCTCTCCCCCTCCTAATTATCCAATCTGATGTCATTATGCAGGAGTTACAATGGGATTATTTGGTGCAATGGTTATCATCATGATCACTGTCTTCTGGGGACAGATGATAATCCAAAAGAGAAAATTGAACAAAGTTAGGCAGGACTATTTTCAACAGCATGGTGGCTTACTTTTGTTTGACAGGATGAAATCAGAGATAGGTCTTGCATTCACAGTATTTTCCGAAGCTGAACTCATACAAGCCAGTGAAAACTTTGACAATGGCAGAATACTTGGAAAAGGAGGACATGGAACCGTCTACAAAGGAATAATAAAGAACAACATGTCGGTTGCAATTAAGAGGTGTGCATTAGTTGACGAAAGGCAAAAGAAGGAATTTGGCCAAGAGATGCTCATTTTGTCCCAAATCAATCACAAGAACATCGTTAAGCTCTTGGGTTGTTGCCTTGAGGTGGAAGTTCCAATTCTAGTCTATGAGTTTGTACCAAATGGTACGCTATTTGAGCTTATCCATGGCAAGAATAAAGAATTACAAGTATCCTTTAGCACTCTCTTAAGGATTGCTCATGAAGCAGCCGAAGGAATCAGCTTCCTACATTCATATGCGTCTCCCCCAATAATTCATGGTGATGTGAAAACTTCCAACATCCTTCTTGATGACAACTACATGGCCAAAGTGTCAGACTTCGGAGCCTCCATACTAGCCCCATCTGATGAACAGCAGTTCGTCACAATGGTTCAAGGTACATGTGGATACCTTGATCCTGAATACATGCAAACATGCCAGCTAACCGATAAAAGTGACGTGTACAGCTTCGGAGTTATCCTTTTAGAGATCCTAACTGGTCAGTTGCCACTGAAGCTCGAAGGGTCTGAGAAGCAAAGAAGCTTATCGTTGATTTTCTTATCTGCTATGAAGGAGAACAACCTGGATGCAGTGTTGGCGAGTCACGTGAAAGGACAAGAGAGCATGGAGCTGTTAAGAGGACTCGCTGACCTTGCTAAAAGATGCCTAGATATGTGTGGTGACAACAGGCCCTCGATGAAAGAGGTCGCGGACGAGCTCAACAGATTGAGGAAACTTACAACGCATCCTTGGGTAGGGCTCGATGTGGAGACAGATGCAGAAAGCCTTCTTGGAGGAGAATCTGCCGTGGTTATGAAATAGAATTAAGTGGGTATCCTATGGGCAAAAGTGAGAACCAGCCCATAAACCCAAGAAGTTCCTATTATGCAAGGTGATTAAGAGAGTCATAAATAATCTTATAAAGTGACTAATTGCAGATAAAAAATGTTTCTTCTAGACCTTACCACCATGTATGTTGTAATTTGGAGGTTAGTATTGCTGCTATTGATTCGACTGTGTGTACTCTTTGTAATAGGACTAGTCTATCTCATACAACTTGTAAAGTACAAATCATGTATTTAATCCATTCGATGTGATGCTAAATGATTGGTTGCCGTCGGGGACTTTATTTATTAGTAAGAAGATTCAGAGATGTTTCTTTCTTGGGAAATAGCATATCATAAAGACTTGACACTGAGCCATGTGAAAGGCCAAGAGAGCATGGAGTTGCTGAAAGGGCTCGCAGATCTTGCTAAGAAATGCCTAGATATGTGTGGCGACAATAGGCCATCGATGAAAGAGGTCGCCGATGAGCTCAACAGATTGAGGAAACTTTCAGTGCATCCTTGGGTACAGATCAATGTGGCGACGGATGCAGAAAACCTTCTTGGAGAAGAATCTGCAAGTAGTTATGAAATAGAATTAAGTGGGTATACCATGGGAGAAAGTGAGAATCAACCCATAAACCCAAGAAGTTCCTATTATGCAAAGTGAGTAAGACATGCATAATAGTGTAATAACTAATAAAGCTACTACTTGGAGATACAAATGTTCTTTCTGGACCTTGGAACTATTGTATTGTAGTTTCTTATACAGTAAGTGGGCTAGATGCATGGTTACTGTAGAGGCCAGGGTAATAAAGCTTCCATTTTCTAAAAATGTGTACTGTAGTTGCAGTTTAGCATTGCTGCCATTTGATCCGAACGTGTGTACCTTCTATAACAGTGAGTACACTGCAGCACCATCATCGCTCTTGGGGTCTCTATGAATTTAGGTAAGTGACGAGTTGAATGCTCTAGATCGACAGGTCAAAAATTCAAAAAAGAATGGATACTTGGATGTTTTTTCTATACCACTATTAAAAGAGCAAACTTGATCGGATACATTAAATTTATGCCGTACGATCTCTGACCAACGAACCAGATTGTTCGGTCCGTGTTGAGCAACTCAACACATCCTGGACGAAACATTATTTTTGTTTTTTTGCCTGTGTTATGCCGACCGAATAAACTCTACTCACCAGCGCTGGCGAGAGTAGCAGCAGGGCCGGCGAGGCAGGAGAAAGCTCGAGGACGCGGGGACGGCCGTGGCCGGAAGAGGAGGAGAAGGGCGGCGCCGGGGGTGAAGCTTGGAGGCTCCCTGGCCGTGGAGGTCGTCGGGAGAAGAGGCACGGGACGGGGCGGCGGCGCGGTGGTCGGGGACGAGCAGGGCAGGAGGATCTCCAGGCGGCGGCGCCGGGATGAGCTGGACGGAGGGGACGCGGTGGTCGGAGGCGGGGAGGCGCTCGTGAGGGAGGGAGCAGGGACACGGCGGCGCGAGCACGACGAGGCGTGGACCGCGAGCTGAAAGGCAGGGCCAGCAGCAGCGCCGCAGCTGCCACTTCCTTCCAATTCCCAAATACTGGATCACGCTGCCGGTGAGCCCAGCGCCCCTCATATTATTTCCTGCCTTGGAATCGAATTTGCTTCGGCCGTATTTTCCCCAAATAAACGGGTGTCAGACTACGGGGTTATTGCTTTCAGATTTGGTGTTGCCGGATTGCAATTTTAAGTATCGAGTGAACATGGGAATTTCGGGCAAATGAGCCTGTCAGCCAATGGGCGCCATGAACCGCCGGTCAGCTGGACTGAAATACATGATGTGCTACACGCGATTATTTCATACTACTGATACATCCAAAACGTATCTATAATTTTTGATTGTTTCATGCCATTTTTATGCTTTTAGCACTTGTTTTATATTAAGTTTATTATTTATTTGGACTAACCTACTAATAGTTGCAAAAGTGCACAATGTTCTTGTTTTACTCTTTGATGTGTAGAAATTATCAAGAATACAAGAGGAAACCTTGTTGGAGTCGAATTGGGACTTTCCTGAAATCTGTCTGAGAACTTTTTACGAAGTTTGCCAGTTTGACCCTCGAAGATGACGTCAATGGAGACCTGGCTGTTACGAAAGTTGTCACAATTTTCCATACGAAGATTTTAAGCCCGAGATCAGCCCAATCGGAGTTCGGACGCGGCCTGTAGGCCCGTTTTGGTGGAACCCTAAAAGGGGGTGACGGAAATCCGAGAAGATATATAAAGGGAGGAAACCTAATTCGTGGAGGACTCCTCCACCCACGAATTTCAGCCACCAAAAGCCACGTTTTTGCCTCCCCCATGGATCCCATCTCCATGGGGGAGGGCTCCCAAGAAGCCATGAAGGAGGGAGGCTAAGGGGCGGCGCTCCCCAAGCTTGCCGGCGGCGGGGAAAGGAGTTCCCCGCACCGCCGGCGCCGCCGCCGCCCTGCGCCGCCGCGCTGCCCCTCTCCGCCGTCTTCACCGCCATCTCCATCACCATCTCCTCCTTGTATTCAGTGGTTCATCCTCCCACAAACCTCTGTACCGTCCTATGTAAACATGGTGTTTGATGCTATAATATTTATCCTATGATTTACATCATGTTTCCGTAGTTTATTTGTCTTTTGATTGCTTAATTGAATGCATGAGGTTCATTAGAGTTGTATGTCTATATGGTGCTGTCCTTTGGTGTCCATTATATTTGTGCGCGCATGGATCAAACACCCTAGGGTTGGTAGTATTTGTAACGAAGCGGGGGAAGTTCTGCCGGAGTGACAGAAACCTGAGAACGCGAACCGATTAGTTGCACGTATGGGAGTAAGAGGACCTTGAACTTAAGGCTATGGTTGGGGAAACCTTAATGCATTGTTAGTATTTGCGGATGCTTTCTAACAATCCAATCATATAGTACTTGTAATCCCAAGTAGTGGAGTGCATGTATATTTAGCCTCTCCCACATAGAAAACTGCATCGAAGACAATGAACCAAGTACCTTCACTAATTAATCTTGGACAAAGCCACCACAATTACCACCACTTTTCCACACTCATGGTACTGTTAGTATATGGTTACTTAGTGTATTTTATTGCTGCAGCACTAACATTTACTTTCTTGTATTTATTATCTTGCAAAACTACCTCTCATACCCGTATTGCTAGTTTTTTTCTAGATAATGCAAACGTTTAGTGTGCGTAGAGTTGTATCAGTGGTTGATAGAACTTGAGAGAATACTTATCCTACCTTTAGCTCCTCGTTGGGTTCGACACTCTTACTTATCGAAAAGGCTACACGCGATCCCCTATACTTGTGGGTTATCAAGACCTTTTCTGGCGCCGTTGCCGGGGAGCCATAGCGTAGGTTAATGTTCTTGTGTGCACTTGTTTGCTTTATCTCTAAGTAGTTTTTATTTTCAGTATTAAGTTGTTCTTTATCTTACTATGGATAGGGAATGCGAATTACAAAAAAAATTAGGTGTAGTTGTTATCTAAAAACGTTTTCAAAAAGAAAAGTGATTGGAAAGATGAGTAATGGTTAAATGGGGGTCGACCTTGAACACTTGTGTTCATGCCTATGAAACCAAAACAAATCTTTCCATGGAAGCTTTTCATTAAAAACATGTAAATATTGTAAATATTGTGTATATACCTCTGTACATAAAAATAAAATGCTAATTATAGTCTTAGTTAATTGAAAGTTGATAGTTTTACTTTGCTGTCCAGAAACAGATTTTCTGTGCTCCACCGTATTAAATGTTTAAAATCACCAGAACGTGATCTTGATCTGAAATTTCTTGAGTGCAAAGTGATGCTTATTAGCTTTCTTTCATTAGACTAACTTTTTCTGATTTAAGGTACGTAGATAGGTCGAAAAATTCGATCTTTACTGACTGTTCTGTTTAGACAGATTTTGTGCTTCTCTGTAAATAAAATCGTGATAAATCTCAGAATAGTATTTTGACTTGAAAATTTTTGTGCATAAACCTGAGATTATTATCTTTCTTTCATTAGACTAAAGTTTTTCGATTTGAGCTACTTAACTATCTCGTTGAATGCCATCTTTACGGACTGTTCAGTTTTGACAGATTTCTTTGTTTATTCAATATTGTACTTGGTGTTGTTAGTTTCATTAGTTTTTCGACGGACAACGGAAATCATGAACACCTTAGTATATACAGTGGCTAATGTTGAGTAAAAATTATAAAACTTGTCAATGCTTGAACATGAGTGGATTTTATTTAATGAGTACTAACCCTACTAATGAGTTTTGTGAAGTTTTATGTGGATGTAGCTTATAAGATCTAATCAATATGGTGATATAGATGAATAAGAAGACGCAAGAGCTCAAGCTTGGGGATGTGTAGGTGCATCCCAAGAACATATTCAAGAAGATACAATCATCTAAGCTTGGGGATGCCCGAGTCATCCCCCTATTCATCAACTAACATGAGGTTGTCTCGTTCATACTCTATATTACCCGTCCACATGATATGTATTGTCTTAACTTGTATTATAATTGCTTTTATATGTCTTGGTTTTACCTTCTTTAGTTTTATTAGGCTCCTTATTTGGTTTCGATTGCTTCTTTACTTTCACTTATAAATTCAAAATAACAAAAATATTTTCTTTTGTTTTGCTTCTTTGTTTGGTTCTTTATTTTAATTTTATTTGGGTTTTACTTTTGATTTTTATTTAGAGTTTTCCTTGCTGTAGCTAGCATGTTTAGGTCTTGCTTAGCCTCTGGTTTCTTAGTTTATCAAAAATAAAGTACCAAGTTTTATCCATTTAGCTTAGTTGATACATATGTAAAAAGTGATTTTCTGTTTTCGGTATCTACTGCTTATTGCGCGATTTTTCATATTTTACTGGAAGCTCTAAAAATCACGAAAAAATTACTGATGTTGTAGCACCTAATCCTCTGCATGTACAAAAATTGGCTAAAATTTCGGGCATGTTTAAGTGCACCTAAAAATTGCGTTTTCCAGCTGCTGTTTTTCTGGACAGATTCTGACTTTTGTTGCAAGAGTGGCCTCTTTTCGTTTTCATTTGATTTTTAATGGTTCTTACCTTTCATTTATAAGTTGGCCATTTAAGCAACCTTTCTGTAACTTAAAAACAAAATTTTATTTGGTTTAATAGTAGCACTTGGGAAATATTATCTATTGTACTAATGTCTAACCGCAGAAAAGAATGGGAAAGTTTTTGTGTTGAAGTTTTTTCACAGAGAATGAAGGAACACCAAACTATGGAATATTGAAGAATTACCAAAGTCATAAGCTTGGGGATGTCCCCGCATCCCTCTTCATCAATAACCCCACGGTTTGCAAACCTTTAAACTTTGTTTTTTGAGCAACATAGGAACTTAACTAAACTTGAAGCGGCTGTATTTTATTATCTATTTATCTTAGCATCAAACACCAGTTACATTAATAAGTGGATCGTCACATATTTTATTTATCCTCTGTTTTCAATGTTTACTTGGTTAATGGATTACTTGTTGAAACTTAAAAATGATGTGTGAATAATACTGTTTAGTAGTTTATGTTTTCTTATGGTTAGTCTCAACTAGCTAATAGTGCATATTATGTTATTTTGATATCAACATGCATTGTCCTGTTCATAAGATGGTATGGTATTGTGGTATCCTCCTCTGAATAATTCACTTGAATCGACTTGGCACATGCTCACACATGTTATGACTGAAAAATAAAAGTCAATTAAGCCTTGATGATCTATTTTGCCTCAGAGTTTTAGTATCGTTTTTATGCCTCCGTTAATTTTATTTTGTCGCAAGCATGATTATGACCGTTATCGCTCTCGTGGTTGTCGCTTCCCAGTCTATTGCTAGCCTTCACTTGTACTGAGCGGGAATGCTGCTCGTGCATCCAAATCCTTAAAACCAAGTTATCCCAAAGAGTCCACCAAAAAATTCCTATGCATGGTATTTCAAGCCATTCCAAGTAAATTTGCATGTGCTACCTTTAAAACCTTCAAAATATTTCTCTTTTTGTGTCAATGTTTACTAGCTCATGAGGAATTAGTGTGGTTATTCTTTATTCTATTTGTCAAATGGACTTTTACACCTGGACTAGTGGCATATACATCCGCTTATCCAATAACTTGCAAAAAGAGCTGGCAACGGGGTGCCCAGTCCCAATTAATTACAACTTTAACCAATTAATTCTCTTCACACTTTTGCCCTGATTCATCAGTAAGCAATGACAAACAGTGAAATACCTGAATGTGTGTAAACCAAAGAGAAAGAGGGATGATCTGCCTTGCTGGTAGAAATAACGTCCTTCATGGGAGCCGCTCTTAAAAGTCCGTTTGACAGGTAGAATACTGTTCTCACCCGCTACCATTCGTTGACAATTAACAAACACCTCTCAAAACATTTTTACCTCTGTTTTTAAAACAAAAAGCTCTAGCACGTGTTAATCCCTGCTTCCCTCTGCGAAGGGCCAATCTTTTATTTTTATGTTGAGTCACCATCCTTTCTTTGAGCACTTCTTCGAGAGCATAGCTGTCGTTCTTAGTGTAATGTGCTTGTCCCAGAATACGATTAATTGAGGTATAACCATGATGCTTTTATCTTTGATATCTCTATATCTAGTCTTCACTTGAACTTCAGAGGTGCCTTGGCATTTATGTTTTGCTCCACAATTAAGGGCAAGCGAGATACCACTCTATCATGCTTTATTATGGTCATTACAATCTTGTTGATGTTTATAAATTTCATGTTATAAGCTCTTAGTTCGTTGATACTTTTCATTAGGAAACATGATTGCTAAGTTTTATTATCCATACATCATGCAATTGTTAAAGACCTGATCATAGCATTTACAATCAAAAATTATTTTGTTATCATTTACCTACTCGAGGACGAGCAGGAATTAAGCTTGGGGATGTTGATACGTCCAAAACGTATCTATAATTTTTGATTGTTTCATGCCATTTTTATGCTTTTAGCACTTGTTTTATATTAAGTTTATTATTTATTTGGACTAACCTACTAATAGTTGCAAAAGTGCACAATGTTCTTGTTTTACTCTTTGATGTGTAGAAATTATCAAGAATACAAGAGGAAACCTTGTTGGAGTCGAATTGGGACTTTCCTGAAATCTGTCTGAGAACTTTTTACGAAGTTTGCCAGTTTGACCCTCGAAGATGACGTCAATGGAGACCTGGCTGTTACGAAAGTTGTCACAATTTTCCATACGAAGATTTTAAGCCCGAGATCAGCCCAATCGGAGTTCGGACGCGGCCTGTAGGCCCGTTTTGGTGGAACCCTAAAAGGGGGTGACGGAAATCCGAGAAGATATATAAAGGGAGGAAACCTAATTCGTGGAGGACTCCTCCACCCACGAATTTCAGCCACCAAAAGCCACGTTTTTGCCTCCCCCATGGATCCCATCTCCATGGGGGAGGGCTCCCAAGAAGCCATGAAGGAGGGAGGCTAAGGGGCGGCGCTCCCCAAGCTTGCCGGCGGCGGGGAAAGGAGTTCCCCGCACCGCCGGCGCCGCCGCCGCCCTGCGCCGCCGCGCTGCCCCTCTCCGCCGTCTTCACCGCCATCTCCATCACCATCTCCTCCTTGTATTCAGTGGTTCATCCTCCCACAAACCTCTGTACCGTCCTATGTAAACATGGTGTTTGATGCTATAATATTTATCCTATGATTTACATCATGTTTCCGTAGTTTATTTGTCTTTTGATTGCTTAATTGAATGCATGAGGTTCATTAGAGTTGTATGTCTATATGGTGCTGTCCTTTGGTGTCCATTATATTTGTGCGCGCATGGATCAAACACCCTAGGGTTGGTAGTATTTGTAACGAAGCGGGGGAAGTTCTGCCGGAGTGACAGAAACCTGAGAACGCGAACCGATTAGTTGCACGTATGGGAGTAAGAGGACCTTGAACTTAAGGCTATGGTTGGGGAAACCTTAATGCATTGTTAGTATTTGCGGATGCTTTCTAACAATCCAATCATATAGTACTTGTAATCCCAAGTAGTGGAGTGCATGTATATTTAGCCTCTCCCACATAGAAAACTGCATCGAAGACAATGAACCAAGTACCTTCACTAATTAATCTTGGACAAAGCCACCACAATTACCACCACTTTTCCACACTCATGGTACTGTTAGTATATGGTTACTTAGTGTATTTATTGCTGCAGCACTAACATTTACTTTCTTGTATTTATTATCTTGCAAAACTATCTCTCATACCCGTATTTAGTAGTATTATTTTCTAGATAATGCAAACGTTTAGTGTGCGTAGAGTTGTATCAGTGGTTGATAGAACTTGAGAGAATACTTATCCTACCTTTAGCTCCTCGTTGGGTTCGACACTCTTACTTATCGAAAAGGCTACACGCGATCCCCTATACTTGTGGGTTATCAACTACCTCCGTTCACAAAAGGATGTCTCAACCTATCTTAAATTTGCATGTATCTACAAATTTAAGATAGGTTGAGACATCCTTTTGTGAACGGAGGGAGTAGATAGCTGAACTGGATCTTTCCTGCACCAAATTGAGTCGCTTGGGATTGTGTACTCGCATGAGGAATAAAGAACTTCATTGCCAACCAGTTTGGGATATTCGATTTCTTCAGTCCTTTAGTCTGTTTATATAATATTGTTAACTCTAGGAGACCACATGTTCTACCAGTTTGAACAGTTTGAACATTTTACTGGGATTTACTTTTACCAGAGATAAGTAGGAACAAACAAAGTAAAGAAACACGAGATGGAAAGAAATATGGTAGGAGTAGTCTTGATTTCAGGTGTAAAATAAAGGCCTATTTGATCCAGTTGTTAACATTTTTCTATTTTGCTAATGTATGAAATTGAATGCTACCCTCCTCGAATATTTTGTGCAGCATCTAGGTCGAACCGGAAAATAGGATAGATTTTTAAGCTAATTTATTGGATATTCATGGTTCGTATGTGGCAGATGATACATGTACGCATCAAACCTTAAAGTAGCAACTTTTTTATGGTTAATTAGCTATTTTTTATCTACGAGGTTTCTTCTAGGATAGATGCAGGAAGCAGCTTGAGTCTCAACCACGTCCAAACTGCTGAAGGTCATGCTGAAGGATACAAATGTGACATTGAGGCTATGACATAATTTGTGCTGAGAGAATACGCCCAAAAGGCACCCCTTCATGGCGGGGCACCAGTTCCTTTTGCTTTGGTATCAGATTTATGTGCTCTATGATACTTACATAAGAATCATTCTCTTTGCAATACAAATTCGGGAACCGATGCAAAAGTGTAAAAGAAGTAATACATGTAAATCCTGATATGTTCTTTACTACTTGTAAAAACGTGCGTTGCACGTACATGCCAACTAGTAATGTAAAATAGATAAACATAAGTTGGCTATTATAAATGTGGAAAGTAAACCATGTGCAATAATATACATGATTAGCAGGCTCGCCGAAATACCCAAGCACGTCTCGTGCGGTTAGGGTTTGCAGCAAGAAAACAGGTAATTCTTGGTTATTCCCTCTATTTCAGTACAATTCTCCCGTGTATCTTCTTTTTTTCGAGTAAATGGCGAAGCACCGCCTTTCAATTAGAAGGAGAGATTTTTTTTACATAAGTTCACAGTATGCATAGACCATAGATAGAACTACACAAGAAACAGGAAACGGCAGGCGAATTACTCGCGGAGGGAAAAACTACTTGCAGTGTGCAGCTGAATATCTGCTACTGCCTGGCCTAGTCCATGACCTCCTTGTAATTTCGTCTTGAGTTGTTGTTCCTCCCTTTCTAGATGTGCCAAAAGGCATAAATTCAGTGACCGATGCGCTCTCGATCGGGGCCGTGCTTATCTATTTCTATATGTATCCACTAAGTGAACAAATAATGTAACAAAACTTGTACTAATTTATTATACTCCCTCCGTCCAATAATAACTGTCTCAAGTTTGCCAAAAAAGTAGATGTATCTAGACATAAAACATGTATGGATACATCTACTTTTTGACAAACTTGAGATAGTTATTGTTGGACGGAGGGAGTAGATATTAAATGGTGTTGCATACCACTTAATAGAAGTATGTATGCTTTCAGTGATTGATTGTTTTCCTGTAGATAGTGCATGGTTTCTTTCAAAATTTATTGTAGTTCTTATGTTAATCATCGTGAATTCATCTAATAGTATCAAATCGTTCCATTTATGCTTTTGATTTCTTGTTATTTGATGTATGTTTCGATAAAAAACATAATTATTTACATGGTAGATTTTAATTTACTATCAAAGAATTTCACTACAGCGATAAAGTGTTGCATTAGCACTTCCAATTTTGTTCTGGTAAACTTTCGATTTCATTCCACAATAAATCATGAAACGTTTGAATAGACCTTTCAGTTTGAGCAGCTTAATAAAATTGTTCCACTGGTTATTATTTTAAAGTTTTCTGTTAAAGATTTCAGTTTGTTCTATTTCTTATTTGGTGCATACATAATGGCATGTCGGTCTTTAAAATGTTCAGATGCCAACATAAAAGCTTTTCAGCATGGAACAATGTTTACCTGTTAAACTAGTTTTTTATAATTTCTGAACTTTTCTTGACGTACATGAACATGTTCTGAAGGCAGATGGAACATATTGCAAACTTACAAAAAAACTGTAAGATTTTTCAAAAATTTCAAAACAAAAAATTGGGCTGTTTGGATGAAAAAAAATCATCTTGACTCTAATTTGTATGTTTATGTATGTCTTCAGTTTTATTTGTAGGCTATGGTTGGCTCTTCAAAAATAATTTAATTTTGAACATAATCTGTTTGGCTATCCAAGTTTTTTTCCCCTAAGGTGGACTCTTCATTTGTGTGGACATGAACTCGTGACTCGTGGGCCTGCTCACCACCAGGCCGCCACGGGGCGTCTGCCCCCTTCCTGGGCCGTATTCTCCACACCGCCTGGTGCGCAGTGCCGTCGCCGCCCCATACGGCCATACCACCATTCTACTTCTTCACCTCGAGAAAGCGAAAGGGTAAAGCTGGCGACGAGCCAGCTCCGGAGAGTGAGGAGCAGTTCCACCAGAGCTTCCTTTCACCGCCATGAATGCCGCCGCCGCCCGCCGTCGTCCGTCTCATCGCACCGTCACCGCCCTTATCTCCTCCTCGACCTCAAAGAGATGTGTGCAAGAATCTCTAATTCCGTCGACAACTTCGAGGCGTTGGTTAGTTACTCCGTCGATCCTCCATTCTTCATCGCACTATTGGAGAGAGAGGACGAACGTACCGGTCGAGAATCTTCGATCGGCTGTACTTGGATGACACCGATCGATATCCATCTTTTTTGCTGGTTGCCGGCGGCCCGTACGTACCTCTTTCCCGGCCGACGGATCGACGCAGAGAGAGATGGGAGGAAGAGAAAAGGACTACGTAGTGTACGTGTACAAGGTGATAGATGACTACTGTACTATTTATTTTATACTACAGTAGTATATCTTCTGTGCATGCTCTGGCCATTGCGTGGTCAACAAGCGCCAGCTAATAAATCCATGTCAAGCTTAACGCCGTGGTTGCGCGAGACTGCAAGTCAGAGACACTTGACTAGAATTTCGACCTTACATACTACCTCCGGTCCAAATTAACTGTCGCGGAAAGTATACATCGGTTGTACAAATTAGTATAGCGCTGGCGACAGTTAATACGGATCAGAGGAGTATAAGAAAGGTAGACTCGTGGTCGAGGCTAATGAAAGGGCATATTGACTATCCAACATCACCATGGAAGTAGATTTGCCCGCATAACGATGCGTGACATAAGGAATCCCCATTTCCGTTGAGAGAACCATTTGCAAAGCTGCGGTCTAGAGGTGCCCATGCCATTCCGTTCACACGTACATCCAAACGTCTATTTATTTATTTTACGTAGAGGCCAACTAACCAGTTGATTATCAACAACAGTATAAAGAATTTTGAAAGTAATAAACATTACAAATAGGTATTTGGATCACCTAGCGACGACTACGAACACTGAAGTAAGGTGAAGGCGCGCCGCCATACTCACCCCTCCCTCACCACCCAGGTAAAACTTATTGTAGTAGAGCTTGTTTTAATAAACAGACAGGAAGTCGTCGTGCTAAACCCCCGAGGACCAGTGCACCAGAGCAATAATCATCGCCAATGTCAAATTTGTAACCACACAGACAAACATGAAAACTTGATCTGCCAGACACACGCGTCTATTTTATTTTTGTGCGTGCATATACATCCAAACATCCATTTTACACAGCACATGCCTTGAGGGCTAAAACCATTAATACTGGCCAATCCACAAGGCACAAGCCCAGTTGCATACCTGTATATATATACAGCATCTAGCGACCACACAGACACACACACGTACGCATGGCACGTTCAAGCAGCATGAAGGGAGGACGACGCTCCAGCAGCAGCAACAGGAGGCTCCTCACGTCGTTCCTGAACGCGTGCAGGAAGCTCGGCGCCGCGTCCTCCTCCCCCCACGACGGCGGGCGAGTGGGCGCGGCTCCGCTCCGAGGAGGCGGCGGCGGCGGCCATCGTCCCGGTGGACGTGCCGAGGGGACACACGGTGGTGTACGTCGGGGAGGAGCTGCGGCGGTACGTCGTCTGGGTGTCCTCCCTCGACCACCCGCTGTTCCGGGACCTGCTGGACCGCGCGAGGGAGGAGTACCAGTTCGCCGGCGCCGACGGCAGGCTCTGCCTGCCCTGCGACGAGGACTTCTTCCTCGCCGTGCTCTGCCATGTCGACTCCAAGCACGAGTACTGGAGGCTGGCGCTCTGCAGCTGACAACGGACTGGTGGATTGCCGGTTGCCCCGCTCGGCCGCTCCATCGTGTGTAGGATCCGGAGCAGTTTATTGTTGCCCGAGATATAACGAGATTTGCGTACATGATTTCGCAGGTCTCAGATGTATATGGTCGATCTTTATGTGTAGAAATTTAGTTCCGGTGCTCGATGCTCTGTATTCGATTCTTCAAGGATGTGCCGCATAATGCCGGGGTGCAGAATGGCACTCGTTCCATTTTGCAATTCGTGTGACGCATGCTTATCCAGCCTATGTACTGCTGGGCCATTTTTCGGTCCATCGTCTCCACTATTTGTGATGGCCGACGCAAGCTCTAAGATGCAATTCAATATGGCAGCAGGCCCGCAACCACTTGGCCCAGGTAGTGAGCCGTATGGTGTTGTTGCCAAAAAGTAGCACTACTAGCTATTCGTCTATGAAAATGGTACATATCTCCATCGTGTATTCTAGAAGGAAAAAAAAGTGCAAACATCATTAGTATATAACCTTTAAGTGTAACAGATGATACATTCGAAGTTCAGACAGAGCTGCTTGACATACAGATTGCAAAAATGTAGGTTATCATGGTGGAATTGCAGTTTGTATGGGGCACAAGTGACACTAGAAACACCGACGCAAATGGTACCTGGGTGGTTATGCTTGGAACAACATATGGAAGACGAAATGTCAAAACCACTCACGGTCTCGCCTATACCTACTATATTGATACGCTTCTCTATCTAGTTGAAGTCGGGCTTCTCAGGGTAAGAGCAGCCAGAACGCTGGATGATGACGTTTGCAGCGTAACAAGCAGCTCTGACGCACTCGTCAATGCTCTTCTCCTGAACCAACTGGGAGAGAAACCCTCCAACAAAGGCATCACCTACAGAGAACAAATGTGATGCAAATCACAAAAAAAAATGAGACCAGCCAGGGCTAGCCCTTGGCGGTATTGTATTAAGCTTTCAGAAGCGCACAGAAGTGCAACGGTGCGTACGCGCCCGCGAGTGAGTACCGGGACTCGAACTCGTGCGGGGGGGCATCACAGGTATCATCACCTGGTAGCCATCCGGGCAAGGCCTCGGTCGCATGCAAATCACAAACATTGAAGGCATATGCGAGCTTCCTCTACTATAACTATCAATTATAGTACTCCCTCGGATCGCATTTGATTGTCGCAGGTTTAGGGAACGTCAACGTGTAGGCAAAACTTTGTGAAGCCCCGCGACAACTAAATCGGATCGGAGGTAGTACTGTTTAATGGAAGCGGGGCGTATATGGCGCGTATACAAGAGGTTGATGCTGAAGAAACGATAGCTCAGAGAAAAGTACAATCTAATGAATTTTTAATGTCGTTGTTCAGAAGTAATGAGTACCTGCGCCATTGGTATCAACAAGCTTCTCCTTGGGCAAAAGGATCACAGGAAAAGTTTTGACCTACAAGCAAAAGAATAATAGCCAGTTATGCAGATTGTCGTATTCAAGGTATCTGCACATTAGGAATGCTCAAGCAAGTCAATAACTGCAATCTCATTTGCAGTGAGAAATGCAGTTCAGTTCTTGCTAAGCTTGCGGTAACATCAGTTGGCATACATTCTTCGTATTATCGGAGAACCAACATACAATAGCAACCGAATGACTCCAGGATTCATGGAAAAAATGTGAGACGACCCTTCAGTTGTGTGCAAATGATTTTAAAGCGGGGTCTCAAATAGATAAAACCAGAAAACCCCAGCTTGGTTAAGTAATAGTGTATAATTTAGGTTTAATTCCCTACAGTTTGTACAATCAAGGATTGATGTATGGATGTGTCTGCTGCAAATATTATGTACGATTTTAACAGAATGCAAATATCACGATGCTGTAAAGCTTGTCGGTGAAACCAGCAGGAATCATATAGCAGGATGTTTACCTTTCCATCATCAGCCACAACTACTGGATCACAACCTTGAGTAATAACAGTAATCCTCTTGTGTGTTCCTGAAGCCTTAGGCAATTGTGAGATCTTCAAAGCAATCTCCTCAACATTCTCAGTCTACATTTTTTATGGGAAATTTGTCAAAGGCTTACAACTTTACTAATGAACTAATGAAAATAACAGTTGATAAATGAATACCTCCCAACCACGAACTTTAGCAAATGTCTTTGCCTCTGTTTCATTTCCAAATATGTAGTCCACATACCTAAGTTTTGGTAATAAAAAGAACTTTAGTCAGAAGCTGAAGGTGTTCTACACTGCTATCACATAGTTTAGTTTTAAAAAGTAAGAATCACATGGTGGGATCCATTACTTACGGAAAAGCTTTCTCTTGGGCGTCACGGAAAAACTCACAGATAAAGGGAGCAGAAAGGTTCATCATAAATACCTGCAAATAGTATAATCAGTTGTACTCCAACGAACAACACTAATTGGACTCTTTTCGTGGTTAGTATTAACCTTGTTAGTTGCAGCAGCATGCTCAGCAACAAGTTGAATACTATCCGGGGACACGGTAAGGAAAAAGCCAGCAATGTAAATATATTTTGCCTTCTTGACTGTAATTAATGACATTATAATTGTCAGAAAATGAATTCTATCAAGAAAAAATAGAGTGCAACAGTAGTAGTAGTAGAGAGAGTAAAAAACCGATTGACCTGTGTATAATTTGTGTTAATACAACTCCAAACAAAATCATATCACAATATTTACAAATGATTTGTAATGGAAGGTACCATCATCCCAAACAACATATAAAACCTTTCAGTATGAAATTACCACAAAGATGAAAATTTAGAAAAGTTCAGTTGATCATTTTTATTACCAAGGGTCCAGTTCTCGGGTCTCTTTAGATGTTGAGACTTGTAGCAGTTTGCTGCGGACAAATTTGCAACAAGTGACCTGTATATATAAAAGGTAATAATTTAAACTAAAGTCACCTCCATTTTAGTGTGGATAAGCCAGACATACAAAGAACGACAGAAGTAATGGAGCAGTTTGAGAAAAGGACTTGAGCATAGAAAATATCTATGTTGATGCAGAAGTAATTTATTGCTCGAATACTACGTCATGCTTTGAGCATGATACAATCCAAGCTTAAGTACATTTGTCATGTTAATTCGTTACCTTTGCTATCTCTGTTAACCAAATATTGAGGCAAAGTTTTGAAGTGCATCTAGAACAAATAAATGACAATGCCTTATAGAATGGCTCACATACTAGAAACAATTTACAAGCCCCACAAACTATTGCGTAGTCATTTAAAAAAACAAATCAAAGAGGCACAATTGCTTGACGAGTATAGTCATCATTCTATAAAGGGAAAAAGACCATAGTATCAGAGAAAGACAGTCTAGTGCAAGAAAAAACACATTTTAATCAAAGGGATACTTTTAGTAAACACAAGTAAACCGTTGCAGTATAGTGTGCTAGATAGAGACAAGTAGATGCTCTTAACTGCAAACCATTCCATACTCCTTCATGCCAGGATCATGATAACAACTTTAGGGAAGCTTAATGCCAGATTAGGAGCAGTACTGGCCTACTGGGTAGATACCACTCTAGGTTACATACCTCTCACCACCAACAACACAGACAGCGCATGTTCCAGTCGGAGCATTGGCATCCTCATAATAGTGGGCCTAGATAAATTTATGCAAGGTTAAGGTGATTGTACAACAGAATGGTCAATGGAGTGCCATAGCATGTAGGACAGGGGAAAAGAAACTTAGAAGTTACAATTTACATTGACACCAGCAGCTTTTGCGTTGTTCTTCATCTCCTCGCCAAACTTGTCCTTGCCAATGCAGCCCATGAAACTCGTTGCACCTGGAATTTGAAGCATCCACTGGAAAAACGTAATAATGATTGTTTTGAATTCTGAGCAATCAGGATTGGCAATAGGGTAATAGCTCTGGACTGTTATGGCTAAGTTTGCTCTCAACTTACTTGGGCAACTCTGATAGAGTTCTGAGTGGCTCCTGAAGGAATGGAACACAATAAACATAAATAATGAGAAAGTAAACCATGAAACATAAACTACTGCATTAACTTTATCAGTTAGCACAAATGTGCAGAAATAATACCTCCAGCAATGTATTCAGTATTGTCCTTGCTACCCAATTCATCGTACCTAGTAGCGCAACACACAAATCCACAATATTAGTAACCTCTAGACTTCAGTAATGAATACATATAAACACATTCTCAATTACGACATGTGAACAAGGCAATTTGCATACTGACTTCGAAACAATACATATATGACCGCTCAAATTAAAACAATAACATGCTTTGATTTCTTCAGGTGACTAATGTGACAGTGTTTTTTTTTCTATTTGTGATTAATAACAATCTGGCAACAGCAGCATCCTGTAATGGAATGGATTTTTTTTTTTTGCGAGAAGTAATGCAAGGGAAGTTGACAGGAGAAAGAAATTTACATTGGCAAGTGCTTTTCCTCTGCAAGAATGGAATTTCCCGGTTTGAGGTCATACCTAGAACACAAGCGTAGAGAAAAACATGTCGGTTAGCTTGTGATAACAAGAACAGGCACATATGTAGGGGTGAAAACGGTATGGATTATTTCCGACCGACCGACCGACCGACGGAGGCTCACGGAAGGCAAATACGGATTCGGTCGGATACCTGCCGGATACGGTCACGGATACGGATAGTTATTCACGGATGTGGAAAAGGATGTGGTTCTACTAATATTCGTCTGAATCCGAAGATATACCATATTTTACGGTTATATCCGACAAAGTATCCGGTGCAATATCCGGCAACTAATAACTTGAATCTCAGGTGACCGATCATTGGGCAAGATGAAAGTTATGTACTTATACAAGTCCCGAAAATGTTTTGAAGTCACTACCCTGTTTGTGAATCACATTCATTGGAGGCACCCTTAGGCCATTCAAGCACAATATTAAGCAGACACTTGAAAATTGAAGTATGAGTTATTGAAACATTCTCTCTTTTAGAATATCACACTACATAAAGTCAATTTGGAGTATGTTGGTTTATAGTATTTGTTATATGTCAGTTCTATTTTCAAAGCGACATCCGAGAAAATGTTTATCCGCAACTGAACTGTATTCGCCCCGTATTCGATCCATATTCGTAACCGGCATGATCCGATTCTGTATTTGTATCCGCACACTATCCGCTCCGACTCCGTATTCGAAAAAAATATGGTTATGGACATGGTTTCACTACTATTCGACCGTATCCGCTCCGTTTTCACCCCTACACATATGATTCTCCATACATGCAACCTAGAGAACATGGTCCGAGCCGTTAGACAAATTCTGAAGAAGAAACAAGCAATATATCAGATGTCAATTTCTGGGACCTGAGCATACAGCTAAGGTGTATATTCCAATCAACTGAAATTCAGCAAAAGAGAGAAACAAATAAATTTAACTTCTATATTTGATTCAGTTACATTTATAAAGCTCATGCACTCATTCTGCAGCCTGTTCACAGTTGCACAGCACAGGTACGACCTGAAGCTCCAGCTCGGGAGTGCAAGCAAAGCAAATACGGCCCAGATGTTATGCCCAAGCTCGCATCACTCCTAACAAAGCTATACTATACCAATAGACAACAGGACTCGGGCCAAACGCACAGTAATCGCAGATCAGATGATAGGACCATAGCAATCAATGATTGGCATGAAAGGCATATCTCAAAACGCAGGGAATACATGAGATGGAGATGGAGCAGATTACTTGGCGAGGAAGGCCTCGTCGACGACGGCGGAGATGTCGAGGAGAGGGTTGCCCATCCCCAGGAGAACGCCCTCGTAGCTGTTGCTCGCCATTTCTGCCCAAGCTACGCGGCGGCGGCGGAGGTGAGAGAACTGTGTTGGTCTGCTGGGTTTGCGTGGGAGAATTAGGGAAAGCAGAGCACAGGTCGATCGATCGATTCATCGATCTCGGGATTAAAGTGTTATCTGCGTTTTTTTTTAAGAAAACGTAACACGCCTGCACGCAGAGAGAGCCTTTTTCTGGCGAGCCTAGGCCTCTTCCAAGCCTCTACGAAACGAGCTTTCCGGCCCAAATTAAACTGAGGCCGAATAGAAACAGCATCGTCGTGCATGAGACCGGGTAAAATATTTCGGTGATACCACACCTCACATGATAACATGATATCACTCTCCAAAATTTCAAGTGTTCAAAAATTACGAAATAAATTTGTGGATGCTCACAAGATGTCTTTTTACATTTCAAAAGTAAATTCGAAATAAACAGGAAGAAAATAATTGCTATGTAATAAGTAGCCACCAAGTTATTCTACAAAATGTTAACCTGCAGACGGAAGGATTATCAAATTAGCCACTGGGCTATTTTTCAAATCGCAAGCACATGATTTGTTGTGCTTGTGCGTGCACTCATCTAATCTCTCCATGATCCACACTGAAATCGAGATGTTCGATCGCGATTTGGCAATTGTAATCTAGGTGATGGCAGCTATGGATACGTTGATTAATGCTCCGTGTCAGGAAGGTCAAACGAGTTCTCTAGATCCGCGACAGTTTAGTTAATACGAACGTCAGATTAGTTCCGTATATCCGAGAGTTAACTATTGGACTAGCTACGGATGACATACGTTCTCTTACTAGTGGGCCCAACGGTCTAATTTGGAGTAATGTTTTGTGCAACTTATTATACCAAAATTACTTGTGGTTGTGAGTAAATTACATAAAACTATCATAGTTTCACATGTCAGTACTATTGTTGGTAATTTTTCTAAAATCTACCTGTTCTGGGGCGTGGCGTTACAAATCGCCCTAATTTGCATCTAAAAGCATTTTGACGAAATAGAGCAGTTGCAGAAAATTTATACCGGAGCCCCTGGTCTAGAGAGGCTAAAGTCTCCGGCTAGCACGGAATCTCCGGTCCACGAGGGGCCGGAAACTCCTGCCGGGCCGGAGACTTCAGTCTCTGGACAGTCTCCGACCATACTCCGTACTGGGTACCAGAGGCGCACGCCATTTGGCGCAGCTCTAGGCCAGGTCCAAAATAAATAGGCCGGAGTCGGTTGCCCTAAGGCCGGAGTCTCCGGTGTATACACACCAAAGTCTTCGGTCCAGGAACTCTGGAGTCTCCGGGATGCTTCCAAGCCACTCAACAAAACCGTACAAGCCATAACTTTTGCATTTGAACTCCAAATAAGGTGAGACCAATTTTGATGGAAAGCAAACGACAAGAGCTACCATACAAAATACAATATAAAGGATCAGTAATAGAGAGAGGATGACAAACATGGGAAGATGTGGATCCTATCTCAAAGAAAAACCGGTAATATTTCCAACATGAAAACGCAATAAACCGTTTTCTAAGAACTTGGGTTTGTCATGAAGATCACGACAAGCACAAAAACCCAACAAGGAGAAAATCCAGAAAAGTACCAAGAAAGATGATGATGCCAAGTATGCAAAGATTTGAGCTCTCTATGACCGCTACGCTAAAACTCAATCAAGAACCCCTCTTGATAGTACGGTTATCTATCCTATACCGGTCTCTCCCAACTAGCACCATGAGAAAGTAAAAAAGAAAGCATATCAAGATCATACCTTATCTTGCGCATTCCACTTGAGATAGATGATGACGATCTTAATCCTCAAGTGGACCACCTTTCTTGATTGTGGTCCGCTTGGTGAAGACTCAAATATTACTCCCCCATACTCCACTACGGGAGAGCCTCTCTTAGGCACATTTTCACTTGAACATTCTCTCCAAATGGGTGGCAAGCTCCAAGCATGTGCTATCTTTGAGATGCTTCTCTTGAAATTTCACTTCTCGAACTTGAAGACGACCACCACTTGACGTCATCCTCCATGGGCTATGTGAAATCTTCCTTTTGATGCAATCCCATGTAAATCTTATATTTACTAATTGGAGGCACCGTAGAAAGCACCACGTTAATCCTAGAGGTTAAAAGATTTGCGTCCATCCGATTATCCGATAATGCCGTGATAGCCGTCCAATAGCCGGCGCTCTTCGATCGTGTCTCTTCCGCAACGAGGACTCTTTCTCATTCTATCTCTTCCAAAATAAAAAAAGAAACGAAGTAAAAAACACATCTCACCTAATCGTGGCCTCCTGTCTCGGATTGATTCGCTGGTGCAATCGTGTAAGGCCATAATCCATCTACTCATGTCTTCCTGCGCTCATCGGCCTCCACACGCTGCTGCCATACCATGCGAAAATCCTCAAGATCTGCCCGTGTAGTCGGCGGGCATGTATGTACGTAGTCGGATGATTGGATCTGAAAGTACCAGATATACAGGAGCTGCTCGATCGGTATATTTGACCCATCACGTCAGCAGCTGCATGCATGCAACCATGTTGCAGCTAGGTATTAATTCCATCAGTTATACATTTATACTAAGCAATCAATTCTTTTTTTTCTACATCTAAGCAAACAATTATGCACGTAGAGTGTTGTAAGGTCAGGTTTTTGACAAATTGATTCTTTTGTGCGTAGAGTGCTGTTGTATGGCTTCAAGTGGTTGTTGCAGGTTGGTTGTTTGACAAACAGATTCTTTTTTTAACGAGAGTCGTTGTAGAGCTTCAAATGGTCTAGAGTAAATTAGGCTAACCGATGCATTCTGTTGTATACGTACTCATAACAAGAACTAATTTGCAGTGCGTTATTCATTCATGCCATCTACTACTTTTGCCTTTTTCTGTACGTCCTTTTTAGCTGAAGTTGATTGTCCAAGCAGGTACAAGGAGCATTGAGAGAGGTGTACATACAGGAGAAAACTGCAAGTATAGGTGTGCAAGAATTTATAGATTTAACTCTAGGTATTGTATTATTATTCAAGGGTGTACTTTTCTTTCCACAGAATTACATATATCAAGTTGTATGTTCTGCAGCCTCCTTAGTCATGTCCTCCTTTTCTTCAGACTAGGCAGTGTTTGAGCCAATGCATCTGTAGTAAGACTCCCTAAATTATGTCATCTAACAAACTTTACAGTCTTCCTCACTATAAAAATAAAAATAAAAATTCTGAACTTCATACGATGCTTATTATATTTTTGGCATACCTGAGATTTTGGCTGTGATTCTGCTTGGGACAAGGGAAAAAGGCCTGCATATTAAAGATATGTATCAAATGATGATCTACTGTGTTTCTTGGATTATTAATTTCAAAATTCTTTGACATGACAATGGGATTATTAAATGCAATATTTTCAGGTTTACTTTATCTTACAAGCTTCCTTCCGTGTACATGTTTATGGTGTCAATGAGTGAAGGATGAGATCGTGTGAAGCTGCTAGAGAAATGGACTTAGTGCAAAACTGAAGGTGATAGATCGTAGAATTATAATACTGGACATCCTCGGCGTACCGACTACTGTTATTATTCCATCAATCCTTGAAAATATATAAAAGAAGGAGGGACCAGTGTGTTTGCCAATTGATTAATAGTACTAGGAGCCTGTCAGAGGAGGAGATCAAGAGGCTCAAGGAGATGTGGAAGAACATTGACAATGGCAACAGCAGCACAATCACAGTCGAATACCTCAAGAACGTGATGGCAAAGCACGTCACCTTGCTTCCAGACAATGAAATTGAGCAAACTAATAGAAGCGTCTTAATTCAGATAACAGTTAACATATTATTGTGAATACAAAATACTTTCTAATTCACTTTCCATGCTGGAGTTCGTCACCTCACCAGTGCACATGAACAGAATGGAGAGGGGGGAGCATCTCTATACAACATTCCAGTACTTCAACAAGGACAACAGTAGGTAAATTCGGCACCAGAAGTGGATAATATGTATATCTTAGGCATCTGGATTCTGGACTTCCGGAGACTAGGTTGCACGTACGCATGTTTAGCTCATATATTCTTGCAGGTAAATCGCAAATGAAGAGCTGCAGTAAGCCTTGCGGAGAAAAAGCTGTACGACGCCGAGGAGTTCAAGGATGTAATCTCAGAAGCTGATGCCAACAGAGTACGGAGCTGTAACTGTAAGTACGTGCTCCTTCATCAATCCACATGAATTTCACGAGGTTAGCAAAGAATGCAGTTCATTCACAGAATTCAGGAAAGAAAGTGTGTGCCAAACTGCGTATGGTTGGCATCTTACGTGATGAGTGTTACATATGTTAAGCAAGCTTCTGCTGCTTACTGAGGGTTGACAAGGTGAAAGCATATTAAAAGGTTAGGTACAAAAAAAACTTGGTTCGTCTCAACTGAGGCTAATTTGATCGGTAATAAAATCCTGAACCGAATAGACAGTTCAATTTAATCTATATCACTAGAATTTGAGAATACCCAACGAAATTACGTGCAAAATCACCAAATATGTCTGACTATCAATTGCAACGTTGTCTCAAACATTAAACTAGCCCTCATTAAGAACTAAGTCATTGCATCAGAATTGAGATTTGGTTGGTTCTCACGTAAAACAGCACAAATTATATTGTTTCATACTGCAATCAACACATGTCATTCAAAGAAAATTCTCTCTTAATTTTTTTACGTAAACAGAACAAAATATATTGTTTCATACCTGATACATATTTCACTTGCAAAAATTAGAAACAATTAAAACCATAATTATTAAAAAATGAACCAAT
This sequence comes from Poa pratensis, assembly GCA_947311845.1. Classification (NCBI taxonomy): domain Eukaryota; kingdom Viridiplantae; phylum Streptophyta; class Magnoliopsida; order Poales; family Poaceae; genus Poa; species Poa pratensis. The sequence goes on along the minus strand of CAMZMU010000053.1, from coordinate 29,928,131 downwards.
CCATCACAAAGTTAAACAAAATAACTAGCCCGTGCGGATGCACGGGTTGCTGACTAGTATACCTAGCCCCACATAGAAATACCACACACACATATCATGGGTTAGTTCACAAAGCTATATGAACAATTGCTTACCATACCAAAAAATACATCATACCACTTGGTACTTCTTCTAGCTTTACGTGTTGATCAATATCTTGATAGACCTTGTATCTTTTCTTCTCTATTCATTAGATGATGTCTTGAAGATAACCATGAATCATCACATGATCCTTTTCTTCAAGACATACTTGCAATAAGCTCAACTATCACATGACCAATCTTCGGATAACCCCTCGAATAATATCTTGGTTGTCACATACTCTTATTGATCATATCAAATATATCCATACACATCGATGATCTTGATGCCAAATATTCTATTAGGTTATGATCTTCATGGCGAAGTTCAAGCATTACCTATGGACAAACCCTATAAGTATAACACAATGAAACCATTAGTTCATACTGATTGTCATTAATTACCAAAACTACACATGGGGTGCCATGCTCTTTCAGTATGAGTCGGCGTGGTACGACCAATTTTGCCAGCTCCGGTAGACGGAGGAGTGCTTGGGCCAGAGCAGCTCGATCACCAACAACGCTCTGGATCTAGCCCTGGCCATGAGGTGAGAAACCACGACGCCTAGGGTTGACAGGATCTGCAGGAGAGAGACATGAGGAAGAAGAAGAAGATGGAGGCTGACAGGTGAGCCCGAGGTCCACATCATCTCGCCCTCCACGTGTGCTGCCTATCCAGCCTTTACAGATGGGCCCTATCGATTAGCGCTGCTCCCAAAATGCTTTTATACGAAAATTAGTGTGGTTTGTAACACCATGCTCCAAAACTAAAAATCTACCAATAATGGTACCGACATGTGAAACAAGTTCCAGTTGTGGTAGTTTTTTCTCTTAAAAATAGCCAAATCTCCTCTAAATCGAAGCGAAACGACTTTTCTATGAGCACGCCACGGCTCGCGCGGTCATGGCACTCGCGACGCATGACATGGGGCCCACCCATGTTCTTCCTCCTCCGCACTTACCCAATTTATTTTCCTCCCCTGCACAAGTAGCAGGCCGAGACGACGCCGACGACGCCACTACGGAGCTGCGACAGAGAAGGCGTCGTCGAGACCAGACTTAACGGTGGGGGTGGGGTGGGTTCGCCGACGACGAGATCTGCTGGTTCGAGGGGCTTAGAGGGATGGTCGGGGGGGCAGTAGACCGACGGAGGAGGTGATTTAAGTAGGGCGGGCATGGTAACGCCGCCGATCGCGGGGTCGGAGGCTGGTGGTGGCGAGCTCGTCTTCCTCCTCCCGACGGCCTTGTCGTCTAGTGGTCGGGACGGCGCGCAGGGTCGGAATCCGTGCAAGCACTCCCGCGCGTAAGCTAGGCATGCCCAAGTCGAAGGGGTATATGTCAGGGTGCAGGTGGGAGTGGGCTGCCCACGGCGCCCACTGGCCAGGCCCGCATAATATCGTTCGTGGACACCCACAGGTAGGAAGAAAAAATATGTGGGCTTCGTGGGACTGCTCACGTTGCCCACGTCGGAGCCCAACTATTCCCCACATCGAACCCTGTCGTTCCCCAGTCCCCACATCGAACCCTTCGAGAGAGAGTCAGAGATGGCGACGAGCCGCACGAGCGCCGCCGGCTACCTTCCATGGCCGGACCGCCGTCGCCTCATGCCCTTGGGGACGGAGGTCTTCCTTCCACCCGCTCACCTCCCCCCCAGCCCTCAGATTCGTCCCTAGCTCGAACCCAACCTCATGCCCCTGTGGACGGCGGTGAAGGAGAAGACGCCGATGAGGATGAGGGGAGAAATACAGTGGAGCAGCTAGTTGCTATCAAAATCGAGAAGGAGAGATCTTGTGCAGGCCACGGTGAATCCCCAACCTCCAAAAAACGGAAGCACAAGGTAAAAGATACAGATTCTTCCCTAATTGATTCTCAGTTTTGTTCTCTTGCCTTTCCAACATAGATACATATATAAAGGCTGGAAAGAATCGATTCAGGACCGCAGCCTCCATGTCGCCCCGATTTCACGACCGTCCGATCGGCGTCGTCCAACGGCCAGGAGACGGCCACGTCCTCCCCCGCGCTCTCTACTGTTCCTAGCTACAGTGCCGCCTATTTTCTACCAATCAGGCGACGACACGTCACCCGGTCACCGCCGGTGGCTCCGGTAGCCAACCGGTGACCCCTCCGCACGAATTTTGGCGCGGAAAAATTGCAGAACCCCCCCCCCCCCGCAAAGGACCGAATCGCAAATTCTGAAAAAGTCAGGGATCTCCGTGTAAAACCGCCCCGCACATCTCGCTCTCCCTCTTCCCCTTTCCCGCGCGAGCCGGAGCTCGCCGGCGTCGCCGACGCAACGCGCACCCCCACGCTCCTCCCCGCACGAATCCGAGCGCACGGAAAGCTCCGCCGCCACGCCCTCGCCTTCCTCCCCTCAGATCAGCTGCTAGCTCGCACGAATCGCGGCGGAATCGCTGTCGCACCGAGTTTGCCACGTCCGCCGCGTTCGGTGGCCGCCGACGCCGCTCCGGCGACCTAAAGCCAGCGGCGCCGCCGCCTACGGACACCCCAGCTCCGCGCGTCCCAGAACGCAGTGCTGCGCCGCCGCCGTTGACCTCGCCGTCGTCGCCGTGGGATGCATCGCCGTGGGAGGCCCTCCCCTTTCTGACGTCACGCCGACGTCACGGTGGACCCAACATGTCAGATTTAATTTTTTTTAAACCAGAAACAGAAAATCCAAACAGTTTTACACATAACCATCGTAAAAATATTTAAAAAAAATATCAAAATGACAAGATTTGGATAAATTTGGGAAAAAAAACTATTTATGACAATGGGAAAAAAATGCTTGACTATTTTGTATTGCCAAAATCTGGATAAATTTGTAACAAAAAACACAAACATATTATAGCATTTAGATCCAAATTTCAAATTTGAGTCTTCTAAAATTTAAGCATTCTTTCGAATCTAATCATTTTACAAACGTGCAAACAATTAAATCGTTAAACTTTCCCAATTTGCTCAATTTTAAAATACAAACATTTTTTATAGCGCAAACTTTTTAAAAATTCCTATAAAATTATAAATATTAACATTTACTAAAGTGGACATTTAAAAAAATGAATTACAACCATACTGAAATATTCTAATTTAACATCCAAATTTCAGTACTTCAAAATTGTAAAATTCTTTTAAACCTGATCATCTTACGACCGTTAACAGAATTCAAACCTTAATACATTTCCAATTTAACCAATTTTTAAAATCTAAACGTTCCTACAACGTAATTTTTTATTTGAATTACAACAATTTCCAAATTTGAACAACCTCTAAAATCCGATCATTTTTAAAACAACAACTTTTTCGAATTCCAATAATTTTCAAACTTAAACAATTATAGAAAGACGACATCTTCAAATTTGAATTTTAACACACAGTCAACCGTGAACAGAATTCAAACCTTAATACATTTCCAATTTAGCCAATTTTTAAAATCTAAACGTTCCTAAAACGTAATTTTTTTTTGAATTACAACAATTTCCAAATTTGAGCAACCTCTAAAATCTAATCATTTTTAAAACGACAGCTTTTCCGAATTCCAATAATTTCCAAATTTAAACAATTTTAGAATGCCGACATCTTCAAATTCAGACATACTCGAAACAACAAATTCTAATTCACCATAGGTATATTCTTGCAGGTTTTTCTGAACGTATTATTCGAGTCTTACCCAAATATATTTTACGTTGAACCTGAAAAAAATATTATATTTCCATTTAAAACTTAATCAAAACAACAATTTCTCACGAAGACGCAACGGTATTTCTTCTTCTAACGACAATTTAATCCAATGACCATTTAGCTAACACATTTCCATGCATGCTTAAACAACTTTAAAGAAAAAAATACAAAACTAATATAACTTTTTAAAATAAATTATAGAGCTCATGGAAAAATATTTCAAATTGCTACATATTCGGAGAAACTCGAAACAACAAATTCTAATTCAGTATAGATATACTCTTTCAGGTTTTCCCGAATGTATTATTCGATTCTTTCCCAAATATATTTTACGTTCAACCTGTAAAATATTATTTTGATTCAAAACATAATCAAAACAACAATTTCTCACAAGGACACGACGGTATTTCTTCTTCTAACGACAGTTTAATCATTACATTTTCACGCTGACAAACAAAACTAACAACCACACGATCGCGACGTCAAACTACAAACATATTTGAACATCTAAATTTGCTACAAAATTTGCAGATACTCCAGACGACAAATTACGACGAATTTTAACATTTTGAATCACAACGTGCACGGTGGGCTTTACTAGATGATGGAACATATACTTACAGGTGGGCCCTACTAACTTATACAAATTCCAGAAAATAAATAATGTTACAAATTCAATAACTTTAAATCTATCCACCGGGGAAAAAATGAAAAAATATATCAAAAAAATAAAAAAAAATCTTATGTCGTATGATCGAATTTCAAATTTAAATATTTTAAAATTTTAAACGACTTCCAAAAATTTTGAAAACTCTAAGATATATTAGCATGTTCACATTTTTTAATTTATTAAATATTTGCCAGTACGACAAAATATATCGAAATCCTCACAAAAAAATACATGCAACACATTTGAAAAATTCAATTTGCTAAAAAAAATAGACATACTCTAAAATATATATCTCACATATTGCATTCTCCCTAATTACGGAGTTCACATAAATATTTATGGCATTTAACTACTCTAATTTGAAAAATATTAGTACAAAATCCAAATGAATTTCCTCTAAATTATGGATTGACTTTAAAAAATGCTCATGTACTGTATATCCTCCAATTATGAAACTCAAACAAATAATTCAACAAAATACAAACATATAAAACCATTCCAACTTGCTAAATATTTAACGGAACTCTATAATGTGTAAAGAGACTAAAAAAAATACTAACTATTTCAGAGTATTTTCACATAAAAAAGCAAACACATTTGAAATTGAATTACAATAATTTTCAAATTTAAGCAATTTCCAAAATCCAACCATTTTTAAAACAAAACATTTTTCAATTTCAATGATTTCCAAACTTAGACAACTTTACAACGTCGCCGCTTTCAAATTCGAATTCAAAAACACGCATGCGGCATTTGCCGCGCTCAAATGACTAGTACAACGAACCGATATGTATGTTGTTAGATCCTGTGCCTTTACTGGAACGGAGGCTGAAACAAAAAGAATCGACTCCTTCCCCTCGCGTCGCTCCCCCAGGCGACGCCAGGGGCGACTCCCCGCGCCGCCGCCAGCCCCTCCTAGCCAAGCGCCCCCTGCCGCTGCCGTCGGCGGCCTTCGTCCGCGGCGGTGGCGGCACCCCGTCGCTGCCGAAGGTGGTCGGGGGGGGGGGGGGGGCAGTCCGCGTCGGGTGGTTGGCCGGCCCGTGAGGGCGGTGGCGGTCAGGGAGGCGGAAGCCGAGCCGGCGGGCTCGGGGGTGGCCGGCGTGTGGCCTGGGGCGGCGGGGTGTTGACGGCGGCGCCGTCTTCTGCCCCTTCGGCGTGCTCGCGCGCCCGATGGGCTTGGGAGGGCCCCATCCGGGTCCGCCAGGGCCGGTTGGCGGTGGGCGGCGGCGCCGCGTCCTGGGCGCCTCTGCTGGGCGCGGGCGCGTCGGCGGGTGGCCGTGGGCGTCGGTGGTGCCGGCCGGGGAAGAGGACGCCGGGACGGCGGCCCCGGGAAGATGGCTGCACGGTGGGGGTGTCGGCGTGTGATGCGGAGGTGGCTGCTTGGTGGTGTTTGGTGGTTGGAGCTCCTGCCGGCATGGTGCTGGGAGGCGCCGTCCTCTCCGACCGGTGCCTCCGCGCGGTGCGGTGCTCCGGGCGCGGGATCGACGGTATCCGGGCCCAAACTTTGGTGGAAGGTGGTGCGGGTGTCGGCTGTGGGCGGCGGCGTGGGGTTGCGGTGGCGCCGTCACCGGAGGTGGAGTGCATTCGCGCGGAGTCAGGAGGCCGATGTGGCGCGGGGCGGCCGCGGTGAGGGTTCGTGCGGGAGAGGTCTTTGCCTCCCGCCGGTGTGGCTCGCGGGTGGTCGATCTGGTGGTGGTGTTGCTTGGCTGATCCGGGCGAAAGCTTGTCTCCGGTGGTCGGAGCCGGTGATGGCGGCTCACGTCGTCCCCTTCTTGAAGGCATCACCGAGGTAAAGCATGCACCACCTCCGCTATCTCCGGGGGAAACCCTTGATCCGTGGATCGGAGGATGTCGGCGCTACGGCGTCGTCTCCCCCTTGGGGGCATCTTTCTTGGAGATGCGCACCAGTCGAGGGACCAGTGGTTGGAGGTGGGGTGCTTCGTGGCGTTGCGAGTTGTGTGGCAACGATGACAATGGTGAGCGGAGCCGAGTTGCGGCATGTCCTTCGTCACCGACAGTCCGTGTTGCGTCCCGCCGTGAAGTCCTGAAGTCGGAGCTGCGTGTCGCGGGGCGGCAGGCTGGCAACGATGACACTTTTTCTACTGCGGCCTCGCGGATTCCGTCGATGCAAGGTGTGCATCTTTCTCCGGTGAAGCTCTTCGTCGAAGTCGGAGCTGCCTCTTCCTCGACGCTTTGGGTCATCTGTTTGGCATAGGCCGACATGGTTCTCGGCATCGGCTGTGGCGAGGACGTCGTCGGTGGTCGTCCAAGGTGAAGTCGGAATCGCTTGCTCGGGGAGGAGTGACGACGATGACGCTCGGTGATGACCTTGATGGTGTTTTTCTCCTCGGCGATGTGTGATTCATGTGGGTAGCCAGGTTGGCCGGGTTTGCCCAATGTGGTGTCATGACTACATTGGTGCATTTGTATCGGTTTTTCGGCCGGTTCCCCGTTAATGAACCGGTCAATTCCCTCCTTCTTTATTAATAATACGAAAATCGTTTCAAAAAAAGATCCTGTGCCTAGGATCTGCTCGTTTATGGCTCTGGTAATAATGCTGGGTTTACCCAGGATTTTTTATGGCTTGTTGCCGAGATCTCTCTTGCTAGCCTGCTAGTCAGCTGATCTGTAATGGTATATCCAGACTACGGACGAAACAATATCATCTGGAAATCAGACGCATCTGGAATTTGAGTTCAAGTCATACTTGGACAACTAATTAAGTTCCATTGCGTTAGCTAGATGAGTATGCCCATGTTGAGTGAAGTGCCGTGTTTCGGTCCCTCGCGTCGCCCGCAGCGGGCGACTCGGGGGAAACCTTCCGCGCGCCGCCGCCAGCTCCCCCGCCCGCCTCCTCTCCTCCACCGCTGCCACTGGTCTCGCCGCGGTGGCGGCGGCTCCCGCCCCAAAGCTGGTGGCTGGGAGGGATCCCGCGGTGGACGCGTGGGCTGACCCGCGTCTCGCCTCCGTCAGTGCTGCGCTGGGCGTCTGGGCCTCTTGGGGTCCGGCGAGTGGTGGCGGCGACTGGAGCCTGGCCTGTGGCAGCGGTGGCTCCCCGGCGTCGGTGGCTCCCCGGTGCGGCAGGTGACGGCGGTGGCCCCTGGCTCGATCTGGGCCCAGATGGGCTTGGAGGGCCGCGGCCGTTCGCGGTGCTGCGTGAAGGCCTCCTGGCCTGGCGTGGCGACGCTGCGTCCCTGCTGCACGCTGGCCGACTGGCGTCCTGGACGCCGGTGGGCGTCCGATCTTCTTCAGCTTTGGAGCCTCGGATCCGCCCCTTGGCAGTCGCGCGGTGGTGTGCGTGGGGCACGTCGGCGTGTACTCGCAGGGCTGCTGTCCGGAACCATGGTGGTTTTGGCCTCGGGCAGCGCTGCTCCGTCTCTGTCAGCATGGTGCTTGGCAGAATGCGATGGCTGGCGCTGCGTCCAGCAACCCTGGAGGATCTCGTTGTTGTGCTGATGTTCTTGCCGTTGGTGGTCTCCGCGAGGTGTGGTTGGCTGCGGCGGTTTGCTGGTGGTGATCGGCTGCCTCTTCTGTAGATGTGCTCAAACTCCGGGTGAGAACCTTGCTCCGACTTTGTCGTTGCCGGCGGCAGCGGTGTCGTTGACGCCGTTTCCTCGTTGGAGGTGCCGTTGTGGAGCTCCAGCACCTACAGTATTTTGGTGTTCCCCAGGTGAAAACCTTGATCCCGGCATGCCGGGTCGGATGACGGTGTTGTGCCCTCGACAACACAAACCTCCTTGGAGGCGTCGCCTTGGAGACACTAAAGTATGGCTCTTGTTGCTGTGTGTGCTGGTGGTGCTGCGTTTTGGTGGTGGTTGTGCGGCTAGCTTGGAGCCGACGGTGGTGTGTGTTCCCTCTCGGCGGGCCTTCGAGTGGTCTCGGTCACTTGGATGTGCTTGCCCAAGAGTCTCCCTCGGTTGCTGTTGCGGTGTGGGAGCTTCGTGCTCTTTGTGGCGTCTCGGCTCACCTTTGCTAATTGACGACACAATGTATGTCTCCCCCACCGGCTTTTTGTCTCGATCTTCGTGGCGGAGCTCCCTATCTAGGTTTGTGCCAGGTGCTAGGCTTGACACTGCGATGATGATGGTGGTGCTCCTGAGTTTTGCCTGGGGTTCGAGTCGCATGCCGGTGCGGTGCGTGAGGCAATGATTGCAGAGTCTTGGCATTGTGATCCCTCGACAACACCCATCACCTCTTGTGTCTCTTGGTGGCTCTTGCTGTTCCCTCATCTAGTTGTATTTCTTTTCATGTATTTTCATTGTTTCTCTTCCCATGTATCCCCTGTAATTGCTATTCTGTTGTAAGAACATAGCCCGCCAGGCTCTTTCGATGAAATATAACAACCGGTGGGAGCAATCCCCCCGGCATTCTCGAAAAAAGTATGCCCATGTTCTGGTGTGCCACAACGTGCTGATACACGCCGCCGACAACTCCGATACGGAGCACATTTATTTAGTGAGTTGCTTACTTGCTTTCATTACTTGATCCAGTGCCAGAAGAAGATTTCTAGCTAGCTGGTAATGTTTTCTAGCTACCTGCGTGCGATAGGTGAGCGCGGACACAGGCGCTGCGCTGTACCTGAAACTGTTTGATAGCCGGACGGCAAATGCTAAGCTATACGTATGTGTACAATGCAGTCCATTTTTTTATTATCTGGCTGAAAGGAACGGGCTGACGAGGAGCCACCAGTATCAGAATTTGCTTTGAATTAGTACAGTGAAATATTTTGGTGGGCGTCCCACGGAGCCCACATATCCCACATAATAATATGTGGGATTAAGTGGGTATCCCATTTAACATATGCGGCATATGTGGGGTGGGTGCGGGCCTCCCGCCAACGATCCCACCTGCACCCTGAGGTATATGACGAGGTCATCTTAGCCGGTAGTTTATTACAGGAAAAATGCCATCTGACTCGCTTACCACGAATCCGACCTAGCAACCCCGCATCGGCTCCCCGTCATGCCGCCCAGCTCTCCGTTGCCGCCGCATCCACCGACGCCGGTCTGGTTCCCCTAATCGGCATGCCGCGCCGCCCCGGCTCCCGGCCGCCAGCTCCCGACCGAGCCGCTCGCGGCTCCCCACCAATCCCCCATCTACCGGTCCCTGCCGGCTGCCGCATCTCTGGTGACCCCCGGCCGCCACGCCGCCCACAATCGTCTCACTGCCACACCTGCTGCCGCCGCCATGCCACACATCAGCTCCTCCGCTGCTACCGCGACCCCTGGTGACCACCGGCACGCTGCACTGATGCGTGGATGCCAGAACAGAGGAGCAGTAATGGATTAACAGTGCCAACCCCAATCCGCGCCTATCGACGAGCAACAGGACGGTGCCGCAACGGCCATCCCCATCAGCTACGCCTACGCCCACTCCAGGTCGTGCCTCCCCCTCCACAACCACCTTATCCCTCTCTGCATTTTATCCATTCCTGCCGAGCATGTCTCTGCATTTCTTATTCGTTCCGACAGAATATGTTTGTGTGATGCCTTTGATGAATTTCCAATGGAACAATTCCGTCTCTAGTGTCACCAACTCACCATTACAATCACTATTCCAATTTAGTGTAGAGATTTGCCCAAGTTTATGTGCCCTGGTTGTGAATTGTGGACACACAGGTGTTTGTTGTTATGCTTCTAAGAAGTGTAGTATCATTGGCCATGTTCCTCTTTTGGTGTATAAGGGTTGGGGAATCATTTATCTCTACGACATTGGAATTAGCTCATTTTAGGAGAACATATTACACGAATCCATTAAATTCCAGAAACAAATCAATAAGCGTAGTGCTAAAAAAAAATACGGAATGAGATGCCAGATTGAGAATTCAGCGGTGCCCTTCCAGCTTGTACCACGGCGATGGAGCAAGCACAACTTTTCCGTTCTGATTGTTTGTTATGTCATGCCCATGCACCAAATGGCACACCAATACTAAGTTCTTTGGACTGCAAAAGTTGCCTCAAGAACCAGAACATTGATATATAAACAAAGAACTATTGCATTTATCATGAATACTTGTCACATAGTGTACCCTTATAACTAACACCATAGAAGTTTTACATACTAAAGACCTCTACCGACTCATGCAATTGCATTTTTTTTTGCGACTGGCAATCCAGCTCTTGAAGAACAATGAAGCATTGATTCAGAAAATACAATGAAAAAACATTACTATACTTATCAACTAAGCATATGTGAAGCCGTCTGAATTCTGAAGCACACTATTCTTCAGTTCATTCACTCTTCAGCAGATTGGCAGGGGCTCACCGTTCCACTCCTTAAGGCACTCAAGCAGAGCGTCGATGTGCTTGCCCTTGTTCATGGCATTGAACACCTTATCCACCTCTTCACCTGGAGACCGAGTCTTCTCTCCGGTCAAGTACTCTGTCCCGAGCTCCTTGCGCACAAAGCGATAGAGAGGGTATGACCGACATTCGGCGATACGGTTCTGCTGTGTGGCAGTGCCATTCTCCACGGCACACCGGGCAGACTCTACCTCCTTTGGAAGCACCGCACGGAGCTCTTGCTCAAATGTGGCGAGCTTGGCAAACACTGATGTCTGCACGTCCCGCTCGGCCTCACCGTTTGCCAAGGCGTGCTCCACGAGAACTGCACGCATCTTCTGCATCAGTGGGTAGTTGGCGCTGCAAGGGTCGTCTGCGTACGCAAACACCGCCTCACGGTCGATTGTAAGAAGCAGGTCCTTCTCGCAAAAGCGCGCATTATGGAGGTGTCCATTGTCATTGGTGCTGAGGGTCTTCCTAGCCACCGTCTTCACACAGTTCTTGACGGCATTCTTGACATTCTCCTCGAGGTGGCGGAGATCGATAGCTTGGCATAGAGCGACCAAGAATGTCGAGGACATGAGCTTCAAAATGTCGATGGCCTCGGCGGTCTTCCTGGAAGAGATGAGACCGAGAGAGTTGACGTCTTGGTTATGCTGCTCTGCGCTCTGCACATGGTTAGTTACAGGGTTGCCCAAAAATTGGAGCTCGGAGCAGTACGATGCCATGGCAATCTCAGCACCCTTGAAGCCATAGTCCAAGCTCGGGTTGCGCCCACCAGAGAGATTGGAAGGCAAGCCATTGTTGTAGAAGTCGTTCACCAGCTCGGAGAACTGGGCAAACATGAGCTTGCCGATGGCAGCAATGGCAAGCCTAGTGTTGTCCATGGACACACCGATGGGCGTGCCCTGGAAGTTGCCGCCATGGATAGCCTTGCCGCGGAGACGTCGATGAGCGGGTTGTCGTTGACGGAGTTAATCTCACGCTCGATCGACTTGGTAGCAGCACGGATGACCTCAATCTGAGGGCCGAGCCACTGTGGCGATGTGCGGAGTGCATACCTATCTTGCTTTGGCTTCATCAGTGGGTCGAGCTCGCCAAGCTTCTTCGCGAGCATCATGTAGGAGCTACCATCAAGGATGTGTTCCATGATAGCGGCGGCCTCGATCTGACCAGGGTGATGCTTCAGCTTGTGCGTGAGGTGGTCTGTGTACTCCGGCTTGCCATTCATGACCTCACAGAACACAGCTGACAATACCTCAGCAAGGACGCCAAGAATGTTTGCCTCGAATAGCACCATGGACGCCAGTCCCGATCCCACCGCCGTGCCATTTACCATGGCAAGACCTTCCTTGGGCTGTAGCTCGAAGAAGCCGTGCTGGATGCCAGCGATTTTAAATGCCTCTGCGGCATTTACCTTCGTGCCATCTGGAGCGGTGGCCATGGAGTTTGGGCGTCCAGTAACAAGGCCCGCGATGTAGGATAGCGGGACCAGGTCACCGGACGCGGTGATGGTTCCCCGCAGCGGTAGGCACGGTGTCACGTTGGCGTTGAGAAGCGTGGCGATCGTCTCGAGGATCTCAAAACGGATGCCAGAGTAACCTTGGAGCAAGGTGTTGACACGGACGAGCATAGCCGCCCTCGTCGTTGCAGCGGGCAGAACATGGCCATCGCTGCCGGTGCCGAAGGCTCCAGCGTTAAGGAATCTGTCCAGACAAACAAATACACGAAACAAATAAGGCTTCTGTACTCACACGTAAAGATGCTTAACCCAGAAGTAGAATGATTTAATTCGTACCTGATGAGCTCTCTCTGCAGGGCACCGCCCTCCTTTGTCCTCCTGTGGGAAGTGGCGCCGAAGCCGGTGGTGACGCCGTAGCTGTCTGTGCCGTTGGCCATGCTGTTCATGACCCAGTCGCTGCTCTCCTTGACGCGTCCGCGGGCGGACTCGTCGAGCTCCACCCTGGTCTCGGCGCCGGCAGCCACAGCGGCGACCATGGCGATGGTCAGGCTGGCGCCCTCCATGGTCACCACCGGCCTGCGGTACTCCTCAACCATCTTCTTCACGGCATCCAAATGGCTACCTGACAGGTCCTCGGCAGCCTTTCCCCAGTTCAGGGGGTCGGCCCTCACCGGCTGCGCCACGCACAGGCCATCGCCGTTGGCGGCAACGTGTCCGTTCTCGCACTCCATGGAGATATGCACAGAAGCACTAAAACAAGTGAGCTAGCTAGACACCGGTAGGTGGTGTATATGTATCTGGATTGTGGAAGTGGCGATGGCTTGATCGGTGTCTGGAAGACGGACTTGTGCTGAAGAGGAGCTCGAAGGGCAGAGGAAGGCAAGGCTCTGCTTGAAGGTGAATGGAGGCAGGGCAGGGATTAAATAGGCAGCGCAGCTGAGCAGGGTAGGTGCGGTTAAGGGTTGGTGTGGACCTGGAAGGCAACCACTGGATTGGTGGGTGCAGAGCTGCAGTGGCCATGACCGCGTATGGACCGGGTGGTGGCTACGTCCAGCAGCGCACTCAGCCCGCCGGGGTTGGTGCGCCGGGAAGGAGAGGCAGAGTGCTGCGGCAATGGCGACGCGAGGGGAAAGAGATCGAACACGCTGGGCCTATTTCCAGGTCGAACGCCAGGTGCTCGTCGTCTCAAGCAGGTTGGTGCATTGCTGTGCGTTTCTCATCCAGAATAATCTAACTTGCTCTTGGCAACGTTGGTATGGACTGATGATGAGCATAACAAATATTTTGCGAGGTTTCATTTTCCCTTACGTGCTCACATAGTTAATCTTCTACTCTTTCAGTATTAATCATGCATCAGACGCTTAACAGCTTATATGTTGTTAACCATTCATTCTACTGATCATGCATCAGATGGTTAGTTGTTCACCAGCACCGATGTCGTGAGACGCACTAGTGCCTGCTGCGTGGTACCGCCTGTTGCTGAAGGCGGCGTTACCTAACTGATAAGAGACACGCTGCACTTGAGCTTTGAACGTGCAAACTATACTTGTGTAACCATGTCCTTTTTTGTCGATATTGAAACATTTAAAACGGGGTGCTGCTATGGACAACCGGAGCAGTTTATCTGCTAGTGCTCTATTTTTGGGGCTGCGAAGAACCCCACATATTCTATTTTAGATCGTGGCTGCTTAGCACACATGGCCATATATATGGGGCTTGACCCAGCTGACCTCGATCGTGACATCGAGTATTTGTATTGCAGTATGACGCTTTCCCACTAGGTCTTTTCCTGTATATGAATTTATTTTAAAACAGTTCTGTTTAAACCGAGACTGTCCAGCGATCAGTGCTGGCACGGTCAGTCAGTCAGTCACGAGTCTCGCAGCAGGAGCTGGGTGGTGATCGGAATCAAACTAGTGAAGCTTCATCCCGCGTTTTCGTCGTGTTTGCAATTCCATTTGCAAATGAATGAGTGAAGAGGCATATTCCGGTCTGGAAGTAAAGTCATTCCGATGAAAAACTTCAGGCCGGACCTCCGGTGTGAAGTTTCTTTCTCCAAATGAATCAATGACTTGACAGACTTGACGGCGTTGAGTAGATATTACGGGATAATTTCATACAAGGTTTACGTTGTGTTCTAGAGAGATTACATGGTAACTGAAAAGAATTTCAGCTGTTGCTGCACTGAAGTAGCAAGCGAATGCTCAGGTCACGATCGGTGTATGCACGCTTCAGGTTTTTGTCTTCAGTGATCAGCCAGCTGGTCCAGCTTGGGCCAAACTGCACGAGGCAGCAGGCCTTTTGGTTGTATCTCCCATGCGTTCCACGGCAGAATAGATGGCCTTTGGCTGTATCTTCAGCCTTCGACTTCGAGAGTTCCTCTGCTCTTGGCCTCTTGCGTCCGGCCGGTCATCCGCGTGCACACTGTGACCACGGATGCCAGAAAAATTGCTTCTTTGACAGACTGACAGTGTGAAGTTTACGGTCGGATGCGTGCAGATACGGTATATTCTCCGTTTGAGGTTCAGCCTACGGAAAAAAGATTGCTGGTGACCTTTTGGTGCATGTTCTTCTTTTGAGGTCCAGCCTATGGAAAAAGATTGTTGGTGACCTTTTGGTTTCTTGGCAAAGGAAAAGAGCCCCTGTTTTTACGTTGATTATATGGTGCAAATGCATATGTAACTTTGTTGACGTGAAAATACATGTGATTTTGGTTTAGTAAGTTCACGCAAAAGCATTTCCAAGTGATAACGTGGTAATCCCTGTCGTCTTTGCTCTCCACATGCGTCGCCTTTTCCACGCGCAGTTTGCTAGCTTTAGAATTTATATATACCCGTAGTTGTAACAAAAGGACAGTCAGGACGTATATGCAGCTTGTTTCAAATGAGTGAAAAGGCTTAGAACTCGTTTGACACCCATCATTTCATTTAATTTCGTGGAAATTAAATGATGTAATTTCATTTGGAAAGTGAAAAAACAAAGTTAAGGATAGGGATTGACATAACATACAATAGGCATTTGCTAAAATTCAAATGAAATGACATGTCCAATTCCATGACAGCCAAGCATGTTGAACATGGAATAACAAATTAATTTCATGATTCCGGCTCGAAATGATGGCTACCAAATGACCTCTTAGATCAATTCAGATGCGATTTACACCCATTTCACATCCATATATTGGGCAATACTCCCGACGTGCATTCGAACAAAAAGTTTCAAAAAGAAAGTGTGAACATATTGGCCATGTAGAGAATATAGGTAGACACACATGCATGTCAACTTTGATGAAACCATATTAATTATCCTTTTCACCCTATAGATAAATCAGAAATCTGACCAGGTCCTTGGTGCATGATCATGAACGTCGCCAACCATGCGTGGCCGGCAGTTCGACCGATGCCGATGGTGGGGAAATGGAGGTGGTGGTGGCGAAGTCCGGCACGGAGTGTTCTCAGTGCCCCTCATCTCCGATGTTGCTGCAGAGGTGCTCTCCTTCGCCTCTCTTGCGCCCATCTTCCCTCTCCCCTCCGCCCCGACAGCATAAGGCACCCGTGAGCTATCAAAAATTCGACTGTGCCCACGGGCACCCCCCCCCCCCCCCCCCCCCCCATCTAGGAGTGCCCATTCGAAATTGAGTTTTTGTACAACTAGCTAGGATAAAAGTTATGCAATTTAGTGTAAAAACTATATGAGTTACGTCAAGCAAAGCTAACAAATAAATTATATTGTGTACACTTATTTAAGGGTGTTAATCTCTTTGTGGTGTTTCTATTCTTGGGTACATATAAACCCGAGATCAAATATCTATTTCTCCTTGGTACCAAGCTGAGAATACCTGTGATTTCCTTATGCGTTCTGCCAGCTTTAGAGCCAAAGCAGTTTTACACACAAATGCATGCATAATTTTGACTTGATTTGTGTTGATATTTAACTTTTTTTGCGAGAATGTTGATGTTTGATTTGACCAACATGTTGATGTTGGACTTGACCAACGACTGTAATAAGAGAGAATTCCTTTCTTGGCCCTCTCTTAAATTTGGATGCCTTTTTTGGCCCCGGACAAGTTTCGTGTCCCTTTTTGACCCAAAAAATTTAGATGACTTCCTTATTTGGCCCTCTAGTTCATTTTGGATGTTAAGATGACTCTTTTGCCCCTGCTGCTGAAAAACTAATCTCAGATTTGAAAAAATCGAAATTTTGACAAAATTTTGGATGTTGATATTTTGACAAAATTTTGACAAAAATCGAAATGTTGACAAAATTTTGACAAACTATATATGCTGAACTGTGTGTACGGATATGGCATCCGGTTATAGGGGAGGTTTTGTCAAAATTTCGATTTTTTCAAATCTGAGATTAGTTTTTCAGCAGCAGGGGCAAAAGAGTCATCTTAACAGCCAAAATGAACTAGAGGGCCAAATAAGGAAGTCATCTAAATTTTTTGGGTCAAAAAGGGACACGAAACTTGTCCAGGGCCAAAAAAGGCATCCAAATTTAAGAGAGGGCCAAGAAAGGAATTCTCTCCTGTAATAACTCCCTTACCGAATCATCAACGATCAATTTGTTGAGCGTAAACTCAATTGGTCAAAAGTTCGAAGGGTTGTGATATCATAAACTTATTTTATCAATACATTATTTTGCATGTATGAACATGTAAGAGCATGCCAACTACTTTTTCAACCACGCTAGTATGAGCCAAGTCTTACCAAGTCAGGTCAGTCTCATCCAACCTCCTTTATTTTATTGGAGTTTTTTCGATGCAAAAAACCTCCAACAAATAATGGAATATTCTTTATTGTTGCCTTTTTTAGATTTTTATTGGGATACTTTTTTTTTTAGAATCTCTCGCGCATCGTGGGACGGCCGCGTCTACCATAGTTCATACTGTTAGAATTTCAGCCCAATAGTGGATTGGCCCATTCTTCTCCTTCGACGGTGCTGCACCTGCAACCCGGCCCATCCGCCCCCAGGGAAGCCACCGCCGCCGTTCCCTACCTCCTCCGGCTAGCCCTTCCCCTCCGTCGACGGTGCTGCGACCACCCCCCAATTTCACCGCCGCCCTCACGTACCTCCTCCGGCTAGCCCTTCTCCTCCCTCGACGGTGCTGCGACCTGCCCCAACCGCCCCCAGTGAAGTCACCGCCGCCGTCCCTACCTCCTTCGGCTAGCCTTCTCCCTCGACGGAGATGTTAGTGTCGACTGCGGGATGCCCAGCGCAGTCCAGTGTAGCCCAAGGTGCCCAAAAAGAACGTAAGGGAAAATCCAACAAAAAGGAAGACAGTAAACTGCGGAATGTGCAATCTCCAATTGAAGTTCCGAAGAAAAATCTGCACTCAGTAGTGTTGGTACAACTTCTGTGCTTTTTTGCATCAGTCTGAAGCTCATTTCCAAACAATTTTTTTTGTGATTTACTCAATGTTACTGTTGGCAGCACATTGATAAAATTCTTTTTTCAAACTGCTTAATATAAGGCACGCAAATTACATGGCCATGTTTGACTGCAAATATCCAAGTATCTTAGACATTGTCAATATAGCAGAATAGCTGAACTGCTAAAGTAAAACTATCATAGCTGATATGCTACGGTTGATCATCTCAGGTTGCTTCCTATGACCCATACAAAATATGATCACAAGATGTGTAAATCATTGGCAGAGCCTATATGTAAAGCATTTGTTTTCCTTCATGAAGGGTTGTGACAACTTACAAGCAACATATGCACAAGATTAAACACGGCGGCCGTCTCCCTCGCGTCGCCCTGCCCAGGGCGACCCGAGGGCTCCCCACGTCTCGCCGCCGGGGCCTCCCCCACGCCGCCTCCTCCTTGCCACCGCTGCCGCCGGCCATGCCGCGGTGGCGGCGGGCCCCTCGCTGCCAAATTTGGTGGTGTGGGGAGGCCCGGTTCGACGACCTCCGCGTCGCCTCTGGCGCTTGCGGCGCGGCAAGCCAGGGCGGCGGCCCTGGACCCCGGTGGTGGCCGGCAGGGCGTGGTCTGGCGAGGGCCGGGCGACCTGCAGCGGGTGCGGCGGCGGGCCGGCGTTGTGGTGCGACCTATGGCGGGTGCAGGCGCGATGGGCCCGGGCGGGCCAGATCTGGGTGCTGGCGGGCACGCCGGTGGTGAGCTGCGCTCTGTCTGTGGGGCGGTGGTCCTGTGCTGAGGGCGTCTGTGCAGAGGGCGTCGATGGTGGCGCCGGATGCTGCGGTGTGTAGTGGTCGGCAACGAAGATTGAAGCTCGCAAGCCCAACTCCAACGGTCTTGATGATTTGCGGCTTTTTTCGGATGTGGAGGAGCTCCGGGCGAAAGCCCTGCACTGACCACGGTCAGTGCCAGCGATAATGGCGCTTCGGGCGTCATCTTCCTCCTTGGGGGTGTCGTTGTGGACTCCATTTCCTCTCCAAAAAGGTTCGGGTTCTCCGGGAAAACCTAGGCTCCGGTTGCTCGGAGTGGACGACGACGGCGTATCCGTCGCTTCCCCCTTGGGGGCGTCGTCTTGGAGAACCAGTTGGTTTCTTTTGAGCGGTCTGGTTGCGGGAGGGGGCGGCGAGGGTGTCGAGGCTGGTGTGGCGGCGGCAGCAGCGGCTGTCTTTTAGGCCGGGGCGGCGGCCCCGGATGTTGGTACGACGTCCGTGGTCTGCGAGCAGCTCTCCCTGGGCAGCTTGGGCTGCGGGTGGCTGGTTCGTGCGGCGTCGTGGCTCGGTTGCGAGCGGTGCTATGTCGGGACGGCGGTCCCGGTAGGGGGTGTTGGTGTTGCCTTTTAGGCCGGGGCGGCGGCCCCGGATGTTGGTACGGCGGCCGTGGTCTGCGAGCGGCTTACCTGGTGCATCTTGGGCTGTGGGTGGCCGAGTCGTGCGGCGCCGTGGCTCGGATGTGGGCGGTGGCATGTCGGGGCAGCGGCCCCGGAAGGTGGTCCAGGTGGTTTGCGCAGGGCGTGATGGAGAGTTGGATGTCGGGGCGGCGGCTCCGAGTTTTTCTGCATCATCGAGGGCGTTCCTCCTTGTGTCGTGTGGGCGACAAGGTTGCTCTCGGTGTTGTTCGTCGTCGAGGCTCCCCGGCGGTGGCCGCTTTCATCTACGACGGAGTGTCCCGTACCTGCTCCTCCCATAGCGGTTGCGGTTTCTTCTCTCCGGCAAGGGTGGATTGCTGGCCAGTCGGCCGTGGAGTGGGTGTTGTGTGGGCTTTGCCCCGTGGTGTTCGTTGTATGGTTTTCGCCCGGTTTGTTCCGCTAATAAACCGGGCACCTTCTGCTTAATTAATGGATAAGGCAAAGCTTTTGCCTTCGGTTTCAAAAAACAACTTACAAGCACTTGTTGTCAAGTGTTATCGTTTCCATTTGCCTTGTTAGCATAATGATTTACATGTTCGGCTAATGTTTCAGCCTTGATCACGCTGAAGCATCTCCTCCAGAAGAATACAAAGTGCGAAACATGTTGTAAAATGATGCTGGAGGCGGTTCGCTGTCAAGCTTAGTTGCGGTATAAACCTTCATTTATTTTCTAAATTCCATCATGTACAGTATGTATTTATCTGATTAGTATGTCAATTCTTTTCTTTGTTTCAGAAATATAACCCAGAAGCTAAAGATCCTTCTCTGAGGGGCGCACTAGCTACAGTGCTTTGGGAGCTTAGCTTTCTGCAGAAGCATTATGACCCATATGTTTCTGGAATGGCTTCAAATGTCTTGAGCATGAATCTAAATGCTACCCAGAACCAAGTACAACTTTCTGGTGCAAATCCTGTGGAAGCATACAAAGACTTGTCAATGGGACGGGAATTATCAAAACCAACCGGCAAGGTGTTAACGCTGAAGTGCAAAAGGAAACGGCGCAGTAAGGAGTTTGTCTTTCTAAGCAAAGACGTGCTTCAGAAGGCAGATTGCACGGTGGGCGATGATGAGCTCAGAAAGAAGCTGCAAGGTCATTTTGCGGTACTAAGAGGCATTTCCGAGAATGAGAGGTTGAGGACCGAGTTGAACCTTACATTGTCATCCATAAACATGTACAACGAATACAAGAAGCGGAAGAAGCAAAGCAAGAATTCAAAAACTGTCAGGAAGAAAGCTGCAAGGGTTTAGTCGTGTTGTATTCTGAGGATCTTTCTACTCCATATTTATTTAATGTAGTGCATAGCATGTTCCTGCCAATACATTTGCAGTTTCTGTTCAAGATACAATTGTTAGTCTGCTTGTTCCTTTTTGCGAGCTAACTAGGCTTCTCTATTTGCTGTTTCCTAAGTGATGTAATGGTGATGTGCTCTCTGTTTTGTGTACATATATTTTCTAGTTACCAATGGAGAAAACAATTCCACCTAATTGTACACCAGTCTGATCAAAAGGCTAACCGCTTCTGGCGAAGTTTAACAAAGGCCAACTCTACATTAGACATCAATGCTGAGAATCTTATAATGAAATGATGGTAAAAACATATACATGTTTGAGCTACACGAAAAAAGTAGGATGGGCCAGGCTGAAGTTACGAAATGGAAGCATTTTTGCTCCTGGCTGGGCGGGCAATGTCCCGGTTTTGCCCCAGCTAAGGTCCACCCCTTGTGTATGCCTAGATGTAGAGGTCTCAAGAAATTATTTGTATTTGTTTTCACCGTCATGTTGGGGACTTGTGGTAGTAGTTGTTTCATTTTAAATCAGTTGGGTCACACTAGTTAGGCTCGAGAGCATATATTCATACTGAATTTAGAAAGCAGAATACCGAAACAGCAATAACTAGATACAAGAATGATACTTCAGACAAGGCCTTGTATCGTTTTGATGCAACTAATTATACTTTCTGAGTAGTCAGGTTGGCACCAATTATACTTTCTGAGTCGCGTCTATTTCGGTAAATCATTCGACACACCATAATGCCATATGGCATGCCAATAATATATTCTTTTTACACTGTTCTAAGTTGGCTAAGAACCAGAACATTGAGATGAAAATAAATGGAACCAGCACATTTATCATGATAATTTATCACGCTACAGTTTCAACTTGCATCACGGAATATCTACTGCCTACCTACCAGAACCAAGTAATGCAATTGCAAATTTTGGCAACGGAAGCAGCTCAGGAAGAACGATGCAAGCATCAACTTAGGAAATACAATGAAAAAACAGTATTAATACTTGTCAGCTAAACACCTGTGTAACATTCTGTACTTTGCAAACACCCTATTCTTCACTTCCTTGATCCTCTGTTCAGCAGATTGGCAGGGGCTCACCATTCCACTCCTTGAGGCACTCAAGCAGAGCGTCGATATGCTTGCCCTTGTTCATGGCAACGAACACCTTGTCCACCTCTTCACCAGGAGACCGAATCTTCTCTCCGGTCAAGTACTCTGTCCCGAGTTCCTTGCGCACGAAGCGATAGAGCGGGTACGACCGACATTCAGCGATGCGGTTCTGCTGTGTGGCAGTGCCATTCTCCACGGCACACCGGCAGACTCGACCTCCCTTGGAAGCACTGCACGGAGCTCTTGCTCGAATATAGCGAGCTTGGCGAACACTGATGTCTGCACGTCCTGCTCGGCCTCACCATTGGCCAAGGCGTGCTCCACGAGAACTGCACGCATCTTCTGCATTAGGGGATAGTTGGCGCTGCAGGGTCATCCGCATATGCGAACACAGCCTCACGGTCAATCGTGAGGAGCAGATCTTTCTCACAGAATCGTGCGTTGTGGAGATGACCATTGTCATTGGTGCTCAGGGTCTTCCTAGCCACCGTCTTCACACAGTTCTTAACAGCATCCTTGACATTCTCCTCGAGGTGGCGGAGGTCGATAGCTTGGCACAACGCGACCAAGAATGTCGACGACATGAGCTTCAAAATGTCGATGGCCTCAGCGGTCTTCCTGGAAGAGATGAGACCGAGAGAATTGACGTCTTGGTTGTGCTGCTCCGCGCTCTGCACATGGTTAGTCACCGGGTTGCCCAAAAATTGGAGCTCGGAGCAGTATGAGGCCATGGCAATCTCAGCACCCTTGAAGCCATAGTCCAAGCTCGGGTTGCGCCCACCAGATAGGTTGGAAGGCAAACCATTGTTGTAGAAGTCGTTCACTAGCTCGGAGAACTGGGCAAACATGAGCTTGCCGATGGCAGCAATGGCGAGCCTGGTGTTGTCCATAGACACACCGATTGGCGTGCCTTGGAAGTTTCCTCCATGGATGGCCTTCCCACGGGAGACATCAATGAGCGGGTTGTCGTTGACGGAGTTGATCTCGCGCTCGATCGACTTTGTGGCTGCACGGATGACCTCAATCTGCGGGCCAAGCCATTGTGGCGATGTGCGGAGTGCATACCTATCTTGCTTCGGCTTCATCAGTGGGTCTAGCTCGCCCAACTTCTTCGCGAGCATCATGTAGGAGCTTCCTTCAAGGATGTGCTCCATGATGGCCGCTGCCTCAATCTGGCCGGGGTGGTGCTTCAGCTTGTGTGTAAGGTGGTCGGTGTACTCTGGCTTGCCGTTCATGACCTCGCAGAACACAGCTGATAGAACCTCAGCAAGAACACCAAGGATGTTAGCTTCGAAGAGAACCATGGACGCAAGTCCGGAGCCCACCGCGGTGCCGTTGACCATGGCAAGGCCTTCCTTAGGCTGCAGCTCAAAGAAGCCATGCTGGATGCCGGCGATTTTAAATGCCTCTGCTGCGTTAACCTTCGTGCCATCTGGAGCTGTCGCCATGGAGTTAGGACGCCCGGTCACAAGGCCCGCAATGTAGGATAGCGGGACTAGGTCACCGGACGCGGTGATAGTGCCCCGAAGTGGTAGGCATGGTGTTACGTTGGCATTGAGAAGCGTGGCAATTGTCTCGAGGATCTCGAAACGGATGCCAGAGTACCCTTGGAGCAGGGTGTTGACACGGACGAGCATGGCTGCCCTTGTTGTTGCAGCGGGTAGAACGTGGCCATCGCTGCCGGTGCCGAAGGCTCCTGCGTTAAGGAATCTGATGAGCTCTCTCTGCAGGGCGCCACCCTCCTTGGTCCTCCGGTGGGACGTGGCGCCGAAGCCGGTGGTGACACCGTAGCTGTCGGTGCCGTTCGCCATGCTGTTCATGACCCAGTCGCTGCTCTCCTTGACGCATCCGCGGGCGGACTCGTCAAGCTCCACCCTGGTCTCAGCGCCGGCAGCCACCGCGGCGACCATGGCGATGGTTAGGCTGGCGCCTTCCATGGTCACCACCGGCCTGCGGTACTCCTCTACCATCCGCTTCACAGCATCTAAATGGCTCCCGGACAGCTCTTCTGCCGCCTTCCCCCAGTTTAAAGGGTCGGCCCTCGCTGGCTGCGCCACGCACAGTCCATCGCCGTTGGTGGCAACGTGTCCATTCTGGCAGTCCATGGGAGATATGCAAAAGAACTAGTAAACCAAGTAAGTTTGCTAGCCACCGGTAGGTGTGTGTGTGTGTGCCTGGATGTGGATTACGGAAGTGGTGATGGATTGATTGTCTGGAGGACGGGCTTTTGTTGAAGTTGAAGAGGAGATCGAATTGCAGAGGAATGTGTTGCTGTTCTTGGAGGGGAATGGAGGCAGGGGAGGGATTATATAGGCAGCGCGGCTGAGCATGGTTGGTGCAGGGTTGGGTTGGTGTAGACCTGGAAGGTGAGAGGTTGACCACTGGATTGGTGGGTGCAGAGCTGCAGTGACCATGTCAGCGTACGGAACAGGTGGTGGCTACGTAAACCAGCCGTGGTTGGTGCGTGGGGAGGGAGAGTGCTGCGGCGATGCTGATGCTTACTTCGTCGTCTCCCAAACTCTTGTTATGTTCTTCAGTCCATACCAATGTTGACAATGGTGCATCTGCCTGCTTAAGACGGCGAGCGTGTGTTCAGTATAATTGTTTTGACCAGAAAAGTGTTTAGCATCGATCATGAGATGCACTAGTGTCTGCTGTGCGGTATCAACTTTTGCTGAAGGCGGCGTTACCTAACTGATACCAGAAACGCTGCACTTCGAGTTATGAACTCGCGGGGTGGCTGCTTACACTGGTACGATATTGGAACATTTAAAACAAGCGGAGAGGCTGCTTCCACCTTGCATACAAAACTATGAGAA
Source organism: Poa pratensis (assembly GCA_947311845.1). Lineage (NCBI taxonomy): Eukaryota > Viridiplantae > Streptophyta > Magnoliopsida > Poales > Poaceae > Poa > Poa pratensis. Next base: position 29,903,875 of record CAMZMU010000053.1, on the reverse strand, counting down.
AACAGATCTTGAAACGAAAAAGGACCTAGGATTGTCTAGCCAAAGCAATCGGGGTCCCAACTATTCTATACTTTTGGGGTGTGAAGAACCCCACATAATCTATTTTAGATTAAGCTAGCACAAATGGCCATGTGGGAGTTGCTCGATCGCGACCTTGAGTATTTGCTATTGCAGTACGACGCTTTCCTGCCTCTTTTCCTGTAAATGAATTTCTATGTTGCGAAGAGCCTCTCGTGTTTCACGAACTGCTCTGTTTAAAATGAGTAAGACCACCGATACGTCCTGGCAGTCAGTCAGTCACAAGTCCTGGAAGATTCATTTCAAGACATGGAATTTTGTTCGGTCTTGGTCATCTGTGCTGTTCCATCTGTAAATGAATGAATGTGTGACGCGGCATATTCCGGTCTGAATGTAAATCCAAACTGACGCCAACTTCCAGCCGGTCCATCCACTCCTCTGGTGTGAAGTTTCGTTCACAGTGCACACTTGACTTGAGACTTGACAGACTTGCGTTTTTTGAGCAGAGACACAGGATTCTGGGATATTTCTTACAAGGTTTAATACGTGCTCGAGAGATTGCATGGTAACTGCCAAGAGTTTCAGCTGCGAGTGACTGCAGCATATGGATTTCTCTCTCGAGTGATCAGTCAGGTTGGCCTTGGTTGTATCTTCAGCCTTGGACTCGGACAGCTCCACTCGAGGAAGGAAAACGGGAGGAGCACGGGGAATCCGGATTCCATGCCCGGGGTTCTCTGGTCTTTCGTCTCGTTGGTCATCGGCGTGCACACTGTGACCACGTACGCACTGAAGGTGAAGTTTTACGTCGTTATTCCCACCTAATTTGGCCCAGCCGTTGGTATACTTAGTCCTGAGCGTCTTTGCTAAATCGGATCGGGTCAGCTCTTACAGAAGGCGAGGTTGGTCAGTTGCGTTCATACATGGGCGAGGTCCAGCCTATGGAAAAATATTGTTGGTGACCTTTTGGTGCATTCGCGAGGAAAATAACCCATGGTTGATGCTTTTATGCACTGAGGTGCAAATGCATGCAGCTTTCTTAAGGTGCAAATGCAAGGAAAATTGGTTTTTTCACGACTCATAAGTCATACGAGGATGTTTACCGGGTGATAACGTGGTAGGTTGGTTTGGTCATGACTCATAAGCCATTCAACTTTCTTGAGTGCAAATGCAAGGAAAATTGGTTTGGTCAGACCATGGGGTGATCCGGAAACAGCACAACTGGGTCTGGGCTATAGCCATGCGACGGAGAAATAAAATCTTCCTGTGGTTATCATACTGTGGTAGGTTGAACACCAAAGACAATATGGTTGCCAAGAGTTTCGTCTACACTGCCAGAACTTACAGTTAGTCTGGCATCGATATCATCATCGATAATAGATTTCGTCTTCAAAGTGACCCCCACTACAATCTGAGACTTGGAATATATGTTTCAGCACTTTTTTATTTATTCCCTAGAAAACAAGGAATGGGAGAATCTTTAACAATTGAAATTCAGCTCACCAGTAATCCTTCAGAAAATTGCAGAAGAAATGAAGCTCTGGGCAACGGGATCACCGCGAGACCAGCCAGGCCCTGCTCTCCTAGGCCCAAAGGCTGCAGGGGTAAGAAAGGCCGCCCTCGCCCATCCACCCTTTCTTATTCATGTTTTCTTTAAAGTTTTAGCCAAGTCACACTTGGCTGTAATTTTGTAAATGTAGGAGAAATCAAAAATGGAACTATAAGGTAGAGGAAGCTCCGCCCCCCCCCCCCCCCCCCCCCCCCCCACACACACACACACACAAAAACACACAAAACACAGCTATCAGTCTAAAAAGATCGTTAAAATAGATAAAATTCTTTTAATAAAATATAGCTCGAATGGTGATGATCTAAAGGGTAACTACTTAGACCATTTTTTCATAGAGGAAATATATTAATATCAAGCTGATACCAATTACTCCCAACATTTGCAACAATATAATGTTAAGAGCTAGTCAATACACCAAAGATGCACACAACCAAAAAGAAAGTATGATGAAATGTTATTCAACCCAAGTTATTCAACAGATCCTGTTATTCAACCTTTTTTTACCGTCGATATTCAAATATGATAAAATTTCCTCCTGATTTTTCCATTAACCATTGGTTTGCTATTAAATACCAGTATTTATGTAGGTCTATTTAGTATTTCATAATTTGCCATCTTCCAGATTCCATGTTATAAAGTGCGTCCAGCATGCGCCATTGACTACCCCATTTTTCCACTTGGGCTGACTCATTAGAACTCCAGTGCTCTAAAATTGGTATCTTTATATTTTGAGTTCATAATATTCATGGTACTTATTAGTTGTCATACTTAGCATAAGTGAACCTATTTTTTTTTTAGATAAAGGGAGCTTTATTACTTAAAATGTATAAGCATTACACCTAGCCTCTGCATAACCAAGATGCACACAGCCGAAAGAAGTCCGAAGTTCCAGAACATAAAAATAAAACAAGGCGCATTACATATCATAATGAGAAAGTGTAGGAACGCCTATGCTGATGGAGGGCCAAGACGCAAATTATGCTGCCATCCATGTCGGGATAAAAAGTCTCTCGCCGTGTCCTCCAGTCTTGTACAGACCTCCATAAATAGGTCTCGATGCCCCACATGTTGCAACTGAGACCACGAACGGAGTGTAGCAGTAGTCCGGTAGATAACCTGCATTAGACAACAATTTTTATCGTTAAAAACCTTGTCATTTCTACACAGCCAAAGCGACCATATTACAGCCATCGCTGCCACTCTAATAAGTTGTTTAAACCTATTATCCACTCCATTCAGCCAATTGCCAAAAATATTGGCAACGCTTTTGGGGGGATAGATAGTAGAACCTATTTGAATGATTGACCATATAGAACTAGCGAATTTGCACTCAAAGAATAAGTGTTTGATTGTCTCGTCCTTAGGACAGAAGACACACTGTTTACTCCATGCCAATTGCGCCTTGCAAGGTTGTCTTTAGTAAGAATAACCCCACGACGTAGATACCACGCAAAAACCTTGTTTTTTAGTGGGATCTTCATCTTCCAGATTTTCTTATTATTATTTACTGGCACTTCTGGCTGGATTAGTGCAGTATACATAGAGTCCACCGAGAATTTACCACTATCGTGCAAATTCCATCGAAACTCGTCGGTCCCCTCTGTCAAATGGACAGCCGCTAGTCGCTGAAGCAACTCGTGCCAAGCTACCAGTCTCGGGCCTACAAGGTCTCGTCTGAACGTCACAGTTGGATGATTATCCACCAAAACTTGGGCGAGTGTATCACTCTTGTGACGTCCAAGGACTATATCATACAACGCTGGATATTGTTCCCGGAGTGAGGTGGTACCTAGCCACCTATCTTCCCAGAACCTTATCTCTGATCCATCCTTAATTGAGAAAGAACCATATGGGAAGAAGAATTTCTTCGTCTCCATTAGTCCGGACCAAAAGTGGGAATCACCAGGTTTCGAAGTCACCTGTGTTAACGCTCTCGATCCTAAGTACTTTCTCCTGAGAAGAGTTTGCCACACCCCATCTTCGGTCAGTAGCTTAAACAGCCACTTACCGAGGAGTGCTCTATTCTTGACTTGTAAGTCATGAATCCCAAGACCTCCATGATCTTTGGGGCGGCACACTACATCCCATTTAGCCAGTCTATACTTCTTTTTTTCACTGTCTCCTTGCCAAAAGAATCGAGATCGAAAGTAATCCAATCGATGCAAAACTCCTTTTGGTAATTGGAAGAAGGAAATCATATACAATACCATATTAGTTAGTACTGAATTTATGAGAACCAATCTACCACCTAGAGATAGCAACTTTCCTTTCCAGCTGCTTAGCCTTTTTTGTAGTCTTTCCTCGACATGTTTCCATTGAGCAATCGTTAACCTCCTAAAATGAATAGGAATGCCAAGATAGCTAATTGGAAACTGGCCAAGCCCACAGCCAAAAAGCTCGGCGTACTGGGCAGCCTCGTCCTGAGCATCGCCAAAACAAAACACTTCACTTTTATGGAAATTAATTTTCAGACCGGAAAGTTGCTCAAACGCTGTCAATATTAATTTCAGGTTTCGAGCTTTTTCCATGTCATGTTCCATAAAAAGAATTGTGTCGTCGGCGTATTGTAGAATGGACAATCCGCCATCCACAAGATGCGGCACCACTCCAGCAATTTGCCCATCCAACTTCGCACGTTCAATGATAATAGCTAACATATCCGCCACTATATTGAATAGTATAGGTGATAATGGGTCGCCTTGTCTCAGTCCTTTCCTTGTCTGGAAGTATCTACCAACATCGTTATTAACTTTGATGGCGACACTCCCTCCGGACACGAAACTGTGTATCATTGCTCGCCACTCATCTGAAAAGCCTTTCATCCTGAGTGTTTGTTGGAGGAAAGACCATTTGACTTTGTCATAGGCCTTCTCGAAGTCTATTTTTAGGATTACCCCATTTAGTTTTTTCCGATGCATCTCATGAACCGTTTCATGCAATACCACAACACCATCAAGTATGTTGCGTCCTTGCATGAAGGCCGTCTGAGTTGGTCTCACAACGTGATCAGCCACCGAATTTAGCCTAATAGTCGCGGTTTTAGTGAATATTTTGAAGCTAACGTTGAGGAGGCAGATAGGTCTATACTGCTGAATCCTTTCTGCCCCCTCCACCTTTGGCAACAAAATTATCTCACCGAAATTTAGGCGAAACAGCTCGAGTTGTCTGTCATGCAATGCATGAAACATCTCAAGCAAATCCGACTGGATTACTTCCCAAAAAGTTTGAAAAAACTCAGCAGGGAAACCATCCGGACCCGGCGCTTTGTTGTGTTCCATTTGGAAAACCGCCTTCTTCACCTCCTCCTCAGAAAAGGGGGCTGTCAAGTGGTTGTTTTCCTGCTCGGAAACTTGCGGAATATCGTTCGTCTGTGATTCGTCGAGTGAGAAATTATCTGCATCCGGCTCTCCAAACAAACTCTTATAATACTTCGTGATGTAGGATTTTAATTGTTCATGGCCTTCGATCGTGCCCTCCTCCTGGATAAGAGAATGAATGAGTTTCTTTCTATGTCTGCCATTAGCAAGACTATGAAAGTATCTCGTGTTCGAGTCTCCTTCCAAAATAAATTGGGCTTTCGACCGTTGATACCACTTAATTTCCTCTTCACGAAGAAGGGCCGCCATTTCAGCATTCGATCGATTTTTTAATTCAATCTCCTGCCTTAATAGCGGTCTAACTTCCGCAATAGCCTCTAACTCATCAATGATAGATGATAACCGAAGCTTCTCATTTTTTAACTGGCCTACCATATGTTTCGCCCAACCTTTCAGGTGTTTGCGCAATGCACTTATTTTGTTATTCCACCTTTGGATTGGGGTAACTCCCGGTACTGGCCTCTCCCACACTGCCTTTACCATTTCGAAAAAACCTTCCCTATTCAGCCAACCCAATTCGAATTTGAATTGATGTTTACTAAATAGATTAGGTGTTCCCGTGGATAGTAGTATGGGTGCATGGTCTGACAACGCCTCTATACGTTCGAGGACCCGTACTGAGACTAGTGGGTATTTAATTTCCCAATCCGAGTCCATCAATACACGGTCCAACTTTTCGTATGTTGGTTCTGGGAGGCTATTAGCCCAAGTGAATTGCCTCCCAGTCATGGAAACCTCTCTTAGACTAAGACTGTCAATGACAGCATTAAATAAGAGAGGCCATCTATTGTCGAAACGACCCCTGCTCTTCTCATGGGGGAATCTAAGCAAGTTAAAATCGCCACCTATAATTATAGGATATGGATTGTCCTTTGCCAGATTTACCAATTCCCGAAGAAATGCAGGTTTATGCTCATCCTGGGCAGCACCATACACGGCGACAAGAGTCCACTTGAAATTGTCGGCCCTGTTCTGGATGTGGAATTTGACATGAAACTCTCCATCCGAACTAGCCAACACATCCATAGTCTCTGTTCTGACGCCTAGTAAAATGCCCCCCGACCTTCCACGTGGCGGACGTGACCTCCATGTGAACTCCACCCCACCGGACAAGCGGTTGAGTAGACTCGCAGAGAAGTCACGTTTACCCGTTTCGGAAATTCCCACAAAATCCAACCGATTATCCCGAATAGAATCAGCAATACGAACATGTTTAGCCAAGTCACGCAGACCTCTGCTATTTTCGAATATGCCATTCATTGGGAAACTATTGGGGGTGTGGAGAACTTCGCCTTTTTCCGTGGCGTTTTGTTATTATTTTTCTTATGGGATTCAGCTTTGGACTTACGGTCAGACGCTTTCAAGTCATATAATGAACTTAGCATCGCCTCGTCTAAGCCTCCCTCAGATACATCACCCACAAGATGTGTGAGAAGCTGGACATCAATTGTGTCATTTAGCTCGTCCTCATCTGCGTCGGTGTTTAGCGACTTACACACGACCTTTGGCTTGACCGTTAACCGGTCAAATTCCAAACGTCGTAATGCATTTGACGCCACAGCGATCGTTTCAACATTATTGCCCAAAGAAAATCCTACACTATTCAACTTAGCAGAAATGCTTGAATCTGAAAATGCAAGAAATGACTTCGGGAATTTGTTCATACCAGGTTTGTCGAGGTTGTACTCCGCCCTACGGCGCATCGCCTTCGCCATAGAGTCCTCGTCCGTCGCAGATGAGCCATCCACAGCCGCCTCGTGCCTCTCGCTCCTCCGCAGCGGTGTCAGCACCGGGGACAGCAAGGTTGATGTTGATCCATCCCCAGGTGCAGACAGCTGCGAAGACCCCACTGGGTCGTCGAAGTGCAGAGCTGCAGCAGACTGCAGCGTTGCAGTCGCTTCATGCTGCACGCCCGCCGTGACCTCCCCGACGTGGTCCTCGCTCCCAGTAGCGACAGACCCACCTGGTCCGGCCACTGGAAACAGCCCAGCGGGCTCCCTGGCTTCTGCACCCGCCGTGGGCGACGCGCGGCTTGCGCCGCTCGCTGTCCCAGCTCGGTACACAGCGCAGGATGCGCCTGAGACCCAGCAGCCACCGCCGCATTGGTTGGTGCGCCAGGCATCGCCTCCGGCGGTGAATAGCTGGTAGCCGCCCCCAGCGTATCCGCTGCGCTGGGCGACCTGAAGCTGTCCGCCGCTTGGGTGTCCACCACCGAAGGACCTGAGCCATTGGCTCCTGTCGCCGGCGAGTTGACACGCAGTGGCTGAACATCTTCCAGCACATAACCATCAACAGTCCCTGACCCAACTAGCTGTGCCAATATTTCTTTCCCCCTAGGAGTCTGCGGTTTTTGATTGAAAGGGGTCACCGCAATCCCATGGGAGCTATCAACGGAACCAAGTAACGCCAATGTCGACCCCCCCGGCCCCGTCGCATTAGCTTGAGGCATAGGGGTATCACCATCCGAGGTCTTTGGTGGTTCCGTCGCGCTTGCATCATTGCTGTCCTTGTCCTCCATGCCTTTTGCATCATCATCATCCTTTTCATCCCTCTTCCAAATGAATGGAACAAAATCTGGATCGGCGACATAGTCCGCCGCCTCCTTTGCAAATTGGAACGTATATCCTTTAAGCAATAGGAATGCATCGGATTTAACCACCCGTGTCTCAAACAAGTTGGCGTTGCGAATTGCCACAAGAATCCGAACCACATTATGACGCCGGAGAGCGAGCAAATCCACATCCATAGTCTTTCCAATGAGAGTACCTACTGCCCACAGCCCCAGAAAGTGGCGCACCGAATTGGGCACCCCAGTCACATGCACCCAAGTTGGTGACAGCTCCGACACAGGTTCAACATCCTCCGGCTTCCAGATATCAATGGAAATCATTGTTTGTGACTTTGGAACAACGAACTCGGATCCATTCAACCTCTCCAGGTCCGCCATGGAAGGGAAGTTAACCAGGAAAGAGTCCTCCTTGTACTTAGTGTATGGAATGGTCTCCCAGCGCCACTGCCGCTGCAGCGGGCAGTAGCGAGCAATCATGGACTGGACAACCTCTGCCGACACCGGTGGCCCCGACACCGTGACGACCGCCACAGGGGTAGAGTTCTTGACCAATTGTGGTCTACACACACTATCCGGCAAGTGACTAAACATAGTGTCCTCACATCCGAGTCCCCCATCCCTGCATATGGCTTTGGCACCTTGAGAATTGGGCATCGCAACGTCGGTGTACCACTCTGTCACAGAAATAGCAATGCCTGTCAATCGAGCAGTCCTTGGTGCTGTGGGTGTCAATCTGGCACGTAGCACATCGCTTCCGCTTCGCTGCAGCCGTCCCTTGAGCGACCGTACCGGCAGCCGCAGCCCCAGGCGCAGTCGCAGCAGTTGCATCAGCGCCACCCTGACCGGACACAGCCTCCGCCGCCACGGACGTCGACTGATTCTTCTTTTTCTTGCTTTTCTTCTTAGCGGCAGCGGCACCAACAGCGGCCGTCGTTCCGACGACGAACGGCACTGTCACAGCAGAGGTTGGGTTGATTATCGGCGGCTGCCCCACCGAAGACCCCGCCACTGCCTGCCCCCTCACCGCTGAGACGCCGCCGTTGCGCACGGGAGTCGCCATGGCTGCTGCACCCGTCCCTGTTCCGGGTCCCGCCCGTCGGCCGAATAGCATCGGTGGCCGAGTCACAGGGAGCGGCACAGCTGCTTGCTGCCCTCCTTGCTGCCCGCTCGACGGTTGGCCCCCCGATCCGCCCTGCCCCGCCATTGCCGCCGGCGACGCCGCGACCTGCGCAAAGGAACGCAGAAGGAGTCGCGGGGTGGTGGCAGTAGGGCGAAGTGGAGGCGAGGTTGGCGTGGGCAGAGACGGCGGAGACGACGTCAGTGATGCGGTAGAGGTGGAAACGGTGGTGACGGCGATCGGGAGCGAGGATGGATGCAAGGTGAAGGGTTTCCACAGCCCTGCGAAACAGCGGCTGAGATATGCCCAGGGGGACAGACGGTCGCGATCGCCCAGCGGATGAGGCCCACCTGTAGGCGGGGGAGGGGTTCGAATTTCGATCCCCGCCTCGCCGCCGCAATCCGAGCTCGCCGGGGTGGACTCCGCCGCCGTCGTTCCTCCGCCCACAGACCCCTGCAGTGAAGGCGCGGGCATGAACATCCCCAGAACCGCCGGAGGCGTGACTCTCGGACGCGGTACCGGTCCACGCCACCCGAGCCGCACCGGCTTCGCGACGGCGGCTCCCGCGGAAGGCGCCAGCGGCGAACAGCGACTGCCTGAAACCCCGGCCCGCCTCCTCGACGACTCCGGTGCCATCTCCGCAGGCATCCCCAGCTCCGGCGCCTTCACCGCCGCGATTGGCGACGCAGATCGTCTCTCCCAAGTCCGGGAAGCCGGGGTGGGGAATCCGATCTCGCTCCAGAACTCTTGCTGCAACTCCTCGTCCGTCTTCCTCCCCTTCCGTCTCACCGTCGTCCAACCACCCTGCTGCTCCGCCTCCGCTTCCTTCTCTTCATCTAACACATCCATCGCCGCCTCGAACGGTGTCTCGGAGAGGCAGTCTTCGGAGTCCGAAGAGATCCGCCCCTCCTCCAGGCACGAGTACCGAGAGCCCGACCCGCACGCCGGCGAGCCAGGATGCGTGGACGGCGGGAGGCCGTTGGGCGGCAGAGTGAGCCTCCGCCGCCGGGCGTCGCCAGTCGCCTCTCTCATCGCCGGGCGCTCCGAGATGGTTGGACTCCAACCATGGCCTTTAAAATTATGGACCACAAAATTAAGTGAACCTATTGACCACGGTAACTTGTGGACCACAAAATTATGTTCTTGATAACTTATAACTAAGTTGTGTATTTTTGTTTAAGCTACCGGCGCTTATGTAAATTCTGTGAATCCCGTACGCAAACATTGGAAAAATTGCCTACTGAATCCATGAGCGGGGGGGACCCCCCCTATTTATTTGTACAAATTTGCTCTCTATTTATGCGTGCATCTCTTTCGCAAAATTCTTTGTTGCTACCGTACCCAAGCAGCGTGTGGGAATCATCTATGTCGCGCCTATTTTGGTACACAGTAGATACATCATATGGCATACAAATAATATATCTTTTTACACTGTTCTGTGTTGGCGCAAGAACCACAACATTGAGCTGAAAAAAATGGAACCAGCACATTTATAATGAAAATTTATCACACTACATTTTAACTCGCATCACGGAATATCTATTTGGCGGCCTACCGGAACCAAGTAATGCAATAGCAAATTTTGGCAACGGCGTAGCAGCTCTGGAAGAACCATGCAGGCATAACCTTCACGAAATACAATAAAAAAACAGTCTGAATACTTGTGTGTAAAGTTCTGCACTTTGAAGCACACGCTACTCTTCAGTTCTTTGATCCTCTGTTCAGCAGAGTGGCAGGGGCTCGCCATTCCACTCCTTGAGGCACTCAAGCAGAGCGTCAATGTGCTTGCCCTTGTTCATGGCATTGAACACCTTGTCCACCTCTTCCCTGGAGACCTCGTCTTCTCTCCAGTCAAGTACTCTGTCCCGAGCTCCTTGCGCACGAAGCGATAGAGAGGGTACGACCGACATTCAACGATACGGTTCTGCTGTGTGGCAGTACCATTCTCCACGGCACACCGGGCAGACTCAACCTCCTTTGGAAGCACCGCTCGGAGCTCCTGCTCGAACAAGGCGAGCTTGGCAAACACTGATGTTTGCGCATCCCGCTCGGCCTCACCGTTGGCCAAGGCATGCTCCACGAGAACCGCACGCAACTTCTGCATCAGCGGGTAGTTGGCGCTGCAAGGGTCGTCAGCGTATGCAAACACTGCCTCACGGTCGATTGTCAGCAGCAGGTCCTTCTCGCAAAAGCGTGCGTTGTGGAGATGGCCATTGTCATTGGTGCTGAGGGTCTTCCTAGCCACCGTCTTCACACAGTTCTTGACGGCATTCTTGACATTCTCCTCGAGGTGGCGGAGGTCGATAGCTTGGCACAGAGCGACCAAGAATGTCGATGACATGAGCTTCAAAATGTCGATGGCCTCTTCGGTCTTCCTGGATGAGATGAGACCGAGAGAGTTGACGTCTTGGTTATGCTGCTCAGCGCTCTGCACATGATTAGTCACAGGGTTGCCCAAAAACTGAAGCTCGGAGCAGTACGACGCCATGGCAATCTCAGCACCCTTGAAGCCATAGTCCAAGCTCGGGTTGCGCCCACCAGAGAGGTTGGAAGGCAGGCCGTTGTTGTAGAAGTCGTTCACCAGCTCGGAGAACTGGGCAAACATGAGCTTGCCGATTGCAGCAATAGCAAGCCTAGTGTTGTCCATGGACACACCGATGGGCGTGCCCTGGAAGTTGCCACCATGGATAGCCTTGCCACGGGACACGTCGATGAGCGGGTTGTCGTTGACGGAGTTGATCTCACGCTCGATCGACTTGGTAGCGGCACGGATGACCTCAATCTGAGGGCCGAGCCATTGTGGCGATGTGCGGAGTGCATACCTATCTTGCTTTGGCTTCATCAGTGGGTCGAGCTCGCCAAGCTTCTTCGCGAGCATCATGTAGGAGCTACCATCAAGGATGTGCTCCATGATAGCCGCGGCCTCGATCTGACCGGGGTGATGCTTCAGCTTGTGCGTGAGGTGGTCGGTGAACTCCGGTTTGCCGGTCATGACCTCACAAAACACAGCCGACAGAACCTCAGCAAGGACGCCAAGGATGTTTGCCTCGAAGAGCACCATGGACGCCAGCCCCGATCCCACCGCTGTGCCATTTACCATGGCAAGACCTTCCTTGGGCTGCAGCTCGAAGAAGCCGTGGGGGATGCCGGCGATTTTAAATGCCTCGGCAGCATTAACCTTCGTGCCATCTGGAGCGGTCGCCATGGAGTTAGGGCGACCGGTCACAAGGCCGGCGATGTAGGATAGCGGGACGAGGTCACCGGACGCGGTGATGGTGCCCCGCAGCGGTAGGCACGGTGTCACGTTGGCGTTGAGAAGCGTGGCGATCGTCTCGAGAATCTCGAAGCGGATGCCAGAGTATCCCTGGAGCAGGGTGTTGACGCGGACGAGCATGGCTGCCCTCGTGGTTGCAGCGGGAAGAACGTGGCCATCGCTGCCGGTGCCGAATGCTCCCGCGTTAAGGAATCTGTCCAGACAGGCAAATACACGAAAAAAATAAGGCTTCCTGTACTTCACATATAAATATGCTTAGCTAGTACGGAGTAGTAGAATGGTTTAATTCGTACCTGATGAGTTCTCTCTGAAGAGCGCCGCCCTCCTTGGTCCTCCGGTGGGAGGTGGCGCCGAAGCCGGTGGTGACACCGTAGCTGTCGGTGCCGTTCGCCATGCTGTTCATGACCCAGTCGCTGCTCTCCTTGACACGACCGCGGGCGGACTCGTCGAGCTCCACCCTGGTCTCGGCGCCGGCGGCCACAGCAGCGACCATGGCGATGGTCAGGCTGGCGCCCTCCATGGTGACCACCGGCTTGCGGTACTCCTCCACCATCCGTTTGACGGCATCCAAATGGCTACCGGACAGCTCCTCCGCCGCCTTCCCCAGTTCAGAGGGTCGGCCCGTGCCGGCTGCGCCACGCACAAGCCATCACCGTTGGCGCTAAGCTCCATCGAAACACGCAAAGAAGTAGTGAAAAGCAAGCTAAACACCGGCAGCGGCAGGTGTGTGTGCGCGTCTGAAAGTGGCGATGGATTGATCGGTGACTGGTGGATGGACTTGTGGATGGTGAAGAGGAGCTCGAATCGCAGAGGACTCTGAAGCTCTTCTTGGAGGGGAATGGAGGGGCGGGGATTGTTTAAATAGGAGAGGCAACGCAGCTGATCATGGTGGGTGGGTTGGTTTGGACCTGCCAGGCGATCGCGAGGTTGACCGCTTCGACTAGTGGCCGTGGGAGAGCCGTAGAGTTGGTGGCTTCGTGGCAGCTGGACTCGCCGGGGTTCTGCAACTTGGAACTGGTTGGTGCGCTCCGCACGGAGCAAAGGGGTAGGTGCGGAAGGAGGAGACGCAGAGCGTGCTCGCGCGGACGCGGCACTCTCTTGGAAAAATGCAGTTCCACACGCAGTTTGGACCTGGGGTTATCTCAACCGTCCATTCGGTGAGGATCCGACGGCAGCCATTTGGTCAAATTTTGGACGCAATTTTTGCAGAACAGTCCATACCATTCCAGCTTTTCACAAATTCGATCACCCAGATTTTGAATCACAAAAATAAATTGTATATTTTGGAGACTTTTTCAGAGAATATTTCTTACCAAAAAATATTCAACAATATGAAATATATATTTTTTTCAAGAATATTTAACAATTTTTAGAGAAGTTTCAAATAGTGTTTCATAGAAGATTAAACATAAAATTTCAATTCACATAAGATTAAACAAAAATTTCACAGAATTTTAAAACCATTATAGATTTAACAAAGTTTCGTTTTGTTCACAAAAAATATCACATAGATTTTTAGCGAGAATATTCAACAATTTGTTTTCTGAAATAATGTCATATAATTTCGTTTCAAAAGAATTCAATATTGTTTCGCTTTGATATTTCGCATAGATCTTTTCTCAAGTTTTCAGAAGTGTGTTTTTTTAATATATTTCGTTCATGTTCCATCCCAGATTTTCGAATTTTTCTGTTTTTTCAATTTTCTTTTATCTATGCCAATAGTGTTTCAAGATTTCGAATTTTGGATCTCGAAAAAGAAGATTGCGAATTCTGGACACATAAATTTCACAGAATTAGTACTCATATATACCTTTACAAGAAAAATTCAACAAATTTCACAGGTGTTTTCAATATTACATAGTCCACAGAAATTTCAATTAACAGAATATCCACACTAGTTCGTCACAACTGCATATACTCATTCACTCATTCACAGTTGATTCACACCGAAAATTATAAATACATTTCGGCTGCACATATTTACAAAAATGTCAAGAGAAATTCTCTTGAGGGCACAGATCCACAATTGATTTAGACAGGAAAATAAGGATTCAACAAATATAAATACATTTTCCCGTGCACAAATTTTAGAGAACATTTTCAGATAATATTCATACAATTTTCATAGACAATTCACAGCTCAAAATTTTCTTCGTTCTGATCTGTTTCGTACAATTGCCATACACAATTCACAGATCTTATAAAACAAAACAAAATCTCAGAAAAAAATCCAACTACAAGCCTAGCGTCTCATCACAAATCCGTTCAGATCCATTCAAATATTCAACCTCCAGATCCATTCACCAAGAAAAAGTAGACCCATGCTTCAGATCTAGCAAGGTTGGGTTGCTACTACCAGATTCGAATGGAAAAAAAAAGAAAAAAATACCAAACGTGGGAGGGCTGTCGCAAGCAGTTTCGAACGGAAAAGGAAGAAAAAATCCACAAGGTGGGGCTGCTGCTACCAGATCCGAACGAAAAGGCAAAAAAAAAGATCCCAGGGTGAGGTTGCTGCTAGATACGAGCAGCCATGATTCAGATAAACGTGGGGCTGCTGCTACAAGATCCAAACGAAAAAAGCAAGAAAAGATCCACCGCGTGTGTCGGAGGTTGCCGGATGCTTGGTGACGCTGCTTGGCCGGAGCACACGGAGCCGGCGGCTGGGGCGCGAGGTGGGCGCCATGGGACGGGGCTCCAGGAGGAGGGCTCGACAGGGCTAGCCCCGCCGCTGGAGGCAACCGCCGGCCCTCCCACACCGCCTTCCGCGACGCACTGGACGAGCACGCTCGTCGTGGTCGCCATGCCGAGCTCCTCCTCGCCGTCTTTCCTGGCCGCGCTGGAGGAGGACGCTCGTCGGGGCGGCCGGAGCGCGCGGGGTCTGCCGGCCGGAGCAACGGATTCGGTGGCGGCGTGAGGAGAGGTGGGCGGGGGGGTTCTGGGATAGGGTTAGGTCGCGACTATATATAGTGGTTTGTGTACTGCGGGTTGATTTTCCCTTTTCCTGAGGGTGAAAATGCAAAACGTCACACGGATTGACTTTTCCGCATCTCACAGAAATGGATGGCTATGATAAGCCGAGGGGCCAACCTACTTGTGGAATTTCCGGAACTCTCTTGCTCTCTTGTCTCCTGCATTTCGAGTTTAAGGTCAGGTGCTCGACGGTTTGCCCAGGCAGCCACACATTTGGACACACAGGCACAGTAGTGACACTCTTGTTTCTTTCTTTCCCTTTTTCGGATCAGTATGCCTCTCTAAGTTACATGCTGATGATGAAAGCAACATTCATTTGGAGCTTACCTCTGAAGTTTTCATTGTTAATCATGCATCATGTGTTTGGGCACTAATTAGTAGGTGTTAGAATTGGGCCCATTAGTGGGCAGCCCAATAGCAATTTCAGAAATCTCAAAAGCTCACATTTATGGCAGCACACATGGGAGTGGAGTGGGAGCTAAAGTTTAGTCCCACATTGCTAGTTGGAGGAGACAAACACCACCTTATAAGGTGGAGTGTTGTGACACTTGGTAAGCTTGTGAGAACAAGAGGCTCTCTCACGCGCTCCTCCTCCTCCTCCGCCGCACCGCACCGCCCGCCCGTCTCGTCACGACGCGCCGCGCCGCGCCGCGCCGCGCCGCGCCGCGCCGCGGGTTGCGGGAATCTCGCCGAGCCGAGCTTTATTTTTGCAGTCCAGGAAAAACGGTCAGTTAGTCGGTTCGGGTCGCTCCCGGATCGTGGGCTACTGTAACCGACCTAAAACATGCGCGACGTGGACTTGGCCCACGTTGTACCTGTTAGGGTTTTCCCGAGCCGCACTATATAAAGTCGTGCACTGCGTGCGCTGCAAACACCCGAACCAATCTAGGTTTTGCCAATCTCGTGCCTTGCGCCGCCACCGTAGTCTACTCCATCCCGTGCGCCGGCGTGCACCGGCGAACGGGACAGCAGGTCTCCGGAACCACTTGTCCTTGTGATCCTGTACGGGAGAGGGCGAATAAGGTTTTTGGGAAGCGCCTCGCGCGACTGCTTTCAAGTTCTTCATCACGGCTCGACTTCCTGGACGATCTCCGGGTCTGCGGGCGACTCGTCTCCAACGTCGTCTTCTTCGAGTTGCTACCGTCGCCGCTCAAGCTGCTGCCGTCGCTGCTCCAACGACTACTTCATCTACAATTGTTCGGTACGTTGGTCACGTTCCGATGGCTGTGTTCGTAGATGTCTTCCTGCTGTTCATGTTAATTAATACGTCTAGTATTTTCGAGATTAACATGTTAGTAGCTCTTGCGATCATGCTTTATATTCTGGAATTAATCATGTAAATTATGCCTAATAATCCAACAATCCAAAAACCTTATATTTGTTATAGGCAATTTCCTGAATTAAACATGGGACATCTATCTGATGCGCTGAGGCCGGACAAGTTTACCGGTGTGGACTTTAAGAGATGGCAGTACAAGACCACACTGTGGTTGCGATCTCTGAAAGTGTTCGAGGCTAGTGAGGGTTTACCTGAAGGAACTATATCTGACGAGGATCAGAACAAGTTCAAGGAAACCAATACTGCCTTTGTGGGACTCATTCTGAGTGCTCTTAGCAACAAGCTGTTTGATATGTACATGCACATTACAGATGCCAAAGAGCTCTGGGAGGCACTGAACGCTAAGTTCGGTGTAGCAGATGCTGGCAGTGAACTGTACATCATGGAGAGCTTCCATGACTTCAGGATGGCTAACAACCGTTCTGTAGTCGAACAGGCTCATGAGATACAATGCATTGCTAAGGAGCTTGAGCACGCTAAGTGTGCCTTACCTGACAAGTTTGTGGCTGGATGTATTATTGCAAAGTTGCCCTCTTCATGGAGGAACTTCGCCACAACTCTCAAACACAAGAGACAGGAGATATCGGTTGAAAACCTGATAGCGTCTCTTGATGTTGAGGAGAAGGCTCGGGCTAAGGACACTGCTGAGAAAGGTGGTGAAGGTCAGTCTAGCGCCAACATGGTGCAGAAGAACTTTCACCATGGCAAGAGCAAGGAAAAGAGCAAGCCTTCCTTCAACATGCCTACCAAGACTACTTCTTTCAAGAAGAAGAAGAAGATGCTGAACAAATCTGAGCTAAAGTGCTACACTTGTGGAGAGCCCGGACACTTCTCTGTGGACTGCCCAGATTGTGCAGACAAGAAAGGGAATGCGCCAAAGCATGTCAACGTCGTGACCGCTAGCAATGCTGATGGGTACGGTAATTTACCGATTGTGCTTTCAGTATTTCAATCTCCATGTTGGAGGATTGATACGGGTGCTAATGTTCATGTATGTGCTGACATCTCTATGTTCACTTCTTATCAGGTCGCAGATTCAAGCGTCTTAATGGGGAATGATCACATGCTTCTGTTCGTGGTGTTGGCACGGTAGATCTGAAGTTTACTTCGGGGAAGATCGTGCAGCTGAGGAACGTGCAGCATGTCCCTACTATGAACAAGAATCTTGTTAGCGGCTCCCTTCTATGCAGAGATGGGTTTAAATTAGTCTTGGAGTCCAATAAAGTAGTTGTGTCAAACTTTGGACAATTTATTGGTAAAGGGTATGAGTGCGGAGGCTTGTTCCGCTTTTCATTATCGGATTTTTGTAATAAGTCAGTAAACCATATTTGTGGCAGTGTGGATTCGGATGCTAATGTTTGGCACTCTCGTTTATGTCATGTTAATTTTGGTTTAATGAGTAGACTTTCCAGTTTGAGTTTAATTCCTACTTTCACCATTGCCAAAGGTTCTAAGTGCCATAGCTGTGTGCAATCTAAGCAACCTCGAAAGCCTCACAAGGCAGCCGAGGAGAGAAACTTGGCACCTCTAGAACTCGTACATTCGGATCTATGTGAGATGAATGGCGTGTTGACAAAAGGTTATAAGAGATATTTCATGACTTTAATCGATGATGCTACTAGGTTCTGTTATGTATATTTATTGCACACTAAAGATGAAGCTTTAGACTACTTTAAAATCTATAAAGCTGAAGTAGAAAATCAATTAGAGAGAAAGATCAAACGTCTTAGGTCAGATCGTGGTGGCGAGTATTTCTCCAATGTATTTGATGAATTCTGTGAGGAACATGGTATTATTCATGAGAGGACGCCTCCCTATTCGCCCCAATCAAACGGGGTTGCCGAGAGGAAAAACCGCACGCTGACCGACTTGGTGAACGCCATGTTGGACACTGCTGGTTTATCTAAAGCATGGTGGGGGGAGGCTTTGTTGACTTCGTGTCATGTCCTGAATAGAGTTCCTAATAAGGATAAAGAGAAGACACCTTACGAGGAGTGGTCTGGGAGAAAGCCATCACTTTCTTATTTTCGTACTTGGGGATCATTCTGAACAACCACATGTTGAGGAAGTCCTTGAGAAGGATGACAATGAATCAGCTCCCAAGAGGAGCAAGAGACAGAGGACTGAAAAATCCTTTGGTGATGATTTCATTGTGTACCTTGTGGACAATACTCCCACGTCCATTGCAGAGGCATTTGCATCTCCTGATGCTGATGACTGGAAAGAAGCTGTCCATAATGAGATGGACTCGATTCTTTCTAATGGAACTTGGGAATTATCTGAACGACCCTACGGCTGCAAACCTGTGGGTTGTAAGTGGGTGTTCAAGAAGAAGCTAAGGCCTGATGGTACTATTGAGAAGTACAAGGCACGGCTTGTAGCCAAGGGCTACACCCAGCGCGAAGGCGAAGATTACTTTGACACCTATTCACCTGTTGCTAGACTCACCACCATTCGAGTACTACTTTCCCTGGCTGCCTCCTATGGTCTTATCGTTCATCAAATGGACGTAAAGACAGCTTTCCTTAACGGAGAGTTGGAAGAGGAAATCTATATGGATCAGCCTGATGGGTTTGTAGTAAAAGGTGAAGAGAGAAAGGTGTGCAAATTGTTAAAATCTTTGTATGGGCTGAAGCAAGCACCTAAGCAATGGCATGAGAAGTTTGACAGAACTTAACTTCTGCAGGCTTTGCCATTAATGAGGCTGATAGGTGTGTTATTATCGCCATGGTGGGGGCGATAGTGTATATTATGCTTGTATGTTGACATACTTATTTTCGGTACAAGCATGATAGTGATAAATGAGGTCAAGTCTTTTCTGTCAAAGAGCTTTGATATGAAAGATCTGGGACAAGCTGATGTGATCCTGAACATTAAGCTGATTAGGGATGAGAGTGGGATTACGTTAACGCAATCACACTATGTTGAGAAGGTCTTGAGCCGCTTTGGTTATATAGACAGCAAGCCTTCTCCAACACCCTATGATCCCAGTGTGACACTCAGAAAGAACAAAAGGAAACGAGAGATCAACTGAGATACTCATGTACCTTGCGAGCGCGACGAGACCTGACATCTTTTGCTGTGAGCAATTGAGCAGGTTCATGTCTAACCCGGGTATTGATCATTGGCATGCACTTGAAAGGGTCATGCGCTATCTGAACGGTACAATGAGTTATGGGATTCACTATTCAGGGCACCCTGCGGTGCTTGAGGGATATGTGATGCGAACTGGATCTCAGATGTTGATGAGCTCTACGCCACAAGTGGATATGCATTTATTCTTGGAGGTGGCGCAGTGTCATGGAGGTCTTGCAAACAGACCATTTTGACGAGGTCAACCATGGAAGCAGAACTTGCTGCTTTAGATACAGCTTCTGTTGAGGCAGAATGGCTGCGTGAGCTCTTGATGGACTTGCCGGTGGTTGAGAAACCATTACCGGCCATCCTTATGAACTGTGACAACCAAACGGTTATCATGAAAGTGAACAGTGCTAAGGATAATGCGAAGTCATCAAGACACGTCAAAGACGCTTGAAGTCTGTCAGGAAAATGAGAAACTCCGGAGTAATAACTGTTAGTTATATTCAAACAGACAAAAACCTGGCAGATCCCTTTACGAAGGGACTATCACGTAATGTGATAGATAGTGCATCGAGGGAGATGGGGTTGAGACCCGTGAGCGTTACACCATAGTGGTAACCCAACCTATGTGATCGGAGATCCCGTGAATTAGGACCTGGGAAGAACAAGCTAGTGGTTTAACAGAGGAGAGTTATTTTATAACCCTCTCCGTGGGAAGATGCATAACTCTCACATTCTGTAAGGCAGGTTGGCAATATGCCTTAATGTGTTTCTGTTGGCTATTCGTAGCAAAGGTGCTATCCTACAGAGCGACCTTGAAAGAACACACCTATATGAGTCCGACTGTTAAACGTCGCAGTCTATGAGATTTGGGTGATCTCTAGTAAGCTCATGAAGAGACCAGGGAGTATGACGCATATGCTCCACCCGCGGGGTAGGCTACTGGCAGCCACGTACTGGTTATGACTTTGAGTGAAGTCTATTGGCACCAAACTTGCAATTCAAGGTTCGTCCATTGTTCAAGTTGCTGGTAGATGTAGCTTGAAGCTCTAGGCGGAAGTTCAACTTAACAGTCTCTGCTGAAACACTGGTATATAAACAAGAAACGAGGTTTGGCAAATATCTCTAAATGGGATTTGAGATCTGGTGGGGGATTGTTAGAATTGGGCCCATTAGTGGGCAGCCCAATAGCAATTTCAGAAATCTCAAAGCCCATTTATGGCAGCACACATGGGAGTGGAGTGGGAGCTAAAGTTTAGTCCCACATTGCTAGTTGGAGGAGACAAACACCACCTTATAAGGTGGAGTGTTGTGACACTTGGTAAGCTTGTGAGAACAAGAGGCTCTCTCACGCGCTCCTCCGCCGCTGCTCGCACGCACCGCACCGCCGCCCGTCTCGTCACGACGCGCCGCGCGCGGGTTGCGGGAATCTCGCCGAGCCGAGCTTTATTTTTGCAGTCCGGGAAAAACGGTTTGGACGGACGCGTCACAGTTAGTCGGTTCGGGTCGCTCCCGGATCGTGGGCTACTGTAACCGACCTAAAACGTGCGCGACGTGGACTTGGCCCACGTTGTACCCGTTAGGGTTTTCCCGAGCCGCACTATATAAAGTCGTGCACTGCGTGCGCTGCAAACACCCGAACCAATCTAGGTTTTGCCAATCTCGTGCCTTGCGCCGCCACCGTAGTCTACTCCATCCCGTGCGCCGGCGTGCACCGGCGAACGGGACAGCAGGTTCCGGAACCACTTGTCCTTGTGATCCTGTACGGGAGAGGGCGAATAAGGTTTTTGGGAAGCGCCCGCGCGACTGCTTTCAAGTTCTTCATCACGGCTCGACTTCCTGGACGATCTCCGGGTCCGCGGGCGACTCGTCTCCAACGTCATCTTCTTCGAGCTGCTACCGTCGCCGCTCAAGCTGCTGCCGTCGCTGCTCCAACGACTAATTCATCTACAATTGTTCGGTACGTTGGTCACGTTCCGATGGCTGTGTTCTTAGATGTCTTCCTACTGTTCATGTTAATTAATACGTCTAGTATTTTCGAGATTAACATGTTAGTAGCTCTTGCGATCATGTTTTATATTCTGAAATTAATCATGAAAATTATGCCTAATAATCCAACAGTAGGTGCTGTTAATCACGCAACAATTCGGAATCCAGATGCTCCTGACAAAATGAAATACTTCATCAAAGAGAACAGTTTTCTCTACCACTTGTTCTGCTTATCCGGGCATCATACATGCTTAATGGTTCAACACTAGGCCGTTTATTTGCTGCTTGCTACCACCTGCTACCTACGCGGTCATTTCTTTGACGAAGTAGCCTTGATTGTTTCTCCAAAGCCAATTGAGTTCTTCTATGGACAACAGGACTTGTTATACGCTGATGCTTCATATGTTTTCATAGTATATCTTGGGTGGTGTGAAGAACCCCACATATTTTTGAATCAAGCTAGCTAGCACATGGTGCTTGAGCTACTGACGTCGAATGGGGTATTTCCTAATGCAACAGGACCCTTTCCTGCTATTTTCCTATGAATAATTAATTTGTTGAAGGGAAGTTCCCATGTTTCACTGACATTTTTGTATTAAAAATGGGGAAGTCCACTAGTCAGTCAGTCCCGGTCTATTAACTGGGTGGAGATCTGAATCACACGAGTTTTCTTCATTCAGTATAGCACCACTTGTACTATATTGGAAGCTTCACGCCAAGATCGAAAAGGAAACCAGTTTTTGGTTTTGCTTCTTTCTTGGTCGTCTGAGATATTCCTTTTGCAAATGAGTAAATGACGAGGGATATTCCTGTTTGGATGTAAAGCCATTCTGCAAACTTCCGGACGGTCCAGCGCGTTCAGTCTCGTCTCTCGTGTGAAGTTTCATTCTCAGTCCATACTTGACCCGACAGACTTGACTACGTTGGGCAGGAGAAATCCCTGAACATATTCTTAGAAGGTTACGTTAGTGCGGTTCTACTCCATTCTTGAGCTTGCGGTGTTCTACATCTGTAAGGCTCGGGAGATCACGTGGTAACTGCAGTGAAACACCGATCTAAGTGTACTGAAACTCTGACTGAAGTGGCGATCGAGTGGAGGTAGCCAGACACTAGGGCATGTAGTTTTCTGGTCAGTACTTCAGTCAGATCCAGGCCGTGGCACGCGTTGCACGCGGCATGTGCCGTGTCGCCATCTTCTGTTTGGTCTTCAACCTTCGATCATGACAGTTCAACCAGTATTGCTCCTCGTCCAAGCGGCATTGCTTCTTTGTGTTAGATGATGTAATATGCCTGTACGTATACGGTACGGAGTAGTACTCTGACCTATACGTACAACCCTTGTACCAGCCACGGTGGGGGCTTTTCCCACCCATATAACACGTAACCGAACCCTCCAACGAGGGTATCGTTCCCCTCACAACTTTGACATGGTATCAGAGCCCCCTCTTCCATGACCTAGCTGCCAATATCGCCGCCGCCGCCGCCGCCGCCGCTGCTCCATCAGCCGCCGCCGCCACAACCAATACTCGCCGCCGCCGTCTCAAAAAACCAGATACCCTGCCGCCGCTGCCGCTTCTTAGCCGCCGCCGCCGCTAATACATCTACAACCAGACAACCTAATACCTTGCCGCCGCCGCCTACATACACAAAAACCACAAACAAATATCCTGCCGCCGCCGCTTCTTAGCCGCCGCCGCCAATACTCATATAACCCCTCCCTCCAGCCGTCGCCATGAGCTCATCTTCCACGATCGCTTCCTTGGCCGCCGCCCTAGGGACACCTCCTGCCCAAACCCTCACGAGGGGAAACTTCCTTCTCTGGAAGGCTCTTGTTTTTCCTGCCTTCCGTGGTGCCAATGTCATGGGCTTGTTCGACGGCACTGACCGTGCGCCGCCCAAAACCCTAGAGGTTGAAGATGAGGAGAAGAAGAAGACCACGGTGGAGAATCCTGCGTACCTTGCATGGGTTGCACGGGATTAGCAGGTGATGCGGTTCTTGCTGAACTCGCTGTCGTCCGACATCCTTTCCCATGTTCTCGGGATGGACTCCACTGCCGAGGCCTGGTCGGTTATCAACAAGATGTTCTCTACTGCTTCAAGAACAAAGGTACAACACGTCCGATCTGCTCTCAATGATACAAAGAAGTCCACTATGACTGTGCATCAGTATTTCACAAAGATGAAAGGGTTTGCTTATGAACTCGATGCCGCTGGTAAGCCCCTTGAGGAAGATGAGCTGATCGGTTATTTGCTTCATGGCCTTGATGGATCATACAATGCCCTTGTTACCGCTGTTGATAGCAACCCGGCCACCACCGTAGATGATTTATTTAGTCTAATGTTTTCTTATGATATGCGCAATGATAACACCGATGAACCTGTTGATGCTTTTCCGTCTTCTGCAAATGCTGCTATCGAGGTCGTGATTCTGGCCATGACCATGACAACCGTGATAACCATTCCCATAGCCGCCGTGATGATAGCCGCGAGCGTGGCCGTGGAGATCAACGCAGCGGAGGTGGACGCAGAGATGGAGATAGGGGTGGATCGCGCGAGTATCGTGACCGCCGTGATGATGGGCGAGACTACCGTGATGATAGACCTCGTGATCGTGATGATGGACGCCGTGCCAACCGTCATTCTGATGGTGATCGCCGTCGTGATGGAGGACAGGGCCGCAACAAGCAGTACCGTGGCCGTGCACCCACACCTTATGTTGACATTACATGTCAGATTTGCAAAATCCATGGTCATCCTGCAAGTGACTGTTGGTGGCGATATCAAGGTGACAATGATGATGATGCTGACCGAGATGATCATAGAGAGAAGGGTGCACATGTTGCATCATATGGCGTCGATACAAACTGGTACCCTGATACGGGTGCCACTGATCACATCACCGGGGAGTTGAACAAGCTCTCCACACATGACAAGTACAAGGGACGTGACTCCGTTCGCACAGCCGATGGTAATTCTATGCACATTAGTCATATTGGTCATTCAATTTTGCGCACCCACTAGTAGGAAAAGCCTTATCAGTGGCGCACCAAAAATGGAGTCACGTCCCTTAAATTTTAGATTTTTCAAAAAGAGATTCAAAAGTTTCAAAAGATACAAAAAAAATCAAAAAACTTAAAAAATCCAAAAAATCCAAAAAAATTCAAAAAATCTAAAAAATCCAAAAAAATCCAAAAAAAAAGTCAACAATCTTCTTTGTTATACATTTCTGTGTCTTTTTTGGAATTTTGAATTTTTGAATTTTTTTGAATTTTTTGAACTTTTTTTTTATTTTGCTGCGAAAAATCGTCTGTTTGAAATAACTTTTTTTCTTTTGGAATTTGAGTAATCTGTGAATTGCTGACCGGGTAAACCCCGGTGGATTCGAACTCGAATTTTTCTCACGATTTTTTTGACATATTATTTGCGTTATTTCGACGTCGTATGCAAAAGTTATGGCCGTTACAAGTTTTTTTCCTGTTTGTTGCAGAAAAGGTCAAAATTCATATTTCAAAATTTCTATACCTACTAGACACTCATACCTAACTACATGTCAAAGAATTTTATTTATTGAAATTTTTATCATTTTCTTTTACTTCCTGCAAGACAAAAAGGCGATCCACGGGGGGAGCGGGGGGGATGGGATTTGAAAAAATAGCTTGGTGCGCCACAGAATGTCAACTTTCTGTGGCGCACGTGCCAGGTGCGCCACAGAATTATTTTTTTCAAATTTTAACCCGCCCCCGGATAACTTTCAGTGGCGCACCTGGCCATGTGCGCCACAGAAATGTGACTTTCTGTGGCGCACCAAGCCAGGTGCGCCACTGAAATATATTTCTGTGGCGCACCAATTAAGGGTGCGCCACAGAATGTAACCTATCTATAAGGGTTTTCCTAGTAGTGACCCCACATAATTCTTTTCATCTAAATAATGTTCTACATGTTCCTACTGCATCAAAGAACCTTCTTTCAGTTCATAAACTTGCACTTGACAACAATGTCTTTCTTGAGTTTCACCCTTTCTTTTTGATAAAGGACCAAGTCACACGAAGAACTCTGTTTAAAGGCCCGTGTCATGGAGGTCTCTATCCCTTGGTGCCCATCTCCAATGAGTCCTCCAAGCATGCTTTCATTACAATAAAGCCGTCTTCATCTACATGGCATCGTCGCTTAGGGCATCCCTCCTCGTTTGTGGTTCAGCAAATTCTTAGGAAAAACAATTTATCTTATTCCCTGAAATAAATCCATATGTATGTGACTCTTGCCAACTTGCTAAGAGCCACCAGTTGCCATATCCTGTCTCCACTAGTGTTTCCACTGTTCCTTTGGAACAAGTTTTCTCAGATGTGTGGGGTCCTGCACCTCTTTCTGTTGGCAAACGTGCATACTATGTAAGCTTTATTGATGATTTTAGCAAGTCTACTTGGATATATTTGCTCAAGAAGCGTTCTGAAGTTTATCAAGTTTTTCTTAACTTTTAGCAAATGGTTGAACGTAAGTTTGATAGGAAAATTGTGACTATGCAAACAGATTGGGGGGGGGGGGGGGGGGGGGTGAGTATGAGAAACTCCATGGGTTCTTTCAAAAAGTAGGCATTACACATCATGTCTCTTGTCCACATGCCCATCAACAAAATGGTTTTGCTGAACGCAAACATCGTCACATCGTCGAGGTTGGTTTTGCCTTGTTAGCTAATGCATCCATGCCTCTAAAATTTTGGGATGAAGCCTTTCTCACAACCACATTTCTTATAAACTTGCTTCCTAGAAAGGTTCTTCATTTTTCCACTCCCACCGAACGCCTTCTCAATGTCAAACCTAATTATGATGCCCTAAGAACCTTTGGTTGTGCTTGTTGGCCTAATCTTCGTCCCTATAACAAGCGCAAACTCTCTTTTCGTTCTAAACGATGTGTCTTTTTAGGTTATAACCCTCTCCACAAAGGTGTCAAGTGCCTTGATGTTTCGACATGACGTGTCTATGTCTCTCGTGATGTTATTTTTGGTGAGAACATTTTTCCTTTTGCTGAATTACATCCCAATGCCGGTTCCGTCTACAACGTGAAATCTTATTGCTTCCATCATCCACACATTCTCATCATGGGGTTGCACATAATATTGATGATCATATGTCTCCTATTGTGCCTCTTACTAATGTGCAACAGGAATACCAAGTCACAGGAGAAAATTTGAGTGAAAACGGAGAAGAAACAACTCCAGAAAATCAAGTTGAAGTTGATTCAGAAAATGACGAAGAAGGTGCAGAGCACGAGGTGGATACACCTGAACATTCCCCTGGCGGGTCTGATCCCGATGCGTCCGATCCCGAGGCGGATCCGTCGCTGGATCCCGAGGTTGATTCTTCCGCAGCCTCGTCCGTCGCGTCGCCTGCACCCACGCCTCCCGCGTCGCCATGTCACGGCCCAAGCGCGTTAGCCGACAGCGCGCCTGGCGCGGATTCGTCGCCCGCCGGATCTTCTGTGGCTGGCTCTTCAGCCTCCACAGACACACCGTTGCCCGCTGGATCTCTTGCGGGTAGCCCTGGCGAGGAAGATTCCTCTCGTGCCAAACAACCTCCACCAGTTTCGGAACTGCGCACACGGCTACAAAAAGGTATACGTCAACCCAAAATATTTAAAGATGGTACTATTCCTTACGGAAAGGGGAGGAAGTTTGTGCTTTCGTCTACAGCTGAACCATGTACATTGTCAGAAGCACTTGAAAATAATAACTGGCGTCTTGCAATGGAGGAAGAATATAATACATTGATGGAAAACAAGACTTGGCACCTTGTTCCTCCCAGTACAAATAAAAACATCATTGACTGTAAATGGGTGTATCGTATCAAAAGAAGAGCAGATGGCACTATTGACAGGTATAAAGCTCGGTTGGTTGCAAAAGGATTCAAACAAAGGTAAGGCATTGATTATGAGGATACTTTCAGTCCAGTGGTAAAAATAGCAACTATTCGTATTGTTTTAGCTCTTTCTGTCTCTCGTGGATGGATCCTATGGTAGTTAGATGTCAACAACGCGTTTCTCCATAGTGTTCTGGAAGAGGAGGTATACATGAAACTGAAAGGACAAGGATGTCGCCTAGAGGGGGGTTGAATAGGCGATTAAAACTTTTTCGGTTTAGGCTTGATAAATGCAGAATAAAACTAGGTGTTTTAATTTAACAAGCACACAACCTAAATATACTAGGCTCACCTATGTGCACCAACAACTTATGCCAAGCAAGACAAGTAACAAGGTGATAGCAGGATAAAGGACTTCAAACACGAAGGCTATCACAATGTAAAGTGCATAAGTAAGAGCTCGGGTATAGAAATAACCGAGGCACCCGGAGACGAAGATGTATTCCCGAGTTCCTCCTTTTTAGGGGAGTACGTCTCGTTGGAGAGGTGTGAGCCACCACAACAAGTTGGTCTCAACGCCACAACAGGCTTCACCTTCTTCTCCGATGAACCGCACCACAAAGGTTTGGTTCACCTTACACTATTGATTTCCTTTTGGGCGGAAATCGAATCCCTTACAACAAGCTTGGGGCACACAACCACAACTTAATTGGAGCCTCCCAAATGACCACATAAGGCCCCGAATGACCACAAAAGGCCCCAACTAGCCACAAAAGGCCTTGACCACAAAAGGTCTCAAGAACACCACACACCATCTAGGGTCCAACGACCCAAGAGTAACAAGCTCACGAACTTTTACTTCCACGAATCCTCGTGGAGAGAGCAAACCGATGCACAAAAGCAAATGGAAAGAGCACAAGTGCTCAAGTCCTTCACTCCCAAATCCCACCAAAAGCAACTAATACTTATGGGGGAGAAGAGAGGAAGAACAAAGAAGAACTAAACAAATGGAACTCCAAGATCTAGATCCAAAGGATTCCCCTCACTTAGAGGAGAGATGGATTGGTGGAAATGTAGATCTAGATCTCCTCTCTTTTTTCCCTCTAATTTGAGACAAGAATCATGGAGGAATAGAGAGAAATCAAAGCTTCAAGAGGTCAACAATGGGGGGCAATTTTGTGCTAAGAAGCTCTGGTCACTTTGGGGAAGAAGGGGTCCTTTTATAGGCCCCACGAAATCTTCCCGTTGAAAAACTGGTGCAGAAAAACTTAGACCGGAGACTTTGTTCGGACCGGAAACTTTGGTCAGACCGGAATCTTTGCAAAGTTTCTGGTCTGAGTCTAGTGGCTCTCCCCATGGTGCCCAAAATACACAGACCGGAGACACTGGTCCGGAAACTTCTGGTTTGGACCGGAGACACCGGCCTACAGAAAAACTGCAGAAACACCAATACGAAAACAAAAATATCTTGAGCATACGAACTCCGTTTTCGATGTTCTTGGGCTCGTTGGAATCAACGCAACGAGCACTACAAGATCATGCAGAGAAACATCATAGTCCGACAATGGAGGATAAAACCAAATGTAGAAAGTTGAAACCTCTCAATAAAAGAATAATCGGTAAAACCTCCAAAACCGAAAACGCAACAAGTTTTCCATACGAAATCCGTTTTCGGTGAACTTCGGCTTGTCATGAAGATCGCAACAAGAACCAAAACACAACAAGGAGAAAAGACAAGTAAGAACCAAGAAAGTTGATATGCCAAGTATGCAAAGGTTTGAGCTCTCCACAAAGATGCGATCAAGTTACTCACTTGAGAGCCCCTCTGATAGTACGACGTCTATCCTATAACCCGGTCTCCCCTTAACACCATGAGACCGGTAAAATAGAAACCCTATCAAGATCATACATTTGCCTTGCGCATTCCACTTGAGCTATATGATGACGATCTTGATCTCTTCAAGTGGACCACCTTTCTTGATTGCGCTTTGCTTGGTGAAGACTCACATATCGCTTCCCCATACACCAAGATGGGAGTGCCTCTCTTAGGAACATCTTCACTTGACCATTATCTCCAAATGGGTTGGAAGATTCAAGCATATGATATCTTCTCGATGCCCATCTTGAACTTGCACAACTCAACCTTGATGACGATCACCACTTGACGTCACCCTCCATGAGCTATAAGAAATCTTCCTTTTGATGCAAGCCCATAGAGAGATACCTAACCCAACAAAGGAATGCCACACACACATAATGAGTTAGTTCACAAAGCTATATGGACAATTTCTTACCATACCATTGGATCACATGATCCCACATGGTATATCATTTAGCTTTGTGTGTTGATCAACTTGAATCCACTCTTTGCACTTAGTCTTGATCAACCTTGTATTTTTCTTCTTCTTGATCATATCAAATATGTCCATTATAATCAATGATCTTGATGTCATACAACCTTGAATCCAACACATGGAGTTGAAGCGATGCCTATGGACAAACCTATAAGAATATCTCAATACAAACATTAGTCCATAAGGATTGTCATTAATTACCAAAACCATACATGGGGGCACCATGCACTTTCAGAAACAACCCCCAGGTTTTGAAAGCTCTCACGCTCCGCACTATATCTGCAAACTTGACAAAGCTCTCTATGGCCTTAAACAAGCTCCACGTGCATGGTACTCCAGATTAAGTTCTAAGCTTGTTGCTCTCGGTTTTATACCCTCTAAGGCAGACACATCATTGTTTCTCTATGATAAGTCAGGTATTATTATGTTCGTTCTAATTTATGTTGATGATATCATAGTCACAAGCTCCTCTGACCATGCCATTTCTGCTCTGCTTCGAGACCTTAATGATGATTTTGCTATAAAGGATTTGGGAGATTTACACTTCTTTTTAGGCATTGAGGTGAAAAAGATACACAATGGGATACTTCTGAATCAGGAAAAATATGCTAATGATTTGCTTATGAAAGCAGGCATGCGTTATTGCAAGCCAGCACCGACACCTTTATCTCCTTCTGAACCAATGTCTCTTACTGGTGACACATCTCTTAGTCAAGAAGACAGTACACAATACAGGAGTATAGTTGGAGCATTACAGTACTTGACATTGACACGTCCAGACCTGGCTTTTTCAGTTAATAAGGTTTGTCAGTATCTTCATGCTCCAACCACAACACACTGAACAACTGTTAAACGTATTCTCAAATATGTTAACAATACAATGAGACACGGTATAATTTTTCGTAAGTCTCCATCAAATCTTTTAAGTGCCTTTTTAGATGCAGATTGGTCAGGTTGTCCAGATGACAGACGCTCTACAGGTGGTTTTGCTATATTTGTTGGATCAAATCTTGTTTCATGGAGTGCACAAAACAAGCCACAGTTTCTCGTTCTAATACTGAGTCTGAATACAAAGCTTTAGCAAATGCCACAGCTGAGTTGATTTGGGTTGAAGCCCTTCTTGGTGAACTTGGAGTTAAATTACAGCAAAAACCAATTCTATGGTGTGACAACTTAGGTGCTACCTATTTATCCGCAAATCCAGTATTTCATGCCCGCACTAAGCATATTGAGATTGATTTTCATTTTGTACGTGAGAGAGTTGCCAGTAATGCTTTGGATATTCGGTTTATTTCAAACAAAGATCAAGTTGCAGATGGTTTCACTAAATCTCTTCGTGTCAAGAGTCTAGATGAGTTTAAGCGTAATCTCAACCTTTACAAGGTTTAGATTAAGGGGGAGTGTTAGATGATGTAATATGCATGTACGTATAAGGTACGGAGTAGTACTCCGCCTATACGTATAGCCCTTGTACCAGCCACGGTGAGGGCTTTTCCCACCCATATAACACGTAACCGAACTCTCCAACAAGGGTATCGTTTCCCTCACAACTTTGACACTTTGAAGACTGTTGTTGGTAGAGTTCAGATCGCTATACCGTCCAGATTCCTGTGAGCGGACACTGCTCATCAAAAGCGATTTTTGTCGAGGAGCTGTGGTGGTGGCTTTGTACATGCAGAACGAAGAGCCACACTCTGTCTCTTTACACCGTTCTCTACTAAGCTTTGCTCCTGTTTCCCTATGAGTTGATTTGTTACAAGGAATTATACAAGCACGGCCTCTCGTGTTTCACGAGCAGTCTGGTTGGCAATGAGATACCCAAACGAATCAGTCCTGCCCACAGTCCCACGGCCAGTCAGTCCGCGAGTATCGCTGCAGAAACTGGGTGGTGATTGGAATCTCATTCAGCATATCAGCTTGGATACTCACAGATCCCATCGGATGCTGCACGTCAAACAAGAAAAGAGTATCAGCTTCTTTCTTGGTCATCTGCTGGAGTACTAGTATATTTGCAGCTGGGCATAAACAACGAGGGACACTCCGGTTTATACGTGAAGCCCATTCCGTCGGTAGAAGATCGCATGGTAACCGTAGTCTCGGTATGCTGCGGATGCAGCGACATGTCGTGACTTCGTAGCCCCTCCCTCGTCTTCAGTGAGAGAGATCCAGATCGAGCCAATCCTGCTCGTTCGTGACCACCAGACCTTATGGCACGCGTTGCACGCGGCATGTGCATTGTCGCGTCATGCATCGGAATCTCGGTTTTCACTCTGTCAAATCCTCTTATATATTTGACTTTGCCAATGACTGCCGACAACTCGATCAGACTGCATCTCATCAGCGATCAATTGGTTAACAACAGGGAGTCAGGGATTTACCATAATATCGGTCAAAGGTTCAAAGCCATAGTCCCTATTGCATAAACAGATTTTGCTAATCCCATAATCTGCTATGCTCGACTAACAACTGAACTATGTATGTGATGTACCATCTTACTATCAACTCTAGGCGTTAGACCAAACTAGGAGCTCTATACTCTTCTAGGTGAGTTGGTGAGACACGTGATGGAAATATTTACTTGACGACTTAACTGTTCAACGATTACGGTGGCGAACTAAGCTGGAGACTTGGTCTATGTGGCTGCAACCACAATGGCAGTCGACCACGCCTTGGTCGAAGATATCGGCCATCAGCGCTTCCGCCTTTATCTTGAAGATTTTTCAACAAGTGTGTTTTAACGAGTGCATTGAAGTTTGCCAAGTGAAATTTATTGGGCACTTGGCAATAAAGCATATGCATGCCGAGCAAAGTGAAAATACGCTTGACATTCTCAAGCATTCGACAACTAAGTAGGTATGGTGAGTGTTTGGTCTAACTCACTCGGCAAAACTAAAGTTTATGCAAAGTGTCGAGCCAGTCCAAAGTCTGGGCGAATAAGGTTACCACGCTGATCCCTTATATGAGGAGGGCCAAAATGATAAATATGTTAGTAATCACTATTACTATTGTATGATTAATTGTGTACCATGTACAAGCAAATAAATCAGATTGGGGACACCACGTTCATTAGGTCGTACAAAAATCTATGGTAACAAGATTTTCATGTTCAATTTCGTACATGACTCTTTAATTTAGAACTGGCTCCATATAAACTAGATGATATAACACGTCATTACAGTCAGGAAATAATTAAACTATATGTCTACATTTGCACCTGCACCATTTTTATGTACACTGATTATAATTATAAGTAATCTGTTAAATTAATGTGGCATGCACATGATTTCAACTTATTAACGAGCCCATCTAACAAGACACATTTACATGGTAAATATCAGTAAAGACCATGAAAATAATTTAATTTATTTTCTAGATGTTGCCGATAGATTCTAGTGTTGCCAAGTAATATACTCCCTCTGATCCATTTTGGTTGTCGCGGAGAAACAACTGGGGCAGTACAAATCGTACATATAGCTAACGACAATTAAAGTCGATCGGAGGTAGTACTAGAAACACTATTAAGATATTTTTAGTCATAATCTTCATACATCTTATTATTAATATGTGTAATACTATAATTTTTCTTAAGTGTTATACAAAAGGAAAATTTTGTTGTAAACTACTGCCTCTGTTATATAGTAGAAAACGTTTTCCAGCTCAATTTAACTTTAGCACAAGCAAGTTTATTGAAAATATTCATTACAATTGTATGACAAGGATCATTACAACTAAAATTTACCAGCATTTATATGTGGTCAATATTGCAAATGAAAATAAAAAATGATTGTTAATACTATAGTATGAAAATATAATTTCAAAAAATTATAATATATTTAGTACATATTATAATATTTACTTTGCTTGGGACTAGTTCGTTCTTGGATCACACCTGCCGAGTGTGCCCCATGAATAGCGGTGCCCACCAAGAAGGAAAGGCTACATGCGAGTCGTGTAGCTGCAATGAATTACTTTTCTTTTCCGCTAATCCAGCCCCTCGTACCGCCCCGTGTGGCTACTTTCCGTCCCATCATGCACATCTCACAGCCTTTGCGGAAATGTAAAAATCCATCGAGAACATTTCTCTCACATATATTGTTCCCAGATCTCAAAACATCAAATTGACTGTAGACGGTAAGATAGGTCATGTACCCACATGTGTATGTACAAATGTACTTCCCTTTCTTAAAGTAATATTTTTGTTGTCTTTCATACTAGCCATAATTTTATTTTCTCTCCCCCCTAATCCTGTATTTCCGCCCTTTTTATCGCTCACTTTTTCCTGCCCTTATTCTCCAACCACTTTTCCCCGCTCACTTTTTTTGCGTCGTTATTATCCATTTCACAAGGTAGGGTGGTCTAGAACTATTGCTTAGATCTGTGGTTCTGTATCTAGCTAGGGTTAGGGTTTTGGGTCAAGATTTTAATCTAGTGTTTAGACATACATTTTAGACTTAGTGATCAAACATATGGATCTAAATTCTAGATCTAGACCCTAGCGGTAAATCTTTACTCTAAATATATACCCTCAAAACATGGTTCTACAGTCTAGTCCCTAGGGCAAGTCATTGACCATAAACTCTTTACTCTAAATATATACCCTCAAAACATGGTTCTACAGTCTAGTCCCTAGGGAAAGTCATTGACCATAAACTCTATACCATGAACCTACACCTAGAGATTCTAGATCCTTGTTTTCATGAATTGTAGACACAACTTCAGGACCTCATTCAAAACTCTAGACCTACTTTGAAAAGTAATAATAGTTGGGAATTATCCTTCAGATGTGGTCAATTTTGTGTGAAAATTGTATTTGTTCCATTTGGACCATATTTCTTATATGTGTTTCACAAAATAAAATTGACACTTAGAAGATAGAAAAAATACACTACTGCAATACTATTTAGTTTGGTAAAAGTCACATTTTTTTCCCACAAACCCATTCTGACGAAAAATATTATGGTTCGCATATCACCTTTTGAAAATAAAAACTTTTGTAATTTCACCCTACATCGCACATTTTTTTTTAAACATGTGCCATCGCATCGCATACCCTTTTATCTATTTTTTGACCGTGTGCAAATGTTGAATATCACACAAGTTTTTGCATGAAGGGTATGCAATGTGTTATTTGTTACCCTTTTGCCAAAAATGGTATTCAATCGGGGTGGCTTAAAGTGCATGCTTTGAATAACCGTATTATTTAACAATGACTGAAAAATATGACATTTGCTTATGTATCTAGAAAAATAAGTTCAATTTTTTGAAACTTTTAAATACGGTTTTCAAGTTTCTCAAAATAACGAGCTCCCTGAACCATGGGATCCAAAACACTACAGTTGAGATAGTCTTATTATCGTACCGCTCAAATCAATATCTCTTACGAAGAAAAGCCCACTAAAATGTATCAATGATTGTCTATCTCAACATACAAATTTTCCATACTATTTATTCTTTTATCCAAACATTTGTCCATGTCACCTCCACTAATATATATAATCTCTAAATGCAAATTACACATCAGCCACCTTCAAAATCCAATTGTTCTCATAAATAGTTTAGAATATATACTTCATTTCACGGAAATTCACTTTGCACCCGAGTTCGTATGCTCCTGTCTGATTAAATTTTTTTTACAAAATAGTAAAACATTTTACAAAAATCTGACATTTTTTGGAGACAAACATGTACATAAAGGTTTTCTACACACATGCGAATTTTCGTGATGAAATGACGTTTGTGATGCTCTGTGCAAAAACAACAAAATCAGTGGCCAAAATAGAATTTTAAAATGTAGTTTTTTAGCACTGCTTTTGTTTTTTGCACGGAGCACGAAATGTCATTTAATTATAAAACTTTGTACGTATACCGATTACCGAACACTGGTATATATTTGTCTCCAAATGTTTTCAGAATTTTTTGAATTATTTATTTAATGTTTTCTAATCAGGCAGGAGCATATGAGCTCAGGAGTCAGAACGCCTTCATTTCATGTCTATTCAATTTAGTATCTCGACTCTAACCAGCTAAACTTTGCATATTAGTTTAGATAACAAAATGTATCAGACATGCTAAACCCTTTTCTTTACACAATATAGTTTCTAACAAGATCCTTAGTGGAACGCGTGGGGTATCTTCTAATCTAAAATAACAACCCACGACAACAAGCATGAGGGAGTTAGCAGTAACCCATCTATGCAGAACGTGATCACCTGGTCCCCAATGTACGTAATTTCACAATTTTTATGTTAAACCACTGCTTCTCGATAGAAAATTAGAGTTCATTCCATGGTGTACATGAAGTTGACCCAATCAGGCCTCTTGGCTAGGTGCAAGGATTCGTCTCTGAAAGCAAGGGGATGCGCAGTAGGTATCGATGCAGTAGCTGTGAACACAGACGTTGCCTTTTCTTGATCACCATTTTAAGTATTTGCTTTATCGTGTCTGAAATGACTCTCACCGAGCCAGTCACCAATCTTTGCCAAGAGAAAAGGAAGCTAGTCACCAACCATGACTCGGAGACCAAAACATGGTCATGGAGACATCAAACTTGGAATCATGCTCTCTAGCCTGACATCTGCATGAATGCGGGCCTTGAAAATAGTAGTACTGGAAAGACTGGCCCCTTTTATTAGTAGTGCTCGGTGGTAGGCAGAACTGCAGAAGGGTTTGAACTTCTTGTTTTCTACGAGAGAGGTTTAGACTTCACCCAAGACACCAACCGCACTATGCAAGCTGAACCCGGTTAGTCAAGCTAGACTGCTGGATCCTGGATGTACCTAAGATCAAGTTAGATGTATGCCCGAGATTATTTTTATTTTATTGAAATGGGGAAGCCCCAGCCTCTACATACATGTATGCCCGAGAGACATGCCGCTGAAACAGACGCCACGTTGTTCACATCTTCCTTCGTACACGATCGACGCCTGCCATGGATGCATGCGGACGCGCGAAAAAGCTGGCCACATGACTTTTGCGATCGAGCTGACGATGCAATGTAGCCTTGGGCTAGCTAAATCTGTCATGCAGTCCTACTTATCGATCGGCGCATTCATGAAGATAGGCAGGACTGAAGATAGGAACCTACATGCATATGTCCGATTCTCTGTCGTTTTTGGCTTATCGATCCTGCAATCCTGCTTATCGATCGCATTCATGAAGACAGCAACCTAGGACATTGTTTAGAGCCGGGTTTTGTTAGATAGTAAAGAGAACGAGTTAGTTTCCGACTAGACTAGACCATGTTCTTGTTTTTGGTTTAGAATTGGATTTGCGTAGTGTTCAATAAAACAAGCATAACTTTACTCATGCACAGTCTGTTTTTAACATATAACCAATCAAACTGTTAAAAAAAACACGTGCATCAAAATCTTTTGACCAAAAATTAAGGTAGGGCGGATTCCCTACCTTGCCCTACTGGAAGCTCCGCCCCGGTGTTCAGTAAACAAGGAAATACTTGAGAAATGCATGTATGCCCGAGACATGTCGCTTAAACAGACGCCATGTTATTCCCGTCCTCCTGCGTGCCACGATCCACGCATGCGCCATTGATGCCCGCCGACGCGCGAGAAAGCTGGCCACATGACTCGCGATCGAGCTGACGATCTGGCATGCAGCCCTGCTTATCGATCGGCGCATTCATGAAGACAGGAAACTCCATGCATATGTCCGTTTTTCTATCATTTTTGGCTTATCACCAGCGTGGCCCTGCATGACGACGATAACCATAAACCCATCGATCTGTTCCTCTTCAATGCAGAATTGCAGACCCACTACGTACGTAGTATTCGCCGCCGGCAAGTTGATGATGGATGCCCGGCAGCTACGCTCCGCTGTACTGATCAGGCGGGACGGCCGGGGAAGAAGATGATCCACAGGTTCCACCTACCACATGCATGCAGCGGAAACGGTTGGCCTTTGGCGCGCAGCGCGGGGAGCCGGGTAGGTAGGCTGCGGGCATGCCTTGCACCGGTTGCGACGCTTGCTAGCTCCACATGTTTGCCCTCTGCGCCACACAAGGCCGCACGGCGACCAAACCTTCCACCGGTATTGTTGTTGGTGCATGCCTGTGTGCATGATGTTTGGCTTTCTGTTTGTTGATCTCAGTGGCGTAGCACCAAGAGTTCACCCTACCACACATCTTTAATTCCTGCCAGCAACCGTGGTTTTCTCCATGGAGATGGACGTTCTGGGTACTGCGATGATGTAAGCAGGGGCGGAGGCGGGATTACTGAAATTAGCACGTTGAGGGGGGCGGTTAGAGCAAAAAACATAAAATCTGCATTGTTCATATACTTATTAGTACTTAATACATGCTGTTAGGGGGGGCCGGGCCCCTGCTGGTCCTCCCCTGCTTCCGCCACTGGATGTACGAATTGGAATGAAGTAGCCGGGGCAACGATCTACGGTTCCACCCTAGCCAGTGGTGGAGCTTGGACCAACCAGCTGGGGGGGGGGGGGGCAAATGGGTTAGGAAGGCCTTTTGGGACATATTGGGGGGGGGGGGGGGGGGGATGAAGCAAAAAACAGAGGTTTTTAGCCAAAATTTGAAACTTCAGGGGGTAATACACAAAAATTTCTCAACCTGGGGGCGGCGGCCCCCTGGCGTACACATAGATCCTCCCCTGACCCTAGCCACCGCCATCTGCCTCGTCTCTGACCAAGAAGCGATGGGTATATCTCCTATTTCTTTGCTTGGCGCTCCGTTAACGGGAGGGGGTGGGGACCTCGGACATGCGCTCGGCGATATGATAAGATCCCTAAAGTTAGGGATTGGTCAACCAGTAGCAACGTTATGATGGCTATGACGACAATGTACAGGGCAAGGATAAGGTATACCCTGCCTACTCGTTCATCTCGGCAGCGACGATCTCGTCTGTCGCGCTGAACATGGGGGGAATCGTCTGGTCACTGCTCCGTGGTGTGGTTGATCCCGTTTAGTCTACACGTTTTCTAGGTTCGGTGTCAGAAGATTCGGACCAGTTCAAAGGTTCAATAGTGACGACTTCGGCTCTGGGGAGGGCTGGGGGTGCTCTGGGGCACTGGTCCTTAGGGGAAGACTTCCTGGCTGTCATCAAGAACGTCGGGGCAGTTCCTGTAGGGGAGCGGCGACAGATGCGCGTCAGCGGTTCGTCCTGGCGGCAGTAGTGGTCATTAGCTGGTGTAAGAAACTCGATGTAATCCTTCTCGCAGAAAAAAGATTCGAATGAAGTGAAGTAGGAATCACGTGGTTGTTGCAGCCATAAACAGCAATGATTGGCGTCGACGCCCAGCGATGCCTTGGGAATTGGGATTAGGCTGCTGGTATGACGGGCGGTGGACACTCGACATTGCCTGTTAATTGGGAAGATAATTTTTTTTTTTTTGAGAGGAACGACCCGAGGCTTTACTCATCAGATGACAAGATGTTTACAGGGATGCCCATTTCAGCAGGAGGGTTCAGAAACCAAACATGTCTACCAACAGCTAGTGAAGTCGTTGTTCTAGCAATCCGATGCGCCTCCTTGTTTGCCTCACGTCGTTCGTGGATGAACTCCACTTGCAGAAAGGAAACTCTCAGAGCCTTAATCTCGTTCATTATCATGCCATGTTGGCCTCTTGCTGAACCTGCATTTATCTCTTTGATAACGTTTAGACAGTCTGAAGCCACTGTTAATCTTCTAGCTTGCAGATCAGCAGCCAATGCCATCGCCTCCGAGCACGCCAACGCCTCCAGCAACTCTGGATTTGTCAGCCCATCAAAGACAACAGCCGAAGCACCCATAAAAAGTCCTTGTCCATCTCTACAGATTACGCCCACAGCTCCGCGGTTTTGTGTCTTAGCAACAGCCCCATCACAGTTGATTTTCACAATTGGGAAGATAATTGAACGGCTAGACAAGCATAACCCAGTAGCTTTTACGGCCCATATTGCGCGACCGGACTTGCATGACATTTGGGCTTTAGGCTAGAACGAGTTCGTTGAAACTTGTTTTTTTATGAGACAAACGAAGAGTGAAAAACAGACTCTACAACTACATCCCCTACAAGAAATCTACAACTAGTACATTGGAGTTTTAGTCTTATCTGGGACGCCAATCAGGTTTTGACTTTCGTGCAAGCACTTGTGCACATTTTAGAAAACACCTTACTTTACATTCGTTTGCAATCCACAAGTCATACCCTTTTTACAGAACAGTGCCCATGTTTCATATACATATCGTCATGCAACCTATCTAGTGATCTAGTAGTCAATAGAATTATGTTGGGAAATTTAGGGTGAACACCTAAATAAGTGGTGTTATCTTAAAAAATTAAGGATAAACAACTAAATTAGTAGGATTCGGATCCTCCTTCCATGGATTTTTTTCCCTCTTCCATATTTTCCTTCGTGGATTTTGTTTCCTCTTCCATGTAATCAATAGAATCAAAAGTTGCGGATATGGATATTTTTGTGTATGCATATTTTTCTCATTTTAGATCTGGAGAATGAAGAGAAACCGACCGTATCCCAGAAAATATGGAATCTATTTATGTCCTTGAACCATATATAGGAGCTATTTATCTTCACATAATAAAAATGGAGGGTTGTATACCTGATCCAAAAAAAATCATTGTGGAAGCAATTTATGTTCATGAAACCATGTAGTGCGTCCAGTGGCGGAGACAGGGGGACCCTAACATGCAGAATTCTTTTGTATGCCCCCTAATTTCTTTGCTAAAATCCCCTCCAAATTGTACATTTAGCACTTTGGCCCTCCCTAACAATTGACAAGAGGAAAAATCATTCATTGGCCCCCTTCATGAAAATTTCCTGGCTCCGCCCCTGAGTGCGTCTGTGATACATATTACCCCATTTAGTAAGAAATTTACCCAAATAGCCCATCTAGAAAAATTTTGAAGTTGGTTTTTACAACATTTTTTAATTTTAAATGTTTTGTTAGATAAGACCGACGTGTTAGGCCAATGTTGCGTGAAAAATATGTAAAACTAGGAGGGCATCATCCACGATTATATCCAGCCTTCTCTTGTGCATGTGTTCCATTCCTCGTCGTGCTCCTGACATTTTCGAACATCAATCATCACCTCACACCTTACTCAACATACTTGCAGCAGAAAAATAGGGCACACAGTTTTTAAAAGGGGTAATCTATTAGGATTTTGACTAGATGGAGTAATTAGTGTCACAAATGTATAACTAGGGCATAAAAGTTGAACTCGCTTGCATGAATAAGATCTGAAATGAATTTGCCCTCTGATTGCTTTCTTTCTTTCTAAAAAATTGTCGTGATTGGCAATTTATGCAGTCCCTAGGAAAACATATGCGTAATCTGCCAACAAATAGTGAGTCTACAATACCTATTGTTGGACTGCCGATCCACATGTAAGATTTCACTCGGCACGAATCGTTTGTGGATAATTCAGTCATCTAGTAGCTGTTAGCGATCTGAGGCTGCCCACCTGAGCAGACCGGCTGTCATGATGGAAGGGAAAATTCATTCACAAAGCTGCAGCAAGCAATACAGTTGTATGAAGAAGAACACTCCACCCGTTTACTGATAATAAAGGAGACACCCACACTACACTGTTGACATCCGTGCAAGATGAAGAACATATACCATCACAAGCAAAGCAGGGGAGGAAAGCGACATAACATCACCGAAGATCTCCACGTCCCCGCTGCTACTTGGGCGGTGCCGGAGGCGCGAACTGCGGCGGTGCCGGTGGCGCGAACTGCTGCGGCGCCGCCGCCTCGGCCCAGCCACGGTTCCGGCCGAGCATGTAGCACCCCAGCGCCAGGACGAGCACCAGAAGAATCGCCGGGATCGATATCACAAGATAAAACATGGCTGAACCGAGCGGGAGCCCTCCTGCAGTCCTGCTGCCCTCCTGAACACAGCTCTGCAGTACTGCAAGAGATATGAGGAACTCTAGGACAGCGAATCACACAGCAGTCACGCACACGGCGTGCTAGAAACGATAAGCACCGACCTGGGGAATCGCGTCAGGTAAGCCTTACTTCAGCTCGACCAGCTAAGGTTGACACTTCCGAACAAACCTGACGTATGGACTAGGTCTGGGTTACTTCAGTTGCGTCTCTGTCTCTCTGATCGTCATCGAAACCTGGAATTTACTAGAGAAAACGAGGCTAAGGTTGCCGTTGCTTCAGAAAGGCTATAATCTCATCCCTTTGCTGGGATTCCTCTGTGAAGGAAAGCGATGTTTAAACCACCAGCTGACGTTGATCGATTGGACGTTTAACCAAAATCGCCCGTCGTTTTGACCTCGGTCATGTTTTATTCACGAAGATTATCCGAGTATTGCCAGTAAATTGTGCATCTCATGCGTTGTGACGAACACACCAGATAACACATTTCTCACAGTTTGTGCAGAGGACACTAAAAGTAAGATGCCAGTCGTATGAAATTACACAAGACTAATAGAACACTTCAGCGAAGATTTTTTTACAGATTACTAGATTCCACAATATAAAGTAAAGAAAAACCCTATTTGAAAATACAGAGGGCTACATATAGACAGTCTATTGCTATTTGCCAAGTTGTGTGACATCTTTTTACAGAATTATTGGAGAATGAACCAAACTGAGAAAAAATAAGACTAAAAACTGCAGTTAGGGCTAGTGATGCTCAAATTGAGCTGAAAGGATTATCAAAGTTTCAGTTTCAGGTAATTGAGAATTAAGCAAAACCAATATATTACAACAATCATGGACAATACTAAATGTCCATCTTACAAATCACATCTATGTTTGCTTCACAAAAGAATGTCAGAAGCTTACATCTTCCAGGGAACGAACATTAGAAGGGCTACAAAACAACAGATCCAAATTATGGATAAACTGTTCCTTCTAGTTTCTGAGTTGAAACAACTCAAACAGATGAAATTACAAGGGGAAGTCATTAACGCCAACAACATATGTTTTTGTCTATGACGATTATCTACCTTGTAGAAGATAGTTTGCACCTTGTAAGATGGTCTCCAGATTACTACAACAGATGGAGAAGCCAAATCAGCTTTACATTCAAACGAACAAGATTAGGTAAAAAAATTGACAACTAAAGTGGTAGTTTCAGATGTACTGCAAGATTTTCAGAATGGACACACCAGTATGACCATGAAAGTTTCTAACTATGTATAGCTGGATTAGCAGGTGTAACTACTCCCGTGTTCATGAAATTATACTTCCGCAAAAGATAAAATAAACATAATATTATGCCTGAATAGCCCTTTGAGTTCCTTACAAAGGCTGATCCAAAGGAGCATGCGGTAAGAAGTGAATGGTGTCTATGGGAGAATAAAAACATGACAGTTGGAAAAAGTTTCCCCACATGCTCAAATGTAAAGTAAGGTAAGGAGAGATCAAAGCTAGAAGGATTATACCTCTGAAAGAATGCGATGAGATACCGGAGGATGTACCAAATAAGGCAAAGCATCAACGTATCTGTATCGGTTAAGTGGTAACATATTTTGAACTTTCTGGATAATTTGCTGAGATACATCAGAAATTGGAAACATTGAAGTGTTAAAAAACTTGAAATACAATAGTACAAACTCGTTTAGAATTTCTTTGATGCAATCAGAGGACCTTTCCGGTTTCCACAAAGTTGCTATTTGCTAATAAAAAAAGGAAAAAAAATGAATGTCCCTGGCGATTAACAACATTCCAAAATTCCACTATACCAGTACACATTTTCTAGGCAAGGGAGTGGATATGGTTGACATGTCATAATATCTCTGGTAGATAATCTTTGTATGAGTAAAGCACATGGTGGAGCTGAAGTGGCCAACATGG
The DNA here is from genome assembly GCA_947311845.1 of Poa pratensis. NCBI lineage: Eukaryota > Viridiplantae > Streptophyta > Magnoliopsida > Poales > Poaceae > Poa > Poa pratensis. Next base: position 29,860,579 of record CAMZMU010000053.1, on the reverse strand, counting down.
CAACACATAGCATGAATATTGGCATGTAGAGAACTTGATATTGGAACTTTGCAAGGGGAGGATAACAGAGTATTGCAAGAGGAAGAGTTGCAGGAAGAATGAAGAGAGTCAAGAAAGAGTAAGACATTACCTTTTGCTAGATATCTAGGGTTGCATACAGTTAATAGTTTCGATGTTGCAAAAAATATCACAATGACTACATTGTTTTGAACAGAGGGTATGAGGTTCCCTGGTTGACTATTTTTATGATCTTTAAAAATCTACTGAGCTGTATGGCTTTTGGTTTAAGTTTTTCGTCTTACAACCTTTGTAGGCTCTAGTTTTTTTCTACAAATATCCTACTATTCTGCATTTTAAAGAAAATTAACGTGTTGTAATCCTAAAACTAAATATAATGTCCAGAACTAAGACTTCAGAAAAAATCGAAAAAATTAGTTAATCAAGTCCAGGAACTATATAGGGGAGCTACATAGTCTAGAATGGAGACTTGAGGGGCACAGCTTATGTCCTGTGACCTCTGTTGATAACATTCTGAACTTGGGGGCTTGTATAGAAAATAGACAGGGAGGCCATCTGATGCTGGGTGCTATACAAAAAGTTTTAATAAGATTTAGTGATAGAAAGCCAAATTATTACTAGAGGTAATTTAAGAACAAAAGGGGGTGGGCAATTTATACATGTGGTGTGCAGTTTGCGCTGCAACCGAACCAATTAAAAAAATTGTGGCAATGGCTTGCTCGGTTGTAGTTGAGCAAATCTGTATCATGCCACTCTATGATTATTCAAAAGGCGATACATATATGTACTGATATCATGATCACATAAGTTTCTTTTCAGGGTTCTTTAGAGGACGAAGAAGGGCGTTGTGTTTGGTGGGATCGGGCGGATTTTTTTTAGAGGATCTCGATCGACCCCGTCGGTTACATTGGAAGCTACTCCTCCGTTTCAATTTAATCGACTATGCACCACATCTGGATGTATCTAGACTTGTTACATGTCTATATACATCCATATTTGGTGCATAGCAAGTCAATTAAATTGGAACGGAGGGAGTAGTTTCACACCTGAACTTCACATTCACATGTACAGTAGTCTTTTTTAGTGCACCGAGTTTTTTTTTCTTTTGACAGACAGTTTTTGTATCTTTTGCGTAGTACTACAATATTTCATAGAGTATATTTTGCTTGTGAATGTCCAATACATTTTAAAGCAAGACTATCCAGTACTCGAGTACTCGGTTGACTTGAATCTCAATCAGTTTCAAACAATTGTATACCACGTGCAACTCTCAGTCCAGCATGAAACACGACGCAAAGGCAACAACTAAGGATTCGACAAAAACAATAACTAAACCATCGGTTGAAAACCATGCGTAACTGGCACTTATAGCGATGTAAAATCCAACGACTAAGTAGTTGACTGATATTTACGTGCACATCTCTCAGAACTCACAGCCAAATATGAATCACGATATAAATCTAATGGTTAAGGAGACAACTAAGATTTAGTTAATTCTCAGCCAACTTAGAATTAGCAAATCGATTTGGATTTTTCCACGAATCAGAACTTGAGTATCAACAAAAATTATTTACCCCAAGAAAACAAGACTGTTTTTCCATTCAAAGTTTTACACGCCCCGAGAAATTTCAGTGCACGCATGGTAATTTGATGGGCTAACGTGGCGGAAGATCTCAAATTTCGAGTCTAACTGAGACCGCAAATTTGATAAATAGAATATATGTTATGTTATTAAAACAGCACATGTTGAATAGGGATTCGACTTTTTTAATGGTAGACTTGTTGTAAAATTAATCAAAACTGTTAGTCAAAATTTCTGAAATACAAACATAATAATTTGCCAATTTTTTGTGGATTGTGACATATTTAAAATGATCCTACTTGTTTGGGCGAAGAAGGTAGATTGTATTCATGGAGTGAGGTGCGAAATTATTGGCTAAATAGTAGGGAGGTATATTTCAAAAATTCACATTGGCTCCCGATCTCATATACGTCTATCCAAATAAAAAAATCGAAAAATATTAGTAACTAGTTGCGCATCGCATCTTATTGTCAGATGCCCCATTTTGAAGTTTTAAAAATTTGTGCAATAAATCATGGACATATATTATGTTGTGTCTTGTGTACCCACAATTTATTTAAAAATATGACCATATGTGACCTATGCAAAAGAAAAAAAAATAACGTGTGCATAGCACATGATACCATGCACTTAGTTCTTTCTCTTTTTTGCAAATAAAGTGTGGCTAGGGCTTGGAGTATGTTATAAACGACAAGCAAATAAACGATGAACGAAAACAAGACCAACACAACGGGGACACGAGATTTAACGTGAAAAACTCTTCAAGATGGAAGGAAAAAACCACGGGCGCAGCCAACAAATCTTCACTATGATCTGGTGACAATGCCATGGATTTACAACGTGCGACTTATTCCAAACCGGAGGCTTACAATAGGCATATATAGCAGTGGAACCCTAAGCCTCCAGCGACGGGCCTCGCTCCGCTCGTCAGAAGTTAGCCTTTATCTTTATATGAATTTGGATCACCATAAAACAACACTCCACCTTGAGAAAAATTTCATCTTGTAGCATAAAACAAACTCTACAATTGGGGTGTGAAAAGAGACTTGATTATTTTTGCTCTCGATTCCTTTGGCAAAGTGACCAAAACAAGAAAAAATACCGTTTAACACGAAACATTTTTTGTCGTCCCAAATACCAACTGGTGTAGGGTATGAGGTGCTTGATATAAAATTAAATGTATTTTAAGCCAATTGTTTTTAAGACATTAAATGGCATGAACTTTTGTGTAGTAAGTATTTAGGGAGCAAAACTTTATCTCAGGTTGAGCCGGCCACGGCCTTCTGGTTCTCCATTTTGGAAGGGGATATATATCATGAACGTTAAACATGTGTTTTTTTATAAGGGATAGTTTTTGGTGGGGAATGGACTAGGGATTCCATTCTGGGAGGATAAATGGTTGGGTGATAAACTATTTTCTATACAATATCCTTCTCTATTTAACATTAGTTGCACATATTTTGCCCAATAGTCCTTTGAGCATTGAGTTCAGGCGGCCATTGACGTGTGACAAGTGGACATCATGGTTAGAATTGGTAAGGAGATTGATGATGGTTTGTCTTTCGGATGAAGTGGATACTTTTACATGGAATTTGACTCCAAGTGAGAGGTTCGCAGTTAAGTCTATGTATGTTGATTATATGTGGTTCTTACATCAGAAAGTTTTTCTCACAAAACATAATCTGATAAGTCAACAATGGAATGGATGTAAACAATGTGTTTTTTTGTAAATAAGATGAGTCTTTCAAACAAATGTTTATATCATGTCCTTTTGCTCGATATATTTGGATTGATTCATTTTATTTTCAATATCTCTCCACCAATAAGTGTGGCTAATATGTTTGGTCGTTGTCTTAATGGGGTAGATAAGAAAACTAAACGCGTATTCGCATTGGCGCCAAAACTTTTGTTTGGCCAGTTTGGAATTGTAAGAATGATTTATTTTTTAACAAGATTAGAGATGCTCATTTTGTGCAGGTTGTTCACAAAGCGATCTATTGGATTCACATGTGGTTATTTCTCCTACCTCCAGAGCAGCGGGCTCTTACGGATACTGGACGCACTTTGTTGATGGCGGTCGTTTGGGCTATCTAGCTTCAATAGCGTGGCTACAGAATTCTAGAAGAGTCCAGTATGTGTAGTCTTAGCTTTATTGGTGTTCCATTGGTTGATTCATGTGGCCACGCTGGCCGATCCTTGAGATGTATAACGTTTATTATGCCACAATGTTACTTCCAATTTTTTAATATATTGAGGTTGTGTGCATCATCATGATGCAGAGCCTGTGGCATACTCCCATTTTGAAACAAATCTACTAACTAAATTCATAATGTCCAACAGACCTTGGGTATCATCTTCCCTTCACAGATCGTCGATGATCACGTCATGGGGCAACCCGAATATAGCATGCTCATGGACTAGGGTCATCTTAGATTTGAATATATATCTCGCTGAACTAAATCCAAGTCATCATTCACCTAAAGTTGGAGGGATTCATGTTATACCAGCAACATATTTCTTGTATAACCAGTCATAGTAGGTTAATCCAATGTTCCACCAACTTACGTTCAGTTGATTACAACTATCTGATATCATATTTTCTCATGGACATGTCACGTAATCTTAAACTATTTTGAGTGATCAAAAGTTTGACCAAGTCAATTTCTTATATATCATATTTGTTGTATAAAATAAAAAATATTCCGTAAAAATAACAGACCTAGCACTACAGGAAACGACAAAATTGCCGAGCGCCTTATGTATGTCGTGCGCTCTCGGCATCCAGATCCGCTCGGCATATAGCCTGTGTGCCGAGCGTTTTTTTCAGGCGGCACTCGGCAAATGTTAACGCTCGGCATACACTGGCAATATGCCGAGCGTGCTCGGCATATACATGCCCAGCACGGACGGTGCCTAGTGAGGGCATGACGGCACTTAGTGTATGCCGAGCGCCACGTGGGATACACTCGGCATATAGCTCGCCGTCATATGGACGTCTCCGTCTAGTTGTTTGCCGATTGTAGCTTTGCCGAGGGCCTACAAAAAATGCTCAGCATAGCTCTATTTGCCGGGCGTTTTTGTTTGCCGAGCGTATTCTTGTTATATGCCGAGCGAGAGTATGCCAAGTGCTTGTTGCCGAGCGTAACGCTCGGCATACACATATGACGAGCGGATTTTGCTGTTTGCCAAGCGTTCAGGGCGCTCGGCATATAGTAGATACAGACTTGTGACTAATGAAAGAATATCACTACTAGAAGATGCACAAACGAGAATCATGGGGAAGCAAATGTAGTTACTTGGTGTACCGGAATAATGTGATAGGGTTCGGCGGCGGAAAAGACTGTAGACAAGGATGAAGATGACGATGAGCTCAATGGTGATACGGGTGTGCCATTGGTGTACGGGGCGGCGGGCGCGTGAGATCCGCGGTGTGTAGATCACTGAGCGCACCAACAACACGTTGGCGCCCGAGATGCAGTGAGTCAGGACGGCGCGGCGCTCATCGCTCATTTGGTGGTGCTCGAGTACCAAGTCTCGAAATTCAGGGTGAAAACCCTAGGTCTAACCTTTATTACTTTATTGTTGTACCTGGCAATGAAAGACTTAGTCGCTTTCTTATATAAGGCGTTGTGTGATGATTTCTTGGACTTCTCTGGATGAAAACTCATGATCTGACTTTGGTTTAGATCGGACGAAGACGTGTGTGCATTATTCCCTTCCTAAAGGCGTTGCTGCCGGAGAGCCTCTTTTGTATTCTAGGAGTTGCCAATGGTGGTGTTTGTTTTCTACTGATGTGAATCGCTACTTACTTTGGCAGGTGCCTTGTTTTTTATGTCTTTTTTCTTTGGCTGTATGCATCCTAAATGTCTCAACTAGTTGATGACATTTTGTTGTTACAGATGCTGAGTGTAATTGGTATCTACTTGATATTAATATATTTCCTTTATCGAAAAAAAGTGTACCTTTGAAACAGTCGGAGGAAAAAGTCGTTTTTGTCCCTGGCCTAAAACTGGCCCAATCAGTTATAGCTGTCCGATCGGATTGTCCATGTACTACACACTTACATGTGTAATAAGATGCACCGTAAAATCTCTCACTTCTTTTAACTACCATCCAGTGTTGTGCCGCAATATTCACCTACGTAAAAGATTCTTTCACAACTTGTAGACTGATCGATTAGTCGGACCACTGGCCGCCAGAAATCCCTCATCGGTCCATCGTTGTAAGATTAATCAGCAGTCAGCATATACGCCGTTCTCACAGAATCACATGCCATGTTCTTCATCCGCATGCCAGTTCCTTCTGCAACGGGATATAAAGATCGAGATGAGGCAGCTGGGTGTTATCTTCTGTAACTTTTCTAGACTAGAGTGTGGACCATAATCTATACGCGCTAGAATTCCCCAGCAGTAGATTTTCCATGAAGAGAAAATTGCTGCATGCAGCAAAAAATATCCACAGCAGTAATATCTTCCAACCTAAGGACCGTCAAAACTGGTGAATAAATCAAAGGACGTGTAAACTGCAAGGTGGTGATGGATTGTTGGATTTGGATACCCAAGTTACCTGAACCTGTAATGAGTATGCCTGCATATCTATTTCCAGTTTTCCACTACACTGTTGGGTTAGCGTTGGACATTCAGGCAGGAAGGATTCCCTGAGCTAGCTAGTCAGCATGCTTCTCTGCTTCACTTCCTTTGCAAGGAAGTCTGTCTGGTACATTCTTCATACCCTAAGTCCCTAACAGGTACTAGTACTGTTATATTTAGGGCCATAGCCGACATCATGTTTGTGGTCATGGTGGTTACATGCACGGTCTTACAGGAAAATCTTAACTATTTCCTGTCTAGTTTTACGGAGATCGTAGACATCGGGAGAGAAGAGACCAAATGTGACTGTACAACACTGACAACAGTTCTTAATCTTTTAATGAAGCAATCATATCAGACTACAACCCGCAACCCTCTCATGAAAGCCCCAAAAAAATACATCTAGATGCTAGCTCAGGTAGAATAATATCACACTAAAGCTACTCGATCGGAAGTTACCGCACATAACTAATGAGCTTAGATGGGGCCTAGCTCGCGAGATACACTCATATATAAACCGCCAAGAGGAGGTGCAATGAGTGTGTAGGGCTAACGGGATCTGTTCTTCAACGTTGCGACTTGCGACTGAGGGATTATCATCCATATCTAGGGAAGATACCACGGCCGGGTACAAATGGATAGAGAAGTTGAGATGGAGATCAAGGAAGAATTAGCACAGGCAGGAGTTCAAGTGATGGCGGCATCTCGGTTCAGGAGGATATGCGTCTTCTGTGGGAGCAGCAAGGGTAAGAAGACGAGCTACCAGGATGCCGCCGTTGAGCTAGGCAGCGAGCTGGTGCGTACTCATCTTCGGAACTCCTCCCTTGTTTTGCATAGCCATTGGCATTATTTCTCAACTCTTGCTAGTTTTTCTTTGATCTTTTCAAACTCTAGTGAGTTTCTTTGAACTTCCTTTGATCTTCTCAAACTCTAGCTAGTTTCTTTGAACTTCCCAAAACTCTAGCTAGTTCTCTGAACTTGTCAAAACTCTAGCTAGTTGATGTATCGTGTTCTCTTTGCTGTTGGGACACTTGTTGGTAGTAGCATTTGATTTTCTATCGTATTTCTTTCATGGGTGCATGAAAGATGCAACTTATGTGTCGCTAGTACAAAGACAAGAGATTTGTGCTTTGTCAGTTTCTCCCCCTCTCATGGCAATAATTCTTTTTGGCAACCTAAAATAGACTATCACTAGGTGCATGAAATTAGAGTAGATTAAGTAGAAATGTCCATAAACTTTCCTTGTCGCTATTGTTTTACCAGGTAGCAAGGAACATTGATCTGGTATACGGAGGAGGGAGCATGGGACTGATGGGCCTTGTCTCTCAAGCAGTCTACAGCGGAGGGAGACATGTCATTGGGTATGTAAACACTCATGATGATTCATTCTTCAGCATACATGTAGTACTACTGTGGCGCATGAAAAGAATAGTTCGAGACTTGGCAAGATGCAACGAAACAGAGTCGGATGGGTCGTATATAATTTTTCATCTTGCTGTCCCTATGCAGGGTGATTCCCAAGACACTTATGCCTAGAGAGGTAACTATGCACGCCTCCACCTCCCAACATTTGTGTCATTGTTTAATAACATGACATGATTCCCATTAACATCATTGTTCATCCGTTACAATTCCACCCTTTTTCGTTTCATTTGAAACCAATTATTTACCACTTTTGTAGTGACCCTCATTGAGCAGGTAGTTAAGCTTGGGGTCCGACTAGTGAACGTTCGACTGAAATTTCACAAACAAGCAGTCGACTAAAAACTCAAATGAAACCATTCGTCCAAATAAAGGTGGAAAATTTAAAATACGGGCAGAAACTTATCAGAACATATAGCACAAAAATCAGTTGCACAAGTACATTAAATGTGCAAAAACACCATACAAATTTTGACAAATCAAATGTGCAAGTAAAAGAATCAAATAAATACAGTTGCACGTTACAAATACAGTTGGTGCACATTTATAAACATGCAAGTGGCCCAGATTAGAAATATGACTGTAGAGTAAGTAAAAAGGCATCAGCTGATTTCACAAATAAATCAGACGACGCACAACAAAATAAAAAACCGGTCAGTGTTTTTATCACAATGTTTGTTTCTAAGCACTTCCGAGCTCATGTTATAATTAAAGTACACGTAAAATATTAGTTGTAACAGAAACCTTTATTGTCTATCTCTGTTGGTAGTGGGAAAGAAGGATGCAATCTTATCGCCTCTCTCTTTGGAAGAAAGATCAGATGCATGGAATGTTTAGTGAAATCTTGTTTTCCTTTCCCTTAGAGGGTGATATCTTGCTGATCTTGATTGCTTCTGGTGGCTGCCCCTTTGTTCTAATTTAAGTCCTTTATAAGCCTTTAAGCTGCAGATACTGACTTTACTAACAAAAAAGAAATGCACCCCATATTTTGCTTTTTGTCCCCCACAACAGCATCATGATTACCCCTCCTGAACCTTGCTAGCATGCACATGCATTGCTCTGATTACAATATACCCTCTGCACAAAGTTGCTTTGACCCTTTGGCGCAGCAGAAACATGGATGTGGTCTTCTCTTTGATTATAATTAACAAGGCTTAAAATGCATATGCATCGATTGATGCGTATGTATGATGTTTGGACGTGGGTGCAGATAACAGGTGAGACAGTGGGGGAGGTGAAGGAAGTGGCAGATATGCACCAAAGGAAGGCTGAGATGGCCAGGCAATCTGATGCCTTTATAGCACTCCCTGGTTAGTCCTTCCACCACCTGCAAATCTCTACCAACTTCTTCAGTCGGCAACTCGGCATGCAGATAAGATTTGCTAGCTTTGTACGGTCTTTTTCTGATCTCTGCCGACTGCCAGCCGGATTTTTTTACAAATATGACCCCTGCCAACGTAATTGTCAAAAATAGCCCCCTCTGAATTTTATTGTCAAAAATAGCCCTGGCGGGATGTGAAAAGGTAACACGTGTACATCGTGCCAACCCAGATGGCGGGAAGTCACCTTCCGCCAACTCAGTTGGCGGAAAGTACCATGTGGCTAAGTTTCTACCGACTCAGTTGGCGCCAGGTGTCGTCGCCGGGGACTTTCCGCCAACTGGAACGGCGGAAGGTGACTTCCCGCCATCTGGGTTGGCACGAAGTACACGTGTCGCTTTTTCACATCCCGCCAGGGCTACTTTTGACAATAAAATTCGGAGGGGGCCATTTTTGACAATTATGTTGGGCAGAGAGCCATATTTGTAAAAAAAATCTGCCGGCTGTGCCATGGTTAGTGCAGATGATGGTTGTAAAGCAGCAGGATAGGATAGTAGATGCAAGCAGAGTTTGGGTTGAAGTGACCTGACAAAATGGCCGTGTTATTCCGGTCGTGGGGGTTTCACGGGCTCCAATTTTTTTCGACAAAGAGAATATGTTAATATTAAAAATATGCCAATTACACACAATATATGCACTAACATAATGTTAAGAAGAGACATCAAGAATGCACACAAAAAAATTTAGGGAAAAATGCACACAGTTGTGTTGTTGCTGTTTTGTTGGATCAGCTAGATTGTTGGACTTCTCGGTCTAGCCCAAATAAGTGCTTGGGTTAGGCCCGGAGTAGGACCTAAGCCCGTGCTTTCATGTAAGAGGTCGACAGAAATTTCGCTGCTACAAAGTACAAACAGACGACATTAATTTGAGCAAAATCATCTTGATACTGATTCCCCTTTTTCTGAACAATCCGATCTTGCAGGCGGGTACGGAACACTTGAAGAGCTCTTAGAAGTAATCACATGGGCGCAACTTGGCATCCACGAGAAGCCGGTACGTTCTTGGTCCTCTGCATCGCGTCTCGCATATACTAACCTACCTAACCTGCACAAGTGTAGATTATGATCCATACATTACTCTACCGGGAAATGTATCTTACAGGTCGGGCTGCTGAATGTGGACGGCTACTACGACGCTCTGCTGTCCTTCATCGACAAGGCCGTGGAGGAAGGCTTCATCAAGCCCACCGCTCGCCACATCATAGTCTTGGCTCCGACGCCCAACGAACTGCTCGACAAGCTCGAGGTATCTACATGTTCTTCCCTTTACTTTTTTTTTGCGAGGAAGAAGACGATTTCATTGATACTGCGATCTTACAGAAAAGTCCAGAAAACGAAAGAAATTACACAAAACTCCTTCTGGACTCCGACCTCGCCTGCATCCATGGCGAGAGAGAGACGCGCCGCTGCCGCTGCTCGTACACACTCCAAGGATTGACGAAACCAGCTCCCTGGCAACGGGAAGTCCCCACTCACCGCCCCCGAAGGGGTAACGCCGTGGATCTTCAGCTCCGCCGCGCAGCACCCCGTCGTCGTCTTCCGAACCTTCAAACTCCAGATCCGCCACCGCACGGAACTTGGCCGGGAGATGTCACGCAGCACGAATCCTCCGATTCGCGAGCGTGGAGGAAGCAGGTGCACCACCGCGGGGCTCCACCGAGCACCGCCGTCGAGGGAGCCGCACACCTGCAACAGAAGACACGCCGGCGACCGAAGCTCCTTCACACCGCCGCCAGCGCCAAACCCAGCAAACCCTACCATATATACACCCGTGTGACGTGGATCCCCCGCCCTCCCGCCGCCGAAGCGGCCGGCGGAGGGCGAGAGATCCGGCGAATCGACGAGGATGAGGTGGATCGGACGGGTGGATCTAAAAATCGCCTCTCCTGCTACAGTGGAGGGAGAGAGGAGACGTCCTTGGTCGTCTGTTCTTCCCTTTACTTGACATCGTTTCTTCCATCGATCCATTTGGAAAGCACCGAGATGATTCTTCGTGGCCTTGCTGTTTGCAGGAGTACTCTCCTCGGCACGAGCACGAGGAACTCGTGCCCAAGACGAAGTGGGAGACGACGGAACAGCTGAGCAGCTGCAAGAGCTTCGAGATCACTGGGCTCTACGAAAGCAAGACAATCATCACAGGGCAGCGAGGCAACATGCTGGTGCAGGCTTCACCAGAAGCGAGGCTCTGAACTTGCTGCCATTGTGTGTGCAAGCTGCGGATCAAGAGCAGTCCGGATCGAACCGTATTGCGTTGGTGTTGTTTTAGTCCTGTAACTTTGGTAGAAGGTTACTACTGTTGGGGACTGGTTATTGATCATTGATCACTGATGTAGGCTCGTAGTCGTTGTTAGATATTAATCTTGTCATTTTGTTTAAGTGTTGCATGCGTGCGAGGCGCAGCAGAAGAGTAGGTCAAGGGAGTCAGTTAGTGCATGTTTAGGGTTGTTAGCTGCATGCAAGCAGCTAGCTTTGTGCGTGCGTTAGTGGCATAGTCGTAGGAAGAGGTCATGTTGTTAGTGCTCTTAGTGGGTGAGTGTGCCGTCCGGTAGTGCGAGAGCTAGCCTATTTAAGTACTGTAATCAGTTTGTTTAAGTAAATGAGAAGAAGGGAAAATGTAGTGCAAAAAAAATGAAATAATAATATATAAGAGAAGAACAAAAAAAAAATTGACACCGTTGGATATATCAACGACCTCGTCCACGCTCTCGCTTCCCTGCGCCGTTCGTCGGAACAGCGGCGTCCTCTGCCGACACCCACTGCGCCCTCATCGACTCCCACGCCGCCGTGTTCCGCATCAACAACTCCCGCATAGCAGGCTACACCGCGCACGTCGGCGCCAAAACCAACCTCTCCTTCATCAACAGCAACACCAGGGAGCATGCGGAGAAGACATAGCCGGCGACGAGTCTCTTTCAGACCCGTTCTTCCAATTTCAATCGCGTCACTTTGTTTCCCGTGGTTCCCTCCTCCGCCCTGACCAAGTTTCCCCAATTTTTATGCTGTATCCGCAGAGATCGACTTCCTCAAGTACGGCCATCAGCGCCGCCACCCCTCGTGACCTCTCCGTGCAGTGAATTAGTTCAATTCCTTCCAACTGAAGCTTATATTGTACATGATCTAGTTAGTGCTCACCTTGTCGCAGCATTTCGACGACGTTGGCCATGGGGACGGCGACCACCATGCCTGCTCATGTGCCGCTCGATGTCGACAGGTCGCCTTCTTGCGTCTTTGGCCGCGCCGTCGGGGACTGGATCATGGTGCAGCTCTCGGTGGTGCAGGCTGTGGTGTGGCTCCCGGTGCTGCTGGTGGTGTTCGAGGAGAGGCAGGCCTGCATGGAGGTGACGGCGCCGGCGCTAGCGCTCGAAGAAGGCATTCGGGGCGACGCAGACCGGGCAGCAGCAGCGGCCGGAGGACGGCGGGGTGCGCGTTCTGGTCGCCGCTGCTGCGGAACGTTGTTGCCTTCCGCTGCCCCCAGCCTCGAGCAACCTTTTTTTTTATTTTTCCATATATATTAAACCAACAAGAGTACACGATTACATCGATTAAAAAACAATCTCGAGCAACCTGTTAGCGCACGGGACGGTCTCCGTGGTTTTACCTTGTTCCAGACGGTCTCAAACCAGCACGAGATTTTTCCATCGCGGCTATAAACCGTCGTAACCCGATTCAAAACCATCAATACGGTGCGGGCTGACGGTTTGACCACCAGATTGTGCCCGGACTTAGGAGATGGTGCACTGTACACCGTCCGAACGCCATGGCGTCGCGATGCAGAGAAGTGTGCTGGCGCTAGGGATGTAAACGGATAGGATAATTTCTGTACTGAATTCGTCGCCGAATTCGTTTTAAAGAATCCATATCCGGTTTCATACGGTATAGGATATGTTACGTAAAATAGCATCCGAATATGGATTATCCGAAAATTAATTAGGATTATCCGATGGTTATAATCCGAATAATCCGATTTTCTACCGAAATATCTAAACTAATAGAGCACAATTTGTGGGTGGTGAGTTGTGGAGTTCATGCGTTAAAGAAAAAATCACTTGCATGGTTATTCCGTTAGTGTACAGACTATGGAGTACAACTTTGTTAGTTTATTAGGTTGTTGAGTGACAATTTTTGGTTCTTTTGGTTGACGATGTACATATGCGCATACCGATCCGATTAATTTTATTTCCGTCCCGAAACCGTTCCGTTTCCGTTTCGAATCCGTGATCAAATATATCCGTCACCGAATCCACAACCGTTTATTATTCGATCCGATCCGAGAAAAAAATACGGTAAAGGATATGGTAAAGATAAAACCCGATCCGATCCGATTTACACCCCTAGCTGGCGCGGTCCATGCAAAAAAGGTGGAGACTGGAGAGAACTGTGCGCCGGATCTGCGTCGTCTCCGAGGGGCGAGGGTGGTCCTCGTCTCGGCCGTGCTCGGTCCCCCGGCACGGAACTGGGCAGGCTTCATCCGTCGCCTTGTCGTGTCGGGTGTTGCGGGCGATGTGCCACCGCGCCAGACACCGGAACGGGACGGATACGAAACAGTGTAGACGCTACGTTAAATTAGTACGTACGTACGCTGCTCACATAATCAACTTTCTCATTAAGCGTCTGCTCACGGTAGCTCTCAAACTACTGCCCGGACAGTGCTTTCTTCAAGGACTATTACCAAACCCCGTTAGAGCATATCTAGCGGAAAAACTGCAACCCGTAAAATTGGTACCTCTCAAACTTAGTTTGCAGTATAGAGTTAGCAGTGGCGGAATTGAAAAACTAAATTCATACTGAAAATTATGAAAAATGACTTCGCTCTAGATTTTTGATCAGCTGTAGTTCAAACAAACATAGCAAGCAGATACTTACATATAGACGGAACATAGTTCATACATCAAGCAAAACATTAAACATAGACCTAGATCGACGACACGTATCCCCAGTTCGCCGGTGCGCTCACTCATCGTAATTGAGGTAGTGCTTGAAGGCGGACTTGCGCGGCGCCCACGCAAGACCGTGCTCCTCCTTGGCGAGGCGGCCCTGAGCACCAGCGTAGTCGTTTCGCCACCGCACGCTGAGCGATTAGGAGAGCATCGTCAGTGCGACACCGCTTAAAGTGGGGCAAGTTGTGCCCGTCGAGCACATCGAAACCAGCCCACACGTCGCATCCGCCGCTCCGGGATAGCCGATCGCGGTTCCACGCTTGCTGACCTCGCTGCGGGGAGTGGCTCGTCCTCTTCGTCGCTCAACACCACGACGTCCAGCACCGCGTGGGAGTTTCCCACCTCTGCGTCGTGCGTGCAGGCACACGTCCTCCGCCGCTCGTGCCGAGGCCGGCGGCGGCGCATGGATAATCCAGCCATCAAACTACCAGAGAAACGGATCTATGAGGCAACACGTGATTATCGGAGTTGGGAGATATGGGGGCGAAGGCGAGAAATTACAAGGCAGAGGGGGTTGGGGAAATGAACCTTAAATCAGCCCCCATCTCGTCAATATAGTGGAATTAGGGATCGATTTAGTGTGCCCCTGAAAAAAATCCGGGCCACGGTTTCCGTTCCGGCCATCAAAATGGCACAAAACCACACATCGGTCAGAATTTTCTGCGGCACGGGTTATATGGGATATGCTAGAGATTCTCTTAGGACCCAACCACCAAATATGCTTGTTCTTCTAATTCTATATATGATCTCTACTAAAACTTCACTGTAAACTGTGGTATTGCTGTAACCATGCGATGGTTTCCCAAATAAAAAAAATAACATAAAATGCCAGAACCGACACTTCAAATTAAGTCGAGGAGACATGTGAGCTTTTTATTCAGACCTATGGATTTCAGGTGATGTTGGGTTGATGGGAGAGTGAGAGGTACGAGAAAAAGAGTGAGGCCGAAGGCTCACCAAACGGGGGCAATAAAACGGAGCCGTTGCCCGCTCTATGGATGTGTGCTGTTCCCGGCTGCTGGGCCGTTACCTTTGCTTGCATTCACAGAAAGCCGGCCGCTTTACAACCACCTGCCTCCTTCCAAACCTTGTGCCCCAAGTGACAAAAGAAAAGGATTGTCTCCCTTTGTTTACGTCAATCATAGGAGATTATAACAGGTTTTGGTCCTCTTTTTATTAGTTTAACTCTAGTGGACGCAACTTTTTTTTAGGGTTGATCGAAATGACCTGTTTGCTGTTGGGCTTTTCTGTCACCTTTTTTGCTTCGTGTTTACCCTTTCACATATATAGGCTCTATTTTACCCTGCGTATAGAGAATGTTCATTGTGAAGAAAATAGCACCAGGAGCGTAACATGCCACCTTCTATAGGATGGCGGACTGTACCATCCTAGTGTCGCCCTATGATTGGAGAAAGTAGAACTTGAGTTAATAGTGCATGTACAGGATTAATCTCAAGAGCATATTCCTTGCTGGTTGCTGCTCATACTGCCAGTGCTTACTGACATCACCTCCTGAAATATGATGAATATGATCATACACAATCTGAAAATATTTGGTATTATCATCGGCACGAAGTAAATCAAGCCACAAATTTCAAATATATATTCAATGTAAAAATAAATAAACTAATAAAACTAAAAGATAAATTATGTCTGAGAGCAAATCTTAGATTAAAAATATCAAACTAATAATAATGAATAAGATGAGAAGCACTGTATAATAAAATCTATACGTACATAGATTGAGTCATTGAGATGATCGGGAGAGGCGTTTTGGCTCCCAGGTGCATATGCTCCTGATATGTTTGTCAAAATTAAAAAAAAATACGAAAACGTTTCTAAAAAATCTGAAAAACATTGGGCACAAACATATACAAGTTTTGAACATTCGTGCTAAATTTCGGAAGGAAATAATACTTTGTGTGGTCTGACTTTTTGTCTTTTTTGCACAGAACACATAAAGTGTCATTTACTTTCTCAATTTTGCACGAACATTGCAAACTTGTGTATGTTCGTGCCCAATTTGTTTCAGATTTTTTCAAACTGTTTTCGTACTTTTTTTAATTTTGACAAACATATCCGGGAGGCAAAGTGAATTTCTGAGATCAAACATCATATTCACATGGTCCTGGGTAAGTAATAAGGAAACAATGTGCCGTAATAGTTTATTCCAGCAAAAGGAACCAACGTTCATGGCCAGGAAACGTGGCATATTTTGATGGTTGCTGGTTGTTGCAGTGTGTTAAAATAAAGGAGAATTATATATTACTCCGGAAAAGAAAACTCCATTTCTGCTTTACCTAAATAAAATGGAATATCCCTTAGGCCCTGGGAGGCTGGGACACATTATCTTCACAGAGCCTAAGAAAATTCCTATTAATCCCCATGCTAAAATTTGGAGTTTTTGACGATGGAAAAGATCACAGATTCCATATATTTGCAGAGATATGATATTAATTCTGTCGCAGATCATCTTTTAAGCAGAAAATCTGACTGTTCACAGTGTCATTTTCTATGGCTAAGGTGGGGCCCAAGAGTAGCATTTTCGTTGGTTGAGAAGGAAATTGTCATGCACGCTCGTGTAGCACCAGCATGTTGCACGATGCCTTATAGGCTCACGAAGGAAGCATCCACTGAACAGCATCAGAGCCAGCACCTAACTGCCCACCATACACACACGCGCGCCCTCACCTTCCCCTGTAAACTTTGAACATAAAGAGTGCTTCTCCCTCCCTCCCTTCCTCTTCCAAGAAGAGCCACCATTCGTTCTCCTCTCTGTATTTCTCTCTCTCTCTCTCTCCCCCCTCTGTTTCTCTCTCAATTCATAGGTTTGCCGTTATTCAAGAGGCGGAAGAAGCAACTGTTAGAAAGGTATGGACTCCCATTTGAGCACTCATCCGATCCATCCATAGTGTAATGTTGTTGCTTTCTTCGAAACTGAATTCCTAGTGTAATATTGCTTCCTGCTCAGGTTGAACAAGTTTTGGATTTCTGACTCTCCCTTATGTTGTGCATGCAGTGCTTACTCCTGAATTCATGTCTCTTTTTGGTTTTGATTTTCACTTTTTTGATATATCTTGTCCAACTAATGTTCATAGTAATTGCTTAGAGTAAATTGCACAAGAGAGACATATCAACAATGTAGAGATTTGTTTTATGGTTTCTTTCTTAGCATAGGCGGCATTTGGTCGTTACCTGGTAGCTGTTTGCATGCCGCAGACTCACAGTCTTAACATGCTCCAGGCTGCATAAAATGATGCAGATAGACTATGAACCTGGAATATGATCATATAAAAAGACTAAATCAGTAATCTCAGAGGCAAAAAGTTATGATTTCCGCAAAAAAATCACCAAGTTATGCAATTTGTCATGGATCGCATACTGGTTGTTCTGGGAAACATATGCATACTACATTATGAATTCCCTGATCACATACGTATACAAGTTATCTACCTGTGTCATACAACATTGTTAGCTATTTTAGTCGTAACTGGCTAGTCAGACCGTACATACATGAATATATACAAGTTGCTTACTACAGCCTGACTTGTTTTCATGTCCTTATGTTTGAAAAATGTGCTCTCCAAACTTCCAAACAAATTGATCAGGATTCACGTAACATTCAACCAGGGATGAAACTGTTCGAAATTCAACATGGAGTAGGTCAGAATGCAAGAGAAATAAAAGTCAGTTACAAAGATAGCCAAGTGTCCATAAGATAAATGTATCAGCAAATTCGCCTTCTGAATAAAAGCTTGAACTTATGTCATGTATTCCTCTTATTATTTAAAATCATTTCATCTAACATATTGCTTAGGAAGTGACCAGAACATGGGCTTCCATGTGTTTTTCTTCTTCTATTTGGTCATTTTAGTGACATCTTGCCAAAGTGGTCAATCATTTGAGAGTGACTGGAACCACCTTTCTGTTATTGTACCCTCACAGAAACAGCCCAGTAGGTGGCAGGTACCAACTCTCCAGATTACAATTATAGGTCCAAAGAAGCCAATAGTTAGGTCAGGTATAAAGTGTAGAGGACAATATATAGTCATGTTAAACAAAACAATCTCATCTAACATTTGCACCCCATGCTCTGGATCTGATAATTAATAAATTAATATGTTGTTTCTCGTGCGTCCTTGATGATTATCCTGATTTGGTGTACAAGTAGGTGCTGCTAGTATATCGAGACGTTGGTTGCTGTGGAGCTTGGGTCTTTCTGAAATTATGTAACACGTACTAATTTTAAGCCTTACCATAATATAACAAACTCAACAAAGATAGCATCTGAATGCTATAATTCTTGTTCACGACTTACGCCAGCTATGACTTTGACCCGTTCCATTCTAGGACAAACATCAATAATCGCAATTATTCCTCTCTATGTGCATAGACAAGGACATTAATAAATCTTCAAACACTAACAACCTCCCAAACGACTCGACCAAACTTGGGCCCCTCAGTTCATGTTATCTTGTACATCAAACGAAATTAAGCTGGTGTCGTAATTCATATGAAAAAGAAAAGGCATAGTCACATGTAGCATGAAAGAACTAGACACTATCACACCATTTCTTTAGAAACTCTACGGTCAAAAGCAATTAATTCAGGCTAATAGTAAGCTATGTTCTTCAGTGTGTATGTAGAATGTGTACCTTGCACCTAACTCTCTTTATGAATAACGTAACTTCAGATAAGCAAGGAAACACCAGCTGGTCAAGATGACAGCTGGCTTACAGCTCGGAGTGATTGGGTCTCTCGCACTTTCTGTTGCATCTTCAGTTGCCATTGTCATCTGCAACAAAGCTCTTATCAGCACACTTGGTTTCCCATTCGGTTAGTACAAGAGTCTTCATATTTTCAGGATTCAACATAACTAAATAACAAACTAACGGACATGCATGGATCAACTTTGCATACTTACAAGCAATTTATTATGCTGAACTATGTTCTTTCCAAATCCATGTAGCTACGACATTGACAAGCTGGCATCTCATGGTGACCTACTGCACCCTCTATGTGGCACAACGCTTACATTTTTTTGAGCCCAAGGCAATTGATGGACATACAGTGATCCTCTTTGGGTTTCTGAATGGCACCTCAATAGGACTTCTAAACCTTAGTTTAGGATTCAACTCCATTGGATTCTACCAGGTAAGAGCTGCTCTATCTAGGTTGCAATTTTCATAAACCATGTTGCAAGAATTTTATATTCAGTGTGTTCTGCAGATGACAAAACTAGCAATCATACCTTTCACTGTGCTGTTGGAGACAATCTTCCTTAACAAAAGATTCAGGTTTGGAAATATACTCAGTAATTTATCTTAAGGAGTCAACCGCTATAAACCATTTATGGTCAAAACAAAAATATACAGGATAGGTAATGGTTTGTGTATGTACTATACTAAGTATATATTGAATTTGGAACAAGAAAATTCATGTGAATCCATAGTATACGTCCTGGGATTCAAAGAGGCAAATTACTTCAAATTATTCTTTTATAAACATTGACTTTTTTGGATCGAAAGATGAAAAGCTGATCACACATAAATGAGTCACGGGCTTCTTTAGTTTTTCTGAGCCTATGATATTTACATTTATCATCACTGAGCTAATACCAATCCAACATTGTGCAGTGAGACTATCAAGCTCTCTCTCATGGTCTTACTTCTTGGAGTAGGCATCGCATCAGTTACAGATCTCAAGCTAAATCTACTTGGGTCCGTCCTTTCTGGCCTCGCAATCGCGACCACTTGTGTTGGCCAAATTGTATCCTACACTTAATACTTTTGTGCTCACTATCAAAGTACTTACAATTCAAAACCTCATACTCCTCGTTTTTTCAATGTTTTCGTAATTCTCTATGTACATGCTCTTTTTATAACCAAAATTTGCAGTGGGCAACTCTCCCAGTGTTTTCCCTCAAAAAACAATTCAAAACCTCATATTATCTGCCTAAAAAAACTCATATTATCAATGCAACTTGTAGTACTCATAAAGCAGGTATTCTTAAAGAAGCTAGACAAAAATATAGTAATGGAAACCCTATATATGCTATGTGTGAAGCATCAATGTTCTTATTACTTAGTGGTAGTTCCTTTCTGAATTATGTTGTATGAACTTAAGAACTTTCATTATCCATACTACCAACATAAAAGTAATAGGTAAATTCTTAACTTGAAACACATCCACATGGTATCCTTAACCCAAATTTGATTGAAGCTCACAAACACAATACAGAAGAAACTGAAGGTCTCCTCAACACAGCTGCTGTACCAATCTGCACCTTACCAAGCAGCAATTCTATTCGCAACTGGCCCTTTTGTGGATCGACAGCTTACAGACCGCAGTGTCTTCGCCCACAACTACACCACTCCAGTCGTGGTATGTTCTGAACACTCATCCAGTTACAAATACCTGAAAGGGACGAGTTTATACTGTTACAGCGGGATCTTCATATTCCTTGAAAAAATGCCCATCAAGATAGTATTTTTGGAATTTCATAATCACGGAATCTTCGGTACACAATTTATTCTTTCAAAGTAGCTAGCCAAAGTTCTTAAACATAGCATCCACAAGTTTCAATTTTAAACCATGTGAAGTGCCTTAAATGCGAGTTTATTTCACGTAATGACAAATAGCGTAGTGATAACTGCATAAGTAAACAACAGATTTAAAAAGAGAGTTTCTCCAGCTGTTTATGCTAAAATGAATCAGCATTTTAATGACAGTATTAGTCAAACGTTATGCTCCTGAGTGAGACATTAAGCATGTATTTTCTCAATTGACACTCTCAGAGGTAGGCCTCAAATTTGAATAGACAATGACATGCAACATGATGCTCTTTCTGAATCATATGTAGGGTTTCATCGTCCTATCTTGCTTGATTGCGGTGTCTGTGAACTTCAGTACATTTCTTGTGATTGGGACGACGTCTCCAGTGACATACCAGGTGCTTGGCCACCTTAAGACATGCCTGGTTCTCTCATTTGGCTACACTCTACTACACGATCCCTTCACCATGAGGAACATATTAGGCATTCTGGTCGCAATATTTGGTATGGGATTGTATTCCTTCTTCTCAGTCAGGGAGAGCAAGAAGAAGTCAACAAGTGATGCTCTGCCAGTTTCGCAGGTTTGATTTAGCCTCTAAACTCATATAATCTCTAAATAGCAATTATATTCTGATGGTATGAGATAGATGAAAAGTAATACACGTATGGCAGCCATACTGATAAATGTTATGTTCCTAATCTCAGCAGCAACAGTAAAGAGTCAAATTTCCACGTCAAAATGAACATATAATATCAGTTCAATCGTCTACGATGATAACAATGAAATAAACATTGACAATTGAAAATTTGAGATCACAAATCAAATCAAATTGGCATACTGATGTACAGAATATGTATTTTATGAAAGCAAGAGGAAAGATGGTTTGCAGGCACAGAAATTGAATGCACAATAGCCAACCAACAAAAGCTAAGTGGGACACTGTACATACTCACAGCCATAAACTGTCCCACAGACTTGATAGTATCATGCTTCCGTGAAACCATTACCCAATATCGGAACCAAACTGGAGCATGACAGTTAAGTTTCATTATATGTAAGAATAAAACTCTTCACTGTAGTTCAAATGATAAATGTATTGAAATAGTTGGCTACTCGTCCATGAAATACAGTTCATTTGCTATTAAGTTTTAGTTTCACCCATTTCATGTTTTTTATGTCTTTGTAGATGCAAGATAAGGAGACTGAACCACTTTTGGCAACCAAAGACAGCAGTGATATCAAAAAGGCAAATGGTGTTTCTCACGGCTGCTAGGACTTCTGTTCCTTAATGTAGATATAGTATGCACATCTTCTCTTCAAGTTTAAAGAACCTGGAAAGCCATTACTTTCCGTTCTTAATTTCTTTTGTAGATAAGGAAAAGAGTTTCATGTTGTAGACTCTATATTTTGACATTAAAATTATTATTTGCTTATCCCTTTTCACACCAAACAGTTCCATCTGAAAGTTTACTGGTGAAGATCATTGCTGCTGCATACTCCCATTTATCAAAATTCAATTCTTATATCCTATAAAAAGCATCCCGAACACATATTTGATTATGTCAACAGGGCTGTACGGTGAGAATTATACTAAGGAGTAGGGACGACTTGCAAAGCAATTATTGTATCATCTTTCCATCCATTTAACTGCATTATTAACTTACTTGGAGCTATATAATGATTAATCCAATTGCTGCCTCCAACATGATATTTATGCATACGGTAGTCAATAGCTACAATGATGATCTGCCAGAAATGTCTGTTACATGTCATGTGGATTACTCCCTCATACAAAAATGTCACATATTCGTTTTGTTGTAAAGTCAAACTTTCTTAAGTTTGACCTAGTTTCTAGATAAAAATATCAATATCTACAATACAAATAGATACATCATGAAATATACTTTCATGGAACATATATATTGTAGTATAGGTATCAATATTTATTTCTATACACTTGGTCAAACTTTAGAAAGTTTGACTTTCTAATAAACCAAATATGTCTTAAAATTTTGGATGGGGCGAATAGCATGCATTGTAGCATAGGTACAAACACTGCGATATCCATAGTTTACCCATCAAACCTGGCAACATAATGAGTCAGTAAAGACAGAATTCCATAGATCAGCTCTATATAGCAACTGTAAATCTGTGGTAATACCTCATAGGCTGTTGTTGACTATCATACCTCCTGAGGAAGATAATGATGTGAACAGTGAACTCACGTCTGCTGAAACCTTTTACAGTTCTCCATCATCATGTTGCTACATGCGTCTCTGTTGCTCCCTTGGTGAATTCATTCTGTAAACGTTCTCTTCGCCAAATAAAATATCTGCATAGTTAGCCCGAATGAGATGTATTACTCTGGACTTCCTTCAGCTTGTAATTCACTAATTCATACTGACAAGCTGTTACCCTTAATAAGGAAGAGCTTCCCAGTGGTAGATTAATAGAGACCAAGATTCTTTCCCAGTATCTCGCTCCATGACAAGAATCCTACTTGGTAAGACCATGTGGTCACTCAAACAGATTGAACTTTCCCTTTACCTATCAGATAGCAAAGGCGCTTCTGTAGCTCCCTCAGCAGACTCACTAGGTGCACTGCTCATCCACCTGGTAACACATATTTTTCCTCACATCTAGAAGCCAAAGGAAGGAGCAAGACAATGGAAAGGAACAAGATCTAGTCACAGGCTTATCTTTCCTTTCCATTTATATACACGAAAGATACGGACGCCTGCTGGACTGCTGGTCTTAACCTATCGAATGTAGCACAAAGCCACAAAGACAAGCTTCATGCAGCTTTTGTAGATTGGACTATTCTCTAACAAACTCCCAAGAAGACCTGAATTTAACCATCTTCAGTTAAAATTTCTTCATCTGACAAATCACTATATGTATGGTCAAAACTATCATGTTTACATGACAGCTTTGGAACATAACCAGCTTTTATCATTTCCATAACAACTAACTCCAGCATTGAGTATATTTCCTCAGACTCTGGATGTGATCTGTCCTCTACAATAAAGACTTTTAGCTCCCCCTTGAGCTTAACCCAACTCTTCCCTGGTGATTTCTTAACACCACTGCTTCGCATTGCCTTCTTCAATCTTGCAAACTCGTTCCAATCACCAGAAGCAGCATATATGTTGCACAGCAAGACATAGGCAGATGAATGTGAAGGATCAACGTGCAAAATACCTTCCGCTGCCCTCTTTCCCATCTCCACATCATTATGTGTTTTGCTAGCGGCAAGAAGGATCTTCCACATTACAATATCAGGCTCAAATGGCATTTGATCAACAAACTTTGCTGCCTCGGTTAGTCTCCCAGCACGTGATAACAAATCAATGACACATGAACAGTGCTCTCTAGTTGGAACAATGCCATGTTGAGGCTCCATAATACTGTAGTAATAGCAGCCTTCATCGACAAAACCAACACGGCTACATGCTGTGAGAACACCAACAAATGTTACATGACTTGGCCTGATCCCCAGGCTAATCATCCGCGCAAATAAATCGAGTGCTTTTGTTGCATAGCCAGATTGGGCATAGCCAACAATCAAACTGCTCCAAGAAAACACATCACAGTTGGTGCCCATCATTTCAAAGAGCTTTGTGGCGTCCTCTAAACTTCCACATTTAGCATAAGTATCAATTAGACCATTGCTCAGCATTGTATCATTCACCAGACCTACCTTGAAGGTATATGAGTGCACCTGTTTCACCATTTCAATGTAACCCAACTCAGCAGAAGCACTCAGAACATTGTTTAAGCTGATCCTGTCCAGACTCCGCACAGACCTGTGCAA
This sequence comes from Poa pratensis, assembly GCA_947311845.1. Classification (NCBI taxonomy): domain Eukaryota; kingdom Viridiplantae; phylum Streptophyta; class Magnoliopsida; order Poales; family Poaceae; genus Poa; species Poa pratensis. The sequence continues at coordinate 29,836,284 of CAMZMU010000053.1, read as the reverse complement.
GAGATTAAACAACTTAAAGACTACTTCCAGATGCTGGTGATGTACACATGCAGTAAGAATGCTGTTCCAGGTGACAGCATCAGGTTCCCTTGTCTCATTAAATACATCCATCGCGGAGGAGAAATCCATACACCGTGCATACATGCTGAGTAAGGAATTGCATACTGTCACTTCGCCATCCAAACCAAATTTGACCAAGTGAGAGTGGATCAATCTTCCATGAGGCAAAGCATCACAGCCCACACACGCACATAACAAGCCCCTGACAGTAATGCCATCAGGCCTCAGACCAGAATCTCTCATCTCAGAGAAGAGGACCATAGCATCATTAAGTAGACCCTCAACAGAGCAAGCATTTATTATGGAATTCCAACAAACCGAATCCGGAGCATCGATCCCATAAAACACTCTCCTCGCAGACTCCAACTTCTTGCACCGGGCATACATGTCACTCAATGAACACCCTGCATAAGAATTCCGATCCAACCCATACTTCACTGACAAACCATGAATCTGCTCCCCATACTCCAAGTTACCAAGAACACCACACGCGCTAAACACGCTTCCAAAATGGAACTCATTGGGACGATGCGTGCCCTCAGCAATCATCTCCCTGAATATCTGCAGCGCCTCCATGTCGCACCCTTGCTGCGTAAACCCCGCAATAATCGACCCCCAGGAGATCATGTCTTTCTCCCTCATCCTCCTAAAGAGCGAGAACCCGTCCCCAACCAAGCCGCTCTTGGAGTACATCGTGACAAGCGCATTCTGCACGATCAAGTCGCTCCCGTTCTCAGACTTCAAAGCCTGCGCATGCACCTGCCTCCCAACAGCGACGTCCCCAAGCTCCGCGCACGCGCGCGCAGCACTGCCTAGCGCAAACTGGTCAGGCGCAGTCCCTGTCCGTAGCATGGAAGAGAAGAGTCCGAGAGCGTCAGCGGAGCGCCTGTTCTGCGCGTGGGCCGCGATGACGGATGCCCAGGAGACGGGGTTCTTGGCGGGCATTTCGTCGAACACCCGCCGGGCAGAGTCTGGAGCGGCGCACCGGCCGTACATGGTAATGAGGTGGTTGTTGAGGACGGTGTTTCGGACGAGTATGGCGTCGGGGGAGTCGAGAAGGTGGCGGTGGACGAGGCGGCCTTGGGAGAGGGAGCGCAGGCGGGAGCACGCGCCGACGAGCGCGGCGTATGTGGCGGCGGAAAGAAGAGCGGGAGATGGGGTGGAGGGGAGCGAGTGGAAGGCGTGGAGGGCCGCAGTGAGACGGCCGGAGTGGTAGAGCTGGAGAATGGTGCCGTTCGGGTTCTGCATCTCCGGCGGTTTGGAAATCGGAGTTGGCGGCGACAGGCGGCGCCGTGTCGGTAGAGGGATACGGCCATAGACACGGAGCGCGCGGTTTGTGAATGTTTTTTTTTCTAGCCGGGTTTGTGAAATGCTTGGAGACGATCAAGACGCAATGCAATGGGGCGATGGTTCACATGGGCCGATGCTTTCGATGACGATGTGAACCGATGCACATGGGCCGTAAATCTGGTCTATGCCAGTATTGGGCCAGGTGGCTGTATTTGAGCTAAAGATGGATATAGCTGGGCATGCAGGAACCCCTAAAAAAAAAAGCTGGGCATGCAGAGTTAGTTTGGACACTAACTAATTCAGGAGTCTTTTCTGTTAAGTCTTTTACTCTTTTTACACAGCTATTCAAACCTGCAGGGTGGTGCCTTATAAGTTCTTGTGGAAAATTAAATTACCCCTGAAAATCAAAACGTTTATTTGGCTGGTACTTAAGAAAAGTATCTTAACAAGAGATGTTTTGAGACGCAGGGGAGGGGATTGTCAGGAAAATTGCTTAAGAAAATATTATTTTTTAGCACCAAATTTGTCTTCTTTATACAGAACACAAAAAAATTATTTTTTCATGAAACTTTATGTGCCAACCTAAAATGTTAGTCGGTACACCCAAAAATTTATTTCAGAATTTGTTGACATTTTAAATATTTTTTAAAATGTTCTTTTTTAATGAGAGTAGATGCTCCTATGAGCTAAAATGCCTTGTCCTGGCCTAAAACCGCTGTTTTGGTATGGTTTTGATGTTATTTTTGTTTGGATCTGTTTGTATGGATTGAAAGTGTAGTTTGGAATGGACTGGTTTGGGCCTACCTTTTACTAGATTGGATTGGACTGGTTTGGGCTCAAAATAGCAGAAATTTACTTTGGCACCCAGGTGCATATGCTCCTGTTATAGTTTTCAAAATTAAAAAAATATGAAAACACTTTGAAAAAATTTGAACAAATTTGGGCACAAACATATGCAAGTTTTCAACATCCATGCAAAATTTCGAAACGAAATGACACTTTATGTGGTCTGCGCAAAAAAAGACAAAATCGTGGCCGAAATGAGATTTAAAAATAGATTTTTCAAAGCATAGATTTTGTCTTTTTTCACAGACCGTAGAAAATGTTATTTCCTTCCAAAATTTTGCACGGATGTTGAACACATGTATATCTTTGTGCCAATTTTTTCAGATTTTCTTAAAGTGTTTTCATATTTTTAAATTTTGAAACATATATCAGGAGCATATGCACCCGGGAGGCAAAACGCCTCTCTCTCAAAATAGTTTTGTCTAAAACAGTTTCTGGGCTGGATTCAGGTTGACCGGTCTCAGACCAACTCGTACATGAGTACGTCTCCAAATGCGTAGGAGACGCTACCTATTCCAAGCTTGACGTGCTAGGCCACTAAGGGCAGGGACCGCCGCCAAACAAAGCTCCAGCGCCGTCGTGGCCGCCAGCCGGAGATTAACATCGACCGAGTGCACACACGAGCTTCGACCAAACTAGTGCTACTGGTCGCCACCGGTCGGAGCTCCTCTTGCGGTGCCGCCGCCTTCCCCTCTCTCTTGGTGTGGGCTTTTCATCTCATCGGTGTGCTAGAAACCAGGGATGGAGCCAGGAAGAAAATTTAAGGGGGGCCAAATGCACATTATGGAGCTTGGAGGGGGCCATTAGGGCTAATTTAGGCAAAATCAGAGGTAAACTAGATATATTATTGAGAGGTTTTCACACAAAAATTTCAGCACGGGGGGGGGGGGGGGGGGGGGCCATGGCCCAGCCCCACCCCCTCCCCCGATCCGTCCCTGCTCGAAACCCCATCGCCGGTTTTGATTACGACCCCGATGGGTTTGTCCATGTCCTCCACGGTTTCAAACTGGAAATGAGGATGGATTAGATTGGTTTGGTTTGGGCTGACAAGGACGTATAGTTCCCCGCAAAAAAAAAAAGACAAGCACGTATAGTTTGGGTTCTAGTCCTCCAGAGATTTTTTTTTCCGGGCTGGAGTCAAATTGGATTTCAAACTATTCACAACCTACACTCATATGAACGCACACACACGTACATTATTCCATCTTAACGAGAAACACTAGTGTTAAATCTGGGGTTTGGATTTTGATGGGATAGGGATACAACCACCTTACTAACTATCCAATTACAGTTACGCGTTGGTTCTTAACTACATTTGATACATGTAATAAACAGGATCTAAGTTGTGAAGCAATAATAGCACGGACATCCACGGCAGAGGCAAAATGACCGGGCATGGCACATGGTCTTGCCGCTTGCACCGTGCCAGACCGGCCAGTGCCGTCTCACGCCTGCCGCAGTGCCGCATCTGCCTACCGCACCAAAGTCTCGCGGTGCCTGCCAGCGGCGGCGCCACCGCGCTCAAGGTCCGCGCGGCGACCACACCGACACCCCCCAAATGTGGGAACCCCACTACGTCTTCCTTCATTGCTTAACATGGGACCTTTGACCTGTGCCAACATGAACACACACACGCAGCAGACATCAACAACATGCGGAGGCGTGCACGCAATTAGAGTCAGTCTCGATCGATTCCTCCCATCATCTTAACGAACTCCCATTTAACAAATCGACAGCGCGCGCGCGTTCCATGCATGCGGCGGTGGATGCGTCGACGAGATCGTAGTTCGGCCACACGCGGCGGCGCGACCGGCGAGCCGGCGCCGGCGCCGGGAGCTCCTCGTGGCGCGGCGTTCGTGCCGCTCACGTGGACGCATACAATGTCTCTCTGTGAAACCATAGAAAGATTAATAATCTGGCATCGATGACCCGGCTAAATTACTTATCCTTTTCCGCTTGGATCACTCTGTCTCTGCGCTGGTTCCTCGATGTCGACGGAACCCTGGCTTGGCCCGATCGATCTCTCGATGCCCGCAAGTCAAACCCGGTGTGTCCGGGAGTAGCATGAACAAGTCAATGGGCCTTTTAATTCCATTTCTTCTTCTTCTCATCTTTCTACGTGCGTGTCTGTAGATGTCGCTGGCCGGATCCCCGTGGTTCGCGCGCGCGACGGTGACCGTGGCCGGCTTTCTCCATCAGCTTCGCTACTCCAGAAACAGTTGACTAATGTTCCTTCTGACCATTCAAACTGGTTTCGGCCATGCATTCAACAATCAACACGGCCGTGTTCAAACCTTGCATACGCATGGCTCCTATGTTTTAGAATCAAGCCATGCCTTCGTTTTTTGCGTTGTGAGATCCACAATTCTCCAAAACATCTAGTCTGAACCCTGAACGTCCTCAACGCTCCTATTTCAGAGGTGAAGCTGTTATCTGGCAGTTTGTTCATGGTTGTTCAGTTGTTCTTCAACGATCCGGTTTCTGATGGAGATAGGGCCCTGCCGGCCGGTGGTACAGTTGCATCTCCATGCAGATCCATGTAGGGACAGCCCTAGCTGGAAGAAAGGGAAGAAGAGACCACTGTAGGTACAAAAATGCGCGTAGGGACAACCCTATCCCTAGTGTTGGGGACATAATTGAACTGTAGACGCGGCCCGGCATGTCGCCGGTGAAAACAAACAAAACCTACTGCAAGAAAACAGATCTGGAGCACATTAGCATTTTGCGAGATGTGCATAACCCGGACACTGCACGCACTGTTGTGGCCATTTTCCTATCAGACGCATCCGCTACACGCTCTGACGGAGATGGACGTCGAGATGCCAACTGTTAAGCTTATGTGTTAGGGCATCTCTAACCGATCCCCAATCGGTTAGAGGAGTAAACTGCCGAAAATTCGTTAGAGGAGTAAAAATACGCAGCTAACCGATTGCCGTTCCTAACCGAACCCCAATAGTTAGAGGAGTAAATCAAACAAAAACCACCAAATTCAACGAAAATCAACCGAATTTAAAACTAACACATATATTTAACAAAGTTTATACATATTACAACCAAAAGTTGGCCGAATTTGAGAAAATTCGGCCGAATTCGACCACCTAACCTAATCATCGTCCCAATCGAAGGAGTCGGAGTCGGAGTCGAGCTCGATCACCGCCGGCATCGTGGCCTCCTCCTCCTTCACCGTGGCCGCCTCCTCCTCCTTCTTCACTTTCTTCCCCGCCGTGGCGTCGGCCTTCTGCTTGGCCTCGGCGAACGCCTCCAACGCCTTCCGCTCCTCCTCGACGAGCTCTGGGTTGTAGCCGGCGAGCATGGCCGCCATCGCCGCGTCGCGGCGCTCTGCCTCGAGGCGCTCGCGCGCCTCCCTGTCCTCCCGCCGCTCGCGGGCAGAGACATAGCGGAGCCCCTCCGGCTCGAGCTCCGGCGGCACCGGCTCCGGCACCTCCAAGGGGAAGTTGAGCTCGCCGCACTCGCTCCCGTGGAGGCGGACGTTCTGGATGTCGTACGCCATCGCCGCCTGCTCCGCGGACTGGAAGGAGCCGACCCACACCTTCTTCCCGGTGTTGCGGTCGGTTATCTCCGACACCCACGCCCCCCAGGACCTCTGCCGCACGCCGCGGTAGACCGGCGTCGGCGGCACCGGCAGGTCGAGGGTGCCGGCGGAGCGGCGGGCCTGCCGACGGCGTTTTGGTGGCGGCAATCGACGAGGAGATGGAGGGAAACGGCGTCCGGAAGTCGAGGAGGCTGCAGCTCGCGGCGGGGGGCTACGGGGCCGGCGAGCGCTCGGGATCGGCGGCGGAGATGGCCGGCGGGAGGATCCGGCCATCGCGGGCAGCTGGGGTGCCGGCGGGAGGGAGGAATCGCAGGCGGCGGTCGCCGGAAACGGAGGAGATGTCGAGGAGGAATGGGGAAGTGGGTGTGAACACGAGGAGATGGGAGGGAATCTTTTACTCATCGGCCGCACCGATGAGTAAATATAGGAGTCGGCGGCACCGATGAGTAAAAAATTTACTCCTCTAACGTGTTTTGGACTTCGGTTAGGTGCGGTTAGATGAGTAAAAGAGCATCTTTTACTCCTCTAACCGATTTTTGTACATCGGTTAGAGATGCCCTTACTACTGGTTAGCTCCAGGCAGTGGCAATTTATTATTAAGGACACTTAGGTCACATTGCCTGACTAATTTAGCCCTTATTTCGCAAAGAAAAGGACTAATTAGCCCTTGACTTGGATGTGGACTATTGCAGGAGTACTGTGCGTGGCACATTGCTTATAATGTCTCTGTCTGAAAGCAAGGTAAACCACTTAACACGATTCTATAATATGAGACTAATTTCAACTTTTCAGTTATGCTGTGTTTGGATGCACTGAATTGGGCTTGGTATTGGAGAATCTAGAATTGGGGCCTCAATTCTGGTGTTTGGATGTCCTAGATATTGGTGTCTGGAATTGTTGCCCAATTCCGAGCGCAGGCCCGCGCGGGGCAAATTAACCCGTGGCCCGATTCAGACCTCCCGACCTCCGTATTCGCTCTGAATCGAGCTTCTCCTGCCCCTGCTCCGTTCCCGTCGTCCGGCCGCCAGGTACCTCGCCGCCTACCCTCTCCCCCTCCGTTCCCACTCCGGCCGCCCTCCTCCGCCCCTCGCATCCCTCTCCCCCTTGGTCCCCTTCCCCCCTGGCTGCCCACTCGCCACCCGCCTGATCTCCTCCTCGTCCCTCAACTCGTCCCCGTCTCCAGCACAGCCTCGGCGGCGACCCTCGTCCGGACGGCGGCGGCCAGAAGCAGGACGGCCGGAGCAGCTCCCCTCGTCAGCCCCCCCTCCGGACCCCCCATCTACACCGGCACGGCGGCGTAGCAGTTCCCCCACCCCCGACCCTCCTCCTCCTCGACCAAGCAGCAGCCGAAGCTCCGCACGCCACGGCCACGGTATGGATTCAATTTCTCCACTATTGAGCAGTAGCCATGCATGATTTGTAGAAGAAGACTGTACTAGCCCTAGTGATGCATGATTTGCTTTCAGTTTTTTCTGTTTTACGTTGAGTTGTGATGCATAGTAGCATGAGTAGTAAACAGAGTACCGAATTGCATGCTTTGTAGAAGGCATCAGTGCAGCCGGACAACAGATTATACTAGTATCTAGTGATAACTTTTTTCTTTTCTATTTTTGATTTACGTTTGTAGTCTGAATCTGATACATGGCTGCTGGCTTCTATTTGTGTAGATGTCTGCTTCAGGATCACAGGTTGCTAGCACGGCACTTAAGAGGAAATCAGATGACATGCAATGATGCAAGTGCAACTATGAAAAACGCCAAAACCTGATGCATATTTGATTCTGTAGCATTTGTGGACCTATTTATTGCTGGATATGTTTATCTGTCACCGTTTGTCTTGTATTGGTCATGTACTCATGTGTGTGTGCCTGCTTTCAGAGCAATTTATTTCTGTCCAGTACTTTTTTTGGTGTGTAATATAGGATACTTTGCATTATTTCTGTCACATGTGTGAAAAATAATATTGAGAAACATCTGAAATATACTGGTATATTTTCATTCATATTACAGAGGTTATATTGTTCAAAGTCAAAAATACTCTCATTTCCACACATGTGACATCCAAACAGGATTTGGTATTCCATTGAAACCTGAATTCTATAGCTGAATAACACGCGCATCCAAACACTCTTTGTGGTATTCCATTGAATTGGTTGATTTGGTTTTCCATTGCCAATTCAATTCGGAGCTCAATTCACTGCATCCAAACACAGCATTAGACGATTACCATTGCCGGCCAACAACCAAGCCACATCGATCGCACGGGTCTTAAGCATGCCTGGATTTTTTGCGTTATTCAAGCCTCCTCTTTCGAAATAAACTAAAATTAAAACGGTACTCTACTTCCCCTGCTGATCGGTTCTACTAACATTTTCAGGCTAACATGGCATGATCCATTAGTTTATTAGCAAGTCAAGATGCTTGTTCGGATAAAAGGACCGATCGAGATCAGTGAACAGATCATCCATCGCCTTCAACGTGTCCGTGCTCGGGAGAAAATTTAAATACCCCATGTGGGCATGTTGTCAAAGTTTGGCAAACAAGGATTCTCACTGACAGACAAGCGCATTCTGTCATCGGTTGAAATACTGAACGTTTGTCCACGAAACACTCCAAATCTGAAGCATGGTATATCAGTTGACAAAACTGATCGTGGTCCATGTTCTGATCGATCGTATCAGTAGCAAGGCTTTTGCATAAGAGTTATGATGTACTACTGTCAAATTGCAATAGCTAATGTTGGCTTTAAATAGGTTATTCTCGCGGTGGATAATTAGACCGATTCAGCACAAAACACAAATTGCAGACGAAGACAAATGTCTTGCGGTGGGGATAAGTTGTTTTCACTCTTTCCGTCGCCTGCGAGAGCACTGTTTTTCTATTCTGAATTACGTCTGTTACTCTCTTCAAAATCAAATTAAAACATCATCCATCATAACAGGAAACTAATTTAAATATTCTGTGACAGTTATGAGTCATAACCTGATGGCAAAAAAGGTTGTTGAAAATGCCGTGAGAGTAGGCTTTGTAATTTTGGGTCTTGACCTACGGGTCAAGACTAGACTTGTAACACTTTTCTAACACTTCTTCCTTAATTAATGAAAATATCAAATCTTTTGCCTCGTTTTAAAACAAAAAAGGTTCTCCAGTTGTGTTTGTGATAATCAAGGGCATTTGGTGTTCACAGGCAGTTGTCTTTCTCGTTCCTTGATATGGGCAAACCATAGTGCAATAGTGGTTCGCACACTATAAAAGTGAGTCAAAGCATCGGTCCTCCAGCAAAATGAGCATTGGAACTACTCGTGGGTTAACTATTTCTCGGACAACTATCATTATTTCTCGATAATTTTTATATAATTTGAGCTTATCTTTTGTGATTAGTAATCAAAACTCCATATTGCTCGTATATATCAAATGTCTCGTGTTTAAATGGTAATGTTGTATATCGGATTTTTGCAGTGCACAAGTGAGCAAGAAAATTATCTTTTGTAAAATGCCTAGTTATATAAACTCTATTAAGCTTTTAGGAATCGACATAACCAAATATCAGTTAAGCGAATTTATTTTATTAAAATACATAAGAACCAAGTAATGTGATAATCATTGCGAAGTTGATCTGGTAAAAAAAAACATTGCCAAGTTGTTTCTCATATAGTAGTTTGGCCTTGTTCCATCCAACTTATGTGTGAAACTGAATTGTTCTATTGAACATCCAGATTGTTCCAAAACAAAATTGATACTCAAATTCTTTATCTACGATGCATAAATATTAAAATGGACTCACTGATTTTCTCACTCATGCATTCATTATATATAACACAATTTGCATTGAAAAAAGAATGGCTTTCTATTTTCGTGCCCCACTTTTCTTAGTATTAGCCAATTTTGCCCGACGCCTTAGCGTTTCTCACCTTTGCCCTCCTCATCGAAAACAGCCTCATGAATGCCCAAACAAAGTTCTTTCGTCGAGTCAACTACTATGACCGTTACTGCGATGATAGGTGGGGCCCTAATCATGGTCTATCTCGCTGCTTACACACATGGTGGGATGTTTACTCCCACTTGGCTAGTTTATAGCGTGTTTTAGCGGCTTATAAACCCGAAAATGAAACCCGTATTCACTCTGAGCTCAGCTATACCATCTTACTCATCTTGATCAATCTGATATACCCGACCTCGAATGTTTCTTCATAAGACATAATTCGATGATTAAATCATGATCAACATTTCATTTTTTCATGGTTTTGAGATAATTCAGTGATTAAATCATGATCAACATTTTATTTGATGATTTAGACGTGGTTCCTTTGTATGTTTCATCTGCATGCCTAATACACCTAATTAAATGGACGATTAAATAGATGGTACGTGCATGCCGTTCCACGCGAGCCGAGTCTATTCTTCTTCATGCAACTAAAAAAATTAAATCCGATAAAGCAACAACAATATGGTAATTGGAACAAAAGTATATATAGTTGTAAAAGGTCTCCTAAAAAATACTTCTCCTAAAAAGACATCCATATTTTCCTCTCTGAAAAAAAAGCATCCATGATTCCTACATACATACACTGTACAAACTAGAGGTCTCTACATAGATATTTAAACATACTAAGATAGACATAACAACTTATAAAGACATTATAGTACATCTAAGTGTACAAACTAGTATGTTTTTCTTAGATTTAAATAGTTTTAGTCAGAAAATGTTGCAAAGTAAAACTTTCAAAATAGCATAATTTCGACGACATGTTATACTCTTGTAATGGTGTATTTTCTAAACATAATTTTCTTAGTTATACAACAAGGAGAATACAATATAAGTAGAACAATTGTATAGTTAGTTTTTAGGCCATTGGAAATAAATACTTGTCGACATTGTACAATAATGTATTTGATATTATATGTAAAGACTTGATAAATTAGAAAAATATTTATAACTTTGTGAAAAAAGGTATACTTCCAATAGGTAATAATGTTTATTATAAATATGAGACAATCACAGCCCACTCGGAAAATCCCCAAAATAATGCATGTCTCAATTGTTTGAATATATTGGATGGGGCTAATTGTAACTGATATTCTTCGTAATAAATACTGAGAAACCTCTCCATTGTGTAAATTGGTTGTTTGTGTAACTTATGGTTCCAAATTTTAGGCAATTAAAAGAATAGCAGAACTTATAGAACTTCTCAAGCATTTCCTTTTTCACAATATCTGTCCTCATGCATGTGTAAAGACTTGTTAACCCGAGAGACCATGAGGTGGTACTGAGAGGATGAGGTTCATGTGTAAAGACTTGGTGACCTATGAGCTGATTTGTGTTCTGTTCACGACGACTCGGACTGACACCGAGGAAGAGAGATATTTTACTGAGATTTATCGGCAAATCTATGGAGAGAAGTGTATTGCCAACTTCTTAATGATCTAGTGGATCATATGTGGTCAGACATGTAGTGCGAATGTCGACTAATAATTTGATGTTTTTATTGAATTTTAGTTGTTCCGGCATTTAACTTTGAAATAATGTTTAGAACATAAAATAAGAATAAAAATAATTAAAAAAATGAGATGGATAAATAGGGACTCGCTCACCCTTGGAGTTGGCCTAGACTACTTAGTCTAAAACAGAAATATACTGGAAGACGCTTAGTAAGCGGCGGTTATGCATGGCGCTAGACCAGCTAGTAGCACCTCAGTCCAACGAGATCGATCGTGTACTGACATGTACGGGATGCGCTCCGTGTTCTGAGATCGAGCGCCCGTTGCCCCCGACCCGCATGTTCCGTTCGTGTTGAGAGCGTCGCACGGCATCCCCCTAGGACGCAGATGAGATTCAATTCAACGGCACTTAATTATAAGAAGGCCTCCAATGGTGGTTTGTTACTTGTTTACCGTGGGAACTGTCACCCCCTACACACACGCACCTCCTTCCACCTCCGCTCCGCAGAACTCCCCTCCGCCCGAACCGCCCGTTCCCCTGCAACCGCAACTCCCCCCACTCACTCCATCCAGTCCTCCTCCTCTTTACTTAGTCCTCCTACCATCATCCTCACTGCAGCAGCAGCCCGCCGACGTACAGTACGCACCCAAGCGAGGGAAGGATGCTCAATTTCACGGAGCTGTCGTGCCCGGCGGCGGGCCCCGAGGAGCTGGCGGCCGGGTCCATGGACCCGCAGCTGTGGCTGGCCTGCGCGGGGAGCATGTGCACCGTGCCGCCCGTCGGCGCCGCCGTCTACTACTTCCCGCAGGGCCACGCCGAGCAGGCCATCGGCGCCGTCGACCTGTCCGCCGCGCGCGTCCCGGCGCTCATCGCCTGCCGCGTCGCCGCCGTGCGCTTCATGGCCGAGGCGCAGAGCGACGAGGTCTTCGCCAAGATCCGTCTCGTCCCGCTCCGCCCCGGCGACGCGGTGTGGACGTGGGCGCCGCCGCCAACGAGGGCCGGCTGCAGGACGAGGCGCCCAAGCCGGCGTCTTTCGCCAAGACGCTGACGCAGTCCGACGCCAACAACGGCGGCGGGTTCTCGGTGCCGCGGTTCTGCGCCGAGACCATCTTCCCGCGCTGGACTACAGCGAGGAGCCGCCCGTGCAGAACATCTTCGTCAGGGACGTGCACGGCGAGGAGTTCAAGTTCCGGCACATCTACCGGGGCACCCCGCGCCGCCACCTGCTCACCACGGGTGGAGCAACTTCGTCAACCAGAAGAAGCTCCTCGCCGGCGACTCCATCGTCTTCCTGCGCGGCGAGGCCGGCGACGTCCACGTCGGCATCCGCCGCGCCAAGCGCGTCTTCTGCACCGGCGACGGCCACTCCGGGTGGGACCACTACAGGGGCCTGACGCGCGGCAGCGGCAATGCCGAGGGCGGCGGCGCCAAGGGGAAGTTCCCCGCCGAGGACGTGGTCGCGGCGGCGAGGCTGGCCGCCACCGGGCAGCCGTTCGAGGTGGTGTACTACCCGCGGATGAGCACCCCGGAGTTCTGCGTGCGCGCGGGCGCCGTGAGGGCGGCCATGCAGGTGCAGTGGTGCCCTGGCATGCGCTTCAAGATGGCGTTCGAGACCGAGGACTCGTCGCGGATCAGCTGGTTCATGGGCACCGTCGCCGGCGTCCACGCCGCCGACCCCAGCCGCTGGCCGCACTCCTTCTGGCGGCTCCTCCAGGTACCCAACATGCATCACATCACACTCTGGCTGGAGATTCCCTTGAACTCAGTCAGTCCACTCCGCCACATGGCCTATGGGACCAGACCATGGCACCACTAATCATGATGGTTAATTTTGCTTCCATGAATTCGTTCGCATGCAGGTGACCTGGGACGAGCCGGAACTCCTCCAGAACGTGAAGCGCGTGTGCCCGTGGCTGGTGGAGCTCGTGTCCAGCATGCCCAACCTCCACCTGCCGTCCTTCTCGCCGCCGCGCAAGAAGCCGCGGATCCCATCCTACACGGACTTCCCCTTCGACGGACAGCTCTTCCACCCGCCGCCGCCGTCGTTCCCTCCCAACCACCACCCACTGGCGCACCACCACGACCAGCTGATGCGCCACAGCTTCCCCGTGTTCCCCTTCCCGGACAACAACAACAATAGTGGTGCTCCTCTCGCAGGCGTACAGGGAGCCAGGCATGCGCAATTCGTTCCGTCCTTTCCGGATCTCCACGTCAGCAACCTACCCTACTCCGGCGCGCGCCGCCCCGCCGCCGCCGACTCTCGCGCGCCAGGGATCTGCACCGACCTGACGATCGGCACCTCGCCCGTCCGCGAGGACGACGCGGCGTGCACTCTGCCAAAGAAGGTCGTCGACGCCGTCAAGCCGCCGACGCTGCTGCTCTTCGGGCAGGCGATACTGACAGAGCAGCAGATGAAATCCAGCAGCAGCTCCGCAGGCGGGTGCGGCTCGCCGAACTGGGAGGCCGAGAAGGCGCCCAACGTCTCCGAGGAAGGCTCCGGGTCCGGCGTGATCCAGGCGGGCAGCCCGAGCAACAACAACACGTCCTCCTGGAGGCTGCAGGGGTTCGGGGACAGCAGCAGCCAGTCGTCGTCGGACCTCGGGCTGGAGCCGGGGCAGTGCAAGGTGTTCGTGGAGTCGGACGCCGTCGGGCGCAACCTCGACCTCTCGGCGCTGAGCTCGTTCGAGGAGCTGTACGCCCGCATGTCCGACATGTTCGGCATCGACGGCGCCGAGCTGAGGAGCCACGTGCTGTACCGCGGCGCCGCGGGTGAGGTGAAGCACGTCGGCGACGAGCCTTTCAGGTGAGCATGCGGCACGATGTCAACATTGCTTTCAGTCCTTGTGGAGTACACTTCATTAAAAAGTTCAGTTTGAAATTCTTGACATGAAAGTAATTAAACAGGATGTTTTTGTTCCAGGGCGTTTGTGAAATCGGCTCGGAGGTTGACGATCCTGACGGACGCCGGCAGCGACAACGTAGGGAGCTCGTAGAAAGCAACGAATGGTTGAGGCGAAATAACTTCGGGCGCTGGCCACTCCTAGTAGTCCTCCATTAGTGAGCAATAAGCCGAACTGTGTACAGCTGAATTATGAGCTGTGGTTTCTTCAGGGTCGAGTTAGCTCGTCGTTTCCCGTCCATTCCGTTGCATTAGGAGTTGCAAGAGAACAAATTTAATGTACTTTTCATGATCATCGGACGTAATGAGACGTACTTCCAGGTTGCCACCCCGTACTTCTTCATTTCGAGCATGCCATTGCGCCGTCTGGTTCAGGTTCAGTGAATTGAATGCTGTTGGCGTCTGACCGGTGTTCGAACCGGTCCAAAGAGACAAGCTCTGCTCAGCAGGTCGCAGCAGGGGCAAAATTCACTGTTCTGACCCTGACACGAAAGTTCAGCACAAAATGAACCAACTTTGAAAATTTAGCTGGATCTGACCCTTTTTCGTACCGCTCAACATACTGGCGGTAGACTACACGGGGTACCGCCAAAGACCCTAGCGGTACGGATCCTGGTCCACGGTCCGCTCGGGCCGGTTGACTGAGCTGACGTGGCGTGATACCGCCTGGTACGTCGGCGGTACCGCTAAGCACCGTACCGCCCGGATAGACGGCGGTACAGACTGGGAACTTAACCTCAGCCCAGCCCAGCCCGTTCCCCACCGTTTCCTCACTTCTCCACCCGAGCCCGAACACGAAGAACAGGGCGGCGGCGGCGGCGCATCGTCTCCGCCTCATCCCTCGCAGTTCCACCGGCGGCGGCGGCGCATCGGCGGCGCGGCGGCGACCTCAGCCCAGCCCAGCCCGTTCCCCACCGTTTCCTCATTTCTCCACCCGAGCCCGAACACGAAGAACAGGGCGGCGGCGGCGGCGCATCGTCTCCGCCTCATCCCTCGCAGTTCCACCGGCGGCGGCGGCGCATCGGCGGCGCGGCGGCGGCGTACAGGTAAATCTCACTCACCCCTCTCAATTCCACCATGTATTTAATCCGATTTGTGTTGTTTTGAAACCCTAGTTCATAGATGCTAATTCCACCATGGATATATGTTGCAATGTAATTTCTACTTAGGTTTGCTTAGTTGTTTGTGGTGAGTAGTAAATAAGTATGTTAGGTTGACTTGTGGGGTGGCACTTTTTGTGTATGATTTATGTGTACGTATGAATATGATTTGTGAAATAATTTGTACATGGAACATGGAAGGATGCATAGTGATTTATACATATGTATATGGATGTGTGTATGGATGGATTGTGGCATCGAGCCAAATTGTTTTCGTCCATAAATTTGGCCAAAAGTAGATGATTTGTTGAAACCCTAGATGATCTCTTTGCTCTAGATGGTTTGTTCGAACCCTAGATGGTATATTTGCTCTAGATGATGCCTAATTTTCTAGATGATGCCGAATCTAGATGATTTGCTATAGATGATGTCTTATTTGATCTAGATTCATGAGCAATTTTTTTAGTGTATGTAGATATTTGTGTTCTCAAATTTTTATGGTCATTTGAAATTATGTTTTGCATTAGGATGGATGACCCGCCGGAACGTTATTACCCCGGGCTTGATTTGGTGTACGACAGGGAACATCGTGCCCGGCTTATCGAGAGGGGAGATATGGACTTAGCTGAGAAGGTATGGCTTAATGTTCTCCATTTTTTTTGTTGCAATTACAAAGATAGTGACCACATCATGTTTGTTTCTTTCGCAGCCTATCGGTCCTATGCGCATGAGGGGCCATAGTGCGGAGGACATGCCGTACGATGTTCGGTACGAGCCATACTTTGAGGCGGCTGGTCTTCTCCCATTTGTCCTTCAGTTCAAGCGTAAGCCGCCGGCGTTCAACCACACGGCCATTACCGCCCTTATTGATCGTTGGAGGCCCGAGACCCACAGTTTCCATTTGCCATGTGGAGAGATGACGGTCACTCTTGAGGATTTTGCCATGATCACGGCTCTTCCGATCGACGGAGACGCTCTGACTGGGAGGGTGGATCTTGTCGGGTGGCGCCAGCGGGTTCTTGGTCTCACCGGCAGATTACCACCGGTGCCGCCGGAAGGAGTGAAAGATACTAGGTCAGCGGGTGTCTCGTATTCGTGGCTTCGACAGTTTGGGCCATGCCCGGAGGATGCCGAGGCACCGATGGTGCAGCAGTATGCCCGGGCATACATGTGGTATGTGTTAGCCCGGGTGATCTTTCCAGATGGGTCAGGGGACACGGCCTCGTGGATGTGGCTTGACGCATTACGTGATTGGAACGTCAAGTACAGCTGGGGGTCGGCGGGTCTAGCCTTTCTTTACCGTCAGGTAGTTTCTTGTGTATGTTACCTTCTTGCATAACTTTCTTGTGTATGTTAGCTTCATCTGGCATTTGACATGATTGTTATCGTGCAGCTGGACCATGCATGTGGTAGTGATATTAATGCATGCACAAATTTCTTTCTCTTGCAGAGGTTCATGGAGCGGTCTCGTCGGCTGGCGGCTATGCTTGCCTGCCACGGTGCCAAGGCAACCGAAGCGCACGACGAGGAGGACGAAGACGATGAGAGCGAGGAGGAGGAGCAAGAGGAGGAGCAAGAGGAGGAGCAGTCGGAGGAGCAAGAGGAGCAAGAGGAGCAGGAGCAATCGGAGGAAGAGCAGGAGGAGCAGTCGGAGGAAGATGACCCGAGCTGGGAGGAGATGCCATTGTCACAGTTAAAGGATGCACCACAACCAAGTCAGCCGAGCCAACCGCCCGTGAGGCACCGAAAGCAGAAGAAACTGTTCAGTCCAGAAGGGCAAAGAGTCCCACCCCGCCGTAAGTTGCCAGCCAAGAGGGGAAGGAAAAAGTGATAACATGAAAAATTGCCGTATGTCGTGTTTGTGTCGAACTATGTGACTTCCCGCTCGTTTATGTCGTTTGTGAAGCTTATGTCGTTTGAGTCGACTATGTGATATGTTCTACTAAATATTGCCCTGTGTAATTCTGTTGCTGATATGTATGCCCTATGTGATATATTGTTGCTGTTGCTGAATTGTCATCGCCCTAAATTTGATTTTGTGAAACATATCAGGACCGTACCGCCAGTACATGCGGCGGTAGATCCTGCCATGGTACCGCCTGGTACCCCGGCGGTATGACCTGGGCGGGATGGCCCAGCTTCTGTTGGTGGCATATACGGGGCGGTACCGTGCGGGACGGTACCGCCGGGCTAGCTGGCGGTATGACCTCGGGATGGCCCAGCTTCTGTTGGTTGCAAATACGGGGCGGTACGGCTCGGGACGGTACCGCCGAGCTAGCTGGCGGTATGACCTCGGGATGGCCCAGCTTCTGTTGGTTGCAAATACGGGGCGGTACGGCTCGGGAAGGTACCGCCGAGCTAGCTGGCGGTATCGCCTGGAACTAAATCAATGGAACTAAATCCAGTACTACCTGGAACTAAATCCAGTACAAATTCAGGAAACTACCACCATCAGTTACCTAGTCTGACCCATATGTTCTGTTCAGGCAACCTGCAAACCAAAATCTAAACATGAGTCTCACCCATATGTTTGTCATGATTCCGAAAAATGAAATGGACACTTGAGACATCTGAAGTATGCTGAAGTTCCTAAGAATCAAGCCATTCAACTGAAATTGAATTGGATAACAAGGAGAGCCAAAATATTTAGAACTATTCGACAGACCAAAATGTAAACAAGAGTCCACAATCACGAAATAGATAACTAAAATCCATTACAAGTTCATGAAATACATAGATAGATCCATGACACATTCACGAAATAGATAACTAAAATCCATTACAAGTTCATGAAATACATAGATAGAGCCAATGTCCACAATCTCTAAGACATAGATGTTGAAGGCTCTATTGGGTCCAACGCGGATATTTTCCCTTGCGCTTTCCCGATGCTTCATCCTCCATAGCACGACGAGCTATTCCACGTTTGACTTCCCGCTCGGCCTCACGAGTCTTGGCCTCTTCACGCTTCTTCTTCGCTTTCTCCTTACGTTCCTTCTCCTTCTTCAACCTCAACTTCTCTTTCCTCTCCTCTTCTTGTTTCCTTTCCAATATGCACCGTTCTGCAGCTCGACGCTCCCATTCGACTTCATTCTTGAAGTAGCTATCTTGGACCAAGTCTATCCATTTGAAGTAGGGACAAAGGGGCGGCGGTGACTACAAAAGAGACAATACACATTAGCAATTAAAACACAAATATACGTAATTTGTCATGCGTAAGGAGGACACATACCTTGGGACGGTCATAAGCGGACTTGGGTTCTTCCTTGTCCCTACAATAGTTGGGACACAACCAAAACCTTCGTCCTCTTGTCTCATCCCAATCATCGGACTGCTTGGCCTTGCAAATGTCTTGGCAAAAACACTTCGGTGGGTCCTCCTCCGGCTGGATAGTCGCCGTCCTCCATGCCCACGGCCTCTCCAACCAGTTCGACGACCCCATACCTACATAAATTAGAAAAATTGTTAGCATAGTAAAATGAACAACATTCAAAATAAAAGACAATAACCAAGTAATTTTATACCATTTATTTATTTAATTTGTTAACGCATCAGTGGCGAGCACCACGTGCACCACGTGGATGACGAACTCTTCTACCACGACTCATTCCAAGCAAAAAAGGAAAACCACGTGCGGAACCACCACCACCACCACCACCGCCTCTACCACTAGCACCACCGTTACCACCACCACCACTCCCACCCCCTCTACCACCACCACCACCATTCCCACCCCCACCACCACCACTCCCACCCCCTCTACCACCACCACCATTCCCACCCCCACTACCACTAGCTCCACCTCCTCTACCACCACCATTCCCACCCCCACCACCACCACTCCCACCCCCTCTACCACCACCACCATTCCCACCCCCGCTACCACTAGCTCCACCTCCTCTACCACCACCATTCCCACCCCCACTACCACCTCCACTACCACCACCATTGTCTCCTTTGGATTTTTTCCTCCCTCGAGAGCAAGTTCTGTTGTTGTGTGCTGAATCATTGCATTGACCACATTGGTTGGTAGTACGAGGCTCCATAAAATGCCCGCTGCCCCATTCTCCCATGCGGGTTGTGTATCCACCAAGTGCATCCATGTCATTTCTATACCTCTTCGTCCTCCTTCTACCTTTGGTTTGAACCATTAGTTCCGGATCTGGCCTAATTACAGGGCCATGATATTCCGGCCATTGAGATTGATCCAAGTAAGGCTCAAATCTTGCTGTCCAAGTCATGGCCACCCTCTCCAACGAGTGCTCGTTCATCCTTACCGTATCCGGATGACAAAGATCAACAGATCTTATGTTTGCCGCCGTAATCAAGTGTGAGCAAGGTAAGTGCAGCAACTTGGGCCTCTCGCAAGAGCACTCACGTGTCTTTAGCTTAACCTTGAATGCACGACCTCCAATTGCACGCCATCTTTTGTTGTCCCACCGGGCTCGTTGACTTGGTAAATCCACTCGTTGTTGTCATAGCAATACGCTTGTTGTCTCTCGGACTTGCTATTTTGCAGCTCCATCCATTCTTCTACTTTAGGAGGATACAATTTCCCTTCATCTATCAATATATCCGTCTCTATGGAATGTTTCTGGAAATAAGCGCATAACTTCTCGAAGGTATATTCCGCAATGGCCGTAACAGGCAGTGCACGCACACCTTTTAGAACATTGTTAAAACATTCCGCCATGTTGCTTGTCATGTCACCATATCTTCTACCTCCATGATCATGGGCCCTTGACCACTTGTGCCTGTCTCCCAAATACCTCCTCAAGAACTCTTTACCCCCGGCATTAGACGCGGCAAGGAGCTTGTCAAACCGTCTTGTGAAAGACCGGTTGGTGAATGCCACACAAACATCTGTTAGATCGTCAGCCAATTCTTTATTCTTGCAAGCCCTATAAAAATTTGCGACGAAATGCCTCATGCACCATCGGTGGTGGAGCCGTGCATGCCCCGGAATTTCAATCTCCATGGCATTGAGTATACCTTGGTGTCGATCCGATATGATGCATACCTCTCTAGTAGGAGAGAACACCTTAGTCCTCACATGATTCATGAACCATTCCCAATTGTCATTGTTCTCTCCAGACACCAAAGCAAAGGCCACAGGTAACACCCGGTCACCGGAGTCGTGCGCGATTGCAGTCAACATCGACCCCTTGTACTTGCCGGTTAAAAATGTACCATCTATTGATACAACCGGTCTACAATGGTGAAATGCCCGAATGCATTGGTCGAAGGTCCAAAAGGCACGGCGGAACACTCCATCAACATGTTCAACCGCGTAAAACATGCCCGGGTTTCTATAGGCCATCCCTCCCAACAACCTCGGGAGGCGGTTGTACGCTTCTTTCCATCCACCATACAACATCTTAAATGCGGCATGCTTGGCCTTCCATGCCTTCCCATATTCGATGTTGTATCCAAAGAATTCCTTTACAAGACCCATCAAAAACCTCGGTTTAATGGTTGGTTCATTCTTTATACTATTGATGAATTTGTATGCGATGAAGTCGGAGGTGAGTTGACGGTGCTTTGTGGATGGATTCCGGCCCCGTTTCTTGCACATGTGATGGCTTCACAACTTGTTATCTTCCATTGCCCGTGGCGGTTTGGTCTTGCACGGACTACCCATGGGCATCCTTTTTGGTCGCAAATCACGGTGTATCGATGCTTCTCGTCCGAGTGCTTCACTATGAATGGCCTATGGTGCTTCACCGCATATTCCCTAAGCCACATTTGCAATTCTACCAAGTCCGGAAACTTCAAACCTTTCTTTATGCGAGAATTGTTGTCATCGTCATCTTGAGTTGTGCTTGGTGTTGCTTCTAGATCTTTATACTTGCCACCATCCACCATAGCCTTATCGGCAAGCGTGAGATCACGAAATAATGGAATTCGGTGATCCCGGCCTACCACTTTTAAAAAGGCTTGGGCTTCTCTCGCCGTGAACCCATCTTCGTCCACTTCTTCAGGGCCCTCGTCCTCCGAGTCGGAGGCATAGCAACGGCGATAGAAGGTGTCACGGTCAATGCCATCCTGTTCGACTTGTGCCTCTACATCTCCAATATAAATGTCATGATACTCGTCCTCCCGCTCGGACACATCACCCTCCATGTCTCCTTGCTCCCTATCTTCATCCTCAATGCCAAAGCCATAACCATGATCCACATTGACATATTGTTCTTGTTCATCGACTTGGTCGCCATCATTCATCTCCAAGTCAAATTGTTGGCTCAAAGGAGGTTGGCTCATAGTATTCAACTCGACCGCATCATCAAGTGACACATTTCGAGTGGGGGTCATTGCATCATGTGTGGGGGAGGCACACCGGTTCAAGTCAAAATGCAACCGATCACCGCCAACCTTGGTAGCAAATAACTCGAGCGACTTGTCTTTGGAAGCCGCCACAACCTCTTTGTATGCCCCCCAATCTAACTCGCATGTGATAGGTATTTTCTTCTTTCGCGGACGATGTCCCGATCCAACAAAATACCTTCCATCTAGTTCAACCTTCTCCCTAGGATCCATCCATTCAAAAACTTCCCGTACTCTTGCAACAACCTCGGCATATGTTGGACTATTGGCAAATACCATAACTTTTTCTCCATTGTCAACAATCTCTTCTTCATTGTTACTAAAAAATGCTTCTTTGTCAACATGATGGACATTCACGATTCTTGCCATCTATAATTAAATGACAAGACACACAAATGTATCACATTGATGTGTAATAGCAAACACACCACAATAATCTAAATTATACATGTGTGCTAACCACTACCTCAAACCCTAGACTCAACCATAATTCTAGGTAAGGAAAACACATGAATCTATCTAACCACAATGATTTCTACACGTCACAAACAACATATAACCCGCAATGCACCAATTCAAATAATAGATTTAGGACAAATCAACAAATCTAGGGTTTGCCTCAAACTAAACAATGCCACAAAGTAACACAAATCCAACCAACAAAAAGCGAGAGATCTGAGAGGGACTACCTCAGAGGAAGGAGATGGCCCGATTCCACGAGCTATGCCCTCCGATTTGGAGGGATTTGAGAGAGATTTGAGTGTGGAGGAGAGAGGGGAAGAGGGCAGCAGCTCGGGCAGCAGCTGGGGTGAGAGCTAAGTGAGGATGAATGAGAGGCTGGGGGTGCTCGAGCCATTTAACTGTCTCCAACGCGTACCGCCAGATGTATCGGCGGTACCGTGATGAAGTGTACCGCCGGCTTACCTGGCGGTATCCCTACAAGTCTACCGCCTCTGACATCGGCGGTATCACGCCACGTCAGCTCAGTCAACCGGCCCGAGCGGACCGTGGACCAGGATCCGTACCGCTAGGGTCTTTGGCGGTACCCGTGTAGTCTACCGCCAGTATGTTGAGCGGTACGAAAAAGGGTCAGATCCGGCTAAATTTTCAAAGTTGGTTCATTTTGTGCTGAACTTTCGTGTCAGGGTCAGAACAGTGAATTTTGCCCGCAGCAGGCCTATCAAACTTAAATTGTGCCGATGCTGGGACATTTACTAGGCACTGCAGATTCTGAATCTGGGTGTGGTCTCCAGGCATTGCATATGTCCCCTCTCCTTCATTGCGTAGTATATCCTGCTTTCCATTAACGCCTCCACGTAAGGGCCTCCATTGTCCTTTGCTTCCAGTGGCAAACATAACTCCGGTGCCTGCCCATTTCAGGCCGGTGATGGTGAAGCGCGAAATGGACATCTCATCTAACCGGACCAGAAGAAACAGTGCCTGCACTTGCACTAGCCACCGGCCGGACCCATTGCTCCCTGCACCACCGCTCCTCTCTTGTAAGAGCATCTTCATCGGCACCCCCTAAATTCGTGTCCGGCACCCTAATTGAGTCTCGATTGGGGGTGTCAGCCATATTTCCGGTCAATTGGGGTGCATCCTACAGCGGTGCCTCCCAAACCCAAAAAAAAAAACTTGACGGTTACGAAGAAATTTAAACGTATTTCGAATTTTGTTCATATTTGTTGTATATTACAAAAGTTTGAACAAAATTTGAAAACCTAAACTAAACCCTAACTACTCGACGTCATCCCAGTCGACGCCGTCGTCGCTGCCGTCGTCGAGCACGACATAGGTGGTGGAGGAGGAGGAGGCACGGCTGGTGGAGGCGTCGTCTTGACGGCGCGGCGCACGGCTGCTGGAGGCGCCGCCGGAGGAGGAGGAGGCCGCCATCTGCGCCGAGGAGGCGATGGTGGCCATGAGGCCCGGCGTGTCCCGCTCGAGCGTCGCCACCGAGTCGGCGATCGCCGCCAGCAACCTGGGGGAGTCGCCGTCGTGCTCGGTCCGAAGCGAGAACGACACGTCGTAGCCTGCAGGGATGACCTCCACCGGCCGAGGCGGCGTCCTAGGGCGGTGCAGGTAGAGCCGGCCGTGCGGTGGGGAACGCAGTTGTTCGCAGCGTTCGCGAATGACAATGCCGCCACCTCCTCCACGACGCGGTGGCAAGCGGCGCTCCTACTTCACCGGCTGGCAGTTGCGGCGTGGCGCCCGGGACTGGAGCTCCTCCTGGTTGTCGTTGCGTCGTGCCTCGTAGCGGCCATTGCGCCGTGCCGGGGCTGACGGCCGCTGCGGCATCAGCCGCAACGGGGTGGTGTTCCCCGCGAGAGCGTGCTGCCGCGCGGCCTCGATGGCGGAGGCACCATGTGGCCGGTCCCGTCCCACCACAAGTGACGACCGTCCGCGTTTTGGTGCCCCGGCGGTGTCAGGCCGTCGTAGGCGGCGAGCACCTCGTTTGTGCTCGCGCTGGAACCTCTGAAGCAGGTTGCCCCAATTGTTGTCGTCGAACTCGGGGAGGGCGCGCTGCTCCCGCGTGAGCCAGCTGCGCCGTCGAGCGATGTCACGCCGGCACGGGGAGCCCGTCGTTGGGGGACGTGCTCCACCCCCTAGGCAGGCGAGAATCCGGCGGCACGAGAAGGCCATAGCGGTACAGATCCCATGCCTCGTCGGTGGAGATCGTGAGTCCGCTTCGCCTGCTGCTGCCCGCCTCGAAATTGTTCGCCATGGCTTGGGTGCAGAGGGTGTGGGAGACGAGGAAGTGGGCGTGGGAGATGACAGTGCGGCGAGGGAGGGGATAAAAGAGGCGAGGGAGGTGGGCGGTGCGCGAGCATCCACGCCGGCGTAAATGCATTGCGTGGGAACGCCGCAACGTCGGCGCGTGACTACCGCGCACGCTGTCGCCGGCATTATTGTGATGCGTGGTGACAGGTCTGTCGCCGTCTCGTCGCCTCGCCTCCCGTCCAGTCGCTTCGTCTGGAAACCGCCCGGCGACTGCGCGCCATTAACGCGGGCGAAGCGGCCTCCTGCACGCCCTCATTAACACGGGCACGTCGGCCTGTGTGTATGACGGGTGGGCCAGACCTGTCGGAGGGCATGTCTGCCCCATGTTCGACACCCCGAGTTTTTTTTAGGTCCAGACCCCATGGGAGCTGCTGGAGATGCTCTAAAAAGCTCTGGTGATAATATTATCTCACCTTTGGCGCTGCTGAAAACAGGTGTGGAACCACCGGCGTACGTATCTGCGATGCTGTTGTTAATCGGGCTTTGAGAATAACTCGCGCCTAACCTTTTGGTGTTTTGCGTCATCGTTCTTACGAGCACAATAGGTCGTCGTCGGCGACGGTGTAATCGGCCGGAGGCGGGACAGAGATGGCTTCCGTCACGTCAGTTGTTTGTTTGGTCTCTCTCTGGTTTGCTTGTCCGGTAAGTGTTCTTGACCACATCCCTGTCGACAGGAGGAAGGGAGGAGAAGCAAAGCAAGGTGACGCCGGACAAATCGATCGCAGGGGAATTGAAAGAATGTTGCACCGCGAGCGATAGGTGTGTGCCATCGGACAGGCAGGGGGCGAACCGCTGTCCAGCGTTTCACGTACACACATGACACTAGAATCTGGAGCAGAGGAGGAAGCAAGCCATGGACGATGGACGTCGCCAGCTCTGCTCACCTAAGCAAGATTGTTTAACCGGGGAGCTGGTGTCCTGCTGATCTAATAGCAGAGAAAATAATGTTGAGTCTGGTAGTAGGTTTTTCCTGAGTGTTACTACCTCCTGTCCGTAAAGATTGTCGTGGAAACAATCTATACTTGTACAATTTGATACACACCTCACGACAACCTTTCTTGATGGGAGGGAGTATTTTTTATTGACTTGACAAGAGTGTTACTATTTTGATTTGTTTTTTATTACACGACGACGATCGACGAGAGCTTTTGGTGCCGAAAGAAATGGATCGATGGATTGTCATGATGGCGGGTTTAAGGGGCAGGTTTGGTAACCAAGGTTACGACTTGGGGACTTGGGGTGCTTTTTTTTTTTTTTGCGAAACACAGTACAACGCAAGCGCTCATATACACGCGCACACACTCACCCCTATGAACGCACGCACGCACACCCTACCCCTATGAGCACCTCCGAGAGACTGAGTCGGCGGGTCGAGTCTTGAGATTGACGAAGTCACCACGGGCGCCTCGCTGTCGACGGGAACGTCGCCTCCCACTGAAGAATATTCCGCCTTAAATGAGAAACACCAGCGTCAAACCTGGGGTTTGAACTCTGGTGGGCTAGGGGTACAACCACCCAACTAACCATCTTGCCACAGGCAAGTTCTCTTGGGGACTTGGGGTGCTGTAGCAGAATATATACAAGTTGCCACGCTTGGTGGCGCAAGTGCTGGGCCTGGGCGTGCTAATTAATCAATCGTGGACTTCAAAATTGTTCCCCTTGTCGGGATCGCAAAACTATTCTGTCACTAGCACGGAGAACCATATTATCTTACTACTAACAACAGTTTTTTTTTCTTCTTCTGAAGAGCTAGAGTTTCTACCCCCACTATTTTGACTTTGCACGTTCCTCTGTTTAGACAGAGGGCCTGCCAGAGATGTGAAAACGTTTTCGGTCGCTGATATCGACATAAATCCCTGGAAAAACTTGTACATCTTCAGTACGTGGGTGAGGTGAGCGATGCGTCCAAGCCACTGCTGCAAGATGGCGAAGCAGAAAGCAAAAGGCACGGCCGTGAAGCATTCTATTGTTCCATTCTACTCCTACAACGTACTGCATGGTTGAATTAACCCGCCCGCCCGGGGGTTTGTTTGCTGCAGGTCTGTTGACAGCAACGTTTCTCTTGTCGACGTTTGTGCGTGCAACAGTGGTTGTCTGCTACCGCGCGCTTGCTTTCCCCTGAAACAAGGGAGGTGACGCGTTGACGTCGGTCGACCCAACCTAGACATGTATGGTGTATAGCAAGTTAATTAAATTGGAACGGAGGGAGTAGTACTGGGAAGCTTTCACGTCCATATACATCGACTTTGATTAATTTGCAGCGTCTCCAGCGGCACCCAAAAGCTACCCAAAAGCTCAAGGGGGTCCGAAACACAAATCGCCCACAACAACACCCAAGTGTCTGGGCCAAGCCATTTTATGGTCAGCATTCCCGAAAGGGTCCCAGGTTTGGCGGCCTTCTCGGGGCGCCGGACACTGGTTGGACACGCCCCCTTCTGGCCCGCTCGTAATGCACACAGCGCCGGCTTCATTTGCACCCACCCTGTCCTTCCGTTTCCTCTCGCCGGCAAATCGCACCGCCGCCACCACCCTTCTCGTCGCCAACTCGATTCGCACAGCGGGGTTCAGCCCAGGGGGGGGGGGGGGGGGGCTAGCAGGGGTCAGACCCCCCCCCCCAACGATCGGCCCCCCTATGGATTTAGGCAGGAAATTATACGTATAGGCGTACAAGTACGTAATTGTATTGATTAGTGCTAGCAGGATTTACAGGCCTAAAGTGCCGAAAGAGAGAACTTGCCTGTGACAAGATGGTTAGGAGGGTGGTTGTACCCCCAGCCCACCAGAGTTCAAACCCCAGGTTTGACACTGGTGTTTCTCATTTAGGCGGAATATTCTTCAGTGGGAGGCGACGTTCCCGTCGACAGCGAGGCGCCTGTGGTGACTTCGTCAATCTCAAGACTCGACCCGCCGGCTCAGTCTCTTGGAGGTGCTCATAGGGGTAGGGTGTGCGTGCGTGCGTTCATAGGGGTGAGTGTGTGCATGTATTTGTGAGCGTCTGCGTTTGTACTGTGTTTCGCAAAAAAAAAAAAAAGTGCCGAAAGAGAACTAGCGACGCGAGGTCTTTATTCACAAGCCCACGACCCACAAGCCCACATCTCGCAAGCTTAACCACTGCCAGTCCATCATTGTCAGGTTATGTACGTGAGTTTCCAGGAAACGATCTATTATCTGTTCCTTTTGACCGAGGCCGTGGGTTCGACTTCATGCATAAACACCTCGCCGCCGCCGCTGCCGCTGCCCACCGCAATCTCTACCTACCAACCTAGTCTGCTGTGATAAATCACCGTGGATCACTCCGGCGGCCACGGCCTTCCAGGCTTCCAGCCACAGGCGCGCGGGCGGCCGGCGGCCGCCGGCGGCCGGCCGCGCGCCCTCCGGCCAACCGATTAGATCTAATCAACTGATTAAGAGACGCAAGGTATGGCGTGCTATATATATAGGGCTTCATTTTTAGTGATCACAAAGCTTCTGATTAGAGAGAAATTAATTGATCATTTGGCAATGGAATCTAATTAACATGATCATGAGTCCTGTATTTATCACCAATTTTTTCAACAACCTCTACTTTGTGTTGCTATCAAAACTTAATTTTATATTGTTGTGTCATATATGTTGAGCTATATTTTTTTGGAGGATGGTTGAGCTATATCATTGTATTCTTCGCCAAGGGATGGAGCTAGGGTATAACATGCCACAAATGACTTTATACTAATCCCCTTTATGAATGGAGAAAAAACTCTCAGCAATAGATAATGCCACCGAATTCGCAGAAAAAATAGATAATGCCACAGGCAAATTTAGAACAATGACATCAACAAAAATAAATCTTAGCTTCGCCTCGCCCCCCCTATGGTCCAATCCTGGCTCCGCCCCTGGTTCAGCCGCAGCGACCAGGCAGGCATGCTAGCCGCTGGTCTCCGCCCTCGTTTTACGTCGGCACAGCTCATTCAGCCATCTCCGCCTCTTCATCGCTCCCGCCCCGCACACAAGGTGTTCGACCATTCGCCAATAGGCTCATTTGATTGATTTTTGATTTGTGGCCTAGTTTCATTGTTTCATTTCGTCCAATAGGCTATGAATAGCGACGACGAGTTCATGTTTTCCAAATGATGGGGAGGTTGCTGCCCTTGCGGCCGACAACAAAGAGAATGAGATGGTCATGGCCGCTCTTCTAGATGCGCAAGCGGCCGAGATTGAAATCGTGCCGAAGCGTGGAGGATCAGCGAAAGGGCGGATGGCCAACAAGAACCGTTATAGGCCAACTGGTCACATGCTCTTGTACAACGACTACTTTGCTGCATACCCGGCTAACTTCCCTCATGAATTTCTCCGGCGCTTTAGGATGAATAGGGAAGTGTTCAGGAGAATCGTGCATGGTGTTCGGGAGTATGATAACTACTTTGAGCTGAAGAGATATTGCACCAGGCTTCTTGGATCTCATCCCTTTAGAAGTGCACAGCCACGATACCAGCCACCATACCGTGTCTTGCATATGGAGTTCCCACAAATTCATGGGATGACTGTCTCCGTATGTCTGAGTCCACCGTCGTCGAAGCCACCTACAGATTTTGCAGGGCAGTGGTGAAAGTGTTTGGAAAGAAATATATGAGAGACTCAAATGAGGCAGTCACAACTCGCTTGGCAGGGAATGTATAAGTCAGGACATCATGGATCGTGCAGTGTCATACTTGAGGCTATGAAAGATTATGATCTTTGGATTTGGCACACATTTCTCAGCAAGGCCGGTGATCACAATGACATCAATGTGCTCCAACGTTCTCCGGTGTTTGTCAGACTTTGTCAAGGCCAAGCTCCGGAGTGTAGGTATGTGGTCAATGGCTATGACTATGACAAGGGGTATTACCTTGCCGTTGGTATCTATCATAGTTGGTCAACATTTGTGAAGACTATCAGTAACCTTGTCAGCGAGGCGAATTTCCATTTCGCAAAGAGGCTGTCCGCAAAAGATGTGGAGCGGGCATTTGGTGTGCTCTAGGTCAGGTTTGCCGTTGTCTGGTACCCTTTCTTTCTTGGTCGCTAGATCAAATGTGTGAGATCATGAATGCCTGCGTTATCATGCACAACATGATCATCGAGAGTGAGCGCGATACGAGGAGGCCATTGATCACCGAGTGTTTGCTTACCAGGTGCCTATGGCCCAGCCACAGCCGGGCGTCCTGGCGCAATTTTCTGAATTTCTTGCTATGCACCGGGAAATTCCTGATGAAACAAGACACGGGCACCTAATGACCTCGTGGCGCACTTGTGGGCGATCAAAGCAAACAATGTAGCTCAACGAGAGGCGGTTTGAGATTTCCATGTGTTCTCGGGAACTTGAATAATTTGAATTGTTGTAATAACTTATACATTTTATATATTTGAAATACTATAGAAGTTTGCAATTAAGTTTTTCTAGAATTTAGATAAACATGATAAAAACAAAATTGGGGTGTTGTTTTGGGGGCGCCGCTGTGGGCAGCACCCCCGTTGTGCCGGACATGTGTCCGACACCTCCAATTGGGCTCAATTGGGGGTGTCGGACACGAATTTGACTGGTACCGTTGGAGATGCTCTTAGAGATGGATTGGATTTGGAGATCAAGATGAGATATGGAGCTTGTGAGACTAGATACTCGCCGGCGGCGATCCGCCCGATTCCTCGCCTCCGCGGCCGCTCCGGCGGCGGGAGGATGGGGGATCGACGGATCCCGCCGTGTATATAGCTAGGTGTGCGTGGGTGGCTTGCCGGCGGCGCTATGGAGGCGGAGGCGCGGCCGGAGAAGCGTTTTGGAGGCGGCGGTCCTCTCCTCTTCCCTTGGCGCTCCGGAGGAGGCCCTGGGCAGATCTGCCACCTCTGGCGCGTCCGCTGCTCCCCGGAGCTGCGGCGTGCTTTCCCGAGCCTGCGACCGTGATGGCGGTGGCGGCTCCTGTACATGGGGTCCTGGTTCCCCCGCCGACGTGCGGGGAGGTGCTTTTGCTTAATCTCTCTGGGAGTTTGCAGGTGGGATCTTCTCCTTCCTCGGCGATCTCGGCGGGCTGTGTGGAAGATGGGTGGCGGCCCTGTCTTCATCTCCGGCGTGAAGCGGTGATGGCGGTCTGGCGGCGGCTCGAAGCCGATATCCTTTCAACGTCAAGATTCCGGGGCTTGCGTCGGATGTTTTCTGCGGCATCTCAACAAGGTTGGTCGACGCCGTTGCTTCGGAGCGAGGTGTGCGTGGTGGTGCCGTGTTCGTCGTCTTTGGCGAGTTCTTCGTCTGTGTTCGTGCGTCTGTATTCTTCTTTGCTTTGATCCTGTACACGAGCTCCCTTTCAAAAAAAAAAGATAAAGAAAGCATCTGGTAAGAATGTAGCGTCGGTGCGGTTGAGGCGTGTCGGGCTGACCCGAGCAAGCAACAGATGGACAGCCAACGCATACCACATGGCACATGACCAGTGAGATGGAGGGAGCTTCATCTCATGGAGAAGTCAACAGGAGGGAGTCAAGATGTCAACGAGGGCGCGGTGGGCGCGCCGTGGCACACTGCACCATGCCGGGACATCTGCTCTACTAGCAGAGTACTGATGGAGCTGTGATTAATTACTGAATCTTATCATGTCGAGACGAGAGAGGAGAGAGAGAAAGCAGAGGGCGTGTGGGTGATGCAGGGTGACGAGAGCGGCAGGGTGACTGACTGGGCGAATGTTCCGCCGCTTCCTGTGGGGCACCGCCTGACGCCTGCCTCCTCCCGCCTCCCGACCCCGTTGACCCAAACCCTAGCGACCCTACTCCTACTACCGTAGCGATCCTAAACCATGCAACCTAAGGACGCAACATGATAACGTGGGGTGCCGATTTTGAGCCTAGCACTACTCCATCCACAGCCCATGACGCATCTGGAGCTGTAGCTACCCAGATAAGAAAAGGTCAGGCAGTACTAGGCACAGGCAGGCGCCTTGCTTTCAGCGCCCACACAGCAAAAAAAAAAAGCACGCAGGCAGGAAGACATCGCGATCGATCGACAGCAGCACTGCAGAGAGGAACTGGCCTCGCCGATCCCGACGCCAAACCATTTTGAAATGCTGGTTTGACCACAGAAATCCGGCGGGAGTCGCTCCGGTGCCGGGGCGCTCGGTGTTCCCGCCCCCGGGGGAGCTAGCGGAGACCGCGCGCGTGCGCCTGGTTTTGTTTTGTTTGTCAAGCCTCTGCCTCGGTTGGGCGCGAGGGCAGGTGGAAGAATGGAAGACTCCATGCCATGCGCACGAACGGCCTTGGGCCACGGCACGTCCATCCTTTTCTTTCTTTCTTGTGTACGGGGAGCAGCGCGCATTGATTAATGAATCGAGTTAATGGCAATGGCGCGATGCATAGCCTCGGTCCCGTCTACTGCTGACCGGCCGAACCTTGAAGCTAGCTAGAGTTTGTCCGTGGGCTATGAAAGTGTGGTCTCTGCAGCAACCACAAAATCTCTGCTCCGTGGAGAAGTAACTTGTTCCTGCCATTGTTTTTACCCGAAGCTAGGGAGTACTCCCTCCGTTCATAAAAAGATGTCTCAACCTATCTCAAATTTGCATGTATCTAGACATGATTTAGTGCGTAGATAAATGGAAATTTGAGATAGTTTAAAACATCATTTTGTGAACGGAGGAAGTACAATTTTGAGTTATTCTTCAACATTGGATGTAATAACATCCTAACTATATGAAAGACGGACGAAATGCCGCTCCCTCAGCCCCCCTGCGACTGTAGCTTAGCTACAGTGAGCACTGTAGATTCTACAGTGTTCTACAGTGCCGCGGTGGCCCCACCTGTCAGCCGCACAACGCGTGGGCATTTTGCACATAACGACAAGGAAGCCCAGAATTTGCCCCGCGAACCTCCATTTTTCCGAAGGCAGGGACCTAGACGCAATTTAGAAAAACTTCAGCGACTTCGCTGAAATACGACACGCGCAGATACCCCCCTCTCACTCCTCTCTCGCGCGCGAGCCGAGCTCGCCGGCGGCGCCGCCGCGCCATTCCGCCGCTCCCGTGCTCCCCGTCCAGATCCACGCGCACGTGCGCCTCCCCTCCATCCTCGAGGAGCGCCGCCTGCTGGGAAGCCGTGTCGGCGCCGGAATCGTCGGCGCCGTGCCGCGCGTCGGCGGCAGCGTCCGCACGCCATAGCGGCCGCTCCGGCGACCTTCAGCCGGTGGCGCCGCCAGTTCCGGGTTGCCCGCGTCGCGGCGCGTCCACTGCGTGCACCCGCGTATCCTGGCTCGCACTGCTTCGCCGCCGTCGTCCGCATCGCCGCCGCGGCAGCTCCGCCCACCCGTGACGTCATTGTGACGCCATCTTGGGCCTGGGCTGGGCAACGGGCCACCTGCTGGGCCGGCCTGCTTGCTGCGCAGCTCGCCCGGCCCTCCTTTTTTTTCATTTCTGTTTTGTTTTTATATTTTCCAAAACTTCCAAAACTTTTAAAATACAACTCCAAAAAATTCAAACCAATTTCTAACAATTTGTAAAACCCAAAATAACCATTAGAGATTCTTTGGGACCTTCACTAAATTACTACAAGTCTTGCAAATTTGAAATAATACTCAATTCAATCCAACTTCAAAAAAAATACAAAAATAACATAATCATTGCTAATAATCATTTTAAAGCAAAAACAAAAAATAGAAACATTTCCATAAATGAACACCCACAAAATATTAGAAATTGCCAATACGCTTAGAAGAAAACAAAAAAAATACATCAACAAAAGAAAAGTTTGAATCTTTCGAACTACTACATATTTGGACAAATTCGTGCGAAACACACAAACATGTTAAAGCATTTAAACCCGAATTTCAAATTTGAGTCCTCTCGAAATTATAGCACTCTTTCAAACCTGAACATTTCACAAACGTGAAACCAATTCAATTCGTACTAATTTTCTAACTTCAACAATTTTGAAATCTGAACATTAGTAAAAAAACAAAAGCTTCCTACAAATTCCAACAAATTACAAATTTTAACAATTTTCGAAGTAGACATTCCCAAAATTTAATTGCAACCATATTGAAACATACTAATTCAAATTCCAAATTTCAGTACTTTAGAATTTCAAAAATCTTCCACATCTAATCATTTTACAAACGTGACAATAACCCAAGAACTTTCCAATTTGACCAGCTTTTAATAAACGCTTAAATTGAACTTACCTCTGTCTAATTACGTAGTTCAATTTAAATAATGCTTGACTACATGCATATTTCAAGAAATCACATATTCATTTCTTCAACAGATAGATTGAATTTAATAAACGCTAATACAAATTTTTTCTTTTCTTTTCTTCTGCTTTGCAGCAAAACAACATCGGAATAATGATCACCATGAACCAAAAAAAATTCGCCACATTTTAACTTACAAAACAACTTTAATTTCCCTTTTTGAATTCCAGTTTGTTGTAGTAAAGTTGTAAAAAACATTGAAATTAAATCTTTCTATTTGTGTTTTTTTTTATCTTCTTGCTTTTCTTTTGCTTCGCATTACAACAACATTGCAATAATGATAAAAAAAAGACACATTCAAGTTTACAAAACAATTATAAATTCACTTTCCCAATTTCAGCTTGCTTTACTAGATTTGAAAAAAAAAACATCGCAATTTATGTTCAAACAGTAAAACTATTGTTTTGTTTCCGCAGTAACTCAATAAGTTCTAACATTCATGCAAAGATAAATGCATTAAACAAACAACTTCACCATTTCTATTCACAAAATATATTACGTAACCAAAACAACAAAACAAATTATATTTACAAAAAAATCCACCCAGCGCGCGACGTGCCGTCGCGCCTAAATTCAACTAGTCCTGTATTAATAGACAACACACATCATTGGTATATACTCCTGCTACTCTCGGGTTTTCAATAATGCTTCAGGTAGCGTGCATGCACGATGAATCCTTTTTCGACGCACAGACCCAGGACAAAACATGACAGGACTGGACAGTCCGACAAATTACCACCATTCCAGCAAACTGCTAGCACAAACGAACGAGAGGATGCTCCAGTACAAAATCACAACACTGCAGCAGCAGCAAACTGTATGCATGTACATCGTCCCATGACAATGGACATGCTTCTGAAGTTCGCACTGCAACTTTCAGCAGTTCCCACAATTCAACACAGGACCAAATCATCCCCGATGTACTGTACCAATCAGAAAATCGACAATTCAGAATGTCTCAGATGTGGCCATGCATTCAAATTTTAATTGTCCCGTGAGTAACTTCCAAAAACACCCGTCTTTATTGCAACAACCACTCAGTCTGAAGTTTTCTTCATCAGGGTCTTGTTGAAATCAAAGCTGCTACAGATGGTATTGATCTAACATGCATATACGGGATAACTGAGCACTACGTAAAACTGTCAAATTGTCAAATACACTAGAAGTTGAGGGAACAATGTGCGTTTCCTAAATACTGCATCAATAATGCTTCAGGTAGCGTGCATGACGAGTCATTTTCCTTGCAACTAGGAACCCACATCGAAGGACAAAGCATCACCTCATAGATTGTCTAAATTTCAGAATGAATAAAGAAAGGACATGACTAGGCATAAGACAAACTACCACCATTTTGGGGCACTTCTAGCACTAACGAATATTGACGGAACACTGCAACAGCAAACTATCGTATCTACAATTCAACACGGGACCAAATCATCATAAATAGCAGTACCGAGATATCCCAGTCAGAAAATCGACAATGAAGAATGTCTCGAATCTGGCCACATGCATTCAATTGTATCTGTGCGTAACATCCCCAAAACACCCATCTTTATTACTCCCTCCATTCTAAATTATTTGACTTGAGTTTGTCCAAATACGGATGTATCTATACTTGTTTAATGTCTAGATACATCCGTATTTAGACAAACCCAAGTCAAGTAATTTGGAACGGAGGGAGTACAACCACCACTATCTGAAATTCTTGACATCAAACGATTCGTGGTACACATTTTGTCCCATGGCACTCTTTTATGTTTGACGCTTCGTCAGGGTCGTGCTGATGTGTTCGTTCGGAAGCTATGAATGCAATGGATGTGTATTGACCTAACGTGGATAAGCTAGATTACAGGATAAATGAACACTACCTCAAACTGTCAATACGCTAGAAGTTGAGGGAAGAACGTGCCTTGCCTAAATATTGACAGGAAGAGCAGTCAAGAAAGCCAGCGTGTAAGGAGACGTGGACTTGCCGAAAGGTGTACACCAACGTGGAAGCTTCTCAAGAACCGTCTCAACCATCGGCGTTACTCTATTCACATCCGTTCTCAGTTTTACCAAGAGAGGAGAATCATCTTCTTCTGCTTCTTTTGCGAATGCGCGTGTTGCGGTGCTTGACCAGAAAAGGGTTAACTGGAATTTTGTTGGCGAGCTCTTGCCACCTGCAAACTGGATGGTATGCCATCCATCGACCTCGCTCTTACCACCCAGCGGAACCAACTTGTCTGAATCCACTGGATAAAATAACACATGCAAAAGTCAAAATAAGGAGA
This sequence comes from Poa pratensis, assembly GCA_947311845.1. Taxonomy (NCBI): domain Eukaryota; kingdom Viridiplantae; phylum Streptophyta; class Magnoliopsida; order Poales; family Poaceae; genus Poa; species Poa pratensis. Next base: position 29,800,493 of record CAMZMU010000053.1, on the reverse strand, counting down.
AAATTACATTTATCTAATTCACCAAGCTTAATCGATCTATTTAGTGGCAACTCACCTTGGATAGTGAAATCAACAATCTCCTGCATATTGATTGCGAGCGACCAGCGTGTAGATGACTTAGTGTCAACTGATACTACTGTCGTACGGGCATCATCTTCAGAAGAATCACTTTCAACATGGAACACGGGAACTTCTGATTTGCTCCATCCAGTATTGCTCCTTTTGTAACTCCTACAGCCATACTTCACGGTAAATGTCACGAAATCAATTGTCATGTTCCTTCCGCAAGAAAATGCTTCTCCTCCAAGGTTCGTCAATTCCTTTGTCAACTTTCCAGGTGTGTTCGAAAACAGGGAAATATAAGATAATGGTTCTGTATTTCCATCATTCATTCGTGTAGTATCAACAACATGCACAACCTGAGAAAATAATGAAACAGTTATGGTTGCTAGTATAGCTCGATAATAGATACAATTTCAAGACACAATTAACTCATTTATGGATTTCTTAATTTTATAACCTTGCGATAACTAGCATTTTAAATAAGCAATTAGTACTACACTGTTAATGGCAATGTAAGCCGACCATTGTGTTTGGGAACGATTTAAGGACACAAAAATTATGTCATCATGCACTGCTTAATTCTTATGCATAAAACTGCACTGACATATATTTCAATCTGAAGGTCTTGTTCATATGAATAAAGATTATCTATAATGGTGGACTGAAATAAAAAAAATCAACTTCAGGTTACAGAGATAGCAGATGATGAGAAATTGTCAAATTACCACAAGAGTCAAAACAGTTATCATTGACTCAAATATTAGGATAGCACAAGATAAATCCACAGTAACATAATCGAACAGTACCATAAATTAAGTATACCAGTACTTACATTTACAGGACGAGCAATATCCTCTGTAAATGCTGGAACAATGCCACTTGATACCAGTATAAGGGCAAGACCAAACAATGTACACAACACAGAAAGAAGTGTTTGTTTCGCACCTACAAAAAACAGTACCCCATATTAGCTTGTTTGTGATGTGTGGTGTGTAAAACAGAAGGAAAATGTATGTACATATTGCAGAAATGCAAGACTTGGATGTAATGGTAGATGTCAGTAATGTCGGAGGGGGAAACTGGTAGCCTTCTTTTGACCAGCAAAAAACACAAATGTCATAAATCTATGATCAGTCTCAGATTAGCTTAGCTCTGAAGCTAATTGCAATTTTGGTTTCTTGGTTGTTTCTTAGTATGTGATCATGGTTAACGTTGGTGGCTTGTACATGTTTGTACCATTTCGGTATTATTCTAATACAAAATGACACACACTTAGGTGAATGTTTAGCGGGAATGATCATTCCTCAGAGTCAGATCAACACACCCCTTACACTATATTATATATCACAACTCAAAGCAAAATCAAAGTTTATATAAAAACAAGATGGCAGAAATTTGATAAGACAAATCTGATGATCGCGGCCTTCGCCAGAGCTCATTTGGGTTGAGTTGTATGGTGTGGTACTGGTGTAGTCTTCTTTTGGACTTGTACATAAACTTCTTTTTTCTATCAGTGCATCGAAATGCAATGCTTTTTTGTGTTTTCACGAGAGAAAAAAATGTATAAAACGTGACATGGTTTACCTGAGATATGGACATATGAAAGAAGATACACAAACGTAAAAGAGACGACTATAGCAATGCCAACAGCAACTACTACATTTCCAATCCAGTCTGGTAGTCCACCAGGGTTCCTGCATATATTGAATCAGTGTTGACATTTAGTTTGGTTAAGTTAGATTAACTGACACTTTTTTTAACAGCATTGAAGTAAAAAAATCATATCATAGTCCTAACAAACATAGCAAATGACAAAATTCAGAACACATTTGGAGGTTTCAGGCTCTAGATATTTACCTGTCAGCCCGTACAATACTGCCAACCATCACATCAACCAAGCGAATAAACAAACCAGCAGATGACACAACTGGCACAGCATGAGCCAGTACCAATGTAACGACCTTAAGCTGTTTAGGTGACCTTACAGGAGATAGTGTTGCTTCCATAAGACCATCTGCAAGAAAAGAACAGCCATCAATATTCAAAGTGAATACCAACATATTAACTACTCTAAAGGTCACCCAACTTACATGCAAAAGCAGGTGAAACAAGCCAGATGAGTGCTATATAGGATGCTCCGACCTTCAAATAGGTTCCCAGTATCAAAACTATGAGCCATTGGACGAAACCAGATTTAAAAATCCACCTCTCAGCTTCCAGGCCAACAATGTAATCAATCGTGTCACCAGTTAGACCTGGCTTTGTTCTTGAATAGACCTGCTTAATGTGCCTCTTCAGGAGAATAAATCCAATATGCTGACCAATGAATGCCCCAAGCAGTGCAGGTGAACCAAATAAGCCAATAACTAACCACGGATTTGCAACAAAGGAAACAGGAAAGGGACAAATATGTGGCAGAGCAAATGCTACCACAACCGGTAAGAAGACGGAAAATATCAACATTAGAATAATGCTCAAACATGATATTCCGAAGGACACAAGCCCAGGGCGTCCGCCCATAAGCAGTGATGTTCCCCATATCAGGAGTGACTGAAATATTATCGAGTTGTGAAACATGGTTGCTAGTCGCTGTGAATATACCACCATGTACATGCCCTGCAAAGTTGCAAAATACAAGTGAGAAGCTGAAAAAAAAATCAGTTGAATATGGAATCATGCTAACTAAATCCGCACAAAAAATTCCAGATACCAACAAACATTTTTATTTTTAGATACCACTAACACATGTGAATACCTACTAGAATTATCTGCATATTTTGCTCCAGTTATGTCATGATCTAACTTTTCTTCGAGGGAATCCATTGCTCATATTTTTTTCCAGTTAAGCCAGACAACACCAATCATCAAAATCACTCAAGTTTTTTGAGGACCCATATGGCACCGAGAGCACAGAAACATCAAATCATAGATCCAAACCTGATTCTGATGCTCGGTATAATTCATGGTAAGAGCTGGTCACAGAACCATGCCACTTCACATGATCATGAAGTGAAAACGATATGAGGAATAGGGTGATGCCATGCCATTACATTGCTCTAATCAAACAAAATCAGAGGACCATCAAAGATGGACAACTCATCCAAGAATTGGGTCATTCCTCAAAGCAAGATATGACGTAAAATATAGTATTTTTTCTATTAGAACCAAATATGAGATAGTTATTTTCTCATATTTTCCCCCGTTATACCCATACCAGCTCCTATTATATCTTGCCACCCCGCCAAATTCAACTTTGCTTGGACATCACAACTGAAAAGGATTTTGTTTCAAAGAATACATTCTTTATTCCATAACAAATTGTTGCTAATAACAAAAATTGACCTGAAGTTGATAATAAGAATTCACACATCATTCTTGGTCTTACTATTGGCTGAATTACTACATGAGACATAATCACTTCAGAAACTCTAAAATTGAATGAATTATTATGGTCCTGTTATGATCTGAATATGCAGACCAAGTGTAGAGATCTATTTTTTCCACAGGAGTTTATGAAGATGCAAAAGCTATATGGGTGCTTAATTAGCTTGATGAAAAAAATTGCCTGGTATTTTAATAATATATGGAGGACAAAAAAAAAAAATTCAATCATCGTACCAGGATGTCAAAGAAAATAGCGTTCTTCTGCTCTGTGCTCTCTTGCTTTGCCTGGTGTGCATCTTTCATAAATTTTGGTGATGAAGCAGCATGGAGTAGAAAAGCAAGCATATTTTCTCCATTATGCTGAAGCGATCCTGGTTTCAGAAGCTCCATTTTGTCATTCTGCATAGAATAGAGCAATAAAATATCAGGAGTAAGCAACTTAAACGTTTTGCACTTAAAAATGGATTGAATCTGTCACCACATATTCTTTTGGCTTGCATTATACTTTTGAGATCAACCAACATTATGGTTAGATCTAAAGCTCTCGGTTCATTGGCAGGCCTAATTCCATTCTCATGGCAAATGAATTATTGTAATCAAACATCACTAAGAAACAAATGGCTGATACTGAGTAGATGATATAGATACATTAAGATGATATAGATTCATTAATTATCATGTTCATACCAAATACAGTTAAATGAACTTTAATGGACAGGGTACCTTTTGTTTAGAATCTTAATGAACATATTATATATACACTAGCTAAATACCCGTGCGCTGCTACGGGATCTGTAATAAAATCAACTCAGCTTATCAAACCGGTTAGGTGTTGTTTTTGTGAGACATTGATTAGGCAATAGGCATGTATGTATTGGGATTGATTAGACACTACGCATGACGACTCACACGTCAGCACCGACATTTTTCGTGAGGTCTAAATTTTCAGAAACAATTAGGAGTGTGGAAGAGGGGGCGTGACTAAACTATCCCGTCTCCAACTAAATAGCGAAGATGTGTGGCTGATTTGATCAACATCATGAGTATGAAACTATAAATGCATTTTTATTGAATCTAGTGCTGGTGCTATGTTATCGCCTTGGCTTAAGTGGTCGGAATGCAGCCCCACGTCATGGTCGATGCGTGCATAGTCCGGCTAGCAGCACCCGCCAATCAACAACAAACAACCTACTAATCCTGAGTAGTTGGCATGCAAACTAATTCATCGGTAGCATGCAAACAAGATAAGCAAGTCGCCGCGTAGCGGAGCAATGTCCAAGACGCGATGGCAGTGGTGGTACAGCTCCAGTATCAGTTCTTTTCCTGATCGTGCAAGTTCTTATAATAAGGCAGAGTCCGCGTTCGTTTTCTTTACCGATTGGCCGTACGCGTAATAGTCCGGGTCCTTTCTTTACCGATCGTGTACGCGGTCTGTTTTGCCTAGTGGGCTACCGGTCGTGTAGGAGGTCCGTTTTTCCTTATGGGCTGGTGGAGGTGCTTAGTAATGGGCCTTTTTGCTCTTCTTTCCTAATCTGACCGACAGACATAGAAACAGGACATCGATCAGGATTTGAGCTCTGATCGTGTAGGCGGTCCGAATTCAGCGATCTAAATCTAGGCTTTGACGTACCATCATCACCACCTTTATTCATATTATATAGTAGAGATAGCCAGACCAATATGTTTATAGAAAAAAAACACAAGCTAAATCTTTACTATTGGTATATCATTAGGTATTTATACTGATATACATATGAAGTCATCAAAGCAAACCTTTGTGTGATACACAGATGTTGTATCTGTATATGCAAAATCAAGGCCAGGAAGACCAGCAACTTCCTGATATATTTGGAAATCAGTAGCAGATTTTATTGCTCCAGAACGGAAAACATCCTGCAATTAGAAGTTTGGTTACGTCATATTTGCAAGCTGCTACAAAGACAGACTAAGATTAACCTATACTGGTTTGAGTGAAGTGAGATGTGAAATCATCTCCGTTCACTCTAGCAACAGGAATAATAAGTTGGAGTTAGCACCAAACAAGCGAGTGTGAGGTGGATCATATCTATCGTTTTAATGGAAAAAGGCGAATTAAATAGAGCACTTTCAAAAATTACAGATCACTCAATGTTGCTCTGAGCTGCTTGATTTAAGAATTGCTGGAAATGTGACAAAGTTGCCACAGTTATTTGCTATAGTGAATTGTCCCCCTCTACTACCCAAACTAATTTTATCCTTTACAGATCAATAGCTGGCCCAAGAATAACTTAAACAGAAAATCACTAAAAGTTCCAGAGCAGGACCATAATGTATGCAGACTGCACCTGCGAAGGTAATGAACCTCTCTGAAAAAATGAAACTGTTTTTTAAGACAGCAAAGCTCGAGAATCTAAATGAAAACAACGTGTTACCTGTGTAGCTATCTGAGCAGATGGATATTTCGCCACAGAAGCAAAGCTCTCCAAAGCCCAATGGTGAGTACCCTGTTATATGAACAAAAATATGTACGGTGAGCTGAAAAGTTCTGAAATCAATGATCTTATTACAAATAGAACAAAACAACACAGTGATCCACAGAAATTAAAAAGCAGGAAAAAATTTTTGGTGCCTAAATTTGAGTACATACAAAATAGCGCATGAGAGGGTTAATCTTTTATTTTCTGCCATCGGCAAACACGAGCGAACTGCAACTTATGGTTTGCTTAAAAATATTCAAAAACCTTATTTACTAGCATTAGTGAATAAGTAAAATGAAAATAAGTAATAAAACAATTACGTGACTCTTACAATTGTAAATGCAAGCATAATTTCAGAAAACAAAGGAAAACTACAAATTTTGAGCCCGACCTGAAAAAGAGTGGATTTTCCACTGATACCCATAGCTTCCAAATCAACAGCAAAACGTACAGAGTTTCTCCAGTGGTGCTGCACAAATATGAGTAAATTACATTATAGAGTATAAACGACAGTGACATGATCTATGTATCAGTTATACATCATGGTTATGTGTGACGTATGAAAATAGTGACCTGAGTAATAAAACTGTGGGCCCCGTCAAGACCCTCTTCTTCCCCTGTGTTGAACAGAAACAGGACACCACTCTTAAACCCATGCGCCCACTGAGACACTCCCCGTGCAAGCTCTAGCATGACTCCTATACATGAACTGCAATCTCCAGCACCTTCACTGAAAAAGCATATAAGTATTTTTTTTCTCTAAGAAACTGACAATTGTTCTGCTGCAGTACATGCATTTGCAATGAATAGGCTTTTGTGTCAATAATACTAACATTAGATGAGCAGTCTGAACATCTGTCTAAATTACTAGTGAAAATCATACTCAGACAGAATGATCAGGTAAACAAAACATGGCCAGTAAAAAGAACGACCACGCCTGTATTGTCCCTTCAAAACAAGCCTGAAAGCTAATAAGCTATACTCTGGTCCAATCTTCATGTGATGTATTTATCCCAAATATAGGATCACGAATCACGTTACATCTTGGACTTAGTTTACACCACAGTCCTTGTCAAGCTATCTTTTGCAAAATTTGCATCTACATATGTGTCCTGCTTTTGCTTAAAGAACGAGTGAGCCGATATATATGTCAAATCTTATTTACTCTGTATACATTTCACTCTCTGCACCCACCATTACTCAGTCGAATACTAATGTGCTACTCGACTTAGATTTTTGCATATAATGTCTGCAAAAAAAATACAATGTCCTAATTTGACCAAGAAGTGTCAAAAGGCATGCGGAAACTGTTCGTATCTGATGGAACTAATTAAAATGTTGCTTAAGCATATTGATTACATTACACAGTGCAAAGCAGAAGCAAAGCTGCCTCATAAGGGATAAAGACAAAGCCTTACGTTGTCGAAACTGTGTCAATATGAGAAGAGACAAGAATCAAATTTTCCTCGGCTTCTGGTAAATACTTGGGAACAATTCTGAGGATCACGTGCTTAAGATCTGAATACAAGAGTGTTTTCCATTGAAAAGGCCACTAGCTAGACGATTTGCACCAATATCTGTGTGGAACAACTCCAGTTGAACATCAACGTCCCAATGGGCTGTCTTCTTTATTTTCTCTGCTTCTGCATATACATACTATTGCATACGCGTGTCAATATGGATAGTGCAACTAAAAGGAGATGTTGCAGAAAATATATAAGTTCCAAGAACAATTCACATGGTAAGTTAAGATTGTACCATAACACCATCATGATAAGATAAAGAAAGAAGGCAAGAAAAGTATAAGAGAAAGATAACATGACGTAATAATAGGTGGGTCTCACTTTAACTTGTGCATATGCCTATCTCTTCTCCACTTACTTCTACTAGAGATCTCTATTCATTAAGCATGACACTAAAATTAGCATCAGCAGTTTAGCAGCTAACAGCTACTTCCACCGTAATAGGAAAATATTATAGACCAAGTATGTTCAGAATAAACTAATGCATAAATAACATTAAAAGAAATTTCATAATTGGTCTGAAGAATTAAATAGTAAGTAAAACTGTTAAAAATAAAAAAGCAACAAAGCTTCAAAGCACAACCTGCACAGCAAGATCGAGGGAATCTGAACCAACTGGATGAGGACCTAGGCTTGTCAAATACTTCACATGCTTAAGGGCAGAAGCCTCTGAAAACCCGCGCTTACCAGCCTGCTCAGCATCAAGGGGCAAAGGAAGACTTGAAAACTGGGTACGGTAAACAGACCAGGATCCATGAAGGAAGATTATCAACAATCCCAGCAACAAATAAGCGCTCCTCCTATGTCTGATGTTCCCGTTATCAGAATTGACTCCTTCGTCAACTTGAGGCTTCTCAGGCATTGACACAGAAGAGCCTCGCTCTCGAGGCATTCTGCAGGTTCAGAATGTAGTGAAAACCTACAAGAATGGACAGTTAGAAAAGAATGAGCTTGGCAGCATCATGACAATAGACAAAACTACTACTAATAGAAGAGAATTACAGTATAATCAGTAAGCACTCTGTTTCACATATGAACTTCAGGTGAAAATTAACATTTAATCTTTTTTACTTTTAGGCAAAAGTTCAAGTTACAATAGAGTCCTGTTGTGACACATAATATAACTGTTAACTGTGTTGAAGTTCCAGCTGCCAAAAGAAAAAATTCCAACGGATCCAGGCTGAATAAAACGTGAATTAGATACTCCTGGTTTTCTTCAGCATTTCAAATCGTGATGTGCTACCAGCTACCATTGTAAGAAATGAGTTAACAGCTAACCTCCCACTCTTCCGCATAAGAAAATACATAACAAGTAATTAGATACATACACGGTCTCAGGGTGTCATGATTTTCTCGTTAAGTTTGTAGCATAGTTGTACAGACACGGCAACCCCCAAGGTTCAGTCTAATCAGATGCATATACAGTCCAAGGGCGACATGATTTTTCTCGTTAAGTTCATAGCACAGTTGTACCGAGACCCAGGATTCACAATCTGAGAGCAGGGGTGCTCCCAAGTCCAAAAGCAAACCAATACAGGTCCTTACTCCATAGTTGGTTTGTTAAGAACGGAAACTGGAGAACAGTAGGACGGATTGGCTATTCCAAAACGGCCACAATTCGTCCTTCAAACAGTAACTGAAGTAGACAGCTTCTGGCAGTTATCCTACAGGTTCCCATAAAAAAGACAGAGACAAAGCATAGGCAGGTTCATTCACATTTACTGCGTCTGGAGCCTGCATGTTTTTAAGAACAGTGTGGACCAGGGCAGCAGGAAATCAAATCATATGGCAGGCCACTGCGAGAATTTTCAGGCTCTTCAGGTTAAATTACTTCACAAGAGCAGCAATAGGGTCCCAGGTTGCAGTTCTAGCCCAGAAATTTTATGTGTACGGCGTGGCCTGACAGCTCAACCAGAAAGGAAACTGCGAGCCAACAATTATGACGAACTGATCTCAACCAGCATCCGAATAAATTAGGTAACTAAGTATCAAGTCAGGGCCGGGATACATTAGGTAACTAAATAGTGGTATCAATTAAACCCGCACATCTAAAAACTTACTCGTGCATCTGCGCCATCTCTTTTAACAGTACTATGAGAGTTCGGGATAAAAAAGATACATCAATCTTAATAGGAAAATCGTCCAACCATGGGTGGACAGGGACAGATGGATCGGTTTAGCAGCACAAGAGGAATACGCAGCAGATTGGACGGGGAAAACAGAGAGACTGGACACGATCCGCTCAGAGCAAAGGCGGCACTAGAACAAAGTAGACTTAGAAGAGCATGAACCCAAGCAAAGGTAGCTACGTAGTGCTTAGTTGCTTACCACGTCCAGATTGATCTCCACCCCGCGTTGGTGCAGCAGCTGCAGAGGAGGAGGGCGGCGTGCTTCGGTGGTGTTGAAGCGGCTGGGGACGATGATCGATGAGGACTAGAGTCTGGAGTATGGAGCCTGGAGGGAGAGGAAGAAGGTAGGCCGTTAAGATTCGGCGGCCTCCTAGGCGACGAGGAGGAACAGCCGCCCCGCCGCGCGGGGATCGAGATATGGGGGAGAAGCAGACGACGACGACGGACGGCAGCGCGAACAGAGGCGCGTCCCGTGGGGTGGTGCTATAGTACTACGGCTGTGCCTGGTCCCGGGCCTGGGTCCACGAGGCCGGGCCGGGAGCCCGCGAGCGACGCGGGGCCCCTACTGCGGCTGGCGTTCGGATGAGAGATACACAGCAGTCAGTAGAGCAGTCAGCAGGGACGCTCTTTTTGTTGGTTCAGTAAATTCGACAACTGAGGGACTGACTCGGAGTCATGTGATGCACCGATACGGCCGTCCTTCTGCTGTTTTCGCGAGTTCATCCAAACATCACGGGCTTCTGCAGCGTTTGCCGGTACACTGTTGAGATTGGCAAGCAGATGGACACATCAAAATGGACGGTGCATATTCCTTCACTGGCTGATGTGTCCGTGTACTTCATGGGATCATAGACACTAGTTAAAATTGGGGGAAATGTGTGCGTCATATAACATAGAAAAGAGAGGCTAGTTTTCGGTTTTGGAACAGCATTTTTACACCACGAGACAACTCATGTTGAAATTACTGAATGATCCTCGAAAAGCAAGTCGAGCACACAAGAAAATAACACACCAGCATATCAGAGCTCTAGCATTCTTTTTGACAGACATCACATCTCTCACATGGTGACACTACAAACATGCGCGCGATTGAGGGCTCGTTTGGTGCACAGGGAAAACGAGGGGATCCCTGCCTTTTCCCCGGGTGAGAAACCCACGTGTAATCTGCACCCCGGTTTTTTCAGTGACCCATTTGGTGGCTTCGGGGACAGGGATTTTTTGGCCCAAACCCCTCGAATCCCCGGGCTGCTCTCCCCCACCTCCGCACATCGGAGAAATCTCCCCGTCCAGAGCTCGCGATGGATCGATCTCTCCGCTTCGAAACGACCTCCTCCAGCTCACTCCGGCGACCACCCGGAGTCCTCCGTCTCCATCGTCCTCGCCATCTCCTCTACGCCGAGCGACTCCGGCCCCTTCCGCTCCTCCCTGGCGCGAGCAGCAAGGCCCGCCGCCTGGCCAGGGTCGTTCTCCGGTGAAGAGCCTCGCCTCGTAATCTCCTTCCCATCCCCACAGCTACCGTGCAGGTATGGCCTCACTTCACAAACCCTATCTTTTAGATTTACCTGTCACATTGTTCAGTTCAATTTCGACATCATCGTCTCTGAGATTTGATTTGGTTGCAGCCGATGCATTATGGAGTCCACCAGAGACTTAAGCGCTCGTGGAGCAGAGGGGCAGGAACTGCTCCGGCTCTACGGACTGGTTGCCTTTAGCGCCGGGGCATTTTTACTCGTGCTCCGGCTTTGCCGGTTCGGTTTCTGGATGCCGCCGCTGGTAAGCCGAGGTTCTGTTACCTAGATGTAGACAGTGGTTTGGTACAGACCTTGAATTTTAGTCAACCTTGTTGCTCCAGATCAAGAACGTGAGCACATTGATAATTCTCCTTTGGCTACTTGTCATCCTGGTGAGCACCTAGCTTGTCATACTGGTATTAGTTGTCCGTGCTTGTTTGATCTGGTTGTAGAGTTCAAACAACCCAGAGGTACAATCTCATGCCTGGAGCAGTCACTACTTGCTGGGAGCTCCATTTTTAAGAAGCATGCCGATGCCGGTTCTGTAATTGCTTCTGTTAATCATAGGTACAGTCTCATCCAATCTTTTTTTCTTCTTTCATAGAGTATGCCCTTTACATTCAGCATCTTCCCATGCTCTGTATGTTGTGCCTTTCTTTCCATCAAGTAGAGGACCGTTAGAGTTGTGTAAATGTACCAACTTGTGCCTTTCTTTCCATGTTCCTATGCAGTGTCTTACAACATATTGTAGTCGCCCTCCATATGCAACATTGTTGAAAGACAAGGATAACCTGTTTCTGAAAAAGGAGTTTATTTGCCTGCGGAACCTTTGAGAAAGATAGTTGAAGAAACAACCATAAAAATTGCATCAGGGCCCAACGTGTTTATTCAAAACAACTCAAATTGTTTGACCTGCAAGATAATGATCGCATAAACATTAGCATGCTCCATGTTCCCTTGCCTCTTGGTGTACCCTAGAAACATTTCATGCATATGTGAAGAAGGAGAGAATCGATAGAATTGTGCAACGCATCTGTATTCAAGTTTATGTTCTCTCACTCTAGTGTCAAGCTGAAATAGTAGCAACTGTTTGTACTTGAATTGTTGCTAGAAACATACGCTTGGTCTTTCTTATCTGCTAGTATATGGGTGTGGGTGTCCGAACTCCAACATATACTTTTTTCCATCAAGATTTTTCTTGTCTGAACTCCAACATGTACTTGATTTGTTTGGCTATGGTTTTTAATTAAAGCATGATTATTCTCTAGCTCAGGCTCTGTGTAGCTGGGTGATTATTCTCTAGCTCGGGCTCTGCTGTAGCTGGGGATTGGGTTTCGTTGACTTGCAACCTTGCTGCAGGTGCTTTACCTTTTGTTCATATGTTGAGAATCATATAAGATACAAGATCATGTCTTTACCATCAAATATTTTTGCACTGAACTATAAAGCACCTAGTTTTACTTTCATCTAATTTGACATTTTTTTGACGAATTTGCAGGTTCATGCAACAAGAACAATCTGAATTTGCAGAGCACGGCGCCTGCTGAAACTTGATATGTATAATTTCTATCTGGACAATTTGATGATTGTTGATTTTACACTGCAAGAATAATGGTAGTTGCTAGTTGCATATTTGGTTTGTGGTCCACCAGGGGAAGAGTAGAAGAAGAACATGGAAAAGAATCTCATGGAGATGTTCCCAAGAAGGCGATGGTAAAAGTTCTAGCAGCGGCAGTGGTGAACTGGCATGGATCATCACGCCTAGATTTGTAGAATTAATATTTACTCTAGATTTGCCAATCGATTATATATGAATTTTATGCACCTGTTAACTTTATAGAAGATTCAGAACTGCCTGTTGTACGCCTGGATATGCGGCTAATATAGTTTTATGCATACACTACACGATACCACTAGGTACTCTTGTTTGATTTAGCATGCACGGCTTGATCGATTCTGTTCCTGTCTCTTTCACGTATATGTGCATCAGGTTGCACGTACCTGAAAACCATGCAGTATACACGTAGCAATCAATATTGCCGGAAGCAACAACAACAGGTCGTACCTACGTGGCTGACCGTTCCTCCCCCCGTGGCCACTGCCACCAAATGGCAACAGGGAACGTACATATTTTCCCCCGTCGGGGAGGGGAACGCATGTGGTGTGGAAAATTCCCGAGGTGCCGTTTCTTCCCTGGGTGTTTTACACCCTACAACCAAACAAGCCCTGAGTGGAGCAAGCTCCGCAGACTCAAAATCTCGTTGTCTCTACGTTTTAGGCTACAACGGCACTGATTGTCACTATTTCCTTTTACAGATCTCGTACATGTTATGAGCTCACCGTGAGGCACCTGTTCTCCTGCAAATCAGGCGGGCAGGGCCAACAGGGTCTACCTTGCCCCACTCTTCTTTCCCAGGAGATCAGCTCTCCGCTTAGCCTCCCTCTCCGCTGTCTGGACGTAAAATTCAGCTCCCAGCATGTCGTTTATCTTGACATCTGATGACAGGCTTGCTTCAGCGGTCTCAATTATCAGCTCGACGGTCAGGGTGAATCCTAGGGCTGAAAGCACACGCACAGCATTGGCAAGCCGGCATATATGTTTTCTTGTTTCCATAGGGGTAAACGTCTCCACTTCAGCGCTCAACTTCTCTTGGTCTTCGTTCAAACTGGTAATTTCACGGACCACAACATGCTCACCTACCCAGATGAAACCATTGCAACCAAGGATCAGGTCGACATCATACTGCTCAAGATGATGGAAATGCTGCTTCCGCCGCTTTACCAAATATGCAGGTACTGTGAGCAATTGACCCCTCTGAAGCTGCATGAAGAAACTCAAAACAATTCAATAACAGGTTAACACATTAATCTTGTTGTAGGAAGCAATATCAGTTCTGAAACAACAAGATTGTAGGTCTAACAGTTAGATACAAATCATCGACCTACCCGAAGGCATTATCAACACCAAAATCAAAATGAGGTATCAAGACTTAAGTCTATGAACTAGTTCATTAACCCAATTTGCATTACTCACTGAGTAATCATCAACCAGCTTTCAAATGCACATTAAAGAGCTAGCTTGTCCCTCAGTACAACGGCACAAGCTCTGCCAATTCAATAAAATAGGTTTGAAATAATTACAAGAGCCAGCATTGGAAAGCAGCGCTTTCACAATAATGACGTAACCTAAACTGGTAAGGCACTGCGCAATAATAACATATCAAGAGTTGGTAATGGCATCTACCTTTCCATATTTTTGACTCCTTGCTTGTAGGTGAAGAGATCCATCATGCTGGAAACCACGAACTTCAGCCTGATAATTGATTTCGTGAGAAGTAGCAGCATCAGATTTTGAACAGTACTCAACCAGTACAGAAACAGGGTATCGAACTATAAAAAAAGGGCCATGTTAACAATATCATAAAATCCGCTAGGAAAAAACAGCAAAAGAAAATGTATAAAAGACTTGAACCGTGCATATATGAATAACTGAGGGCAAGGAAACACAGAATGCCTAATAAGGGAATCCTTGCGTATCAGAGGACAAAATGCTTTGATTCCAACCAAACCATCAAAGAACTAGTCGAGTAGTTAACAAAATTTTGGTCAGACAATAATCAGATTACTCTTAACATCACATGAAACCAACTTAGTGGTCCAACAGTATAATGAATCCATGAGGATTCACTGTCACCAAAGATCAAAGATCAAAGATTCGCCATAGAGGTAGCAGGGAAAATCCATGAAAGCCAGGTGACTTGTAAATTGTAATCAGCTCAGCTGAGATAAAGATGCAGCTTTTTTATACTGTTTAGCTGCCCTTGAAGTGCTGCACATGCCTCTTGATGTGGTTGTCCCTAGTATGGCACCTGTGCTGTTACCGCGCCACAAAAACTAACAGTCAAAGCAGGAGGCCGGCTGTGGTAAATATTGTTCCTGCTAGGCGCCTAGATACACTGAGGAGAGGTACAAGGTAGAGGGGATGAACTGGTATCTTGGGTCCCATCACGTGTCTATGCATAACAACGTTGTTTTTTATGGTTCGATTTTTTTTTACACATTTGTCTGTGCAATTGCTTTAAAGGTTGTTCCATCAGATGAAGTGGCAGTCACTTTAGAATACTATGCAATGTGAACACTCAGCCAGTACAAGAGGGAGGAGAAGGTTATGTTGAGTATCAGGAATCCAATAGGAAGTCAAACAGAATGGTTTGCGTTTAGAAGCTTGAGTAGTCTGAGTACTCGATGAAATCTATGTCTTGTTAGTGTCCTTATTTTTGGTTTGGTGCTTTATTTTTTATAGTCATCATTCCAAGGGAGTTATCGTCCAGTCCTTGTGGAAGAAGATGCAGTTATATAAGCACGTCAAGGTTCAAGAAAGCGTAATTAAATGTTCGCTTAAGCTCTGACCAATGGCAAACGCCTTGCTTAGGCCGTAATCGACAACTTAAGCGCTGACAAGGCCCATTAGCGCAATAAGGGCGTAAGAGACTCGTGCTCAACTACTCATTGTCTCCTTCGTGCTACAGAGCTGGCCCAATAAGGCCCATTATGGAACCCTAGTTTGCTAACCCAATCTGAGCCATTCATCCTTTTAATCTGGGCCGTCAATCTACTTTTCTCATCTCTTTCTCTCACTTCTTCACTTTCACGCACACATGTACAGCAACAATGGCGGCGCTACAGGCGCAACCCCTTCCCTGCCTCTCTCACCTCTCCTTAGCCACAGCAAGCAGCACTCCCCTCTAGTCCTTTGCTCCCAGATGCCCAGACTTGACTTCCTTGTTTTTGGTCCGTACGGCGTGTAAGGTTCCGTACAGAACGCGTAAGCTGCGACTAAGCTCGCTAAAACTACAATTTTTCTAAGCTGTGCCTCACCGGTTACTTAGGGCTTTTTTTAACCTTGAAGCACATACACTTTCTGGTCTTGTTTTCAGGTTCTACTAGGACTTTGTTGCATCTTGGCTACTTCAGTGTTGTGATGCCTATATACTGGAAAGAGCTGTGGCCTGTTGTACCCAGTCAAGTTTTGCAAGTTAAAACCTAAACTGGCAAATGGCGCAAAATTCTGCCTGTGCTGTGCTGTGCTCCCTTATTAGGGTTTGTTTCTCAAAATTCTGTTGTGGCGTCGATCCCAAGGCACAAGATTGGTTTCTGTCCTTGCAGTTACCAAGGGCCAAACTAGGTATACTCTTCCATTGCTGTGATTTCCCATCTCCTATATTTTGCTGCGCGCTGTTTCTATTTCCATCGCCAACTTCTAGTCTATCCATCCATTTCTGCTCCATCTATTTTCTACCACCAGTACAATCTGCTATTACCTATATTTCCCATCTATTAGTTCTTCCACACCTACACATCTTGGCTAAGTGGCTAACATATACTTCACCAGTTTACATAATTATGTTGCTCAACTGTTGCAAGATTTCTTCTATCTGCTATATCTAGTTGAACCCATCTACTAATTACTGCTGCTTGCACTAGTGAAAGATCAGGGCGGCCTAATGTCTGGAATGCAGTTTGAGCCGTATCCATTCTGAATTAGAGAAGGAACAATCATTGATTGGTTGGTAAAGTAGTACTGAGAATTGTGGCTCAAACTGACATAGCCGCAAGATGGCAACCAAAAGCAGAAGAAAATACTCCAGGACTAATAAACATATTTGCAATGAACAGGTTCAGAGAAATATGCCAAGCGGGACTGGTTATAGCATTGCTTCGGCATAGATGGTGCTACCCACAGGATAATATATAAGAGACTAAAACCAAATCATTTGTTGTGAAGGAGGAAGGAGTACTTACACAGAGAACATCACTTTCTTCAAATATACTCCGCATATTAAGCTCGTCAACTGCAGTTCTCCTTCTCTAATAGTGGGATGTGAAAAAAAATCAATAACAGGAATATGGAAGAAGAACTAGTGACACTTGTAACGTACTAATGATGACATACATTGAGCTCTTTGAACATGATGTGACATTTAAGTGGGAAATTGAAGTTTCTTGGTCACTAATGTACTATGTATATATCTAACAGATGGTGTGGTACAAGTGTATGGTAAGGTCAGCTAGAAAGGGTGCTTTGAGGCATGTTGAATTATCTTTTGATATAGTGCATGTCATTTTTATCTTTGCCATCGTATTGCAAGGATAATCCTGTCTTCAGCTGCCCACATCCCACAAATTTTGGTGTTACAGGGTAAAGGTGCAGAACAGCATACCTGTATTCCATCAGGCAAATTCATAGAAGAAAGCATCAAAACAGCATCTTGGCTAAAGTTTATCTCCAACCTCCAGCGCTTAGGAGCAATCTTGAGAGCAAAAATCAACATAGTAACTGATATTGGTCAGAAATGAAATACACTGTTTGCATGGATGCAGAACGAGCAGATAGTAAATCACATTGTGATGGCATGACTGTAATAACAGCTAGGTTTACCCACAAATGTTCAGGCCGACATTTATGCAAGAGTACATAATTGGGGCTGCTAACCAATCAAACACAGCGAAAACCAATTTTCCAATCCATATGCTATAAGGATCTGACTAAACACATTTTCACATCAGCAATTTTTAACAATACTGAATAAGACTCGCAGTTTAAAACTAACGCTTTAAGGAAAAATGTAGAACATCCTCATGGAACGTTCCTAGCAGAAACCATGCTACAAATATTGAAAAGAACATCGAAGAGTGAAACAAAGGGTGCATACCTCAATGACACGGCCAACTATGATATCGCCAACCTCCGGCTTATACCTGATAAAGTCGAGGAAAACAAAATGAACCTTTAGGGTAGCAAAACTACTTACAAACTCCAGCTTTTATTCCCTGCCCTATAAGTCAATTAAAAACAAGTTACAATGAACACATAATCTAACGTTTAAGTCAGCACAAATAATAAACACCCTGCTCTAATCCAGCACAGCCAAAGGCGAATCCACTAGGGGGGCTTAAACAGGCTCAAGCCTGCCCTCCAAAATTATGAAAAGGATAAATTACTACTACTAATCTTTTCCTAGTCCATTACCTCAGCCCATTTAATCATGCACTCAGCCCCCAGCGGCCCAGCCCACATAATTTTCACCAGTCCACTTGCAGGCACTAACCGAAGCACAAACACGCACATCCGCACAGGCTCGAAAACTCCCCTCGTTCTATCCGCACATGCGCTGGCAATTTTCCGCATGTTGCCACGACAGTGCAGGCAGAAGCGCAAGCTTGCGCAGAAGCTGCTCATGCAACAACTCTATGGGGCATAGCGAACATTCAACAAGAAATTGACTCCCAGATTCTAATCCATGCATTGTAGTCCAAGGACCTTGTCATCGACATGACGTTGCGTCTACTCCTGCAGTTAAACTTTAATCATGTCGCTTATTCATATAGCCTAAGGGGATGTAATAATCTAGCCCATTGCGGCCGCCAGCGGGGCGGTTTGGGCGGGGGCTGGAGGAGCGCGCCAGGCTGCCGACGGTAGAGGACGCTAGCCAGACACAGCGCACCAGAAAGGGGAGACTACGTCCTGGGAGTTTGGACATATCGCCGATCGAATCTACCGCCGAACGCTGCCCCTCCAAGCCACGCCACGACCACAAGACGCCAGGGCCCGCCGTCCCCTTCACCGGTGGTGCGCGGGATTTCCCAGCGTCCGCCTCCAAAAACGACGAGGGGAGAGGAGAGGGACGAGGGAGGTGGCGGCGGGGGGCTAGGGTTCTACCTCGGTCCCCCTGGAGGGAGGTGACGCGAGTAACCTCTAAAAACAAGCAAACAATGTATTAGTGTGTGAACTAGGTGCTTTTGATCTGAAATTTTGTGGTATATTTGTCTTAAATAATTTTGTGTCTTAGATAATGACTATTTTCTTTTAAAACAACGTTTAGTTTACTCGTTGTTAACTTGCCCACCCTTCAATTAATTCCTGGACTCGCCGTTGAGCACAGCCTAATATTTCAGTATGAAACTACAGTGCCTCATCCGGTCACCCTGACCCACTAATCCATTCATACGTACACCGTTATACTCAGCACGATAGTAATGCCACAGTATTGCGAGGAGGATTATCCAAAACGAACACAGAATGAAGGAAGGCAGGGCGAGAATACCTCGCCCGGAGTGTCCGCACGTAGACGAGCTTGTCGACCCGCTCCACCACGCCGCACAGCGTCGCCACCACCTCCCCATCCTGATCCGTTGTACCATGCCCTCTGCACCAAAAAACTCCAATTAGTTCATAACCAAGCACGAGTAGGATATGGATAGAGGGAAAGAGACGGAAAAGTTCACTTGAGGATGTTATCCTCCAGGTTGACGGGGATGGTGTCCGCGACGGTGACGGCGGCGGCGGATGCAGCCGCGGGAGCGAGGGTCTGGAGCTCGTGGAGCGCGGCCTCGAGGCGGACCCTCTGGGTCTGGTTCAGCGGGAGGTGGAGGTCTCTCATGGCCTGCCTGCTGTCTCGGCGAGAAGGAGGGGGCGTCGGGGTCGGCGGCGGCCGGCGGGGTCGGCTCTGGCGCCTGTCGACGGCGAAGACAAGCAAAAACCCTACTGAGTAGCAAAACCTGCCCAGCGGGCAACGAACCCACACCGTCCGCGCTCTAAGGCCGCCAGGTTCGGCCGAGCCCGAGGAGCATGGAGCCACAGCAGGCCAGCCCAGCAGTGGAGTTTGGCTTCGAGCCGGAGAATTGTAATAAGATAGGGCCTAGGCAGTTATTGGGCCTGATTTTTTATGCGAACCCGTCAACCCGCGCAGTGTGTGTGTGTGTTTTTTTTTTCCTAGAACCGTTTCTTCCATGACGTCTGCTGCATCTTTCTCCGCCGTAACTGAAACCAAAAGGCTACGGCAGTTACGAGGATCGCTGATCACAGATCAGGTCCATGGCTGGCAGGCTGGGAGGCACGGCAGAGCATCTCCACTCGGCACTCTCATATCTTGTTCGGTTGGCGCCGGAACGAAGTCTTTGGACATGGACGCAAGGTTCGCCGCGGCCAGCTGCGCTAGCTCCATGTCGTGTCATCCGGCGCGTTCCATTGTGCCCAGCTTGCGTCGGAGGCAGTCGCGCTGCTAGTCCTCCTCCGACATCCCCTCCGGCTTTAGCAAGGGAGGGCGCGGCTTATTGCGACGCTTGACGCCGAGCGTGGTACCCGTCGCCGCCTTCGCCTTCTTTTCGATGGGTTGGGCTCACGTGACGGAGCAATGGTAAAGAGGGCGACGAGGGGGCGGCCGCAAGGGCACGGGGAAAGGAAAAACGGCGGGGGCTGCTGATTTGGCGGGAACAAGGGCGTCGGGAAATTAAGGATAAATGGCGGGTCGGCGGATTTGGCAGGGTTTTGGTATGCCAATGACAGGCGGGCCCGCACGCATCGTTTTGTCCGGTGCTAACCAGCACTCCCCACATGCCATGGCACAGGGTTGGCTGGTAGACCCGGACGAAATAATGGGCCGCCCCGAACGATATCGGCCTATGGAGCACGCGAGTGGGAGCCGTATTTCACCCGGTGCGCCCATAGGGCTATGTGGGTGCTTTGGGGACGACGAGTGAAGATGCTCTGATGCTATGTGGGGGCATTCATTCAAATTTTGATTATATTTACAAGAGTGATGGCTGGAGCTTAAATGACATTGACACCGTATATGCAGGTCTCCAACGTGGAGGACAAGGCGCCCACTGCGCAAGATCGCTCGTGTGAGGGGCTCGGTGACACCCTCGGAGGTTCCTGGCAAAGCTCGACGGACACATTGCAGCGACGGTGACACCACCGACCGGAAGCCCGAGACTTCCTCCCCTAAGAAAAAAAAGTTAATTCCACTAGATTAAGAAATATAAATAAATGTGGTGCAGGGAGGAAAATGAAAACTCTGTGAAAAATACGCTAATAATGCTGTAAGATATTTTCCTTTCGTGTAGTTTTCTTCCGCCGCCGTTTGTTCTCTGAAAGGTTTAGCTTGGGTGTCTCTGAAGTCTGAACAAGTGGATGGACAATGGGATATGATGTTCGGGCCGTGTTTGTCAACCGGCCGGCGTCGAGCTCTGTGAGATGGACGCCTCTTTTCACTGAAACTGACAGGCGGCGCATCCCCGTCCATATTCCCACCCAGGAAATTCCATTGGCAAAGTTAATAATATATGTGGAGTGGCTAGTGGCATGTCTTGCTTCCTGTAGGAGTAGTTCGGAAGGCGACCTTGCGAAAATAACACTGGCAGCGACGCCTCATGCAGTGCCGATATCTAGCAGCCTGCGCGTCTGGCTTAGCTAGGCCACTTGCCTGACCCTGTCTTCGTCGATCTAGCGGTTCATGTTCCCGTTTGAAACAAACAAATTATGCGGTGAAATGTTGTCATCAGCAGGGTCACCGTTCTAATCAGTGGGTACAACTGTACTGCGTCTGCGTGGAGGTACAACGGGGGCGCCGTGACGGCGTGTCGCCATCCTGTCACCGGCCAGGAAATGTTCATATACAAAGATTCACAAATTTGTCATCTTTGCTCACGGCAAAATATAGATTATTTTGTATTGTTTTTTGCACACTGGTAGCGGTAGGGTTCATCATTATCTACATCTAGCAGTTTTTTCTGATTATTGAATCCTGCAAATGTCATTTTTGACTTTTTGCAACAAATAAAAAACTCCATGGAACCAACGAGTGTTCCTATCTAACGGATATAAAGTGTGATACATCGTTAACACCCCCTCAATCTCAACGAAGGGGAATTAAGTTGAGATAATAATAGATCCAACATAAGCTTTGGTAGACGCTAGAAAAAATGTCTAGAGTTTAACTTACGCGCGTTAACCACTAGACGCGTGAGTGTGGAAATCAATGAAGTGTGTTGAGAGTGCGGTCCAACTTGTTCGATCACACGAACATCTCCTTATGGACCATGAACACTTCATCCAAGCATCGCTCGTGCAACACCTCGACACACTCGAGAAGGGGCACAGAATATCTCTCCGGATTGGAGGAGCAAATTCAATCTTTATCAAACATGCCACACAGTTTGCTTCCCAGCTAATCTGAAATCTATCTTTGTTACTATCTAGTTATTTATGGTGTAGTGTTAGATATAATCTAAGTAAGTCAACTGACAACTCGGGTCATGTGAAGGCTAGGTCTAGGACATGGCACGTACATGCTGTTGGTGCGGTCTCGGCTGATCGGCCCCCTTCGGCGGCGTGGTCGCCTCCCCACGTGGCGCTGGTGCTAGGCTAGAGTGCTTGGGGTGCCCCTTTGGCTGAGGTCGGGGTCAAGGTTCGTGGCGCTGGTGCTAGGCTAGTCTCACTCGTTGGTCCCCGTTCGCTCCTGGTTCGCCAGCTTGTGGGGTAGTCGCCATGCAAGCAAGTGGTGGTGCTGCAATCTGCAATGTCTCGGGACCGTGATGCCCTTCGACGGCGTCGGACGCACTCCTCAATGCACTGTCCTGCCCGTCTTCCTGGTGGTGGTCGTCATGTGAGCACGCCAGTTAGTGCTTCTCAAGTGTGCCTGTTTCCCACCCCGCCCCCTATGTGTTGGTGTGCATTGTTTTTGTTTTATCTCCTCTCCGGTTCCTCCCCGTGTACTCTGGTTCATTTGAACCCATCTTGTAGAGGTTGCAAAACTCATAGGCAACTTTGATAAAAAAAGTCGTTGGTGAGTAGGTCAGACTAGGTCCATCAACGAGTAAATTTTATCGGATTGACATCTCCATGTTCATGACTACAACACATAGTTCACAACCAAGTCACGTGCTTGATGATACATATCATTGATGTTGTTTAAAAAATGTTATAAATGAATTATGAATACATTCTAAAGTATCATCATCCCATGATTGCCGTCGGTCCATATTTCCAACAACCTAATCATAAGATAAAAGCAAACTTGACATTGAATGCGCCTGAGCCACCTTTTATCCGGTATAAAGTGAAACATAATTTTTTGTTGTCATTAACCTAATGGGCCTCCCCTATCAACTTATACACCAAGTATATACCTGATCAGATCATGATCTGGTTGTTGCAAATCGATTAGAATATCATACACAAGGGAGTTGTTAGCATAAAACCTCGACTTTGGCGCAACAATCGCGAAAAACCGCGACAATGAATTTGGATCGCGTATAACCGCAACTTTAGTGGTCTGAATTCGCAATGTTCAAACTTTCTGCACTAAGCTCGAATTGACACTGGTACTGACTAGCGGGACCCACCCGTCAGGGCTGACGTGGCAAGAATTTAGTCAATTTGCTGACATGGACATGGTCCCACCTGTAAGGCCAATTAAAAGAAATCAAAATATCTAAAAGAGAAATAAAAATAAAAGGAGGAGCGGAGTCGAGCACGGGCGCGTCGCGCCGGACCGCCGCCTCTCCCGACCTCGCGCCAAGCCCGGCAGCGCGCCGCCTCCTCCGGCCACGTGCCGCGCCGCCGAATCCCCCGGCCTCGCGCCACCCGGCCGCCTCGCCGCCAAGCCCGGCCTCGCCCTGCACGGCCGACTCCCCCGGCTCCTCCGGCCTCGCGCCGCACAGCGGCCTCGCCCCGCCGCCTCCAAGACCGTCCGCACCGCCGCCAACCCCAGCCTCGCGCCGCACGGCCACCTCCCCCGGTCTCGCGCCCCACGGCGGCCTCGCCTGGGCGCCGCCGCGCCCGGCCGCGCGCCGAACCGCCGCCTCCTCCGGCCTCGCGCCGCACGGCCGCCTCGCCCGCCGCCGCCAAGACCGCCCGCCAACCCCAGCCTCACGCCCCACGGCTACTTCCCCCGGCCTCGCGCCCCACGGCGGCCTCGCCTGGGCGCTGCCGTGCCCGACCGCGCACCGCGCCGAACCGCCGCCTCCTCCGGCCTCGCGCCGCACGGCCGCCTCGCCCGCCGCCGCCAACCCCAGCCTCACGCCGCACGGCTACTTCCCCCGGCCTCGCGCCCCACGGCGGCCTCGACTGGGCGCCACCAAGCCCGGCCGCGCCACCACACGGCCGCCTCGCCTGAGATGGGCGGGGGAGCTCGCGCCGGACCGCCGCCTCTCCACGTTTTCTTTTTTTAGGAATTTTTTCTTTAGAAAAATAATTGCACTGTGCCACATCGGCCCGACAAGTGGGACACACACGTCAGCCGTCCAGTCAGCTATCCACGTCATCCCGACATGTGGGACCCCTAGTCAGTTTTGGTGTCAATTCGCGTTTAGGGAAAAAAGTCCGTACATTGCGAATTCAGACCACCAAAGTTGCGGTTATGCGCGATCCAAATTCATTGTCGCGGTTTTTCGCAATTGATGCGCCAAAGTTGCGGTTTTATGCTAACAACTCTACACAAGGCAACTATTGATGTACTCCCTCCGTCCAAAAATAAGTGTTTCAAGTTTGCTCAAAAGTGGATGTATCTAGACATGTTTTACGTATAAATGCATCCACTTTTGGGCAAACTTGAGACACTTATTTTGGAACGGAGGGAGTACATTTATGATCATATATATCCAACCGATATCATGTGGTACGATTATATCGTCAACACCTCGCGATAGTAATTACATCAACCTATGATAAACCATATGAAAAGTGACCCAAACAACCAAAAACATAACTTTTACGCAAAACCTGTAAGAACGGACATATCTCACGTGTAGTAGTAATGATGATTCCACTATAAGTCGGTCTCAGTATTTTAATCCTCATATGGATGTTTCGAGCACCACCTTCAACATGTGCACATCACGAGTGTGTGGTATCTCATCAGATATCTTGTTATTTCACCGGAGTACGTGCATACTTATCGTCGATGTCGTTACTTCCATCAATCCCTGGATGTCGGGCTGACGACATCTTATTAGTCGGATACTGTAGAAGGAGATGCCTAAAGCACGTATCACCGCACATCTAGTCATTGTATATATGATCCACATCCTATGATGACAGACATACGTCTTCCGTTGATGCTAGTAAGAGGTTTGGCATGTCAGACTTTAGTACTTTACATGAGACTCCTCGCGAAGCAATTGCCGAATCGGATCAAAATTGAGCTAGAGGTGGAGGGGCGCCCCATGCTGCCGTTGGCCTCAGACGCTCTGCGGTCTAAGGAGGGGGCTTTCCACTAAGAGTGTCATGCGGCGTCCCGCGACGGCCCGCTACATGCGTTTTTAGTTCAAAGCGAGCAAAATCTGATCGGAAAAGTTATAACTAGCTTTGCCTAATTTAGGTATATGCGGGCCGGGTTTCGGGTCCGCTCTGCAACCTCACTACAGGAACCACGGGCTATGCCGATGGCCATTTACGGTCGGCACAGGCACCAATACCGTCGGCACAAGGCTATGCCGACGGCCACCGTCGGCACAGGGTCGTCGGCATAGATGCCTGTAGGCACAGGCCAGCTGGCCGTCGGCACAGGCAAAAACCGTCGGCACATGTTGTGCCGACGGCCAGAAAGGGGCTGTCGGCACAGAGTACGTCGGCACAGGGTGGGTGGGTCCCACGACGGCCGGGGGAGCTAGGAGACCCTGTGCCGACGGCATTGCCGTCGGCATAGGTTGGACACGTGTCTCAAAAAAAATCCCCGCCATCCCTCGCCGGGGACAGGCTGGGGCGGTCGACGCCGACGGAGCAAGGGCTGGGGCGCCGGCGAGGACGGCCGAAGCCGGGCGCGGCGACGGATGGGGATGGGGAAGACGAGGGCTTGGGAGGCCGCGACGGCACGAAGCTGCCGCCGTCCTGATGCGGACGAAGCAGGGGCGGTCGAGGGCGCCGGCTGAGCCGCCGTCGTGGTAGAACGAGGACAGGATGCAGACGGAGCAGGGGCAGGCGCGGTCGAGGGCGCCGGCGCCGTGGAACGCAGCGAGGATGGTGCTGGCCGAGGCCGGGCGCGGCGAGGGTTGCGGCGGTCGAGGGCGCCGGCGCCGTGACGTGGAGCAAGGACAGGACGCCGAGGTGAGCTGTCGTCGTCGTGGAGCGAGGACAGGATGTAGACGGAGCAGGGGCAAGCGAGGTCGAGGGCGCCGGCGCCGTGGAGCGCAGCGAGGCCGGTGCCGGCCGAGGACGGTGCTGGCCGAGGCCGGGCGCGGCGAGGACGGTGCCGGACGAAGCCGGGCGCGTCGAGGACGGTGCCGGCCGAGGCCGAGCGTGGCGAAGACGGATTGGGCCCGCGCGGAGCGGCGGCACAGCAGCTCGGTCCTCCTCCACGACGTCGGCGCTGCGGTCCACCTCCTGCTCGCCCTCGCCGTTCCCGGCCCTCGCGGCGTACCTGCAGCTCCTGCTTGGATCGATGGAGGGAACGAGCGAGTGGGGCAGCCCATGTGAACGAGCGGTGTACAGGGTAAAAGGATAAGGAAGCTACGGTGGCTTTGGGTGTGACGTGTTTAGACCAATCCCGTGATGCCATGTCATCGATCCACACAATCTTCCTCCCAACCAATCAGAATAGAGTAGAGGTATTTGTGTTTCTTTGGCATTGTTCAAAAACACATAAGTAAATATACAAACTTCAAAAAATGAAAACCTTTCGCCCTGGGTCTTTATTTGTGTAACAGCTGCAAATGCAAATGATAAATATGAATTTAATGATATTTTTAGGTTTAGTTTTCACATTCTTTGTTTTATTTTGAAAAAACGGTCAAAATGACCGCCATGCTTATTCATTCAAATGGGTCATATTTTTCAAAATTATCGATGGTTGTGTGATATAACCACTGCTGGTGTATCTTAAAATGATTTTTGTAAAAAATTAGAGCAAACTATCACACACTTGTAGTTCAAAATTGAATTACTTTTAGAAAATAGGCATAAAGTAATTTAAATAGGCGAAATTAGGTAGAAACCGAGAAAATTCCTAATATTGGTAGATTATAAATACAATATAGCCTACTTTGTGTGAAATTTGGATAGGTGCCATTTTGCACTATATTTGTTGTACTTGCTTCACAAAAAAATTCATTTGTGACAATAAACAAATGAAAAATGATATTTCTAAACATAATTTGAAAACAATTAGTTCTGCAACATTGTTTGTCATAACAAGACACACCTATGTGTCAAATATGGCCACATTATCACAAACTATGGCATGGGTATGCTCATATCTAGGTCATTTGACTTGAAACTTATACATGTTTATAGATGATAGGCCTTTTTGTGAAGAAGTATTTTGGAAACATTGTCAAAACTCAAGTTTATCATTTTTCCTGTCAACTAGTATACATAAAAGGACTCCATGCCAAAGGATTTCATTTTTTGAGTATTTTTCGCTTTCTTTTATTTTGTTGAAAAAATGGTCAAAATGGTCGTCGTGCCTATTCATTCAAAGGGATCTCATTTTTCAAAACTATAGATGGTTCTATGATATAACCACTACTGGTGTATCTTAAAATTATTTTTGTAATATTGCAAAACTATTTGACACCGAGAAAATTCCTAATATTGCTAGATTATCAATAAAATATGGCATACTTTGTGTGAAATTTTGGATAGGTGCCATTTTGCACTATATTTGTTGTACTCGTTTCACAAAAAATGTCATTTTTGACAATAAAAAAAATGAAATTTATAAACATAATTTGAAAAAACTTAGTTCTGCAACATTGTTTGTAATAACAAGACACACCTATGTGTCAAATATGGCCACATTATCACAAACTATGGCACGGGGATGCTCATATCTAGGTCATTTGACTCGAAACTTATACATGTTTATAGATGATAGACCTTTTTGTGAAGAAGTTTTTTGGAAACATTGTCAAAAATCATGTTTATCATTTTTTCTATCAACTAGTACACATAAAAGGATTCCATGCCAAAGGATTTCATTTTTGAGTATTTTTCACTTTCTTTTATTTTTTTGAAAAAAATGGTCAAAATGGCCGTCGTGCCATGATTTGTGATAAAGTGTCCACATTTGACACATAGGTGTGTCTTGGTATGGCAAACATTGTTGCCAAAAACAATTTTTAAAATATTATTATAAATATTATTTTCCAATTTTTAAGTGCCAAAAACAACTTTTTAAAACAAGAAAGTACCACAAATATGTTGCAAAAAGTCATATACATGAAAAAAAAGATGAAATGGATGTCATATTTGGATTCCTCTATATTTTCTAATCGATTTAGACATTTTATTTGTTAAATTTCAATTTATAGATTTAAAGATATGAATTATTCCATATTAGATGAAAAATAGGGGAAAAGAGCTATGCCTACGACCTACCTATGCCGAGGGCAAAGCCGTCGGCATAGCCCCTGTGCCAAATCTATGCCGACGGCATATCCTATGCCGACGGCTTTGTCGACGGGCTGGCCTCGTCGGGACCTATGCCGACGGCCCCGATAGAAAGCCGTCGGCACAGGGTTTGGCCGTCGGCATAGATCCCCATTCCTGTAGTGCCTGGCTTTCCACGATGGCGGTCGCCGTCAAAGAATTAGGGTCGCCGCCCTGTTCCCAATCTCTTGCGCCGCCATTGGATCAGGACGCACACCATCAGAGCACATCGGCCTGCCCAACGAGTTATCCATGCGGATCCACTAAGACGTCACAGTGATTATCGAACCTACACATAGACCCACACAGTCTCGCCTCACGAGAATTGGATGAGTGTCGCCGCCGTCAACACCATAGGGTTCTCCCGGGGCCGCCCATGGAAACGACAAGGGTGCAATTCCCTTGTTTTCCCGTCCTAGTACTGTCCTGATCTTGGCTAAAAGGTTTCGACCAAACTAATTAAGCTGCCGAACAGGGCAAATGGCATCTTCAAAACTTTAATGTGTCAAGTTTGTTCATCTGACCTTGTGATTATATGTCCGTGTGCAGCTTTTACACGCAAGAGAAGGATCCTTTTGTTTTTTAGGTCGTCAAATCCGGAAAAGAGTTGTCGGCCAGTAACGCCGATAAGCAGAAAATCAGTTTTTTTTCAAACATGAAAGTCAGTTAGGAATCTGTACGCGTCGATCGATCGGCATCAGTACCAGAAGCAGAACCAATTAGCCTCATGTGCCCCGCAACGAAGACACTTATATATGCTTAGCAAAAGGAAACGATAATAGATATGGTAGTACAAGTTCTAGAGGCCGGATATGCCTAATTAATGCGGTGACTGAGAGGAAGATAATGGAAGAGGACTTGTTTACGCTCGATACGGAAGTAAGCAAGAAGATCATGCATGGCAACCGAAGACCACCGTTGGACATTTGTCTAAAGTCTGACGAGCTAAAGTGTTAACCCTCACCACTTGATGCATTACGCGTCCTTTCTTCCAAAGCTAAACCTGATGCTGAATCAGAGTGATGGCTCGCTGGTGCTCCGTCACCGGACTTGACGCCGATAGATGCATGGATGGATAAGAGACACTTGGATGAGAATCTGGTTGCGACTTTCGCTCTCGCGGGGTACGTTTACCGCGGCTAGTGTTTGGCATGCATATATCACATAGGTGCCGTTTATAATGACACTATGACTGTGTATAATCTTTTCTCAACAGTTGCATTCATGTGAATAGTAAAGACAGCGCATGGCGTGCATGGATAGCTCATTAGCTCGGCGGATTAATTATTTGCAATCGATCTGCTATAGTACGTACAAGCAAGGCGTTCCATCGGGCGAGCACCTCGAGGATTCTATTCTGAGCTCCTTCCAAGTATATCTATTCCGATTATTATCTTATGGTGTCGACATCGGGAGATTGTTGCCGTTTCAGGCAGTGGTCGACGCCCGGTCTACTACGAGACCCATCTGTGGCTGCTGTGATGCCAGCGGAAGGCCCCACGGTACAATCACGACGACCCCGCCCACTGACCCGTGACCACCGCCGTCAGACAGAACCAGCAGCGGATATAGCCCACCCACAGGGCGCGAGAACCCGTGCAAGCAAACGATCGACCCCGCTCGTCGCGTTCCGTCGTGCAGCCGGTGACACGCGCGCTCGCCCCTGTCGCCGCCGGCGCCCGCCTCGCCCACGCCTGCTCGCGGCGCGACAAAACCACTTGGAACGCGCTGAGCTTGCAGCGGCACTGTGTGGCGCGTACCGCCAGTGTCGCATGTGTCGACACTCGTCGGCCAGCCTGCCTAGTAGGAGGAAGACATGGCCGCTCTGCGTGGCCGAAAAGGCTCCGCGCCATCACGTAGCTCGCTGCTGGCCATGCATGGACGCACAGGATACATACAGCTGCTGGCCATGCGTGGACGCACAGGATACATACAGCTGCCTGGCGTAGGACTGGCCACAATCCACAGAGCTGCATCGGTGCAGCAGAAGCTAGCAGAGGGTTGCCAACCTTGCTTTGCTCCGTACGTCCGAACTGCGCGTTAGCATATGCTTCCCAGGCCGGCCCAGCAGCTAGACGTACGTCCTTACCTAGCGTCGACGTCCAAACGTTTTGGCGAGCGGCCACGGTCATCCACAGTGTACACTACCACCAGTGGTATTTGTTTTTGTACGCACGTCCCTTTCGTCGTTTCGTGCGGGTTTACTACGACTACTATTGCGTACGTACGTGCCGGTGGGCGCGTGAGCAAGCTAGGCGGGCTGGATCAGTGAGCGTTACGGCTCGGATAGGCTAAAAATCCAAAGATATGTTAATTAGCTTGTCGCATCACAAGGTCTGTGTTCATTGCGCTCAAACGAGAAGGCAATTTCGATCACTGCCATTTATGCTCATGTATCATCATGAGATCGGGATGTGGCAAAGACAAAGCGTATATCATTTCATCTCTGCATTGCAACTTCGCATCCAGAAGAAAAAAACAGTACTAGTAGTACATCTACTGCAGAAAAGCTGAAACTAACTACCCATACCCCAAAAGAAGGGTGCAAAATACACGCGATCACATTGCTGATCGACCAATTCGACCTTTTTTTCCGGATGCCCATAAAAATTTGCCATGCCATGAACGACAGAACGGGCAACCACCGGCTCTCCTTCCTTCCGGCCGTCTAGATCGCGTGCCCTCGCTACCGCCAATTGTTCATGTTATGAATGGCAAAAAAAGGAGCTTTGGTGGATGGGAACAAGAGGAGCAACTAGTAACGCTCGTTCTCGTTCCAAGCTTAATTAGCTAACGGCCGCGGCCGGCTACCCGCCGATCGAGCCATGCGCGCGCTCGCCCGGCTGTTCTTCAGTCCTCGAAGCCGGTTCTCTTCCAGACGGCGTCGCGGACCCGGCTGAGGTCGCGCCCCTTGAGCGTCCTGCCGATCCCCTCGTGCACCGACATTGACGCCGCGCGGCTGCGCCACGCCAGCTCGTGCGGCGGCACCATCACCACCTTGCCGCCGTGGCCCGCGCCGTCGTCGTCGTCGTCGTGGCCGTCGAGCTCCCACGCGCCGGCGTGGTGGTCCCTGTACTCGACCCCGAGGATCTTCTGCCAGTCCGGTATGCCCATCGGCACCGACCCCGGCGCTGCGGGGGGCGCACGCTCCAGCGGCATCGTCTTCCGGCCGGCGGACGACGGGATCGGGCGGGCGCGGACGACCTCGGCCGGGACGGAGTCTACCATGCAGCAAGCGGCGCCGAACGAGCCCCAGACATCGGACTCGTCGAACTCGTCCGCCGCGCCGCCGGGGCTGCCCCGAGCCGCCGCGCTCCGTGACGGCGCGAACATCCGGTACGCGTGCTTCGTAGCCGCCGACCTCGCGCTCCCGGCCATGACGAACACGGTCTGGGCTGTAGCTCGATCGCCTTAGCGTGACGCCTCAAGCTCAACCACCGGTCTTTGCGGGAGGGGAGAGCAGTGTGCGAGTTGCGAGGCGAGGAGAGCAATGGTTTTGGAGTTTCTGTGTGTTTGGTGTCCAGCTTGGATCTTATATAGCAGCTCGAGCAGTCTAGTGGGCGGGCCCGGGTTGCAGCGAGAGAGATGCCGGAAGCAGATAAGACTGTTTTTGGAAAGACGGTTCTAGCCTCGCGTGGCTTTCGCGAGGTACACACTTGCGTGGCTGTGCCGTAGGCATACACTTGTGACTTGTCCGATTCTCTAAATCTCTATCTTGGATAGAATTATTTATTTAACAAAAAAAAGGTGTCTACGGATTTTATAAATTCTTGCACGAGTCACGCTTCGATTTTAAACTCACACAATGGAAATTGCATGTCTCTTTCAGAAAAACGCGATGGCGTTTCCAAAATTTCTCGTGAATTGACAAAATTAGAAAAGAAGATACAATTGCGCACTGGATAACGACATGGCTTGGTGGACCTGGTCGGGTTTCCATACATATACGTGTTTGCAAAGGTGAGATGAAACATGGACTCGAAGATTTCTTTCCGGTCCTGATCGAGTGTGTAATTTCATATTTTTTGTATCATTATATTATTACCGGAATGAAAATGTCTAGGTAAGAACACTTCGATATCTAAGTTAAAGAAGATCTACTTACTAAGAATATGCACTCATGGTCATGAAGAAAGACACGATGCTCTGGTTGCTGAACAAACAAATGCACGAAGGCAACATATTTTCCACCATGAGCTCGATCCTGGGGATGTGCCTCGATCATCTCCACCTCTCGGAGTGCCATACTGGACGTGCAGGGTGTTTGATCAGACAGTGTAGTTGGTGTTAGCCTATGCACCGGCGTGCCAACATTAGGTCATAATCCGATCAACGAGAGCGCTAGATGGAAGCTTTTCCCTTGCTATAAAACAGTTGTTGTCTTTGAGTCCGATATGTGTATCGGCCCATCGACGGTAGGGTCGTACATGTCTTCCCTAGATGTATGCATAGCTTATGTTTAGGGTTGCTTATGAAAAACAAGACCTTGCTTCTGGTGCTTGCGCCAGATGAGTCTTGCAGCACTTCAACAAGGTTGGTCTGAGGCGTCGGCTTGGGTGCGTGGTGTGTGTGGTGGTTCTGTGTTCTTCGTGCGAGGTGTGGATCTTGCTTCTCGTGTGTGTTGTTCTTTCAGTTCTTGATCTGTACACGAGCTCCTTTCAAAAAAAAAAGAAAAACAAGACCAACTTTGTACGTTGTGCTAAATAATCTTCACAATTCAAGTTTGTCAGAAAAAGAATGAAAAAAGATATTCACATGTTTTGATAAGAACAGTTTGTACGTTATGTTATCTCAGCAGCTAGCAAAATGACATAGCTTCCGTGTCGCGTGCACATCGAGTTCTCTAGCCATGAAGGAGCGGGCCGCACGCTAGTAGGTGGGGCGCACCCAACGCCTGGTCCACGTGGGCTCATGCTTGTACGCACGTAAGGCAGGGCACATCTGTATGTACCCCGCTCGGCTCCTGGTGAACTCACTGCATGCCCACGCAGGGCCAAACAGTACGTACCCCTCATCTCATCTCTATCCCCAGCATTACACCCGTGCAGTGCAAATGTGCAATCTCTCTGATTAACAAGCAATGATTTCATTCGGCGGATGAATCATCAATCTATGGCTGTGATTAATACCATGCATTGAGAAACAAAGAAAATAGTCCGGGTGTTGTAGTCATAATAATGTCAGCATCGATCACCGGAGGCGGAGAACCCTAAAAGAGCGTATCAAGCAAATCCCAGAAATTTTCAAACCGTAATACTATACCAGCTTGAGATATGCGAAACTGGTTTTATGGTTTACAATTGCATCTCGCGAAACATATACGTCACATTCGTACTCACATTCAAAAAAAATCTACTCCGCGCTAAATTTTGGTTGTGATCATGCCGGCAAATAACGGTTTGTATCATCAACAAACATCAGTTCCTCACCGGCTCATCCATAGTTAGAGCTAGATGCCCACCACGGCAGCACCGTCGCGCCGCCCGGAGTAGTAGTAGAGGTGCTAGAGGGGCCGCTCCTCCCCCCCTTCCTCGCCGCACGTCCAACTCTGCGTCTTGCTTGAGGTCGCGCTCCATCTTGCCCGCCGTGTTCAGCGCCTCGAGCAACACGACGTCCACACGACGCCTCTTCGCCGCGCGATGCTCAGAGCGCACTGACTTAGAAAGAACACACGCCATGCATCAGCTCATCATCATCGACGAGCTTCGGATTGCTAGTCAAGGCAGGAGTACAACTCGGAGGCAAAATCGGCTAGGGGGGTCGAGCCACGCGCGGCGACCGTCGAGGACCCCGGGTGTGCATCCAGTCGTAGTTCTTCAACAGCGGCGGATTCACGGGCCATCTTCGAGCGACAGAAGCGGCGTTGCTCCTCGTCACGACAACGGGGCCGTTCCCGCTGAGTCCGCCACGCACGTGCCCGGATATATATGTGCCATCCATGGATCTACCATGGATTTACCGAAGACCACCGCCGCAATTCATAAAGTTTAGTGTGATTGCGGGCAATTTAGTGTGTACCTGATTTTTTTTTCAGACAAGATATGCACGGCGTATTCAGTTATCAAAATAAGCCCAAAACCGCACATCTGTCCGAATTTTATGGCCAAAGTTACAGGGATTGACACTAGTCTATAGTAGAAGATGCGTATGACCCGTACGCGCCTTGGTTGCGATCGCTGTACGACCGTCTCGTCAATTTCGTGCGCTGTGTACTGTGTTGACATTATAAGGCGGGGTACGTACATGCTGCCGTGACGACGTGGATTAAAAGATGCTGGGTCTCTCCCTCGCTATCAGTACTCTCTATCGGATTAAAAGATGGCTGCCGAGGTCAATACTCGATACCGTATGCGTCCTGGACTGCTGCGGGACAGCTACTCCAGTCTTGGATCAAATGTGCGCCTGGAAAGGTATCATCAGTTTCGTACTCCTTCTGTTTCTAAATAAATGTAACCATTTTTAACTTTTTCGGTCTAAAGTATCTAGATATGTTTTAATACAAGGTTTATCAAGATTTAAATGAATCTTGCACTCAAACATGTCTATATATAGACGTGAGACAAAAAAGTTAAAAAAGTTTACATTTAGAAACAGAGGTAGTATCATTTTAGACGCATGCAGTAAGATTGAACTAACCTTTCCCACTGAATTTTGTTTTCCTTCGTACTGCCTCCATTACAAAATAACAAAATATAATGTATCGATCTTTTCTGATTTAGATGTGGCTACATGATATTTTAGTATGTATATTCACTCGTTTATCACATACTTTGGTGCACTTCGACTTGAGACAATGATGAAAAACTGGCAGTGCAAACAGCAACTAAACTCAAAGGCAGGCACACGGACATCTCTTTCTCTTTTTTGAGAACCGACATATTCTGCATTTCTTTTTTGAGAACCAATATGTACATCTTTTGCTTTTGTAGACACTCCACTGGCAAAAGTCAGCTGCAAGCTCATTTAGTTGTTTTTTTAAGTTTTTTTTTTAGGGGAAGTTGTTTTTTTAAGTGGGCTCGTTTAGATGTGATACGCCAGGCCCATATTGTAGCAGCTTGTGTGCTTACGGCCACATTGGGCTCAGGTGAAGGACGAAGGCCGTGGCTTATTCGGCCCAAGCTAAAAAATACATTCCCCGCAAACAAGAGTCCAGCCCGACACGCTGTTATCAATGATACGGCCCACTCTCAGGAAAAACGTGACAGTTTGTTCTTCAGATAGAAACCCCAAATCGCTAGCAGGATTTTGGGGGAAAAAAGTAGAGAGGATACTGCAGATCGAAGCAAAGCACCGCAGGCGCCGATGAGCGCGACGGAGAAGGGCACGGAGGGGGAGGATTCCCCGCGCGTGGCGGCGTTCCTCGACATCCTCGGCCGCGTCCCGACGGCGGACGTGGAGGCGGCGCTGACCTCCTGCGGCGTCGGCCCGACGGCGGAGGCCGCGGAACTGGTGCTCAAGTCCGCCGTCTGCTACTCCCGCCCCAAATCGGCGGTCCGATTCTTCCGCTGGGCGAGGCCGTCCGTGCAGCTCACGGCCTACGCCTGGAACCTCCTCGTCGACATCCTCGGTAAGGCCGCCATGTTCGATCCCATGTGGGACGCCGTCCTCTCCATGAGCCAGGAGGGCGGCGGCCTCCTCTCCGTCGCCACCTTCGCCTCCATGTTCGCATCCTATTGCTCGCGCGGCAACTTCAAGGAAGCCGCCATGGCCTTCGACGTCATGGAGCGGCACGGCGTGCCGACGGACGCCGTCGCCTTCAACTCGCTCCTCTCCGCCATGTGCCGCCAGGACGGCGGCGCGCAGGCTGCGTGGGAGATATACGAAGGCTACAAGACCAAGGTCGCGCCTGACGTGGACACCTTCGCGATACTGCTGGAGGCGTGCGAGAAGGAGGGGAACGTTCAGCGGGCGAAGAGCACCTTCGGTGAGATGATTGTCCGTGTTGGGTGGGACACCAGCAACATGCCTGCTTACGACGCTTTCCTTTCGACGCTGGTGCGAGGGGACCAGTTCAACGAGGCATTCAGCTTCCTAAAGGTGATGAGGAACAATGGCTGCCTCCCAGGGCTCAAGTTCTTCGCCAACGCGATCGACATCGTCATCCGTAAGGGAGACCATGTCAATGCTATCGCGATATGGCAAATTATGGTCACAGACGCAGGACTGGTTCCAAATCTGCCAATGTACAACGCCATAATCGGCCTCTGCTGCAGTGTCGGTAACACCGACTACGCCTTCCACATGCTTGACGAAATGCCCTTAAATGGGGTCTTTGCAGATTCTGTTACATATAATTCCATACTCGAGGGACTCATCAAGCAGCGCAAGCCTCGCGAGGCTGAAGGTTTCCTCGCGGAGATGAGCAAGAACGAGCAACTGCCCTCAGCGTCCAACTGCGCTGCTGCTATCAGCTTATTCTCTCAGGAGTTTAACCCATCTGCCGCAGTTAACGTGTGGCAATGCATGGTGGAGCACCAAATTACCCCGGCCGAGGAATCAGCCAAAGAGCTGATAGCTGGGCTTCTCAACTTCAGAAGGTTTGCTGAGGTGAAGAAATATACTAACCAGATGCTT
This sequence comes from Poa pratensis, assembly GCA_947311845.1. Taxonomy (NCBI): domain Eukaryota; kingdom Viridiplantae; phylum Streptophyta; class Magnoliopsida; order Poales; family Poaceae; genus Poa; species Poa pratensis. Next base: position 29,763,644 of record CAMZMU010000053.1, on the reverse strand, counting down.
GACATGGGGATTGAGTTGCCCCAGTCCACCATTGACAATATGAAGCGTACATTTGAGAAGGCTGACAAGGGCCACACATATGACCAAATTGCAAGAAGGATGAAGCGACGGTAGCAACACATGGATGGCATCAGGTATGTCTTCTTTCATATGGGTGCCACTGGCTGTTTTGGCGATTGACATTGATTTTGTGAACCGCCTATTTTCATGACCTTATGTCACTTCCTAATTAGGCCTCAAGGTCGTTATTAAACTACTTGGAGGTATAATCCTAGATTGCTACTAGTTTGGTGACATATGCTCTTCCATGTTTGATTTGTGGCTACTCTGGAGTCTGGACATCTCACTCTCCTTATTCTATAATGTTGTAGTGCCACTTGGCACAATGCACAAGGCTGATTACACGGATCCTTGTGTTGAATATTATCGCGTCTTCTTTCCAATGCAATTTTATCACTCCACTCCCTTCCATTTGATTCCATCTTCCTTTGTTTGAACACTGATGATAATGGAGACATTGTATCAAAATATTCCTGTACAAGGATCTTTAATGGAGAAAGAAAATTACTACCTTGATCTGTTGGATTAGTGACTATGTACTTTCCAAGTAACGACTTACCATTTTTCCACTTCCACTAACAGTGGCGAGAGTGATGGGTTTGCATTAAGAGGTACTTCCTCCGTTCCAAATTAATTGACACAGAACGGAGGGAGTAGTTTTGTGCAAATGGTACATTGACTGGTTGACCCGACAGCATAATTTTGCCAAAACCAAGATATAGTGATCAAGGAAATTGCTATTGGCCGTACCTTCCTATAGCCAAAGTTCTATGTGTCTACAAACATGTTCTTCTAAGAAACTATTGGGAATCGCCAGCTCCACCGGTTGAAGTTTTGTTTGCAAGGGCGGACTCTGACGGCTGCATTGCCTAATTCTATAAAATCTAATTGTTTTCGTTACATCCCATAGTCAGGGGAAGATGTAGGTGGCACCGTTAGGGGTTGAAGGAGGAGGGTGTTACTAGGGCAGAAGCAGGGAAAGAGTCAAGGGAAAGGGCCAAGCAAAATGATCAGTGGGGTCATCATACATCAAAATATAGTAGTCTTACCATAATATATACTAATTAATGGTGTCAAAAGTTGACATGTATAGACATTTCTAAGAGCAACGCACTATATCATTGGTGTGAGCTGACACCGATAATTAATTAATTATACTCTAGCTCCTTCCCTAGGAGGAGAGGAGACATGAGAAATTAGGTAACTTCTCGTCTCCTTTATGCAAGGGCGTGCCTCCTTGTATTGATGGAGACACTTTCAAAATAAAGAAACAAACTCTAACTTTGGATTATTAAAAAGAGGCCTAACTTGGGGGGCACGAAGGCAATGGCGTACCTGGGGTGGCCCTGCTCATACTTTTTACCACGTAATAATTTCCTTCCTTCCTAACGGTTCCAAATGATGTTATGAGTACCTAACTGATTTCCAATGCCTTCGCTAGATACCGTGGGAAAAAGGTAACTAGAACACCAAAGGATTGGATTTGAAAGAGTACTTTCGGCTCATGCTTACAATTAGGAACCAAGAATTGTTAGACCACCTCTATACCTTCGTTGTCCTCCCGATACTAATCTTACTTGTAACCCTTTTTTATCTGTGTGTAAATCCCTAGTAAAGTATGTATGCTCCTATTTTGTGTTTGCATGCATGTTTGTGGGTGAAAACCTATGCTTGGCTAGATAGCACACACAAGCATGGCCCAAGATGGCAATTTTATCCATGGGTACTTGACCCGGTTGAGTAGGGTATGGGTATGATTCTTTGCCCTTAGGTAACCTAATTCGTCCATGGGTCGGGCATGTGTATTTCTTTCCCATGATTTAGTACAACAATCCGCGACACTTAATTTGTAACGGAGGGCGTAGTTTTTTTGCGTACGACATGTGGCCGTGAGAGTTGTAGCTATGAATCTTAACTCATTGACCCTAACACGTTGTGTTTGTTATTTAGTTTAATGGTTAAATTCACTTTCTATTTTGCATGGTGTTATTTATTGTTATGAACGTGGTAGGTGATAGGATAATAGCCCTAAGGCTGGTACGAGATGGCCCTGGACAGATGAGGTGCGACGCCCAGCCAAGAGGGGGCTGCCGCACAACAAGAGCAGGGAGAAATCTTGGGGAGGATAATTGTGACTATTTTCTTGCTTGTCTATTGATTGATGTGGCTAGGCATTATATAGCCAGCTTACAAACTTGGAGGCTAAGCCGAACTAACAAACTTTAGGAAATAATTAACTTGAAAATCAAGAAATATCTCTAAGAGATCTAACTGCCAAAACTAACTAACAATAATTAAGGAATCTATAAGGATAAATTTGGGGACTTTCCCTGCCGTGGCCCTTCCCTGGTGTGGCTGCCTTACGCCACATAACATCTCTCCCCCTATTTTAAACAACTCGTCATCGAGCTGGACTACTGGGCGTCTTCAACGTCATCATCTGAATCCGGATCAATCTCTAGGATGAAAAGTTTCTTGCAGCGGTGGCCAAGCACAAAATGCTCATCACAGTTGTAGCATAAGCCTTGTTCACGCCGGTTTGCCATTGCTGCCGGTGACAGTGTGCGCCGTGGTGGGTTTGCTAGTGCTGCTATTGTCACCTTTCTTGGAGGTGGTGCTACTGGAATTAAACCTGGCAATGGTCCTACAACTAAACCATACCTAAATCATAACCAGTCAATGTGGAGTTTAAACCAGAACTAAACCGCACCTCCAATCGTCCCGTAGAACCAAAACCGGACCCAACTGTACGCTCTGTCCACCCAAACCAAAACCAAACCACTGTTCGAAACTGTGGGTTCAACCCAGTTCTTAGTTTGGGTTGGAACCAAATCATACTGCTGCTGTGCCCAGGCGAGCTCGGTTGCCTGCTTGAAGAACGACGCGCACGCGACGCCGCGACGTACGCCACGTCTCTGTTCACACCGCAATACTTTACGTCTGCAGGAACGAGTCGTACACGACAAAACGTCACGCACAGGCCAGCCTTTCCTTTTGACGTGACAGAACTAATCCAATAACCGGTTCGAGAACCATGATTCGTAACTGTTTAGCGACCACGATTCCAGACCCACACCCAGCCATAACCAACTCGTTTCTACGAAAACCAAAACCAAACCAAACTGATAACGTTCTGGCCCCATCACTACCCGAACCAATCGAGCCCAAAGCAAAAACTAAACTATTAGCCCCGGTTAATCAAAAACCATTCCCAGGTTTAACTGGAATAGCAGGCGCAGGTGGTGCACTGAGGTCTGGGCATGGCTGGTAGATATCTTGTGCTAGTGGTTGAGCTGTTGGGGGTGTCCATTGTGCACAACACTCACAGGAGCATGCCAAACTCATGGTGTCCAGCAGGCTGCCCGGCCTCCACATCTCCACATCAATCTGCAATGGATCCTACAGATTAGTGGTGTAGATGGAAACCAGTTGATCCTCTGGAAGTTGCGGGGCTCGGCACAAAAGTGCATTGAACTTCTTGTTGAAATCTGCCACAGTTCCTGTGCACTTGAAAGAGATGAGTTCTCCTAGAGCATTGCTGCGAGATGGAGGTCCAAACTGAATATTTATTAATTCAGTAAGGCGGCACCAGGTTGGAGGTCCATGGGCACTCTTGTACTGTTGGTGCCACAACTATGCATCGCCCGTCAAGTGGAAGGATGCAAGGCCCACCTTCTCGGTGGAGGGCGTCCGTTGCGTGTCAAAGAATTGATCACATCGGTTCAGCCATACAAGCGGATCAACTTCCCCATCATAGATAGGAAATTCCATCTTGAAGAAGCGTGGGGGTGGTTGTTTGCAGCCTTCAGATCAGTTTCAGGTAGGGGCAGAACTGCATCGGATCTCTTCTACTTGTCGTCTGTGGTGCCAGAACTGTGACCCGTGCAATTCTCTAACTTGAGGATAGCCAGATTGTGGGCACGGACCTGCTGCATGGTGCCCCGCAGATCACCGGAGGGAGTCGATCCTCTTGCCCTGGTCCACCATATGCTGGTCGATGCCGTCCAGGCGCTTCATGAGGGAGATGAGGGTGGTGTTTATCTTCTCAAGATCTGCAGCAGTAGCGGCCATGACCGATCTGAATCTGATACCAAGATGTTATGAACAGGTGCTGACGCCCAGCCAAGAGGGGGCTGCCTCACAACAAGAGCAGGAGAAATCTTGGGGAGGATAATTGAGACTATTTTCTTGTTTGTCTATTGATTGATGTGGCTAGGCATTATATAGCCAGCTTGCAAACTTGGAGGCTAAGCCGAACTAACAAACTTTAGGAAATAACTAACTTGAGAATAAAAAAATATCTCTAAGAGATGTAACTGCCAAAACTAACTAACAGTAATTAAGGAATCTATAAGGATTAATCTGGGGACTTTCCCTGCCGTGGCCCTTCCCTGGTGTGGCTGCCTTACGCCACATAACATTTATGCAAGCTGATATGGCCAGAAGGAACATGGATACCTACTGTGTTTAGGCATGGGCATGATTGTCCGCTCATTATCTTAATGGGTGGGCGGCGAGCACCCTCATGGGTATGGATTTCATATTGCTCGACCTTTACAAAACATGACCCATTGCAAACCCCATCCTATGCGTGCTCCATTCGTTTCTTCGCCACCATATATTATTTCCTAACATATGGAAAGACCGTTCATGCGAAGATCTCTTGAAATCTCTACTCTGCGCCATACGGCTAGGCCGCTAAATCCACTAGGACACTGTGGTACCTTACCACCTACGGTGACAATTCGTTCCCTTTTGACCTGGTAACCTACCTCTTTAGCCTCTATCGTCGCCTCACTCGCCATTGTTGTTCCTACAAGCACGAATTCACAATGACTTTACTTGCTTCTTTCTATGTGGCATTCTTGTGTGTAAACAGATGTCCAAATTTTTTTGCTTGTATTCGGAACTGATTTATTGCTTGTGTGTGGCGTTCTTCATCGTGGAACACTGATATTTCTTTCTCTTGCACAACCAAATATTCATCTATTTTTTGTATGAGATATTTAACTTGCAAAGCAATCACTAGGTCTTTGATTCCATGAATTTCCATAGCAAGTATAGAGGACTGGAATTTTTCGAATTTTTGTATGTGGATTATTTAATTTGCGAATCCTACATGCACACAGTATCAAGGCTTCCATTGATATGCACACAATATCAAGGCTTCCATTGATATGCCACTTGCATGGTTTTTAAGGCGGTAAGAGCATCTCCACCGGCGCGCCCAATACAGCGTCCGACAAAGTTGCTGGACAAACGCTATTGGGCGCACCGGCAAGCGTTGCCGCCTATTGGGAGCGTCGCGCCCCACCGGTCGCTCCCAATAGACGCTCCCAGATGACAAATTCAAATAGTATGTCTAAAATAAAATCAGTTGAATGTCTGAATTCACATGTCCCAATGTAGAACTGAATACATAAAATCAAATAGGGCATACAATTATTCAAATTAAAATAAATTGGGCAGTCAATTAGGATGGTCGTCTGCTTGGCCTTTGAGTGCCCACAGATGCTCAACTAAATCATTTTGCAGTTGCTCGTGTGCTCGTTCATTCTTAATTTCAGCGTTAATTGTGAGGTAAGTGGCAAAGTCCGCAGTCAAATCCGCATATTCATGATCAATCTGGGCAAGAGGACCCACATGATAGTATGGATGGTCATCATTTTGCGAAGGATCAGCATGTTCACTCTCGATGATCATGTTGTGCAAGATCACACAAGTCATCATCACCTCCCACATTTGCTCTTTCGACCAAGTTAGAGCAGGATACCTGACAATAGCAAAGCGAGCTTGAAGCACCCCAAATGCCTGCTCGACATCCTTCCTGGCACCCTCCTGTTCTGCTGCAAAATGAGACTGGCTTTGACCTTGAGGCTGGGAGATGATTTTGACAAATGTAGACCATCTCGGGTAGATGCCATCTGCTAGATAGTACCCCTTGTCATACCCATGGCCATTGATCTCATAGTTGCATGGTGGAGCTTCGCCTTCAGTTAGTCGGTTAAAAACCGTTGAACATTGCAGCACGTTGATGTCATTGTGAGTTCCTGCCATACCAAAGAAAGCATGCCAAATCCACAAATCTTTGTCAGCCACTACCTCTAGCACGGCACTGCACTCTCCAACATGACCCTTGTAAACTCCTTGCCAGGCGAACGGGCAATTCTTCCATCCCAATGCATGCAGTCGATGCTTCCAAGCATACCAGGAAATCCTCTAGCTGCGTTTTGTGCCATGAGCCTAGCAGTGTCACCTTCATTTGGTTGTCTCAAATACTTTGGCCCAAACACTGCAACAACCGCCCTGCAATACCGATACATGGTCGCGATACATGTAGATTCAGCCATGCGGAGGTAGTCGTCTACTGCATCTGCGGGTGCTCCATATGCAAGAACTCTCAGAGCAGCCGTGCATTTCTGGATAGAGGAGAAACCAACCAGTCCGGTGCAGTCGCTCTTCAGCTTGAAGTAGTCATCGTACTCCCGCACGCCCGCCAGAACGACCATGAAGAGGTCTCTGTTCATCCTAAACCGCCGCCGGAATTCCTTGTCCCCGTGTGTGGGATCGTCGGCGAAGTAGTCTTGCCACAGCGTCATATGTCCCTGCATCCGTCTGCGATCTTTGTTCATCCTCCTACCCGGCTTCGAACCTCCAATCCGAGGCGCATCGTTCATCTGTCGAAGCAAACCAACTAGGCAAGTGATGATCGCCAAGTGTTCGTCGACCACGGCGTTGGAGGCGGCATGGGCGGTGAGCAATGCGCCGGCCAGCTCGAGTTCGTCGTCGCTATCCATCTATATGAACACAAGGTTTAGAAAAAACCGAAGTCTACGAGAAAAAATGAGCTGAGCAATGCGACGAACACCTTACTTGCGGGGAAGTTCTCGGAGGCGGCGACGGTGTAGCGCCGGACAACAAGTGTGGCTCGACGGAGAAGAGACTACAGACACTACGACGGGAGAAATAGTGCGCCGTTCCTGGCGCGCGGGGGGAGACGGGCGTCCGGCCGGCGGAGGTGGGTGGCGGCGACGGCGATTCAGTAGGAAGGGGCGACTCAGTAGGGACGGGGATGAAAACATGCCACAAACGGACGTTGGGGGAGAAAATAATAGGGCTGGGTCGCTGACGCGTCGCCCCCACCCGTCGGGTTTCGACGAGGCGCGCGTTGCCGCGGTTGCCGGCACGCCCGCTTGCGTCCCTAGAAGCTGGGCGCGAAGCGGGGTTGCCGGACGCTGTATTGGGGCGCGCCGGCAACTATTTTTCTATTGGGCGCGCCGCTGGGGGGTAATTTGCTGCCGGCGCGCCCAAAACGTCTATTGGGAGCGGAGTTGGGCGCGCCGGTGGAGATGCTCTAAGGCATCCTAAGGTGTTTTACCCCCGCTTCGATGCCTAATTGGGGGCAAAATTCCAAGACGCTGGGGGACGCTCTATCGCCTGAGCGCCGCCTTAAAAACCATGGTGACGTGATCATCTATGGAATACTCCACGTCCTCAGGGACAGGTATATGGCCAGTTTACCCCAAAAGTCCAATGGGACTTGCTGAAAATAAAAACACATTACTTGCTTTGTATGAGCGCCTAAAGCAGGCAAAATTACAAGACACTGGTGTAGTGCATCGCCTTTAAAACCCATACGTTTTTCAATTTGTTGGACTAAACTGATACCACCCATACGGACAGCTGTTGCAGTTTACTCTTATAGAAATGTGCACAACCAGATATATGCTTACTAGATGTGGCACACTTATGAGGAACGGTCACATTTTCCTTATCTCCGTCCATCACTGCATTGATGAATGGACACAGGAAACTAATATCTTCATTTGTAATTAGGGGAAACTAAGATCTCACTAAATTGTCGTTAGGCTATTACTTTGTTGTTTCTTTTGTTTATGGTTTTGCTCTGGCTGTTACTGTCCTTGTCTAATTTAATTATTTAAGGCGATTTTTAGGAACTGGCATTTTACTGCCTTTCAGAGTCATTCCAATGCATCATCATTTGGTTAATTTTGTTGAATTTCGACCGAGACAAGTGCATCAGGGTCAATATGTAGCGTAGCATAGTTTGGATGGTTAATGTCTTTGATCCTACAGTTCTTATCAGTACTTTCATTACCATTTAGTCATTTGAGTCTTAAATATCTTGCGAGCATCTTCCTTCCAACCAACTTCTCTTTCGCCCCCCTTTTCCTTTCACTTCATGTATGCGGTCATGAACCTGTGCAGGTTAGAAAGAAATGTCAGCTACCCGCTGGCCAAGATGTCTGAACCTACTCCTGTATTTATCTTATGAGCACACGAGCATGACAGCAGAATGTTAGTATTACACTTGGAAGAATTGCCCATTAAAAGATAGACCAGCCTGCTTGCTTCTCCTGTTGTTAGGAGTTAATTTACTATAGTTACGCATGCCCACTTCTACAGACCAGGTCTGCGTATTTATGAGATTCAGTTTTAAACTGATTTTTCAAAAGCATTGTAAGTTATTAACCTGGGCAGTGTACGTTGGGCAATCACTTTTTGTGGTGCATTCAAGCAATCAACATCTGGTTTTAACACAAAATCAATGTGTTTTTACTTCTATGTTGTTCTAGTTTTTTGGAATAAAAATTAATTAATTGAAGAAGCAGGAAGTGTTAGTTTTACGTCAATAGTAGCATTTGTTTTTTTAACTTTTGAGCTATCATTTGTCATATTATTCTCATTTTTGGTATTATTAACATATGAATTTGAGAATACATTTTTATGTGTAGATAAGTGTAAACTGATATGCACTTGGAACTTCTTATGGAAAACTTACCCGGTATTGACAGTTATGGGTGAATTTTACACCAAAATAAATCAAGGGTTGAAATCTACATTACAGTAGTCTAGGGACGAAAAATGTACTTACCTCCTGTACAAAATGTCATCTTGTCGGCATCGATGATAGCACTAATCATTTCGTAACTGGCTACCTCCTGGCTCCTGGGCATCGATAAGGGCATGAAATCAGTGTTGCACCCTCTTTCGGGAGTCAAATGCCTTTTGAGCAGAAGTTTTCTCATTTTTTTTCAATCTTTCACTGTCTAAATTCTTTGCTTTTCTCCAGAAACGAGCCAGACAGAGAAGCTGCACGATGGGGTTTATGCTGCTAGAGCAAGCTGTGGCACGGTCTTCAAATTGGCATGTGGATGGAGGTCGTTGGTGCATCGGATTCATGTTCTGGAACTTGTTTTGCACCAAAGAGGTTCTTTGGAAGATGTTTCCTTCTTGGAAAAGAAACAGTTTCGAGGTGGTTGTAAACTTGTAATGCTAGACTTAGCTATTCATTTAGTTCAATCACTGATGGGAGCAGCCTGTTGCTTTTGCTAATCTTATTGGTCTTTAAAGCTCTGCAGTCTTTGTTTGATTGTTAGTGGAAAGGAATAGGGAAGCTCCCTTTTCCCGCTCGGCTCAAATATATAAACTCTTGAAAAACTGATGTAGAATCAGGGAGTCTGGGGTTCAGTAATCTATTTTTTAGGCAGAAGTTCCCAAATAGGTTTTGATAGATGTCCTTCCAGTTTTTAGGAAAAACTAGGCAATGCCGCGCGTGTGTTTTTGAATTTGAATTTGAAAATGGTGGTGTTGTAAAGTTGTTTAAGTTTGGAAATAATTGAAATTGAAAATGACTTCGTTGTGAAAATGGTTGGATCTTTGAGGTTGCTTAAATTTGGAAATTATTGTAATTCAATTTTAAATGTGGTTTTTTTTACGTGGAAATATTCTGAAATAGGTGAAATGGTTATATATGTTTGTATTTTGTTGTAATATTTGTTTGAATTTTATAATTGGAGGATGTAAAGTACGTGATTCTTTGTTGAAGTCAATTTATAAATAGAGGAAATTCAATTTTTTTTTTTTTTGCAAATATTCTTTAATTTAGGGAGGCAAAATGCCATAAGTATGGTAATTTTTTTTTTTGATTTTTAGAATGTTTCTTGTGTGAAAAATTTGATAATTTAGTATGTTGTTTATATTAGTTACACTGTAGTTTTACAGGTACTAATTTTTTAAATTGTATTATTGTTTGCAATTATTTTTTAAATTTGGTAAAATGCATATTTGGAAATTGTGTAGGTTTTAAAATAAGCGAAATTCGGAAAAGTTTGCGTGTGGAAATTGTTTATTTTTGGAAATTTGTGCAAGTTCACAATGTCGCGCCTGGTTGGTGAATTTGAAATTTGGAAATGCTGATATTTAAAAGTTCTGGAGATTTGAATTTTTTTGGAATATGATATTTAAAAGTTCTGGAGCTTTGAAATTTTTTGGAAAATGAAAAAAAATTATATTAAAAATTGTTTAGTTGTCGAAAGTTGTAAGTAGAGATAGTTTGGTTCTATTGGAATATTTATTAATTTCAATTGTATAACTGGAGGGAGTTTAGTTGCAATATTTTAAAAAAAAATTTGTCAAGTTGGTGTAATATGTTTGAGTTTTATATTAAATGTGTAATTAAACTCAGTAAACAGAGTGCATAAATTATGTGAGCATATATTTATTTCGATTGAAATTTAATACATAATTGGAGGAAATGAATTTGCATTTTGTTAATTTTTTTATGTGCTGAGTTTTTTTTACAATTTAAATATATTGTTGGAGAGGTTTAAGTTATATGTCCTCTAAATAATACATTATGTGGGCATTTATTAATTTTAATTAGAATTCAATGCATAATTGGAGGAAATGAATTTGCATTTTGTCCAAATTTGTTGTGTAATATTTGTTTTGTTTTTCGAACGGATAGACTTGAAGTTATTGTTATAGTTCACATTTCACATTTATTTTATCTTTTTCTTTTGCTTAAATAGTACTCTTTATATATATATATTTTTTTAGGCAGATGAGTTCGCTGTTAAATGTTTCTTGTGTCATTGTTAGAAATAGTTGTTTTTATTAAGTTCTAAATCGAAATTTCAGTTTACAGGTTCAATGTAAAATATATTTTCGAACAACTCGAATAATATATTCAGAAAAAGCTGATAGAATATATCTGTAGTGAATTAGAATTTGTTGTTCTGAGTATGAACGAATATTCAGCAGTTTGAAATGAATATATCTGTAGTGAATTTTGTGAATTGTTGAATTATGTTTGCAAACTTGAAGAAAAAGTATTTTTTTTTGTCCATTTTACATGTATGGCTCTGCATTTTTATAATTAATAGTTTGAAAGTTTTCAATTGTGCTGATTTTTTAAATTTATTAATGAGACTTTATGTAATATTTGGGATTCTTAAGATTTTTTTTTGTTGAAGGGTCTCAAAGTTTCTGGAATGTTGTTCTTGATTTATTAAATATTTGTAGAAATTATTTTGAACTGATTTGAATTTCTGTTTACAAATTACAAAAGAATTGGAAAATAGAAAAAAAAAACAGAGGGGAAAAAAAAAACCGGCCGAGGCTCGCAGCAGACGGCCCAGCCCACGAGCCGGCCTGCCTCCCCAGCCCAGCCCACGGCGACGCCATGCTGGCGTCACTGCGGCCGGAGCGGCTGCGGCGGCAGCGGCTCGCCGGCGGCGAACCTGCAGGTTCTGGGACGCGCGAGTACGCGCCGTCGACGCGGCTCGACGCGGGGCGCCCGGATGTGGCGGCACCGCTCCGTTTAGGTCGCCGGAGCGGCGCCGGCGGCCGTCGGATGCGGCGGCGGCTGTGGACCGCGGCGGCGGTGATTCCGCGGCGAGTGCGGCGTCCCGGCACGCGCGGCTCGCCGGAGATGGAGAGGCGGCGACGGCGAACCCCGTAGTGGGCTTGGATTTGACGGGGGAGGGGCGGAGGGGCGGCGGGGCGCGGCGGCGTCGCCGGCGGCTTCGGCGTCGCGCGGAAGGAAGAAAGGAAAAGGGGAATTCTGAGGAAGTTTTTTGAAAAAGTCCCTGTCGTTTCGTTGATTCGCGAATAGGTCCTTGTGCAGTGCAAAATGTGGACTGCGGGTTGGTTTTCAGAAAGTCCGGGTTGTTTTTCATAAAATTTCCTGCGCCAAAAACTGTGCGCAGCGACGTGGCGACACGCGATTGGAAGAAACTCCGCTGCTACAGTAATACTGTAGCATCAGCGCATCTGGGCCGCTCCTTCGGACGATCGAACGGCCGACGTTCAGCCACGATTAGCAGTTGACGTGGACAGTGCGAGAAGAAGCGAATCATGCGTACTTTTATATATAGAGGCATGTATGTGTCATTTTCACTGGTGGATTGGTTAGTCCGTTTTTTTTGGTTGCATCCACGCTCTTTGGCCGGACCAGCATGCACGCAGCAGCTTCCGTCGCCGCCGCTGGGAACGTGGTTCGTCGGCACCGGCATGCTCATGGGGCACGACTACAGCCGGCAACCTCGACGTACCACCTCATCAACCGCAGGAAGAAGAACAGCATGCGGCGGGCGTGCTCAAGGTGGTATCTTGCAGGGGCACGAGTACCTCGCTTGTCTGCTCCCCAGGCATCGATTGGCGCATCAAGGCCTAATTCAGTTTCGAATCGCGGCCGATGCTCGTCTCTGGATCGTTAAGTCCGTCCGGCATTAACAGTTCAACATCAAATGCGGGCCATTCACTGCTTAACTACAAAAGCATAAAGAGAAAACGAGGAAATGATGTCCTGTGTCCAGCCGGAGTACGCACTGCAGATCGCCTAGCTGGATCCTCCATTCTTGCTCAAACCCACCACCCTAGCTAAGCTTGCGCCCGGTAGACGTGCACCACCACTCGCTCCCGGGGGGCTGCTGCAGCATGGAGACGAGAATTAGAAAATCAAAATGATATATAAGCAAACGTAGCCAAACGAGACTGAACAAAGGTGTATCAAAGAATAAACTTTTTTTATTTGCCTAAGAACAATTAAGTGCAAAACCGTTTCCACAAAAGAACTTAAGCAACATTCATCTCTATTTTTCGTTTAATATATTTTTTTCAAGCCAAGCATCTTCATCTTCCACTTTTGCAATCAAGTTAAAAAACATCACTTGGCACAAGTAGGAATAGTAATCTGATCCTGGAAAACATTTGCAACATTATTTGGTTGCCTTCACTGGTTCATGCAGAGGCCATAGGTACAATCCACCTCTTTTCTCTCTATAAGACATAGACACTATAGAAATGGTAATAAAATATAAACGTTGTTACTCTTAACTCTTTTTTTTTGAATTTTTCCATATATATTAAACCAACAAAGAGTACACGATTATATCGATTACAAAAACAATGCTAAAAGAGACGAGCAAATCTATGAGATCTTCAAGCCCTTTCTTCTTCCATGACACAATCTTGTACTTTTCTGAAGGCAGCCGTAGAACAACGCCAAATACACCAAACCACATACCTGTGAATACCAACGAAGGTTACTCTTAACTCGTTTATGTCAGCTAAGAGATAAGTTTTGTCGTGAAAAACAACATTTAACAGTTATGTGGAAACAAGTCATGCAAAGGGCTAAGAAACTATAGACACAATAATATAAAAGTTTTTTCTTGCAACAAACTACAGATCTGTTGAATAGCATTTTCTTGAAGGAAAAAAAGAGAGCATTGGCTGGCCTACATCAGAGAAGGTAAAAACACACCACATTACCTGGTGGTGCTGCTGCTGAATTCCATGCGTTATTGATCTTTCTCTCCATGCAGCAAGTGCAAATCTTCTGAATTAGTCCGACCAAAGCTCCAACAACCAGCACCAGGACGAGTACGGCGAACATCGCGGTACAAGGATAATTGTTCACCGCCATCACTACATGCATCGTGTTATCCACTGCCAGTTCAAATCAATCGAGCCAAAATACTACTCGCAGGGGCACCTAGTTAAATGAAGAACAGGCTCACCGAGCCTTTCTCGCAGGGGCACCGGCGCAGTGGAGACCTCGAAGCGGAGGTAACAGTTGAAGCCGACGACGGTGGCCGCCACGCCGGCGCGCCAAGGGTCGAGGCCCCAGCAGCACGTCGCCGCCACGCGCGCCGAGTAGTCGATGCACCGTGCGCGCTCCGCCGCCGTGGGCAGGTCCCTCGCGCACTGCGCCAGCACGCGCCGTGCTCCTCGCGGCGTAGTAGCTCGCCACGGCGGTCGCGTTCGTGACGGCCAGCAGGTTGTCGCCCACGGCCGCGTACGGCGCCAGATACTGCGCGACGTAGGCGAGCCTCTGCAGGTCGGCATCGGAGGCGTTGCTGGCGAGCGCGTCGGCGGGGCCGGAGATGAGACGCGCGCGGAAGACGTCCTCGCTGGAGGCGATGGCGTTGGTGTCGGCGTAGGAGACGAAGCAGCCGTCGCTCCAGATGCCGGCGCGGCGGTGGCTGTTGGCGCCGCAGCCCGAGGTGAGGTTGGTGGCGGCCACGGAGAGGCAGCGGCGGCACTCGAGCGGTGTGGCGTCGCCGAAGCAGAGGCCGCGAGCGAACGCGCGGTCGGAGCGGCCGCCGGAGTACAGTGAAGCGAAGCCGGTCGGCGCGGCAGCGGAGGGGAGCGCGGCGAGGAGCGAGAGCACGTTGGCGCCGAATGCCGAGCCGTTGCTGGTAGCACTCGATCGCGGTGGCCGTGAGGCTCACGCGCTGCTCCGTGGCGCCCGGGACCGGCGTCACCGCGACGAGGAGGATCAAGAGGAGCGCGCGGGAGCAGGAAAGCGCCGAGCTCGCCATTGCAGGTGTGTGCCCTATGGCGCGCGTTGGTGCTTGGTAAATGGTAGCAGAGCAGGAGGAGACACGCTGCTAGCCAAGTTAACGAGAAGAGCATGGTGCGTGCTTGCCATTTCCGGCGATCCAAAATTAGTTCCAGGCTTCCAGATATCGATCGAAAGATGAAGACCTTGCACAGATCGGGTAAGCAATTTTCAAACTTGCGACTGCAGTTGCGAGCTCTTGTCGTCACCGTTTGGTTGCGCGAGCCTTCCGCGCAACTTCTCCATGTACTGCAACTGACCATGCATCTGAGCGAAATGGACAGAAGAAGAAGAAGAAGAAGAAGAAGAGGTAGCTCGGATGGAATAGTGAAGATGAGCCTGCAAGTGCTGCGTGCCGGCCGGTGGTGGTAGTTTTGCTATTGTGGGCGTTTCATCATACATGTGATGGTTAGCCTCGCAAGGCATCGCTAATTTGCTTTCACTTTATGCATATCTATTTACGTACCTTTGAACATGGACCTGCTGAGAAATATATATCAAAGGAGTGGGGCATGCCTTTTGGGGCATATCTATCTACGTACATTTGAAATGACGGTGCCAGACAACAACTACATGTAATTTGGGGCTATCAGAATAAATCAGCACAAGAAAACCGAGGATTTGAGTATAAAAAATGTGAAGAAGAAAGGCACTACCAAATGACAATACGCTCTAGATATCATCAACAAACAAACAGCAATAATCACGACACCAGAATTCCCGAACACTGCATCTTTCTGAACTTGTCAATTACCACCATATGCTTCAGCAAGTCTCCGTTCAGTGGCATGTTGTCTCACTCTCATGCATAAGCCGCGCATTCCACTATCTCTGTCGTTCTTCTGTCTCACGGTTATACAAGCGGTCATCCCGGTCTTACTATAAAACTTGAACGAACTCATATGCTGCACAGTGCGCTAAAAGTTTTAACCTTTTCATATGATGTTCAGTAAATTCAGGGAGATACTAAAACTAGTGACCAGGGTTCATTGATGGATCAAGTATAACTAGCCTAAACACGAGCTGTTGGGTTTTCCTGAAATTATATCTCATCTTTTTTTGAACAAAATTATATCTTATCGAGGTTATGAATTCTCATGTCGTCGTGTTCGAGACAACGATACTTCTGGAGAGATGAGTTGTAAGGCGACGGTCAGGAGTCCTTCTATGGTCTTCCTCTACCCTGCGTCAACATCCTGCTACTCCAGCTCAATGTTTGCTGAATTTTTTTTTTTTTTTTGAAACTGTGGGGCAAAAGCTTTGCCCCATATATTAATTAAGCAGAAAGGTGCCCGGTTTATTAGTGGAAGAAACCGGGCGAAAACCGTACAACAAACACCAACAACAACGAACACCACGGGGCAGAGCCCACACAACACCCACTCCACGGCCAGCCGGCCAGAAGCGGCCACCACCGGGAGACTCGACGACGAACAGCACCGAGAGCAGCCTTGTCGCCCACACGACACAAGGAGGAACGCCCTCGATGATGCAGAAAAAACTCGGAGCCGCTGCCCCGACATCCAACCTCCATCACGCCCTGCGCAAGCCACCTGCACCACCTTCCGGGGCCGCCGCCCCGACATGCCACCGCCCACACCCGGGCCACGACGCCGCACGACTCGGCCACCCACAGCCCAAGCTGCACCAGGTAAGCCGCACGCAGACCACGGCCGCCGTACCAGCATCCGGGGCCGCCGCCCCGGCCTAAAAGGCAACCGCTGCTGCCGCTGCCCCAGCAGCTCCGACAGCCTCGCCGCCAGCACCCCCTTCCGGGACCGCCGTCCCGACATAGCACCGCTCGCGACCGAGCCACGACGCCACACGAAGCAGCCACCCGCAGCCCAAGCTGCCCAAGGAGAGCTGCTCGCAGACCATGGACGTCGTACCAACATCCGGGGCCGCCGCCCCGGCCTAAAAGACAGCCGCAGTTGCTGCCGCCACACCAGTCTCGACACCCTCGCCGCCACCTCCCGCAACCACATGTCCCTCCAGCCGGTCACCACTCCAAGAACGATGCCCCCAAGGGGGAGCATGACACCGAGCGCCATCATCGCCCGATCCCGGAAGATCTAGGGTTTCCCCCGGAGTGGTCCGGGTGAAAGGCGAGCACCACGTCTGGACGGCATCTTCAAGAAGAGAAATGGCGCCCGGAGGCGTCGTTGCCGCCTGCCCGACGACAGCCGGAGCAGAGCTTTCGCTCGACGTAGCCAAGCCTTGCACCCGCTCACCACGAGACCGACTAGCCCACCAGCTTCCACACGCCGCGATTCCAACAGCAAAACCTTCGCTGCCGAACCAGCCGCCCTCGCTCCACGGCACCCCCCTGCCACGGACCTGCAGGAATGCCAACAGCAGCGTCCACCACCCCTCCACCGCGGCAGCAGCGGGCGTCACCTCACGACGCCGAGCCACGAACCGCGAGATGCATCGCCGGCGGCCCGCGGCCGCCAGATGCAGGTGCGGCGCCGCCGCGCCGCCTTCCTCCCCGTGGCCACCTCACCAAAGTGGGACACGACGTCAAAGACGCCGCCGACGACGGTACAACCCCACTGATGGCGGCACCGCGCCGCCGCCCTGCTCCTAACCCGCCCTCGCCCGAATCAACTCCAACCCCAAAACCACCACCGTCTTCACCAAGGCCAAGAAGCAGCCCACCGCGCGCGCCTCCTGGCCGCGGCCCGAGCCGTCCGACCTCGCCCTCGCGCAGCCCCCGTCGCCGCCAGGCCGCGCGCCGCGCGCAACCAAGCCGACGCGACCCCGGCGAGGTCGACCCGCCACCCACGCAGCCAGGCCCGCCCCGCGCCAGATCCGGGCACAAGGGCCCCGGATCCGCCACTCCGCAGTCGCTGCGGTCCCGGAGCCGCCGCTCCGGCGTTCCCGCGCCGGTGGACGCCGTCGCCGTCCCAGGCGGTCCCTGCGCCCGCCCAAGCGCGCTCGAGGAAGGAGAGCCACCCCCGGAGAGCGCCGCCGCCGCCACGGCCCGGAGGCCGGCGGCAGCAGCGGCGGGAATGGCGCGGAGGAGAGGAGTCGGTGGCGGCGCGGTGGTGACGCCCCGGTGCCGCCTGGGTGCGGCACGGGAGCGGGGTTCCGCTCCGGTTATGACTTATGACGGCGAGAGGATCAGAGGAGTTCGTTAGACAGTTGCTGCTAACTGGGCTCTCCTCTCTGGTTTGCTTCGGTTTTTTCGTTTGCTGAATTACAAGAAATGGTGAGCAGCCATTTCAGAATAGTACAGTTTGAGCAAACATTTTAACATGCTAGAACTAGGGATACATTAAGGTTTGCATGTGTCAGGCGCACGATGGATCAGATCGGCGGATTAGCAAGTATTATGATGCAAGACAAGTTAGGCTACATCAAAGTTTCAGGTATACTCTCAGCAAAAGGAGAAGGCTCAGGTCTGCCACCAACCAAGTTAAGTCTGCACATCTGTTACTCATTTTCACTGAAGAAGTTAGTTGCAAAAAGTATCCTATTACACAGGCAAAGAAGGGAAACTAAGAGGTGAAATATGCACTGCTTTGTTTGAAGCTTATGTAAAAATCTGTGAACTAGGGCACAACAGATTTGTCTGAATAGAGTATAAGCGACTAAAAGATTTCCTAAATGTGAAGTTCAAAATCATCACGGAAGTGTTGGGAAACGGGTAGGCTACACTAGCACAAATCAAAATAGGAACTGCTGCAGTTATAGAGCAGGGGATTATCACTATACGCGTTGTGCCGTGCCGAAGTCGGTGAAGCGAGTCGGGGCAGGGTAGACGTACAATCCTCTCCGATCCAGTCGCTTCCACGAACAGCTCCTCTCGGCGGTTCGTCCAAGTGCTCCTGATGTAGCACATCTATCGGTATCCACACGTGCGGCGTGGAGGCACCGCTCGCCGGACTTCTAGGTCCGCGCGGGCGGCAGGGGCGTGGGGAGACGGTGGCTGTGGAGATTGTGGTGCGGAAATGGGCAACCCTAAAACGTACGGCCTCCTCTCCTTATATAGACCTCCCATAATGGGCTGACACAAAAACAACCCACTCTAGAGTCCATATCCAGCCTAATTCGGATCTGATCCGAATTCTGCTTCCACTGCCTTAAGTGTGTGACCCTATAGGTTCACGCACGTTTAGACATGACACGAATACACCTACTCGGTCAATAGTTGGTAGCGGCTTCTAGAAAAACGTGCCAACTCCCAAACGCACATAAAGATCATATCAGACGAACCATCAAGATGTTTATGTCGTTCCCTTTGCCTCACGATATTTGGTCAAGCTCCTAGCTGACCACTCTTTCTCGATCCTGTGATTCGGAATCCCTTAATAGGTTAACCATTAACCTAATGTAGCACGGCCATGCATTTCTGGATCCGATCACTCGAGGGGCCGAGATAAATATCTCTCTCGACAAGAGAGGGGCAAATTCCATCTTGACTGACCATGCCTCGTAGCATGCTTCATGACAAACCTGAAAGCTACCTTTATGGCTACCCTTTCACGGTGTAGCGTTTGATAGCCCCAAAGTAGGTCGATTCACATCTCGAGTACATGCGACAATCTCAGGTCTAGGGACAAAGCATACACATCGTGTAGAGAGAACTATGAACATTGTTGCATTGTCTCAAGTTGGGTTTGCCCAACCCTATGTACATAACATAAGTCCACATCATTAGTGACATCTCCATGTCTATGACTTGTGAAACATAGTCATAACCTAATACATGTGCTAGTCTAATATTCAAGTGAGTCCTCACGTGAACTCTGACTAGGGACATATTTAGAATAACCATACAAGTAATGAGTTTCACAAACAAGTCACGTACTTGCCAATCAATACAAAGATATTATTCAAGGCAGATTATTATAAATCATGGACATATCGAAATATCATCATCTCTATGATTGACTCTTGGGCATATTTCACTACCAGGAAACACCTAATAGCCGGCTTGTAATCACCGGCGGGCCACCCAAAACCCACGCCGGTGATCTGCTTGGACCAAATTCCGCAGCTAATCACCGGCGCGGGAAAATGTCCATGCCAGTGAAAACTGGGAATCACCGGCGTGTCATTATTAGCGCCACGCCGGTGATTTATGGGCCCAAAAAACTTGTCACGGTGAAATATGTTACTGGTGTGGGACTCCTACCGCACGCCAGTAATTCGATAGTGAATTACTGGCGTGGGATCCTAATGACACGCCGGTAATCATGTATCTCGGGGTGGCACATGGGACCCTTTAGAATCACTGGCGTGGCCCTTGTGTCCCACGCCAGTAATAGCGCCGCGAAAATTCTGTGGCTGGACAATACAATTTCCATCCCACACTCCCGCCTCTTCTCTATGTATATAGAACCCTATTACCTCTGTTGGATATATAGATCGCATCTGAGTTGGTTTGGGTATCTTAGCTGTTTCCTTTTGTGTAATGCGCGCGTGTGTGTGGCTATAGCTAGCTGTAGTGTTAATTGATCAACATGTCTCTAGATCCTTGTGCCCGTGGTTTTACCGGAATGATGTCTCATTTCGTTGTGTACGGTGCTGTAAAAATGATGAAGGGTGATAGGTGGAGTGGAACTCCAGCGGTGCCATTCGATGAATTAATTAGTAGCAATAGCCACCCCAAGGGACGTCCAACGACAACTTGCTATGCTGATGAAATGAAGAGGGCTCTTGGAGTAAAGATCGGACCCAAAACCTGGAGTGTTGGAACATCGAAGGCAGTCATCGGTGATAACAACAGTGATGACGACTTCATGCCTCCTACACGAGCACAGATCAGACCCAAGTCTAAGAGTGTCGTTGTAGCATCGAAGAAGGTAACCGTCGATGAGGAAAACAGTGATGATGACTTCATGCCTCCTACACGAGCACAGATCAGACCCAAGTCTAAGAGTGTCGTTAGAGCATCGAAAAAGGCAGTCGTCGGCGATGACAACAGTGATGATCACTTCATGCCTCCAATACGAGCACATATCAGACGCAAGGCTTAGAGTGTCGTTGGAGCATCGAAGAAGGCACTCGTCGCTGAGGAGAACAGTGATGCATGAAAATTCTGTAAACATGTTGAAAGGACAAGGATGTCGCCTAGCGGGGGGGGGGGGGTGAATAGGCGATGAAACTTTTCCGGTTTAGGCTTCATAAATGCGGAATAAAACTAGGTGTTTTAATTTAACAAGCATACAATCTAAATATACTAGGCTCACCTATGTGCACCAACAACTTATGCTAAGCAAGACAAGTAACAAGGTGATAGCAAGATAAAGGACTTCAAGCACGAAGGCTATCACAATGTAAATTGCATAAGTAAAGAGCTCGGGTATAGAAATAACCGAGGCACGCGGAGACGATGATGTATTCCCGAGTTCCTCCTTTTTAGTGGAGTACGTCTCGTTGGAGGGGTGTGAGTTTCAAACTCAAGACGCCACAAATGGCCTCACCCTATTCTCCGATGAACCTTGCCCAAAGCTCGGTTCACCTTCCACTATCGGAATCCTTCAAGGCGGAATCCGGAGCCTTTACAACAATCTTGAGGCACAACCCACAAAAAGGTCCCAACTAGCCACAAAAGGCCTTGACCACAAAAGGTCACAAGAACACCGTCTAGGGTCCAACGACCCAAGAGTAACAAGCTCACAAACTTTCACTTCCACGAATCCTCGTGGAGAGAGCAAACCGATGCAACAAAATGTAATGGCAAGAACACAAGAAGTGCTCAAGTCCTTCACTCTCAAATTCCAATAAAGCAACAAATGCTTATGGGGGAATAAGAGAGGAAGAACAAAGGAGGAGAAACACCAAGAACTCCAAGATCAAGATCTACTAGGTTCTCCTCACTTAGAGGAGAGATGGATTGGTGGAAATGTAGATCTAGACCTCCTCTCACTTTTCCCTCAAAGATATGCAAGAATCATGGGAGGAATTGAGAGAGGGGCAAGCTTTCCAAGGTCAACAATGGTAGGAGAGAGAGAAAAAAAACGAGCAGCTCAAGGTTAAAGAAGGGGAGGGGTATTTATAGCCCCTCCCACGAAAATAGCCGTTGCAGCCACACTTAGACCGGAATATCCGGCCCCTGACCCAAATATCCGGCCCAAAAATCCGGCCGAGTACAGAGGCTCGCGCCGTGAAGTCCTTAGCTGATTTTCTGAAAAAACTGGGGAGGACCGGATATTCCGGTCCGAACTAAACCCGGAAAATCCAGTCTACCCGGATATTCCGGTGCAGAACAAAACCGGAATATCCGGTTTACTGAAAACTGACAGAAACAACAAAACGAAAACTGCAATATCTTTTTCATCCGGACTCCGATTTCGATGATCTTGGGCTCGTTGGAATCGCAACGAAGAGCTCTTCAAGATCATGCAGAGAAACATCATAGTCCATCATGTGAGGATAAAACCAAATATAGAAAGGTAAAACCTCTCTAGAAAAGAACGACCGGTAAAACCTCCAACATAAAAAACACAACAAGATATTCATTATGAAATCCGTTTTTGATGAACTAGAGCTTGGTATGGAGATGAACACAAGCTCTAAATTATCACATGGATAAAAGCCAAATAAGAACCAAGAAAGATGATATGCCAAGAATGCAAAAGTTTGAACTCTCCACAAAGATGCGATCAAGTTACTCACTTGAGAGCCCATCTTGATAGTACGGCATCTATCCTATAACCCGGTCTCCCACTAACACCATGAGACCGGTAAAATAGAAACCCTATCAAGATCATACCTTTGCCTTGCGCATTCCATTTGAGTTAGATGAGGACGATCATGACTCTCTCAAGTTGGAACACCTTTCTTGATCATGCTTGCTAGCACATGCTCGATGAAGGCTTCTCCAAATACTCCCCTATACTCCATTATGGGAGAGTCTCGCTTAGCTCCGTCTTCATGTATCCATTGCAAGCTTCAATCAAATGATATCTTCCGAGATGGATCATATTGAACTTGCACTTCATCTTCTTCTCTTGACATATATGATGGCTTGGAGATAAACATGAATGTTCACTCAATCTTCTTTTCCAAGCCACACTTTACCATGTAAGATTCTAGAGTCCAACATATGAACTCCAATCTTTTCCTATGGACAAGATCTACAAGAATATCTCAATGCAAACATTAGTCCATAAGGATTGTCATTAATTACCAAAACCACGCATGGGGGCAACATGCACTTTCAATCTCCCCCATTTTGGTAATTGATGATAATCCCTTTTACGAGGGTTTATATGATGAATTAAGCAACCATGCAACGCAAAAAAAACAAGGATGCAAGGGAACAAAACCATGTTCCCTAAACCCGTCTAAATCTCTCCCCCATTGGCATCTATTGCCAAAACGGGTGAAAAATTAAGAAGGCCAATATAATAAGAGCTCCCCCATAATGTGTGCATTTCTCATGATATGAGTGAAAGCAAATGCACATATCCAATGGCGAATAGATGGAGGGAGATCAAAGAGAAAGATACTTCAACGAAAGAAGCAAGTAATCAAAAGGATCCGGAAAATGTTCTAAAAAATCAAGAGGGAACTCCCCAAGGTACGTGCACAAAGAAGGATTTGCATTTCAATATAGTGTGCACAACATGGAATCCTCACTCCCTCCTAGATAATTTCGAACATAAACAAGTGCAAGAGAGAATAGATGGCACAAGAAGAAATGTAACTTGCAACAATCAAAATGTTGAGCAACAAGAGTAAGGAGCGACAAATAAAGACTTGCTCAACCAAAAGAGATGGGTGTGATATAGAAAGATATTTTAGGAGACTAATACTATGATGAGCGATCATCATCATAGTCTTTCAAAATACGAGGCACATAGTGCATATCATGTCTTTCACATACACACAACTCAAAGAAGATAGCAAATAGGTCCACAAGCTTATTAAGATGCAAAAGTATACGATGTAAAAAACAAAGCTTGTGCCTTTTAGAGACCACCAAAGAATCAAAAACAATAAAAGGTGGTCACTAAAGAATTGGAATACCAATTAAAGATGTAACTATTCTCATGTGTATAAGTTTCTAAGTAGACACCAATCATGAAGATATAAGTCCACAAAGAAACATGCACACACAAAATACGTACAAAGTTAAAGAACATGATATCCAAGAGGAAGTCATAAATACACAATAAGATCTTTGCTTAAAAGTATAGCACAAAGCTCAATTTTATCTCAAAGGGTATAAAGATGAACTTCCAACACACACTCATCATAGCATCAAACATATCCACAAAGGAAAAATGATAGTTGGGATGCTCCGAGAAAGACAACAAGTATCACAAAAGGCAAATGATTTTGAGAATTCATCAATATTGCACATGGATGACTTTGAGAAGAATTTGCTAGATTAACATATTTGGGATCGGTGAATCATGAGAATGATTATATGTAATCCCCTTAATATGTAATCATCCCGGCTTACTCACATTTGCAATAAAGATGTTTCGGAAAGAACTTTGCAAGAACCAAATCAATTGCAACAAGAGATTCATTCCAAGATACAACCTACACAAGGTTGAAAGCTAGAAATGTATGCATGAGGTAGATACTTGTTACCGAGATAGCATTGGGTGATGTAGAAGATAAGAGTTCATTATCATCCGAGCTTGGCTCCAATATGCACATGGTGATAGCACCTTCCTTGTAAATGAGACAAGCTTTCAATGCATCTCGAATTAAGTACAACATGGCACCCAAACTCATTGGGTCCAAAGTAGTTAGAGCAACTACAATACATAGGAAAAACTCCAAATAATATGTGCATATTGATATGAAATTGAATTTCATGCACATCTTAGTCATTTAGGAAATGATGGAGTTTATCCTATATATTGGATCAACAAAAGTAAACATGCCATAAGATATACATAGTAAATATGCATGCACAAGACTTTGAAGAACCAAATGAGATACAACTTGGACAAAACACCATTAAACCAAGAGATCGCACACAAGTGTGACAAGAAAAAGACTTGTCCAAATTATATCAAATACCCAAATCAACACATGATTTAAGATACCAAGTTGAAAAACATACCAAATGAAATTAGGTTCAAGGAATGAATCAAACCCTCTACACTTTTCATGATGGCACAAAGTACAAGACGAAAAATGCTTGTCTTCCAAAGCGACATATCATCGGATCAAAAACAATTGAAAACAAATAGTGTTCTAAAACATATAGGATAGCTCCCCAAGATTTGTGCATTATTTATGATCTTGCATTTGAATACAAAATGCACACAAATGGGGTCATCACTCTCCATATATTTTATCCAACACTAGTCATGTTCAAGAAAAGCCATAAGATACAAAACCAATTAAAGAATGGTGTTCTACTCAATGTAGGATAGCTTCCCCGGGAATAGTGCATTATCTAGAAGTATGACTTTGAATGTCAATGCACAAGAATGGATCATTGCTTTTCCTATCTAAAGAAAGCATAAAACAAATTTGAGTAGAGCACAAGGGATCCAAAAAGATAGAAGGAAGACAAAAAAAGAGTTAGATCAAAACAAAGCATTGGCAATAAATAAGGCAAATTTCGAGCAAGAGCCAATGTAAATATGATCAATATATTTACCACAAATATGATTATCACTTGTCAAAAGACAAGTAATGTATGGAGATATTTCTCGGTGGTGGATTGCAAAGATATATTCAAGATCATATTCACAAAACATAAGCATGAGGCAAAAGATAGGAATTGAAAAACATGCTTAGATAGAGATTCTTGATGGCTTCAATTAATCAACGATCATGCAAAGCACCAAGAAACTTCTCATAAACAAGATACCAAAAGATGGGAGACAAGAAGCAATTAAGCAAATATGGAACTTGTTTGAGCAACATGCCACATAGGAACAAGATAAATAACAATATCAATTCTAGGTGGCAAAACCTCACATGTTCACATTTTCTAGGCTTGTAATATGCACAAAGCTTATTACTCCCCCATAATGTGATAATCCATTTCTTTCAAACAAGAGGCAAACAAAACAACTAGAGATAATTAATGGACATTATAGAATTTGAATTTCTCATGAGCATGACATACCACATAGAGAATAGATAATATTGATATATCATCACTAAGTGGTATTCCTCATGTACACACATTTTTAGGATTGTGAAGTGCACGAAGCATATCACTCTCCCAAAAAGATAGTCCATTAATCTCTCAAAGAGAGCCAACAAGATAGATATCAAATAAAAGCAATAAGGCTCAAAACAAGTAGGTGGTGTGCAAACCAACATACACATACTTGATTACTCAAGATAAGTAAGTAGAGAGCACACACATACAAACACTAGCAAGGTACAAAACCAAACACATGCAAGGGTGCAAGCAACTTTCAATGAATATATGATTTAAGCACAAGTTACCGCAAGGAGGAACATTGGATATGAGATAGAACAATATAATCCAAATGACTTGACTTGAGAGAATATAATTGATGAAGATCCCTTAATTCTTCATAATGTAGCCAAGTCTCCAATGCCCTCCAACAACACCTATTGATCAAGTTTTAGCTTGTTGGTCCCCAACCAAGTTGGGTCCTAAGAGGTTAGTCACAATAGGCTTGGCAACCCAAATGGTTCTTTTCTTGACACCACTTTGAGTACCAACATATTTGGCAAACACATTGCCAACCTTATCCTTCCGAAGAGAATAAACATCATCAATTATAATGGGGTTGGATAAGGTACCATTAGTGCATGAAGAAGCAAAGTGGCCCTTCTCACGGCATATGTAGCAACATTGGCTTCCTCCTTCTTCTTAGTTGGAATCTCGACTTGAGGAGGGGTAGCTTGATTCTTCTTGGGAAGAGGCCTTTCTTTAACTTGAGGAACTTGAGGCCGCTTCCCTTGTTGCTTCTCACTAAGAGACTTCTTCTTCAAAGGGCAAGATCTAACATGGTGCCCTTCAACTTTGCACTTGAAGCAAACAATCTTGGCCGAATATTGACTTGTTCTTGGCCCTTTTTCTTCTTGTATATTGGACTTGTTCTTGTTATTGGAGTTGAATCCAAGTCCACTCTTGTCATTGGGGCGTCTTTGAACACTCAACATATTGTCAAGTGTAGACTTCCCAACATGACGCTTTTCCAAGTCTTTCTTCAAAGAAGTGACTTGGGCCTTGAGCTCTTTTAATTCCTCTACATGGTTAGTATCAACACAAATACTAGAGGAAGTAGATATTTCATTGTTAGAGCAACAAGGCAAGGAAAGTAATTCATCAAGATTTAGCAAAAGTATGAGATAAGAATTACTAGGACTAGCACAAGGCAATATAGCATTTTTAGTAGAAGTTGTGCCTTTGTCCACATGAGGCTCACAAGATGTTACCTTTGTAGTGATAGCCTCATGAGCTAACTTTAGCCTAGCATGGGATGCTAGAAGATCCTCATTAGAGCTAGAGAGCTTTTCATGACTTTCTTCCAATTTCCCATACTTGCTAGTTAGCAACTCAAGTTGAGCCCTTAGCTCAACATTCTCCTTCAAAATAGATGCTTCACAAGATGTGAGTTAGTAGCACAAGCATCATTAATTTAGAAATGGAAGAAGACAACTTGGCAAGCTCATCATTCAACCTAGCATTTTCCTCAATAATATTAGCATGATTACAAGAGGAAGTAGAGGAGCTAGGCACATCATTTTAGATAGTTGAGTTTGGAGTTGATCATGAGACTTGGTAAGAGAGAGTTCACTTTCCAAAGCCTTGTGAGCTTTGTCAAGTCTCTCTATGTCCTCAATTAGTCTAGCATTGCCAACACCAAATTCAACTTTTCCTTTTTAAGCACTTTACATTTAGCAAGAGCATGATCTCTTTCCTTAATGATTTTAGCAATAATAAGATCATTTGTTTCATCAAGAGATTCAAGTTTCTCCTCAAGAGACACTCGAAGCTCATGTTCTTCCTCAAGAGCATTTTCTAAGGATGTTTTTTCCATAGCATCCTCTCTTTCAATCCTTCCTTTTCTTCAATGATATCCTTGCACTTAATAGCAAAAGTCAAAATTTCACATAAGTAAGAGCAAGCTTGACTACCTTTAGGGAGAGCACCGAATACCATCTCACTCTTCTCCTTTAAGGAGTCAATATCATTATCTTTTAATCCATAATAATCCTCATCCTCATCATCACAAGAAGTAGAGGGTTCCAAAGGTGAGATACCTTTGAATCTCTAGCCATAAGGCAAAAGTGAGTAATGGACGATGATGATGAAGAATTGCTTGAAGCACCATTGAGGTCCATGTCTTGTTCCAACAAATGTTGGGATTCCTCTACATTGTTAGCCACACACAAAATAGAGGATATGGAAGTATTGTTTTCATGACAACAAGACATATGAAGCATATCATCATGAGATTTAGTTAAACAACTATTACATGATATGCAAGGACTATCAACACTAGCATGTAAGACATTTGAGGTGCTAGAAGTGTTTAAGTCCAAAGATAGAACATTGCAATGAGATAGAGATGAAGTATAGTCAATAGTGGATTCAATATCAACAATGCAATTTCTATCACCACTCACCATATCATTACCTTGTGACAAATCACATGTTGGTGAAGTGGAACAAGTTGTGAACTCATCACGCCGGAGGTGGAGGGAGAACAATCATCCTCAATAATGTTGGACACTTCATATTTATCTTGAAGCTTGGTCCAAAGTCATGAGCGTTCCGAAAAGGCATGATTGATGCAAGAACTACATCGCTCAAAACACATATAAGGCCATTAGATACTAGAGTATCGAGATGTGAGTTTTCCTCATCCTCTATAGATAATTCTTGGGAATCCATTGGAGGAGAAAAACCCATATCTACAATACTCTATATAATTTGGACCCATGGCCCTAAAAAGATTAAGCATGCGAATTTTCCATACATCATAATTTGTGCCATCGAATATAAAAGTGGGATTGTGCACTAATTCTCTAAACGACATCTTTACTCTCTAGGCGGTAAAGCCCAATAAAGAGAGCCCAGGCTCTGATACCAATTGAAAGGACAAGGATGTCGCCTAGAGGGGGGGGTGAATAGGCGATTAAAACTTTTCCGGTTTAGGCTTGATAAATGCGGAATAAAACTAGGTGTTTTAATTTAACAAGCATACAACCTAAATATACTAGGCTCACCTATGTGCACCAACAACTTATGCTAAGCAAGACAAGCAACAAGGTGATAGCAAGATAAAGACTTCAAGCACGAAGGCTATCACAATGTAAATTGCATAAGTAAAGAGCTCGGGTATAGAAATAACCGAGGCACGCGAGACGATGATGTATTCCCGAGTTCCTCCTTTTTGGGGAGTACGTCTCGTTGGAGGGGTGTGAGTTTCAAACTCAAGACGCCACAAATGGCCTCACCCTATTCTCCGATGAACCTTGCCCAAAAGCTCGGTTCACCTTCCACTATCGGAATCCTTCAAGGCGGAATCGAGCCTTTACAACAATCTTGAGGCACAACCCACAAAAGGATTGGGAGCTCCCAAGTGACCACAAAAGGTCCCAACTAGCCACAAAAGGCCTTGACCACAAAAGGTCACAAGAACACCGTCTAGGATCCAACGACCCAAGAGTAACAAGCTCACAAACTTTCACTCCCATGAATCCTCGTGCAGAGAGCAAACCGATGTAACAAAATGCAATGGCAAGAACACAAGAAGTGCTCAAATCCTTCACTCGCAAATTCCAACAAAGTAACAAATGCTATGGGGGAATAAGAGAGGAAGAACAAAGGAGGAGAAACACCAAGAACTCCAAGATCAAGATCTACTAGGTTCTCCTCACTTAGAGGAGAGATGGATTGATGGAAATGTAGATCTAGATCTCCTCTCACTTTTCCCTCAAAGATATGCAAGAATCATGGGAGGAATTGAGAGAGGGGCAAGCTTTCCAAGGTCAACAATGGTGGGAGAGAGAGAGAGAGAAAAATGAGCAGCTCAAGGTTGAAGAAGGGGAGGGGTATTTATAGCCCCTCCCACGAAAATAGCCGTTGCAGCCACACTTAGACCGGAATATCCGGTCCCTGACCCAAAAATCCGGCCGAATACAGAGGCTCGCGCCGTGAAGTCCTTAGCTGATTTTCTGAAAAAACTGGGGAGGACCGGATATTCCGGTCCGAACTAAACCCGGAAAATCCGGTCTACCCGGATACTCCGGTGCAGAACAAAACCGGAATATCCGGTTTGCTGAAAACTGACAGAAACAGCAAAACGAAAACTGCAATATCTTTTTCATCCGGACTCCGATTTCGATGATCTTGGGCTCGTTGGAATCGCAACGAAAAGCTCTTCAAGATCATGCAGAGAAACATCATAGTCCATCATGTGAGGATAAAACCAAATATAGAAAGGTAAAACCTCACTAGAAAAGAACGACCGGTAAAACCTCCAACATCAAAAACACAACAAGATATTCATTATGAAATCCGTTTTTGATGAAATAGAGCTTGGTATGGAGATGAACACAAGCTCTAAATTCTCACATGGATAAAAGCCAAATAAGAACCAAGAAAGATGATATGCCAAGAATGCAAAGGTTTGAACTCTCCACAAAGATGCGATCAAGTTACTCGCTTGAGAGCCCCTCTTGATAGTACGGCATCTATCCTATAACCCGGTCTCCCACTAACACCATGAGACCGGTAAAATAGAAACCCTATCAAGATCATACCTTTGACTTGCGTATTCCACTTGAGTTAGATGATGACGATCTTGACTCTCTCAAGTTGGAACACCTTTCTTGATCATGCTTGCTAGCACATGCTTGATGAAGACTTCTCTAAATACTCCCCCATACTCCATTATGGAAGAGTCTCGCTTAGCTCCGTCTTCATGTATCCATTGGAAGCTTCAATCAAATGATATCTTCCGAGATGGATCATATTGAACTTGCACTTCATCTTCTTCTCTTGACATATATGATGGCTTGGAGATAAACATGAATGCTCCCTCAATCTTCTTTTCCAAGCCACACTTTACCATGTAAGATTCTAGAGTCCAACACATGAACTCCAATCTTTTCCTATGGACAAGATCTACAAGAATATCTCAATGCAAACATTAGTCCATAAGGATTATCATTAATTACCAAAACCACGCATGGGGGTAACATGCACTTTCACATGTGACCACCTTTCCCCACTACTCATTTTGCTCTTTTCCCCAACACGATAAAAAATCAAAAGAAAATAGCAAAAACAGACAGCATAAACAACAAAAGTACATAGAACACTAAAAAAAGATCAAAGAAGAAAAAGAGGACGAACAACTGGACAAAATCAAGAGGGAAAGAGCGACTGAAAGAACAACAACCCGAACACAGACAAAAATCAGCCAAACAACCCACGAAACAACGCACGCCACCGAGAACAAGAACAAACACCATAACCACAGAAGAAGAAAAAAAGAACACACAAACAATACAAGGAAGCAGATGCACATTACCTCCTAAAAAGTCAATTCCTTCATAATTAAGACAAAGTACTACGACTAAAGAAGAGAAAGAAAAAAACAAATTTAGTGGAAATGTTGTCTAAAATGTACCACATTACAACTAATGTACCGTACCAACTAAAAGAAAAAATTAAAATTAAAACCACCGCCTCCGGCCTACTTCTCCTCTCTCTCTCCCTCGCGCGCGTGATTCCCCAAACCGCATCACACGACGCCTCCATCTCCCTCCCTGCTGACGCAACGCTCTCACTCCCCGCCGCCGCCCCGGCCTCCACCGCATCGCCGCCCCGCCCCCCGCCTTTGTTGACGCCGCCGTCCGCGCCCGACGCCACCGTCCGCGCCCGAGCCCTCCGTCTGCGCCCACATCGACGCCGCCGTCCGCGTCGGTGAGTGTTGTCTAGTTGTTTTAGTTGTAGATTTTGGATAATTTAGTTGTAGATTCTAGATAATTTAGATGTGATAATTTAGTTGTGTAGTTGTAGATTCTAGATAATTTAGTTGTGTAGTTTGTAGTCTAGTTGTGTAGTTGTAGATAATCTAATTGTGTAGTTGTAGATAATTTGTAGTCTAGTTGTGTAGTTCTAGATAATTTAGAATTCTATTAGTTGTGTTAGATTGTTACATTTCTAGTTAGATTGATAGATTTAGTTGTTTTAGATTGTCACATTTATATTTAGATGATTTGTAGTTATTTCAGATTTTTAGGAGATGTATTAGTTATGTTAGATTGTTAGATTTTTCTAAATGTCTACATCTATATTTCTACTTGTTTTAATTGTTTAGATTTAGATTATAATTTTATTTGTAATTCGTTATATGTTTTAACTGTCACATCTAAATGTCACATATATATTTCTAGTTGTTTTAGATTCTTTTAGTGTTGTTTGGTTTTAATGAATATCATATTAACATGTTTTAGTTTCCACGGAATGGGTGGGTTTAAGGGTGTGAGGGCGTATTATAGGACGAGGCTTCGGCGGAACGTCTATGGATGTCAGATCCATATAAACGAGAGGAAGCACTGGGTTGGGCAGTTCGATACCCCGGAGGAGGTGGCGCGCGCCTACGATTATTTTGTCGTACACGAGTACGAGGATAAGAAGAAGGACTGCCATCTAAACTACCATGCGGATCGCCACCGTGTAGATGATTTCATGCCGCCTGGGATCAGACAGGTGAACATGGCCATGGAGAGGGAGCACCAGTTGGCTGAGGCGCAGATCCAACGCCGCAACGTCAGCCCCCACGACGACCCACTAATGAGGAGTCTCATGCGGGACGAGCCGGACTTGATGTCATGCCAGCAGTTCGGCGCCGGTCCTTCTGTCCAGGACATCACTTCCCTTGGAATCTGGCAGGAGGAGCCATAGGGGGAGCCGCAAGGGAAGTGGGAGGAGGACTGTGAGTCTGACTCTGAGCAGCAACGGCAGCAGCGACAGCAGGAGCAGCAAGAGTAGCAGGAGATCTGGTTTTCTGATGAGGAGGAGCAGCAGCAGGTTCAGCAGCAACAGGGGCCGCCCAACTCTTAGCACTATCATTTCGAGTGTTGGTCTAAAGGACCTACTGATATATACAACAACATTGGTTCTACATTTCTCTTGGTCCTTTAGTTCGAAAACTTGGAAGTTCATGATGTGCAATGTTCATATGAGGCACTTTAATGCATGTTTCTTGTGAAATATTCTCTTGTTTCGCTGACTAAACTGTTGCATTATCCTAGCCTTATAATAACACTAATATCTTAATTGTTGTTTTTCTCAGAACATCCCATGCAGGGCTAGACGTGATTTCTTGTGGGTGTTGCCTTCACCGACCACAGGACATTTGAGGTCAACTTGGTCCAGATGACGGTGCCCACTCAGAGTTTTAGAGTTTTATGCACCAACACGATGGACCGGACATACTTAAGTGGCGCTAGTTGGACATGACTTGTTGTTCGCTACTGCATGCAACCTGCTGGGAGGTGCACCTTCTTTCTCTACCATTGTTACGTCTCTACCTACTTCATGTATAGGCCTCCCATCAACTCCGACAGTTCCGAGTCTGAGGATCATGGCCCTGAGGTGATCGAGAACCTTAGTGAATGGCTAGCTAGCTATGATAGTTACAAATAAGTTAGCTAGATGAACAATAAGAACTTTGTTGAGTGTAGCAACTACTGCCACTGCTATTTCTGTTAATGTTTATGTTTCTGTTTCTGTGTATTTTGCTGGTAATTGTCAACTTTTAAATTCAATACCGCAACTTTTTTTAATTTCCGTAATAGAATCACTGGCGTGGCCTATCACACGCCGGTGATCCCAAATAATCACCGGCGTGACCTCGCACTCGCCAGTGATCTCAAATAGCACTGGCGTGAGGTTACCAGCGTGGCTGTTTCTCGCCGGTGATGTCAAAATCGCCACGCCGGTGATTAGGTTTTTCCTGATAGTGTTTCCTACAAAAAGTTGCAGATTTTCCTAAACTCGATGGCAGATCATGTGGTTCGTCCAATCCAAACGGTCTTCATGCGTGTGGATAAACCGGTTCATGAACTACATCGAAAAATATGAATGGCGGGGTTTGTAAATATGATTTTGAAAAACCTATGACAAAGTCAACTGACATTTTCTTCAACAAGGACTAACAATGAAATAGTTTTCCAAAACTTGGTGTGCATGGATTCAGATGTGCATGAAGGTATTGTGGTCATAAAAGTCAACGATGAAATTTGTCACTATTTTCATTCCTAACGAAGAAAGGACTCCGCCATGGTGACCCTATATTGGGTTGTTATTCAACATTGTGGTTGATATATTGGCCATCATAAATTCATAATTGAGTGTGCAAAAAACTCAGGTCAGATTGAGGGAGTGGTGTCTCACCTAGTAGATGATGGTTATCTATCCTTTAGCACGCTGATGATACGATCTTCTTTATGGAGCGTGCACTCGAAAAAAATAAGAACCTGTAATATGTCAGTCCAGTTCAGTTGTGAGCAAGGACAATTCATAAAGAGAAAGATTAATTTTTATGGTACAGATCAGAGTTTGGACACACTAATTCATTATCAGAGACCCTCAAATTTCGAGTGGAAAACTGTTGAGTAGCGACTAGAGAAATGTCAAAGCGGTTATAAAGGAAAACTACACTCTGTAGATGGTCGTTGATTTTTTTCTTAAATTTTAAAAAGTGTTAAGATTCAAAATTCGTTTAGGTTGAAAATATTAAGATTAAAAAATAACATTACCTTTTTCTTATCGGTCCGCTTTTGATTCGGCCCATGAGGCACTGATTCAGGCGGCACAAGTCTGAAGTGCCGCTGCAGGGCGGCATATAGGAGCCCCCCGGAGCTTTTCTTTTTGTGAGAGTAGCTCCCGGAACTTGTGGTGACCTTGCCCCTTCCCCGTGGCTCACAAAAGTTGCATGCCTGATTGCTACGGGTTGGCGGAATAATAGACCAGCATTTGATGATGGATACTGTGCTAGGTCATCTGGTTGTTTGTACATGGAAAGTTATTCTCGCTTTGGTTTATAAACTTTTTTTTTTTACAAAAACAAGGCCGAACCCATCGTCATGCATTTCTAGCGCAGTTGTTGAAAGGCATCAAATAATTCGGCATGAATAGGACCCGAGCCGTCCGGCTCATCTCATCCATTCCTAAAGCAATTATATGTGGTGGTGCTCCTTCAGAAATTATATGTGTCAGCGTCGCCGGTGAACTGGTCGGTCATGGCTGTCTTCTTGCGTGTGTTGATCTGTGGCTATGGCCTTCGGACCCTAATCCGCATGCGCCTCGCCCATTGCGGAATAGCAAAAAGGAACTCCTTCGACCGTCCTGTGAGGCTGTGAGTGGAAATCTGGATAGGATGGATGGGGCGGCGATCAATGAGGAGGCCTCACTTTCTGTTCCGTGCTGTTGAAGCCGTCACCGATGTAAAGCGAGCTGAACCGGAAGCCATCTTCGTCACCGGCGAACAACGGCGTCGGCCATGGATGGGCAAGATGTCAGATCAGCCAGCAGTCGCGTAGCTTTCGCGCCCAAGTGTAGCTGGTTGCAGACGGTTCTAGCACCGCAGCTTTCAAATTCGATTTCATGTTGCGATTTGGTTGAACTCTCGCGCAGCTTCCGGAATCTGGACCAGTACTGTTGCTTGATTAGGACGGGGAAAGCGGCCTCCAAACTCTGGCGATCGATCGATGTAACGAAACGCTGCCGCACTTGCGCCACAAGTTCTCTGTTCCGATTGTGCCAGATTGGTTGCTCTGATCTCGTGATTACAGCTGATGCTACTGGCACATCAGGTTGTAAATAACCAAAAAGCTTTGGATAACAATCTTAATTAGCGAGTGGTTCTTACGACGTGCCCGCGCATGATTAGCAACCAAACTGCTGAGTGAGCAGTGTTTCATTAGTGGAGAAGAATATACATACTTTGCCGCTCCCAGACAAATGTCAACAATACAAAATTTCCCGCCACATATTCATAGTGGATCACTGACAGATGACTTGGCAGCAAACCAGCAATGTCTCCGGTTCTCTACTCCAGCAGACGAAAATGAGCACACTCGGCGGAGCGCATCCATGATCCATGGATGATCCTGTTTCTCATGCCTAAATTTCCATTGCTTACCAGTGATTCACATCACACTCCCAATCAAGCTTATGACAAATCTGCCATCACCTCAAACCATCGAATGTGTATGTGCGTACACCCGTCGCCGAACTAAGCTGGGCCAGTAATTAAAATAAAAAGTAAGGTCCAGCGTATTAGGCGCAGCCACCAGTGAGCTTATATGGTCTGGAATGATGTAATGATGAGGGCTGTGGACGGCAAAGTTTATAACCCAGAAACTGAACACTAACGAGAGACGCCCTTAACTGGGGCTTATCTTCCACAAATAATACTAAACCCAGGCACTAATTAAACAAAATAATCACAAAGCGAGCGCCCTACGCCGGCCTTTCGTCGGGAGCCAATGGCCTGCTCGCGCCTCGCCGCCATAAATACTTCACCTCTCCTCGTCATCTCACACCACCACACAGACACAGAGCATTTGCCTATTGCACGCGCGCGCACACAGTCACACACCGGTAGCTTCTGCCATGGCCAAGGACATCGAGGCGCCAGGGGGCGGGGAGTACACTGCCAAGGACTACTCGGACCCGCCGCCGGCACCGCTCTTCGACGCCGCGGAGCTCACCAAGTGGTCCCTGTACCGGGCGGTGATCGCCGAGTTCGTGGCGACTCTTCTGTTCCTCTACATCACGGTGGCCACCGTCATCGGGTACAAGCACCAGTCGGACCCAGCCGCGAACCCCACCGACGCGGCGTGCAGCGGCGTCGGCATCCTGGGCATCGCCTGGGCGTTCGGCGGCATGATCTTCGTGCTCGTTTACTGCACCGCCGGCGTGTCGGGCGGGCACATCAACCCGGCCGTGACGTTCGGCCTGTTCCTGGCGCGCAAGGTGTCACTGGTGCGGGCGGTGCTCTACATCGTGGCGCAGTGCCTGGGCGCCATCTGCGGCGTCGGGCTCGTCAAGGGGTTCCAGAGCGCCTTCTACGTCCGCTACGGCGGCGGCGCCAACTCGCTCAGCTCCGGCTACAGCAAGGGCACCGGCCTCGCCGCCGAGATCATCGGCACCTTCGTGCTCGTCTACACCGTCTTCTCCGCCACCGACCCCAAGCGCAGCGCCCGTGATTCCCACGTCCCCGTAAGTGACTCATGACCGCGTGCCTTCTCGTGGATATTCGTGAGAGACTTGATAGTACACTTATCAAATCATAGCATCGATGTTGAAATGATTCTTTTGCTCAGGTGCTGGCTCCTCTGCCAATTGGCTTCGCGGTGTTCATGGTCCACCTGGCCACCATCCCCATCACCGGCACCGGCATCAACCCGGCCAGGAGCCTGGGAGCTGCTGTAATCTACAACAACGAGAAGGCCTGGGATGACCACGTACGTACCGCCACTACTGCCCCATATCTCCTAATTCATGGCTCACAGAAGTAACAGGATTCTGGTCAGAGTTATATTTTTAAGCAGTGGTCACGAGACTAAAACTGAAATAAAATTTTGTGGTGTAGAGGAACTTAAATAACTGTACATAAGTTCACAAGTAGCAGTCAGAACTCAGAACAGATAGATTATCTTGTCGAACGGCTCAGGATAAGGATCACTTAATTAAACTCATAGTACTATGTCATCCCCAACTGGTTAACATTGAAATTTTGTGCTCTAGCTAGTACCCCTCCTATAGCTTATGCATGACATCTGCAAACAATAAACTTCGAAGTAATACACATAGCCTAATCTCTTCCTACCTAACATCCAAATAACAAACTTTGAAGTAAGACACACAGCCTAATCTCCTCCTACCTAACATCCAAATACGCCAGAAACTCTACTCTATCTGCAGTTATTGCTACCTTGTTCTACATAGACCATTAAACTTTTAGCCAGGGATATTAGGGGGAAATTAATTCAAATTTGTTCGAGACAATTTGACTTACAGTCTTGGCAGGGGCGTATCTAGGGGGAGTGCCATGGGTGCCATGGCACCCCCTAAAAAAACTGGAGTTCTTTTAATCTAGTAGCAATAAGTCTAATTTTTGTGCATTACATGTGTTAAAATACTTGCAGATGATATTTAAACTATGAAACTTGAGTCTGGCACCCCCAGCGATTCAATCGTGCATCCGCCACTGAGTCTTGGTCATGTTTGATGCAGTGGATCTTCTGGGTGGGACCATTCATCGGCGCCGCAATCGCCGCCGCCTACCACCAGTACGTCCTGAGGGCCAGCGCCACCAAGCTTGGCTCCTCCGCCTCCTTCAACAGGGGCTAGATCGATCGACCGGCCGGCCGCCGTCTCGATGATCGGAGGCACTGAACTGTAGATATCTCAGAGGACGGAGGGGGCCTCCACTCCTCCAGTGTGTGTGTGTGCTGCTGTTCGGGTCCTGGATTCTGCTGGTCTTGCTGCACCTAAGCGTCTGTATCTTCCTGAGCTCGCCGCTTTTGCTGCTTGTTTTTCTTACCGATAAGGTGTGTTTTCCTTACTGTTTGCTTCCATGTAAAACTATCTATCTATGAATGATGTTGTATGCATCTGGGTAACTGGGAAAAAGATTGAAACTCAATGTGTACGTATGGTTCTGTTTCTGAGATACTTGCACGTTTTCTCCTTTTATCTGCACTTCTGTAACAGCGGCTCCCTAACTAACTCTATTTTTTAGCCAGCCTACCCAGCAATTCTGATAAAATCTTTTTTTTTCGAATCCTTTTGATTAAGTCGAAAAGAGTTGGACGATTTATAAGAAAAACCAGCCAAAAACCGTACACCACAAAACACACCATGTAAAATCATCATTTGTAGTCACTCATATAATAAGGTTGGTCATAAGATTGGTTATGAGGGGAGTGAAATCTCATGCAAAACCAAGAATTAGCCCAAGTATGAGGATTATATTCCATAAAAGGTTGATACCACTAAAGGTGTTTTTCAATGCGAATCCAACAACATATACCATATATTGTTGAACAAATATTTGGTTAAATTTCATCTTCAAAACGCTCACACTTATTTATGGGAATGCAAGGACTAGAAATTAAATAAGCATACTGTTGGGGATATACCAACTAGGGGTATCACCAGCATGGATCAATCCGGCTAGTCCAGGGTGGCCCGCAGTGGTGGTGAAGGCTTTGCCTGCCGGGCGGCCCAGATAGCTGACGACCAAGGAAGGCGGATGCCGGCAAGGAGGAGGCCCAAGACCGAAGCCCATGAAGCCACCAAGACCAAGACGGAAGGCGGCAGACTTGCCGGCTAGGTTTAGGACTCTGTATGCTTGCCGGATACGTAATCACCTTGTAACCCTAGGTCCGGCCGCCTATATAAGCGGACCACGGGAAGCCTTTAGGGCAGACCTTTCAGACTCATACAATCAACCTCATTGTAACCTGTACCTCGGCTATTTGCCTCATAGTGAATTATAGCAGCACGTAGGGCTCCGCCACCGCCGTGGAGCCTGAAGCTGGGTAAACTGCCGTGTACAATCCCGACCTCGACGACGTCCACCTTCTTGCCCTACGTTCACCCTCGGCTAGCAGGACCCCGTCTCCTATCTCAGATGCCGATACGACGACAGTTGGCGCCCACCGTGGGGCCTAAGGCGTCAGGCGTCACGTTCCAGGCGGGAACCCTAGGCGGCATCGGCGAAACAATCGCCGTCGGCCGCGCCGTTCGCTACGGCGACAACCACTACATCAGCTGCGACGAGTCCTACATCCCCGCAGACGACTACATTGTCGGATGCGGAGTTGTGCCGTTTGGCGGCGTCGATGTATTCATCGGCTACACTTCTGAGGCGTATGGGTTGCCGCGAATTTATTCGCCATCCCACCCGCCCTACAATCAAGACGGATCTGAGTTTGCCTCCTCTCAGGAGTCCGCAGATTCAGATCTACACTTTGTCGGCATGACGGGACTGGGATCAGACTCCCAGCCCAACAGTCAAGATCCCGAATCTATTCTTCCTGCACTCCAGGATGATGCGATGTCGGATGCCGGATCCAGATCTACCGTTCACGTCAACGTAGATTCTGACTCCGAAGAAGATTCTGCAAGCATGTTCGAGCAACGGGTCAAGCAGTGTTTCAGTACACCTGAGCCTCCGCCTTCTGAGGCGGCTACGGGCTCGTCCGTCAACATGCAGCAGGTTTTCGTGGCGGATGTCACCGGTGCAGCCTCAGCACAGGCGGCGGCAACTGACGCCGCCAACCTGGGGACCCCGGCAACCGATCCACTATTTCCGGAGCCTCCTGGGGCTCCAAAGAAGAGGGTTCTAGAGAAAGGCGAGCCCAGCAAGATAGGGAACATGGCGGCCCTGGCAGAAGTTCTGCACACGCCGGTGACCGACAAAACCAACCCGGCTGATTTGGAGAAACTTCGAAACACCTTGGTGGAGCAAACTGAGTACCTCAAAAGCAAGCAAGCAGAGGTCCAGGCCTCCTCGACGAAGCCAAGGAGGAAAACGCCAAGATAACCGCCAAGTTAGACCCCAAGCGCAATCTTTTCACCACTACCATTGCCCAAGCCGGCAGGACCTGTGGCAGAGAAGAAAAGCAAGAAAGGCAGGGATCCTGACAACTTCAAATCCCCTGCCCAAAAGCTTGGTTTCGAGTGGGCTACAGCGCCGCAGCGTAAGGACAAGAACGGGGACATCATCCTCGCC
The DNA here is from genome assembly GCA_947311845.1 of Poa pratensis. Taxonomy (NCBI): domain Eukaryota; kingdom Viridiplantae; phylum Streptophyta; class Magnoliopsida; order Poales; family Poaceae; genus Poa; species Poa pratensis. The sequence continues at coordinate 29,723,246 of CAMZMU010000053.1, read as the reverse complement.
ACCCCTGTCCTCAACACTGCAGCCGCCTTAGACATCCTCAACAATGATGACTACGACAAGGACGAGAAGATTTACTACGCATCGATCCTTGCTCACAAAGCTCTAGAGCAGCAGGCCCGTGCTGATTCTCGCGCCGACATGGCGGACGCAAGAGGAGGAAAGTTGGAATCAAATCCAACGCTTGCAAAGCTGCGGCCGGTGGCAACCCCGAAGATCCGTCCGGCTCCAGTAGCCACGGAAAAGGGAAGACAAGGAGAAGGACCCACGCAAGTCACCACCTCCCAAAAGGCAGCGTGACGAGGCGTCCAGGACCGGCAACAGGCGCAAGGCCTCACCTCCTCCGCCTAGGCGGGATGAAGGCGGAAGCAGGGGCAGCAAGCAGCCGCCAAGGAGTGGCGGCAATCGTGACAACGCCCCGCCGCCAAGAAGAAGCAGGGACCGCACACAGTCCCCACCACCAGTGCCCAGGCACGAAGGTGGAAGCCGGGGCACAACAACGAGCCTAGGCACAGCCGGGCAGCGCAGGACGAGCCTAACGCCGACAGATCCGGCAAGCAGCTCAGTCCGCAAGACGCACGACATCGTCTCAATGACATCAAGGCTGGAAAGCAGGATGCCTACCTAGGACCTGAGTGCTTTGGCCCAGCCATCCGCAACGTCCAAGTACCCGAGACATGACATCAGTGTCAAAAACTCATCAAAGGTACAATGGAGCGGACAAGCCAAACTCATGGTTGTCGGACTACGCTGGCAGTTGAAATTGCCGGGGCAATGGCCTCGTCGCCGCACGCTTCCTTCCCCTCATGCTAGAGGGGACAGCCCGAAGCTGGATCGAAAACTTGCCGGAGAAAAGCATTCATAGCTGGCATGACATGGAAAAGGTGTTCACGCAGCACTTCCAAGGCACGTACAAGCGACCCAATACATACACAGATTTGGTTCGTTGCGTGCAAAAGCCAGATGAAACAGCTACAAGCTTCTTGGCAAGGTGGATTCAGACAAAGGCAAGCTGCGAAACGTAGACGACAATCAAGCAATCCATGCCTTCACCACAGGCCTCCTGAAGGGCTCAAGTCTCAGACATAAGCTCGTACGCATGCAGGTCAAGGATCTCGGAGTCATGCTCGAAGTAGCAGCCATGTACGCACAGGCGGATGATGATGCACGCGATGGAGATGGCGCACATGACATGGCGCCAAGCAGGCGAGCAAGTCACAAACGCAAGGCTCCCCAGGACGACAAAGCCGGACCGTCAAACGAGGTCGCCGCCGCCTTCGAAGGCAAAGGCGGCAACCGCAAGTGGAAAGGAAAGGGTAAAGATGGCGGCTCCAGCAAGCAACGCCTGACATACGATCAGGCAAAAGCCTTGCCCTGCCCAATCCACGCGTCCTTAGGCAAAGTTAACCACACATTAGGGGAATGCCGGTTCATGGAGGACTTCAAGAAGGACCCCGAGGTTGGCTGGAAGCCAAAAAAGAGCAAAAAGGCTGAGAAGACAAAGAAGGAAGACGATGATGGGGCAATTTCCATGTCCGAGGATGAGGAACCTAAGCTGGCGCAAGAAAAGAAATACCCCAAGGTACATGGCCAATTGGTGTGCTTCTTGGGCACTCCTTCGGCAAAGGAAGAAAAGGCGGAGATGCGCGAGCTAAACGCCACAGTGCCAGATGTTCCCCAGTATTAGACTGGTCTGAGGAGCCAATCACTTGGGATAGAGATGATCACCCAGATCACGTACCTCACCCCGGCAAATACGCCCTTGTCGTCGACCCAATTGTCGACAACTTCAGACTCACCAAGGTGTTGATGGATGGCGGCAGCAGCCTCAACATCATCTACGCGGACACCTGAAGCGCATGAACTTGTCGGAAAGCCAGCTTGACTACAGCAAAGTCAAGTTTCATGGCATCGTTCCGGGAAAGCAAGCCAAGTCAATGGGAAGCATCAAACTGGAGGTTACTTTCGGACCTGAGACAAACTACCGCTCGGAGCATCTCAGGTTTGAAGTAGTCCCCTTCAAGAGTGCCTACCACGCCATCTTTGGACGGCCAGCTTTCGCCAAGTTCATGGCTCGGCCGTGTTACATCTACAGCAAGTTGAAGATGCCGGGACCCAACGGTACAATCACCGTCAATGGCAACTTCAAGAAAGCAAAGGAGTGCGAGCGTGGCAACGCCGCCTTCGCTGAGGCAGTCCTCCACGCAGAGGAATTAGCCATGTTGAAAAAGGAGCTTGATACGTCACAGCTGCCGGAGGATGTAAAGACCGCAGAGCCCAAGAACACTTTCAAGGCGTCCGAAGACACAAAGAAGGCGGACCTGGTCCCAGGTGACAGCTCCAAGCAAGTCACCATAGGGGCAGGCCTGGATGACAAATAGGAAAGCGCGCTCGTCAGGTTCCTCCGTGAGAATCAGGACATCTTTGCATGGTCGTCAGCCGACATGCCAGGTGTCCCGAGGGAACTTGCCGAGCACTCTCTTAATGTCTATGAAGGAGCCAAGCCAGTAAAGCAAGGAATAAGGCGCTACGGTGAGAAGAAGCGGACAGCAATAGGGAAGGAGATCATCAAGTTGCAAGAAGCCAAGTTCATTAGGGAGGTAGTACACACTGATTGGTTGGCAAATCCTGTAATGGTTCCAAAACCTAATAAGGAAATGAGAATGTGCATTGATTATACCGGTTTGAACAAGTGCTGTCCTAAGGACCACTTTGCGTTACCTCGTATAGATCAGGTCATAGACTCCACAGCCGGCTCCGAGCTGCTGTGCTTTTTGGATGCGTACTCCGGGTACCACCAAATCAAAATGCGAGAATCCGACCAAATCAAAACATCGTTCACTACGCCCTATGGGACCTTCTGCTATATCACGATGCCCTTCGGTCTAAAAAATGCCCAGGACATGCTCATGGATGGCGTTGACCTCATCCAGATGGTTTTCAAGCGTTTCCTGAGCTAGCTGGACCGCTTTCGACAGTTGCTCCTGCTGCTCTTTGGCGTTCTTGTTCACCTGGTTGAGGTTGTTGCTCAGGGCTTCAAGTTGTCCCATCAACTTGCTAACCTCGGCGGCATGGGCCAGCTCCCGCTCCTCTTGCTCCTTGGCATGATCCGCCTTCAGCTTTGACACCAACTCAGCAAGATCTGCAGCTTCGTTCATCAAAGCTTGCATGTCAGTGGAGTTCTTGAGAATATCTTGCGCAGTGTTGGGGATATACCAACTAGGGGTATCACCAGCATGGATCAATCCGGCTAGTCCAGGGTGGCCCGCAGTGGTGGTGAAGGCTTTGCCTGCCGGGCGGCCCAGATAGCTGACGACCAAGGAAGGCGGATGCCGGCAAGGAGGAGGCCCAAGACCGAAGCCCATGAAGCCACCAAGACCAAGACGGAAGGCGGCAGACTTGCCGGCTAGGTTTAGGACTCTGTATGCTTGCCGGATACGTAATCACCTTGTAACCCTAGGTCCGCCGCCTATATAAGCGGACCACGGGAAGCCTTTAGGGCAACCTTAGAGACTCATACAATCAACCTCATTGTAACCTGTACCTCGGCTATTTGCCTCATAGTGAATTATAGCAGCACGTAGGGCTCCGCCACCGCCGTGGAGCCTGAAGCTGGGTAAACTGCCGTGTACAATCCCGACCTCGACGACGTCCACCTTCTTGCCCTACGTTCACCCTCGGCTAGCAGGACCCCGTCTCCTATCTCAGATGATGATACGACGACAGTTGGCGCCCACCGTGGGGCCTAAGGCGTCAGGCGTCACGTTCCAGGCGGGAACCCTAGGCGGCATCGGCGAAACAATCGCCGTCGGCCGCGCGTTCGCTACGGCGACAACCACTACATCAGCTGCGACGAGTCCTACATCCCCGCAGACGACTACATTGTCGGATGCGGAGTTGTGCCGTTTGGCGGCGTCGATGTATTCATCGGCTACACTTCTGAGGCGTATGGGTTGCCGCGAATTTATTCGCCATCCCACCCGCCCTACAATCAAGACGGATCTGAGTTTGCCTCCTCTGAGGAGTCCGCAGATTCAGATCTACACTTTGTCGGCATGACGGGACTGGGATCCGACTCCCAGCCCAACAGTCAAGATCCCGAATCTATTCTTCCTGCACTCCAGGATGATGCGATGTCGGATGCCGGATCCAGATCTACCGTTCACGTCAACGTAGATTCTGACTCCGAAGAAGATTCTGCAAGCATGTTCGAGCAACGGGTCAAGCAGTGTTTCAGTTACACCTGAGCCTCCGCCTTCTGAGGCGGCTACGGGCTCTCCGTCAACATGCAGCAGGTTTTGTGGCGGATGTCACCGGTGCAGCCTCAGCAAGGCGGCAACTGACGCCGCCAACCTGGGGACCCCGGCAACCGATCCACTGTTTCCAGAGCCTCCTGGGGCTCCAAAGAAGAGGTTCTAGAGAAAGGCGAGCCCAGCAAGATAGGGAACATGGCGGCCCTGGCAGAAGTTCTGCACACGCCGGTGACCGACAAAACCAACCCGGCTGATTTGGAGAAACTTCGAAACACCTTGGTGGAGCAAACTGAGTACCTCAAAAGCAAGCAAGCAGAGGTCCAGGCCTCCTCGACGAAGCCAAGGAGGAAAACGCCAAGATAACCGCCAAGTTAGACCCCAAGCGCAATCTTTTCACCACCACTCCATTGCCCAAGCCGGCAGGACCTGTGGCAGAGAAGAAAAGCAAGAAAGGCAGGGATCCTGACAACTTCAAATCCCCTGCCCAAAAGCTTGGTTTCGAGTGGGCTACAGCGCCGCAGCGTAAGGACAAGAACGGGGACATCATCCTCGCCACCCCTGTCCTCAACACTGCAGCCGCCTTAGACATCCTCAACAATGATGACTACGACAAGGACGAGAAGATTTACTACGCATCGATCCTTGCTCACAAAGCTCTAGAGCAGCAGGCCCGTGCTGATTCTCGCGCCGACATGGCGGACGCAAGAGGAGGAAAGTTGGAATCAAATCCAACGCTTGCAAAGCTGCGGCCGGTGGCAACCCGAAGATCCGTCCGGCTCCAGTAGCCACGGAAAAGGGAAGGACAAGGAGAAGGACCCACGCAAGTCACCACCTCCCAAAAGGCAGCGTGACGAGGCGTCCAGGACCGGCAACAGCGCAAGGCCTCACCTCCTCCGCCTAGGCGGGATGAAGGCGGAAGCAGGGGCAGCAAGCAGCCGCCAAGGAGTGGCGGCAATCGTGACAACGCCCCGCCGCCAAGAAGAAGCAGGGACCGCACACAGTCCCCACCACCAGTGCCCAGGCACGAAGGCGGAAGCCGGGGCACAACAACGAGCCAGGCACAGCCGGGCAGCGCAGGACGAGCCTAACGCCGACAGATCCGGCAAGCAGCTCAGTCCGCAAGACGCACGACATCGTCTCAATGACATCAAGGCTGGAAAGCAGATGCCTACCTAGGACCTGAGTGCTTTGGCCCAGCCATCCGCAACGTCAAGTACCCGAGACATGACATCAGTGTCAAAAACTCATCAAAGGTACAATGGAGCGGACAAGCCAAACTCATGGTTGTCGGACTACGCTGGCAGTTGAAATTGCGGGGCAATGGCCTCGTCGCCGCACGCTTCCTTCCCCTCATGCTAGAGGGGACAGCCCGAAGCTGGATCGAAAACTTGCCGGAGAAAAGCATTCATAGCTGGCATGACATGGAAAAGGTGTTCACGCAGCACTTCCAAGGCACGTACAAGCGACCCAATACATACACAGATTTGGTTCGTTGCGTGCAAAAGCCAGATGAAACAGCTACAAGCTTCTTGGCAAGGTGGATTCAAACAAAGGCAAGCTGCGAAACGTAGACGACAATCAAGCAATCCATGCCTTCACCACAGGCCTCCTGAAGGGCTCAAGTCTCAGACATAAGCTCGTACGCATGCAAGTCAAGGATCTCGGAGTCATGCTCGAAGTAGCAGCCATGTACGCACAGGCGGATGATGATGCACGCGATGGAGATGGCGCACATGACATGGCGCCAAGCAGGCGAGCAAGTCACAAACGCAAGGCTCCCCAGGACGACAAAGCCGGACCGTCAAACGAGGTCGCCGCCGCCTTCGAAGGCAAAGGCGGCAACCGCAAGTGGAAAGGAAAGGGTAAAGATGGCGGCTCCAGCAAGCAACGCCTGACATACGATCAGGCAAAAGCCTTGCCCTGCCCAATCCACGCGTCCTTAGGCAAAGTTAACCACACATTAGGGGAATGCCGGTTCATGGAGGACTTCAAGAAGGACCCCGAGGTTGGCTGGAAGCAAAAAAGAGCAAAAAGGCTGAGAAGACAAAGAAGGAAGACGATGATGGGGCATTTCCATGTCCGAGGATGAGGAACCTAAGCTGGTGCGCAAAGAAAAGAAATACCCAAGGTACATGGCCAATTGGTGTGCTTCTTGGGCACTCCTTCGGCAAAGGAAGAAAAGGCGGAGATGCGCGAGCTAAACGCCACAGTACCAGATGTTCCCCAGTATCTAGACTGGTCAGAGGAGCCAATAACTTGGGATAGAGATGATCACCCAGATCACGTACCTCACCCCGGCAAATACGCCCTTGTCGTCGACCCAATTGTCGATAACTTCAGACTCACCAAGGTGTTGATGGATGGCGGCAGCAGCCTCAACATCATCTACGCGGACACCTGAAGCGCATGAACTTGTCGGAAAGCCAGCTTGACTACAGCAAAGTCAAGTTTCATGGCATCGTTCCGGGAAAGCAAGCCAAGTCAATGGGAAGCATCAAATTGGAGGTTACTTTCGGACCTGAGACAAACTACCGCTCGGAGTATCTCAGGTTCGAAGTAGTCCCCTTCAAAGTGCCTACCACGCCATCTTTGGACGGCCAGCTTTCGCCAAGTTCATGGCTCGGCCGTGTTACATCTACAGCAAGTTGAAGATGCCGGGACCCAACGGTACAATCACCGTCAATGGCAACTTCAAGAAAGCAAAGGAGTGCGAGCGTGGCAACGCCGCCTTCGCTGAGGCAGTCCTCCACGCAGAGGAATTAGCCATGTTGAAAAAGGAGCTGATACGTCGCAGTTGCCGGAGGATGTAAAGACCGCTGAGCAAGAACACTTTCAAGGCGTCCGAAGACACAAAGAAGGCGGATCTGGTCCCAGGTGACAGCTCCAAGCAAGTCACCATAGGGGCAGGCTGGACGACAAATAGGAAAGCGCGCTCGTCAGGTTCCTCCGTGAGAATCAGGACATCTTTGCATGGTCGTCAGCCGACATGCCAGGTGTCCCGAGGGAACTTGCCGAGCACTCTCTTAACGTCTACGAAGGAGCCAAGCCAGTGAAGCAAGGAATAAGGCGCTACGGTGAGAAGAAGCGGACAGCAATAGGGAAGGAGATCATCAAGTTGCAAGAAGCCAAGTTCATTAGGGAGGTAGTACACACTGATTGGTTGGCAAATCCTGTAATGGTTCCAAAACCTAATAAGGAAATGAGAATGTGCATTGATTATACCGGTTTGAACAAGTGCTGTCCTAAGGACCACTTTGCTTTACCTCGTATAGATCAGGTCATAGACTCCACAGCCGGCTCCGAGCTGCTGTGCTTTTTGGATGCGTACTCCGGGTACCACCAAATCAAAATGCGAGAATCCGACCAAATCAAAACATCGTTCACTACGCCCTACGGGACCTTCTGCTACATCACGATGCCCTTCGGTCTAAAAAATGCCGGCGCAACGTATCAGCGGTGTATGCAAAGATGCCTTCACGAGCAAATTGGCCGCAATGTTCACGTCTATGTTGACGACATTGCCGTCATGTCAAGAAAGAAGGCAGATTTGCTTGACGATTTGAGAGAAACCTTTGATAGCCTCCGGGTATATAGGATGAAGCTCAACCCGAAAAAATGCGTCTTCGGGGTTCCTGCCGGCAAATTGCTTGGCTTTATCGTTTCCGAACGAGGAATAGAGGTAAATCCAGAAAAAATCAAAGCGATCCTCAACATATCCAGGCCCAAGGACCTGAAGGACGTGCAGCGACTTGCCGGCTCGGCGGCTGCCGTCAGTCGTTTCATTAGCCGTCTTGGTGAGAAGGCACTGCCTCTCTACCGGCTTCTGAAGAAATCCGACAACTTTGAGTGGACAGACGAAGCAGACGCCGCCTTGCAGCAGCTCAAGGACGCGTTAACGTCTGCTCCAATCTTGGCAGCTCCTCGTTCGCAGGAACCAATGCTGCTTTACATCGCGGCAACTAACTTGGTTGTTAGCGTGGTCCTGGTTGTGGAACGCAAGACGGAAAATTCAGACTTGCCGGAACAACGTCCGGTTTACTTCATCAGTGAAGTATTTTCCGCCTCAAAACAGCGTTATCCGCATTACCAGAAGCTGGTCTACGGTGTTTTCTACGCCGCCAGAAGTTAAGGCACTATTTCCAGGAGCATTCAATCACGGTTGTGAGCAAGGCACCTCTGGGGGATATCATCAATAATACAGATGCGACAGGCCGCGTTGCCAAGTGGGGCATCGAACTTGCCGCCTTCGACATCACGTATAAACCCAGAACGGCCATTAAGTCTCAAGCCTTAGCAGACTTTGTAGCAGATTGGACGGAGGCCATGGACGAAGTACCTCTCCCTGAAGATGCATATTGGATCATGCACTTTGATGGATCAAAAATGCTTCAGGGCTCGGGGGCTGGCATTGTTTTAAGAAACCCTCAAGGAGACAAGCTTAGTTATGTGTTACAAATTCACTTCAAGGCAACTAATAATGTTGCTGAATACGAAGCTCTCCTTCATGGTTTACACATTGCCAAGGAACTTGGCGTCCAGCGTGTCCTCTGCTACGGAGATTCAGACTTGGTGGCGCAACAGATACGTGGTACTTGGGACACAAAGAGCGAGACAATGGCGGCATATCGAGCTACCGTTGACGAATTCGCCAATGTTTCCTAGGCTACGAGGTCCGCCACATCCCAAGGCTCAAAATGAGGCGGCAGATACACTTGCCAGAATGGGATCTGAACGCAAAAAGGTACCAAAAGATGTTTTCCTGGAACACCTACAAGCCGTCAATAAAAGGAGCAGACCTCCTTGACCCAGAGTCGGCAGAACCAGTTGAAGATGCTAGCTATGCCGTCTACCTGGTAAAGCCGGATTGGACGACGCCATATTTGGACTTCCTGATCAATCAGGAGTTGCCGGATGATGAGGTTTTGAAAAGGCAAATCATAAGAAGAGCCAAGGCATTCACAATAATCAAAGGCGAATTGTACAAGCGTAGCACCACTGGTGTTTACCAACGTTGCATTTCGCCCGAAGAAGGCAGAGAACTGTTGGATGAGATACATGCGGAGTGTGTGGACATCACGCTTCCTCACGCGCCCTTGTTTCAAAAGCCTTCCGACAAGGTTTCTACTGGTTGACAGCCAAGCAAGATGCAGAAGACATCGTCAAAAGATGCAGGGGCTGCCAACTTTATGCCAGACAATCGCACATGCCGGCTCAGGAGCTTAAAACAATACCCATCACATGGCCTTTCGCAGTCTGGGGCTTGGACATGGTTGGTCCGTTTAAAACGGCGCCTGGTGGCTACACACATTTACTTGTGGCTGTAGACAAGTTCACCAAGTGGGTTGAAGCTAAGCCTATCAAAAAGCTAGACGGTGCCACAGCCGCAAATTTTCTGTGGGGAATAATCTCTCGGTTCGGGGTGCCTCATAGCATTATCACCGATAACGGCACTAACTTGTCGCAAGGCGAAGTCGAGGAATACTGTTATAAGCATGGTATCCGCCTAGATCTTGCCTCAGTAGCACACCCGCAGGCAAACGGTCAAGTAGAGCGTACAAATGGTTTAGTCCTACAAGGCATCAAACCACGTCTCGAAGTACCATTGCACAGAGCGGCTGGGGCTTGGGTGGATGAGTTGCAGTCTGTCCTTTGGAGTTTACGCACAACTCCAAACAGATCAACCAAGTTCACTCCTTTCTTCTTAGTCTATGGCGCAGAAGCAGTGTTGCCGACCGACATGATGTATGATTCTCCCAGAATTCAAGCCTACGTCCAGGAAGACGCAGAAGATGCAAGACAGGATGGCCTTGACCTACTTGATGAAGAACGAGATGTTGCCTCGCACGATCCGCCATCTATCAGCAAAGTTTGAGGCGTTATCACAGCAGAAGAGTACGGCAACGAAGTTTTAGAGTTGGTGACCTGGTCCTCCGCCTAATCCAAGACAGGAAGGGCTTGCATAAGTTATCCCCGCCTTGGGAAGGACCTTTTGTGGTCAGTAAGGTGTTGCTCAATGGTTCTTATTACTTGGTAGACGCGCGAGACGGATACAAGAAGAACGAGGTCGCAAGCGCAAGAGGAAGGTTGACGACAAGTACGAAGAAACCAAGCGACCTTGGAACATTGAGCAGCTACGTCCTTTTTACACTTAGCAATTTCCACATTGTAATAAGTACTATATGATTATGAAATAAAAGTCTGTGGTTTGCTCATTCAGTTTTGGGATCATGCCATCTTTTGTCTTTTCTCGCAATCATATATCTGTTGTCATAAAAGTTACCAAACAAAATATTTTTGCTCCGTGCTAAGGTTCAAACTTTTTGACATTTGCCGTCTGCCGGCTAAAAAAGCAAACAATCTTTGCACCGCCTAATATGCTATCTGTCTGTTTGTGTGTGGGTCGCCTAGTAGTATGTCGTTGGCACCAACATGCTGGCTTTGGTCTCTGAGTCTAAATTAATTGGTATTGCACCTGGTTGGCTCAGCTAAAGTAACTAAGATGAGGTTCCGCCAACATATGAAACAGCTAAACATGAAACGAGATACATATTAAGGCGGGCCACTTAAATAAGCCTACCGCCAAGTGTAGCATAAAAGTTGGCCCAACATAGTTACAAACCAAAATATAAACAAGTTTTTCGCGTTAACAGATTAACGCAGTTTCTTGTGCTACCATTGCAGGAGAGGACATTAAGGAGTTGCCGCTTGGTGGAGGTAGTTGGGAGATCCTGGGGGCTGACACCGGCATCCTTGGGGCTGGCTCCGCCATCCTGGGGGCTGCGCTCGTCAGCCGCGGCTTCGCCTTCTCCGCCTCCGGCAGCTTCAGGATCCGCCAAGGAGGGATCGGCTACGGCAACATGTGGATCCGGGTGTTCCTTGTAGAACTTGCGGATGTCAACCATGTTGGCAACCCGGGTTGCGTAGCCCGAACAGACCGCACACGTCTTGCATCACGATGGCTTGGTTGTTTTCGTCTTCGGTGGGGAAGTACTCGGTGACTTGATGAATATCAGCCTCCGGATACCACGCCGCCGTCATCGCCAACGCCAACTTGGCTCCGCCTCGTGCTGCTGATCGTAGCGTGCCGTCATGTTCGGTCGCCGCCTTCTCCAGCAAGTCCGGCAAGGCATCAAAGTTGACGGGATCGCCGTGCTCGCCAGGGTAGAACTTGGCGGCAAACGCTTTGCCCGCGCAGACAATCTGGTTGACTGTTTCGCCAACTTCAAGATGCGGGCAAGGCGCGGCGTCGTATCCACGTCATCGCCTAAGTTAGCCGGCGCTGCATAATTCAAACAGTTACACACTGCAACTTGGGACTTAAGAATTCAAGGTATCAAAACAAGATGAAGGTTAAGAGGCTACCCAGGACATGCTCGTGGATGGCGTTGACCTCATCCAGATGGTTTTCAAGCGTTTCCTGAGCTAGCTGGACCGCTTCGACAGTTGGTCCTGCTGCTCTTTGGCGTTCTTGTTCACCTGGTTGAGGTTGTTGCTCAGGGCTTCAAGTTGTCCCGTCAACTTGCTAACCTCGGCGGCATGGGCCAGCTCCCGCTCCTCCAGCTCCTTGGCATGATCCGCCTTCAGCTTTGACACCAACTCAGCAAGATCTGCAGCTTCGTTCATCAAAGCTTGCATGTCAGTGGAGTTCTTGAGAATATCTTGCGCAGTGTTTAGTAATTCTACAAATAAAGAGAAAGACGACTAAAGAACTTGTCGGAAGGAAAAAATCAAGCGAGGACGAAAAGAAGGCAAAGAAGTTTTGTCACCTTCATCCTTTTTGCGAGCCTCTTCTAAGCTCGCAATCTGGGCGTTCTTCAGCTCGATGTCTTGCCGAAGTTGGCGGCATTCTGCTTTCTTGGTGCCTTGGGCTTGGAAAAGCTCTGCGTTGGATGCAAGAGCCGCCTACAACAGAAACAGAACGATTGAATCCAAGTCAAGACCACTCCGCCGGCTAAAAACAACCTTTTTAGTCGCCAAAGTGCTCGGGGGCTGGGACTGGGGATTACCTCAAGTTCCTTCTGTAGCAAGTCAGTGAGATGTTCAGTGTGCGAGTGCCACAACTTGGTGCCCTCGCGTAGGTTCTTCAAGGTTTGGCGGGGATCTTTCGCTCCCGCGGCATAGTCAGGGCCAGATTTGGAGGAGGAGCCGCCATAGCTCTCTCCCATCTCTTCTCCCGCCTCAAGCTTCATGGCCATAAATCGAGCGGCATCATTAGCCGAAGCTTCAGCCGTCTTCAAGGTAGTAGGGCCCGTAACGGACTTCTTGCCCGCCATCTTCTCCGTAGCCGCCTCTGCGGTACAGCAGATGTGTACGTTCCCTGGCATACAACCACGGGAATGCCAACGGTAGGCGTTGTCGGCGCAGTGGCTGGAGAAGACCATGGTGGCTTGCCCCTACCGGCAGAAATCTTCAGGTTGGCGCGGAGCTTGGGCATGGCAGGCTTGCCCCTATAAGCAGAAAAGTGCAAGTTTGTCAGCAGAAAATTGTATCAAATGGCTAAGTTAGGGAAAACAAAAGCTTGCCTACCGCTTGAGTGGGATATTCTCCCCCAAGGTCTCATCCTCTGCATCAGCAGAGGTGGCCGCCTTCTTCCTCTTCTCCAAATCCTTGGTGGAGCCGCCTGCTTTGCGCTTCTTCGATTTGCTGGCACCGGTGTCGTACCAGTTGGGAGCCAAGTCGGCTTCCCCCAAGGTTTGTAGCTAAAAAGGAAAAGGGCAAAACATTCAGTACCCAGTGGACAAAGATGTCAAGTAAAAGACAAAATAGCTTTGGCTTACCACTGGGGCTGGGTTATCGTGGGTGAACATGGCGACGCCTTCGGCCGCCTTCACCGACAGAGGCTTGACAAGCTCTCTGAGCCGGTACTCCAGCACATCTTGGTCGAGGGTGCTGTTGCCGGCGTCATCCGCCTTGTACTCGCACATCTTCAGTGGGCGATGGCGGAGTGGCATTATTTTCCTCGACAACCAGCAGATGACGGTGTCAACTCCGTCAAGCAACGGAGCCTTCATCGTCTTCGTCAGAAACTCGATCCACCTGACGGCAATTCGAAGTTCAGCCGACAAGCTGCTGAGGGGCACCTTTGCCGTCCAGCAAGCCTTGTGGGTTGGCGGACCGTTGACGAAGGCAGGCATCCCTGTGTCGTGCCGGGTGTCGGGATGTCCTTGCAGTAGAAAAAAGTGCTGGTCCAGTGCTTGACCGACTCGATGTATGGGATCTTGGGATACCAGTCGGGTTGGCGGCAGTTGAAGGTTACGCTGCCACAGGTTGCTGATGGCCCTTCACGTAGTTACCTGCGTGAAAAGTAAATGGGTTAGGTTGAGACTCCAAGTGCAGAGTGTGTAGTAAGTGGAAGACGTGTTTTCCCCACGAGGGGTGACTCGAGGGTTTAATATCGAACTCTCGGGGAATCAGTAGTGAAGATTTATCTTTCCTATCCTTCTTTTGGTTACCTACAAAACAAAGTAAATGTTTTGGTCCTCAACCTCACCTAGTGGTTGTCAAGCACAAGGTGTGAGAATGATATCAAGATAATATGCAATGCAAACAAGAGATAAATATGCAATGGTGGTAAATAAATATGCAAAGATGGTGGTAGCAATGATAGATGATATTTTTGGGTTTTATATGATGAATGCAAGATGTAAAAGTGTTTTTGTATTTTCGGATTTTTAAATGGCAGAAAATGGAAAAGTGGTAAAAGTGGTTGGAAAGGTGTTTCTTATGATTAAAAATGGACCGGGGTTCATAGTTTCACAAATGTACTCTCTCTTTAATAAAGTGGTGGACAATGGAACACTAGAGTTGACATATGAGATTGCAACACAACAGTTTAATGACAAGTTATAATTATATGAGCATCACGTCCTAACATAGAGACCTTTTGGTTATTAGTCTCTCTTATACTCCACCAAGATGCGAACTAAATCATAACACCTCAGTAATTAAGATAACTCAGAGTATAGCAATAAGTATCATGACATGAAGTTAAAATAAGAACATGCTAGATCTAGTCATGGAGGAAGTGGCAATGGTCACACCCACACCTCCGGTAGCATGGTATTTCTTTTTATCCCTAGTGAGGCAACAAAGTAAGGTAGAGATACCCAAGTGGATCGCAGAACTTTCTCTCACGTTCACTGCACTAGCCACCCCCGTTACTCTAACTAATGCACACGTTCCCCCTCACACGCTCTCATAAACATGCTTGATCATGACAAGTAAATAAGAACGGGGTACATAATATGCATCTACTTTCATAACTGAAACAAAACCATTGCAATCTCAAACATATATTAACTCATAAAAAGATCTACCACAAAAGTATTACATAGATGACCGTAATCATGTTCAGCAGCTCATACGGTACTAATTAGTGAAGCTCAAGAGAGAGAGATACATAAGTTACTTCCACAAACCCATAGTCCAGAGGTGGACTACTCCCTCTTCATCATGGAGACGGTGGAGAAGTCGTTGGAGAAGATGGAGACCACGCCGGCAGCGCCCCGCCGGAGTTTTCCCCCTCCAATCTGCAGCTCCAGGTCTCTGTTTCGGTGTTTCTGTGTTTCTGTGGCGCTCCTTCCAGAGAACGTCGGGAGACTATTTTTATAGGCGGTTTTAGGTCAAAACGGAGTCGGTGGAGGAAAGATCGACGGCAACGGAGCTTCGAGGGCCAAAAGGGGGGGGGTCCCACGCGGCCAGGTACATGGGCCACGTGGGCCCACTCATCTGGGCCCTCGGGCCTCCGCTTGTTTGCTTCCTTCGCTCCCACGCTTTGTTCCTTCCAAAAACTGATGCTCGTAAATTTCCAGGTCATTTGGACGTCGTTTGGGTCCCTGAAACATTAAAATATGGAAAATAGGGTTTTCTGCCTGCGCAGGGTTAATTCCATAAAAATAGGAAAATCATGAAATATTCCAAAAAATCATTATAAAACAGTGATATAACCCTTATATGATGCAAATATGATTGGAATATAAGTAATATAGTGCAAAGTTCATGTATGCATTTTACATGCATCAGTTGCCAGCTGGCCGCCTGGTATGGTTTGCCGGCGGCATAGGAAGCAGTATTGGAATAGCTCTATGGATGCAGCTATGCCTAAATACCCTTCGCACAAAGCCTGGAAGCCGGCTAGCACTAAAATGCTGTTGGGCGCTATGTTGTGCGGTTGCAGCCCGTAGAAGCTAAGCACCGCCAAGAAGAAGGCGGAAAGTGGCAATGACATACCGCGGAGGCTGTGCGACGCCAACATGACGCGCTCGCCGTCTTGCGGGTCAGGGACTGGTTCGTCGCCTGGAACCCTCCAAGAGCACTCCGTCTTGGGCGGTATGTAGCCGCCATCCTCCAGCTCCTTCAGATAAGCTGACGTCATGATTGACGGCAGCCAATATCTGGAGCCAAGGTCTGCCGCCTCCTCTTCTTCCTCGGCGTCGTCGTCGGTGGCAGCTTCTGCCTCCGCCGTGGCCTCAGCCCTGGTCGCCGTTAGGGATGGAAGCGGGAAGGCAGGTGTAGGCACTGCGGGTGCCACCGGAGTTGGAGAAGAAGTAACCCCACCTGCAGCCGCGGTGGGGACGGAAGGGGTCACCGGTGTGCTCGCGGGAACCGCCGCCGCCGGTGCAGATCCAGATCCAAGCGCAGCCGCCAGAGTTGCAGCCAGCGCCGCCGCCGCCGCCGAATCTTGCTCAGTGGTGCTCGCCATTTGCAGAAGCTCTGCTCAAGTGCTCGCCGGAGTTGAGTACGAGGGGGAGGAGCGCTCGAGAAGGTGAGGAGGCTGCGGTGAATGCAAATGGGGGAAGAAATTCGACCCCGTTGTGCCTTTTGGGTATTTATCTCTGCGCGCCGAGATTCGTGCGCGAGATTGGCGTGGCACACGATCTCCGCCACGTGCCCACGATTTGCACGTCGTGGCAACGGTGTCTAAGGCCGTCTCCTCGATTCTCGTGCGTAGTGGAAGAGTAATCATGACGCACGCCAAGTCCAAACTGTCGTGGACTGCATGACGTCATCCGTCAACATTTGACGGGACCGGTCAAATGACAAGACTGGTGCCGGGAAGATTCCTGACAGCGGTCAGGCCGTCTTTCCCATGATGGCGGCAAATCATCCGACTATTTTAGACGGATCGCGCTTATTTTAACTTTGGAATGCTTCAAGTTCTTCAGCCGCCTACAAGACAAGACGGATGTCGCCGACAAAAGAAGATGGCGCCTGAAGAACTCGAACCCTTCCAGGGGCTAATGTTGGGGATATACCAACTAGGGGTATCACCAGCATGGATCAATCCGGCTACTCCAGGGTGGCCCGCAGTGGTGGTGAAGGCTTTGCCTGCCGGGCGGCCCAGATAGCTGACGACCAAGGAAGGCGGATGCCGGCAAGGAGGAGGCCCAAGCCGGAATCCCATGAAGCCACCAAGACCAAGACGGAAGGCGGCAGACTTGCCGGCTAGGTTTAGGACTCTGTATGCTTGCCGGATACGCAATCACCTTGTAACCCTAGGTCCGGCCGCCTATATAAGCCGGACCACGGGAAGCCTTTAGGGCAGACCTTTCAGACTCATACAATCAACCTCATTGTAACCTGTACCTCGGCTATTTGCCTCATAGTGAATTATAGCAGCACATAGGGCTCCGCCACCGCCGTGGAGCCTGAAGCTGGGTAAACTGCCGTGTACAATCCCGACCTCGACGACGTCCACCTTCTTGCCCTACGTTCACCCTCGGCTAGCAGGACCCCGTCTCCTATCTCAGATGCCGATACGATGACACATACACCCTTAGGTGAAAACCCGTCAATTTAACCCAAAATCCCCTCTCATTGTGAGTAGTCGACATGTCGTCTCTCTGATGGCATTCTCGGACCTCGGATCAAGCCTGAATGTAGAGATCTGTTGTCTTTTTGAGAGACATCAGTTTCCGTTAACGAGTTGACATATAATAAGCAAATCGAAACTCATTATTTTCTCTAACTTCAGTGAGGTTTGGACTTTACCTGAGCTAAAAACCACTTGCAAAATAGCGGTACAACGGGTGCTACTGGCTTATGGGTGACCGTCTCCACAACGAATTTCCGGCAGCTCCCACTACTAGGAAACTAGCTATAGGTGGATAGCCATTCTGTGGCGCACCTTTTATGCCGTGCGCCACAGAAGTTTATCAGTGGCACATGTGTACTGGTGCGCCACAGATGTCTGTGGCGCATGCAATGCCCATGCGCCACTGAATATGTCCTTTCTGTGGCGCATTACGACATGTGCGCAACAGAAAGGTTGTGGGCCCCACCACCCACGTTCGGATCTGACACGCCGACGCCTTTTCTGTGGCGCATGGTACTAGATGCGCCACATAAATCTTGCTTTCTGTGGCACATCTACAACCATGCGCCATAGAAATCTGGTCGGCCCCGCCCCCAATGATTGGGTGGGCGCACTTTCTGTGGCGCATGGGGTCTGATGCGCCACAGAAAGCCACATTTCTGTGGCGCATCTGGTCCCATGCGCCACAGAAAGCAACATTTCTGTGGCACATGGGATTTCATGCGCCACAGAATTAGTTTCCCAGATCTACAAAAAGGTGGCTGCCCCTACCTACCACCCATTTTCTTCTTCCTCCTCCACCTAGCTCGTGTTCCTCCTCCTCCCATCCCATTTTGCCCATACTTTTCTCCATTTTTTGTAGTTAAACCTACTTTGTTTGATAGATAATTGGTGAGGGCTTGGGAGCCTCCATATATACTCTCCTCCTCTCCCAATACATCTCTTTTTCTCCACTATTTTCTCTCCAATACCACACACACTCTCTCTCATCGATCACGGTCACGTCTCGGTAACGAATCTACTAGGTGAGTATTGTTGGATGGACATGCATATGCATGTTTTGTGTGGCCGGCGGTGCATGTGTATGGATGATTGTTGCATGTAGGTGAAGCGCTTGTCGCGCGCGGGCGGTTTGCACGATGACGAGACGATGTTTATACATGAAGCTTGTGTGGTGTGCATGAATATTTGCATGTTGTTGCTTTTGGTTGTTGCTTGCGCCGGCGTGGTGCATGGATGTTTGCCGAAATGTTGATTCATTTCCGTTTCGGCAAATTTTTGCACTACCCATATGTCCTACTTTTAGGAGAGGTCATGCCGAATTTTTCCGGCAACCATGCATGTGTGTGTGGTGTCTGTGTGTGTGCATGTTACGGTTCTAATTAACATACTCTCGTTTCTCCTATACCGCGTACGTAGGCAACCATGGTCGTCATGATGAGCTCGGTCGAATCAGTAGATACAAGGAAGAAGCGAAGGCGGACATGATTCGGTGCAACAGGCGCCAGATAAGATGTCCGTGTCGAAAATGCAAACTCGTGAGCTGGATCGACCCTGATTCCGGACAATTGGAGGATCACCTGCTCAGGCGCGGTTTCATGCTAGGCTTCAACCAGGCGCCGACAGCAAATGGTGCGCATGAAGACGAGGGCGGGCGAGAAGACGAAGAGTCTCCCGGACATGGTTATCATGATGAAGGAGATGTCGGCGGACAAGATGATCATGACGAAGGAGCTGTCGGCGGACAAGATCATCATGACGAAGGAGATGTCGGCGGACAAGATCATCATGATGAAGGAGTAGACGGTGGTGGTGGCGCGAACACGCAGACCCCGCTAATTGAGGCCTTGCAGGACGCTCATGTTCAAGAACTGCTACTCAGGGAGACGAGGAACGCCAGAGCTGCAGCCAGAGAGAAAGCCAAGCTGGCGCAAATGGAGATAGACGGGAAGACTCCGTTGTATCCTGGGTGCCGGCCACAGGATACACGCTTGCAAGTAACGCTTGATGCTCTGAAGATGAAGTCAGAAAACAAATGGACCGACGTGAGCTTCAGCAAGAACATGTAATTCATGCACGATATTCTTTCCGAGGGGAACACATTGCCAACTAGTATCGAGGATGCCAAGAAAGTCGTGTGCCCTCTAGACCTACCGCACGTTAAATACCATGCCTGCATCAATGATTGCGCAATTTATCGGGGCGAGTACAAGGACAGAACCACATGTCCGGTGTGCGGCCAAGGACGGTACAAGAGTACTGGGAACAAGAAAGTTCCTCGAAAAGTGGTATGGTACTTTCCTATCACTCCCCGTCTGCAGCGGTACTTCGTGGACCCTAAGGAAGCAAAGCTCATGCAATGGCACGCGGAAAGGGAGAAGCCCGAAGAAGATCCGGAGAAGGGCAAGATCCTGACACACCCTTCAGACGCTAGCCAGTGGGAAGCATTGGACATCGCCTTCAAAAATTTCGGAGGCGACGCAAGGAACGTCAGGCTGGGTATGAGCACCGATGCACTCAATCCGTTCGGCAACCAGAGTAGCACGCATAGCACCTGGCCCGTGTTTGTATGGCCTTACAACCTTCCCCGTGGCTATGCACGAAGCAAAGGTACATACACATGAGTATTCTCATTCAGGGGCCGAAACAACCAGGTATCGACATACATCTGTATCTCGGGCTGTTGAAAGAGGAGTTAGCCACGTTGTGGGAGACGCCAGCCCGTACGTGGGATGCCTACACTGGAGATTATTTTGACATGAGAGCCGCATTGCTCACGACGGTGCAGGACTATCCTGGTTGCTCATATGTATCATCCCAGGTAGGCCACGGATTCTGCACATGTGTCAGGTGCATGGATGAGACCCCGCATCTCCAGCTACCAAGGGATCTCGGGTCTTCGAAAACCGTGTTCCCAGGGGCTCGAAGGTGGCTTCGCATGGATCACCCGTGGAGGAAACGCGGTGACCTGTTCAATGGTAAAGACGAGATCGAAAGAGCCCCGCGCCCGAGGAGCGCACAGAAATCGACGAGCTTTTGAAAAATTGGTAGGAGTGCCCTGCGCCGGGAAAGAAGCGACCGAGGGTAGATCCGTTGCTGGGTGTATGGAAAGCGAGGTCTGTTTTCCACGACTTGGAGTACTGGAGGTTCTCGACACGCCCATAGCCTCGATGTAATGCACATTACGAAGAATGTTACCGAGAGTCTGCTTGGCACTCTTTCCAACATGTCGGAAAAGACCAAGGATGGGACGAGAGCAAGATACGATCTGAAATGGCTTGACATCAGGAAGATCTTCAGGCCCCCGATAGTGATGACGATGATGATGATCATGATCAGACGGAAGCGACTCAAGGTCGCCGCAAAAGGGTAAAGAAGAACGCGGTGGTGCTTCCCGCTGCCGCTTCACTATGAGTCCGGAGGAGCTCGAGCAGTTTTACAGGTGCCTCCTAGGAGTCAAATTTCCTCACGGTTACGCGGGGAAGATAAGCAGATATCTGGACGCAACGAAGAAGAGGTTCAGCGGGATGAAGTCTCACGATTGTCATGTGCTGATGATGCAGATACTTCCCGTTGCGATCCGAGGGATAATGGATGAGCACGTCCGTGATACGCTGCTTGGCCTTTGCAACTTTTTCGACGTCATCAACAGGAAGTCTATCGGCGTGAGGCAGCTCGACAGGCTACAGGAAGAGATCGTGGTGATACTATGCGAGCTCGAGATTTACTTCCCGCCCACATTCTTTGATATCTGCGTGCATCTCCTTCTCCATGTCGTTGATGACATCAGGCAGCTCGGACCGACGTTCCTACACTATATGATGCCGTTCGAAAGGCAGAACGGTGTCATGAAAGGATACGTTCGCAACAGGGCCCGTCCAGACGCAAGCATGGCCAAGGGCTTTCTAACCTATGAGTGCATCTCCTTCTGCCAGAATTATCTAAGCACCGAGAACCAGGATGTTGGTCTGCCCACCAGGAAGCACCTCGGCAGGCTCGATGGATTTGGTCACCGCGAGGGCTACCGCTCACTCTTTGTCGGCATGCATGGTCGAAAAGACGACTTCGACAGGGCTCACCGGGTCACGCTACAACACTTACAATTGGTCGAACCTTGGGTGGAAGAGCACAAAAGATTAATCGAGCAGAATTACATCGACCTGGGCCGGCCGAGGAAGAAGGGAGACGTAACCAGAGAGCACAACTCCAGCTTCACGCGTTGGTTCAAGAAAAGGCAACTGTTACAAGCAGAGAGCATAACGCCATCTACGAAAGATGAAAAACTCATATTCTCCTTATCACAGGGCCCCGGGCACAACGTAAGGACCTATCAGTCGTACGACATCAACGGTTTCAGATTCTGCACCGAGGAAAAGGACAGGAATAGCGAATATCAAAAACTCAGGAGTAACTATGCTATCCTACGGCGATGACGAGGCTACTGTCAAGGAAAGATTCTTCGGAAGGATCGAGGAGATATGGGAGCTCAACTACTATGGAGAGTCGGTGCCAATGTTCCGTGTGAGATGGGCCAAGGACGTCGTCAAAGAAGGCCGGTATTTCACCACCATGGTAATACCCGATGCCAAATCGAAGAACGCTCCGCGAAAAATGAGCCATGGGTACTCGCTAGCCAAGTTGAGCAATGCTTCTTCATTACCGACCCGTCAAAACCTAGCCGTGTTGTCGTGAGGAGGGGCAAGAGGAGCATCATCGGAATGGAAGGAGACGCCAACGAGGAAGACTTGGACAAGAACGGCGATCCGAAGATCGAGGAGAATTTTGACAAGTACTTCGACATGCCTACTACTAGTAAAGAACTAAGGAAGACCTCCCTACCTACTAAAGGTTGCCCATTTACGCGAAGAAATCTCAAGGTGCCCGGCCTAAAGTATTCAACCGCGAAGAAGGGAAAGAAGAGAAGCTAGCTCGGAACCGGCCGGGACGAACAAGACTTTTTTTTTGTATTAATTTGTATATCATGAATAAAATAAAATAATGTGTGTATTAATTTGGACGTTGGCTGGCGCCTCCTTTCCTTTTGATCCTGCCTGAGTGTTGTCTCTCCAGCTTTCTCTTTTTCTCTTGTTTTGGGCTCTCTCGGCCTTTTGTGTTAACTCTTCTTTCTAATAATTGAATTTAGCAGCCAAACTGCTAACATTCAAAAAAAAAAATCATGGGGTTACAAATACTACCTGTACATGCTTATTACTATTCTATTCTATTCAAGAAAGTCAATAAGTCAATGCAGTAAGCAGGTCCACCAAACAGTAAACATGCATTCTGTGGCGCATCAAGCAGGAGATGCGCCACAGAATCAAGGAATTCTGTGGCGCATTCCTCCAACGGATGCGCCACAGAATCACAGAATTCTGTGGCGCATCCCCGCCGATGCGCCACAGAAAGTGTTTGCCCCCACTTACATGTGGGCCCCCCGCGTCGGCCACTCTATTCCAAACCGTCCACACGCGCGCGCTGTGCTCTCGCCGTGCTCTCGCCGTCGCCCTGCTCTCACCGTCGCCCCCACGCCGGTCTCTCGCCATCACCACATCGCCCATCCCCGCCGTGCGCTGGACCGCCCCCACGCCTTGGTCTCGACGGCGCCACAGCGCCATCCCCGCCGTGCGCTGGAACCGCCCTCCACGACGCCGCCCGAGGCCTACCCCTGCCCCTCCCATCCACAACGCCGCCGTCACCTCCCCGAGGTGCTGCCCCTCCACGACACCGCCGTCACCTCCCCGAGGTTGCTGCCCTTCCCCTGCCTCTCCCCTCCCCTGATCCCCAGCCTGTACCCTCTCCCCTCCCTGCCATGCCTCTCCTCTGCACACTAGGTGTTTGTGTTAATGCCTAGGTGTTGTTTGCTGCTACTAATTGCTGCTTTTGCTGCTAGTTGCTGCTAGGTGCATACTATGCCTAGGTGTTGTTTGCTGCTGGTAGAAATGTGAGTATATAAGAAAGATATATGTTGATATATTTGTAATTTAATTTTGAACTATAATTGGTGCTGTACTAAACCGCCCCCATTAGATGCAATAGCTTACAACAAGTTCTGTACTAAACCAAGGCACAAGAAAAATGGGTAAAAAGTTAGGATAATCATGTGCTCAGATGCATCTGTGTAGCACTGATGATCATGTGCTCAGATGCATCTGTACTGAAGATTCAGTGGACAATAGAGTGCACAGGATACATGAAACACCAAAAATATAGCAAAGTAGTTTGCAAAACTCAATGCTAATTACTAAGGCTAATGGAATGACATGACTAAATTAGCTTCAAGTGCTTTGGTTAATTAATTGCAGCAATCGATTTTGTTGTACAGGTGCAGAGGTGCTTGTGTGTGCTAGGCAAGAAGACGCCCTTGGAATCGATTTGGTTGTACAGTTCCCGTTGGTGAGCTATTGGTTAACCCCTTCAATCTCCAGTGACCACGTGTTCTGTGCTACCACGACCATCGTGTCGTGGTTGTTTGTGCTCCGACCATCATGTCGTGTATGTGGATGTTGCCGGCCGGCGATGCCGGCCAACATGATTTGTGAAATGTCTTGCAGGTACCCGAGAGGCCCTTGAGATTGCCGGAACGTCGATTAACTTCTGTTCCGGCAAATTCGGGTACTCCATATGTCCCTTTTTTAGCAAAGGTCATGCTGAAATTTTTCGTGAATTTTAGCATGACTTTGCTAAAATTAGGACATATGGGGTATTGCGACTAATGCATGGGCCGGGGTATCTTAGTACTTAATTAAGTGTTTTTTTCTTATATTTGTTGTACTAACTTTTTGTCTCTTTTTAATGCAGTGCAAACATGTCGGCCAACACGGCGCCCGGCCCTTCTAAGCACATGAGCGTCGAACAAGAAGCTAGAGATGCCAACAAGACGTTCTGGGAGATGTCCCAGGAGTTGGAGGAGGTGGAGGCCGCCGAAGCTGCTAGTGGTGGCGAACGTGCCGACGATGAGCAAGAGGGTCGGGACAACGACGCTGAAACCACCGATGGAGCTGCTAGTGGCGGCCATGAGGATGACACCACCACCACCGATGGTGGCGACCACACGGATGGTGGTGGTGGCAGCAACCCGCCGCTCAGAAGCAGAAGAAGCAAAGGAGGGATCGGACATCGCAAGCCTCGCCAACGTCACAGACGTGTTCACTGAGGTCACGCCAAGTGGTCTACCAGTGGCGCACCCTCGCTTGCCAAAGGGTACGGCATGCAACTAGGGTGCATCCTCCGGGAAAGCGTGTCGATCAACACGAAGGACCTCAGAAGCAAGGCCAATGAGCCTTTGGTCGAAAACCTCCTCAAGAAGCTTCACCAACGATACACGTTCCCGCAGCCGCTCAACAAAAAGGTGGATAGTTTAGCCATCACGAAGATGAGCACCGCCTTGAGCAGCTGGAAATCCCGGGTGAAGAAGAAGATTGATAAGGGTGACAGCTGGGAGAAGATAAAGGTCAAAGAGCCGATGCTCGACGAAGAAGAGTTCGAGGCATTCAAATTGTCCTTAAAGTCTGAGGAGGCTAAAAAATGGACCCAGTGGGGGAAGGAAATGCGGGACCTGAACAGAGGTAACCACCATTTGGGAAGCGGCGGTTACCGAGGAAAACAACCCATTTGGGACAAGGAGGATGCCGAGATTGCACGTCTGGGAAAAGAAAACCCGTGGCATAAAATCACGGACGAGCAGGTTAGGAACTTTGTCCGGTCCCGCTACTATCTGAACAAGGAGACGGGGGAATTCGTTACCGATGATGACGATGTGAGGGAATTCGAGAAAGTGCTGGTAAGGAATTTAATTACCGCGGATATCTCAAAGTCCATTGCGTTGATCTAATTAGATAACGAAGCCATATTTCTACATGGGTTCACCTTAATTTCCTTTGTCTGCAGGAGGCCGAGTTGAAGGCTGACGCTGAGGCCAGCCCGTCGTCCCAGGGGTCGACGGAGCCGTGGGACACGACTTTCAACAGGGTGATGAACGTTTACAAGAAAAGGGACAAGTCGGCGCCGCCGACGTCAGCTGGACGTGTGTCCGGCTTTGGCACGAGCATGAAGTTCCTCCAGTACTACAGCACGGATGGCGAGACATGAAAGGAGAGGAGGAAGCCGAGTAGGGATAAAGCCGAGGTTGTGGAGCTAAGGAAGAAGGTGGCTTCACTAGAGCAGGAAAAGTGGACTCCACCATGGTGAACAAGTTAGTGGAGGAGAAGCTCCGGGCGATCATACCCCCTGGGTTGATGGAGGGGTTAGCTGCTTGGAATGCGGCAGGTCGACAGGGGCCGATACACGTGCCCAGCTTCGCCGGCAGCACCTCTAGCCATAACGTGTCGCCGGACCTGGTGACCCCACTGCCCAACACCGCGGCGCAGCCGCCGCTCCTTTTGGTCCCACCGATGTCCCCTACCGTGAAAGATATCGAGGCGCTGCCGGTGGCGGCGGTGAATGATAGGCCGGCCGCCGGCGCCCTTGTCTCGACATTGGCCGAGCTCAACGCCATCACCAGGGTAAACTAAATAGTTAGTCCGCGTCATCTTCTATAACTATGCCTTTGATGACTGCCATCTCATGATGCCCAACATGTGTTGACTTAGGACATGCCTTGCATACTCCTGCATAGGGTGGGGGCCGACGACGAGTTGAAGGAAGTTGCTCAGGGCACTGTCGTACAACCATTGATCCGCGATATGCACCACACTAAAATGAGCGAGGCCGTGATGAAGGTCAGGTTGACTACGGTAGTGCCCGAGTTTCGTGACATCGACCCCCCATGCAACCTCCGAGAGCCGAGGAGGACCACATGGTCCTTGAAGATTGCGTCAAGTGGCTCATGGAATGGCCGAAGACCCAGATTCGTCTTGGGGAGGGTCTTCAGGGGTTGAGGCGCACCACCGGCGCCACCTCGAGGCCCCCGATCGTTCGGCCCTCGAAGCCGCCACAAAAAACTGTTGGGAAGGAACCGGCGCCACAAGCAGCCGTCGCCACCACCCGGAAGGAACCGGCGGTCGTCGCCACCACCAGCCGCCACCAAAAACTGTTGGGAACGTCTGTACCGCAACGTCCGTTCAAAGCCAAAGACGTTGCACCTCAACTTGCTGGCCCTGACGACGATGATGAGGATAATGTCGACGTCGATTGCTTCCTCAACACTGGCGCCTGCAAAGATTTGTACATGCCTCCTGTGGATGAGGAACCCTTCCGCGGTCACGGCGATCAACCTGGTCGTCCCACTACATGCACGCAGCGCCTGACCTTCCAGGGTTTATCTCAAGACACGCCTCCGGAGGCCGGCGATCAAGACAAACCGGCTAACGTTTTCAGCCCTGGCACACTGAAGAGGACGGTTTGCGAGGGGTTAGCACCCCCAGCATCCCCAGAGATGAAGAGGAAGAAGCACAGGAAGAGAAGTAGGTCAGGCGCCTCTGCGAGCCAGCCAGCTCCTAAGATTATCCGGGGTCATGAAGACATGGTATCACCCCGTGCGGATGGCTTGACCCGAGTTCATGAAGCTGGTAAACCGATACTGCCTCCGGAGCTGCTCCGCCTCGCAGAAGGATCCATGCACTCTTTGCATCAATCTATCTTGACGCTAGAGGGCTTCCTTCTTAAAGACGAGAATCCAAATTACCCGTGTTCACGGCCCAGGTGCCAAAGGACTCGGACTTCGTCCATGAAGCCCCCGCGGATCTGTTCTTCATAGCGTTCGAGGACGTCTTCAATCTGTTTCACTCGAAACGGCTGGACTATAACTTGGTCCGCCTATACGCGCTCAGTACGGCGATGAAGATCAGGAGAGATAATACCCCGTACGTCGCGGTAGCGGATCCCTACTACATGCGTGACAGCCAGCTGGTGGAAGGATCAAGGACGCGGACCATGGCCACGGAGTACCTCCAGAGGTTCATGCTGACCAACAAGAGGAAGAACAACCTTCTTGTTCCTTTCTTTCCCGAGTAAGTACACATCCGCTCGCCGCCGTCGTATCTTATGCTTTCTTATAGATTTCTTCCGTTGTTGATCCTTTCCAACATTCCGTTTCAATTGTGTTGACCAGGGACAAGTACTGCACACTCATCGTCCTAAGCCCGAGGTGGTCCATTGCCACTTATTTTGACTCAGGGAGTTTGAGCAGGAAGAAAGACTACACCAGAATAAAGGGTGTTCTCGATGAGGCTCTCGAGGGCTACGCCCAAAAGGGAGGCCACTTCGAAAAAGATAAGAAGGGGAATGTCTCACAAATGACAACAAACACCGGTTCAGGCATGGGACCGAGTTCCATTGCATCAAGTAGAAGCCTGGCAGCGTGAAGGAGGCCTTCTACGTCCTCCATCACATTAAAGGGTTTGTCCGGGATGCAGAGAAAACAAGGATGCCATCTAGTCTCCGAGAATGGACCAAATCTGCGGGGGAAATCACCGATTCTGAGCTTAGAGAAGACTTCCATCGCATCCAGATGCAGTTATCGCAAATCATCATCGAAGATGTCAGCACAAGATGGGGGTCCTTCCACCGCGCCATAGGTAGGATGTATTATAAAAGAAAGCCTTGCCTCACTCGCAAGAAGTGCTTCTTTATTTTCTTTATTATAGACTTATCCACTTAGATGAATAAATCATACTCTATTTATATTATTAACCAATATATATCCCAATCCATCTCCAGGGTTATGCCAGAGGGACATCGAAGAACGCCTAGAGGCTCAGCAGGACACCAGGACGTGGACGACGAAGGTGATGTATAAACCGTTCTCGGCGCCGCTCAAGAAGAAGACTCCATGATCGTGCTCCCACTATTGCTCACCATCATCGCCGATGTACTCTATTTGATCCTAGTTTAGGTGGTGAACTTCATTTGTAACATGTGACATGATCGACGAACTTTTGTATAGACTTGTGTAAAAATTTGGAACTTGTCACTATATGTATGTATCTCGGGCTCTAAGTAATGTGATGACATAGTTATGTGTCTATTTTCATATACCGTGTCAACTATATTATTGTTTCTATTATATCTGTATAAATCCTGTATATATACCTGTATTTTCTGTAATATACCTGTATTTATATAGCAGGCAGCAGCAAATCGAAAATACCTGTAAATTATTCTGTGGCGCATGTTTTTTTTCCTGTGGCGCATGCATTTCTGTGGCGCATGGATGACAGATGCGCCACAGAAATATTTCTGTGGCGCACGCCTGAGGGTTATTTCTGTGGCGCATGAGCCCGTGCGCCACAGAATTATAATTTAGTGGCGAGCTATCTGTGGCGCACCCACCATGGGCCACAGAAGGCCAAAAGTGGTGCGCCACAGATAGCCTTTTTCCTAGTAGTGTCCAATAGCTATCGGGACGGAGAGGGAGAAGAAGAGCAAGGGGAGGAGAGGAGGGAGAGAAGAAGAAGAGAAATGGAGGAAAATCGCCACTCGCGAGAGAGGATGAAGAAGAGAAGCACCGCTGTCGCCTCCAGATCTTGTCCACCCCCAGTCATTGTCGACCAGACAGCCACCCGTGACCGGCTCACCGCACCGCCCTCTTAAATCTCGGCCTTCGTCGGGTCTGTCACCGCCCCGACATCCCTTTTAAACCCCTTAACACCCTTTTCTTATATGTCGTCGGCGAACTTCCCGCACACCCCCACCCCATCCCTAAGTTCCTTGTCGGTGGCTCGCCCCATCCTTGCAAACGCTTTCTCCACCACGCCTCCCTTGTGACCGCCGCGGCGTCGCCAAGGCTGGGTCGGTAGGTGGGTGGTGGACAACATAATAGATTAGGGCGGGGGAGGAAGAAAGACGAAAAGGGAGAGATGAGTATAGAGGGGAGGAAGAAGAGAAGGGGATAAGGAGATAGGGGTGGAGCCCGCCTGAAGGTTTTTCACCACAGACACGGTGGACGATATTATAAATGATTGGCAATAAACAACGACAAAAACAAGATCAAATGGGGGACACGGGATTTTGACGTGAAAAAACCCCTCCAATGAGAAGGGTAAAAATCACGCGTGCTAGCCAGCAAAAAATCACTATTTCGGGGAGGTTACAAATTAACGTCGGAGATTTTCGACTTATCCCGTGCGGCGACTTACAATCGGTATGTAAAGAGGTGGTTAAGGGTGGGCAAAAATGGTGTCATGGTTTAGCCGGTTTCGGTCAGTTCATTTTTTTAAACTAGATTGAAAATAAAGATTGGGTTTGTGAAGGAAAATAAACTAGCATGTAACAGCCGAGTTCCACCGATTTGTACGGTTTCGGTGTATGTAGACCCCTAAAGGTGGTGACCTACGGGCTACGGCCCAAGCCTCTGGCAACGAGCCTCCGCTTCGATGCCGATAGAAATTAGCCTTTTATCTGCATAGCCGTCATATGAATTTGGATCAAATCTCAACAAGAAACAGACGATTTAGGAGCTGATTCGGCATAAACACACTTGATTTATTCTAATCGGACAAAAATACTTACAAAGAATTTGTCCCATGGCCAGCTGATTTCCTAGCCGCCGATTTGCTCCGCTGGATTCTACCGGCGTAGCTTATCGAGTGAGCAAT
The DNA here is from genome assembly GCA_947311845.1 of Poa pratensis. NCBI lineage: Eukaryota > Viridiplantae > Streptophyta > Magnoliopsida > Poales > Poaceae > Poa > Poa pratensis. Next base: position 29,693,649 of record CAMZMU010000053.1, on the reverse strand, counting down.
GTAGAATCCATACTCGAGCATGCTCGTCATCAGTGTCTCGTGTCGTTCCATCGTCTGGTCCAAAATCCGCAACCCACACCGTCCCGATCAAGGCGAAGCCACCGATATAGGTGGCCAAAGGGGTTGGTGCTGGCGGGTGCACGCGTGCCCGGCCTGTCAGGTGCCTGGCACGACATGGTGCTAAACGAACCATGTCTGGCCCACGACACACCTTTTTTCGTGATTGGGCCTCGAGGCCGGCACGACCCTTTTATAGTTCTTTTTAACTTTTTTATGATTTTTTGAAAAAAGGTAAAAAAAAAGGCTCAACATAGCATAAAAACGTCACAGACTAAACATAGAAGTGCTCAACGGGTCGTCCCGTTTATTGAAGGGCCATTCTTGCAGAAATTCACTTTGGCACCTGGACCCGATATTTAAAAAACATATTTCAAAATGTCAAAAAAATTTGAAATAAAATTTCACGGTTACTTCTCCATATTGTAAAGTCGTTTCACCGAAAGCTGATATGTTTTGTGCCCTATGTAAAAAAGATAAAAAAAAGACTCGCGAAAAGGCTTATTTTAGCACCAAATTTTGTTTTTTTCACACAAGACACAAAAAATGTCGGTTTTTCGTGAAACGACTTTGTAAACATATAGCATGTTAAGATACATGCACGAACATTTCTTTCAATTTTTTAAAATTTTCTAAATGCATCCAAAATGCATTTTAAATAAAGGATGGACGAGGAGCCAAAGCACCGCTCTCCCGTTCTTGCTTCTCGAGACGAGGCACACAGGCCGGCACAGCACGGCACCCTTATAAACGGGCCGTGCCGTGCTGTGCCCGGGCCGGCCCTTGACCACCTATAGGCTATGGGGCCCACCCGCAAGGACCAAACCACAACGATCCAAAACCTCACACGCTTCTCCCCGTCTTCTTCCTCCACGCCAACCTCCGTGATCCCCAATAAACTCCCCAGCCCGGCCAGTCCCCCGCCCCCTCCTCTCCCGGCGAAGATGCACCTGTGGCCGTCGCTCCGGATCCGGGACTCCTTCAAGCACGCCTACCTGGAGAAGCTGGAGTTCAACCTCGCCGGCAAGAAGCGCGCCCAGCGGCAGGGGCAGCAGAGCCAGGACGAGGACAAGGGCCAGCAGCAGGCGCCGCTGCTGGAGGAAAGCCCGTCGTCGAAGGGCTCGATGGTGGCCAGCGCGCTAGAGCTCGCCTGCGACGCCGCCATGCTCCTCACGTGCTGCTGCTGCTGCTTCTGCTGCGGCGGTACGTCGTGCTGATGCCATTTCTAATCTGTTCAGTCCAGATTTTTCTATTCCGTTTATTGTTTACTCCTGTAGTATCATTTAATTTCCAGTTACGCATGTGATTGCCCAAAAGTAATATTAAAAAAAGCACCCTGCGCGTGGAATCAGTTGGGAATCGGATGATAGTCGAATGTGCAGCTTGTTGCGATAATTTGGTGCAGGGATTCACATTTTGATCGATCAGAGTTGTTTCCGTCTTGTACTCACATACTATGGCGTCGGGGCTGGGGGTTTGCTGATGCTTCTAATTAATCAGTTAAACATCTCCTTTTTTTTTAGATAAGGGGGTGCGGATCCCCGGCCTCTGCATCAAAATGATGCACACAGCCATCCGCAATTATTCAACAAAGCTTACAAGTTACAACATTGATCAAACCGAAGTCAGCCGTTCGGCAACAAAAAGTCGCTACAACTATGATGGGGTGGCCATGATCAGAGCCGCATGCCTTGACCTCCCACCTACACGCATCATCTACAACCGGAGTACCGGTCCAGCAGACCCTCAACGCGCACCGCATGCGCGCGCTACAGAAGTCGCTTCCGCCGTCTTCCTCGAACCCATCTTCAGGCAAAGATCAACGCCATGGCCTTGCAAGGCCCGCCGGCGACGTCGCCATGACGCCAAACAGCACCACCGCCCTGCCCTCGTCCATTCGCACGCATCCACGCCGAGACCCCACTGCACCATGCTGCCGAGTCACCATTGTCGACGCGGAAAATGGCACGCCGCTCCACCAGTAGACCCTCCATGCATCACGTGTTCCAGAACGATGCCCTCATTAGGGAGAACGACACTGAAAGTGCCGCCATCGTCCGATCCGGTAAACCAGATCTAGGGTTTCCCCCGAAACATCATGGCGGGAGGTGGGAGAATCACAGCGACGACACCTACATCAAGGTAACGACGCCCGCGGGCGCCGCCATCGTCGGCCCCGACCGCATCGGAGCCCGGCTCTCACCGGCCATCATCAACACCTCTAGATCTTGCGCGAGTAGTGGCAGGATGCCAGGCATGGCACGCCACCGGAGGGAGCCGTGCCACCCGAGATCGCCCTTGCCCGCTGGATCCACCCCGCACCCACCCCAAAGGGCCGAGATGCCGGAGCCACCGATCTGCACAGGAGGGCGGAGATCCCACGCCGTCCGCCACGCCGTCGCTGCAGGGCTCGATGTCGCCGTGGCACCCGGCGGCCGCGCCACGCCCGAGCTGAACAAGACCAACCCGCGCCGGTCCCAAACTCCTCGAGGACAATCGATCCCCCCGCCGCCGGCAGCGCCCAGGCTTTGCCTGGCCGCGCCCATGGTGGCAGCGGGGGAGGGAGGAGGGAGGAGCGGTTGGGGGCGGCGGCGGCGCTAGGGTTTCCCCCCTGCCGCCGCGCGGGGGCGAGAGGAGAGGAGAGACGATGCTTCCCGATTGCACAAGATAATCAATCAGGCACAGTAAGTAGTGGATCGAGCATCACCCATCATCCTTGTTGTCGTTGTTTCTTTAATCAAAGCATCACAAATGTTGCAAAATCTGTGGTTTTTGCTAAATGCTAATTAGAGTTGTGATGAGATTTGCTAGTGTTTTTCCTTGTATACTTGTGGTTGTGGAATGTGGATATACATACCGGAGAGCAGCAGAGTATTTTAACCATGATTGCAGCCATCTTTTCAACTGAAACTGTTAAAATGGGCTGTTGGATGCATCTGACTATGCGTTCTTGCTTTGATTGGAATTAGTGGATACGATACTTTCAGATTGAATGAGTGATCGCTTATTTCACTACTCAAGTCACCAGCTTGATGGCCCTTCCATAATATGAACACGTGTTTTGCTCCATTCATAGGATATAAGTGGACTGATTTCCTTGTTTATTTTTAAATTAAGGAGCGAGATTCCGATTTCATTCGCATGAAACCAAAATATCACATGTTATTACATCACCCAGCAACCCGAGCCCCTCGGAGGGAATCAAGACAGATCAGACTACTACTGTTTTTCGTTTCCAAAACCTACTAGAAACAAAACACACTCCAGGGAAGTTTCCATTACATGACTAGTGTTTTTAGCAGTACAACACAAACAAAGGTACTTGCATGACTCCAGTTTTAGCCAACTCCAGTTTTTCTTGTCATCGGAGCCCACTAGCTCTTCTATTGAAGAACTCAGGCGCCACTTTTGCCAACTGCAGGCCAGCCCAACTATTAATTCAATGAGAAATCTTATACATTACTACATTAGGATCATTTGGCTATATATGATCAAAACATGCCGCATTTCTAGTTTTCCATAAAGACCAGATAACCGCAGCCACACCCAGCGCTACATATTTCTATCTCTACCAGAAAATTGTAGACTCCAACCACTGAAATCCTGAAAACGCACTGGTATATCAACTATACCAGTAGCATATTTCACCACGCCCCGCCTCATATATATCTAGGCAGTTTACATTTAAAGAAAAGGTGGTCTCAAGTTTCGTGCTCAGCGCAGATTTCCTTGCTAGCTTAACATAGTAAAAGTCGGACTCAAGAAAAAGTTTAACATGTTGAACATAAAGCAATAATTTCAATCATGTAGTTAAGTCAATTTGGCTCCTGTTTTGATTATTTATTTTGGTTGAAATCCTCTTAGCCTGATAACATCATAGACTGAAGAATCGGCACCTTGCATATCCTGCTTGTTCCTCTAAAATCTGAATAATGGGTCGAGATAACTCATTTAGCTCCATCGAGCTTCAACAACCTTTACAGATCTCCACGCATGAGTGCTGACATAGACACTGTGAATAGTTTCTAAACATGCATTTGCAAGATGGGCGTGCACCTAGTTCCACAATGTCTTGGTTGAAATCCCTCTAGCCAGATCGCCGTCTGCGGCAACACCTTGCTGCGTGACATGACCAGACGCTCGCGGCCGTGTGCAACACAGCGAGCTCGCGCCAATGCGGAGACACCTCCGCAGTGGGCACCGGATCCGTCGGTGGTTGGGGTGGGGGGAAAACGGATCTGGCGGCACGCCGGGCGGAGACAGCTTGCTGAACTCGCGCCGTCCCTGCTCGACGACCTTGAGGTCACGGGGACAGCGGGGGACGAGACACGGCGAGGTGGCGGCGGATCGAGGAGCTCCTCTGGCAGTCGCCGACGGGGACGAGACACGGCGAGGTGGCGGCGGATCGAGGAGCTCCTCTGCCCGTGGTTCGATTTGGACGATTAGAGAACGACTCGAGGCGGAGTATGCGAGAAACGGAGCGGAGGAACGGACGAACGGTGGCGATGGCGGCGGTGGCACGGGAGATGGGGAAAATGGGTCGAGATGTGTCGGGCTCGGCCGTCTGCACAGGGCGGGTTCGAGTTATATGGAGTGGCAGTTTTTCTGTAATTCTCGCAAACGACAGAGGCCATTTTGGTCTCATGCAACTCGGGAAGCTGGAGAAAGCTCAGGAAGCACCTCTTGGCCAGCTTTCGGTATCGTTCGCTCTCGCAGTGCATTCTCGGACCGCGCTTCTCCGCAGTGCTTTTCTATTTGCAGGTGTTTGTTTGGGCTTCTGCTTTTGGACCCCAAAAGCTGAAGCTGAAGCCCAAACAAACAGGGCCATAGAATGTGTAGTGCAGGGAATACCCATGTGGCTTAGTGGTGAAGCCCATGGTCATGGTAGTCGAGGTCTTGGGTAATATCCCCAGTCCCATAAATCCATCGTAGGTCTATATTCTGGTGACCAAATTTTTCATTTTGTCGCCAGCTATTCATAATGTTTTACAATTGTATGTTGTTGATATCTTCTTGGTATTAATATATCAAAAAAATTGTATGTTATTTTCTTTTGCACGAATACACTAGTTACAGCTGATTCATGGGCACATCCACCTTCCTGGTTTTAGACTATGGAACTTGTTTTGCGAAATTTTAGTTTGGGTCACAGCTTCTATCCCGCGCCCCTTCCCACATGCTACAGCACGTCAGGATACTACAACCTCTGTGCTGTTCCATGCCATCACCATGTTCTTTTTTCCCTAATAAAGCTGTTGTATTGCTCTCTGATTCATCATCTTAATGTTGTCTCGTTATTTGTCTAATTCATCTAACCAATTCATATTTGATGTACCAGCTTTTGGCGATGAGGATGATCACCAAACTGCTCGATGACGCTGTGAATCAACTCCAAAAGTCAGACGACTCATTACATCAGGATAAATATAGTTCATTCACCTTTAATGAGTCAAAATCAAATAATTACATCTTTGTACATACTGTATGAATGTTGGGTCTTCTGCTGATGTGGCCAAATTAAGATGCCACTGATAGGTAGACGTACATGAGTATTTTTGTGTAGGAAATTTCCTGAGGTCTAGGCTTCAGAACTGATATGTGTACTCCATAGCTGAATATACCTTCAGGGTATGTGCGGTTCCCATTTCTCACGGCTGCTGTGGCTCTCTCCACATTGATCTTAGCTCATAAGTGATCTGTGTATTTCATGGCTGTATCTATTTCAGAGGCTGTTAATTGCTTGTCATCCTATTTACTGATTGTTCTTCCGTCGGGAAGAGAATTGCCAATTTGAACCAGTGTTTCTAGTTTGATTGTATGTTGTTCCTGATACTGTCCTGAACAGTTTTTCTTTTGTTGAATTGGAGAAAACTGTGGACTGTGCAAGCAAATCTCCCTTCATATGATATGCAGATCATTGGAAAGGTTGAACTTAACGCCTCTGTCGCTAAGTGAGCGACCGGCTGGTATTCTGAGAAAAAGAAAATTGACTACAATGAGTCTTGTGAACTTCAGATCAGAGTAGGATGTTACACTAGAATGCTTCGAGCCTCCTGAAGTTCAGTTTCTCAACAAAACGGGCTAAAGCTAAAGCATCTTAGCCCCTTCCCATTATATTTCTTTTCCACAGATTACCTTAGCATTTGTTTGGAATGATTTTTATCCTCAGATATGCAGTCCAATGATCATTCAGTTCAGTACCAGTGCTTTCAACGTTCTTATAATCGCTCAACGGAAATTCTTAAAAAACAAATCGCTAAACGGAAAGAAAAACAGAAATCATCTCATTTTAGAGACTGTTGTATTCGCCCAGTCAATGAAGTTTCCCCAATCTATCAAATTCTTCGCCATGGCCATTCCTCTCCCCTGCCTCCTCGTCCTCAACCTCCTCCTCTCCGCCGCCTCGGCGGAGTACGCGCAGGACCTGCTGCAGCGCGCTGAGGGGGAGCGAGAGTGGATCGTCGGCGTGCGGCGGCGCATCCATGCGCACCCGGAGCTCGCGTTCCGGGAGCACCGCACCAGCGCACTCGTCCGCGAGGAGCTAGAGCGCATCGGGATCAACCCCGCGCCGTTGCCGGCACCGGCGTCGTCGCGGACGTCGGCTCGGGTCTGGCCCCCATTGTCGCCCTCCGCGCCGACATGGACGCCCTCCCCCTCCAGGTCCGTTCCCCTTTTCCCTCCGGTGGTCGGGCGAGAGTTGTGTGGATTGTCGCTGAATGGCAACGATCAGTGAGAACTGTGTCTCTGGTACTAGGACATTGATCATGCTTTGCTTGATTTGGGTGCTCCATTGCTCCATCGTGTTATTGCCGCTTGCTCTCGGATGTTACGATATGGCTTGGTGGTATGATCACATCTGTTGGTTTTGGTCTTGGGATGGTAGGAATTGGTGGAGTGGGAGCATAAGAGCAGAGTTGATGGCGTGATGCACGCTTGTGGTCATGATGTGCACACAGCGATGCTCCTGGGAGCAGCGAAGTGCTTCATCAGCGCAAGGATCAGCTTAAGGTAATTGCCTGCTTATAATCATGTTTATTTTGTTTCCAGGGGTATGTTCCAAATTTGAGGAAATTAAGTACTCCAGTTGTGTTTGTCTGCGGTAGCAAGACAAACCGCTTAATCCTCTTGAGTATGTTCTTCAGATTTCATGTTAACACATGCCTTTTTACTATTCTCTTGTTCTTTGTTCAAAGATAAGAAAAACTCCACGCATTTTCTTTGTATAATGTGGTTATAGCATATAATAGTAGTCAAATATCATGTTAAAAAATAGTTAGTTGTATACCTAGTTCCTGGTCTCCATTCATCTTCCCAGCTTAACTAAGCCAAGTAGGATGACCATTCCTCAAAAGACTAAACTGACCATTAAAACGGATTTTTAATGTTAATTACATATTTAAATTGCTTTCTCGCTAATTCTGTGAACAACGAGTTACATATTAACATATATACACGTTAAGTAACATTCATCTTGTATGATGAAGGGAACGGTGAGACTCCTTTTTCAACCTGCTGAGGAGGGTGGTGCTGGTGCATCTCATATGATAAAAGCAGGTGTACTTGATGGCGTTGAAGCTATATTTGCCATGCATGTCGATTATCGGATGCCGACTGGCATGATAGCAGCTCACGCAGGACCAACACAAGCAGCCGTATGTTTTTACGTAGTGAAAATAGAAGGTAAAACCGGGAAGGCTGAAACCCCACACTTAAATGTGGATCCTATTGTCGCTGCAGCATTTACCATCCTGTCCCTGCAACAGCTTACTTCAAGAGAGGATGATCCTCTTCACAGCCAAGTAAGACATTGCCCTTTATGATACTACTTTGCTTTGCTGATATTCTTCAAACATGTTATACAGAACAGCCAAAAGTCTCTTTCTCGCAAAAAAAAGAGAGATGAAATCTTTGTCATATACATGTTATTGGGGCTAAGTGGGTGGATACTCAAGGTAGTGTATCAATTAACGGAAGCAAGTGCTAACATTTTATCCTCTCTAACTTCTCCTACAGTCCTACGTGGTCAACCCCACCTCCACGTAATACTAAGACAGCATTTGTTCTAGTCTGATTAGATATTGGTGCACGAATGTAGCAAATTGATTTCATAACTTTGGGCATATGAAACATATTCAGGTGGTACCTGAAATGTTACTCTAGTGACGATATTATTCAATAGCTTGGCTAAAGATGTGATACTCATTTTGTTGCGCCGTTTGATGTCTTTAGATTCAGATTCAACCAACCTACCATAGGCGGCACCGGATGCTTCTAAATGTTGTCAACCAAAAAATTCTCCGCCATGCTCAGGTTAATGTCTATATTTTTTGTATTCAGGTACTCTCTGTTACCTATATCAAAGGTGGGAAATCTATTGATTCCACACCTCCAGTTGTTGAATTCGGAGGTACTTTGAGGAGCCTCACTACTGAAGGACTTTATCGGCTACAGAAAAGGGTTAAGGAGGTTAGCATTATGTCACAATTTAACTCACTAAGATTAGCATTTGATGATAATATTGGTATGCTGCAAATTCACTGGTACCTTCATTGTTTAATTCTTTGCAAGCAAAGAGCTTCATGTCATTGACAGCACTTTGTGCATTCTCTCAAAACTGAACATGCTTTCAATTTTCAATTACTCAACTTACTTATATAACATGTTCATGCATATTCTATTGGTGTTGTTTCCTTGTATGGTGTGCACGAAGGCATTAGCACTGCTAGTTTATGGCTAATTCCTTGTATGCCAATCACTTCGAACACTCCCATTTCTTAACGAAATTGGGGGCCATGTGGCCCCTTTGATTGAGAAAATCATTTCGAACTATGAAACAGCTTTCTGGTGGGTGTTATGCAAACTCCTGAATAAATGCTCTTGATTTCCCAGGTAGTAGAAGGGCAGGCAGCTGTGCATAGATGCATGGGAGTTGCCGAGATATTGGGGGCTCCTGACCACCCAATGTATCCTGCAGTCGTGAATGATGTGAGACTGCATCACCATGTTGAGAATGTGGGTACACGTTTGCTTGGTCCAGACAAGGTGAAGCCCGGAGAGAAGATCATGGCAGGGGAAGACTTCGCTTTCTACCAACAGTTAGTTCCTGGCGTTATGTTTGGCATTGGTATTCAAAATGAGAAAGTTGGTTCGGTCCACTCTGTACACAACCCGCATTTCTTCATTGATGAAGATGTCCTTCCAATTGGAGCTGCATTACATACTGCTATTGCAGAAATGTATCTTACTGGGCGTTCCACTCTAGATGAAAACGGAAGGGTAAATTCGATCTGATGTTCTATGATGAAACAACTGAATGTGTAGACTCGTCTTGGGATGCTCCAAGTACAGTGGGGTTCAGTGCTCCCGGGAGATCCGATGTGTACTTGACAGCAAACAGGTATGTAATGTACAAATTGTAGTAAGAATGCAAAGAATAAAGTTCATGCTCTCAGCAATCACATAACAGCATTTGTGAATATAAGTGTGATAAAACTGCATCCATGTTCACTGTGAAATACTCAACACAAAGAAGAAAAACGCCCACTGGCAAAGCTCATATTACATACGGAAGGACACGAACAAAATAAGAACCTTTACCAAGGAAGATGCTGCAGCCCTATCATGACCAAAGTCACAACTGATCAATCAATGAACATAGCTAAGAGCAAACAATGTAAAATCCTGGATGGCGTGGTCTGCTTCAAGCCTATGCAGAAGGAGGCGGCGCAAGGAATGGCATCGGCAAGGCCATAGTCGGAATCGAAGGCATGGGAGGCAATGTAACTTTGGGGATGGAGATGGATGGAATTGCAGACATTGGCGGCAGCGTCACCTTTGGCACAACAACAGAAGGCATGGGAGGCAACGTGATCTGTGGCACGGTGATCGCGGGCACGGCCGGCATTGGGGGCATCGTGAACTGGGGCACAATGATCGTGGGCATGGCCGGCATGGGTGGCAACGTAACCTGCTGCACGGTGATCGTGGGCACAGCCGGCATCTGTGGTACTGTGACCTGTGGTGTGGTGACCGTGGGCACGGTTGGTATTGGTGGCAGTGAAGTAGGCATGGTGGGCACAGGCGGCTTCGGCGAGGGGATGCCTGGGACGGCGGCAGGGGTTGCCGTGGGAGCTGCTGCCTCCGCCACGTCGGCCAGGAGCCGGCCGGCCTGAGTCATATTGCCACTTAGCAGAGCGAGGGCCATGGAAATGGCAAGGAAGAATCTACAAGCATTGGCATCCATTTTAGGAAGCTGTGTTCTATCAGGTGTCTAAGTAACTGGTAGAAGGATTGGTTCTGAGCTTTGCTTGGTGCAAACATCAGGAGTTGTGCTTGCACATTTATACGCGACAGAATGATCAGGTGATTCGAGTGTGATTAGATTGGTGGTTGGCCAGATTAAACTGGGGCACGGGTGAAGGGACTTCTGTATATGGAGTGGGTGATGATCAGACCAGTTTGATGAGGAGGTGGTATTGAGATATTGACATAGTGAAAGGCGCTGGACACAATTTCGTCAGTTAGTTCACCTCTCCGCTAGTACAAAGTTATACATGGGCATAAGGGCATTCGATTAGTTTACCAACAATCGGCCTAAATTTAGCCTTTTGCGCATCTGGTCAAGTAGTGGCAACACAAAGCAGCTATAGCAGATAAGATCTGGAATTTAAAAGACGATTAATTGATCAATTAATTCATTTTATTCTGTACTGATTCAAACAGCTATAGTTGTGCTAATTGTTAGGCACTTAGGCTAACCAGAGAACGACTTTTTTTCATGGACACGAGAGAATTTTTATTGTTCCCGAACTGGGCTTTGCTTGGGCTGGTTGTTTATGTGGACTGTACTTTTCGTATCGAGAAGGTTGAGAGTTACACAGGCTTCAGCAGCCTTTGGATCTAAGATTGATAGTGGGTGGAACTGTGGGAGTGGCTAAGCAAGCTAGAGTCATTTGTTGAATGTGGAATCTGGTCACGGTCCCGAAATCTTAACCGTAGGACATCTTGTGATTCCTGTAGAAGCCTTGCAACATACTCCCTCCGTTCCACAATGTAAGATGTTTTAGGTGGTACACATGCATGTCTACATTCACAGTAAAAAGAATGGATACATGCACTTAAACATGTCTAGATACATGTATGTGCATGTGCATATGGAAAAAGATTAAAACATCTTATATTGTGGAACGGAGGGAGTATTTCCACAATATAAGATGTTTTAGGTGTTACACATGCATGTCTAGATTCATACTAAAAAGAATGGACACATGCACTTAAACGTGTCTAGATATATGTGTGTGCATGTGGAAAAATACTAAAATATCTTATATTGTGGAACGGAGGGAGTACGTTAAATTTGTGTTAAAACTAAATTTGTGTTAAAACTAACAGGGCACACGGTTACCAGTATCAAAAAATTATCACAAATTTAGAACCTAATTTTTCTTCTTATTTTTCCATTTGCAAAACATATCAAATAGTATTATTACTCTATTATTCAACAAAAAATTGCATGGATAGCTTTAATCTTAAGATCTACTCCCTCCGTTCCTTTTTATAGTGCGCTGGAGGTTTTTAGGCAAACTTCTGTCACGTTACGAAATATTTCCGTTTTCCAATTTTGCCCTCCCACCGCTTTCTCTCTCGCGACCGCTCTCTCTCGCGAACGCTCCTCTCTCTCTCTCCCGAGCGCTCTCTCTGGATCTCGTCGCCGTCGCCGTCGCCTTCTCCCTCCCCGTCGCCGGCCGCAGCTATTCCTCTCCCCGTCGCCGGCCGCCGCTATTCCTCCACCCGTGGTCGAGTTCTTTCTCCCCGTAGGCAACCATATTTCTCCCCACCATACGCAACCACAACCCTAGTTCTCCAAAGATTGGATTTTTATCCGCCGGCGACGGGCTACGGGCGAGATGGCCGTCGATCCGTGGGCGCCGGCGATGGATCAACTCGATGCGGCGAGCTCCGGGCAGGCGGAGGAGAGGATGCGGCGAGGTTGAGTCTGGCGCCAGATCCACCAGAGCGGAGAGCCATGGAAGCGGGAGGCGAGCACATCGGCGCGGAGGCGTCGGCGGCGGAGGTGACCTGAGCCGCGTCGTTCCGTGGAAGTGCGCCTGGCCCGGCTGCAGCAAGTACCTGGAGATGGGGCGTTGCACAAGTTCGTCACCGCTTGATCGCGTCGTTCCGTGGAAGTGCGCCAGCACCAGTGAGTCGCCGCCCCTTCTGTTTCCTTCCCGCTGCCTCTTCTCTGTTCTGCCATGTCTGAGTCTCATCTTCTTCCGTGTTGTGCGTTAGTTATTTTCAAGACTGTAGAACTTACAAAAATGTTTTTTCCCCAAGATCTAGAAAGTTTGTGCACCTAGAGCTATCTTTAATTATTTTTTATTTCTTTGCACGGATCCCTAATAGATATGGCTTGTGGTATATATCTTGAGACCAGATGTCCAATAATCGGATGCGTATTTTAGCTAAGTAAACCCCTGATAGCTTTATCGTAGGGCAGATTTTTTGAACTCTATCAAGACTGGTCTCAAAATCTTAGCCATGGACCTTTTTGTGATTCGGGCAGGAGTCTTACAACGTGCGCAAAGTTTGTGTCGAAACTGATGTCACACCAGGGCAAAGTTTGTGTCGAAACTGATATCACACCAGGGCCAAGATCAGAAACTTGGTTAAAAACTTACTCTCTCATTCTATCATTTTTAAAAACTTAGCAAATGGCTATATTATTTGGCGAATTTTTGCATGTGTAAGTTTCCAACTCAAGGTCTATGTGCATGCAACATTTGCAAACTCACAATTTTTTTGGGAACGACTATGTGTAAGGCGCCTTACATTTGGCAAAAGTGTAGACACTAGGTAGGACCACTCATCCGTCCTAATTTTTTTTTACCAATGCGTACACACGCGCGTGTGAGAAGAAATAGCTCATTTTGCATGCATGCACTGAAAGACGAAACTACTGACATCATCACGCATTAATTACGAAATCCAAAAATTTAAAATGTTTTGTAGCTCAAACCGTTTATCCGATTTATGATCCGTTTTCACCGTTGGACTAGTCGCGACGAGATCTTCAAAACTAGATCCCATGTCGATATGTTCCGACGACTTTTTTTTTGCCCAAAAGTTACCACCCCCATAACATATAAGTTACCCTGGCTTGAATACGTAAGTTACCCACCATATTAGTGATTAGTTTTCGGGTCGAAATAGAACCATTTTTTGTTGTTTTTTTTAGATTTTTACGAGATTTAAAGGTACCACATCACTTTGAGATGGTAAATTTTTCGTGTATAAGTATTAGGATGATAACTGTCGATTTCATAGTGAAACTACACATAAAAAAGATGGGTAATGCGTTCGTAACTATCATTTAGAGGACATGTTAACTACATGGATTTCCTGGTGGATAACTATATCACGAACACATGGATAACTTCATATGTACTGGGTGGGTAACTTCATCAGTATTGGGTGGGTAACTCTATAAGTATTAGGTTGGTAACTTTATCAGTACTGGTTGGTAACTTTATCAGTACAGGGTGGGTAAATTTATTAGTACTAGGTTGGTAACTTTACCAGTATAGGGTGGGTAACTCCATCAGTACTAGGTGGGTAACTATATCAGTATTGGGTGGGTAAATTTATAAGTATTAGGTTGGTAACTTTATCAGTACGGGTTGGTAACTTTATCAGTACTGGTTGGGTAACTTTACCAGTACAGGGTGGGTAACTCTCTCTCCGAGTTGAGATGACAGAAACAAGCAAGTGCTAAATGACCCAACTGAATAATTCTTCAGTTAGCACAAGTGACCGAGAGAGAAACCACAAGCACATCATCTGTCGAGGGACAGAACCAATTCACCACCACAATCAAATCCACTGGCTAGAACATCTCCAGTTGAATGCATAGAGACACTAGTACTTATCCAGAGATCATCACACGGACATCTGAGCAAGCTCAACACCTTAACGCCCATGACCGTAGCTCCCCGGCGACAAGGTAACACCCACCTCCCATCATAAACATCACACTTTGTTGTGTTGCTTCTCGCCAAATCCATTTTTCTCCGAACCGGTTCCTGAACCATATCGACATCTTGCTTACTCGGATTGACCGGAGCTTCTCCCGAGTTGTTCCCTGCAGCTGAATGGTTTGAGATTTCCCATTGCCCTGCTTGCTGCGAAGCATAGGCACCTTGTACAGAGGAATCACCATTTTCTTCCACAGGGCCACGGTGCAGAAATTCGTCTTCTGTCCCCACTGCAGGAACTGAAGCTTCCATGGATATATTGACAGCTTTGGCAGAGTTTGTTGTATCCAATTTCTCCAATGGCGCTGCTGCCCCATGGGAAGCAGAAGCATTGCCTAGATTTGACGGGTCAACATCATCTTTGCTCGGGTCCTCACCTTGGAAGTAGTTGGGCTTCTCCGGAACTGAAAGCTTCTCGTCGAGTCCATCCCCTTTCGCCTCCGTTGCTGAATCCAAACCTCGCAGAGAATAGCTTCCAGCTTCCGCAACCTCCGAAACCGCACCGTTCGCAGAGGATTCAACGTTCCCACCTCCAGGGAACGCTTCATCGACCTCCGTTGCCGAGCCCACGGGCAAATCACCAGCATGGCCGCGGCGGTCTCGCTCCACAGCATAACCTTCCCCCAAACCCCCGCTCCCGCCCCCACCAATAAACGCCTCCTCTTCGAACTCCACCAATAAACCTCCCGGCGGTGGAGGCGGCGCCGGGCGCCGCGGTCGGGGAGGCGCGGGACCGCGTCGCAAGGGCGGAGAGGAGGAGGGCGCGGCACGGCCAGGAGGAGCTCGGGCTGGAGAGGAGAAGGCGCGGGTGGAGGGGTGCGGTGCGGGGCGCTGCGCCGGCGAGGGCCGGCCGGGGAGAGGGGAGGCGCAGGTGGAGGGGCGCGGCTGGAGGAGGAAGAAGGAGAGGGCGTCGGGTGCGTGCGTTGTGGTGTGTGTTCGTGTGTGGCTTCCAGGGAAGAAGGAAGCGATAAGGAGGAGATGGAGAGGGCTGCGTGCGTACGTTCGTTCGCAAATGGACGGCTCACGAAGCTGCGTCAAGTTAAGACAGATAGCAGGCGCCTTACAGTTAGATTTTCCGATTTTTTTTTGCTAAGATCAAGAAAATGTTTTGCACCTGAGGGCTATCTCAAATAATATTTATTACTTATTTTATGGGCACGAATCTCAAAATAGATTAGAATTATGGTCTAGATACTTTTTTTTTTTGAAACGGGGCAAAAGCTTTGCCTTTTCATTGATATAGAAGAAAGAGGCCAGTTTATGAGGGAAACCGGCCGAAAACCATACAACACAACGCACCACGCCGGCCCCAAGGCCACGCTCCAAAAACAAGTCGAAGGTCATGTCACCCTAGCAACCAAAACCGACACAACACGGCGGAGACGACCTCAACGCAAGAAGAAAAAAGCCAAAGCCGTCCACACCGGACCGATTGCCGCGCCCCAAACGAGTCGACGACCATGTCACCCTAGCGACCATAGCCGACACCCAACACGGCGGAGACGATCTCAACGCAAGACGAAATCCGGAGCCGCCGCTCCGACATCCACACCAGACCGATTGCCGCGCCCCAAACGAGTCGACGACCATGTCACCCTAGCGACCATAGCCGACACCCAACACGGCGGAGACGATCTCAACGCAAGACGAAATCCGGAGCCGCCGCTCCGACATCCACACCGGTCCGATTGCCGCGCTCCCCCTAGCCGAACACGAAGGCTCGCCGCCGCCAACCACCATCCGAATCCACTGGTCCGCCTGGCCGGCGGAACATCCAAGGCGAGGCCCCAAGAGGCAAGCGACGCAGGAGCGCCGCCCTCGCCCGATCCCGCGAGGGATCTGGGGTTTCCCCCGGAGAACCCAGCGCGAGGAGGCAACAGAACCACCTCGACGACGCCTTCAAGAAGGACGCGGCGCCCAAGGACGTCGCCGTCGTCGGCCCTGGCCGACAACTAGGGCAGGGCTTTCGCCCGGCGATGTGTCGCAAACCTCGCAAACTGCCCATCGAGGACCGGCCAGTCCACCATCAACGCATGCCGCAGCCACCGTGGCACCTCACGCCACGACAGCGCCGCGCCGACCAAGCCCGGGGCCTCCGCCCCGGCATCCTCTCCTCCGACTGGAAGACGACACAGCCGGAGGTGCAGCACGGCCACCTCAAGCCAGCCACACGGCCGAGGTAACCCCGACCGCACCGATGCGCCCAGGCCTCATCCTCGCGTGGCGCCATCGACCCGGGGCCGCCGCCCCGGCATCCTCTCCCCGGAGCCTCGGGCCGACGGAAACCTTGATGCCGCTGCAGCAAGGGGCGCCGCCCCGCAGCCACCTCCCGAACTCGCCACCGCCGCCGCAGCCCTGCCGCAACAACCTCGCCCAGCGCCGGCTCCCACGGCCCAGATGCAGCCCGCCACGGGCCCATCCGCCGGCGCCTTCTTCTCCGACGCGCACGACCACGCCGGTCAACGCAGCAGCGGTGCCAACCGACGGACCCGCGGACGCCAACTGGGTTCCAGCGCGCGTCGCCTCCCCGCTCGAGAGGACGCCACCGAGGAGCCCCACCACCACACACCCCTTGCCTTTTGGCGCAGGGCAGCGCCGCCGCCGCCGCCGGCCGGCAGCGACGGCGGCGAGAGGAGCCCGCGTGCGTGGTCTGCTGGGGGGAGGCTTTGGTCGCCTGCGGAGTCGCCTGAGCGGAGCGACCCGGCAGGCCGGAGAGAGGGGGGAGGGTGGCGGCGGAGGGAGGGCGGCGGCGCCGGTGGAGGTGCTCGCAGGAGAGAGAAAATGGATCTCGTCGCTCGCATGGTCTAGATACTTATACCATCGCTGTGATCACATGCACATTTTCGCCAACAAACTACACAGATTGTGGCTTTTAAAACCTTGTAACGATCCACAACTCCTCAAAGGTCTTATCTCTGAAACCATGGTCAAAGAGAAGGATCAGGTTCAGAGTGGACGGTGGCATCATACTCCTTTGTTTCTTACTAGCTAAAAGTACGAGCTAATGAGAAGAAGACTTCTTGTATTTATTGTTAGATATAGATTATTTCTTACTTTATTTTGTGCAGGGATCTCGAGTGTCGAGGAAAAGTCCCGAAGAAACCTCTTGTGTAGTGTTGTTCGAACACTGGGGACTGAAACACGCACTCAACGAAGCCCTCGGCGACCTCGGTGAAGAGACACACACACAGCAAGGAGACACAACGGTTTACCCAGATTCAGGCCACCGTGATGGTGTAAAACCCTACTTCTTGCTTGTCTGGATTGCACTGCTTGGAGAGATTACAGTACAAGTGTTGGAGCTTGGAGCGTGGTTCGGATCTCGCTCTATGACTAGGGTGATGCCCTATTTATAGTGCTCCGGTCCTCTTCTCAAATGTCTTGGCGGGAAGGGTTGCCACATAGCACCAAGAAGGGGTACCGGCGTACTGCTCTAGCTCAGATAAAGCCACCGTCCATGGCGCAGTCGCAAGGACTTGTCGGTGACGTCGTTGATGACGCCTGCGGTGGCGCGTAGCGCCGGTCCGGCCGTCTTGCACCAAAGAGGAATGTCTTGGGCTCCGCTTTGCTTGTCGTGGATGGTCGACATCCTTTAATCACCAAAGTAGAAAGCTTTGGACGGCACGCACTGCGACGGGGCGCAGGCGCGCGCGTCACTCTGAAGGAGACGCAGTTGCACATGGCCCCTGGTGCGGGGTCACGGGTGTACAGTGTCTTGTCCTGTACCGCACGAGGCCTGGTGGCGATGCTTCCCTCGCGAGGGTGGCCTCGCGAGGCTGTCTCTTGGCCGTTCGCAGCGCGTTTTCCCGAGGCTGCGTGCCACAGAAGCGCGAGTCTTCACGAGGCCCAAAGGAGCGTGCCGTGCTCCGTTGACTATTGACTTGTCTTGATCTTCCACGCGTGGTCTTCTGGGCCAAAGGCATACGGGCCGTGGTACCCTGGTTTTCACTGGTCGACAATAGCCCCCGGGCCCGTGTCGTGCACGCCTTGCGACCGTTGGATGCGAAGCGGCACGGGCCCAAAAAGATGTCAGGCCCAGGAGTTGATGCGTGGCGTAGCAGTTCTACGTACGCACCCACGTTGGCCGCGATGCCTCGGTAACTGCCCGAGTTGGTCATAAAGCCTGGGCCGCGCGTGGCGCTATCGTTCCATCGTCTTCATTGTCTCCACACTTGAGTGCTTTGCCTCCTTCCCCCTTCTCGAACTCTCCGCGCCACCGAGATCTCTCCGAATGCAATGTCAGGGGAGAGGAACGATCATGAGATGGAGCGCGCGGGAACGGCCCGCAGGTCGACCGCCAACCAATCCCGTGGCTATTCATCGTCGAACGCCGTGGGGGAGCGCAGTGCGGGCCTTGATGATGGCGCTGTCGAAGCTTCATCTTCTTCCTGGATACGCAAGGGGCGCTGGTTTGCCATGGATGAGTAAGCTCCCTATCAGTCTTTGTATGATCTTGCCCACCGCGTCTTCGCTGCTGATTCTTCTCCGTTCCATCTCAGAGTGCCCCCGGCGAAGAGGAAGAAATGTGAGGAACCAAGGAAGAAGGCGACGCTTCCTCCTCGGGCTGGTCGCCGCTCGGCTGCCACCTCCTCCTCGCCGCCAGGAGAGATCGCCCGCGAGTGCGAGCAAGACCTCTCGGAAAGGCGCTCGGCGGACCCCTCCGTGGAGGGCGACTCCCCTCAAGCACCTCCTGCATCCGTCGATGCCCCTGGGATGCCTGTTGGTGGTGCTCCCACAGTTTCGGCCGGTTGTCCTGCTCCGGCTTCTGCCGGGGGGGCGGATGCCCGTGGGACATCTCCTATCGAACTCCGAGCCCCGCGTGCGGCGGCCCCGATGGCGCCCGGCTTTGGAAGGGCCGACCGAGTTAATGATGGTCCCTCCCGAGGCGAGCCTGAGGAGGCTCCTGGCCCTCATTCTTCAGAGTGGGTCTTGCAGTCGCCTGGCAGCAGCTCTGTGGCGCTTTGGTGGCGTAGGACTTGACTGGGTAAGCCTTGGCAGGGTGCTGGGCCGCTGGCTTCTTTGCCGCGGCCTTCTCTTGTGAGGTGAACTGCTTCTTTTTAGTGGGCGCTAGATGGTCGAGGGCGTCCTCGTCGGCCGGGTAGGTGGCAGCCACAACCTTGTAGACGTCAACGACGGTGCGCACCGAGTCTTTCTCATCGCAGCGGATGGTGATGGTGTTGCTGCAGCCTGTTATCTTGACGACATTGTAGGCATGATGCATGACCGCCATGAACTTGGCCAGTGCTGGGTAGCCAAGGATGGCATTGTACGGCAGGTTGATGTGGACGACATCGAAGTCGATCAGCTCGGTGCGATAGTTGTCTTGGGTGCCGAACGTGACAGGCAGACGAACCTGCCTGAGGGGCACAGTGGTGCCATCCGTCACCCCTGAGAAGGGTCTGGTTGGCATCAGGCACTCATATGGTACTTGGAGCAGGTCGAAGGTGTCCACGGAGAGCACGTTCAGGCCCGCTCCCCCATCGATGAGTGTCTTGGTGACGGCGACGTTGTTGATGGTGGGGGTGCACACCAGCGGAATGGTGCCTACGGCTGGCGTGTTCTTAGGGTGGTCGCTGGAGTCGAAGAAGATTTTGTACTGTGACCACTTGAGGGGCTTTACGGTGCCGACCTTTGGGATGGCGGCGTTGACCTCGCGAGTGAGCTCCTTGAAGTGGCGGTTGGAGGTGGGCGCTTGTGCTCCCCCAAGGATGCACGCGGCAATCCGGCGGGGCTCCTGGTAGCCCCATGCGTACTCGCCAGGGAGGTTGTTGTTGTTCTCTTCAGGCTGTGGCTGGGCAGCATTGGCCTGCTGGTTGGGCGGGTGGTTGGCCTGCTGAGGGTACTGGCCCTGGGGAGGGTACTGGCCCTGCTGAGGGTAGTGGCCCTGCTGAGGGTACTGGCCCTGCTGAGGGTACTGGCCCTACTGGTTGTAGTTGTTGCCGCGATCTGGCCAACGCCCGTTGTTGCGATCGCCTCCCCTTCCACCGTTACGACGGTTCTGACGATTGTTGCGGATCTTCTCGAGCTCGAAACTGTCCTCGGTGTTGTGGGTGTTCAGCTTGTGGAAACCAAAGTACTTGCCGCCCTTCTTGTTGTCTTCTTCTCCCCCGCGCTTAAGCTTCTGCTCGTGCTCAGGCTCAGGCTCCACTGCGAGGACGGCCGACGCCTTTCGCTTCGCTCGCTCTTTGCTCTTGCTCTTGGCCTTCACTGCGTCGGAGTCACCCAGCTCGGGGCAGTTGTGGGCGAACAGGCGGCCTTCCTCCGCCTTGGTGCACTTGTCAGCTAGGTGGAAAAGCAGCACCACAGAGGTGAGGGAGTCGGCGTAGATACCGAGCTTCTCAAGCATCTTGGTGTCCGTGACGCCGGCGGAGAATGCCCCGATGACTGCAGCGTCGTTGATGCGCGGAATCCTGTTGCGGACTTGGCTGAAGCACTGGATGTACTTGCATAGCGTCTCGCCCTTGCGCTGCTTCACGGCGCGGAGGTCGTTGAGGGAGAGGGGACGCTCGTATGTCCCCTTGAAGTTGGCGACGAACTGTTCGCACAGTTCCCCCCAGGACCTGATAGAGGCCTCGGGAAGGTTCATGAGCCATGAGCGGGCAGCATCCTTGAGGGCCATGGGGAACCAGTTGGCCATGACCCGGTCGTCGCCGCCCGCAGCTTGGACTCCCACGGTGTAGAGCTGCAGGAACTCCACAGGGTTGAGCATGCCATCGTAGCGGGGAGGTAGCTCCGGACGGAACTTGGGAGGCCAGACCACTCGTCGCAGCTCCCGTGAGAGGGCAAGGCAGCCCTTGCTGTACGTGGCGTGGCCGCCGGCGAGGACGGCGCGGTTGGGGTCGCCGGCTGCAACGATGTCGCGGACTGTGCGGTCCTATCGCACGCGCTGGCGCTCGAGGTTCACGCGGGCTTCCTCTGGAGCCCTTGTGATGATCTGGCAGCTGGCGCCGCCAAGGTGCAGGGAAGACGCGCCATGAGAAGGGGCCCCGTCTGGGGTGTGGGCATCTTGGTGTGGCCCACAGGCTCCTCCTGCCGGAGGCGGAGGAGGTGGAGGAGGAAGAGGAGGGGCGCCGTGCGCCACTCTTCCCAGTGACGCTGGTGGCACTATGGAGTGCGACGGCGCTGGGGCGATCTTCGTGGCGTGGACAAGCTTAGTGACTCGCTGGAGCCACGGGTCATGTCCGGCCTCTGTGGGCCGGTAGCGCAGGAGTTCTTGCGCCATGAGCAGCGCAGCCCCCGGTGTCAACGGAGCTCAGGTGGAGGCAGACGCGGTGTGGCCGTCGGACGGCGGTGGCGTGTTCTGCCTGGAAGGGTGGAGGGAAGAAGCCTCGGCTTCCTCCGACCCGTGCTCTTCTTCTCCCTCGGAGGCGGCGGGAGCTGCGCGCCTACGCGGGTTGTTGATGGTGGGCTCGGTGGCGACCCGGCTGGCCGCCTTGCGGCGGGTGTCGACCATGGCGGTGAGGAAAGTCGAAGAGAGCGCCTCAGTCCCCTACCTGGCGCGCCAAATGTCGAGGAAAAGTCCCGAAGGAACCTCTCGTGTAGTGTTGTTCGAACACTGGGGACTGAAACACGCACTCAACGAAGCCCTCGGCGACCTCGGTGAAGAGACACACACACATCAAGGAGACACAGCGGTTTACCCAGGTTCAGGCCACCGTGATGGTGTAAAACCCTACTTCCTGCTTGTCTGGATTGCACTGCTTGGAGAGATTACAGTACAAGTGTTGGAGCTTGGAGCGTGGTTCGGATCTCGCTCTATGACTAGGGTGATGCCCTATTTATAGTGCTCCGGTCCTCTTCCGAAATGTCTTGGCGGGAAGGGTTGCCACATAGCACCAAGAAGGGGTACCGGCGTACTGCCCTAGCTCAGATAAAGCCACTGTCCATGGCGCAGTCGCAAGGACTTGTCGGTGACGTCGTTGATGACGTCTGCGGTGGTGCGTAGCGCCGGTCCGGCTGTCTTGCACCAAAGAGGAAGGTCTTGGGCTCCGCTTTGCTTGTCGTGGATGGTCGGCATCCTTTAATCACCAAAGTAGAAAGCTTTGGGCGGCACGCACTGCGATGGGGCGCAGGCGCGCGCGTCACTCTGAAGGAGACGCAGTTGCACATGGCCCCTGGCGCAGGGTCACGGGTGTGCAGTGTCTTGTCCTGTACCGCACGAGGCCTGGTGGCGATGCTTCCCTCGCGAGGGTGGCCTCGCGAGGTTGTCTCTTGGCCGTTCGCAGCGCGTTTTCCCGAGGCTGCGTGCCACAGAAGCGCGAGTCTTCACGAGGCCCAAAGGAGCGTGCCGTGCTCCGTTGCCTGTTGACTTGTCTTGATCTTCCACGCGTGATCTTCTGGGCCAAAGGTATACGGGCCGTGGTACCCTGGTTTCCACTGGTCCGACATCGAGATTGTGATTGCGCATTTTCCCCAACAAGCTAGACAATATACGTTCAGGGCCTTTCCAGGAAAATGTGCACCCCGGGGCGAATCAAAATTAATAAAATTTATACTGAACTTTTATACTTCCCGGAGTCTTATTTTTAGCATATTATAGTATTACAAGTATAATTTTCTGTTTGTTAGCATAGTTTAATTAATCATACTTGCAATATTTATTAATAATTAGGTGGTGCGTTTTTTATAATGAATTCATAGAAAGATACTAAACTTTATTTTGTAACATAGTATGTTCTCAAACTATATTTTCTAGCATAATCTATATAATTTATAATTATGTGTGTTAAAGATCCGTAAATATTTCGAACAAATGTCTCAATAGAAGTTTCTAGCGTATGATTAAGAAAGCACTTTATAGAAACCTTGTAGAGTATAAACTGAACTAATTAAACTACATTTTCACAGTTAAAATTGTGTAGTAAGTCAAAATTTAACAAAGTGTGCATGCTTTGTACCTGATATTGAATTAACATTGTTTAGAGTAATGTGGATTATAGTATGTTTGCGTATGTTGATTCTATTATTTGGTATGTTCTGATGCAATGTGCTTGCCATCATCTTGTGTACACAAGTCCCACACCAGTTTATGAATTGAAAAATTATTGCATGGAATTAAATATGGAAATCTAGGTAGGAAAATTTTCGTAAATCCTGCGGGACTCACCAGTAAACAAGAGATGGTAAGTTGGTAGCTAAACTTCTCGTCGTCGGCCACTATTGGTATGTTTTTACATCTCAAGTGGTGTGTATTTGGTTCAACAAATTAATCATTTTGTTATGTTAAGATACTCCCCCGATCCCAAAATCTAAGGCCTGTATGATTTTACACCATATTTAATTCACGTCTCTGACCACTAATAATACCAAATGTATGCATTGAACATGTATAAATGGCATGTTGTATTCTGTCTTATGGACTATTTTTTTAATATGTATTTATACTATTTTTAGACATATTATATACGTGAAAATCATGGTCAAAGTTGTGCGTTGTTGAACAGAAAAGGTTATTTTTTTTTAATTTTTATAGGGATTAATGAATAATAATATCTTGATTACAGGTTATATACTTCACTATTTTGCATTCTTTTTGCCCGGCCTATGGACCAGCCTTGTCAACGGCCTTCAAAACCTTGCAAGACTCCACATTTCCCGAAAGTCCTAACTCTGAAGCCATGCTCAACCAGCTAACTCCTGAATTTGAAGTGGACGTGGTGACATACTCCTTCAGCTTCATATTATTACTCTTTAGCTCAAAGTTAAACCTTACAATTTTTTACCTTGTATACATATAAAACAATCTATAATACCAAATATATATATATATGATACAAAAGTATATTTTATTATTGTTGTGATAATATGGATTTGATATCGTAGACATTGATATATTTTTTCTAGAAATTTGGTTAATTTTTTTACCAAACCGAATATGATCTAATATGCAGGGTAATATACTAATACGACACATTTGATGAATCCATGCTTAGAAAAGTTGTCTGTGCATGCAACGGTGGCAGTTTCCATCTATTTTCTTGACGCTGGTATGTGTTGTCGTCCACCTCCATTAGACATTTTTAGAGGTGGAAACCAAACCGGTTTCCGTTCATTTTTTTTTTGACTTTTTGCATGTGCTAGCGGGCCACATACGTTGGACATTTCAAAAGATGAAACCCATAATGGTGGTGGATGACTGCGGGGTCCCAAACACCATACCCACACAACAATTCATGTGCAAAAAAGTTTGGTGGTGGTTCATTTTTAATTCGCCAAAAAGTTAGGAAAACTATGACGCGGGAAATCCTCTAAGGCTGTGGTCCAACACCATACAACATTTATCGTCATGGGATGTAGAAATGTCGAAAGGAGATGAATAGTAGAGAGAACGAGGCATAAACCATGCATGTATTTTCGTGCTCTCGGTGTGATGGTGTCAAGTTTTATCGTTTGCATTGGAAAGCTTCCTATAGTATATACGGTTGGATGTTGGTGCAACAGTACTACTCCCTCCGTTCTAATTTAATTGACTTGCTATGCACCACATGTAAATGTATCTATACATGTAACATGTCTAGATACATTCACGTTTGGTGGATATCAAATCAATTAAATTGGAACGGAGGGAGTACATCCCATGTCACCCTACTATTTTGTGCTAATATGGGACTAGGTGGCACCGACCAGGTTGTCGTGCACGCGGCAGTGCCTGAGTAGCTGCTGATCCACCATTTCCATAGACCCAGAGTGCTAAATCACGTGTATCGCCCATCCCGCTGGCACTGTCAGGTCGGTAGCCCTCGCCACGAAGCACAAATTTGAGCGTGTAGCCACCCGTGCCCGCACCTGAATCCGTAGGTAGCATGCCAATCACCGACACATACATGCATATAGGACCCACCCCTGCACTACACGCAACGGCGAGTCCAAGAAATAATTGGAGGGTAGGCTGAGAGTTAACAACTAAACGACTACGGAGTACTTCCGAAGAAAATAAGTCAGTATTTAAGACATGAAATTATTTAAGACAAAATATCACAAATTTTCAGGTTAAAAGCACATAAATCACACACTAATAATATGAGGATTGGACAAATACCACGGCTCCAGTGCACAGCGATGCGGCCAGGCAGACGCTCCTCTCTCCAGTCTCCAGTGCACGGTGACTCCCGGCAGGCGGCACGTCGACGCGCTCCTCAGCTCGCCGGACGCCGACTGCCGCTAGGGTTTGCGGCTGCCGTGCGGCGCTCCGCCGGATGCTCGGATCCCCAGCCCCTCCTTCGCGGCGACGGTCGCCGCCTCGCCGGTCGGCCGGTCGTGGCCGCCTCCGTCCGGCAGTCTGGCTCGCTGGTGAGTGGTGCCTGCTGCTGCTCTGCTTGCGACCGTGCGTCTGTGCGTGACTGGGGTCTAGGGATCGATTCGAGTGGACGAGGTGCACGCTGCCGATGCGAGTCTGGATGTGGGCCTGTGCGACACGAGTTGGACTGGAACCTGGAAATAACTCAGCCCATGGGCCTCGTGGCATAGGATTACTAGTAGTAAAAAACAAAATTGCATTTCTGGAGGGCAGGCTGAAGCCTGTTTAAGCCTGCTTACTGGCCTCGCCTTTGACTACATGCATGCTCTGCGCATCAACGCACTACGTTCTGAAGACATCCATGCAAGGACTGATGCCGCGCCTCTAGATCCGTGCACAATGCTATACCGACGACATTGGGAAGCAGCTCCCCTGACGTAGCGTACCTGCAGTGGAGTGACTGGCGTGTGGGGCCCATAGGTCAGTGACCCCACGGCAGGGGTGCCGTACGTCAGAGGATCCATGTCCACGACAATGTTGGGACACCAGCACCATGAGCAAAGATCCAAATCCCGCACCGTCATTGCATTATAAACCTCAAGAACAGTACTATTGTTTCAGACCTGGAAATGTTTTCTTTGGTGAATTTGAAATTGGTCTCAGGCTTCTCAGCCCCTATATAAACCCCGGTGACTCGTGAGAAACCATATCACCTTAACCTCAACAAGTGCCTCCATGGCTCCATTGCAAACCCCAGCTGCATCATAAACTCAGATATTCCACGCAGGCAGAGCAGCAATGGCAACGATCTCTCGCCTTGTGCTTCCGTCCGTCCTATTCGTCCTTCTCCTTCTCGTGGCCACAGGTGATAATATAACTAATGGTCTTATTTGTTAAGACACTCGTTCAGGTATTTAGATATGTTCTGACGGGAGGGGTTTTACTTGCAGAAATTGGGGACGACGAGGGTGGCGGAAGCGAGGCACAGGCACTGCGAGTCTCAGAGCCACATGTACCGTGGAGCTGGCAATGGGTACCCTTTACCCGCGTACCCTGCGGGTAAAAACCCTATTAGGGTAATGGTTTGGGAAGAAAAAATATCCATGGGTATGTAAATGGGGAAATCTCGTATCCATCGGGCAGAGAGGGTACGGGTATGGGTTCGTATAACCCATACCCGCGTACCCATGTACCCTTCTAAATCTGTAACAAGTGGGTCTCCGAATAATAACCTAATGTACCTACTAATTTTTATGACTATGTGTTGTTGTGAATCATTAAAATGTGTTGCTGTTTATGCGCAAGTGCTGCTGTTTACATGCGTTGCTTATGCGCAAGTGTTGCTGTTTATAAGTACATATGTTGTTGTTTTTAATGTGTTGTTGTTGACAATGTGCTACTATTTATAAGTATGTGATGCAGTTTTAAATATGTTGCTGATAAGGTTATATGATTATATGATGTTGTTTATGATTATTTTCTACTAAATCTGCACCCGTGGATACCCTTTTACCCTGTCGGGTGAAGGGTATGGGAAAAAGTTGTACCCGCACAAGGGTATGGGTACGGGTGACGGGCAAGATTGAGGGGGCGGGTAAGGGTATGGGGTGGCTCCACCCTTACCCATACACTGCGGGTGCCATCCCTAGCTGGAGCGAGCACAACTGCGCGAACGTCTGCAACACGGAGGGCTTCCCCTCGGGACACTGCAAGTTCCACGACATGGAGCTCAAGTGCTTCTGCAAGAAACCATGCTAGCTAGCAACATAACCGATCAGCTAGGTGGTTAGCTAGCTAGTTAATTAGCCGCGCATCGAGACGGCCGCCGTGTCTTTGATTGTTTCTCCCGTATATCCCTGTTCGTGTTCGTGTACCGTTCCCTACTCCCTAGTTGTTACGCTTGTGTTGCATACCTCCTTCGAGTGGTTTGTTTCGTGAGACGTTTTGTTGGAGTACTAATAAAAGCGGTCGTTGGTGCAGTCGGCAGGGTAATTCCACTCATATTTGGCTGTCCACCAACTATCTCACAGCTGCTCATTTCATCAAGACTCGTGCAGAATATTGTATATATACAAGAACAAATCAACTCCACACGATCACACATCTATCTTCATGAAAGCCTGCGTGTTTCCGCAGAATATTTTGGCACCTGGGAGCATATGCTCCCGGTTTTTTAAATCCAAATTGAACATATTTTGAAATGTCACAAAATTCGGTCAATTTTTTTTACATGTACATCTCAATATTCTATGTGCTCAAAAAACAGTTTCACGGAAATGTTATATTTTTTCTGCCATGTGTAAAAAAGACAAAATTTGGTGTTTAAAAAGACTTTTTAAGAGACTTTTTTCTTTTTTGCACAGGACACAAAAATGTGGATTATTCGCGAAACTTTGTGTGCGCATATAGAATGTCGAGGTATACTCGCGGAATTTTTGTTCTGTATTTTCGACACATCAAAAAAATAAATTGCCGGTGGCAGGAGCATACTTTTCCATGTGCGAAAGTGAATTTCTGAAGAATAAGCCCGCAACTTCTTCCTCATCATACTATCAAGGAACCCTGTCAAGAAACAAAGGTTAGTGGTTTTGGTTGGAGATAATTAAGGAAGAAATGATGAACGTACTTATGATCCATGGATATACAATATATCCATAAGCCTTATACATTGGTCTCGATTAGTTCTGCGATCTAACTAATATCTCCAATAAGACATGTAGAAAGCGCTGCTAGAATAGACTGCAGATATAGTCAATTTCTGCATGTTCTACCTTTTTTTCGATAATGGGATTTTATTACTTAAAGAGTTTTAAGCATTACACCCGGAGTCTGCATATCTAGTATGCACACAGCCAACAAGTTCACCAGTCCCAAACGAGGAATAAATAAAAAGACGAATTACATATCATAATGAGAAATTGTAAAGATGCCTAAGTTGGTGGAGAGTCAATCCGGAGATTATGTGGCCATCCATGCTGGCAGAATAACTCCCTCGCCGCAGCCTCCAAACATGAAGACACCTCCAAAAACAGCTCGCGGTGCTCCACACGCTGTAGGGCCGACCATGATCGGAGCGTAGCTGTGCACCGATAGATAACCTGCATAACAGAAGCATTTTTATCGTTAAAAACCTTGTCATTTCTACATAGCCATAGCGACCAAATAACGGCAATCGCTCCCACCCTAATAAGGAGTTTAAACCTAGGATCCACACCGTTTAGCCAATTGCCGAAAATATTTGCAACGCTGCGCGGAGGGAATAAGGTAGAACCTATCTGGATGACTGACCATATAGACCTAGCAAACTCACACTGGAAGAATAAGTGTTTAATATTCTCGTCATAATGATAAAAGACACACTTTTTACTTCCGTGCCAATTTCGTTTGGAAAGGTTATCTTTTGTAAGAATTACACCTCGACGAAGATACCACGCAAACACCTTAGTTTTTAGCGAGATCTTCATCCTCCAAATTTTCTTATTATTATCGACTGGTACTTCAGGATGGATTAAAGCTCTATACATAGAATCAACCGAGAATTTACCTTTCTTGTTGAGATTCCAATGAAATTTATCTGAGCCTTCCGTCAACTGGACTGAGTCCAGCCGGAGAAGTAAGGCATTTCAGGATGCTTGTCTAGAACCAAATAAGCTTCTTCTGAACGAGACATTTGGTGGGGAAGTTCCCATCACCTTAGCGAGCGTGTCGCTTTTGTGTCACACAATATTGTATAAAGCCGGATACTGTTATCGGAGCGTGGCTTGGCCTAGCCATTTATCCTCCCAGAATCTAATTTCCGATCCATCCCTAATTGAGAATGATCCATGTGGGAAAAATACTTCTTCGTAGCCATTAGGCCTGCCCAGAAGTGTGAATCGCCAGGTTTGCAAAGAACCTGAGATAAAGCTTGAAAGCCCACATACTTTCTCCAAAGGAGAGTTTGCCAAACTCCATCTTCAGAAAGAAGCATGAAGAGCCATTTGCCAAGCAAGGCTGTATTCTTGACCTCAAGGTCATGAACACCGAGCCCTCCTTGATCTTTTGGACGGCAAACCGCACTCCATTTAGTCAGTCGATATTTTTTCTTCTCACTATCACCTTGCCAAAAGAATCTTGATCGGAAATAATCCAATCATTTTAAGACTCCTTTGGGAAGTTGGAAGAATGAGATCATATACAGTACCATGTTAGTTAGTACTGAGTTTATGAGAATCAATCTTCCCCCCAAGAATAATAGTTTGCCTTTCCAGCTATTTAAACGGATTTGAAGTCTCTCCTCCACCAGTTTCCATTCATCATTTGTGAGTGTCCGATAATATATCGGAATACCCAAATAGTTGCACTACTAGGAAACTAGCTTTCTATGGAACCACATTTTGTGGCGCACCAAATAACCATGCGCCACAGAACAATCTTTCTGTGGCGCATGGGTCTAGATGCGCCACAGAAATGTGGCTTTCTGTGGTGCGCCACAGAAAGCCTCATTTCTGTGGCGCATGTAGTGGGTGCGCCATAGAAATGTGGCTTTCTGTGGCGCATGTTGTATATGCGCCACAGAAAGCCAAAAAATTCAAAAAATCCAAAAAAATTCAAAAAATCCAAAAAAAACTCAAAAAATCCCAAATAATTCAAAAAATCCCTAAAAAACAAAAAAAATCCAAAAAATATATTTTTCTAACAGCTGGAGATTTTTTTGAATTTGTTGAATATTTTGAATTTTTTCGATTTTGTAGAAAAAAATCTTCTTTTTGAAATAACTTTTTACTCTTTTGGAATTTTCCGAATCTGAGAAAAGTTCACGGGTAAACCCGGGTGAAATCGAGCTCCTTTTTTTCTCACGATTTTTTTTGGTATATTAAACGCATTTTTTCGATATCGTATGCAAAAGTTATGGCCGTTCAAACTTTTTTTTCTGTTTTTTGCAAAAATGGTCAAAATTCATATTTCAAAATTTCTATACCAACTAGACACTAAAACCTAACTATATCTCAAAAGATTTTATTTATTGTAGATTTTATCATTTTCTTTTTGTTTTTGCAAAACTGAAAAGGCGATCCACGGGGGGGGGGGGGGGGGGGGGGTAGGCATGCATGAGAGGTAAAAAAACCTCGATTTTTTTATTTTTTGAATTTTTTGAAACTTTTGAATCCATTTGAAACTTTAGAAGTTTTTAAAACTTTTGAAATTTAAAAACATACATATAACACATTCCATGCATATACACATACAAGTCTTAAGAGGCTTCATATGATACATATATCAATAAAAACTTGAGCAGCACAAGGGTAGCTGGACTGAATAGAACTTAGAAGTTAAGCGTGCTTGGGTTGGAGCAATCTGAGGATGGGTGACCTACTGGGAAGTCATCATTTGAGATATGCTTGGAGTGTTAAAAATGTTCAAAAAATTCAAATATTTAGGGTTTTCCAAATTATTTCATTTTCTGATTTTTTTTGATTTTTTTTGAATTTTTTGAAAATCCCAGATCTAGATCTGGCCGCCTTTTTTTTTTAAATTTTAAAAAAATTCTGTGGCGCACCGGGGTAGGGATGCGCCACAGAATTGTTGTTTTCTGTGGCGCATCTGGGGGTGCGCCACAGAAATAATATTTTTGTTCCGAGAATTCTGTGGCGCACCCACCATGCGCCATAGAATGGCAAAATGGGTGCGCCACAGAAAGGCATTTTCCTAGTAGTGTTGATAGGAAATTGACCTTGACCGCAGCCGAATAATTCAGCATACAAGGAGGCGTTTTCTTGAGCCTTGCCAAAACAAAACAATTCACTTTTATGAAAATTTATCTTTAGACCCGATAATTGCTCGAACGCTGACAGAATTAACTTTAGGTTACGAGCTTTTTCGATGTCATGTTCCATAAAAAGAATTATATCGTCGGCATATTGAAGAATCGATAAACCACCATCAATTAGATGTGGAATCACTCCTTCAATTTGGCCCTCAGACTTAGCACGTTCAATCAAGACAGCCAACATATCAGCCACTATATTAAATAGTATTGGCGATAACGGGTCCCCTTTTCTAAGGCCTTTTTTGGTCTGAAAGTATTTACCAATGTCACCATTGACTTTAATGGTTACACTTCCTCCCGAAACAAAGCTATGGATTAACGCACGCCACTCATCAGAGAAACCTTTCATTCTGAGAGTCTGCTGAAGGAAAGACCATTTAACTTTCTCATAAGCTTTCTCAAAATCTATTTTCAAGATTACCCCATTCAGCTTTTTCCTATGTAGTTCGTGAACTGTTTCATGTAGGATTGCCACCCCATCTAGGATGTTGCGACCTTGCATAAAAGCAGTCGGGGACGGATGAACCACATGGTTTGCCACACTGTTCAGCCGAATCGTAGCAACTTTAGTGAATATTTTAAAACTAACGTTAAGAAGGCATATAGGACTGAATTGTTGAATCCTTTCTGCCTCATTAACCTTAGGTAATAAAATTATTTCACCAAAATTGAGACGAACAACTCTAATTGTCCATCATGGAGACAGACGAACAGTTGAAGTAGATCAGAATTGATAACATCCCAGAAGTTCTGGTAGAACTCAGCCGGGAAACCATCAGGCCCATGGGCTTTATTGTGTTCCATTTGGAAAACCGCCTTTCTCACTTCATCCTCTGAGTAGAGATCAGTAAGTTGGCTATTTTTCTCATCTGAAACCTGGGGTATATCGGCTGTTCTAGACTCGTCCAGTGTGAAGTTTCCTTCCTCTGGTGCTCCGAACAGGCCTTTATAGTAATTAATAATATACGACTTGAGTTGGTCATGACCATCAATCGTTCCCTCATCCTGAACAAGGGAATGAATACGCTTTTTCCCGTGTCTGCCATTGGCGATACTATGGAAATATCGAGTATTCGAATCCCCTTCCAGGATGAATTGGGCTTTGGAACGTTGATACCATTTTAGCTCCTCCTCACGCAAAAGTTTCGCTATCTGCGCATTTGATTGGCTCTTAAGCTCAATTTCTTGCGTGGATAACAGTCGAACTTCTGCTAATGCCTCTAGAGCATCAATTATCGAGGATAGTCGTATCTTTTCTTTTTTAAGTAAACCAGTAGTATGACGAGCCCAACCAACAAGGTGTGTGCGTAATGCACGGATCTTGTTATTCCACCTCTGGATAGGCGTATCACCGGCAACTGGTCTTTCCCAAATCCTTTTGACCAACTGATGGAAGCCCTCACAATGCAACCATCCAAGTTCAAACTTGAAACGCTGGTTACACGGTGGCCTAGGCATACCTTTGGTCAAAAGAATAGGCGCATGGTCTGACAACCCCTCAATACGTTCTAGAGCCCGTACCGACACCAATGGGAACATACATTCCCAATCAGTATCCATCAGTACACGGTCTAATTTTTCGTATGTGGGTTCAGGGAGAGAATTAGCCCAAGTGAACTGTCTCACAACCATTGATATCTCTCATAAATCCAAGCTGTCTATGACTGCATTGAACAAAAGAGGCCAATGATTGTCAAACTGACCCTTGCTTTTCTCGAATGGAAAATGAAGCAAGTTAAAGTCCCCACCAATGATAAAAGGGTGTGGGTTATCTTTTGCTAAGTTTACCATCTCACAAAGAAAAGCAGACTTTGCCTCCTCCTGGGCAGGCCCATACACAACAACAAGACTCCAAATGAAATTGTCGGTTTTATTATGGATGTGCATTTTTATATAAAAATCATCATCCGAAACAGCCAACACATTCATGGTATCTGTCCTGATGCCTAGTAAAATGCCCCCGGAGCGGCCACGGGGTGGACGGGAATACCAAGCAAAGTCTATACCGCCCAAAAGCCGGTTCAATAGAACTTGCGAGAAATCACGCCTGCCCGTCTCAGAAATAGCTAAGAAATCCAAGTTATGATCCCGAATGCAACCAGCAAAATGCAAATGCTTAGCCAAGTCACCAAGACCTCTGCTATTTGCGAACATGCCATTCATTGGGAAACAATGGGAGATTTAGAGAACTTAGCCCGTTTCCGAGGCAATTTGTTAGAGGAAGATTTTGATTTCCGGCCGGATGCTTTTAACTCATAAAATGAGCACAACCCGTCCTCATTCAAACCAATCTCCGACAATTCACCAATTAGGTGAGAAAGAAGCTGACCATCTGATGTGGCATTCGCTTCTTCTTCATCCAAATAGGTGGCTGTCAACATAGTCAAAGCTTTAGGAATAACCGTAAGACGGTCAAATTCCATATGCCTCAAGACATTAGTTGAAATATCTACTTGTTTTTTACTACTACCAAGTTTAACACCTACACTATTAAGCTTAGAATGAATCGAATGAGGAGAAAAAGAAAGAAAAGATTTTGGATCCAGTTCCGTATCGATGGAGTCCAAGTTGCACGCAGCTTTGCGACGCATAGCCTTCTTCGTGGAATCTTCATCCGTCGCGGAGGCCCCATCCACCGACACCCCGAACCTCTCACTATGACGGGTTGGAGTGACCCCATTAGCAAAAGCCGTCGTAGTGGTGATGTCTACTATGACTTCTAATCTTGTAGACAGTGTTGGGCCTCCAAGTGCAGAGGTTTGTAGAACAGCAGCAAGTTTCCCTTAAGTGAATAACCCAAGGTATATCGAACTCAGGGAGGTAGAGGTCAAAGATATTCCTCTCAAGCAACCCTGCAATTAAGATACAAAAAGTCTCTTGTGTCCCCAACACACCTAATACACTTGTCAGATGTATAGGTGCACTAGTTCGGCGAAGAGATAGTGAAATGCAAGTAATATGGATGATTATAAGTGGTAATTGCAATCTGAAATAAAAATGGCAGCAAGCAAACATGAGACAAAATGAGAGCAAACGGTGTTTCAATGCTTCGAAATAAGGCCTAGGGATCATACTTTCACTAGTGGACACTCTCAACAATAATAATATAATTGAATATATAGATATTTCCTCTTTACTATGCTACCCGAACTATCCTCCGGTTGGATAACGAACACCAATCCATTGCGTAGGGCTATAAAAGCACACCCTAAAGTCCGTGTTCCAAACCTAGGGCACCCCACACTGTCAACATGAGCACCCCAAGTAGTACTAAACAAACACCACAATATCATAGAGACATCGCACACAAAGAATAACTCATGGCAAGTATTCCCATAATCTTTAATCCAAAGAGTCACACACGGCACGCGCACTGTCAACTTCGCACCATGGGACAAAGGTGACTCCGGAGATTACATTAATAAAACCACTTGAGTAGCATATTCATAATATAATGAAGAGTAGCATCTATGAATTCAACTAGATTACAAATCTCATGATCACATATAGATCACATCATGGGAGAGAGAGATGAACCACATAGCTACCGTACGAGCCCTCAGCCCGAGGGAAACTACTCACACATGGTCATGGTGATGAGGAGCTTGATGGAGAGGTTGATGAAGAAGTGCAGCCCGGAGTGGAGACGGAGCTCCGCAGCAGCCACGGCGCGGCGGCGGCGACGTGATGGCGGCAGCCCCCCGGCGCGGGAACGGCAGCCCTTGGCGGCGGCGGCGGCGGCCCTTGGTGATGGAGATGGTGTTGAGGAGGTTCTCCTCCCCAAGGTGGCTGCTGGAGGAGGAAAATTCGTGGTATGGGGGTCCCACGACCTAGGGTTTCCTCCCTTATATGGACTCTCGGATTTCCGTCATCCCATCTAGGGCTGCAGTAAATCGGGAATATCTCGGCCGTCCGGACTCGGAATTGGGCGAATTTTATGTCTAGATCGATTCTCGGAAAATTCTCTGCAACTTTGTCTTCTGTCAGGTTTCCGTTTGACGTCGTCTTCGGGCCCAAACGTGACCATCTTCGAAAAACGTTTCCAGACAGATTTCAGGAAAGTCCCAATTCGACTCCAATATGGTTTCCTTTTGTATTTTTGATAATTCCTACACAACAAATAGGAAAACAAGAAGATTTTGCACTTTGGCAACTATTAGTAGGTTAGTCCAATAAATGCTATAATATAATATAAATGTGTAAATAAAACATGTGGTATTAATATAAAATAAGCATGAAACATAAAAAATTATAGATACGTTTGGGACGTATCAAGCATCCCCAAGCTTAGTTCCTACTCGTCCTCGAGTAGGTAAACGATAAAACAAAATAATTTTTGAAGTGACATGCTACCATCATAAACTTGATCAAATATTGTAAGGCACATGTTATGAATGAAGTGATGAAGTTGTTGCTACATAGAGTCAAATGATTCATTCTTCAAAGGAGTAGCAATATACAAGATAGATTATAAAGTGATATCAAAATATTACTGCAAGGATGTTCAATGATAATTCACAAAGTGTAACATAGAAGAAAGTACTATGGACCAAATGTATGCATAATGAAAAGTAAAAACATCCTATAATGGTCATAGAGTATTCTTATGAAATCTGAATATAAAAGGTGGACACTTTGGAAAGATAGATAAATAAGTAGAGGTAAAACATGAATAAGTTTCATCTAACTTCCAAATGCTTCTACTTAAGTTAATGTTTGCAATGTGGTATTCATTGGTGTGGAGCTCTCATTACCCCTATCATAGCATCTTGAATGGTTAAGTTTAAAGTGAAAGCAAATATGAGTAGTGTGCTTGACAAAGTATGGTTGAATGTCTCATGCCCCTGAATACAAGTACCTACACCATGGTGTTACTCAACTTGGTCCAAAAAGTAAGTTCAAGTTAAGGTCATTGTAAGTAATATAATAGCATCATTAAGAGTGTCAACTGGGGTACCTCTTGCCTCAGGACATGGAACAAGCCCATGTCAAAATGACAAGACAAACAGACAATGAACAATCTCAGCACTCTTTTATTTACTATTGGTATAGCTTTTTATTATGAGTGCATCATGAAGGTTCATTATGGAACGCTGTAAATTTCCACCATGAATGATGCATGGCTTAGATTGGCGGCCCAGGCATCTCTCTAGCCATTTATACAAACTCTTTAAACTTACTAAGTTTCCACATTTATTTGGCACCATGATAAGCATCCATAAACAAAAGTACATGATATCAACTGAATATAAATAAGTGCAATGTTGAAAGCTTGCCATGTGACAGCACATATGGCTAACTCCCAACCAAGACTTTGTCAAGCTCACAACTTCATAATTTTAATCACAATGGTCATGTTTATTAAGTGCAATAAAAGTAAAGTGTGCATCAAGTTCGTGAGAGCTTTTTAACCAACTTTTCCCATAACAATCAATAACATAAGCATTTTAATTCAGAAGTATAGATAACACAATATAACATGATAAACATACTTGGAATAGCATAAAGCTAATAGGTAGATATGGTGGACTCACTGGAAAAACTTTGGTTGAAGGTGTTGGAAAACAAGTTTTTACTTGTTGGAATTTTTGGGCTAGCAAGAGGGAGAAAGTTGACCATCTAAATGCATGCATAAGTGTCCATAGAACTAACCAATCCATGTTAAACAAAGTAAAGTAACATTCAGCATCTAAACATGAATAAAAGATAGCTCTTGATAAAACACTTGCAAATTAATACTCATTAAAAACATATGAATAATGCAACTATATGTATCTTTTTGAATCAACTCAAACATCCCTTCCCAATATTTTAATAGCATCCAACTTAATTCAACCCAAATTTCCAGTAGCTCTCTCATATATAAATGATAGTGGTGGTCTCAAGACAAACAAAAATCAAACCGAAATAAAAAGCAAATAAAAGACGCTCCAAGTTTATGCGATAAGTGCATTGATCGAAAAACAGAAGTTAGACGTGTGCAAACCGAGAGTGTGTTGGTCCAGTGGGGTTGTCTTCACATCCCCAAGCTTATGGTCTTCACCATCCTTGGATAGCTCTTGGTGCATCTCCTCTAATCCCTGTGAAAAAACTTCAAAACACCGTTTCTCCCATTTCTTTTCTGTGGGGTGACATTAGTAGTGATAAACAATAGATTCTTGCTGCATATAATCTTAAACAAAAATTCATATGATGTCCAGAAAGTGTATAATGTTGTATGCCTACTCATAAACTCAATTGATCAAAAAGATTCAAGTTAAAGTTCAAAGAATGCATCAAACAAAATGGGACAGAATCTGTCCAGAAAAACAGCAGCAGCAAAACGTATTTTTCTACCCTACTTAACTTGTCG
Source organism: Poa pratensis (assembly GCA_947311845.1). NCBI lineage: Eukaryota > Viridiplantae > Streptophyta > Magnoliopsida > Poales > Poaceae > Poa > Poa pratensis. Next base: position 29,656,165 of record CAMZMU010000053.1, on the reverse strand, counting down.
AAAAATCTGAAAAAATTCATGCATACAGAGGATGAAAAGTTGCAACTACAGTTCAAATATCAGCTCATTCGGAGTTACAGAATAGGAATTAAAAATCATACCGTGCACAGATTCGTGCAGGAATAAATTCTCCGAATGCATATAGCAACTTTTTCAATCCAAAATGGGTAAAACTTGGCACTTTATTAAAAATTCCAGAAACTAAACTAAAAACTAAGTCTCTTGTTACAGCAAGAGGACACAAAGAAAATCAAAATAAAAACAACCGGGTTGCCTCCCGTAAAGCGCTTTTCTTTAAAGCCTTTCAGCTAGGCATGATAATTTTGATGATGCTCTCATATATATAAGAGTTGAATATGAAAGAGCATCAAGAAGCAAATATCAAAGACACTTAAGTCTAACCCACTTCCTATGCAAAGGAATCTTGTAAGAAAAAATCAATAAAGCACAAAGTGACTAGCATAGGAAGGCAAAACAAGTGGAACTTCAAAAGTTTCAACATAAAGAGAGAAGACTTAATATTATTGAGATATATGAAGTCATGTCTCCTTCTCTCATAAAAACTTTCAGTAGCATCATTGATAAAACCCACAATATAACTATCACATGAAACATTCTTACCATGATCCATATGCATAAAGTATCAATATTTTCCACATAAGCAAAGTTCTTCTTATTAATAACAATGGGAGTAGGATCATCATAAAGAACTCGAACATGATAGACAAGTTGTATATTAGAGGAATGGTTTGGTCAATCCCTCTATAATTATGACAAGTTTCATGAGGATGATTGTAATTATAGCCTATGTCATAGTATTCTTTATAATAATTATCAAAGACTGGAGGCATAGTATCATCATAAGCAATGGAATAGTTATCTTCCAAAGTGTGTTCATTTGTAAACATATCATCATCATTTTTACTAGAAGGAGAGGTTTCAAATATATAATCATCAGTAGCAAAAGGATTTTCAAACACCTCATCCCCAAGCTTAGAGCTTTCCATATCATCATTGGAAGGAACATGGATAGTACTAATAGTATAGCAATTAATAACATCATCATTTTCAGAATTGGTACCAAAAAGATTTTCAATATCAAAAGTAGTGTGCTTTTCCCAATCATGATCACTACTATAAGTAACAGGCATAGGATCATCATCGAATTCAGACTCATCAGCAGCAACTATAATAGGAGCAACATGCTTAGGGGAAGATACCGTTTCCTCTCTCCTTTTACTCCTCCTCTTCTTCTTCTTCTTTCCCTCCTTAGGAGGGAGAGGCTTGAAAAGAGGCTTCTCCACATACCCTGGTTTATTGTTAGAAACAATAGAAGAAACTCGGGAGGATTCCTCCTTTTCATTAATAAGAGTAAAACAAACATTAGTCCTTTCATATTTTGGTAAAGCCATTCCATCTTTTATAATATTTTGTATGTAAGTGTTGGCATGGCAATTATTAACACAATAGAGATAACATCCATGCAACACGCTATTCATATCAAAAGCACTCATATCTAACGAAGAAGTTTTTCTTGATAACTCTTCACACCCCAAAAATAATGTAAGTTCATCATGCTGATTAGGAGTGATCATGTTATCACAAAAGTCTCTCGCAGCACTCATATTAGAACCTGAGCATTGAATTTGAAATGACCCTCTTCATGCAAAGTTCACAAATAAAAGGATAGAGGGCACAAACTTTTTCAGCAAGATCACTTAGAGCTCTGTACCATGTTGTAGTTTTTTCATTCCTATGATGAATACAATATTCCTCTTCGATTTTATTCTTTTCACAAGGTCTAAGTGCTCCACAAAAATTAACATGCTTATAAGAAATAGTATTTTCAGAAGTTTGAGCATGTTTATTGCAATCATTAGTAACAATTTCGGTTTCCAAGCAAGTGTCTTTAAAAGGTTCATGATACATGTCCCAATTCTCTTTAGGAATATTAATATGAGAAGCAAAGGTTTTACAGCAATCAACAATAATTTGAGAATCAAGACCAAATTTAGCACTAAGCCCATGAAAACTAGCAGTTTCAGCGAAAGACTTAATGCAATCATACTCATAGTTTATACCTGATTCTTTACCTTTGTCGTTCTCCCAATCTTCAGTATTGCGTTGAATTGTTTCAAGAAGATCCCATTTAGCTTCAACCTTCTTACTTGTGAAAGAACCACCTGAAGAAGCATCTAGATAATCCTTGTAATGACCTGAAAGCCTTGCATAAAAATTAGTAACAATTATTTCCTCAGGAAGCTCATGGTTAGGACATTTGAGTATTAATGTTTTCAGTCTTCCCCAAGCTTGAGCAATGCTTTCTCTATCATGAGGATAAAAATTGAAAATGTAACTCCTAGCTAGATGCACTTCATGAAGAGGATAAAATTTAGAGTAAAAGAGAGATTCAAGCTGTTTCCAATTCGAAGGACGATCATCCAGCATCCTATACCACTTCTTTGCTTTGTCCTTAAGTGAAAATGGAAATAATTTCCTCATGACATCTTCTCTTGATAAACCTGCAACCTTAAACAACTCACAAAGTTCTGTAAGTTTCAACAAGTGATCATGTGGATGGACTGTTCCATCCCCTGCATAACGTTCATCCATAACCATTTCAACAATTTCCATAGGTATTTCAAAAGGAATACTTTCAGTAGGTGGATTTAGAACATCACAAGCATCATTAGAATTATCACATATGGGAGACAAAGCATTATCAAAGCAAATTTTCTCCTCCAAAGCTGGGGAACTAAAAAGATCATTTTCATTAAACTAGCTTCCCCAAGCTTAGACTTTTCCATAGCATTAGGAATAATGGTGTCAAAGAATTCATGCTAATAACATTGCTATCACTATTATGCAAACAAACTCCCATTGCTTTTTTAATTTTCTCTTCAAAAGCATCATGTCCTAATTCAATATAAAGTTCATAAAGATCTCTAATTTTTTTGTTGTTTTCCATTAAGCCTAACTAGTAAAATAAAAACAAGAAACAAAAAGATATAACTGCAGGATCTAAAGGAGATACCTTCCAACACTTACCTCCCCGGCAACGGCGCCAGAAAATAGCTTGATGTCTACGCACTTCTATTCTTGTAGACAGTGTTGGGCCTCCAAGTGCAGAGGTTTGTAGAACAGCAGCAAGTTTCCCTTAAGTGAATCACCCAAGGTTTATCGAACTCAGGGAGGTAGAGGTCAAAGATATCCCTCTCAAGCAACCCTGCAATTAAGATACAAAAGTCTCTTGTGTCCCCAACACACCTAATACACTTGTCAGATGTATAGGTGCACTAGTTCGGCGAAGAGATAGTGAAATGCAAGTAATATGGATGATTATAAGTGGTAATTGCAATCTGAAATAAAAATGGCAGCAAGCAAACATGAGACAAAATGAGAGCAAACGGTGTTTCAATGCTTGGAAATAAGGCCTAGGGATCATACTTTCACTAGTGGACACTCTCAACAATAATAATATAATTGAATACATAGATATTTCCTCTTCACTATGCTACCCCGAACTATCCTCCGGTTGGATAACGAACACCAATCCATTGCGTAGGGCTATAAAAGCACACCCTAAAGTCCGTGTTCCAAACCGAGGGCACCCCACACTGTCAACATGAGCACCCCAAGTAGTACTAAACAAACACCACAATATCATAGAGACATCCAACACAAAGAACAACTCATGGCAAGTATTCCCATAATCTTTAATCCAAAGAGTCACACACGGCACGCGCACTGTCAACTTCGCACCATGGGACAAAGGTGACTCCGGAGATTACATTAATAAAACCACTTGAGTAGCATATTCATAATATAATGAAGAGTAGCATCTATGAATTCAACTAGATTACAAATCTCATGATCACATATAGATCACATCATGGGAGAGAGAGATGAACCACATAGCTACCGTACGAGCCCTCAGCCCCGAGGGAAACTACTCACACATGGTCATGGTGATGAGGAGCTTGATGGAGAGGTTGATGAAGAGGTGCAGCCCGGAGTGGAGACGGAGCCCCGCAGCAGCCACGGCGCGGCGGCGGCGACGTGATGGCGGCAGCCCCCCGGCGCGGGAACGGCAGCCCTTGGCGGCGGCGGCGGCGTGATGGCGGCAGCCCCCCGGCGCGGGAGCGGCAGCCCTTGGCGGCGGCGGCGGCCCTTGGTGATGGAGATGGTGTTGAGGAGGTTCTCCTCCCCAAGGTGGCTGCTGGGGAGGAGGAAAATTTGTGGTATGGGGGTCCTCCCATGACCTAGGGTTTCCTCCCTTATATGGACTCTCGGATTTCCGTCATCCCATCTAGGGCTGCAGTAAATCGGGAATATCTCGCCCGTCCGGACTCGGAATTGGGCGAATTTTATGTCTAGATCGATTCTCGGAAAATTCTCTGCAACTTTGTCTTCTGTCAGGTTTCCGTTTGACGTCGTCTTCGGGCCCAAACGTGACCATCTTCGAAAAACGTTTCCAGACAGATTTCAGGAAAGTCCCAATTCGACTCCAATATGGTTTCCTTTTGTATTTTTGATAATTCCTACACAACAAATAGGAAAACAAGAAGATTTTGCACTTTGGCAACTATTAGTGGGCCAGGCACCCGTCTGCATTCGGCCCGTCGGAGTCGCCTACCGACAGCGCCGCCAGGCCTGGCCCCGTAGTGGCCCGAGCACACTGCAGCTCGGGGCCCGTCCCAGCCTCATCTGCCACCTGCAGGTTGACAGAGGCCGCTTGCGGCCCAACTGGGCCTGCAGCCGACGCCGCTGCGCGGCAGGTAGCTATCTGCGGCACCTCTGGCCCATCTTGGCGACCCAGCCAATCAACGGAGGTGCAAACCTTTTCCTGCCGTTGAGGTACAGAAGGAGGAAACTCCTGGACACCGGGGACGAAGTCGCATCATCAATGACGCGCAGCAAACCCGGAGAAACACGACGAATCCTTGATACAATCTCGACTCCGCGAGGGGATTGTATGGAGTTATAGCCACGGTAGTCTGCTGAGTAGGAACATGTGTAGAGTCCACTGACTTACCAAGGTTAGCCGCTCCAGAGGATTGCGTGGTATCAACATCCATACTGGTAATATGCGACCTAGTCATACCAGAAGTATCCATGGAACCCTCCAAGCCCTCCTCAACTCCACCATGCTCATCATCGACATCATCTCCCTTGCGTCGCCAAAAGTAGGGGACAAAGTCTGTATCAGGAACAAAATCCGCGGGCTCGCGACGGAAAATGAATGCATATTCCTTCAACTTAACCACACAGGCCGCACCGACATAAGGTCCAGACTCGTCTAACTGCTTCTCAAGTGGCTTGGAGCACGGCATCCCAATTAGAATACGCACAATGCTTTGACTCCTTAGCGTGACAAGATCAACATCCAGAGTCATCCTAATAAGAGAACCAACAGCCCAAATACCAAGAAAATGCCTGACTGTGTAAGGAACCCCCTGAACATGGACCCAAACCTGCTCCAGCACCCTCCTAGGGGGAACATCTTGTGTCCTCCAAATCAAAATGGTAGCCTAGGCCTCGAAAGATAGAATAACCATCTGGAAACCATCCATCCGCTGAAGATCCTCGATAGAGGGAAACCCAATCAAAAAGGCATCAGCACCGTGGGGTAGAGCCTCCCATGTCGACTTAGAGCTCGAAGGGCACATCCTATACAACAAACTCTGGATGGCTGTCGCGGGCACAAAATCACCAACGATCTTCACTAGTGTCGTAGGTGAGCTCAGCGGCGCCAGGTGTGCCTTGTACACACTATCAGGTAGCTGTATAAAAATTGTATCATCTGTACCATAACCTGCAATAAAAGCCGTGGGCTTCGGGAGCCTAAGAGTCGGACACCTGATGGTTGGATGTGCACCGTTATCACAAACAAGGCAATAGTGCTGCACTAGATACCCTTTGGTAGTGTGTGTATCAACCGCACATTTCCAACATTTGGTAGCTTTCTTTGCTTTACCACTGCCCGCAACCTTTGCCCCAACCTGATCAACGGGTCCAACAGCCATCGAAGCACCATCCACAACATCAACCGCAGGAATAGAAGAGGTAACCACCGACCCGGATGGTGGCACAAACATCGGTTGACCCGGCATCAGAACTGGAGGTGGCGTGAAGAACTGCTGCTGCAAAACGGGCGGCTGCTGTTGTGCAAGAGGCATCATCAACGGCTGATTATTCTGCTGAAATTGAGGCTGGAACGTAGGGGCTGTTTGGATTGCAGCCGTAGCTCACCCAGCCAAATTTTGGTCGTTGACTACTGCCACGGGCTCCGTTTGGATCAGTGCCGGAGGTTCGTAGCCACGCCAATTTTTTGGTTCCACTGTTCAGTTTCTGCGCCCGCGCTTTGGCAAGATGCTGGCGGCAAAATCATGCGCCAAATATTTGGCGTGCCAATTTTCGCAGGGCTGGCTGGGGTGTGATCCAAACAGCCCCGCAGTCTTCTGGACTCCTTTCTTCTTCTTCCTCTTGGGCCGCAGCACCTGACCCGCCTTCTGAGCTATCTGAGGGACTAGATGCTTGATGGCGTGGATCACACGTTCGCTGAGAACCCCAAGAGGAAGGTATGATGTAGCGTAGCAGCAGTTTTCTCTTGATTGCAAAACCAAGGTTATCGAACTAGTAGGATTTGGAGAAGGCTTTGGAAAGGTGTCAGCGGCGCCGTTTACGATTACTGACGTGGACCTGCGCACAGTCACAAACAAACTACTTTGCCCCAACGAAACAGAGAGGTTGTCAATCTCTTCGGCTTGCTGAACACAAAGGATTAAATGTATGGTGGAAAATAATATGAGAGCAAAAATGACCAGCGAGCAAATGAATAGGAAAAACTATGAAAACAGTTGTAAGCAATATAGGAAAATAGGACCGGGGTCCACAGTTCACTAGTGGTGTCTCTCCGAAAGATAAACATGTTGGGTGAGCAAATTACAACAGGGCAATTGACAAACATGGGCGCAACACAATATTATCATGACACAAAGTTAAATACTCTACACATATAAGAGATACACATGAAAAACAAGAGCTAGAAGGTAAAATAATAAAAAGCTAAACACTCTACACATATAAGTGAAGAACAAGAGTGTATTATGAAAAAGCGGAGCGTGTCTCTCTCCCACACAAGAATGCAAGGATCCATTATTCAAAAGACCAGCAAACAAAACAAATCAAAACTGAAAGAAAAACATAAATGACGCTCCAAGAACAGCACATATTATGTAAAAGAATAAAAATATAGTTTCATGGGATCGACCTGATTAATTGCTGATGAAGAAGGGGATGCCTTGGGCATCCCCAAGCTTAGACGCTTGAGACTTCTTGAATATTTGGTGGAGGTCCAGGGGAGCCTCGCCAAGCTTGAGCTTTAATCCCTTCTTGATCTTTTTCATCACCTCGTTCTCTCGGCACTTGAAAACTTCCTTCACACAAAACTTCTCACAAACTTATTAGATGGGTTAGTTCTCAAACAAAATAATCCACCTTCAGTTCTCATTTACCACATTGCATAAAATTATTTCAACATTAGCTACTGTCACAAAGCATTAAGTGGTGCTATTTGATCAAAAGAACCTCACTCAACACTCGTAAAAGACACAATGCAAAACTAAGACAGAATCTGTCAAAAACAGAACAGAACGCAAAAAATGATTTGTTTCGAGACACTAGGACACCTAGAATCAGAAAACTCAAGACTAACGAAAGGTAGACAAAACTCGGTTGCTTACTGTCAAAAATTTACAGGTCCAGATCACGTTCTGTGAATTTTTGGATTTTCGTATGGTGACGAACAGAAATCTGTTTCTGGACAGTAAACTCAAAATTTTACTTTTCTCCATACAAAGGAGGTGTTACAGAAGTAACAACCACCTTGACTCAAAGAAAAATAAAAACAAACTGAAAGTAAAAACTATGGGTTGCCTCCCATAAGCGCTTCTCTTTAACGCCTTTTAGCTAGGCACAATAGCAAAGATCAAGTATTTTCAATATTAGCAGTATTCAAGTGTCTTCCCTTAGATCTCTTACCCTTCTTCTTCTTGGAAAAAATGTGCTTCCTTTTTGCTGTAGAGTGTGATACGTCTCAAACGTATCTATAATTTTTGATGTTCCATGCTGTTATTATACCAATTGCTACATGTTTTATTTACACTTTATAGCATTTTTATGCATTTTCTGGGACTAACCTATTAACAAGATGCCGAAGTGTCAGTTCCTGTTTTCTGCTGTTTTTCTCCTTCAGAAAAGCTAGTCGCAAAATATTCTCAGAATTGGATGAAAATCAACGTGTGCTAATATCTCATCGGAAGACTCCAGAAGCCAGAAGGGGAGACGGAGTGGAGCCACGAGGGGCCCACCCCAACCCTGGGCGCGGTCAGAGGTGGGCCCACGCCCTGGCGTGGCCACCTCGGTTGCCTCCCGACGCCGCCCTTTCGCCTATATATTCCCGATGTCCCGAAAACCCTAAAAACACCGATCATATTCCACGAAAAGTTCCGTCGCCGCCGCCGCTGTCAACCCTAGATCGGGAGGGTTCTGAAGCTCTTCCCGGCACCCTGCCAGAGGGGAGATCCTCACCGGAGGCCTCTACACCGCCATGCCTGCCTCCGGAGTGATGCGTGAGTAGTTCATCCTTGGACTACGGGTCCATAGCAGTAGCTAGATGGTTGTCTCTCCACCTTGTACCTCCATGTTTAGATCTTGTGAGCTGCCTAACATGATCAAGATCATCTTATTGTAATGCTACATATTGTGTTTGCTGGGATCCGATGAATATTGATACTATGAGCAAGTTGTTTATCAATCTATCTATTTATGTTGTTTATGATCTTGCATGCTCTCCGTTGCTAGTAGATGCTTTGGCCAAGTAGATGCTTGTAACTCCAAGGGGGAGTATTTATGCTAGATAGTGGGTTCATGCCTCCAGTAATCTGGGCTTGAGATGACAGAAACGACTAAGGTTGTGGATGTGCTGTTGCCACTAGGGATAAAACAATGATGCATTGTCTACGTGTCATTTGCATTGTTTACATTACACACTTTACTTCATGCAATAATCTGTTGTTTGCAACTCAATACCGGAAGGGGTGCGGATGCTAACCGGAAGGTGGATTATTTAGGCATAGATGCGTTGGATAGCAAGTCTATGTACTTTGTTGTAATGCCCAATTAAATCTCATAATAATCATCTTGTCATATATTGCATTGTCATGCGCTCATTATTTGTCATTTGCCCAGCTGTAATTTGTTTACCCAATATGTTAGTTATCTTTTATGGAGAGACACCACTAGTGAACTGTGGACCCCGGTCCATTTCCTCATACTGATAAAACCACCAACTGCAATCATTTGTTCTCTGTTACTTTCTGCACTCATTACTGTTTTCCACACAATACGTTTAATCCTTTGTTTTCAGCAAACCTCTCTGTTTCGTTGGGGCAAAGTAGTTTGCTTGTGTTGTGTGCAGGTTCCACGTCAGTTGCGCCACTGAAAACCTTCTGAAGAACCTCCGTGTCCTCCTGGTTCGATAAACCTTGGTCATATTTCAAGGGAAAACTGCTGCTGCACTACATCATACCTTCCTCTTGGAGTCTCCCAACAAACGTGTGTTGTCACGGTCAACAAGCAGATCTTCTGGTGCTGTTGCTGGGAAGTAATAAAACACTCTATCGTTAACACGCCATCAGAGTAGAACACGATAGTCCCATCATACATGTCAATGACAACTCTAACAAGTTTCAAAAATGATCTTCCAAGTACGATTTGTCCTTCACCTGCACATTCAATGACATGGTAATCAATAGAATTGAATGTACCAAATAGTTTTGTTTGAACACCTTCTGCTATTCCTACAGGGATTTTGATAGAGTTATCAGCAAGTTTTAAATGATTTGTGCATTCAAAAAGCCCCCACAAATTTAAAGAATCAAAAACATAATTAGGCATATGGGAAAATTCTGTCACAATATCACAAATAGCATGAAAATGATTTCCTTCAATTTTGATTTTAATAAAGGGAATCCAATTTGGTGAAGATTCAATTTCAAAAGTAACTTGTGGCGCCTTATAAAGAGCACCCCCATGCAGCTCCCGAACCATACTATGAACGTTCCCTATGCTAGACATATTTATCTCAAGAGTATCCAATCTACTAGCAATGTTTTCAAGGGTTGATTCAATCTTGCTGTTTGTTGATGAAGATGATGCTATTAGGCTTTTTATAGCATTAAAGGCTTGGTCTCCATTATGCCGAAGGAAGTCTCCTCCAACTATAGAGTCTAAAGCATACCTATATCAAAGAATAATACTGATACGTCCAAAACGTATCTATAATTTTTGATGTTCCATGCCTGTTATATATTAAATATCACATGTTTTATTTACACTTTATATCATTTTTATGCATTTTCTGGGACTAACCTATTAACAAGATGCCACAGTGCCAGTTCCTGTTTTCTGCTGTCTTTTTGTTTCAGAAATTCTCTTCTGGAAATATTCTCCAAAAGGCACGCCAATTTACCTGACACTCAATGTTGATTACCACGACACTCAATGTTGATTACATGAATTATCGGTGAAAAATTATTCCTAAAGTGGATGTCGGCTATAAATAATATTTGAACATATTAAGAGATACTATTTTAAGACCACACTTTATCTGAAATAGAGTATGATTATAATATTCCATATATCACTATATCTGATATTATAATTTGTGGAACAAAATTTCACAAGTCCTTTTATGTTGAAACCACAATTCAAAAAATGTTGTCCTATTTGATTGAATCATGTGGATCTAATTTCTATCCACCTTTCTTCTGAAAATTCCTTTTGATCTTTTATCAAATTGTTTTCAGACTCATGTTTCCTTTAGCAAATACATTTATTTACTTAGAATCATAGAAAATTTCGAAATAATGACATTCACCATTTAATTTAGTAATCATCTAGCATGACTTTCAATTAATTTCTTTGTATATTGACACTTCAATATATAATTTAATCAATTCGGCATATGTAACTTAAATAGATCAAAGCATCTATATATTTCTTACATTGCTTTTATGATCAAATTCGGTGGTGTTTGTTCTTGAAACAATGTCATTTAATCTTTGGACTTTTAATTTTTATCATTCCTGGTTTTATAAATGTATACCGGGTTATCATTCGAATATTGTAATCGAGATGTGATCGCAAGAATAAACTTTATTCATAATATAAAACAACTGACTTGTTCCACGACATAAAACAACTGACTTGTCCCATTATATATATGAATAACTTGTCTTGTAACATTCAAGACACTAAACAAAATCACACTCTCACTATTACAAAATCTCTTATAAAAAACGACTAATGATAACTATAATGATAACTTGAGGACGTGAACACTGCTGGCCATCAACTCCTTTGCTTGCCATCACTTGCACACCGTCACATCGTAGTCATTCGCATACTTGTGATAATCAGGACCTGTTTCATAAACAGAATGAGTATCAAATACTTTTCATCAAGTATCATAAGAAGAATACATTTATAACATTGTATATCAAATATACCTGTAGCGTCGAAGATTTCTTCTCCGATGGGTTCAACCTTTACAGATCTGAACTGGCTTATGAACTGGAAGAAAGTGATCGTATCTCTCCTTATACCATAGCCACGGATATGTTTCTCATAGCTGGGAGGTAGTGAACGCAACGCAGCAGCTATCGCAAAGGAATCCGCCATCCAATAGTCGTAGACATTTGTGAGAATCAAGAATGCGTCATACGCTTTCTTCAAATGAGTTTCCAAACAGGTATGTTCCTCCATCTGGAGTGAAAGAAACTTATCCAGCTGTTTGTACTGCTCAAATTTCACATGTTCTATAAAATGTGCCTTGAGTGCATCTATCATATCATAAGGTTCCATGTGTTGAAACTGCGCTTTCAACTCAGCCTTCATGCTTATTGCCATTGTGACCTGAACACTTAAGAAAATGTCACGACGCTGACGAAAATTCTCATCTTCTTCTTCACTAGCGGAATCTCCTGGTTTATCTCCTAATCCTTCCTCTATTACATAGAGTATATTATTGTGTATAAGAGTTTCCCTCAGTTTCTTGTACCAGTAGATGAAGTTGGATCCATCAGTCAAAAGTGACTGCCCTCTAAGGAAGTGACCAAAGTAGAAATTGTCGCTAGGGTAAACCACCATCTACAGAGATAATCGCAAAGTTGGTAAGGCTAAGTTTATAAAAATATGAGCTTAGTTTATAATCAAATTATCAAACATACTCCACTAAGATTATTATCCCTAAAATAATTTTAGCGATTACACGACCCCAATTCACTGTACCACCCCCGATCGTCACAGCCGGCAGCACAGTTTCAAAGGTGGACATCGAAATGTCGATCACAACAATCATGTGACTCATGCTCTATCTTTCGATCTTCCCGTGTTTTGAGACTATGTCTATACATACTAGGCTCGCCAATTAAACCTCGGTGTTTTTGCGTGTGCAACATGGCTTACACCCACTGTATGCGAACGACAAAATGTCTGACACCCGATCGTCACGGCCTGCCTCATAACGTAGAACTTTCTTGGTGGTGCACACTAAGGGAGAACACAATTTTGGTATTTATTAGAGATCATCCTATTATAGCTACCGTCGTATATCTAATATATAAGCAATCGATCAATAGGATGCACACACAACAACACAAGATCAAATAATGTAATGAAGTGCAATATGACATGGCCGTGTGTCTGGACCTCCACAGCACCGAGCGTCTAGACCTTCATGGCGCCGTGCGCCTGGACTACGCACCCCGGCATGGCTCCGAGTCTACGGCGCCTCCTTTGCCTCCGATAGTTGGAACAATTCAAAAACTTACCGTAACCATGTCATATTAAAATGCCTCTTCAAAACAAAGTGAGACGCTTCTACCTTTATTTAGTTTTGCAAGTTTTACGTGGCTTCTAAGGCTTTCGTGAGAGAACAGTTCCCTACCTGCGAACTTGTACCACAACGTCAATCAAACAATTGCATGTTTTGTATCCCTTTCGGGCCCTCCATTGAAAATGCTCTAGACCATCTAAAGAGAGAGAGACAGACACCCGCCAGCCGCATATATGGTACAAGCCATATGTCAGTTGCGGAACCAGTCTCACATAAGCGTACGCGTAAGGTCGGTCCAGGCCGCTTCATCAACTTAATGCCGATGGCAAATAGCAAGTGCACGCGAGAGGGTAGCAAATATGAGAAAGACGCCCTCATGTTCAACACGAGTTCTAACCGTACCAGCAAAACTACGCATAGATCGGCTCTGATACCACTGAAGGGGTTCATAGCAGAAAACAATAATTTTTCTAACTAGCGAATACCAAAACATAGCCAGGATCTATCTATCTAGTAATGCGGTAACGGAGCGGAACATCGATAACGTACCCTCGTAGATCGATAAGCGGGAATTACGCTCCCGCACAAGCGTTGCCGAAGTAGACGACGTAGCCGACCTCGAGGTTGCGAATAACTTGACGCGACGAAGATGAAGACGGCGCGACGATGACGCCTCCGGCGCCCCAAGTGTGGCTGTCGGGGGGCTACCCCGAGGTAGGGTCAAGGTATGGTATAATTTGTGTCCAAGAGTGGACCGAGGTACAGTAAAACCGACATAACCAGGCCCAGAAGAGGTCGGGATATGATGCTGGTGCAAACCGACATAACCAGGCCCAGAAGGGGCCGGGATATGAACTGACCGACATATACAAACCGACATAGCCAGGCCCAGAAGGGGCCGGGATATGGTGCCGGTGCAAACCGACATATGCTGACCGATATATGAAACCGACATATACTAACCGACATATGAATGTCGGTATCTTCGTGTTTTCTCTTATATGCAGGGGAGGATAATCCAGGAAAGGGAATCCGGCATACCCATGCCGGGTTAAAGAGAAGAGGCGCGTTATGCCGGTTGGAAGTCAATGCAGAGGTCACATCCCGCCTGACACGGGAGCATGGCAGGCGGTATGGCGCGGGTACGAGGTGACCGGTCTCACCTACCGCTGACCACAGGCGTACCTGGGAACAGAGTGCGAGGCATGGGCAGGCCACGTCCTGTCCGTGGCAGAGGACACAATCATGACCGAGTTGCTGATGCAGACGCGCGTGGCTACAGCGTAGCGTACGGCACCCATCCTGTGACCCGGGGTACCAGTATATAAGGTGCCCCAGGCCCTCCTGCGTGAGAGAGGACGAGATATTCTGGAGATACACTGAGAGGAGATACACTGAGAGAGACAGAGAGAGGCGCTGAGAAGAGGCACCGATAGATCTTTTCCCTGAGAGCTTCATTCTTCTTCCTTGAGAGCTTCACCATAGCTGAGAGCATACAGCTCGAGGAGCACCTTTGTATTCATGATATCCTGATATACTGAGACAGACAGGCAGGAGTAGGGGTTTTACCTCCCACGAGGGCCCTGAACCCGGGTAGATTGTGGTGTGTTTTGTGTCTTCTGTGTGCGCTCCTTAGCGCGCTATCCCTCCCCGGTTCCACCAGCGTCCATCGGCCCCAACTCAAGCCATCCTATGGCATCTGCCGTGATACCACCACGACAGTTGGCGCCCACCGTGGGGCCAGCAGCGGCGCTGGCTGGTGTGTTCATCCGGACGGGTTCCATCATCGCCTCCGGCGAGCGCGTGGTCAGTGGCCTTGTCCACAGATTCGGCTCGCTGAACTTCATCGACGACAACGCGGGCTGCTTCGGTAGCAGGCCGCTCTCGAGGAACGGCTGCCTCGTCACCTTCGGGACGTACGAGGTCTACGTCGCCACCGAGTTTGTCTGCAGGTACCCCGAGCAGGTGCTTGTAGCCGAGGATCCTCCTGCTGTCTGTGCGGCTCGCGGCCGGCGTACCACTCGCCCCGGGAGCTGCGCAGAGGTCATGATGACCGGCTCCACGGGTGGTGCCGGTAAAGGAGAAACCGGCAAAGGAGATGCCGGCAAACCTGCCGCCAAGACCACCAGATCGGCGAAACTGCCGCTGGAGAGGAGGGAGAACCTCCTCGACCAGGCCGGTACATCCGAGGTACCGGTCAGGCCGGTTCCTCTCGAGGATATGATCGAGAAGCTGGCTGTGCCGGTAGCTACCGGTACAGATGCTGCCCTGACGGAGGCCGAGTTGGAGTCGCATCGTCAGAACCTGCATCAGGAGGCTCTCGCGATGTCCCAGATAAGGAGAGAATTCGAGATAACCTTCCGTGAGTATAACAAAGCTCATGGTTTAACTCCGATAGCTACTCATCCTAGTCGCATAGAGGATGTGCGTAAAAGGGGTAGAGGCCTCAATGTCGAGATTGCTAGAGATGGTAGATCAAGTTCTAGTAAAACTCCTAGTCACATGTCGGCTGAAAAGCCCAAATATAGTTCCCCTGCTAAGACTCTTAGAGCTGCCGAGGCAGCAAGAGCCGAGTTATCTGGTTTATCCGGAGAAGCTCTCCGTAAGCAACAAGACCGGGTTAATGAGCTAGTAGGTGTTGCTGTGCGGCAAAATGAGGCCTATCTTAAGGCTAACACAGCTGCAGGTGGGTCCCAGATTGTTCACTCGGCTAAGGCAGCCAGTGAAAGATCTAAGGGGCAAGCTTCATCACCGCATGTCGGTGGAGATCGTGACCGGAGTGTAAACTCCGGTAAAAACAAGCAGATACAGACATATGATCCGGCATATGCCGGAAAACAGTTAGCCGGGCAAGGCAGTGCCGGCCGGGGTAAAAGCAATCCCGGTCCGGGCAATCCAGATGCCGGAAAAATTAACTCGGCTGGCCGAGGTTATCCACCTCGGTATCCGACACGAAATCCTGCCCGGCAGCAGCAAAATATCGAGCATGTTCAGCAGCCACAAGGTGATGACCAGGTGGCTAACCGTTATGATGATGGTTACTCGGCTATGGAGAGAGCCGGGTATCAGAGATATGAAGGTGCACTGGGATCCCGGCTGGGACCTCGCCAGTTGTCGCGAATGATGCACGCTACAAGTTGGACAGGATCTTTATGTCCGAGATGCTGGAAGAGCAAGGCCCACCTGGCCCTGCATGCTTTGGACCTCGGATCATGAGGGAGCCACCGGTGCCGCACTTTCAATTGAACCGGGGCGCAAAGACATATGACGGCAGTACTAAGCCGGAAGACTGGCTGACAGATTATGTGTCGGCAGTGCATATCGCGGGAGGAAACCGCCGATGGGCGGTAAGGTATATCCCGCAAATGTTGGAAGGGCCAGCCCGGATCTGGCTGAACAACTTGCGAGAGGCAGCGTTGACTGCTGGCTGGACTTTGAAGAAGCCTTCGTTAGCAATTTCTCCAGCACATACAAGAGGCCGAATCGTCCTCAGCAGCTTGCCATGTGCAAGCAGAGGGATGATGAAACTGACCGGGACTACTTGACCCGGTGGAGTACTGTTCGCAATTCCTGTGAAGGAGTTGTTGAAGCGCAGGCCATTTCATGGTTTGCTCAAGGGTGCCGACACGGCTCCATGCTCTGGCAGAAGTTGCAAAGGGAGATGCCGGCCACCTTGGCCGAGACAATCCGGATTGCGGATAGCTATGCACTGGGTGATCCGATGCAGCCCTTGCTGAACTCGGTGGAACCGAGTAGAAGATACCCGGTCAACAATGGACCCGGACCAGCCAGGCGAGGTGACCGCCAGGATTTCGGGATCAAGAGGAGAGAGGACCGGCCGGATTATCGGTACGGTTCAAATCAAGTTGCTGCAGTTGATCAAGATCAGCCAGGTGCCGGCAATAGCCAGCGTCTGAGGAACAGCGGTCCTGCATGGGGCCAAAACCAGGATGGGAAGAGACCGTGGAGTGACCAGAGGAAGCCATTAACCTATGAGGCAATGCTGGATGGACCCTGCAGCTATCACACGCACGACCCCCGCAGGCCGGCTAATCATTCAACCCGGCAGTGCAGCTGGTATCAGCGCACGTTGAAGGAAGGGGGAGGATCCGGAGGAAATCAGATGGGTGCACCTCAGAGACCTCCAACATACCGCTCACCGGGGCAAACACTATTCCCTTGAATGCGCCTCCACCGAGGCCTGCAGCTCCGAGACCTGTGGATAACAGGAGAGGCCAAAAGTTAACCAAGTGAATGTCGGAGGCAACAACAGCAATGCTGGTCCCAGCCGCCAGGGTGAATATCGCCAGGGTGAGTATAGAGAGGCTCATCAGAGCTATGTGGTCTTTGTGACCGAGCCAACTGACAAGCAGAGCCTGAACCGGCGTGCAATGGAGGTAAACGCGGTTATGCCGGCTGTGCCGAAGTATATGCACTGGTCTGATCAGGAGATCAGCTGGAGCATGAAGGACCATCCCCGGATCATGCCAAGCCCGGGAGGTTACGCTCTAGTGGTGGATCCGACATTCATCGGGCCCACCATCAATGTCAGGTTCACCCGAGTTCTCATTGACAATGGGAGCAGCATCAACATCATGTACCGAGACACCATGGTGAAGATGGGCATCTCGGCAAACATGTTGCAGCCGAGTCATACAACCTTTCACGGTATAGTGCCTGGTGTCTCATGTGCACCTATGGGCAAAATTTGGGTTGATGTGTTATTCGGCACCAAGGACAACTGCAGAACTGAGAGCATCCAATTCGAGGTGGTGGACCTCGAAAGTCCATACCATGCTTTGCTCGGTAGACCAGCGCTGGCCAAGTTCATGATATCTACCCATGTGGCTTACCTCAAGATGAAGCTGCCGGGTCCTAATGGCATCATCACCATCTCGGGTGACTATAAGCGTTCCTTGGAGTGCGCCTCGGCTGGCTCTTGTCTGGCCGAGTCATTAATCATTGCTGCGGAGAAGAAGAGGATCCATGAAGTGGTGGCGCTGGCCCAGTCCGCGCAACTCGGTATGCCGGGTATGACTAACCCGGAGCAGAGTGCGGCATTCCAGGTGCCGAAGGAGACGAAGAAGATCAACGTCGACCCGGCGTTCCCAGACCACAACGTCATCATTGGTACTGGGTTGACCGAGAAATAGGAAGGCGAGCTCAGTCACTTCCTCCGTGAGAATCGGGATATCTTTGCATGGTCAAATCAGGACCTGCCAGGTGTTCCGAGGGAGTTGGCTGAGCACTCATTGTTCGTCAGACCGGATATGAAACCCGTGAAGCAACCTATGCGACGTCTCTCGGATGAGAGGAGAAAGGTGATAGGCGATGAACTGGCCAGATTACTTGCATCTGGTTTCATCATGGAAGTGCTGCACCCGGACTGGTTGTCTAACCCGGTCCTGGTGGAAAAGAAAAAGGATGACCCGAACGTGGCCATTGTGTGGCGCATGTGTATTGATTTCACAAACTTGAACAAGGCATGTCCTAAGGATCCATTCCCGCTGCCTCGGATTGATCAAGTGATCGATTCCACAGCCGGGTGTGAGCTGTTATCCTTTGTAGATGCATATTCTGGTTTTCACCAGATACCGCTGAACCCTGCTGATCAAATGAAAACTGCTTTTATTACCCCGTACGGGGCTTATTGCTATCGTGTCATGACATTTGGTTTGAGAAATGCTGGTGCTACTTACCAAAGATGTATGCAAAAATGCTTGCATGATCAAATAGGCAAAAATGTGCAGGTATATGTCGATGACATCGTCATCAAAACTAAGGAGAAATCCACTCTGATTGATGATCTCAGAGAAACATTCGCGAATCTAAGGAGATTCCGGATGAAACTTAACCCGGACAAATGTACATTTGGTGTGCCGGCAGGCAAGTTACTCGGTTTCCTCGTGTCAAGCCGAGGTATCGAGGCAAATCCGACAAAGATCCGTGCTATTGAGAGCATGAGGTTGCCGAACAATCTCAAGGATGTGCAGAAGTTCACTGGTTGCTTGGCATTGTAACATCCCAAGTTTTTCAAAATTTTGAAAAATCAGAAAAATTAAAAACTTTTTTGAAAATTATAATATTTTGTTTTGAAAACATAAAATCATGCATGCATTCATCATCTTCTTGCATTGTTGCATTTGAAAATTTCAAAGGTGGGAATATTAGTTCCACTTGAAAACCTATTTGAGAAAATGTTAAAAATAAAATAGCAATTATGATATCTATATTATTTTTACTTTATTGGTTTTATTTGTTGTGATTTGATTGTGTTTATTGGAAATAAGTATTTTCAAATGTTTACAATTGTGGTACTTAATCTTATTTAAGCCACATGTGTTTTGTTTTGAAACCCATTTTAAATTTGGCATTAAGTGTCAAATTGAGTTTAAACTTAATTTAAAAATAAATTTCTAAATTATGTAGAAAAGTGTGTTTGAATGTGTAAAATGACAGGTTATGTTTTTACAATTTATTAGAAATTTGTTTGAACC
The DNA here is from genome assembly GCA_947311845.1 of Poa pratensis. Classification (NCBI taxonomy): domain Eukaryota; kingdom Viridiplantae; phylum Streptophyta; class Magnoliopsida; order Poales; family Poaceae; genus Poa; species Poa pratensis. The sequence continues at coordinate 29,636,767 of CAMZMU010000053.1, read as the reverse complement.
ATTTTGGAGTTTTATTTTAAAAGATATTAAAGTTTTCACTTTGAAAAAGAAAAGGTTTTGAACAAAAAAAGAAAGAAAGAAGCGCAGCCCAGCCCAGAAATAGCCCACGGCCCCCTCTCTCTCTTCTCTCTCACTGACATGCGGGTCCCACCCATGACGTCAGCAACGACGTCATCGCCATCAACCTTCGCCCGATTTCTCCGGCCGAAACTGCTCCCCGATCTCCGGATCAAATCGCGTGCGATTTAAACGGGATTTCCATCCTCCGTTCGTGTAACATCCCAAAAATATTAATCAGTATTATTATTCCAAAAATGAGAGCCAACAAAAACTTTTGTCGATTTTATGTATTGTTTGTCAATTGTTGCTTGTGGTAATTAATTCTTGTTGCTTGTGTTGCTTGTTGCTTGAATTAATAGAAAGAAAATGCAAAAGCAAAAGTGAAACAAGAAAAATAAAAGTGACAAATAAGAAACTCAATAATGTTCCAAACAAATTTCAGAGGAATGGTTTATGAGACCTCTCATTTACATCCTTATCACTTATCTCTTCCAAATATTATTTTACACCTATTTTAAAATTTAAAAGTAAAAACAATTGAAATAAAACAAAATGCAATAATTAAAACCCTATAAACAAAAATGATTCAAAACATTTTATTTTGAAATGCCAAATTTTGTGGAGCTACTACATGCTATGTGGAAGCCTCACAAATATTTGTGAATTTTTCTAAAATGTTTAAGTACCTAAAAGAAATTCCAGAAATGCTGCTGGAAATGAAAAGAAGAAAAAGAAGCAGAGAAGGACCTAGTTGTAAATGGAAAAAAAAGAATCCAGGGGGCGTTCTGCAAGAACGTCGTCGTCCACCTCTCTCCCTCGCCCCGACGCAACGCCGTGTCGCCGTGACCGTTCCCCGCCGTTTCCGCGCTCCCCAGGCCCCCCCTGGCCGCGCTCTCCCTCGCTCCCGTGCCTCTGCAGCCGCGGCGCCGCAGAGGAGAGCACTCACGACCTCCCTCGCCTCGAATCCACCCCAGCGCCGCCGTGGCAGCCGCGGCGATGCCGGCCCCAATTCGCGCAGCTCACTGCACCTCGACACGCACCACTCGAGCCAGAGCTTCTAGAACATGTCCGGACCCCGGTGGACGCCGCGTCTCCACGTCCCTCGCACCACCGCGTCGGATTCGAGGAGAAATATCTCCGCCGTGCGCCATGGACGTCGTTCGTGCGCCCCGTCCACGATACGCCGGCCCTGCGCTATAAAGCCACCCCCGCACCCCTCTGGGAACACCACACCATCCCACTCCCTCACTCCCCTCTCGATTCGCCGTGCACCGCCAGAAGGGCGTGCTGTGCCGCAGCCACTGCCGCCGTCGAGGTCAGTCGTGGCCGCGACGCCACACTGCCCCTTTCTCTCCTCTCTGGCCCGTACCCTCTTCCCTTTGGACACCGCCCTCACACGCATCCTTTTTCCCTCTGTAGCGTGCACAGGGGAGACGCCAGGAGCTCGCCGGAGTGCTGCCCGTGGCCGCGGAAGTGCAGCAGCTCGCCGTGGACGCTGCACTCCCTCCCAGCAAGCGACACTCGACCAGAAGCTCTCCCCAAGCCGCCGCCGGTTCCGCATCATCTCCACCGTCCCTAGACCACCCAGGTACCCCCACTGGCCACCCTCGCCGTCGCCGGAGCTCCGGCGACGCCACTTTTAGGTCGTCGATGATCGCGGGCTCCGTGAGCCGTCCGATCTTTGATCAACGGCCGCGTACCGTTTCGATTAGAAGAGAAAGAGAGAGAGAGACTGACGGGCGGGCCCCGCTCGTCAGGTTTTAAATCATTTCCCGCGCGCGCTGTGCCGCTGCCATGTAGGCCCCACTAGTCAGAGATTTAAACATTATCCATAACTGGATTTCTCTGTTTAAAATGGAAATATGAAATCAGTACTGGATCCAACTTTGAAATTCAATATCTCGAGATTTAGGAATCCAAATAAATCAAACTCAATTGTTCTGGAAAGCTTATGAAAATGTTTAACCAACCCAATTGGATTAATTCCATTTAATTAAATAAATAAAAAGTATTATTAAAAATACTACAGGAGGTTTAAATTCTAAACTTGTTTGGTTCTGATACTCTGTTAGTCCAAATAATTCCAAACCAATTTTGCTAGCTTAGTACTGCCATGTATTAGCTTCCCTAATTTTGGTAGAATTAATTGTGCAGTAGTATTTGTTTAGTATTAAGTTGAAGTTTAAACACCCTTCTGCACTCAAACATTTAAATATGTTTAATGGTTAACCCAAATGAATTAGGACCAATTTTGTTAGATCACATATAGTCATGTTAAGTTACCCCTAAAAGAATTTAATTTTTGGATAACATTAACTTGAGTTGTAGCAAAAACTTGATTAGTAAGCTTCTGGATTCAAACAAATGTGTAGGGAGTTCAGTAACTCCAATAGACCCAAACCAAATTGTGTTGTCTTCTACACATCAGTAGCTTTCCATAGAATTTTAATTTGTATTTTTGTGACCAACAGAACTCAAGTTGTGGAATTAAACATGTTCAACAAGTTTCTGCCATAATTTAGAAGCAATTAAATAATGTTTAATTCAATTATTTGAAAACCAAATTGTATGGTTTGATGTGTGCAGTAGCTATTTGTGATGTTCATGATTGTTATGTTGAGATGATTGCTTGTATAGATTAGTGATTGTTTGCATTTATTGTTTATTAATTAGACGAGAACGTTGTCGGATATATCGAGGAAGGAGAGTTTGTTGAAACTGAAGAACAAGATCAAGGTCACTTTGCCGAGCAAGGCAAGCTATTCTCTGAGCTTGCACTACAAACATATGCATCTACTTTCATAACATGTTTTACTCTCAAAGCTAGATTTATAAAACCCATTTCAAAAGTATATGGAAATTATTTTGCCACTTATGTAGAAATATAAGATAGTTATATCAAATTATAGGATGGGAAAAACAAATATGATTTATTCAAAACTCCTTTGCAATTACTTGTGAGATTATGAAATGCCAAGATGTCGGTGTTGGAATGGAGAAATGGAAAAATGATGATGTTTATGAAAAAAATGCACAGTGTGTCCTTGTACTTACGTCAACCATCCGATACCCTGTGCGACCACATCCACCACATATGGGAAAGGCTTAGCCATATAGTTTGCTCATATTAGTACTGGATACCTCATCGACGGAGATGACTCCGTCATGCATGAGGGGATAGTGTGTTGGTCTACCCCTGACCCGGGTCCTCGCTCAAACTCTATGAAAGATAAGGAGGAGGATTGAAGGTTCCACCATAAACCGCCGGACAAAACCTATGAGTCCTCACACTTAGATTCCGACGGGCTGGGCTAAGTGTGTTGGAATTGTCATATGGTAAGGATCCTATACTAGCATGAGCAAAGGACAGGCTATGGTCGGCGGCATACTTCGCATACACCTGTATGGCGAGACGTGGCGGACACGATGAGTTGCCGGATGGATGTGGGAAAAGTGTGCTAACTCTGCAGAGTGTAAAACTATTCGAATAGCCGAGTCCTCGGATATGGACAGTTGGGAGGCCCTACTTTGACCATGTGCAAGTTTTTGAAAGACTTTGAGTTTTTAAAAGAAAATGAAGTGGAGAATATTTCCTACACCTATACCAACGGATCGGTATGAGGTGGTTGGATGAAAGTGGACCATGCCGGGCTATGGTCGGAAAAAGGAGAAGTTTTGGAGAAACAGATAAAAATGGTGACTTCTTTAAAAGATGGTTATAAAACTCTTCTTACCTTTTTCAATAAAGATATAGAGATGTTTTCAAATAAATAAAAGTTGTCAACTAAAATAAAACTAGTGCATACTCATGTTGGGGTAGTTTGCGAGTACATTCAAATGTACTCATATTGGTTTCGTCCCTGGCTATTGACCTAGCCAGACTACGAGGAGGAGCACTACGCCGAGCAGGAGTATGGCGACTTCTACGCCAACTAAGGATCTCCACAAGTCAGCTGCCTGTCGGGTCGTCATCGTTAGAATATGATGTCTACTACGCCGTAGCTTCCGCTGATATTTTGGTTTGGCCCATGAAGGCACCTATGTAAGGCTTGGTCTAAATGACCATATGTAAGACTTTTATTCGGTATTGTAATGGATGTAAACTTTGGTATCCAATTCGGATTATGTGCAACGACAGACTGATCACGGGATCGTTGTGTTAAACATAATCGGGTATTTCGGACAGCTAGTCCGGGGTCCCCACAGTTCGTCCCTATAAAAAGCCCCCGACCTCCTCTCCGTTTCCCCTCTCCCTCTTCTCCAATTCATGCCCCCAGGCTGCCGCAATCGATCGCCGGAGTCCGCCAATCCCGCCGACCTTCGAGGTCCTTTCCGGTGAGGTGAGCAACCCCCAGAGCACGAGACCCCTCCCATATTCTTACCTAGACCTTGCGCACGATCTCCGGATCAAATCGCGTAACGAGCGGAGCGAGCTCAACTCGAAGGTCGTCGGTGCCGCACCACTCCGTCCTCGCAACGTCGCCGTTCCAGGACGCGATAGATGAATCCGACCCGCCATCTTCTTCGCCGTGTGGATCCGCACCTCGTCGTCATCTTCTCCAGCCCTGGGGAGCACCGTAGCAGCCACCCCGTGCACGCCCAAGCCGCCGGCCGCCGCAGCTCCATCCTCCGGCGAGGTCCACCGCCTGGTTTTGGTCAACGGCTCTCAGCTGTCAGATCTGATCTCGACGGCCCAAATTAGAAAATCTTGACGAACAGGTATCTTTCGTTTCCAGCCCTTAGATCCAGATCCAACGGATTAGATTAAATCACTTAACCAGCTCAGCATCCAGTCAGCGTCTAGTCAGCGGCCACGTCAGATCCAGTCAGCACCGCGTGGAAAAGATTTTCTTCTTTTTATTTTTATTCGGCAGTTTTGCAAAAAAGCCCCTAGAACTTAGTTTTATCATTACTTTTTCCCTGTTTATCCAATTTCAAATATTTTTATATATTTGGAATCCTCAGAACCAGTAGAAACTTTTGGCCGTATTAGTTTTCTGTTTTGCCAAACTTAAATTATTCAAATTTCAAATTGAGAAGTTTGAGTATTTTTGACATAACTTTAGTTTAAAAATAGCTTTTTGAGTGAATCCAATTGCATTGGATTTGTTTAGTTGCCCTCTGTCCAGAAAGACTTCAGCCATATTTTTGTTAGTATTTTTGTACAACAGTTGCTACGAATTTAGTGTTTATTCCCTTTTTTAGGAGTTATTTTAATTATATTTAATATTAAAAATTATTTTTATCACATGTTCGAATCATTCATGACTTAGTACTTTTAGAAGAATTGAGATGCATGACAAGGTACTTAGAAAATATGGCCTCTCAACAATATCATTTTCCTTAGAAAATATTTTGATAACTCTTTTTGCCAATATTTTTCCTTAGAAAAATTTGGCATTTTAAAATTGGTTAAGTATTTCCTTAGTAAAATTTAGCATCTTCTAAATGGTGTACTTTCCTTAGAAATTATTTTGTCATCCTTGGGTTGCTCAACATGAAGCTGGAAGGCCAATGAAGGACTTAACCAAGAAAACAGACTCCAGAAGCATCTCTAAGAAGTAAAAGTACTTAGAAGAAAATCAAGAGGAACTTCAAGAAGACCAACCACTTATTTTTCTCTAAGTCTTTCTTTCTTTCTTTTTCTTTCCTCTCCATTTGACTTAGTGGTGTAGCAAGTTAAAATTAAGACCAGCCCTGGTGGTACCAAATAATGAAGTCTGCAAAATCATCAAGTCCTACAAGAAGCAATGGAGTCACCACACCAAGGAAGGAATGACAAGGAAAGATTGAAGATGATCCTTGAAGACCAACTACATCCTTCTCTCTTCTATCCTTTTTCTTTCTTCCTAATTCTGTCTTTTACTTTGGACATAGACCAAGTCCTTGTGTTTATGACTAAGTCCCTAGAGTGCTAGTTGAAGTTTCTTTGAAGACCAAACATGTGAAGACTTGGAGCAACCATACCACCAATTTAAGTTGATTATATCAAGTTTATTTTGCCCAACCTTGACCTAGCCAACTTGATTAAGTTATTTTGTCCATGTTCCTCAAGTTGTTTTGCACATCATGCATGTCATATTTCCTTAGAGTATTTTTGCATATGATGCATGGCATATTTTTCCTTAAAAAGAGTTTGGTATGATTGCATGTTTATTGTGGCTTGTTTGATGTGTTAGAAATTTTGGAGAGAGACGAAGGCTTTTGCAACTGCTACTCCTGCTCTCCCTGTTGCCAAGGCAAGTGGCACACCCTCATGAATTTTCCTATGTATTTTACCTATGCATGACTTAGTGTATTTTCTATAAGCATGTGTTGGATAGTATTGCTATGCTGAAAACTACAATATATCCTTTTACTAGTTGTCTAGCATCCTATGATAACTTAGTAGAAATATTGAAGCTATGCAAATGATGTTTTATTGAAGAGGCTAATTTCTACTAAAGTTAAAATGAAACACCTGGGTGGATTTGGGATTGATTGGATGTATGAGTTGAGTGTCTACTCAGGACCATGTTCATGGGGGTTTTCACCTAAGATAGTTTACTATACTTAGGACCATGGTATGTGGGGGTTCTTACCTGAGAGTTCACTTGAGGACGGCCACCCAGGAACAAAGGGACCAACGTTTTCTCCAAGTGAAGATGCTTCCAGTGCAGCCACGTGGTATAATGGCTCTGCCTTGACTTTTCCCCAAAGGTCTCGTCTCAGGCTTCTCCTTTCCTTTTCACTATATGTGGGTCAAGGACAGAAGGGTTGATTGAGTCTCGTGGTGAAAGTGCACACCCTCTCGAGAGTTAAAACTAAGTACTTAGCCGTGTCCCCGGTTACGGACAATTTGAGCAGCTGATCAAGGACGTCAACGGAGGCTCCCAACATTCCAATTTCTTAAGTTAAAATTTTGAAGGTTGAACAAAGTTAGACAAGAGGGTGGTTTTCATGCCATACCTGTTTTGACAAAAGAAAAGTGTTATAAAGAGATAGGAAAAAAAATGGCTTTATGCTAATTAGCCTTGAACTCCACCAGCCAGATATGCATATAGGTTATTAGAGTTATTCCACTAAGTGTCCACATAGTGTCACTTGCCAGTTCCATTTTTAATGGTTCTGACCCACTCTGTTGCAACATTTTATTTGTTGCAGATTGTTCTGATGACGAGTCAGTTCACGTTAAAGGTTTCGAGTCTGCAACCAACATGTTTCGCCTGTGGCACATGAAGATGATGGAGACTCACTGAAGAATAATGTTTTCCGCTGCTTTACTCTTTCAAAGCTAGCTTCGTGCTATGCAATTTGTAACGAATATTTTTCCTAAGTACTGGATCCACGTGTAATAATTGATACTTTGTTGTGATATTTCATCTTAAACTGTGTGTGCAAATGAATCGATCCAGGGGTTTGCACTATACACAGGGATCTTGCCAATTTTTAAGTGCAGGTCCGCTACAGATGGTATCAGAGCACTGTGTTGCCTGTAGGTTCGAAACCCTAAGTTTGGTTGGAAATAAGAAAGCCCATAGGACAAAATGTATTTACTCTTCGTCTAAAACATTTCTAAGTCATTCTTGTAACTATCTTAACTATTTGCGTTCTAAGTATCTTCTCTTGTTTTTAGATGACCAGCCTCGTTGAATCCATCAAGAAAGGTCCAGCAATGACCATGACCTTGAGATGTGAGACTGAGTTTCCAAAAGCTTTGAAGGACCTCATGTTGAGTATGGGACTGGAAGGAGCAGCAGTCTACAAAGGGTTTCCTTTCGTGGATGAAGGTCAAGAGTACTGGTGGGTGCAACTCCATATGTACAAGGGCAAAAACGATGACCACAAGACCAAAGGTTGCTGCATGATCACCAACCCAATACTCCACACATCATTCTTTGATTCCGCAAGAAGTGCAGCATGGGAGGCCATCAAGTACCTTGGAGAAAGACTTCGATTTAGGCTTCACAACACCCAGAAGTACCTTGATGAACTCAAGAAAATAGAGGAGGAACTCGATGCACTCAAGAAGGAGATAGACTAGACCACCTTCTATTAGAATAACGAGATGTTGATGATGTATTGACCTATCAAATTGTGGTATGGCAGTACTATCGTATTTATTTCCCATAACCTTGGGGTGCTTCAACACAAAACGATTAGTTCGGTTTTCTCAAAAGATGTATTGGAGTTTAACGAATTTGGTTGATTGTGTTAATTGCTTGTATGGGTAGGAATATTTCTCCTAGATCTGTCTATCTTTTGCTCATCTATGCTAAAACCCACAGATGCCTCCCCGCCGTGATCCTCAGAACAACAACAACAACAACAACACTGATACAATGCTTCAACAAATGATGGCAGCGCAGACTCAGCTGATGACTATGATGGCTCAGTTCATGGCCAATCAGAATGGACCGCCACCTCCACCACCGCCACCACCTCCTCCCCAAGTGGACAGACTTGCAAGATTTCTGAGGCTTAGGCCTAACAAGTTCTCCACAGCAACCGAGCCAATTGTGGCAGATGACTGGCTGCGTTCTGTGCACAAGGATCTGGTGACTTATGAGTGTACTGATCCTGAAATGGTAAGGTTTACCGCTCATCTGTTGGAAGGACCAGCTGCTCAATGGTGGGAAACTTATCAAATCACCCACCCTCTGGACACTTTGACTTGGGATACCTTCAAGAAGGCTTTCGTAATGCTCACATCTCCTCAGGCATTATGAACATGAAGCAAGAAGAATTTCGCAACCTACGACAGGGAAACAGAAGCCTTAAGGAGTATATGGATGACTTCCATGCACTGTCACGTTATGCCCCTGAAGACATTGATACTGATGTGAAAAGGAAGGCAAAATTCCTAAAAGGGCTAAGTGACGAGCTGAAGATTCCTTTATCAGTCGCTTACGCTCCGAACTATCAGGCCCTCCTAGACCAAGTAATCGTACTGGATGATAACATCAAGAAGGCTGAAAACAGGAAGAGGAAGCTGAGTATCAACAAGCATCATTCTGAGCCCTCATTCAAGAAGCATTTCTCTCATGATGTGAACCATGGTCACAAACATGGAAATCACCATAGTGGAGGAAGTCACCACAAGCATCATGATCACAATAGTGGATTCATGGGAAGCAATGGAGACCCCAAGGGAAATGGACATGATGGCCAAAATCATAACAATGGACAGCACCGCCCAAATCCTGAACACAAGGATATCAGCCAAGTGCTTTGCTACAAGTGCAAGAACAAGGGCCATTATGCCAATGAGTGCCCAGCAAAGAAGGCCAAAGAAGCTGCCAAACCAAATCCTTTCGATAAAGGATATGTGAACCACATCAATTTGGAAGAAGTGCTTGAGGAACCTAGCATGGTGAACGGTACGTTATCAATCAAGTTTTCACTTCAAAGTTCTCACTACCAACAAAAATTCTTTTTAAGGGTGGTAGCCATACAGTCACAACCTTTTGCTAGCCTTCTCAAATCTCGGGGACGAGATTCCTTTTAAGGGTGGTAGTCTGTAACATCCCAAGTTTTTCAAAAATTTGAAAAATCTGAAAAATCAAAAACTTTTTTGAAAATTATAATATTTTGTTTTGAAAACATAAAATCATGCATGCATTCATCATCTTCTTGCATTGTTGCATTTGAAAATTTCAAAGGTGGGAATATTAGTTCCACTTGAAAACCTATTGAGAAAATGTTAAAAATAAAATAGCAATTATGATATCTATATTATTTTTACTTTATTGGTTTTATTTGTTGTGATTTGATTGTGTTTATTGGAAATAAGTATTTTCAAATGTTTACAATTGTGGTATTTAATCTTATTTAAGCCACATGTGTTTTGTTTTGAAACCTATTTTAAATTTGACATTAAGTGTGAAATTGAGTTTAAACTTAATTTAAAAATAAATTTCTAAATTATGTAGAAAAGTGTGTTTGAATGTGTAAAATGACAGGTTATGTTTTTACAATTTATTAGAAATTTGTTTGAACCATTTTGGAGTTTTATTTTAAAAGATATTAAAGTTTTCACTTTGAAAAAGAAAAGGTTTTGAACAAAAAAAAAACGCAGCCCAGCCCAGAAACAGCCCACGGCCCCCTCTCTCTTCTCTCTCACTGACATGTGGGTCCCACCCATGACGTCAGCAACGACGTCATCGCCATCAACCTTCGCCCGATTTCTCCGGCCGAAACTGCTCCCCGATCTCCGGATCAAATCGCGTGCGATTTAAACGGGATTTCCATCCTCCGTTCGTCCCTATAAAAAGCCCCCGACCTCCTCTCCGTTTCCCCTCTCCCTCTTCTCCAATTCATGCCCCCAGGCTGCCGCAATCGATCGCCGGAGTCCGCTAATCCCGCCGACCTTCGAGGTCCTTTCCGGTGAGGTGAGCAACCCCCAGAGCACGAGACCCCTCCCATATTCTTACCTAGACCTTGCGCACCCCCTGAGACCCTCCTTTGAATTTTGCGTGCAGCGTAACGAGCGGAGCGAGCTCAACCCGAAGGTCGTCGGTGCCGCACCACTCCGTCCTCGCAACGTCGCCGTTCCAGGACGCGATAGACGAATCCGACCTAGCCATCTTCTTCGCCGTGTGGATCCGCACCTCGTCGTCATCTTCTCCAGCCCAGGGGAGCACCGTAGCAGCCACCCCGTGCACGCCCGAGCCGCCGGCCGCCGCAGCTCCATCCTCCGGCGAGGTCCACCGCCTGGTTTTGGTCAACGGCTCTCAGCCGTCAGATCTGATCTCGACGGCCCAGATTAGGAAATCTTGACGAACAGGTATCTTTCGTTTCCAGCCCTTAGATCCAGATCCAACGGATTAGATTAAATCACTTAACCAGCTCAGCATCCAGTCAGCATCTAGTCAGCGGCCACGTCAGATCCAGTCAGCACCCGCGTGGAAAAGATTTTCTTCTTTTTATTTTTATTCGGCAGTTTTGCAGAAAAGCCCCTAGAACTTAGTTTTATCATTACTTTTTCCCTGTTTATCCAATTTCAAATATTTTTATATATTTGGAATCCTCAGAACCAGTAGAAACTTTTGGCCGTATTATTTTTCTGTTTTGCCAAACTTAAATTATTCAAATTTCAAATTGAGAAGTTTGAGTATTTTTGACATAATTTTAGTTTAAAAATAGCTTTTTGAGTGAATCCAATTGCATTGGATTTGTTTAGTTACCCTCTGTCCAGAAAGACTTCAGCCATATTTTTGTTAGTATTTTTGTACAACAGTTGCTACGAATTTAGTGTTTATTCCCTTTTTAGGAGTTATTTTAATTATATTTAATATTAAAAATTATTTTTATCACATGTTCGAATCATTCATGACTTAGTACTTTTAGAAGAATTGAGATGCATGACAAGGTACTTAGAAAATATGGCCTCTCAACAATATCATTTTCCTTAGAAAATATTTTGATAACTCTTTTTGCCAATATTTTTCCTTAGAAAAATTTGGCATTTTAAAATTGGTTAAGTATTTCCTTAGTAAAATTTAGCATCTTCTAAATGGTGTACTTTCCTTAGAAATTATTTTGTCATCCTTGGGTTGCTCAACATGAAGCTGGAAGGCCAATGAAGGACTTAACCAAGAAAACAGACTCCAGAAGCATCTCTAAGAAGTAAAAGTACTTAGAAGAAAATCAAGAGGAACTTCAAGAAGACCAACCACTTATTTTTCTCTAAGTCTTTCTTTCTTTTTCTTTCCTCTCCATTTGACTTAGTGGTGTAGCAAGTTAAAATTAAGACCAGCCCTGGTGGTACCAAATAATGAAGTCTGCAAAATCATCAAGTCCTACAAGAAGCAATGGAGTCACCACACCAAGGAAGGAATGACAAGGAAAGATTGAAGATGATCCTTGAAGACCAACTACATCCTTCTCTCTTCTATCCTTTTTCTTTCTTCCTAATTCTGTCTTTTACTTTGGACAAAGACCAAGTCCTTGTGTTTATGACTAAGTCCCTAGAGTGCTAGTTGAAGTTTCTTTGAAGACCAAACATGTGAAGACTTGGAGCAATTTAAGTTGATTATATCAAGTTTATTTTGCCCAACCTTGACCTAGCCAACTTGATTAAGTTATTTTGTCCATGTTCCTCAAGTTGTTTTGCACATCATGCATGTCATATTTCCTTAGAGTATTTTTGCATATCATGCATGGCATATTTTTCCTTAAAAAGAGTTTGGTATGATTGCATGTTTATTGTGGCTTGTTTGATGTGTTAGAAATTTCGGAGAGAGATGAAGGCTTTTGCAACTGCTACTCCTGCTCTCCCTGTTGCCAAGCCAAGTGGCACACCCTCATGAATTTTCCTATGTATTTTACCAATGCATGACTTAGTGTATTTTCTATAAGCATGTGTTGGATAGTATTGCTATGCTGAAAACTACAATATATCCTTTTACTAGTTGTCTAGCATCCTATGATAACTTAGTAGAAATATTGAAGCTATGCAAATGATGTTTTATTGAAGAGGCTAATTTCTACTAAAGTTAAAATGAAACACCTGGGTGGATTTGGGATTGATTGGATGTATGAGTTGAGTGTCTACTCAAGACCATGTTCATGGGGGTTTTCACCTAAGATAGTTTACTATACTTAGGACCATGGTATGTGGGGATTCTTACCTGAGAGTTCACTTGAGGACGGCCACCCAGGAACAAAGGGACCAACGTTTTTTCCAAGTGAAGATGCTTCCAGTGCAGCCACGTGGTATAATGGCTCTATACACAGGGATCTTGCCAATTTTTAAGTGCAGGTCCGCTACAGGCATCCTTAAGTCGGTTTGTTAGTAGGTTGGGAGAAAAGGCATTGCCTTTATACCAACTAATGAAGAAAAGTAACAAATTTGTGTGGACCCCGCAAGCGGATGCGGCGTTCACTGAGCTAAAAAAGATGTTGGCAACTGCGCCGATATTGGCCTCACCATTACCCAAAGAGCCGATGTTGCACTACATTGCAGCCACAAACCGGGTTGTGAGTGCCGTAGTGGTAGTGGAGCGAGAAGAAGATGGCAAAACCGTGTAGAGGCCGGTATATTACCTGAGCGAGGTGATCTCGTTGTCCAAGCAAAATTATCCTCACTACCAGAAAATGACATATGGCGTCTATATGGCGGTCAAGAAATTGAAACATTACTTTCAAGAGCATCCAATCACAGTGGTGTGTGAAGCTCCTATCTCGGAAATCATTGGTAACAAAGATGCAAGCGGCCGAGTAGCCAAATGGGCCATTGAGCTGGCTCCTTATACGCCACATTATGAAAGAAGAGATGCCATCAAATCTCAGGCACTGCCTGATTTCTTCGTGGATTGGGCCGAGATGCAATATGAGCCACCATTGACTGACTCCAATTATTGGAGAATGCACTTTGACGGCTCCAAGACAAAGATTGGTTTAGGTGCCGGGGTAGTCCTTACCTCGCCAAAGCAGGATCAACTGAGATATGTGTTGCAGATTCATTTTGCGGCATCCAACAATGTGGCCGAGTATGAGGCACTTGTTCATGGGCTCAACGTGGCCAAGGAAATTGGTATTCGCCAGATAGAATGCTTCGGAGACTCGGATCTGGTGGTGCAGCAAGCCTCGGGAAATTAGGATGCTTTAGACGCCAACATGGCGTTATATCGGTTTCATGTCCAGAAGATATCGGGGTTCTTTGAAGGTTGCGAGTTCAAGCATATACCTCGGGCAGAAAATGAAGCCGCCGATGTACTGTCCAAGCTAGGGTCATCTCGGGATCCAATCCCACCCGGCATATCCTTGGAGCATCTCAGGAAGCCATCAATCAAACCATCGCCCGAGTCCGAGTCAATCTTTATCCCGGCGAAACCGGAATCTGGTGCTGTTCCCATGGACATCGATGTCGGGTGCATTTGGGAGAACCCGGGGACTGCTTGGCAGAACCCGAGGACTGACCAATGGGTGTCAGAGGAGGCAATGTCGGTTGAACCAATGGAGGTGGATGAACCGATCTTTCCTGTACGTCCTGTGCCAGGATGGGCACAGCCTATAATGTCGTATATGATAGATGGGAGTCTGCCAGATGATGAAGCCGAGGCCAGGCGAGTGCAAAGAAGATCCAAAGCATACACCATCATCAGCAGAGAGTTGTATAAGCGAAGCGCAACCACAGTGCTACAACGTTGTGTTGAATCGGAGGAAGGGCAAGAGATGCTCCTGGAAATTCATCAAGGAGAATGTGGTCATCATGCTTGCTCAAGAGCCTTGGTTGCTAAGGCATTCCAGCATGGGTTTTACTGGCCCACTGCTTTGCAACAGGCAGAAGATATCGTCAGGAAGTGCGAGGGATGTCAGAGATTTGCTCACAAGATCCACATGCCAGCTTCAGCACTCAAGACAATTCCCATCACTTGGCCTTTTGCTGTTTGGTGTCTGGATATGGTGGGGGAATTCAAACCGGCCCGAGGTAACATGACTCATATGCTGGTGATGGTGGACAAGTTCACCAAGTGGATCGAGGTGAAGCCAATCAGGAAGTGTGACGGCCACACGGCTGTATCTTTCTTGAAAGACATCATTTTGAGATATGGTTACCCACACAGCATTATCTCGGATAATGGCACAAACTTTGCTGTAGGAGAATTTGCTCGGTTCTGTGCGGAAAAGAGAATCCGACTTGACCTAGCATCGGTCGCACATCCGGAGGCCAATGGGCAAGTGGAAAGAGCAAATGCATTGGTGTTATCCGACATCAAAGCCCGGTTGATTGAACCACTGCTGCGAACTCCAGGTTGTTGGATAGATGAGATACCGGCAGTACTGTGGGGTCTCAGGACCTCACCGAATCGATCAACGGGCTATACGCCATTTTTTCTGGTCTATGGAGCAGAAGCGGTCCTGCCGGCCGACATACAGTATGACTCGCCAAGAGTTACACTGTACACAGAAGCCGAGGCAAAAGAAGCTCAGGAAAATGATGTCGATCTGCTTGAAGAAGCACGAGAACTGGCCTTATCTCGGTCAGCAATATATCAGCAAAATCTCCGACGCTATCATAGCCGGAAGATAAATCCTCGGTATTCCGAGAAGGAGATTTGGTGCTTAGGCTAGTGTAGCGCAAAGCCGGCATGCACAAGTTATCACCTCCATGAGAGGGACCGTTCATTGTGAGCAAGGCTCTGCACAATGATGCATACTATCTTATAGATGCACAGGAACCAAGGAAGGACAGGATGGACAAATCCAGAGAGGAAACCAAACGACCCTGGAATGTGGCTCTGCTCCGTCCTTTTACTCTTAAGGGCGCAATGTATGTATCTCGGTTTCCTTTGAATGAAATGTTGGCACTCCGAAAAGAATCTCGGGGACTGCCTTGTCTATATGCATGTGTTTTATCTCTGTTTTATCTGTGTTGTTCCTATGCCGAATGGTTTTAAACCTTGTTTCAAAGTTCAAGTAGTGTATGCTATCTTGTTGTGATCTTGTGACTCGACTGACGAACGCCAAAATGGCAGTCAAGAGCAGAGTTTATGGAATGCAGTAAACATGAAAACAGACTCGGGGACTCGGTCCAAAAATGATTCGGTATATGTTGTTTACTAACCCGGTTTTTTATTCCTTATCTTTGTGTCGGATGACTCTAAACCTTATCTCAAAATTTATGAGTACTGTATGCTATAAATTTGATCTTGTGACTCGACTGTCGAACGCCAAAATGGTAGACAAGAGCAAAGATCACTAAGTATAGTAAACAAGAAAGTAAACTCGGGGACTTGGTGCAAAGTGATCCGGCATTAAGCCAGTCTCGTTGAAGCTAGCAAGTTAAAGTAGCACTGATAAAAACTTAAGGGTATATATACATCTGCACCTGGCATCCCGGGGATTTAACAGTTCAACTTGTGATAAGTTCAAATAGCTGCGGTGGAGGAGCTCAGGTAAGTAGGAGCAGTGCGAGGCGCAGGAGCAGTCTCGGTCGCAGGATCGACCGTCGTGGTGGTTGCCGGGTTGCCGGTGATGTTGGATGCTGCTTCCGAAGATGTGTCGGCTGCTGTCGGCTCGGCAGTGTCGGCTGCTGCGGCAGTGGCAGTGTTGGGAGTTTCAGCCTCGATCTCTTCGTCAACTCCCTCTTCCTCGTCATCATCCTCTTCCTCTTCGACGTCATCTTCTTCGTCGTCAGAGTAAACTGGACCAGGAATGAGAGATTGGGTTTGAGCGTAGCTGGCCATGAAGGAGGCTGCTTCATTGCGGCTCTGGATCAGTGTTGGATCCGACGTCCATTTCGAGTTGGAAGGGATTTCAGTGCATTAAGGTCGATGGCCTCGTACCAAGAAAGCACAAAAGTTAGAGCTTGATCTGCACCGGCACGAGCTGAGGAAGATCTCCACTCTCGGAGCCTTGTCTCGGCGGCCAGCAGGCACTTGGATAACTCGGTGATGGTAGCTGGAGTCGCAGACTCTGGCCATAGAATCCGGTAAACCCGGATACCAGCTTCAAGAAGCTCAGTACCAATGCACCTCAGAGGAGATATGCGAGCATCCAGAGCCGTCAGATGATCTTCAATATCCCATTCCTCCGAGATCGGGCCAGATTCTGCTCTTTTTTCTCGAGCCTTGATGGTAATGTTTGCTGCAGCGGCCTTGGAGTGGGAGAAGTGTTCTGAAGAAAGAAAAGCTACTACCGAGTTAAGTCATATACCGGCATATATCTAATGTCGGTAGAAGCAAAGGAAGTGAAAAGAAAGGATAAAGGAAACTCACTGTCCATCTCGCTGTTGATCCGGGTGAGCTCGGCCAACCAGCTGTCGCATTTAGCCTTGAGGGCATCCAGTTCTTGTTGAGCCGAGGTGGCGCGGACCTCGGTCTGGTCAAGGAGCTCCTTATGCTTCAAAGCATCTTCTTCCCGCTGCTTCAGAGCTTTCTCCACCTCGGACTTCTGGTTCTGAACCAGTTCAAGCTCCTTCTGGAGCCGAGACACTTCATCTCTTTCCTTCTGGAGCGCAATGTTGTGCTCGGCTGCGACTTGGGCCTCTGTCTCGGCTATTGAGGACAGCAAAAGAGAGATATGGGGAGGTTAGGTTGAGGTAACTTTGAGCAAAAATTTTATGACAGTAAGAGAGAAAGGTACCCTTGTTCTTCAACTCCTCCTGCAACTGCTTGTAGGAGTTCTTGAGCTTCTTGTGATCCAAGAGCAGCTTCTGAAACACCTTGGTCGAGTATTGGTGCAGTCCTGAGAAAAGAGAAAGTGTTAGTGTTATTATAAGAATTCAAGCCGAGTAAACTCGACCTGAGTCTCGGGGACTGGATATCGGAATTTTTGAAGATTCGCGCGAGTGATCTTTACTCGGTCGAGCATCAACCACTCGACCCGAATCTCGGGGACTAGGGATAATATATATATCTATTATCTAGTATAAAAGAAAAAAGAGCTAAGCCGAGGAAGGTTCACCTCGGCAATCTTGCTAGCTTTAAGGACCGCAACCTGCAGCGTGTGCATGGACTGCGCAAGCTCGCTTGGGCCAGCTGGATGCCGGGACGCCGGGTTCTGGGAAGAAACCTCGCTGGTATCGGCAGCATTCCAGTCCATGTTATAATGCTCCACCGAGCCCAGGCTATTACCGCTTTGAGTTCGCAGCCGGGGAAACTCCCAGCCAGCAGCTGTGACGACTCTGGAGACCGATGCAGCTAGAGCTTGGGTCGGAGTCAGCGCCAGTTGTATATCCGGATTGACCGACACTTTCCTGGTGGCCAGTTGTCGTGGCTGTGTCGGCTTTGGCGGTGGTGCTAGTTTCTGGGATGCCGGTACGGAAGACGTCGGTGGTGGCGGTGGCTGTTGCTGCTGTGGCCGCTGTTGTTGTGGCTGTGGCCGCTGCTGTTGTTGTTGTGGTTGTTGCTGCTGATCCGGTGCGATCGGAGTTTCGGTCCGCTCCATCGCGGAGTCCTTGATGTGGGCACCGAGATCAGCATCTCGGTCAAGGGCCGAGGTGTCGGTATTGAAGGAAACCGAGTCCATGACCTCGGTTTCTGAGGCGTCTTGGCCTCCTCCAGGTGCGGCATCAGAAGTCGGCGGCGGTATGTCGGCTGGAGTTGTATGTACTCCGTGTCGGTTGACCGAGATACCGCGGGCGGCGGAATAGATGAGCGCACAGAGGATGCACTCTGACTGACTTCAAGGGCGGCACTGCATCGAAGCTGGAAAAAATGTTATCTCGGGGTAATATTATCTTAGTTAAATGAAGAAAGGGAAACGAGCATATATCGGCAAAGGATATCTTACCCCTCTGTAACTGGCGGCATCCTCTTGCCCCGTGGCTTGTGTCCCGATTTCTTCTGCAGCTTCGTTTTCTTCGCTGCAGGGACTGAGGTTCCTGAGGTCCCGGTATCTGGGTACCGGTCCCTGCACGTTTGCGAGACACGCCTCGGTTGCCCGTGGTAGCAGGGCGGGTACTTGGAACCTGGCCGCCCGGGTCAGCTGGTGCCGAGGATAGTGGGTAAGCAAATGTGAGGGGACGAACATCAAGTGCCTCTAAAATTTCACAATCATCGTCATCGTCATCTGACCAATCTCTGATTGAGGCTCGGGCTTGAGGCTTACCCGAGGCAGGGGCGCCAGCAGCCGGAATCGGCATATGATCCTCATCGTCCGGGTCTTCAACCTCGGTGACGGCCGGGGCAGGTAGATCTTGGCCCCATTTGGCGGAGGGATTCACTCCATCTTCAGTCTTTTGCCGAGCAAATCTCTGCAAATCAGACGCAATAAAACCGGGTTATTCTAGGAGCCAAATATGGTGCCGACATAAGAGTTGTCTCGGCAAGCAAAATATGTCAGTCTAAATTACAAATTACTTACTTGCTCCGGAAGCCGAGTTCTATCATGGGGTTCTTTACCCCATTCCCATTCCTCTGTCATCCGCGTCCTGGCGATTGACTTGACGCCTTTCCGGACGGCGGCCTTGCTCAGCTCATGAGTGCTGACCCGAGTAGGGTCGTATTGGCCACTCATGTGGCAGATCTTGTGAACTCGGTTTTGGAGGGGGGAGACTCGGCGGCTAATGAAGGTTCTCAAGAGGTCATCGCCTGTCATCCCTTCCCCCTGGAGCTGATTGACGATCTTATGAATCTGGTTGATCTCGAGATTTGTCTCCTTTGGGTTGAGCTGCCAATTAAACTGCTCCGTGGGGGCACCGAGACTGAATGTCGGCAGGTTCAAGAGATCGACATTGTCCGAGCTCTTCACGTAGAAGAACGTGCGCTGCCACTTCCGGCATGACTCCAGGCCTTGAATCCGAGAAAAGATGGAGGCTTTCCGAGGTATAATTGTAGCGGCTCCGCACGGGGTCATCTCCTTGGGGAAGTTCTTATTTTCCGGATCCGGAACACTCTGCTTCCGGAGTTGGAAATACTTGGCCCAAAGTTCAACGGTGGGCCAAAGACCAAGATATCCCTCGAGAAAGAGACGTATGCCGAGAGAGTGGTAATAGCATTGGCTGGAAGGTGATGGGGTTGGAGGTGAAATCGATCTAAGAAACCTCGGAAGAACGGGCTCGCAGGGAGGCCAAAGCCGCGCTCGAAGTGCGCGACGAAGACCACACGCTCGCCGGGTTCCAGACTCGGCTCAGCCTCTTTGCCAGGGGCCCGGCATATCACCTCTTTCGGGATACGCCGAGTTCGGATCAGCCAGTCAATCTCTTCTTGGGAGACATCGGAGCCTTCCCACCCAGCGCGCTCACCCTCCTCGACGGCGGCGTCGGCGGGATCTGTCGGGGGAATGATTAACCCGCGACTTATTCGAATTTAACAAACAGTGACTTAAGGTTGCGCTATCATTGTTGGGCCACGTGAAAGATGGGCCAATCTCGCATCGTGACTCGATGAAGGAAAGCTCCAGAAGGTCGGTGCAAACTTGCCTTGGAAGACAAGAAAGATAATCAGGCTTCGTGTAGAACTCTTGTAACCTGACGAGCCTCTGTGTATATAAAGAGGACTCGCAGGACTTAGAGGGTCAAGCCCTTAAACCCTAGCTCATACGGCGAGTACCAGATCGGATCGCCTCCATTGTAACACCTCGATTATCATATCAATACCAATCTAGGGTAGGCAGGAAGTAGGTCTTTTACCTCACATTGAGGGGGCCGAACCTGGGTAAATCTGTGTTGATCTTTGTTCCTGCGATCCCAAGCTCGGAGATGCTTGACTCGCGTAATCCCACACCTACGAAGTCATCCATGACACCTGACGTGACAAACCCACGACAGTTGGCGCCCACCGTGGGGCCTGCGGTCAAGAGCGTCACGTTCCGCGCAGGATCCATGAAGGAGCTGAAGATCTTGTTGTTGGCCGTATCATCACGGTCAATGGCACACCCCTCATCGACGATTCAAGCTGGGGGCCGGAAGCAGATTACTTGGAGACCGGCCACGTCATCCCGTTTGGATCCATCAACGTCTTCGTTGGCTTCATCGGTGGCAGGTCCATTAGCTCGGTCCAAGAAGGCGACTCAGTAGAAGAAGTCGCCGATGATGGGGAAGAATCCATGGAAAGCATGGACTCGCAAGAGTTTGGGTCCATTGTACCTGCCTTTGAAGAAAGTTGCTGGGGTTACCCACCAGAAATCGCATTATCACCAGATCGAGAGACGGCGCAAGTCGCGGTTTACACGACCGGAGGAGCAGGTGCATCAGGAACTGCTGGAGAAGCCGAGGCATCGGCACCCCCAAGCAACCCACTTCTTGTCCCTGTGTCAGCCACAAACGCCGCCCTCCGTGCAACAGAAATTGAGGCCGCCAGGGCCGAGCTCCTGTATGAGGTTCGAAGGATGGAAGAAGAGCGCCGCAGGCTCGATCAGATAAACCAAGGAATCCAACAGGAGCGGCAAAGTAGCCGCGCTGGCTGCGACTCAACGACAGGTTGACCGCAAACACAACTGCGCGCGACTCAACCAACAGTGGAAATCCCGCTTACTCCAGCCGCGGGAGCGGGAATCCAGACATTGCGGAAGGATGGGGACCAACAAATCAAGAGACCCAGCAACAACCAAGGAGGTTTCACACCCCGCAGGGCCATTACCAAACCCTGTCGATAATATGTATGCTGCGGCTAATATCTTGACTCAGATGGTACCAACAGGCGATGACCCGGTCAATGCTGAGGCGCGGCGCGCGATTCAGATGCTAAGTACAGCAGTCCTGCAACAAGCCAATAGGGCAGAAGCCGAAGCACAGCTGCCCCTCGTACCAGCCAATCACAGGATTGCAGCAGAAAGAAGCGTCCAAAGCAGGCCACCAGAGAACATATCAGGAGTCGCACAGAGGCAGCAGGAGCAAGTCGCAGAAGCGCAGGCGAATATGCCAGTGATGCAAACGCGGCCCGCAGAAGTCAACAATCCAACGGGCACATCCACAACCCTGTCCTCGCGGCTCAAGGGCCCAGCATGTTTACTGAAAGATCAGATCGGAACCTTTTCCTGAAGATTTCAAAGGGCCACGCAAGGTGGCAAACTACAACGCCAGCATGGATCCAACCACCTGGCTGAACAATTACGAGATGGGGATGAGCATTTTGAACGCCTCAGAGGAAATATGTGCAAGGTACCTCAACATGATGCTAGAAGGTGCAGCGCACATATGGCTGCAAAATTTGCCTCCCAACTCTATAAATACTTGGGAGGAACTGAAGGATGCTTCGTTAAGAACTTCCAAGGAACTTGCAAACGACTCTGCAATATAGAAGATCTCGAGCGTTGTGTCCAGAAGGAAGGCGAGTCAAGTCGCCATTGGATGAAAAGGGTGGCAGAAATAATACACTCCTCAGATAATATACCACCAAGCTCAGCCGTCCTGGTAATGGAGAAAAACTGCAAGTTGAGCCGCTGATTCATAAGCTGGGTCGCATGAAGGATAAAGTCAAGAGCCTCAGCGAGGTAATGGCTGCGGCTAACAAATATGCCGGCTCGGATAAAACCAGAGACGCGTCAGACGGAGAAGAAGAGGAGGTTGCTGCCAAAGGAAAGAAAAACTCCAACAAGCCCCAGCAGCAGCAAACAAGCCACAACAACGCGAATCAAAACAAACGCAAAAACGAAGATGGTCACTCAGGGCTCGTCGCCAATACGCGTGGAGGATTCAGAGGCCAGCGAGGAAGGGGTCGAGGATACGGCTCCCGTCCAATCAATATGCAAGAAGTTTTTAATCGGCCATGCGACCTTCATGCAACAGGTGATGGACGGCCAGCGGACCATACCAAGGCACAATGCACTATTACAAGAAGTGGAAAGAAGAAAGCCAGCACAACAGGGGAAATTCCCACGAAGGAAACCCTGGTACGGCTCATGACGCAAATGTTGGGCAGCACAGCACGAAACCCCAGGCAAACGGGGCAGTATCACACAATAGTTATCGACACCTCCAAAAGGGAAGAGAAATTGAGTCGCAGGAGTCAACAGGTGAACGCCGTGATACCAGCAACGCCCAATTGGCTAAGGTGGTCGAGCACACAGTAACTTGGAGTCGCGACGATCACCCGCCACAAGTACGGGAACCTGGCAAGTTGGCGCTGGTTGTGGCACCGTACGTTGCAGGATACAAGCTGACCAAAGTGCTTATGGATGGAGGAAGCAGCATTAATATCTTGTACTACGATACGTTCCAGCGTCTAGGACTCAAGGATTCCAGCCTGCAGCCCACGTCAACGTGTTTCACGGCATTGTCCCAGGAAGGTCCGCACAGCCAGCGGGGAAAATAACCCTAGGGGTAACTTTTGGGACAGAAGAGAACTTCAGAAGCGAGTTCCTATGTTTCGAAGTGGTAAAATTCCAAAGCCCATATCACGCCTTGTTTGGAAGAAGAGCTTTGCTAAGTTTATGGCCAGGCCATGCTACGTGTACCTACAGTTGAAGATACCAGGACCAAAAGGGGTCATCACAGTGTACGGAGATAGAGAAAAAGCGATAGAATGTGAAAAGGAGATGCGGCCTTCGCAGAATCTGCCTGTGCCGCGGAAGAGCTAAAAGGTTATAAGTCGCAGGTGGACCCAAATGACATGAGCGTAGTTACCACGCCATCTGCCGAGCCACCAATGAAATTCAAAGCGGCCCAGGACACAAGCAGATAAATCTTGTTCCTGGCGACTCATCCAAGCAAACCAGCATTGGAGCACACATGGAAGAAGAGCAGGAGAAGGCTCTCGTCGCTTTCTTCAGGAAAATAAGGACATCTTCGCATGGAAACCGTCAGATATGCCAGGGGTACCAAGAGAATTAGCAGAACATAGCCTCAAAGTGAACCCTGCGGCTAAACCAGTGAAGCAGCCACTACGGCGTTTCCACGATGATAGAGAAAGGCAATAGGGAGGAAATAGCTCGCTACTGGCTGCAGGATTCATCACGGAGGTATACCATCCGGAGTGGGTGGCAAACCCAGTCTTGGTTATGAAAAAGAACGGTACGTGGCGAATGTGCGTTGATTACACCAGTCTTAACAAAGCTTGTCCAAAGGATCCATTTGCTTTGCCGCGAATCGACCAAGTGATTGATTCAACTGCTGGGTGCGAGCTGTTATGCTTTTTGGATGCCTATTCAGGCTACCATCAAATCAAGATGAAGAGGGAGGACCAAGAAAAGACGTCCTTCATCACACCCTTTGGAGCTTTTTGTTATGTCAGCATGCCCTTTGGGTTGAAGAACGCAGGTGCGACTTACCAAAGATGCATTCAGAATTGTCTACATGAGCAAATAGGTCGCAACGTTCACGCCTACGTGGATGATATTGTGGTTAAGTCGCAAGTTGGCCAGGATCTTATTAGTGACCTGGCAGAGACATTCACAAATCTCAGAAAATACAACATGAAGCTCAACCCCACAAAGTGCGTCTTTGGAGTACCAGCAGGAAAGCTATTGGGATTCATAGTATCAGAAAGAGGCATTGAGGCCAACCCTGACAAGATAAAGGCCGTGATGGATCTCCAAAAGCCAGAAAAGATAAAAGATGTGCAGCGACTTACGGTTGCGTAGCAGCTTTGAGTCGCTTTATATCAAGATTGGGAGAGAAAGCACTACCTTTGTACAGACTGTTGAAAAAATCAGACACCTTCGTTTGGGACGCAGAGGCCGACGAAGCTCTGACAGCCTTGAAACATCAATTGACAAATGCTCCAGTTCTGGCGGCTCCAAAGGATAAAGAGCCCATGCTACTATACATAGCGGCAAATTCCCGCGCTGTGAGCGCTGTCATGGTTGTGGAGAGACAAGAACCCGGAAAGGAATACCCTGTCCAGAGACCAGTATATTACGTGAGCGAAGTCCTCACAGCTTCCAAACAGCGTTACCCACAGTGGCAGAAGTTGGTGTTTGGAGTGTTCATGGCGAGTCGCAAGCTGAAGCACTACTTCCAAGAACATCCAATAACTGTGGTTAGTTCAGCACCGTTGGCAGATATCATCCGTAATCGAGAAGCTACTGGAAGAGTCGCTAAGTGGGCGATCGAGTTGGGACCACATCACATCAGCTACGAGCCGCGCACATCAATTAAGTCGCAAGCCCTGCAGATTTTATAACGATTGGACAGAAATCCAAGTCGCTCCTAGCATGGCAGAAACCAAATACTGGACCATGCATTTTGATGGGTCAAGACAGTTGCAAGGCTCGGGGGCTGGAGTTGTTCTAACATCCCCAAGGGAGACAAGCTGCGGTATGTGCTACAGATACACTTCAACTGCACAAATAACGTGGCAGAGTACGAGGCACTGCTTCATGGTCTACGTATAGCAAAGGAGATGAACATCAGTCGCATACGCTGTTTTGGCGATTCAGACTTGGTGGCACAGCAGGTCTCTGGAACGTGGGACAGCAAGGATGCGAATATGGCTGCATATAGAAGAGAGGTGGACAGAATTGCTGGACATTTCACTGGATACCAAGTTGAACATATTGATCGGAGACAAAACGAAGCTGCAGATGCCCTGTCTCGCTTGGATCCAATAGACAGTCAGTCCCACCCAATGTTTTCCTGGATGAACTGCACAATCCATCAGTCAAACCTCCAGCAGAGATTGACATTGCAGAGCCAGAGGACGATTCAACTTTAGTCGCAGCCCTGCATGAACAGCCAGGATGGACAGAGCCATACATGGCATATTTAAGTCGCGGAGTGCTGCCAGACGATGAGATTGAGGCGCGCAAAATCATACGCGATCAAAGGCCTATACAATCATCAACAACGAATTATACAAGCGCAGCGTGTCAGGAGCATTCCAAAGATGTGTCTCACCAGAAGAGGGACGAAAAATCTTGCACGAAATTCATTCAGGCGATTGTGGCCATCATGCTTCGTCAAGATCTTTGGTGGCAAAGGCGTTCCGACATGGATTCTTCTGGTTAACAGCATTAGCAGATGCAGAGCAAATTGTCAGAGTGTGCGACGGATGTCAAAGATACGCTAGGCAAGATCATATGCCAGCTCAAGCACTTCGCACAATACCCATCACATGGCCTTTTGCCGTATGGGGTTTTGACATGGTAGGGCCCTTCAGACGGTCTTCAAACGGAAAAACTCACCTCCTGGTCATGGTGGACAAATTCACAAAGTGGATAGAAGCAGAACCTGTGGGAGATTGCGAGGCTGAAACAGCAGTCAAGTTCTTGAAGAAGGTCATATTCCGCTTTGGGTACCCCCATAGTATCATTACAGACAATGGGAGCAACACCTCTGAAGGGGCTACACAGATATTTTGCGCAGACAATGGGATAAGATTGGACCTCACGTCAGTAGCACACCCGCAGAGCAATGGACAAGCTGAGCGAGCTAACCAGGAAATTCTCCATGGAATTAAGCCGCGCCTTATTGAAAAGGTCGAAGCATCTCCAGGATGTTGGGTGGAGGAATTGCCAGCAGTACTGTGGAGCTTAAGAACAACCCCTAACAGATCCACAGGATTTACACCATATTTCATGGTCTATGGAGCAGAAGCAGTCATGCCCAGCGATATCATACATGATTCACCAAGAGTTGCGGCTTACATCGAGACAGATAATGAGATAGCTCGGCAAGACTCGGTGGACACATTAGAAGAGGTTAGAGACTTGGCAGCATCAAGGTCAGCGGTATATCAACAAGACTTGCGACGCTATCATGCCAGACGCATCAAAACCCGCACCTTTCAAGAAGGCGACCTAGTACTGCGACTTAAACAAGATCACAAGGGAATGCATAAGCTGTCCTCTCCATGGGAAGGACCCTACATCATCAGCAAGAAGCTAAACAATGGGTCGTACTATCTGCTGGATGTAAGGGAAGAAAGCAGCGAACGCCATGATTTCGAGGATCGTCTCGAGGCACCTCGCCCTTGGAACGTCGCACACCTGCGACCGTACTATACATAAGAAAAGGCTAATTAGAGCCAAGCATCATCCTTTCCAGCTTTATAGCTGAGTATCATCACAGCCACTCAGGGCTAGAACTTCAACTTTGGTCGCCACCTAGGCGCGACCTATGCAACATCTGATCGCCACCCAGGCGCGATCGACCCTTGTATCAGAAACCGGCTGCCACCTAGGCGCGGCCGTAAACTTTGTATCATTCTGGTCGCCACCTAGGCGCGACCGACCCCATGTATCACCATGGATCGCCACCTACGCGCGATCCAACCCTATGTATAACACTCGGTTGCCACCAAGGCGCGACCTTATGTGTCATCATAATCAAAGCTTATCATAGCTTAGCCTATCATGGCATATCATTATGTTTCTTGGGGCTTTGTTACCCTGAAACAGCCAACTTATTGGCAATTATCAAATTTACCTTAAGTTGGATTGCTACTCGCATTATGTGGCCAAAGTACTGGGGTGTGGCGTCAATCGAGCTTGATTGCCTATCATGGCCGCTCTCGACCCTGAACACACATGTTCCTAGGAAATACTGAGTCGCGCGAGTGCCCACTTAAGGATTCAGATGGCCTAACTAGAGGTCGATGTACTGCTTATAGTACGGCAACACCAATTACAATTACTTGTATCTTAACAATTGTTTTATTCATGATATCAAGTTACAGGTGACGACCTTCAAAACTTCTGAGAAGAATTGAGATGATTATCACGTTACATCCTCTCAATCCTTGGGGGCTACATCATATTATCATCAAAAATTTGAAGATGGATCGTCATCAAGTTTTGAAGCTATCAGGCTACTCTAACAAAGAAGCTCACGAAGTCAGATGATCTTCCAGGTGCGAGTCAAGGCCAATCCAGCACAATTATAAGTCGCGAAATAAGGAAAAGCGCGGCCTAAACATTCAAGATCAAGAAATCCTATGAAGTTCAGGCCACGCTTGGGGGCTAATGTCGGGGGAATGATTAACCCGCGACTTATTCGAATTTAACAAACAGGACTTAAGGTTGCGCTATCATTGTTGGGCCACGTGAAAGATGGGCCAATCTCGCATCGTGACTCGATGAAGGAAAGCTCCAGAAGGTCGGTGCAAACTTGCCTTGGAAGACAAGAAAGATAATCAGGCTTCGTGTAGAACTCTTGTAACCTGACGAGCCTCTGTGTATATAAAGAGGACTCGCAGGACTTAGAGGGGCAAGCCCTTAAACCCTAGCTCATACGGCGAGTACCAGATCGGATCGCCTCCATTGTAACACCTCGATTATCATATCAATACCAATCTAGGGTAGGCAGGAAGTAGGTCTTTTACCTCACATTGAGGGGGCCGAACCTGGGTAAATCTGTGTTGATCTTTGTTCCTGCGATCCCAAGCTCGGAGATGCTTGACTCGCGTAATCCCACACCTACGAAGTCATCCATGACACCTGACGTGACAAACCCACGACAGGATCCGCGGCGTTGCTAGAGGACATCGCGGTGGCTCGATGAGGAAATGAAGGCCACGCACCCGTGCCGGCGACGGAAATCTGCAAAGAGGCAAGGATTCACCAACGGTGAGCATCTCTCGATGTTTATGCGGTGGAGGAAAAGAAACACCAAAGAGAAACTAAGAAGAAGATCTACGGAGAGGATCTAAAGTAAATCTATGAGCAAGAAGCTAAATCCTAGCCGCGGGAGGTGCTATGGACGAGCAGCTTACCGGAGATACGGCGGCGGCGAGGCGAGGAACACAAGATGCGCCGGCGGAGAGCTTGGCTCGGCGGCAGCGTGAAGAACTCCGGTCGGCGAGGGCTCGCGGGGTCCGGCGTCGTGCGGTGGCGGAGTGCTCTGCACGGAGCGCTCTGCGCGGTGGCGGCGAGGAAGAAGAAGGAGAATGAGAGAAGAGGAGAAAAGGGTTGCCCCGCTCCCCTATTTATGGGCATGGGAGGGGTGCGGTTAGCAAAATTACCGCGCACGATCCCCGTAACCGCCGCGCGGATTAACTGCGCACGATCTGTGCGGTTTGCGGTTAAAACGGCCGCACGATCGGCCACATAGTGGGCCGCGGAGTGGAAACCGCCCAAGGCGTGGTTAGTGGCGCAGTTATTGGCGCGGGAATCGAGGAGCCGCGCGGTAATGTGCACGCCTGTGCGGTCAAAGCACTCAAGTGCGCAGGGGACGTGACAGCTCATGGGGCCTGCGTGACGTGGGCGGCGTGCGCGCAGAGGCATGTCTGTCCGCGCACTGGGGCCAAGGCGACACGTAGAGTTTTGCTGCCACGTGCAATGGCAAGATCTTTGAAAAGATCGAGGAAATCTTCTTGTGTCGGAGAAACCGACATAAGGGGAGATGTCGAAAGCAGTTGGGGGTTTGGTTCCTGATGTTTGAATTGGACCGACATTTATATGTCGGATAGATGGTCAAGTTGGTTTGGTTGTGTAAACCTGGTGTGGCCCTTCATCCGAGTCTGCAGGACCGCACCAGCTTTGGGGACTAATGTCGGGGGGCTACCCTGAGGTAGGGTCGAGGTATGGTATAATTTGTGCCCAAGAGTGGACCGAGGTACAGCAAAACCGACATAACCAGGCCCAGAAGGGGCCGGGATATGATGCTGGTGCAAACCAACATAACCAGGCCCAGAAGGGGCCGGGATATGAACTGACCGACATATACAAACCGACATAGCCAGGCCCAGAAGGGGCCGGGATATGGTGCCGGTGCAAACCGACATATGCTGAGCGATACATGAAACCGACATATACTAACCGACATATGAATGTCGGTATCTTCGTGTTTTCTCCTATATGCAGGGGAGGATAATCCAGGAAGGCGAATCCGACATACCCATGCCGGGTTAAAGAGAAGAGGCGCGTTATGCCGGTTGGAAGTCAATGCAGAGGTCACATCCCGCCTGACACGGGAGCATGGCAGGCGGTATGGCGCAGGTACGAGGTGATCGGTCTCACCTACCGCTGACCACGGGCGTACCTGGGAACAGAGTGCGAGGCATGGGCAGGCCACGTCCTGTCCGTGGCAGAGGACACAATCATGACCGAGTTGCTGATGCAGACGCACGTGGCTACAACGTAGCGTACGGCACCCATCCTGTGACCCGGGGTACCAGTATATAAGGTGCCCCAGGCCCTCCTGCGTGAGAGAGGACGAGATATTCTGGAGATACACTGAGAGGAGATACACCGAGAGAGACAGAGAGAGGCGCTGAGAAGAGGCACCGATAGATCTTTTCCCTGAGAGCTTCATTCTTCTTCCTTGAGAGCTTCACCATAGCTGAGAGCATACAGCTCGAGGAGCACCTTTGTATTCATGATATCCTGATATACTGAGATAGACAGGCAGGAGTAGGGGTTTTACCTCCTCACGAGGGCCCTGAACCCGGGTAGATTGTGGTGTGTTTTGTGTCTTCTGTGTGCGCTCCTTAGCGCGCTATCCCTCCCCGGTTCCACCAGCGTCCATCGGCCCCAACTCAAGCCATCCTATGGCATCTGCCGTGATACCACCACGACAGTGGTGCCTCCGAGTACTCACACACGTACGGAGCTTGACGACAACCCCCGGTCACTCAGATCCAGCTGAGATCGCAGGAGTAGAACTTTGGGTGGAATCCCATAGCACGACGGCGTACTACGGTATAGCTTTAGTGGGAGAGAGAGAGAAAAGCGGGCGGAGAATTAACTCAGGCCGGCATACAAAATTAATTGTATTTTCAGATATTTTAAAACAATTAATATGCCTCTCTTTATATAGGGGGGAGGGGGTGTGCAACACACCTTGCCTCCCCCATGTGGGACTAAAAAGGGGAGAAGGGGGTGTGGTGGCCGGCCGGCCACCAGTGCTGGTGCGTGGTGGCCATGGGCCCCATGCTGGCCCATGCGCCCCACCTCCATGCATGGTGCGGCCCCCACATGGGCCCCACCTTGGGGATTTGGCCCATTAAGTGGGCTGCACCTATTTTCTCCCTTTTTAATTAATATTAAATTAATATAAAATATATATAATTCATAATTAATATATTTGTATATTATTTAATCTCCCGTGACTCCGAAACAATTTGCGGACCACCCGAACATCCTTCGGACATTCCCGGAACCCTTCCAATACTACCGAAACCTTTCCGGATTATTTCTCTCTCCCTATTTCTATTATTCCAATAAATCCAAATGATCTCCATGTGTCGACAAGACCTTAAGCGTGTTACCCTACGGTTCGAGAACACTCCAGACATGGTCGAGACCCCTCGCTCGCCAATGACCGCCAGGAAGACCTGGATGCCTGTGACGGTCCCTGTGCATTCTACGAATATCGTCGTTGAACCATAAACATGATATTCATTCCTTTTGTTCCTTCGATACTACCCTAGTCCGAGACATGATCGTGAACATCCGATGTTCTATTTTATCTCGTTACCGACAAGGGTTAATTAACTTGTTCTGTGATATTACATCTCCATGACCTAGTCATACGCTGCGTAGCTTTATAGACGTAATCTCACCTAATGGGCCCAGAGTATCTTTCCATCACGAGGATGAACAAATCCCGCTCTTGATCCATATGCCTCAACGTACTCTTTCGAGATACACAAGATACACCGTTATAGTCACCCATTTATGAACTGACGGTTGATGCACTTAGAGTATCCTACGGAGCAGCAATTAATATGATCTCACGGTCTGAGGAATAAGCTATCATATTTCTTTCCTATTGCAAGTGATGAACATCGTGATACGATCCTATTGCAATACTTTGTTGGGTATGGCCATCACCTTATTCTACTAATAAGATGACCTCATTGTCAACCGACGTGATTGTCCATGATCGGGAAATCTCGATCAATAGTTGCCCAATGAACTAGTTTATATAGAGGCCTACTAGGGACTCTGGTTTGTCTATGTATCACACGTGTATTAACAATTCTGATAAATACAGCTATAGCATGATACAAAAACTTATTATAAACTTTAATGAGATAATGCGATAAATACTATATATTTATTTACCTCTAGGGCATATCTCCTTCACTTACATTCCATGACTTGTTGTCATTCATCATTGTTATATATTGCTTTGCATGATTCTATACAGCTGATGTGTGGTTTTACCCATGTTATGCTAGATCATTGCACATCCTGCTACACTGGCAGAGGCACTCAGTTCCATACATCATGTTTTGTTCATTATGAGTTATTTGTACCAAAAAGTGTGTTATCATATTAGGATGTTGGCCCTACAGTGAGGGAGAGAAAAGTGAAAAGAGCCATGGAGGCCATCGAAAAGAGAAACAGAAAAGAAAAGAAAATAGAAAAAGAGAAAAAGAAAAAAAGAGAAAGAAAGAAAGAGAGAGGGGACAACATTACTATCCTTTATCCACACTTGTGCTCATGTTTAGCACCTGCAGTTTCATAGTCATCATTTGTGCTCATGTTTAGCACCTATACTCCATGAGAGAGAGTTTTCATGTTTTACTAGTATAACTATGTGGGGAATTTTCATTATAGAACTTGGGTTGTATATTCCAATGACGAGCCTCCTCAAAAGTGCTCTAGGTCTTCATGAGCAACCGAGTTGGATGTACCCCCACTAGTTCCATTGGAGAGCTTTCATACACATATAGCTCTATGTGCATCCGTTGCATGGCAATCACTACTCCTTGCATAGCTTCAATTATAAGACTTCCTCTTGTCTAATGATCACTTACAGCTTTGTGAGACTTTCTTCCATTGGCCTTCCAAACCCCCATTATTATTCTCTTTGCCATAACATCCTGGTGCCAAAACCAAATGCTTACGCTCACCGGTTGAGTAAAACTTCGAAACAGTTGATTCATGATATTCATGTTTGCTTTTACTTGACTGGATCCTTTCTATGTTGTGAAAAATTGCTTGATGCTTGAGTAGAAGGATAGAACTTCTACACTGAATAATTAAATCATCTATAATGAACTTTGTACGGTTTCATGTCTTTAGAGCATCATCCATGAAAGATTTTGACTTGTTTAACTGTCTTGCTTTATCATCAGTTTGTTTAATATCAATATAGACATTTACTTTGAATGATTTGATCTCAGTTCACATGCTTTACATTACTATTTGATCAAGATTATGTTGGTAGCATGTCACTTCAAAAATTATCATTTTGTTATCGTTTACCTACTCGAGGACGAGCAGGAACTAAGCTTGGGGATGCTTAATACGTCCAAAACGTATCTATAATTTTTGATGTTCCATGCCTGTTATATATTAAATACCACATGTTTTATTTACACTTTATATCATTTTTATGCATTTCCTGGGACTAACCTATTAACAAGATGCCACAGTGCAAGTTCCTGTTTTCTGCTGTCTTTTTGTTTCAGAAATTCTCTTTTGGAAATATTCTCCAAAAGGCACGCCAATTTACCTGATTTATTTCTGCACGGGAATGAAGCACCAGTCCGAAGGAGAAGCCCAGGAGGCAGCCCAGGAGAGGAGGCGGCCCACGGCGTGGCCAGGGGTGGCCCCACGCCGCCACCCCGCCTGGCCCACCTGGTGCCCCCCTAGCGCCCCTCTTTCGCCTATAAATTACATCTATTCGGGAAACCATAAATACCCGATCAGAAATCCATGAAAAGTTCCATCGCCGCCGTCGTCGTCAACCCTAGTTTGGGAGGGTTCTGGAGTTCTTCCCGGCACCCCGCCGGAGGAGAAATCATCACCGGAGGGCTCTTCATCACCATGCCTGCCTCCGGAGTGATGCGTCAGTAGTTCTTCACGGGACTACGGGTCCATAGCAGTAGCTAGTTGGTAGTCTCTCCACCTTGTGCTATCATGTTTAGATCTTGTGAGCTGCCTAACATGATCAAGATCATCTTTATGTAATGCTATATGTTGTGTTTGCTGGGATCTGATGAATTGTGAAGTTATGATCAAGTTTGTTCATCTATTTATATCCATGTTTTATCTATGTTCCTGCATGCTCTCCGTTGTTAGTATATGGTTTGGCCAAGTAGATGCTAATGACTGCAAGAGGGGTTATTTATGCTAGATAGTGGGTTCATGCCTCTAGAAGCCTGGGCTCGAGATGACAGAAATGACTAAGGCTGTAGATGTGCTGTTGCCACTAGGGAGAAAACAACTTTGCTGTGTCTATATGTCATATGCATTGTCTACATTACACACTTTGCTTAATGCTTGTATCTGTTGCTTGCAACTTAATACTCACGGGAGACATGGAAGCTATCCCGGGGGTGGATTATTAGTCATAGATGCAGCTAGTAAGCGGTCTATGTATATTGATGTAATGCCCAATAGATCTAACAATGAACATGTTCTTATCATATCTTTCATTGTCATGCATTTGCACTTTGTCAATTGCCCAGCTGTAATTTGTTTACCCAACATATTTATCTGTTTTATGGAGAGACACCACTAGTGAACTGTGGACCCCGGTCATTTATTCCACACTGATAAAAACACCGTTTCCACCACGCTCTGCATTTATTTCCTTGCTGTTCCTTTTTGCACTCATCATTACTTTCCACACCATACGTTTAATCCTTTGTATTCAGCAAGCCGGGGAGATTGACAACCTTCCTGTTTCGTTGGGGCAAAGTACTTTGATTGTGTTGTGTGCAGGTCCACGTCAGTGAACGTAACGGCGCCGCTGACACCGTGTTGAAACTCTTCCAATTCCTACTGGTTCGATAACCTTGGTAGATTTCAAGGGAAAATTCTGCTGCACTACTTCATACCTTCCTCTTGGGGTCTCCCAACGAACGTGTGTTTCCACGTCATCAAATACCAAAATAGAAACTACTAAGTAATAGGCTTAGGGTAATTCTTGGTTCGGTTTTCTCATAGGATTCTAAAATTCTAACCCAAGCCTCTTGAAAACTTTCTCCACTCATTTGTTTAAAAGTAAGAACTTCAGTTTCAGGTGTCATAACATAAGGAGTAAAACTAGACATGATAACTAAGCAAAACCGAAATAAACTGCATGCTGGAATTTTTAATTTTTTGTGTTTTTGATTTTTAAAGCAAACGAACAGAGAAACAAGACTAACAAAAATATACTAAGCAAGACAATAAAAAATAGAGTGTAAGGACGTGCGAAATTCCCCTCGCTGAAGCTTCCAAATCCCCGGCAACGTCGCCAGAAAAGAGCTTGATGGCGTGGATCACACGTTCGCTGGGAACCCCAAGAGGAATGTATGATGTAGCGTAGCAGCAGTTTTCCCTTGATTGCAAAACCAAGGTTATCGAACCAGTAAGATTTGGAGAAGGATTCGGAAAGGTGTCAGCGGCGCCATTTACGATTACTGATGTGGACCTGCGCATAGTCAGAAACAAACTACTTTGCCCCAACGAAACAGAGAGGTTGTCAATCTCTCCGGCTTGCTGAACACAAAGGATTAAACGTATGGTGGAAAATAATATGAGAGCAAAAATGACCAGCGAGCAAATGAATAGGAAAAGCAATGAAAACAGTTGTAAGCAATATAGGAAAATAGGACCGGGGTCCACAGTTAACTAGTGGTGTCTCTCCGAAAGATAAACATGTTGGATGAACAAATTACAGCAGGGCAATTGTCAAATATGGGCGCAACACAATACTATCATGACACAAAGTTCACCGTTTCATTTAATATGGGCATTACGTCAAAATACATAGACCGTTATCCAACTGTATCTATGACTAATAATCCACCCCGGGGTCGCTATCCAGCATGTCACACGAAAGTATTAAGTTGGAAGCAACAGATAATTGCAATAAGCATGGTGCGTAATGTAAGCAATGGTTACAACATATAGCAATAAACACCGTTGTTTTATCCCTAGTAGCAACAACACATCTCAAGCCTTAATCGTTTCTATCAACTCGAGCTCAGACAAGAGAGGCATGAACCCACTATCTAGCATAAATAGTCCCTCTAAAGACACAAGTAATTACTTCGGCCAAAGCATACACAAGCATCGGAGAGCATGCAAGATTATAAATAAAACATATCATAGATAAACTGAACAATAATGTCATGACTCCATAATTCATCGGATCCCCGCAAACACAACATGTAGCATTACAAATAGCTGATCTTGATCATGTTAGGCAGCTCACAAGATCTAAACAATGGAGTACAAGGAGAAGAGACAACCATCTAGCTACTGCCATGGACCCGTAGTCCCGTGGTGGACTACTCACACATCACTCCTGAGGCAGGCATGGTGGTGTAGATGCCTCCGGTGATGATCTCCCCTCCGGCAGGGTGCCGGGAAGAGCTTCAGAACCTTCCCGATCTAGGGTTGGCGATGACGGCGGCCTCAGACGTTTTCTGGAAAATATGATCGGGTACCGAGGGTTTTCGGGAGGAAGGCAATTTATAGGCGAAAGGGCAACTCGAGAAGCTTCCGGAGTCGTCCAGGTGGGGCCCAGGCGCGGTCCACCCTTGACCGCGCCTGGGTGCGTCTGGGGCCTGTGGGCCCCCCCTGCGGGCGCCCTCCTGGCTCCGTCTTTGTTTCTTCGTAAAAATAAATCACATAAATTATGAGCTGATTCCGAGAAAGTTCCCCGACTAGCTTTTCAGAAACAAAAAGACAACAGAAAACATGAACTGGCACTGGGCATCTTGTTAATAGGTTAGTTCCATAAAATGTTCCAAAATGATATAAAAACATTATAAAAACATGTGGCAATGATATATAACATGCATGGAAAAACAAAAAATTATAGATACGTTTGAGACGTATCAATGCTGCTGAACCGGCGGGTACCCAGGCGGAGGCATCGACGCAAAGGTCGGCATCTGGTACTGCATCTGCTGCGTAGGAGGCATGTACGCCGGCGGCCCAGGTTGCCGTGAAGGATTCTGAAGCGGACGGTACAGAGGAGTACTCAAAGGTGGCCTGAACTGCGCGGCATCGACGTTAGTGGGCCCTCCGGTCTGCTGCGGAGGCGCAAACCCTTGCTGCACCCCTGCCCCAGGACCTTGGAACGGCGGCTGAGGTTGGAGAAGAGCCGGTGCAGCGGGACATGCAGGTCCCATCCGAGGACCTTGGAACGGTGGCTGAGGAGCCCCACCTTGCTGAGGACGCTGCGGGGCCGCCATGAGCCAAGGAGGCGCCGCTGCGACGGTCGCGAACGTCCGATCCCACCGGTACAGCAACGGCGAGAAGACGGAAGACGACGGCGGCAGAGCCGTTGTCGGAGCGGGAACAGATGACGACGGGCTCGGTGCAGATCCTGGTTCCGACGGCGCAGGCGCAGCGGGCGAGTGGCGGTGACAAGGAAATTGTGGCAGAACGGGGACGGCTTGCAGCGGAATAGAGTCCGAGCTAGGTCAGTTCCTGGACGGACGGCGCAGATGAGCCCAAGGGTTAAGATGATCCGCTGCATGTCTGTGGGGCCCACCTGCATGTCATCCGAAATTTGAATCGCCATTGCCTCCTTTGACGGCGCCGTGAATGCAGGATCGGCCGTTTAAGACGACGGCAACTGAGCCGCTGCCGGTGATCTTGGCGCCCTCCTTGCACGGAACGCGTTGTCGACGAAAACGCCGATGACGGGAGGTGGTGTGACCCGACGAGGAGGCAGAGGTCCCCGCCACGGACCCATCCGCGGCGGCGTTTGGGCCAGCTGCAACCCAGACGGAGCCGAAGGCGTTCCCCAGCACACCGGGGGGGAGACCTCACCTCCAACACCGGCGCATCCCTGCACAGAGACAACTCATTAGCTCGCTCACCTGCGCTCGACGGCGAACCACGCTCCCAGAACCGGCTTGAAGGCGACGGAAACCCGGCATCCGTTTAGAACTCTTGGAGGAGCTCCGCATCAGATCGGACCAGACATTGAAAAGGCGGCGAGCTCCGTCGTGGCGTATCCTCCTCGTCCAAAGCATCGAGCGTGACGTGCACAGAGACATGGTCCGCATCGCCCTGCGGCGCCGCATCCAGTGAGCTCAGATCCTCTTCACCCGACGGCGCCGCCACCAGCGCGTCGAGACACACAAACCTCGATCCAGGACACCCCGACCCCCACGCTGGCGGCGCCATGGTGGCGCGGCGTCGCCCTACCATCGCATCGGTAGCCCGTCCTCGGTGTCCTGTCCTCTCACATCTGTTGACTTGGAACTTGGCACTGACTGCATGTTCTACCTGAAGGCCAACAAACTTCATATATGCTTGTGCACCACTTTAAACATCTGTTGCATCCATATGTAATGATAAAAGAAGGGACCATGCCTTATGTTATCATGGAACATATATATTGTGTTCTATGTACGTAACTAATATTTACCTAACTACGAATATAAATTTTACACCTAACAAATTTAATTTTTCCCCAAAAACAAATACACCTACCTTAAAGAAAAGGAGGATACATATGGTTTCTAAAGTATGATGTGTCATCGGTGACGAATTTATTATCACACCTAGCAACGCACGGGCAATTTTCTAGAGTTATCAATAAAAAATATTTTGATTGTAAGAAAGGGTTTGGAACTCTGGGTACCTCAGAAGTTCGGGTTTGTGCTAGGAGGTTCGAAAATCTTTCTCTCCGCACACCTAGACATTGGCTGTCAAACCTAATTAACTATGATTATTAATGCTTAGGATCACGTTGAGTAGAGCAACTCCATATACTACACCTGTCACGGAGGTAGAAAAGGTGACCACAATGTTACTAAAAATGGATCTTGAATGCCCCTTAATCAGAAATGGTTCTATCTGTTTCTCTACTCTTTCCTTGTGTTCATCTCGGCTCGGCTGGGCCGAGTTCTTCAGCCTCGGCGGGGCCGAGTTCTCCAGCCTCGGATCGGGCCGGCGCCTCCAGCCTCGGCTGGGCCAAGTTCTCCAGCCTCGGCTGGGCCGAGTCCTCCAGTCTCGGCTGGGCCGAGTTCTCCAGCCTCGGTGGGCCGGCGTCTTCAGCCTCGGCAGGCCGGCGTCTCCAGCCTCGGATCGGGCCGGCACCTCCAGTGCCGGGCCTCCACTCCAGCGCTACCTCGGCCACGCAACGATCCGAGTCTCCTTCAACTAGTACCACCAGGCCGGCGTATCAAGCGATGCGCAGCTCCTTTACTCGGCGACGTCCCCAGCAACTTCCTCGACAAGTACTAGATGCCATCTGCCATCCCCAGGAGAAGATAAGAAGATGATTAGGAGATCCCGAGGACAAGCGCTAGAAGACAAGGCAGAGGACAGACAGGACATGCCAAGCCCATCCGGTGACGCACCAGCAGTGCGGACAAGACCCCAGTAGTCATTTCACCTACAGTGTTGTGCTGTGCTGTGCATAGCGTTCTGTGGGCCACCTCTTGTCCCCTGGGCTCCCTATATAAGGAGCACCAGGGGGAACGCTCACGGCAGGCCCATGGGCTCATTTCCCCCACCCCCCCCCCCCCCCGTACTCTCTGCTAGCTCCCTTCTCCATAGGAACCCAGTGCTGCCTAGCTCAGGCGTAGAGATACAGCTCAAGGAGCAATCTTGTAGCTCACATATGCAGCTCCGTATAGTCAGACATGCAGGAGTAGGGGCTTTACCTCCTCACGAGGGCCCTGAACCTGGGTAGATTGTGTGTGCTTTTGTGTCTTCCGTGTGCGCTCCTTAGCGCGCTATCCCTCCCCGAATCCTCTAGCGTCCATCGGCCCCAAACTTAAGCCTACCCCTAGGCATCTGTTGTTCCACACCGCGACAGGGGGAGAAATTTGCAAGTCTTCACCAAGCAAATGAAGTCAAGAAAGATGTTCCATCTTGAAGCGGGCATGATCGTCATCATCTAACTCAAGTGAAATGCGCAAGGCAAAGGTATAACTTTGATAGGTTTTCTATTTTGCCGGTCTCAAGGTGGTTGTTGGGAGACCGGGTTATAGGTTTGATAACCGTACTATCAAGGGGGTTCTCGGGTTAATAACTTGTTCACATCGTTCGTAGAGAGCTCAACCCTTTGCATATTTGACACCATCTTTCTTGATTCTTATTTGTCTTTTCTCTGGTTGAGGTTTTAGAAATTGTTGTCATCTTCATGACAACTTAAGTTTACCAAAAACGGATTTCGTATGAAAAACTTATTGTGTTTTTGGTGTTGGAGGTTTTACCGGTTCTTCATTTATAGAGAGGTTAAACCTCTCCCCATTTGATTCTATCCTCCTTTGCTTTTATTTGGTATTTCTCTGCATGAGGATCTAGAGCTTATTGTTATCTTCAAAACAAGCCCAAGTTCATCGAAAACGGATTCCGTATGCAAAAGATATTGCGTTTTCCGTATAACTCGTTTTGCTATTTTGGAATCCGGATTCAGATCCGGAATTGTCCGGGCCTGGTGCCAGAATAATCCGGAATGAATTACGGGATTAGACCGGGCGATTCTGGGTGAGTCCAGTAGCTGTTTTTTAAGTCCGGTATGAATTCCGGAATATTTCGGATCTGGCACCGGAAAGTACGAAAACTGTGTAACGGGAACATTTCTTCTTTCCCTATATATAAGTCTTCTTCCCCAACGGTTTTCCTAGCTTTTCCACACTCTCTCACCTCCATTGTTGCACTTGGAAAAATCTTACTCCCTCTATCTCCCTCCCATTATTCTTGCTTGATTTTGAGGGAAAGAGAGAGGAGATCTAGATCCACATCTTCACCAATCAAATCCCCTTCTAAGTGAAGGGAACCCCGTGGGATTTAGATCTTGGAGTCATTGGTTGACCTCCTCCTTTGTTCTTCCTCTTCTATTCCTCCCTAGCACTTGTTGCTTTGGTGGAATTTGAGAGAGAAGGATTTGAGCACCTCTTGTGTTCTTGCTTTGCATTTGTTGCATAGTTTTGAGCTCTCCGGTTTGATTAGTTCGAGTGAGAGCCCGTGTGCTTGTTACTCTTGGAGGGTGACCTCCTAGACGGTTTGGTGTTTGTGACCGCGATGACTTCTTCGTGGAAGATTGTGAAGTGGCCCGGGTCTTCTCCTTCGTGAGGATTGTGAAGTGGTTGTGGAGCTTGCCATCTCCGGAGTGGAGGAAAAGCTAACCGTAAGGAAAAGGCCCTTGCTTCATGTGGGGGCTTGGAGAAGAAGGTGAGCCTTCATGGCGTACGGGTGTCCTTCATGGTATCCCGCACCTCTCCAACGGTGACTACCTTTCTTCATGGAAGGGAACATCGGGATACATCTTTGTCTCCGTGTGTCTCGGTTATTTCTATACCCGAGTTTACTTCCTTGTGATAGCCTTCGTGCTTTAAGTTAAATATATCTTGTTTATCA
Organism: Poa pratensis; assembly: GCA_947311845.1. Taxonomy (NCBI): domain Eukaryota; kingdom Viridiplantae; phylum Streptophyta; class Magnoliopsida; order Poales; family Poaceae; genus Poa; species Poa pratensis. The sequence goes on along the minus strand of CAMZMU010000053.1, from coordinate 29,596,180 downwards.
CTTGTGATATATCTCTTGTTCTCATCTTGTGTAGCTTAGTTGGTGCACTTAGTTGAGCCTGGCATATTTAGGATTTGTGATTGAAAACTAAACGATAGTTTATTTCCGCATTTTTTGAAGCCAAATCCGTAATTAATTTTAAAAACGCCTATTCACTCCCCCCCCCCCTCTAGGTGACATCTCGATCTTTTAATTGGTATCAGAGCAAGGTTTCTCTTGTTTAGGCTTCACCGCCTAGAGTGAAAATATGTCGGCTAGTTGTTTAGCGCACAATGACACAATTAAATTCGATGGCACAAATTATCTCTTATGGAGAAATCATATGCTTTGCAATCTTCGGACCTTGTGTCCAAATATAGAGCAATTTCTACATGTAGGTTTTTCTCCTCCAATGGATCCACAAAATCTATCTTTAGAGGATGATAAAAACTTACATCTCGAAGCTCTAGTATATAACGTGTTTCTTCATAATTTGAGTTTCCAGGTTTATGTATTCTTGATTGTCTCAAAGTGAAAGTCCTCTCATAAAATGTGAACCAAGCTAGAAGAAAAATATGGTGGGTTCAATTCTCTTGAGGTTGGTTATCTTTCCGAGGAATTCTCTTCACCCTCACATCTTGAAGAGCTCCAAGTCGCTTCCACCCCCGGTTGTGATGAATCTTCAATGCCATCCACTTCACCAATATGTGACATGCCACAATATGGTTTCTCATCATCCCCAATAGTTCACATGTGCCTTATGGCTATAGGTTCAAAGGTAACTCCTACTTTGAATTCCAACATATCTCGTGATGACGATGATGATGATGAGAATGAGGACGATGTTGATGCTCATAATTCTTTTGTGTATGAGATGGGAATTTTGTATGCTTCTCTTCGTGGTAACAATAATGCTCGTGCTAAACTTCAATCCTTAATGGAAGTCATTGTTGAGAACAAGGAAACCATTAAAGATTTGAAGTCCCTTGTTAATGAATGGAAAATTAGATTCAATCTCCTTAAGCAAGAGCTCCGCTATGAGAAACATACTAGTGCTTCTCTATCTCAATCTTTTGAAACCTATAAGCTCAAAAATGTTAAATCTATTGATGATGCTTGTGCTAATAACTCTACTTCTTGTGAAGCATCTACATTTAAGGAGAATGTTGATCTAAGAGCTCAACTTGAGTTGCTAACTAGTAATTATAGGAAATTGGAAGAAAGTCATGACAAGCTCTCGAGCTCCCATGAGGATCTTCTAATCTCCTATGATGGGCTTAAGTTGGCTCATGAGGAAAGTATCACTAAGGTAACATATTGTGAGCCTCATGTGGACATTAGCACTACTTCTACTCAAAATGCTATATTGTCATGTGCTAGTCCTAGTAATTTATCTAGACATAATGTTTCTACATCTTGTGATGAATTGCTTGCTTTGCCTTGTTGCTCTAACAATGAAGTTTATACTTCCTCTAGTACTTGTCTTGTCACTAACCATGTAGAGGAAATCAAAGAGCTCAAGGCCCAAGTCACTTCTTTGAAGAAAGACTTGGAAAAGCATCATGAAGGGAAATCCACACTTGACAAAATGTTGAGTGTGCATCAATCCCCCAATTATAAGAGTGGACTTGGATTTAACTCCAATAACAAGAACAAGTATAAGAGCAATAAGAAGAAGGGCCAAAACCAAGTCAAAAATTCGGCCAAGATCATTTGCTTCAAGTGCAAGGTTGAAGGACATCATGTTAGATCATGCCCATTGAAGATGAAGCACTTGAGTGATAGGCAACAAGGGAAGAGGCCACAAGGTCAAGATCAAGTTCAACCTCAAGTTGTAGAAAGGCTACTTCCTACGAAGATTCAAGCTAATGCTCCCCAAGTCAAGAAATCAAAGAAGAAGAAGAGAAAGGGGAGCACTTGTTGCTATTTACGCCATGAGAAGGGGCACTTTGCTTCGTCATGTTCTAACGGTACCTTATCAAACCCTATCATTGTTTATGATGATTATTCACTTATTAAGGATAAGGGTGGCAATGTGTTTGCCAAGTTTGTTGGGACTCAAAGTGGTTTCAAGAAAAGAACCATTTGGGTTGCCAAGCCTATTGTGACTAACTTTTTAGGACCCAACTTGGTTGGGGACCAACAAGATCAAACTTGATCAATACGTGTTGATGGAGGGCATTGGATACTTGGCTACACCATGAAGAATTAAGGGATCTTCATCAATTATAAACTCTCAAGCCAAGTCATTTGGATTATAGTGTCTCTATCTCATATCCAATGTTCCTCCTTGCGGTAGCTTGCATTTAAACTATATTATACATTGAAAGTTGCTTGCCCCTTTGCATGTGTTGGTTTTATTACTTTCATACATTTGTATATGTTGTGCTCTCTACTTACTTATCTTGAATAATCAAGTATATATGTGTATGTTGGTTTGCACACCATGTACGTATGAGTGTGTGTTGAGCCTCTATTGTATCTTCTTCCTATCTTAGTCGGCTCTTTTGAGAGATCAATGGACTATCCCATTTTGGGGGAGTGATGTGCTTTGGCACTTCATAATCCTAAAAATGTGTATACATGGGGACTACCACTTAGTGTTGATATATCAAGATTATCTAATCTCTATGCGGTATGTCATTCTCATAAGAGAAATTCAAATTCTATAATGTCCATTGATTATCTCTAGTTGGATTTTATTTGCCTCTTGTTGATAAGTAATGGATTATCACATTATCGGGGAGTAATAAGCTATGTGCATATTACAAGCTTAGAAAATGTGAACATGTGAGGTATTGCCACTTAGAATTGATATTGTAAATTATCGTGTTCCTATGTGGCGTGTTTCTCAAACAAGTTCCAATTTGCTTGAATGATTTTATTTGCTCATCTTTTGAATCTTGTTTGTGAGGGATGTTCTTGGTACGGTTTTCCTCAAACTTGTTCTTCTATATCTTTTTGGAAACCGTTTGCTTCAAGTTATTAATAATTGCTTTGCATAATCGTATGCATATTTTAAGCTATCAAGAACATCTATCTATCTAAGAATTGCGCTTCAATCGTATCTTTTGCCTTATATTTTTCTGTCGTGAAGATGATCTTGAATATCCTTGCAATCTACCACCAAGGAATAACTTCATATACTACTTGTCCTTGACAAGTGATATTCGTTGTGGTGAAATTTGTAGACCGTCTTCACATTGGTTTTTACTTTATTTACTCAAACCTTTGAGTGCGTTATTTTGTATAGGAAAGGCATTGATCCCATTTTGTGCGTTTTGTATTCAAATGCAAAATTCTAAGTAATGTACATATCTTTTTTTTTGAAGCTTAGTAATGTACATATCTTGGGGGAGCTATCCTATACCTTTTGGAACACTCTCTTTATACTCTTATCATAACATATTTTATCCTCATCAAGTGTGTTTTGATGGAAGACAAAAACCTTTTTGGTACCTTGTGCCATTGTGAAAAGTTTTGTTTTGTTTTGTTGGAACCTTGCTCTCTTTTGGGAGTTTGCTATCTCATTCCTTCATCTATGTTTTATCTTCTTGAATGAGATAAGTGTTTGAGCTTGTGTGTTTTGTTTCATCATGTTTGCTCAATGTTGTTTTATTTTTATTTTTTGTTCATGTGTTGAACTTGTGGATCAATCTTTTGTTGGTTTGATTCTTTGATATAATTTGGACAACAAATGTGTTTTGACACGCTAATCATGTCTTCTTGGATTTCTTGGTGTTTAGTCCAAATGTATCTTCTTTGGATCTTGGAAGTCTTGTGTTTGCATATTTATTATATGTATATTTTATGACATGCTTGGTTTACTTGATCAAATATATTGGGTAGACTCCATCAAATCCTAAATGGCTAAGATGTGCATGAAATTCAAATTTCATCTCTAAATATGCACATATTTATATGGAGTTTTCCCAGTGTATTGTAGTTATTCTAACTACTTTGGACCCAATAAGTTTGGGGACCAAAATGTACTTGAATGTTGTTTTAGGTACATTGGAGATGCAATGGATGCTTGTCTCAACTATATGGAAGGTGTTCTCAAGCATGTGTAAATTGGAGCCAAGCTAGGATGGTCAATAAACTCTTACCTACTACATCATACCAATGCTATCTCGGTAACAAGTATTCACTTCATGCATACATCTATAGCTTTCAACCTTGTGTAGGTTGCATCATGGCATGAATATCTTTATTTGCAAAATATTTTGGTTCTTTAAAAGGTTTTAAAGAAAACTCTTTATTGCAAATGTGGGAAATTTGAGATGATTGCATATCTTTGGGAGTGATCCTAAATATGTCAACTTCGCAATTTTATTGCATATCCTTTACTCATGATGCTCACATGTGTAATATTATTGAAGTTGCAAATTTATTCAACCTTTGTGATGCTTGTTGCCTTCCTCGAGGCATCCCAACCATCTTTTGTTCCCTTATTGCTAGTTGTGATTTTACTGAGGTTTAAGTGGTTGAAGTTCATTATTATACAATAAGATATATCAAGCCTTGTGCTATATACGCTTTTATGCAAAGATCTTATTGGTATAGTTTATGACATTTTTCTTGGATATCATGGTATCTCTTTTTAAAGCAACTATTTTGTGTGGGCATGTTTCTTTGTGGATTCTTCATCATGTTTTGTCCACTTAGAAACTTATACACATGAGAGAGTTATTATCTCGCCTTGAGATCCTCGTTCTTAGCCGACCATCTTTCTTATTCGTTTGTTTTTTTGGTGGTTTCGAAAAAAATTGAGTGCTTATCTTACTTGATTGCATCTTCGTACACTCGTATTTCGTGCATATATTTTGGACGCAAGTTTGTCTTGATAAACTTATTGATCCTTATCTATATCTTGTCCAATATATGTTCTTTGGATCCTTATGGTTTCATTGCTTCTTAAGTTGATGCCGCTCTCATATCTTCTTGTTGCAATATTTGGATCCTCAATATGGTTTGAATTCCTCCATTTATTCGTCATTGGATAAGTGCATTTTATTCCACTCATTTTATGAGATATGCACATCTTGGGGAGGAGCTCATACTATATTGGGTCTCTAAATTTTTTCGTCCATTTCGGCAATTGTTGACAATGGGGGAGAAGTTTAAGGGTTTAAGGGAAATGGTTTTATGCTTAAGGTTGGTTTGCTCTTAAGTGTTTGCCTTTCATGCATATCTATCTTTGATTGATGTTTTGCATGGTTTAATATATAGTGTAAACTCCACGAAAGGTCAATCTTGCCAATGTATGTAATGAAATTCAAGTTCATCACACGTGCATATATTGTGGGGGAGTTTGCTCTATATATTATGGTTCTACTCACATCACCTTCTTTGGTAGTGGTTGATGTAAGTACAACTAGTGTTGATATGGGCTAGTATCTTCGTGATACTTGATCATATCAAATACAACCTCTTGTATACAATTTATTCTCGGATAAGTTGCATACTTGTTTCCAATATTCATTATATAAACCCTCTTGTTGAGATTGTCATCTATTACCAAAATGGGGGAGATTGAAAGTGCATGGAGCCCCCATGTATGGTTTTGGTAATTAATGATAATCCCTATGGACTAATGGTTTCATTGAGTTATATTTGAAGGGCTTTTCCATAGGTAATGATATGAAGTCCATGTGTTGGATTCAAGGTTGATGCCATGAAGATAATGATATAGGTTGAATATTGACATCAAGATCATTGATACGAAGAGATGAGGTCCATGTGTTGGATTCAAGGTTGGATGTCATGAAGATAAAGATATAGGTTGAATAATTGCATCAAGATCATTGATACGAAGAGATGAAGTCAATGTGTTGGATTCAAGGTTGGATGACATGAAGATAAATAGATAGGTTGAGTATTGGCATCAAGATCATTGATATGAAGAGATGAATCTAAAGATATAAACGGTGAGACCCATTGAGCGCACCACAGCGATTTGACCTTTCTGGCCGTCCGATCTTTCCCGCTCCACACCTCCGCACCGTCCGATCCCCGCCGGTTCCTGGAGTCGGCATGAACAGGGATTCGCAAAGTCGCTAACCGTACCAACCTTCGTGCACCCACTCTCGCTGACGCCCTCTCCCGATGCACCCTGGAGCCCGAGGGCCCACCCGTCGGCCTCACGCTGCGTGTTTAATCGTATGGCAGGGTTGTCAGATTCGCACTGCCTTCCTCCCATTGGCTGATTTTGTCCATTTACCGTTCTAGGTTTTTAGCGGATGCACTGCGTGCCCTTCTGGGAGAGCGATCTTCGTACGTGGTTCCTCCCCCTTTCTCTCGCTGACGATGGGGCCATCCCCTCCCGTGGTCCACATGTCAGTTGCCCTGCACGTTTGCGTCGCCGATCTCTCATGTGCGTGTGTAGCCTCTGCGTATTTTCTACAGTATGTTGAGGTACGCTCGGTATTTCGCACGATCGCTGGGTATGGTTCACTGTTCGTGATGTCATGGAGAATTCGGGCCCGATTTCTCCGTCCGAGCTGGCGTCCCTCCATTCGTTGACGGGTACGATGTACTGTGCCGCCGCCAGAAGATTTTGGGCCCCTTTCGCTGTGTCCTAGCTGGCGTCTCGCCATTGGTGCGTAAGTTTGGAACTGACCTAATGGGGTTGCCGCGTACACTGTTCTGGGAGGAGGGGTATATAGGTTGCGTTTCTGGATCGGATGGGTACTATAGCTCTCATTTTCCCCCTTTTCTTTTTCCTCGATGTTCTTGCTCCGTCGCCTGGTTAGCTCCGGGCTGGGTATTTTAGTTCGCCGGCCTCTCCGTTCATCGTTCTCTTCTTTTTCGTCGTCTCTGGTACCTCTCGACGAGTTGATTTGCCATCATTTCTGTTGAGTTCATGTTCGACGTCTTTTGGGTATTATTTTCGTTTTCCCTATGCTTTCCGGCTTATTGTTGCTATCTTTGATTTGGTTTATGTTGTTGTTTGCTTACTATTTTCGTTGTTGTTCTTGGTATTCTGTGATTTTTGGGTGTTCATTTGTTTTGTTGTATATGTTTTTGTTCTTCTGTTATTTATCCGTGTTTCCTTTTCTATTTACATGTCGTTGCTTGATACTGTGTTTTTGTCGTTTCGATATTTTTTCCGAGTTTGTCTTAAAGGTGTTTTTATGTTATTTTCTATGTTGTGTGCAGGTCGTCATCTTGGTCGGTTCGCTCGCTTGGGCTGGCGCGTTTGTTCTGCCGTCTTCTGTCAGGTCCCGTGTGCTTTTGGTGAGTTTTGATGTTCGATAGTTGGCTTGGGTTATTTTGGTTTTATTTAAACTTGATTTGTTTTGCACTTACCTATCTCGATGCAGGCGGTTGTTGTTTGTGTTCCATCCAGTTTAAGGCATTTTTTTGGTGTGTTTTTCGGTCTACTGGTGTTGCATTCAATTTGTTTTTTGTTTGTTGTTTTGTTGTCGTGTTGACCGCGTTATTATGTGATTTTTAGTTCTAATTTACTTTGTACTGTGTTCCTACTATTGATTCTTTCGAGTTTCTTCTATACTTGTTCTTATGTTATCATATGGTTTATGTGTGCAGGTCATTATCTTGGTCGGTTCTCTCGGTTGGCTGGGCGTCTTTGATTCAGCGTGTTCTTTTATGCTTGGTGAGTCCGTGTGGTTTCGGTGAGTTTTGATGATTACTAATTTTCTTGCCAAATCGTTTACTGTTTGTTGGGTTTTCTTTGACCGTGCTTACTTTCGTTCTTTGCTATCTTTATGTATATCGATTTCTTGATAGATCTATGATTTTGGTGCTCGTGTTTGCTTTCCTGCGTTTACACCCGTTCCCCTTATCGTGTCGTGCTTGCCGTGTTTATTATTTTGTGTTGTTTCTACGGTTGTAGCCTCGGGAGTTCATTCGGGTGAGATCCGGTGTATCTCCATGTACCGTACCGACGGTCATGCGCGCTGCCGGTACTGCCGAATCCCGACACCGGCCTCCCACTGGCCGGCTTAAGGATTTATTTATGATTTTTGTCAGCTCCTACACTCGTGTTGATATACACCATCGTATTTTCCCTTCTCTTTCCAACATCACCGTTTCTTTCTCGCTGATGGGTACGTTTCTTTTGTACGCCTGGTTGATATTTTTTCTTTACCTTTTCGTCGGTGCAGTCGTGCAGTCGTTCTGGCGTACTGTTGGTACTGGCCGAATCGCGACGCCGGCCTTCCGCTGTCCGGCTTAAGGATTTATTTATGATTTTGGTTAGTTTCTACAGTAATTTGGGGCCACGACCAGGTTTTCGCCATTGGTTGCTGCGTACACTGTGGTCCTGTTGATATACACCATCGTATTTTCCCTTCTCTTTTGACCGCCTTCATTATTTTCCTTCTTATTTGCTTAGATTCGCGGCTTAGGATTTGCCGTGGATCTTTTTTGACGCCGGTGGGTATGTTTCTTTTGTACACCTGCCTGATATTTGCGATAGTAGTTAATGAAGAGGGAAGATAATATTAGACTCGTGCAGTAATTGGCGGCACATCGGATAGATGACGTAATCGGTCACGCGTACTATTGATACTGCCTGAAAACTTGAGGCTATAGTTGTTGAGGTTGCCGACTTAATGCACCGCTCGAACCCGCCGACTCCAGGTTGCCGACTTAATGCACCGCCCGATCCGCCGACTCCAGGTTGCCGTCTTAATGCACCGCTTGTTCCCGCCGACTCCAGGTTGCCGTCTTAATGCATCGCCTGATCCCGCCGACTCCAGGTTGCCGTCTTAATGCAACCCCCGATCCCGCCGACTCCAAATTTCGAAAGGGCAACTCGAGGAGGTTTCGGAGTCGCCTAGGTGGGGCCCAGGCGCGGTCAAGGGTGGACCGCGCCTAGGGGTCGTCTGGCCCCTGTGGGTCCCCCCTGCAGGATTCCTTCTGGCGCGGTCTTTGTTTCTTCGTAAAAATAAATCATATAAATTGGCAGCTTATTCCGAGAAACTTCGCAAAACAACTTTTCTGAAACAAAAAGACAACAAAAACAGGAACTTGCACTGGCATGGTTTAAAAGTGGTTTCGATTTAGGGGAGAGGATAAGTTGGCGAGGACGGTAAATGGGTGTAGGTCTAATCCATCTTCTGTCCTCCTGACAGTAACATAGTGCGGATCGTGCCATGGCTTACGTCAGGTTAAGCATAACGACTCAATATTGTTTCTTTTTAGAGTCTGTCATTCTGATGGATGTTTTTTCTTTCACTAGGAAAAATTTACCATTGACACAACTTTGTCTCCCATCAAAGGTGCTTGTAATATGCATATTCAGAATGGCGTTCGGCAACTTTGACACCACCTAAAGAAAAAGCACTTTGATCCCCATGCTCTCTCCGGAGTGCCAAAACAAAGTCCCGTGTCATCAATGAGTAACGATGAGTGGACAGAACTTGTGGAGCATTGGAAGGATCCCAAGTCCCACGTTGCCGACTTGACGTTCCCGCATCCTGATCTCCATATAAACATATCACAAAAAACGTCATAAAAATGACCTGCTATTTGTTTCGTACGACCTGGTTGATATTTTATCTTTACCTTTTGGTCGGTGCAGTCGTTGTGGCATATGTGTGTGATTGTTGGCTTAGGTCGTGAAGGGATGGTCGAGACGGAATCCGGACACTGTACCTAGGCGAGGTCATGTTGTTGAGACGGTCACTGCACCTACGCGGTACTGTGTTATTTAGACGGCCAATGTTCCTAGGCGGCGTCGTGCCGCACTGTTTCTTGCCGGTCATATAGACGTTCTCCGGGTGGGTGAATTATTTTGCCGGTTTACATGGTATGCTTGTCCGAAATCCGCACACTCCCGTCGCCGACTTCCGTATACTTCACAAGAAAAAGCACGGATATGCACAAGCCGACTAAATCAACCAACAAAAAACAGGCCTAACGTGCCGCCTAAAAGTAAATACGTGACACAGGTAAAAACATTGGTCGGTCCCTGTTATAAATTGTGACGGGAAAATTTGAAGAAACTCGACTCATTTGTTCGTAATAGGGTACCTTATTGTAGGATTGTTGTCGCAAAAAATGAAACATGCATGAGAATCAAACATTCTCAGTTAAAATTTGAGTTGCTTCAGGAAAATTTGAAGAAACTCGCGAAAAAACAGATAGATCGACAAAGCAAAAAACATGGGTGGTTACGATAAATGGGTGTAGGTCTAATTCATCGTCTGTCGTGCTGTTTCCTGTCAGTAACATGGTGCGGTTTGTACCCTGCCTTAGGTCAGCTTAAGCTTAAAGACTGAATAGCTAAATGTTTCACGGTACCGACTCCACGGTGCCGACTCCACGATGCCGACTCCACGGTACCGACTCCACGATGCCGACTCCACTGTGCCGACTCCACGCGATTTTTTCTTTTTAGTAAGGCGTCGCCATAGGCCGTATGTTTCTCGCCTTCAATGCTTGGAAAGGCTAGGGCTTATTTTACATCTGGATATATTTGGTGATTTGTGAAGCATGTTCGTGCTGTGTTTCAGGGCAGGTTTATCTGCAATACGATTATCCGGGTGGGTGTGAAGGCTTGGTCGAGTTGGTTTCTTGTCCGGTGCTTTGTTTTGTCGTCCTGCCGTTCTGAGGTAGGTTATTCGGGCTATTCTTTGTTGAGTATGTGTTAATGCGGCATGGCTTTGATACTTGGGCGTATCAGTCCGAAAACGTGTTGGAGACGGTTCCCTAGAATGATGGTTTCAAAATGATTATGTACGTGTACATGTGTTAATTGCAGGTAGGTTCGTTTCCACGTGTTCTGCTGATTGAGAGTTTCTGTTAACCGTTTGTATATGCGGGTCACTGTTGGAACAGGTTACCGACGGTACTAAGAACATTCTGTGATGCGATGCTGTCTGATCGTCTTCGAAAGGAAGCTGGTCGACTTAGGAAGTGGAACGGCCGGATAAACGTTGATCATACGAACCGTCTTTCTCTGGAGATGCTGCGTGTTATTGTCACTTTTCTTCCTACGAAGTCGGCTGTGCGGACAACGGTGTTGGAAATATGCCCTAGAGGCAATAATAAAGAGTTATTATCATATTTCCATGTTCATGATAATGTTTATTCTCCATGCTATAATTGTATTAACCGGAAACCTAATACATGTGTGGTTATGTAAACAACACAGAGTCCCCAGTAAGCCTCTACTAGACTAGCTCGTTGATTAATGATGGTTATGGTTTCCTAACCATGGACATGAGTTGTCAATTAATAACGAGGTCATGTCATTGGAGAATGACGTGATGGACAGACCCAACCAAGCATAGCAATATTGATCGGATCAATAAGTATATATTGCCATGTCTTGTATTGTCAAGTATCATGTTTCTTTGACCATGAGATTATGTCTATCCCGGGTACTGAGGAATACGTCTTGGGGACTTCAAACGTCACTTCGTAACTGGGTGACTATAAAGGTGTCTTACAGGTATCTCCGAAAGTACTTGTTGATTTGCATGTATCAAGACTGGGATTTGTCCCTCCGTGTGACGGAGAGATATACTCTGGGCCCACTCGGTAATGCACATTCGGTATCGCTTGCAAGCACGTGACTAAAGAGTTAGCCACATGGAATGTTGTATTATGGAACGAGTAAAGAGTACTTACTAGTAACGATATTGAGCTAGGTATGGTGATACCGCCGATCAGATCTCGGGTAAGTAAAATATCGTGAGACAAAGGAAATGGAATACGTTGACATTGTGGTTCACACCGATAACGATCTTCGTTGAACTTGTGGGAGTCATTATGGGCATCCAGGTCCCGCTAATGGTTATTGATCGTAGAGGAGTCTCGATCATGTCCACTTGTTCTCGAACCCGTAGGGTCACACACTTAAAGTTCGGTAATGCTAGAGTAGCTTTGGGATAATTATAATGGTGAGACCGAAGGTTGTTCGGAGTCCTGGATAGGATCCAGGATATCACAAGGAGCTCCGGAAGAGTCCGGAGATAAAGTTTCATATATAGGAATGTGGTTTTTGGGTTCCGGAAAGGTTCAGGAATTAACCGATATTGTATCGGGGTTTTTCCTGAAATGTTCCGGTGGGTCCCATGGTGGGGCCCACTATCCCGAACGTCCCACTTAGGATATTTGGCAGCCAAGTTCCTTCCTTGAGAAGTCTTGGCAGCTAGGTTCCTTCCTGGGGAAGCCTTGGAGGCTGGTTCCTTCCTGGGGAAGATTTGGAGGCTGGTTCCTTCCTGGGGAAGCTCAGGAGGCAAGCCTCACAGCTCCTCCCCACATCCTACTAAGGAGGGTACCATTTGGGAAATAAGAGGATGATTCCTAAGCCGGTACACTTCCTCTTGCTCCTTTCTCTTGTGGTCTTGGCTTGGTGAAGCCCTGCCCGTGTGAGAGCTCACCGAACCACCACACCGTCGTGCTGCTGGTTTGAATCCCATCTACTTCTCCTTCAAGCTTGCTGGATCAAGAAGAGGAGACGTTGCTGAGCCGTACGTGTGTAAATCTCGGAGGCACCGCTCGTTGTGGTGCTGATCGGAGTGAACCGCATCAAGGTCTACACCAAGCTGCGTTGTGATTAACGTCCAACGCTCGTGTTCTTCGAGGGTATGTTGATTACCCTCCCCGTTACTTGCATCTCCTTAGATAAGATCTTTGGGTGTTGCTTCCGCATGTGAGAGAAATTTTTTGATTTTCTGTCGCGCATATCCCTACAGTGGTATCAGAGCCGTGCTTTGCGTAGTTGCTTTGTACGGATAGAACACAAGGAGTTGTGTGGCGTTTGATATTTATTGTTGCTACCCTCTCGCGTGTACTTCTTGGTTTTGTGGCATGGTAAGATGCAGCGGCCCGGACCAACTTTACAGTCTTCGGATTGAGACCGGTTCTGCACTTGACATGCAACTGGTTTGCATATGCGGCTGGCGGGTGTCTGTCGCTCTTATCATAGTGAAACCGGATTTACAATGGAGGGCTTATAGAAGTTAATAAGCAACTTGTATTATCAGCGTTGTGGTTTTTGCGTAGGTAAGAACGGTTCTTACGCAGCCCCTAGAAGCCACGTAAAATTGCAAAAATCAAGGGAGAGGCGTCTAACTTGTTTTTGCAGGGGTGGTTGTGATTTGGTATAGCCCAATTTTACAATATTTGTTGTATGAGATGCACATTGATTGTAATATTATTTTGTGACCTGCGTGTCATGAGATCGGCAGCCGGCAGGAGCCAAATGGTTGTCTTATTATTTTGTGACCTGCGTGTCAACTTAATACGCCATGTAATTGCATTACTTTATCGCTAAGGAGTTAGCAATAGTTGTGGATGCAACGTGATGGTGGAGGCAACCATGCATCTTGCTGGAGGGATGATGGAGATCATGCCGTGCGTTCTAGATGGAGATCAAGACGCAAGAAAAGGGCTATACCATATCACATTGTTTAAGCATGTGATGTTTATCCTTTATGCATCTTATTCTGCGTGTGCACGACGGTAGCATTATAAGATGATCCCTCACTCAAAATTAAGATCGTGTTCTCCCCAAGTATGCCACCGCCAAGACAGTTCTTCGTTTCTAAGCACCACGTGATGATCGGGTGTGATGGATTCTACGTTCCACACAGCGGGTGTTGCTCGAGCCTAGCATGTACAGACATGGCCTCGGCACACAGGCAGATATACTTGGGTTAGCTTAACGAGCCTAGCATGTGCAGACATGGCCTCGGAACACAAGAACCGAAAGGTTAAACACGAATCATATGGTTGATATGATCAACATGGTTGATGTTCACCATTGAAGCTACATCGGCTCACGTGATGATCGGAGTTTGGTGTGGTGGATTTGGATCGTGTTCCACTTAACAACTATGAGGGATGTTGGTTTAAGTGGGAGTTCACTTGGTAATTTGATTACACTGAACTCTTTATCATGAACAAGTCTAAAATTGTCTTTGCAAATTATGTTGTAGATCATGGCACGCAACGTAGCTCAGTTCAACATCAACGCGTTCCTTGAGAAAGAAAAACTGAAAACATCTGGGTCCAACTTCAATGACTGGCACCGCAATTTGAGGATTGTCCTCAATGGGTGTAAGAAGCATTATGTGCTCGATGCAGCGCTAGGTGACCCACCTGCAGTCAGTGCTCCCACTGAAGAACTGAACGCATTTGATGCGCGCAGTGATGACCACACGATAGTTAAATGTGCAATTCTTACATCTCTGGAGCCAGATCTCCAGAAACGTTTTGAACTTCACGGGGCATTCGAAATGGTCGAAGAGCTGAAAACTATGTTTCAGACTCAAGCCCGTGCTGAAAGATATGAGATATCTGAGAAGTTCTTTACTTGTAAGATGGAGGAGCACAGCTCTGTCAGTGAACATGCTTTAGCCATGTCCGGCTATATCCAACGCCTTACTCAGCTGGGAATTGTCATCCCAGACGAGTTGAACACTGATAGGGTGCTCCAATCACTACCACCGAGTTACAAATCGTTTGTGCTCAACTATAACATGCAAGGGATGAAAAGTCGATTCCCGAGCTTTTCGCAATGCTGAAATCTGCGGAAGTGGACATCAAAAAGGAACATCAAGTGTTGATGGTCAACAGAACCACCGGCTTTAAGAAAGCTAAGGCAAAGAAGGGAAACTTCAAGAAGGATGGCAAACCTGTTGCCACGCCTGCGAAGAAGCCCAAGGCTAAGCCTGAAACGGTGTGTTTCTACTGCAAAGGGGAAGGTCACTGGAAGCGCAACTGTGCCAAATACTTGGCGGATAAGAAGGCTGGCAATATCAAAGGTATATATGATATACATGTTATTGATGTGTACCTTACTAGTTCCCGTAGTAGTGCCTGGGTATTTGATACCGGTTCGGTTGCTCACATTTGCAACTCGAAACAGGAACTGCAGAATAAACGGAGACTAGCAACGGATGAGGTGACGATGCGCGTCGGGAATGGATCAAGAGTTGATGTCATCGCCGTCGGCATGCTACCTCTACATTTACCTTCGGGACTAGTTTTAAACCTAAATAATTGTTATTTGGTGCCTGCGTTAAGCATGAACATTATATCTGGATCTTGTTTATTGCGAGACGGTTACTCATTTAAATCTGAGAACAATGGTTGTTCTATTTCTATGAGTAATATCTTTTATGGTCATGCACCGGTTGTAAATGGTTTATTCTTGTTGAATCTCGAAAGTAATTCACACATCCATAACATTGATGCTAAAAGATGCAAGATGAATGATGATAATACCACATACTTGTGGCACTGCCGTTTAGGTCATATTGGTGTAAAGCGTATGAAGAAACTCCATACTGATGGACTTTTGGAGTCACTTGATTTTGAATCATTTGACACGTGTGAACCATGCCTTATGGGCAAGATGACTAAAACTCCTTTTTCCGGTACGATGGAAAGGGCAAGTGACTTATTGGAAATCATACATACTGATGTGTGTGGACCGATGAGCATTTCGACACGCGGTGGATATCGTTACTTCATAACCTTCACTGATGATTTGAGTAGATATGGGTATATTTACTTAATGAAACACAAGTCTGAAACTTTTGAAAAGTTCAAAGAGTTCCAGAGTGAAGTGGAAAATCATCGTAACAAGAAGATTAAATTTCTACGATCTGATCGTGGAGGTGAATATTTGAGTTACGAGTTTGGCATGCATTTGAAGACTTGTGGAATTGTTTCACAACTCACGCCACCTGGAACACCACAGCGTAATGGTGTGTCCGAACGTCGTAATCGCACTTTATTAGATATGGTGCGTTCTATGATGTCTGTATCCGATCTGCCAATGTCGTTTTGGGGTTATGCATTAGAGACAGCCGCATTCACTTTAAACAGGGCACCATCTAAATCCGTTAAGACGACGCCATATGAGATATGGTGTGGCAAGAAGCCAAAGTTGTCGTTTCTTAAAGTTTGGGGATGCGAGGCTTATGTCAAAAGGCTGCTGCCTGATAAGCTCGAACCCAAAGCGGAAAAGTGCGTCTTCATAGGATACCCTAAGGAAACTGTCGGGTATACCTTCTATCACAGATCCGAAGGCAAAGTCTTTGTTGCCAAGAATGGATCCTTTCTTGAGAAAGAGTTTCTTTCGAAAGATGTGAGTGGGAGGAAAGTAGAGCTAGACGAGGTTGTTGAACCTTCTCCCGAATTGGAGAGTAGCGCAGCGCAGGAAGTTGTTCAGGCGCCGCTTTCACCAACTAGAGAGGAAGCTAATGATGGTGATCATGAAACTTCGGTCTTAGCTGAAATTCGCAGGTCGGCTAGGATACGTACCGCTCCTGAGTGGTACGGTAACCCTGTCATGAATGTGTTATTGTTAGACAATGACGAACCTGCGAGTTATGAGGAAGCAATGATGAGCCCAGACTCTGGGAAATGGCAAGAAGCCATGCAATCCGAAATGGAATCCATGAGTGAAAACCAAGTATGGACTTTGGTTGATCTTCCTGATAGCCGCAAGGCTGTCGAGTGTAAATGGATTTTCAAGAAGAAAACAGACGCTAACGGTAATGTCACCGTTTATAAAGCACGACTTGTCGCAAAAGGTTTTCGACAAGTTCAAGGAGTTGACTACGATGAGACTTTCTCACCCGTAGCGATGCTTAAGTCTGTTAGGGTTCTACTAGCAATTGCTGCATTTTTCGATTATGAAATTTGGCAGATGGATGTCAAAACAGCGTTCCTCAACGGAAACATTGAAGAAGAGTTGTATATGATACAACCCGAAGGTTTTGTCGATCCTAAGGATGCTGGTAAAGTATGCAAACTTCAGCGTTCCATTTATGGGCTGAAGCAAGCATCCCGGAGTTGGAACATTCGCTTTGATGATGTGATCAAAGGTTTTGGATTTGTCCAAAATTATAAAGAAGCGTGTGTTTACAAGAAAGTGAGTGGGAGCTCGGTCGCATTCCTAGTGTTATATGTGGATGACATATTACTTATTGGGAATGACGTGGAGCTGCTTAACAGTATAAAAGGTTATTTGAATAAGAGTTTTTCAATGAAAGACCTTGGTGAAGCTGCTTACATATTAGGCATTAAGATCTATAGAGATAGATCGAGACGCTTGATAGGACTCAGTCAAAGTACATACCTTGACAAAGTTTTGAAGAAGTTCAAAATGGTTCATGCAAAGAAAGGGTTCTTGCCCATGTTGCAAGGTAAGACATTGAGTAAGACTCAGTGTCCAACTACGGCAGATGAAAGAGAGAGGATGAGTAAAATCCCCTATGCCTCAGCCATAGGCTCAATCATGTATGCCATGTTGTGTACTAGACCAGATGTGTCTCATGCTCTTAGTTTGACGAGCAGGTACCAGAGTGATCCTGGAGAGGAACACTGGACAGCAGTTAAAAATATCCTTAAGTACTTGAGAAGAACTAAGGACATGTTTCTTGTCTATGGTGGTTGTGAAGAGCTCGCCGTAAAAGGTTACGTCGACGCTAGCTTCGACACTGATCCAGACGACTCGAAATCTCAATCTGGATACGTTTTTGTTTTGAATGGAGCTGCGGTTAGCTGGAGGAGTTCCAAGCAGAACGTTGTTGCGGCATCTACATTAGAGGCGGAATATATGGCTGCTTCCGAAGCAGCAAGAGAAGGGATATGGTTGAAGGAGTTCACCACAGAGCTCGGTGTGATTCCGAATGCACTGGATCCTATGGAGATCTATTGTGACAACACTGGTGCCATTGCTCTAGCCAAGGAACCAAGATGTCACAAGACCTCCAAGCATATCAAACGCCGTTTCCATCTAATTCGTGAAAGTGTTCACGTGGGAGATATTAGGATTTGCAAAGTACATACGAGTCTGAATGTTGCAGACCCGTTGACTAAACAGCTTCCACGAGATAAACATGATCAGCACCTGAAGTCCATGGGTGTTAGATCTTTACCAATGTAAACTAGATTATTGACTCTAGTGCAAGTGGGAGACTGTTGGAAATATGCCCTAGAGGCAATAATAAAGAGTTATTATCATATTTCCATGTTCATGGTAATGTTTATTCTCCATGCTATAATTGTATTAACCGGAAACCTAATACATGTGTGGTTATGTAAACAACACAGAGTCCCTAGTAAGCCTCTACTAGACTAGCTCGTTGATTAATGATGGTTATGGTTTCCTAACCATGGACATGAGTTGTCAATTAATAACGAGGTCATGTCATTGGAGAATGACGTGATGGACAGACCCAACCAAGCATAGCAATATTGATCGGATCAATAAGTATATATTGCCATGTCTTGTATTGTCAAGTATCCTGTTTCTTTGACCATGAGATTATGTCTATCCCGGGTACTGAGGAATACGTCTTGGGGACTTCAAACGTCACTTCGTAACTGGGTGACTATAAAGGTGTCTTACAGGTATCTCCGAAAGTACTTGTTGATTTGCATGTATCAAGACTGGGATTTGTCCCTCCGTGTGACGGAGAGATATACTCTGGGCCCACTCGGTAATGCACATTCGGTATCGCTTGCAAGCACGTGACTAAAGAGTTAGCCACATGGAATGTTGTATTATGGAACGAGTAAAGAGTACTTACTAGTAACGAGATTGAGCTAGGTATGGTGATACCGCCGATCAGATCTCGGGTAAGTAAAATATCGTGAGACAAAGGAAATGGAATACGTTGACATTGTGGTTCACACCGATAACGATCTTCGTTGAACTTGTGGGAGTCATTATGGGCATCCAGGTCCCGCTAATGGTTATTGATCGTAGAGGAGTCTCGATCATGTCCACTTGTTCTCGAACCCGTAGGGTCACACACTTAAAGTTCGGTAACGCTAGAGTAGCTTTGGGATAATTATAATGGTGAGACCGAAGGTTGTTCGGAGTCCCGGATAGGATCCGGGATATCACAAGGAGCTCCGGAAGAGTCCGGAGATAAAGTTTCATATATAGGAATGTGGTTTTTGGGTTCCGGAAAGGTTCAGGAATTAACCGATATTGTATCGGGGTTTTTCCTGAAATGTTCCGGTGGGTCCCATGGTGGGGCCCACTATCCCGAACGTCCCACTTAGGATATTTGGCAGCCAAGTTCCTTCCTTGAGAAGTCTTGGCAGCTAGGTTCCTTCCTGGGGAAGCCTTGGAGGCTGGTTCCTTCCTGGGGAAGATTTGGAGGCTGGTTCCTTCCTGGGGAAGCTCAGGAGGCAAGCCTCACAGCTCCTCCCCACATCCTACATAAGGAGGGTACCATTTGGGGAAAGAAGAGGATTGATTCCTAAGCCGTACACTTCCTCTTGCTCCTTTCTCTTGTGGTCTTGGCTTGGTGAAGCCCTGCCCGTGTGAGAGCTCACCGAACCACCACACCGTCGTGCTGCTGGTTTGAATCCCATCTACTTCTCCTTCAAGCTTGCTGGATCAAGAAGAGGAGACGTTGCTGAGCCGTACGTGTGTAAATCTCGGAGGCACCGCTCGTTGTGGTGCTGATCGGAGTAAACCGCATCAAGGTCTACACCAAGCTGCGTTGTGACAAACGTCCAACGCTCGTGTTCTTCGAGGGTATGTTGATTACCCTCCCCGTTACTTGCATCTCCTTAGATAAGATCTTTGGGTGTTGCTTCCGCATGTGAGAGAAATTTTTTGATTTTCTGTCGCGTATATCCCTACAAACAGTGCTTTCTCGGCGGTGGTACCCACTCTGGCGTTCTGTCCCCCTCAATCTTATCGTCGATCATGAGCTGGCTAATCAAGATAGTGTACGCATTGACGCGGTTTCTAGCATCCTCGCTTCACACCCTGATCCTGGTCGACGTTTTTTTCGTTTCCGACTTCTACCCCAAGCAGAAACCCTTCGTCAGGTTGGATAGTTGGTTCATGTCTTCCACTCTAGATGGGTTGGAGGACTTGCAGTTCATTGGCGGTCTAAACCTGTGAGTACTGCCGTTATCCATAGTACGCTTTGCGGCTACGCTTCGCCTGGCCAGCTTTGTCGGCTGCCACTTTCCTCGTATTGATGTTGCGCATGCGCTTCTTTTCCCTCAACTAAAGCAGCTTGTGCTTTATGATGTTGGATTTTCAAGTATGGACCTGGAACGTTTACTCGCCGGTTGTATTGTACTAGAGGGTCTTCAGCTTCAGGGTGTTCATGGATTTCGTAGCCTTCGAATTGCCTTGGCGAGCGTTCGAACGATTGGTGTTGCATGCTGGTGGGACAGCATAGCACTTGCGATGTTTCGTGATTTGGTTATTGAGTATGCGCCTTGCCTCGAAAGATTAATCGTGCTTGAGCCGGCTGGCCCAACGACTGTCACGGTTATTGCTACGCCGAGACTAACGATGTTGGGGTACGTGTCGACAATATTTTCCCGGCTTGTGGTTGGGCCCGTGGTTATTGAGGTGTACTGTTTCTCACCTTTATCTCTTTCTCTCCTCCGTTTGTTTATTACTTCTGCTTACTGTTTTTTTTGGCAAACTAACGTCTTTCATTATTTTCCTCTTGTGTGTTTTTTCCAGAAAATGGTTCCTGTCAGTTTTCCACTATCTCTGCGCACGGTGAAGATTTTGGCGATCAATTCTGTTGGACCAGATTTGGCTGGAGTCATTGGGTTCCTTAGATGTTTTCCTTGCATAGACCGGCTATACATTCAGGTGATGTTCTTCGCCTAATAGTGTCTCGGTGCGACTGATATTAAATTTGAAGTATAGGCGGTGAGAGACAGTCATTTGAGGGAACCTGGAGTCGGCGGTGTCGGCTCCACGTCTGTCAGGTTCAGCGGTTGAGCCGGCTAGATAGCTCATGCCGACTCGAGGGAGCCGGCGAGATCCATACTTCCTTCCTTTACCCTTGCCTCCTACGCCTGAAGCCGGCAGCTCCACAGGGAAACTTGGTAGCCTATTAAGCATTCTACTTCCGTCCTGTCGGTGGCGTCTGTGTTACGGCTGTAGGCGACCGGCTTAATTATGTAGTGGGGTTTCCATCGTTTCGTACATGTGTGACGCGTCTAAGTCGGAAGGGATGTTGTTGTTATTGGAGTCAGATGAAGACACGTGGTTGAACCAAGAGTGTGAGGACGAAAATATCCAGGGACGTAAAGACAGAGTTGTCCATTTTTTTCCTAATAGTAGGTGGAGTGAAAATATCATATTTATCATTGTAGGTGGACTGAAAATATTGCGTGGACTATTGTATCTGATGCGTTATTTCTTTTCCAGTCAACGGAACATAACAGTAGGAAAGATGTGGGTATGTTCAGGAAGGATTCTCCGCTCGAGTGCCTTGATCTTCATCTCACGGAGATTAGTCTGAGCGACTTTCGAGGCACGGTGCGCGATATTAATTTCCTCTGTTTCTTTCTCCAGAACGCAAGTGCATTGAAGTTTATGAGGATCCGTGTTCTCTTTCCACATCGAGATCGCTGGTGGTCTACTCAGCGTAATAAGCTGCGGATATGTGAGAAACGTTCTGCGTGTGTTAATATTCGTTTTGATTCGCTTATCAGTTTTGATAGGTTTGGTCTTGGAGGTGTTAGTTCAACAATGCATGACTTGTCGATACTTGACCCTTTCGTTGCTCCATGTTGAGCATGCGGGTTGTTGGTCTGGAATAATATTCCGGGTAGTTTTGGAATCCATTGGCCGTTTTAAAAGATACATGAAGGAGTGATTATTGGTCGTTGGTTTATGTGGTTTTATATTTTGCTCGTTGGCTAATTACGCTGTATTGGCTTTTATACTTAAGGTACCATGTGACGAGCTTTATAACTTAATAGAGTCAGGAACAGGTTGGGGATATGTACCTTTGGTCATTAAGTCGGAAGTAGCCTACGCATAATGATCAGAAAAACGCAGAGTATGTACATTTGGTGATTAAGTCGGCTGCTATACCGAATGATGCTGCGCACTCATGACGATCCTGAAGGAGATATGCCCTAGAGTCAATTAATAAAGACATTTTATTTATCATATCTCAATTGTTCATAATATGTTTTATACCATGCTATAACTATATTAAGCGGAAACATTAATACACGTGTGGTACATAAACAACCAGGTCCCTAGTAGCCTCTATTTAACTAGTTCATTGTGCAATTGATGGTCGAGGTTTCCCGATCATGTGACATTGATGTCAGTTGACAATAGAGTCATATCATTCGGAGAATGATGTGATGGACATACCCAATATTTGTAGGACGTAGTCATTACGCCTTCGACCGTGAGATCAACTTCAATCTCTATTTCTGAAAGATACTTTGATTGCATCAAACGTCATATCTTATATAGTGTGACAATAAAGGTGTCCCTCTCGGGTATCGGAAGGGAGTAGATGAGGCGAGGGATCAAGAGCGGGATTTGCCAATCCACATAGCAGGATAGATACTCTGGGCCCACTCGGTGAGATTACATCAATGAGCTTGCAAGCATGTGACTAGGTCACGGGGATGTAATATCACAGACGAGTAAAGAATAGTATTGTCGGTAACGGGATCGAGCTAGGTATCACGATGCCTGAGATCGAGTCTCGGACAAACTAAGTATCGCCAGGCAAAAGGTTTAAGACTCAACGTCTAAGGTTCGAACGACAAAGTTATTCGTAATGCACAGGGACTAATATGGGTATCCACGGCCCCGCTGTTAGCCATTGATCGGAGAACGGGTCTCGATCAAGTCTGGAGTATTATCGAACCGCAGGGAATCAAGCTTAAGGGGAGTGACGCTTAAAATAGATTGGACACAGAAGAGAAAATAGAAGAGAGCACCGGAAGCGTTCCGGGACACATCCGATGGAGATCGGAGGGCAACGAAATAGTTTTCGGAGCCGGAATAAATTAGATAATATGTATTTAATATTAATTAGTGTAATTAATAGTTAAATATATTTTTATTTAATTAACTTCGAATTTAATGGCAGCCCCATCTCTAAATGGGACAACTCCTGGAAGAGTGGCCCATTAAGGGGGGAACCGCACCCCAGAGAGGAGGAGGGGGCCGGCCGGCCTAGGTGGGCCAAATGGGGCCCACCTAGGGCCGGCGCACCATGGCTGGCCGGCGGGTGTGGGGTTTAGTCCCACACCGCCTGGCCAGCGAGCCTGGCAGCCTCCCCTCCCCTTTATATAGAGGTGCCCCCCATGCCTTTAAAAATACACAAAACTCTCTCTCTCTCTCCTCCAAACGTGACTCTGCAATTGGGGTTGCGCCGAGGTTGAGGTTTTTCTCCACCATACGCACACCGCCGTGCTGCTGGTCTTCGGTCCAAGTCTTCTACTTCCGCTGCTCGGCTGGATCGGAGCTCGGAGGTCGTCTTCTTCACCGTACGATTGTGACCCCCTATGAGGCATCACGCTTGGGGTGCTCGGAGGCGTCCGTCTTCACGACCTCGAGGTCGGCTACGTCGGCTTCGTCAACAACACCTGTGCGGGGGTGTGATCCCCACTTTTCGGTCTACAAGGGTATGTATATCGTCTTCCTCCGTATATCGTATATCTGCATAGTTATAGATTCTGGCTAGTTTAAGATTATCGTTGTTAGGAAATTTTTTGTTTTCTGCCTACGATCCCCGTCAGATCCTGTGACCCGTCTGGCGCAACGTAATAAGAAAGCTGATAGACACATCCAGGAAATACCATCGTGACGAAGAAATAAGAAATCTCAACGGGCAAGCCGGCGACCACCGAGCGGTAGGACCGGAGCCCGGAGTGAATAAAGAAACATCAACCACTCGCTGCTTAAACGATCATCAGTAAGACGATAGGCTGCAGGAGAAGAAGACATGTCGATAGTGTCAGTCCGACTTACGGCCTATCGTCGGTTCCTTCTCGAGGCTTCCTAAGGAAGGAAAGTCCTCCGGGGCTTCCAAGTACGATGGTTGTTGGCCAGGAAGATCAAAGCGGTGGAAAACAAAACCGGCATGCGGAATGAAGTAAAGCGTAATAAATGCGTTCTCTGGTAACAAGCGGTTGACTTTATGGAACCCAAATACTTACGAACTAACTTAATTAGATGCCAATGCCAAGCCGCCTAGGTAAAACGGAGGTCGTATCTTCTCCGGCTTCGTCAATCCGTCGGCGTATCTTGTGTCTCTTAAATTTTCCAGTGGACTATCTGGTTTTTGCACGCTGAATACAGACGGTGCAACATTAAACAAAGTGTCAAGTGGCCTTCAGGCCGATGAAAGATCATCAGTAAGACGACAGGCTGCAGGACGGGTCACAGCATGCCTGAAAGATCCACTCACATGACTGATAAGATTATACGCAGACCCTCGTCGCCCTGCCTCGGGAAGGAACGAACATCATCATGACACCACGGCCTCCCACGCGCAAGTACATAGGGCACAGTATTAAACAAAATGTCAGCTAGCTCAATAGTAACATCATTTCCACCCTTATCCCTTTCGGCTTCATCTTCCTCCCCCAATCCATGGATAAGGAATAACCAAGAAACACATACGCCGTAACTGGAAAGCCGAGTTGTTGTGAAGCCGTTGTTCACTTCGAACAAAGAATAGTCTCATAAAGCTCAGCAGAGGACAAGGCTGTCGTCGACCATTTTGCTATTGCTTGATGGTAACACGGCACACACGTTCACCAACAGAGGACCCGATAAGAAAAGGAAAAAAAATAGGACCGAATGAAGCCGGCACGCATGGAGTCGGCGGGAGTGGGTGGTGCATTAACACGGGAAACCTGGAGTCAGCGGGACCGGGTGGTTCATTAAGACGGCGACCTGGAGTCGACGGGATCGGGTGGTGTATTAAGACGGCAACCTGGAGTCGGCGGGATCGTGTGGTGTATTAAGACGGCGACCTGGAGTCGGCAGGATCGTGTGGTGTAATAAGACGGGAAACCTGGAGTCGGCGCATCGTTCCCGGGGTGTCACCTTATGTGTTATCTCGCTTAACGGCTCACCTTCCCTTTGAAGCCGACTTAAATCGGCAGGCATGCGGACTTCTATGAGCAGTCTCGGGATGACACATGTCTGGTTAAACACACTATTTATTTCCGGCCACTCACACAGTCATACACCCACGCCTCAGGTCTGCCGAGTCAGCTTCATGTCTGCTGAGCTGGAGTCGGCGTGCACTGCTTCATTTACCCGGTACTTAAACAAAAAAAGTACACCATCACACAAAAGTCCAACGGGAAGCCGGCAGCAAACACCAACCAGATAACTCAGCACAGAAATGACGGAATAATCCCGAGTAAACAGCGGCCTGCAAGGAAAAAGTTAAAAGAGGTCACAAAACAAATATAATAGCACAGGAAACCAAACAGCGAGAACATAAAACGAAAATAGCAAGTGGCCGATCCAAAAATAAACAAAAAAATGTGTGGAAACATCGAACAAACATACATGCGTGTTTTCGAACCGGGCAACGTCCCCTCTCCCTCTCACAATTGAAAATGGTATGTGTTTTCTTTCAGATCTATGCGGTACTTCTAGGTGATTATATTGTCAGAATCTGTTTTTATAGGCTCCTTCCCGGTGTGACTCAACGTTGAAGGCCCGTGTAAGATGGAGAAGAGAGGACAAAGCTCTTCTTTTTTCCTAACCATGCATATGCAGTACCAAGATTACATGGTAGGTGGCTTAGTTAATTGTGCACACATCGCGTAGTTGATTTTAGAAGATGCATATATTGTCCTAGAAGAGTTATTATATATTTTTTCATGCAAACCATGGGTATGTTACTTTTTTGTTAATTACCGTGTCTATTCCGTCCGTATGTCGTACAGAAATCAGTTGACTTTTCTGTTTTTTGTAGTATGTTTCTTGCTATGTCAGGGAACAGTTAGGTGAAATTGCTGGTGACCGAGTGATGAAGATCGTGACCCAAGATGGCTTCCTGTATGAACTTGATCTCAATAGAGAGGATGAAAGAACACTGATAACGGGGGGAGACTGGAACGATCTTATTGAGCACTACTGCTTGTATTATCACGATAAGATATCCGTGAATTTGGTTGGTGACCAAGAATTCTTTATGGCTATTATCTCTGACGCCAACGATAAAGAGAAGATGATCATCGATGAGCCAGGTTATATTGTATAAGACCTCTTTGTTTATAAAGTTAGTAACGTGTTGACATGTATGCTGATACATTATTTACTAATTTTAATGTACGATGCAGAGGATAAAGTTAATGTGATTCGCTATCCGTTGACCAAACAAGGTACATATAAGCAGTAGTGGTTCATCAGTAATTCATGTTTGTTTCAGTTGGTTCTGTCAGAATTAGTTTCTCATAATACATTACTATTAATTGAAAACGTGGTTCTTTTTATGCTGAATTTGTAGGCTGTGTCGATATCCTAGATTCTTTGGTGAAACCTCCTTCATTGTCACTCTCCCCTAAGCAAGTTGCTAGAGTGGTTACATTTTCTAGGAAGTACTATGAACGTATTGGCTCTCATGTTGTCCATAAGCTGACGGAGAAAGATTTTGGGCGTGGTACACTTGTAAGTAATTACGTACAACGGAATTAATGTACTCATCCACATATCATGATTGTATTATGATGTTGTTGATAATTCTCCTCAATTTTTCAGAAGATCGGAAGTGGTTTTCATCAAGACCTCAACATCCCCTCGTCAGGTCGACTCTATTTGTGGTCAGAACCAGTTAATTTTTGCTTTGGAGAATGGTTTGAAGATGAAAGAGGCAGATTTTCCCTGGAGAAGGAAAGCTGGAATGAATTTGCTTGCAAAGCTGGCTTTCGAATCGGATCGATTATCATTCTCTGCGCCATAAGTGCGAATTCTCAAATTTCTATGTTTTTTGAACGGCTGTGAAAATTTACAGTTTGTTTCGATCTGGATCTATCATCTGAGCTTTAGAGGTTTTTTATTTGGTATTAGAGGATGTGTCAGTTGTTTGATCCAAAGGGATCCCTTAGGAAATTATTCAATGAATTGATCTTTTGGGTACGTGTTGGGACGGTGTCTCTGTTTTGTCTGTACATGTGCCGCCTTAATAGCACAGTTCCATCACTCTGACTTCTTCCTTACGAAGTCTTGCGCGGTGTGTCTTCGTTGGGAAGCCTCCGAGCATCCAGAGAGGTAAATGGGATGCCCCCAAGGAGGCCTCACAGCGCTCAGCCCACGTCGGCCGTCGGATCGAAGAATCCACAGCGCGATCTGGGCCGTCCATTTTCCTGCGTTACTTCTTTTACAGCGAACAACAGTCACTGACAGCGGGTCCAGACGTCGCCGGTCCCGCTCCGGTCCCGCTACACAGGGAGAGGGTAAGTTTTGCGGTAGCATTTGCTTTCGACACAGTACTTTCGAGCACCGTCGTGGTGTGTGTCTCTGCAGTGGTGCGGACGTCCAGCGGACCCCGAAATTTTTGGAAACTAACCCGCGGTCCAGGTTTTACACTACGCGTGGACCTAATTGAAATTTCGAAAAAACACGTAGACTTTTCTGTAAAATTACCAGCACAATCCCCCATCTCTCCTTCTCTCTCCCGCGACGGAAAGTCGCCGCGGCCGCCGCCGCACGCCGCCGGCGCTACGCCTCTCCCCTTCCAGATCGACGACCGCTGCGATCTCCGCCGTCGCCGCTTCTCCTTCCTCGCCGATCGGCGCTTGCCGGGACGTCGCACAGCGACGGGAATCGTCGCCGCCGTACTACGCAACCACCGCGGCGAAATTCCACGCCGGCGGCGACTCCGGTGGCCTAAACGTGGCGGCGCCGCCTCTTCGGGGACCCCACGCCAACGCGCACCCGCCGCGGCCACGGTCGCGTCCCAGCACGCGCGGAGGCGCCGCCGGCGAGTCGCCGCCGTCGCGGCACGGCCGCCGCGGCATCCGCCCACTGTGACGTCAGCATGACGTTACAGTGGGCCTGGGCCGGGAAGACGGGCCTCTGCTGGGCTGGCTCGGCCCTTTTATTTTTTTTTCCCTTCCGTTTTGTTTTTCTATTTTCCAAATATATTTGTACCTTTAAAAATAGAGCTCAAAATCAAATGAATCCAATTTCAAAAAAAAAAAAGAAAAATAAAATCACCCATTTTAAACACTTAGTGACCTTTTCCAACTTAGTCTTCAGATCATATAGACATATACTATGAGAAATACATATTGTAGTCAAGTTTTAGAGTAGGTTGTTTTATTGTTCCTTTTAAGTTAGAACATTCATCTTTAGACCATGTTCCTTCTATTGTCTGTGTACAATGTTTTGAATGTACCTTATTTGCTACTTATGCCGGATATATTGTCATGTTGCATTTCGAAACATGGAAGTATGCATATTTTCTTATATTTATCATTTTTATCTGTTTATATTGTAAGGCATGTCAATACTAATGAAATATCACATAGTATTGCTTTACCTCTCGATCAACAATGGGAACTTTTTGTATGAACGAGCATTGTGCTTTGCTCTAAAACTATTTTAATGCCACTGCTATGTATATTAATTGTTGACTACCTGTGTCATATTAAGAATGTTTGTCATAATGTTTTGCAAATCGAAAACCAGTGTCAACGGCGGGTGGCGCGCGGGCCTCACAGCGCTCAGCGCATTTCGCCCATCGGATCGAGCAGCTGCCGCGTCATCTGGGCCGTGCGTTTGTTGGTAGAATTTCACTTCTGGAGCGCCGTCGTGGTGTGTGTTTGAGGGGTCACTGACTGTGGGGCCAAAGCATCGCCGGTCCCGCTCCACAGGGGCACACCGCGTCGTGCCCTCGGTGCAGTTCTCCTTCCCCAATCCGCTCCTGCGCGGCCATTTTGCAAAAAAAACGCCCGCAAAGGACCGTTTTGCAAATCTAGAAAACGACAGGGGCGTCCGTGCAAAAACGCCAGCACAACCCCCATCTCCTCTTCCTCTCTCTCCCGCCCGCGGTGGCGCCGCCGCTGCCGATGCGCCTCGCCGCCGTCCCACGCCGCCCCAGACGAATCGACGAGCACCAGAACGACCGACTCAATCTCCTCCACCTCCTCGCCAAGTAGCGCCTGACGGGATGCCCCGAGCTCGCTGTGCGGGGTCGTCT
Source organism: Poa pratensis (assembly GCA_947311845.1). Lineage (NCBI taxonomy): Eukaryota > Viridiplantae > Streptophyta > Magnoliopsida > Poales > Poaceae > Poa > Poa pratensis. The sequence goes on along the minus strand of CAMZMU010000053.1, from coordinate 29,567,279 downwards.
TCCCCGTGGCCGGCCGCCGCCTCGCCACGCCCGATTCGCGCTACCCCGACCTCCTCCGGCTTCCCCGACCCTCCCATCGACTTCGTGGTGAGCCGCCGGTCCCGTAGGACCTTCTCCTCATCCTCCCCGTGCCCTGGTTCGTCGCCTTGGTCGCCGCCGTCCGCCGCCGCCTGGGAGCGTCGCCGGAGCTCCTCCGGCGACCAAACGGTCCCCAGCGCCGCCCCTCCGGCTCCCCAACGCGTCCTCCGTCGGATCCTAGCGATGCTGGCCCGGCGCGCGCGCGAGCGCACCAGAGCGGCCGCGGCCGCGTCCATCGCCACCGGTGACGTCACGCGGTGACGTCATCATGGGTCCGCCTGTCAGATCTCCCATATTTTTAAAATAATTGCAGAAAATGCTGAAAATTGAGAAAATCATATCTTTTAATCCGTAACTCAGAAAAATACAAGAAGTATACCAAAATTTGCAGAAAAATCGAGCCTTTACAACTAACACATTTCCATGCACGATTAAACAACTGTAAATAATTTTACTTACAAGAACTAATTAAACCTTTTTATTTCAAAACTTACATTTTATGAACCTTCTACAAAAACATTTCAACAAGTAGCCATTCCAAATAACTTTCCAAAATTATTTCAAGACTTACATTTTACACAGCATTTGAATTTTACAACTTTCTTTCTAACTGAAATAAAAAACACAAAAAATAATATCAATAACTCCATGCAAAATATATCAGAATGACCAAAAAAAAATTACCCCAAAATGAAACACTGCCTATTTATGTCATATGACCAAAATTATAATTTCAAACCTTCAAATTCCTGACAAACATGCCAACACACAATATTTTTTAATTCCAATAGATTCGAATCCGAAAAACTTTCCAATGTGACCATTTCGAAATTAAAATTCTTAACACCGCGTTATTTCCAAATACGGAAAAAAATGACTACAAGAATAAACAACGCCTTTTGATGTCATATGACCAAAATTAAAATACGAGAATTTAATTTTCGAATGCCTTTCAAAACCAAGCATTCAGTAAACAAAAGAAATAATTGAAAAACAAAACTTCCCAAATTTAACAAAACGAGAATTTATCTTTCTATCAATGATTCTTTATAGCAGTAATTTGTGAACCCAGACCAATGCACTAATGTTATATTGGTTAAGTACTTTTATTCAACTGCATAAGCTATATACAAAGAGAAGTTCATAAATGTTTTGTGCTACCGATCAGAAACTAAAAATAACCCATCCAATTCAAGGATCAACTTTCTCACGGGAACACGACATCGGAAACACGGGAACACGGCATCGGAAACACGGTAACACGGGAACACGGCATCGGAAACATGGGAACACGGGAACACAGCATCGGAAACACGGGAACACGGCATCGGCGGCATCGGAAACATGGGAACACGGGAACACGGCATCGGAAACACGGGAACACGGCATCGGAAACACGGGAACACGACATCGGAAACACGGAAACACGGGAACACGACATCGGAAACACGGGAACACGACATCGGAAACACGGGAATACGGGAGCACGGGAACACGAAATCGGAAACACGGGGACACGGCATCGGAAACACGGAAACACGGGGACACGGCATCGGAAACACGGAAACACGGGAACACGGCATCGGAAACACGGGGACACGGCATCGGAAACACGGAAACACGGGAACACGGCATCGGAAACAGGGGAACACGGGAACACGGCATCGGAAACACGGGAACACGGCATCGGAAACACGAAAACACGGGAACACGGCATCGGAAACACGGGAACACGGCATCGGAAACACGGAACACAGGAACACGGGAATACGGCATCGGAAACACGGGAACACGGCATCGGAAACACGGGAACACGGGAGCACGGGAACACAGCATCGGAAACACGGGAACACGACATCGGAAACACGGGAACACGGGAGCACGGGAACACGAAATCGGAAACACGGGGACACGGCATCGGAAACACGAAAACACGGGAATACGGCATCGGAAACACGGGGACACGGCATCGGAAACACGAAAACACGGGAACACGGCATCGGAAACACGTGCACACGGCATCGGAAACACGGGAACACAGGAACACGGGAATACGGCATCGGAAACACGGGAACACGGCATCGGAAACACGGGAACACGGGAACACGAGAACACGGGAGCACGGGAACACGGCATCGGAAACACGGGAACATGGGAACACGGGAACACGGGAGCACGGGAACACGCATCGGAAACACGGGAACACGACATTGGAAACACGGGAACACGACATCGGAAACACGGAAACACATGAACACAACATCGGAAACACGGGAACACGACATCGGAAACACGGGAACACGGGAGCACGGGAACACGAAATCGGAAACACGGGGACACGGCATCGGAAACACGAAAACACGGGAACAAGACATCGGAAATACGACATCGGAACCACGGGAACACGGCGTCGGAAACACGGGAGCACGGGAACACGAAATCGGAAACACGGGGACATGGCATCGGAAACACGGGAACACGGGAGCACGGGAACACGAAATCGGAAACACGGGGACACGGCATCGGAAACACGGGAACACAGGAGCACGGGAACACGAAATCGGAAACACGGGGACACGGCATCGGAAACACGAAAACACGGGAACACGGCATCGGAAACACGGGAACACGGCATCGGAAACACAGGAACACAGCAACACGGGAATACGGCATCGGAAACACGGGAACACGGCATCGGAAACACAGGAACACGGGAACACGGGAGCACGGGAACACGGCATCGGAAACACGGGAACACGACATCGGAAACACGGGAACACGGGAGCACGGGAACACGAAATCGGAAACACGGGGACACGGCATCGGAAACACGAAAACACGGGAACACGCATCGGAAACACGGGGACATGGCATCGGAAACACGAAAACACGGGAACACGGCATCGGAAACAGATAAAGAAGATGAGAAGGTGCTAGGGCAGTTTTATTAACAATGTTGGAGACACAAATGACAAGATCACTGATATCGCCAAGGAAGGGTATACTGGCGGTACAAGTCAGCTAGACAACGACATCAACAACACACTCTCTGAATAGAGACAGACACAGGATATCTTGCCCAGCTAACCTTTGAATCTACAGATCAACTGCAGCAACTGGGCAAGTACCCACTCGACACAGAAGATGATTCAAGTGAGGCTAACCAATTCCCAGATTACTACCCGACTCCCCCTTAGTCACCGATGCAAGACACGGACGACAGCTATGATGATTTTTACCTCCTTAACAAGTATGGTCTGTGCGCAATGGACTGTCTCTCCCTGTAAATAATCAAGTGTGCCTGCATCAGCCATCCAGCCATCCGTGTTTACCCTGCCTCTCCATCAGACATCGCTGCCTACTTATTAGTACCAATAATATATATGTATTAACGTTGCTAATCGAACTACCTACTATAATTATGTACCGTCGCTTATAGTTAACGATCTATGCAATGATCGAGCTGTTGTAATTAAGATCCTACTTATCGCATAGACTTATGGATGTAGACCAATGTGCTTTACTATAAACCTATAAAGGTTTGCTATGCATAATTATTGTGTTATATTATGAACGTTTGGTCGCTGCCTACTTAGTTGTTGTAGTGTCAAAACATGCTGTTGTTTTTACCATTTCCTAGACATTTCTAAATTGATTACATTCTTCGTTGTGACCCTGCCATACATGTGAATACATTAGTGTCCCAAAATGTAAGACATGTTGCACCAGGAACGTTGTTAATAGTGTTTATCATAGCGTTTTGCACACTGCATACCAGTGTCATCGGCGGGTGGCGCGCGGCAACGCCGCGCCGGTTTGCACATGTTTAAGAGAAGTTTTTGTCCATGAGGTTTTTTTTCTAGGGTCTTAAATGTCTGTGTCCACACAATCTTACATGTCGTGATTTCTCTGTCATGCCACTTGATTGAGTTGTTTTCATTATTAAATATAGAAATAAATCACATTTTATGGGCTTAATAGGTTTTTATTGTTTTGTTATATAGTCATATGATTGACAAAAACAACATGAGAAATCATTTGAGTAATACAAACTTAAGAGACTACTAGCTCATCGCATTTTTTATGAGTATCTAAATTTACTGATTTGAAGCTCGTGCGTACATATGACTGGGGAAGAACCTTTTTTATCTATGCAAGGTGGAAGGGTTGTATTCTATCTAAGTTACAAGCTCACTCTCTCTTTTGAATCAAATAATATGCCACTACTTATAAAATTGTGCTAAGAAATAAATTGCATTGGTATAGGCCTAATATACTTGAATTAAGGCCCAATATTTTCATTTCATATTTGCAAAAGAGAAAATCATTTCACATGTATGTCGAGTGTTGGCATGATTTTTATGCGATACCATACGAGATTTGTTGATCACCCCTGTATGTACGTCATGTAAGAGCATATATAATAGTATACTATATATAACCCTGTTTACATGTCACCTTTGCCAGCGGGGGAGAAAGACAAGGAAGAAGCTCTCAGAGAAAGTTTAATAAGATGAAAGTTTGCAGCCACATATGCAAGCAGGGTTACATATATATCCCACTATTATACGTGCTCTAAAATGAAGATTTGTAGGAGGAAGTGGATGAACATTGCTATTATTGAAGTTCCCACTTGAGTTGTGATACATCATCCTCACCACTGACTAACGTGCTTCAATCATCCAAGACGGCCTTGGCCGGTGAGTACACGCGGAATCATATAAAAAGATATGTCGACTGGATCATGTAAAAAGTAAATATCGATGTAAATCGCTTTTACGGTATATATGCCTCAGATTTCTCTAAAATAGATCCTCTATAAGTCATTCCTATATATGTCTCCAAAGCAACCACATAGCGGACAATTCACTAATTAATAGACCAATAATTTTAGCACAGGGAGACTGTCACACATGTCGTTCTCTGCTGAATGTTAATCTCATTCCAGTGCAACTAAAACTAGAGATACTCCTGGGGACGTTTGCAAGGAAATGCACAGAGCAGCACGGCCATGCATGCAATGCACTGCTTGTGCGAGGCGCCGGAGTCTTCCAATGCGCGGCCGGCGAGATGCAGGCGCGAGGACTTTTCCAATGTGACCTTGTACTTCCGCCGAGAATATATACTAGATCCCCCGGCGCGGCTTTGCCGCGCGCCACCCGCCATGGACACTGGTTTTCAATTTGAAAATTTTTGATAAACATTCTTAATATGACACTGATTGTCCATGACTATTATACATAGCAGTGGCATTGTAGGTTTAGAGTATAGCACAATGCTCTTACATAATTAAGCCGGAGGATGAAAACAAACTATTCAAGACAATAGTTACACTGATTTCCCGAAAACAGTGACCATTTTGGATAATGGCATGCAATAGTCCGTCACTAACATTTTCAGAAAAGATGACTAAACCAAAACCCAACCTTAATTGCTTCAAATATCTGTAATAGCAACTGGAATGCCCCACACAACGAAATAAAGAGTTAAAAACAATCATTTCAATCAGTTTTAGAACAGGAAATTAGGAGGAAATGTCGAGCAAGGAATAAATAGTGTTCGCTCTGTTACATAGATATTTAGCTACCGTAAATAAACACCAGGAAGTAAAAATACATATTAGGGATATTGGGTAAAACATTACTACCTTGCTTTAGTAAGCTAGATAATCCATCTGCCCTCCTATTTCCCTCGACACTCTCTTCTCAGTGTTTAGCGGCCATATGGGTTGCTTACCTTTAAGGCTTATATTGGAGGGGGTGGAGTATAGCGGCCATTGTAGTTGCTCAGTTCATGATGCTAAGCTTCCACAAAACAATGCCCACCACTGTCCCCCAATTTCTGACAGAGTAAAGAAACAAATTTAATCAAAGTTAAGGGAAAATGAAGGTAAGCATGCAATCATAATAACTCACCTCACATTGGAATCAAAGTGAAGCAGATCCCTGCACATGAATAGAATCACAACATCAACCTACATGAATAGAACAACAACATCAAAGGCAGGTGGCGCGTGGCAAGCCGCACCATTGTTGACTGATGTGTCATGTTAATGATGCTTAGCATAGCGTTTTACAAATTGATAACCACTGTCAAAAGCGGGTGGCGCGCGGCGAAGCCGCGCCGGGGGATCTAGTATACCAAACAGCAAGAGCAAGAGGCAGGCTACAAAACATATCTGAAAAAGAATGTAAAGATAAACTAGAGAAAGATCGCATAGAGTGGATGGTCGGCACAACCACCCAACTGCGTTGGTAACATTTTTTTTTTGTATTCACCTGTCATATTTACCATATTGGAACGATTTAAAATTGCGTGATTAGCCACATATGTGGTAAGTCACTGTTCAGATTCATATGGTACCCGTACTGTCGCTAGAATCGTCTCCTGGGTCAGGCACATGTATTGTTGGCACCAGACCGATACGGTTCTCTCTCCAGCCTACCGTGTCGTGCTATCGTGCCGGCTTCCTTATGAAAGGACTTGCACCAAGGCTTCCGAAGGAAGGGACTTGCACGGAAGAAAACGATGTTAGTTTATTATAAGTCTGTATCCGTTAAGCCGGCGCGGCAGGTTGTAATGAAGAAGTCTTTCTACGCACCTATGGAGTACGAAACAACACGTTGCGTATAGACAAAACAGAGGCGCCGTCTCAAATCTATTTTGTAATCCCCTGTTAATCCCTTTGCATCAAAGGAATGACACATCTCAAATTTCATTCGCGTAGGATCGACGCATGTTTCCTTTGTTTTTCAGATTTCTTTGTTTTCTTATCCTGTGATCCATGAAGTTTCGAAGTAAGCCAGCTAGACGGAGAAAGTAATGTTGTTGGATCCCCTAGGGTCTTGGAGTCGGCGTGATCGGACAATGCTTTTAGACGAAGAAAGAGGAACGCAGGTCACGCCGACTCCAGGGAGTCATACATTTCTTGCCTTTAATGCTTGAAAGGCTTGCGCTTATTTACATCTGGAATAAATACTAGCTAGAAGACATCCGTAAAAGGAAGATCCGACTGTATGAATATTGGTTTTAGTGAAGCCGGCTTTGGATTTCTTGATCAGAGTGGCCTGCTGAGACAATATCGGCGACCAGCGTCAGTGCGTGGCAAACTTCCTTGAGGTAACCGCTTGCCTTATCACCCTCCTGATTTTTTGTCGAAGGTCTCACCGCATTAAAGCTCGGGTCCCATGCCTTTACCATGCCAAATCGGATGCCGGCTCCAAGTTATAAGTCTGAGCGATGCCTCTCTTCAATTGTCGCTGGAACGAGTTGTAACTTTTGGACGAGCTGGATGTTTCCGGTGGGTGTCGTCTCGGTCGGCCATAGTGCTTGGCAGATCTTCTGTGCAGCCGCTCGGAGGTGTTCGGTCTCCTTGGTACGGGTCCTCTCATCGCGCAAGGCTTGCTGTAGGTTTGCGATTTGCAACGCTGGCTTCTACGGTCTCTCGAGCCACGGAATGCTCGCGCTTGACAATAAAAATTATAAAGTTTAGGTATTATTAGTCGTTATACTTAGAATCGATAGCCACAACAGTATTTTACCTCCAAATCCTCAAGAGTCAGTGGCAGGAGTTGAGGAGGTTCCTTTTATGACGGGTATGTCGATCAGTGAGGTGTGGTCTTCTTCGGCGGGGAAATACCATTGGAGAGAGTCCTTTTTGTCCTGTAAATCGAAAATCGGACAGCAGCGTTCTGTCAAGGAAGATGTAAGCAGTAGACCTGGAAACTGATGTTTATGGTTCATGGAGTTTACCCGATGCGCTGGGTTGGAGGCGTCGTGGACTTCGACATGCTTCTCCTGGACCTGATCTGCCATGGCTTCGTCTGTTCCTCTTATCCGCTCTCTGTTGCCGGCGGTGGATGTCTGACTGTGTGTGTGTGGTTGAGAGCGGTCTCGGTGCCGGGTGTGTAACTGTGTGAGCGGCTGGGGAGCGGTTCTTATTAGCACAGACGTGGGTAGGCGATGCGTGCGACGTTTCGTGTGTTCTGTGATGTCTTAACGCCACTGCCGGTGGAGTAGGCCGCGGCTAGATGGGTCTCCATGGTCGGCATAGAAAATCCAGGTGTAGCCATTACTGGGAGAACTGATGATGTGCCATTTGTACTTGGCGTGTGGGACGCCGCGGTGTCGTGATGATGTTCGTTCCTTCCCGAGGCAGGGCGGCGAGGGTCTGCGTATAATCTTATCAGTCAGATGAGTGGATCTTTCAGGCATGCGATTGGGACGGCGGTTTAAAGACAGAGGTTAATAATCCATTTGATCGTAGGTGGTGTCATTACGAGTACATTGGTGCTTGCATGCCATTTAGTAATTGCATGAATCTGTTTTCTGTTTATTATTTGTCTTACTTTGTCCTCGATTTTACATATGGATATAATTATTTGTACCCGTTGATTATTAGCATCGTGTATGGCGTGTCGTCAAAACAGGGCTCGGAGGGTCGTGCGCCAAGGCGCACCCCTAAATCTAGTATGATATGATCAATGAGAATAATTGATGAAAGGAGTTAGTGTATGGAACTCAAAGGAAGACATTCTCTAGCTTATGTGTTAAGCCATGAAGGATCAAGATCTTGAGCGTTTGATTTCAAGAGGAGAATTCAACATATGGCTCTAAGTCGAGGTCATGATGGACTCATGTGTTGAGCCCTAGTTGACTAAGGCTTTGAGCATGCAAGCAAGTGAAGAATTCATTATGTATCTCAAGATATTGTGATAGAGCATGAAGAAGATTAAGTGATGGCCAAAGTCGTGTTCAAGGTGTGATCTGAAGAATGGTCATGTGAGAGTTGAGCCTTTGGCGAAGTGTGTCTTGGAGAAATCAAGATTGTGTGAGCATTCATGCTTACCTCCAAGAGATCATCATAATGAAGTATAGAAGAAAATATACGAGGTTGATGAAGACAAAGTACAAATATTGGATTCAAGTTGATCAACTCACAAAGCATATATGGTGTACCAAGTGGGATCAAGTGATCTTGTGGTATGGTAAGCAATTGTCAATTGTGCTTTGTGAACTAACCCATGATATATGTGTTTGGTGTTTCTATATGTGGTTAGGTATCTTTCCATGAGCTTGCATCAAAAGGAAGATTTCGTGTAGACCATGAGAGGATGACATCAAGTGTTGATCGTCATCAAGATTGAGAAGTGCAAGTTCAAGATCAGCATCTCGAAAATCATATGCTTGAATCTTGTCGTCCATTTTGGTGTAATGGACATGTGAAGATATTTCGAAATGAGGCTTTCCCATAGTGGAGTATGGGGAGCAATTTGCAAGTCTTCACCAAGCAAATGAAGTCAAGAAAGATGTTCCATCTTGAGGCGGGCATGATCGTCATCATCTAACTCAAGTGAAATGCGCAAGGCAAAGGTATAACTTTGATAGTTTTTATTTCCGGTCTCAAGGTGGTTGTTGGGAGACCGGGTTATAGGTTTGATAACCGTACATCAAGGGGGTTCTCGGTTAATAACTTGTTCACATCATTTGTAGAGAACTCAAACCTTTGCATATTTGACACCATCTTTCTTGATTCTTATTTGTCATTTCTCTGGTTGAGGTTTTAGAACTTGTTGTCATCTTCATGACAAGCTTAAGTTTACCAAAAACGGATTTCGTATGAAAAACTTATTGTGTTTTTGGTGTTGGAGCTTTTACCGGTTCTTCATTTATAGAGAGGTTAAACCTCTCCCCATTTGATTCTATCCTCCTTTGCTTTTATTTGGTGTTTCTCTGCATGAGGATCTAGAGCTAATTGTTATCTTCAAAACAAGCCTAGTTCATCGAAAACGGATTCCGTATGCAAAAGATATTGCGTTTTCCGTACAACTCGTTTTGCTATTTTGGAATCCGGATTCAGATCCGGAATTGTCCGGACCTGGTACCGGAATAATCCGGAATGAATTTCGGGCTTAGACCGGGCGATTCTGGGTGAGTCCAGTAGCTATTTTTTAAGTCCGGTATGAATTCCGGAATATTCCGGATCTGACACCGGAAAGTACGAAAACTGTGTAACGGGAAATTTCTTCTTTCCATATATAAGTCTTCTTCCCCAACGGTTTTCCTAGCTTTTTCACACTCTCTCACCTCCATTGTTGCACTTGGAAAAAGCTTACTCCCTCTATCTCCCTCCCATGATTCTTGCTTGATTTTGAGTAAAGAGAGAGGAGATCTAGATCCACATCTTCACCAATCAAATCCCCTTCTAAGTGAAGGGAACCCCTTGGGATTTAGATCTTGGAGTCATTGGTTGACCTCCTCTTTGTTCTTCCTCTTCTATTCCTCCCTAGCAATTGTTGCTTTGGTGGAATTTTAGAGAGAAGGATTTGAGCACCTCTTGTGTTCTTGCTTTGCATTTGTTGCATAGTTTTGAGCTCTCCGGTTTGATTAGTCGATGAGAGCCCGTGTGCTTGTTACTCTTGGAGGGTGACCTCCTAGATGGTTTGGTGGTTGTGACCGCGGTGACCTCTTCGTGGAAGATTGTGAAGAGGCCCGGTCTTCTCCTTCGTGAGGATTGTGAAGTGGTTGTGGAGTTGCCATCTCCGGAGTGGAGGAAAAGCTAACCGTAAGGAAAAGGCCCTTGCTTCGTGTGGGGGCTTGGAGAAGAAGGTGGCCTTCGTGGCGTACGGGTGTCCTTCGTGGTATCCCGCACCTCTCCAACGGTGACTACCTTTTTCGTGGAAGGGAAATCGGGATACATCTTCGTCTGCGTGTCTCGGTTATTTCCATACCCGAGTTTACTTCCTTGTGATAGCCTTCGTGCTTGAAGTTAAATATATCTTGTTTATCACTTGTGATATATCTCTTGTTCTCATCTTGTGTAGCTTAATTTGTTGGTGCACTTAGTTGAGCCTAGCATATTTAGGATTGTGATTGAAAGCTAAACGATAGTTTATTTCCGCGTTCTTTCAAGCCAAATCCGTAATTAATTTTAAAAACGCCCATTCACCCCCTCTAGGCGACATCTCGATCTTTCACATGGGTTGTAGGAACTGACAATAAAGAAAAAATGTTTTTTGGTGCCCCGCTTCACTTAGTACCACTAACTTTTTCCACACGCTTTTAGTTTTCCTTACTTTTTCCCTCCTCGCTCCACCCGAGCCTCGCGATTACTCAATTGGCCATTTTCCTCGGGTAGACCTCGTTGACCGTTACTTGTCTCTGACAAGTGGGACCGCATGAATGCACACATTTGGTCAAGATTGTTGAACGTTACTTGGCTGAGTCCTAAATAGTCGGTCACATAAAATGCTGACACGTGGGGATGGCCTAGGGCCGTGTCGCCTCATTTTGAACCATCCTGGCCCCGCTTTAACTCCCAAAGCCCGTCATGCCCTCCTTCATGCCCGCCTGATTTTGATTGCTGATTCAATCGTACTGAAAATCAGAGTCGATCGATTGATCAGTTACTTGTTTGGCCAATTGATAATTACGCCCACCGCTTTCACTCCCTTGTCGTTTATTAAGGATGATTTCCTAGAAACCTAGAGCATCTCATCTCCGGCTAGATTCCTCTGTCCCTTTTTATAAAGTGTTATGCCAAGCTAATTAAACTTGCCGCCAAAGTTTATAGAAAAGAGACATGTGTAGTGTCTTTGTTGATTCTGGGTTGAGGATTCATGTTCGACCTTCAGCCTGACGCCTCAACATCAATGTATGCTCAACGATTCCTATTAAAGGCTTTGTAGAATACTTTTCGTTGAGTCTTAAACATTTTGTTCTGTAATTTTCCATCGGTCATAGGTTGTTACTGATGGCTGAGATGACGATATGTCGCATCGATCTTTCTTCTTTGTGTTAGTTCAATTATCCCCGCATCAATGCTTGACTGTGGTTGATATTGTTTAACAGCGCGTTTATGGTGATTGGCAGGTACTTCGGTAATATGTAATAAATATCTAATTATGTTTATCAACATACCAGGGATTGTCATACTTCTCCAATAACTCCTCCAGAATATCTCCCTAAATATGTTTAGATAATTATGTAATTTTTGTATTACTTTAGTCCAACAGAATGAAATGATCATAAACTCCAGACTAACTATCAAAAGAAATAATTAGTCGAACAAAATAATATGACATCCCAGTCTAACTATCATAGGAAAACTAGACTTGTGACAAAAAAAGGCAACACAAGTAGCACATCTAGCTCACTGTTTTTCCACTAATTATGATATGAATTGATGACAAAGAATAAGTGTTTTCTATCTTGGTGCGCTTGTTTCGCTTATTACTACCACTTTTTCCCACGTCTTTAGTTTTCTCCATTTTTGGCCTGCACGCTCCACCAAAGCCTCAAAATTGCTCAAGCGGGTGTTTTCGTCTGTTCAAAGTCGTCGACCGTTACTTGGTTGAGTCCCGACGAGTTGACCGCGTGAAATGCTCTGCTCCAGATTGTTGAGCGTGATTTCGTTAAGTCTTGACGAGTGGGACCACTTACAATGATGCCAGGTGGGGCTGGTCCGGGCTGTGTCGCCTTGTTTTGAATCGTCCTTCTGACCCAAATTTGAACCCCCAACGTGTTCTGCCTGTCATCATGCTGAACTAGAAATATGCCACTACCAGTACTAGATAAATATATCTCATTACAAATACCTCTCTCATCATGTTCTCAATTTGCATATCTTTCTTCTTCAGCATTTCATCAAGCCTAGAATTAGCATAGCCAGCAAGTTCAAAGTTTCCTCTCTTGAGCCATGGACCATGTCACAAAATCAATCAGGTATGGCTTCAAAAACAAGGGAATTTCAAGGTTAGCCCATTCAAAGAATGTGTAACCACCACCATATTTCATTAAACATAATTTAGTCAACGAGATCACTTGAGTATGTAATAAATCGAAGTTGGTAAAGACCCCCGAACTATTGTGAACTTGAAATATCACCTTCCTTGTTGTCATCGCTCCAAAAAAATCCACCTGGAAGCATTCACCTTGCATTTGCATTCCTTGACCGGAGCATATTGCATGCAGTGGCCTCTCTCTGTAATTGGGAACGAACGACGATTTGTCGTCGCTCTGCTAGAGCTTGCCCATGTAAAACTAGCCATCTCTCCGCAAGCGAGATCTAGGGTTCAGTGCAAGGGGCGACGTGGGGATCACCGTCGAGTGCATCTCTCTGGCATTAAGCTGTAGGGTTTGAAGCTGTTGAGATGGGGCGACCAAATGTGGCAAGAGAGATGGAGTGGGATGACAGGCTGTTGATCTAGTGTTAGGGGTGCGACGAGAGACAGACGTAAATGTGAACGTTGCGATTTTGACACTTTCTCTACTGACTCACTCAAACTGTGGCCATAGGCATGGCCATATGAAAGTCAGGAGGACAATTTTGGCTTTCTTTTGAATGAAATCACATAAATGGTGAAAATTTCAAAAAAAAACAGAAAACTTACATGAAGATTCTCTTTAGTGTATTAATTTGAATGAAAAATCACAAACATTCAATGAAGAGAATTTGGATTTTTTATAAAATGGAATCCTTATTTGAAGATTCATATATTTAAAGCCAAATGACCATAGGAATAGTAATATGCATGGCTAAGTTATTGCTGTCATGATAAAATGGCACAAACATGTGTAGCATTGCATTAAGATTTTCAAAGCGACATTCTGAGACTTTCTAAAGTTTTTTAGTGAAAGAAATATGAATTTTTGAAGTATGTACCACAAATAAGATTGGGAACTAGACTTTCAAAAATTTCATACAGAGAGTATAATATTGGAGTCACAATCCTGAATATTTTGAATTGTTGAGATTTTTAGTTGTATTCCACTCACTAACCGAGTTTAGTTGCATTTATCGCAAGTAATTCAAATATGAACTATTATTGTGTTATGTTTGTCCCTAGAATTAGAGATATATCATATAAAGATAGTCTACTATGACTCTACGCAATAGCACAAAAAACAACTTGAAATTACAACCCCTAGCAAAGCAAGGAGAGGCGGACAATTTTGGCCATGTTTTAAAAATAGCACATAAATCAAGAATTTTTTAAGAAGTGGAAATTTGCATAAGCTCCATTTTAAGTATACTATTTTGAAGAAAAATCATAAATTTTGACATAAATATTATTGAAAAACAATCTTCACAAAATGGACTACCTTTTATGAAGATTTGTGACTGTCATGCCAAATGACCATAGGCATGGCCATATGCATTGCTAAGTTATAGCTATCGACTATCATGACCAAAACTGGCACAAACACGGGTTTTAACATTGTAAACAAGATTTTCATAGTGAGATTCCAAAACTTTTTGAAAGTTTTGTTTTCATTTTTTTAGTGACAAAAATGTGATTTTTTCTGAAGTAGATTTTTTGTGAAGTTTTGTTTTCATTTCATAGGATTGGGAATTGTACTTTCTCAATTTTCACATAAACTATATCATCTTGGTGTCACAATATCTGAATATCTTGAATTTTTTAACTTTCTAGCATATTCTATTCATAAGTGAGTTAAAAGCATTGTTTCTCGAAAGTATTTCAAGATGAACACAAGTGTGATATAGCTTGTCCCTAAAATCAGAAGAAAAAAATATAGAAAAGGTAGTTTATTATGATTCTTCGCAATAGAAACAAAAAACCCTAGAAAATAAAACCCCTAGCTATGCAATGTCAGACGGACAATTTTGACCCTATTTTTAAAATATCATAAATCGGAAAAAAACAAATTTGTAGTGTACTATTTTGAAGAAAAATCATAACTGTTACTAAAATTATTAAAAAATATCTTCGCAAAATGGACTACCTTATATGAATTATGGCTTTCAAACCAAATGACCATAGGAATTACCATATACATCGCTAATTTATTGCTATCATGGCCAAAACTGACACAAACATGGGTTTTAACATTGTAAACAAGATTGGCTAAGTGAGATTCCAAGGTGTTTTGAATTGTTTTCATTTTTATGCCAGAAATTATTATTTTCGTGAAGCACATATAGCGAATAAGATTGTGAACTCGACTGTCACAAATTTTAAACAAAGTATATCATATTGTAGTTAAAATCCCATAATATCTTATTTTTAAGATTTTTAAGCTATATTTTATTAATTAAATGAGTTTAATGTCATTCATCAAAAGTAAATTGAAATGATCTACAATTGTGTCATAGTATGTCCCTAAATTAAAAAAATCATATAAAGATAGTCTATTATGATTATAGGCAATAGCACCAAATAAGTTGAGAAGATTCGAGAAGTTTGGAAACTTGTGTGAAGCTTCCTTTTCAATGTATTAGTCTGAAGAAAAAATCATAAACTTCAACACAACATTTAAAAAAAATCTTCCCAAAATAGAAGACATTATATGAAGATTCATGCCTTTAGAGCCAAATGACCATAGGCACGGGACTATGCATGGCTAAGTTATTACTATCATGACCAAAATTGGCGCAAAGCTGGATTTTAGCATTGTAAACAAGATTGCAAAGGTACAATTCTAAGATTTTTTATAAGTTCTTTTTTCATTTATTTAGTGCAAAAAAATGTGTTTTTTGTGGCACACATGGCTGGCCATCGCCAAGAAGTTGTTGCTCGACAGGATACAGCCGGCCTTGCCCTAGTTCACGGAGGCGTTATCGGCGGTGGATTGCGGGATTGTGACAATCCCTGACGATGATAACGGGCCTAACGTAGGCGAGGAGTAGGTGGCGACGGAGACAACAGAAGCGGCGCGGGAGGAGATTGGTTTGCCTAGTACCCATTTTACCACTACTTGGATTATTAGATTTTTTCTGACCCTGTACTTGGATTAGATTTTAATTTTCGAATTTCATTCGAATTTGTAAAATATATCCTAAATATGAATCAAATACCTCGTTTTAGTTCTTATTTTTATGTTTTTCATTTACAAAAAACCTATTGGGAGGGACGCTGGAGACACTCGATCCCAATAATAGGGTGGCAACATGTGTCGGCGCTCCCAATAGAAGAAAATGTTACAGTTTTTAAGTAAAAACTTGCTACACTCCTATGCCTGTCTAATGGAAAATATGGTTTGGTACACCAGACAAGAGGCTTAGGTCCTCGTTTGTCCACGTTGTTCCTCATAGGCTACAGTACGCAGGACACATCGAACAGAAGAAATGTGGAATAAACAGACGGATGCGGGTGGGGATATAAAGCCTAGCGGGGTACAGAAAATGAGAACTTTCAAGTGTCATGTTATATTGGATTGATAAGTTATTCTCCATCAGTATCTCGGGCATAGTACTATCACCTAGGCTAAAAAGCGGCGGAAACAAAAATAGAAAATGAAGAAATAGGGAATTTCCTATGATTAATTCCAAACAGCGGGCGCGCGTGCGCTTCTACGGTGAGATTTCAAGAACAGAAGCGGTGGTCGATCTCGTTACAGGCCGTCAATAATGGGAGTGGTGTGTTTGAGGAAGTTGGGGAGCCCAATCTTTCTCCCGGTTCTCTTCACATCATCCTGCACTTTCTTCCTGTAGTCCCCGAAGGTGAAAGGCTTGTATGGCGACGGCTCGCCGCAGGTCCCGACGGGAGAGTCGTAGGACGGGCACAGGAAGTAGGCGACGGAGAAGCGCTCCGCCTTGGCGTTGGCCACCACTTTGTGCTCCACGCTCTTGTACCTGTTGTTGCTCCACGCCTGAATCCAAACAAAAACACATAATCAAAACTTAACCACACACGGAATATCTGAGGTGACACTGACAACATGTACTGTTCGGGTACATCTCGCTAGCTGCCTGGTCAAAACTCCAGCACGTATGTACTGTAGAAGACTGTACCTGAAACAGATCGCCGATGTTGACGATGAGGGCGTCGGCGTGTGGTTTCACGGCGACCCAGCGGGAGTCCTTCATGAGCTGCAGGCCCCCGACCTGGTCCTGGCACAGGATGGTGAGGAAGTCGCTGTCCGTGTGCGGCACCAGCCCGAAGGTCTCCGGCGCGAACGGGCACGCCGGGTACCGGTTCAGCCGCAGGAAGCACGTCGTCCCGTCGCACCCTGCCGGGAACGTCGTCGACCCGCCGGCGGCGTGCCCGAGGTTCTCCGCCAGCGCCTCCGCCACCGTGTCTGCCACCGCGACATCGCGTCCGCCACCTCCTGCATCACTCCCCTGCACGCCACAATTAACTTGTGTTCATCAGTTTACTCTGTTGCTGAAACTTCATGTATTCTTTGTAAAAGGGATCTTGCCTAGTGCACACGTGCTCATACTACCGATTATTTTTCATGATTATATATTCACGTATGTACGTATGCTGGTTTGAGATATTTCTCTTTCAGAACACTGTACATGGAAGGGTACCCCGAGAGGGCATGTACGCAGCACACAAATTCAATACTCCATATTCTTTGTATCATGGCTTGGTGGGGATGGGGTTGGTAGGCAACCAATACCAGGCTCTTTTTTTGTTGTTGCGAAACACAGTACAACGCAGACGCTCACATACACGCGCATACACTCACCCTTATGAACGCACACACGCACACCCTACCCCTATGAGCACCTCCGAGAGACTGAGTCGGCGGATCAAGCTTGAGATTGACGAAGTCACCACGGCGCCTCGCTGTCGACGGGAACGTCGCCTCCCACTGAAGAATATTCCGCCTAAATGAGAAACACCAGCGTCAAACCTGGGGTTTGAACTCTGATTGGCTGAGGGTACAACCACCCTCCTAACCATCCTACCATAGGCAGGTTCTCACCAATACAGGCTCTAGGCTGGTTCGATGGACACCAAGGCGTTAAATTGGTTAGTGTACTATAAACGCTCCCCCATGTGTGTTTCGTGAGCACAAACGCAGCCGCACACATGATATCGTCACTCATCGACTCAAAACAAGCCGAATTAATGTAGTTGACAGGAAAGTTTGCCGCGCGGCAGGCAGGAACTTCTAGAATATATGCCGACAGGAAGCGAATCTAAGGGTGGCGCCCGTAATAATTGTCAAAAGTGTGCGTCCGTCCCCGTTCGTTCACAAGTAAAATATCCAAAAAATTGACATTTCGTTTGTTCCTTGTATAGATAAAAACAGAGTTACCGTACTACTCGATGGGGACCCAAACGAACACAACTAGTGAAGTGGGAGAGCCCAAGAGAAGCTTACTCTACTATGCAACCACGTACACTCATCATGCGTGGCTGATTAAGCGCTAGTACTCGGCTAAACTGAGCCGGCCGATCCAACGGACATGCATACACAGACTGGTGCAGGAGGCAACGCATGCTTGCGTAATACCATACGTACCTGAGTGAGCTGAGCTTTCCGTAGTCGCAGTCCTCCCCGGAGATGCTGGCGAGCGGGACGTGGAAAGCCTCCGACCACGAGAGCTGCCGGAGCGACGTCGCCGTCGGGTTGCCCCACCGGTACGAGCCGTTGAGGAGCCCGGCACTCTCCTTGGTGTCGAACGGCTGGCGGAACAGCCTCGTCTTCTCCCGCCTCATCTCCTCCAGCAGCTCGCGACCCACGCCGTGCCCGGTCACCTGGAAGAAGCCCCACTCAGACGCGGCGCTCGCCATGACGTCCGAGCACGCCTTCCTCTCCCTCGCGTCGCCGCTCCTCAGCCGCCTCAGGTCGATCATCGGCAGCTCGCGCTCCAGCACCGCCGGAACCGGCGGCGTTGGCGCAATGCCGCCATCGTCGAGCCCGCCGCCGCGGAGCAGCGCGCGGTAGCTGTCGGCCAGAGGCGGATCGGCCGTGGTGGTGGCCGGGTCAGCCAAGGCCGGCATGGTCGGAGAGAGAGGTAGACACGTACGACAATCGAATAGCTTAGCTTGCGATGAGGCTAGAGGTACGTCGTGTCACACGCAGTGCACAGTCGCTCGCTAGCTAAGGTTAAGCTACCACTGGGCCACTGGCTAATGGCGAATCGCTCGCGCTTCTACGAAAGATCTCGGAGGCGAGAGGCCTATATATATAGAGCTAGAGCTGGGGATCTAGTGGCTGCCCGATGGGCGACGAGCTGGACATGTGCTCGATCGCACGCTAGCTAGCTCTTGCATGGGGCGGGCGCGGCCGCCTTTACGGAGGATCGGGGATAGCCTAGCCGTTTCGAGGGTAGACGCGAGAGTGATTTCTTTCTCTGCGCGACGTCGACGGAGCGACACTTGGGGGCGTCCTGTGGGCCTCTCGCGCTGTCGCGCAACACGTTATGGTATGGGGCCTCTGTCTTTGACCGCATCCACTTGACGCTCGTCGGCAAACCCTATATGCCGCTCGTTAGCGCCCCTTAACATGAGCGCCGCCTGAAGACTTGCCTCGCAAAGCGTTTTTTGGGCCAGCCCATTTCGTGTCGAGGCGAACTTCTCCTTCCTTTTCTTTTCCATTTTTTCTTTTTCGTTTCTTTTTCTGTTTCTGTTTTTCTTTTTCGTTTCTTTTCGGTTTTGTTTTTGTTTCTTTTTTATTTTCTAATTGTTTTCGTTCTTTTTAATTTTTTTGACAATTTTTTATTTTTGAAAACGGTTACAAATTTAAAAATGGTTCCAAATTTAAAAATTGTTCAATTTTAAAAAATGGTTCTAAATTTAAAAAATAGTTCATTTTTTAAATGGTTTCAAATTTGAAAATTGTTCATTTTTTAAAACATTTCCATTTAAAAATGGAACCATTTTTTTCGTTTTCTTTTTTATTATTTTTCGTTCTTTTTAAAGTTGGTTTTTGAAAATGGTTCAATCTTGAAAATGGTTCCAAATTTTAAAATTGTTCATTTTTTGAAAACGGTTCCAAATTTTAAAATGGTTCCGAATTTAAAAAGGTTCCAAATTAAAAAATGGTTCCGAATTTAAAAAGGTTCCAAATTAAAAAATGGTTTCGAATTTAAAACAGCTCCAAATTTAAGAATGGTTTCGATTTAAAAATGGTTCTGAATTAAAAATGGTTCCAAATTTGAAAATTGTTCATTTTTTGAAAATGGTTCCAGATTTAAAAATGGTTCCGAATTTAAAATGGTTTCAAATATGAAAATGGTTCCGAATTTAAAATGTTCCAAATTTGAAAATGGTTACGAATTTGGAAATGGTTCCAAATTTAAAAATTGTTCCGAATTTAAAATGGTCCCAAATTTAAAAATGGTTCCATTTTGAAAATGGTCCCAAATTTGAAAATGGTTCCAATTTTGAAAATGGTTTTAATTTTGAAAATGATTCAAATTTTGAAAATGGTTTTAAATTTGAAAATTGTTCCAAGATTGAAAAACGATCCAAAATTGAAAATGATTCCAAAATTGAAAATAGTTCCAAATTTGAAAATGGTTCCAAAATTTAAAATGGTTCCAATTTTGAAAATAGTTCTAATTTTGAAAATGGTTACAAAGTTGAAGGGTTCCAAATTTGATCAAAATGATTCTAAATTTGAAAAAGTTCAGATTTGAAAATTGTGCATTTTTACAAAATATTTATGTTTTAAAAATATTCGTTTTTTTGGAAATACCAGACTGAAACGCTTCCGTTTGGAGAAATATGTGAATCAGTTTCCGACCAAAAGATTCCACGAAACAGTATTGGAGCAAAATGATATGGGCCAGGACCAATTACAGGAGCGGGTAGGCGGCAAGGCGTCGAACCGCCGCAAACGAGCGATACACATGACCTCCCAGGCTCGTCGTTTAAATGCGAAAAGTGCGAGACGATTTTGAATGTTATGAAACGTTCCAGACGACCCGGTGCATTGCATGCGTGACGATGCGAAAAAAAGGTCCAAATTTATGATGTTGGTTGTGCACTGCACATCATGCTCCTGCAATATTGCTCTTCTCGAACTTCGTAGTCCATCCGGTTTTGTATATAGAAGTCACTATCTCAATTTCTACATACCAAGAAAGTAAAACCAACTATTAATTAAATAGCACGATTAATTATATCAAAAACCTCGTGTGTTCCATGCTAATTAAACATGTTATATGTTATATGTGGTGCCTCTTTCTCTATGGTTGCATGCAACATTCACAATAACGGAAGTGCCTTGCGTACGGCGTTCTACGTCCGACCGGACGTACGACTAAAATCTCAGACGGACACCTAAGGGCACCGCCCCTGTTTGATTGTACATGTTCGGAAATCTTACGCACAACGTTGGTGTCGTATAGATACAACCTGTTGGGAAGAGATAGTGCGCTTGTATAGATACAAATTGTACTAATGTTAGTGTGTAACTATCATGTGAGTGTGTGAGTATTTTTTTATAGTGGCTTTGTATTAAAAAAACGGAGGGAGTATTGATTTAGGTATCTATCATGTGAGTGTGTGACTCACTCAATGTGCCCGACTCTTTGTGACAGGTAAGTGTAACGTCGATCGATCATTCCGCTTTCCGCCATTCTTGGTAAATCCTAGCTGCTACATGGCTCTATCTCGAGCCGTCCTAACTAGCATATGATTCGATCGAAAATTGTTGACACAAATTTGTTTAAATATGGAGATATCTACACAATAAAATACGTTTAGATAAATTTGTATTTAGATATATTTGTGTCAATCATTTCCGATGAGGGTACTGTTTTTTTAATAAATAGTAAAATACTTGGCATTTTTATTAATTAAGGAAAAGAGAGTTTGACCAGTTAACTAAGTAGCGCCAACTGAGTACATAGCTAGCGTCAGCATCAAGATCTCTTACAGACTTCGAAAAAGATCTCTTGCAAACTTACAGTTTTATCTGAAGTTAAGTGATCGACCTCTTCGCGATGATCACCTTTCACCTCACTTGGAGAGAATGCAGCAGGGACAAGGTCGTACGCCATGATCCGTTGCGTCCTGCTGTTCAGTTTCGAGCAGTGCAGTGCTGCATTCAGGGTCCTCTTGGTTGCAGGCCGACAGCTCGACAGAGTTAGACTTGGGGTTTTGGCATCTCTGTCCAACCTAGGTACAAACAAGCTGGGCAACTGCACATGAGGAGGAATAGGTGCGCGGAGCTGCCCAAAATTAACCAATTCAGTTGCATCTGTGAATTTGCTGTCGCCGTCGTAGATGCTCTATCCCTTGCTTATGGGCGGATGGCCTCCTATTAGAGGAGGCCCAGGACCTTTCCGACCATATATACTCCTTCTATAAGGAGTTATTTACGGAGGGTCCCCGCACGGGAGTGGCTTTGGCCGCGCACTTCTGGCCCTTAGGGGCCTTAGTCTTGGATGACGAGAATAGGGAGCTTACTCTCCCATTCAGTCCCGAGGAGGTGCGCCGGGCTATTATGGGGATGAAAACCAATTCGGCCCCTGGGCCGGATGGTCTCCCTGTATCCTTCTTCCAGAAGTTCTGGGAGGTTATTGAGGCGGTGATTATGCCGATGTTCCAGGAGTTCTATACTGGGACACTAGTTATGTCCCGCCTTAACTTTGGGGTGATTACCCTAATCCCTAAAGTTGTAGGGGCCACGGATGTTCGTCAGTTTAGGCCGATCACGGTGATCAATGTCATCATGCGTCTGCTCGCCAAAGTGTGTGCAACACGCTTGGCGCCAGTTGTGGAGCGTCTGGCTCACCCACATCAGTTCGCCTTTCTCAAGGGACGATTTATCCATGATGGGATTCTGGCTCTTCATGAGGTTGTTCATGAAGTCAAGACGAGACACCTTAAAGGTGTCTTTCTTAAGCTAGATTTCCAGAAGGCATATGATCGTTTGGACTGGGCTTTTCTACGCCAGGTCTTCGAGCGTCGTGGGTTTGACGACCACTTCATATCGTGGATTATGCAGATCGTCATGTCCGGGAACACGGCCATAAACATTAATGGAGACATTGGCCCCTACTTTAGGTCTTCGCGTGGGGTGAGACAAGGGGATCCGATTTCCCCCCTTCTTTTTGACCTCGCTGGTGACGCCCTGGCGGCCATCTTGGACAAAGCCAAGACGGCCGGTCACATCTCTGGTGTGGTAGGGCACCTTATTCCTGGAGGTGGGATAACCCACCTCCAATATGCGGACGATACCATGATCATGGTGGAGGGTTCGGAGCTTCACATTATTAATCTCAAGTTCCTTCTCCTCTGCTTTGAGGCCATGTCGGGCCTCAAGATTAACTTCGACAAGAGCGAAGTCATGATCATGGGATACTCCCCTGATGAGCGACAGCGGATAGCGGACAAACTTAATTGCAAGTTGTCTACCTTCCCTGTTACTTACCTGGGGACGCCCATTAGTGATTCTAGGATCCTTATTAAGGACCTAGATCCGGTCACCCAGCGTGTCAAATCCAAGGCGGAGCCTTGGCAAGGGCGGTTCACCTCTAAGGCGAGCAAGACTGTCCTGATTGACGCCTGTCTATCTAGTCTACCGATGTTCCTGATGGGAGTTTATATACTCCCAGAAGGCACGCACGCCTCTTTTGACAGGGATCTCTCACGCTTCTTCTGGCAGGGGGCCAATGGGCGTCAGAAGTACCACATGGTCAAATGGGCGGATGTGTGCACCCCCAAAGACATGGGGGGCATTGGTATCATTTCCTCTCGTAAGATGAACATTGCGCTCATGCTACGATGGGTATGGCGGATACTTAGAGAGGAGGGGGGCTATGGCTGCAGCTAATCAAAGCGAAATATCTGCAGGGCCGCCCCCTCTTTTCTTGTGACCGCCAGGATGGATCCCAATTTTGGCGATCTATCCAATCCATCAAGCATGAGATTAGGAAGGGGGTCCGCTTCTCCATTGGTAATGGAGAGGACACCCTTTTTTGGCTGGACCCGTGGCTCGATGGGAGCCCGCTACAGCATAGGTTCCCTACTCTTTTTGCTATCAGCGCGGACCCGATGCAGCTTGTGGCTTCGGCAATACCCAATGGGACTTGGAACATCTCGTTCCGACGAACATTCGGTATTGCCGAGGCTGCAGCTTGGACAGAGTTACGGAGTTTGCTTCCTGAGTCGTTGCCCGGCGGTCGTGACCTCGTGTCATGGCACCTGACACCGTCTGGGTTGTTCTCTGTAAAGTCGGCGTATCGGAGTCTCTTTAGTACCCCAGTTAGAGTTTGGACCTCCCCACTCTGGAAGTCCCCCATACCGTTAAAAATCAAAATCTTCGTGTGGCAGCTTCTTAGGGACCGCCTCCCCTCAGGGGTGGAGGTTCGCAAGCGACAGGGGCCGGGTGATGGGCTCTGCCCCATGTGTGGGATCCCCGAGACGGGAACCCATATCCTTTTCACCTGCCCCGCTGCCAGGTTTCTATGGAACTTCGTCCACGAGGCGCTGGGGCCTGCTTGGCAGGCCTCAGACCTTGGCGAGTTCCTAGAAATCCAGGCGAACCGTACCGGGGAGAGGCGACGCCTCTTCTGGTTGGTGTTTGCCGCGTTGATGTGGACCCTATGGACGATTCGCAATAAGATGGTGATCGAGCGGATTTTTCTCCGACGTGCTTCTGACTCGATGTTTAAACTTCTGGCTTTCTTGCAGCAGTGGCACCCGTTGTCTAGGCAGCGGGACAGGGAGCAGCTGGACGCCATGATCACTAGACTTGTGGAGACCGCTCGGCGCGTCTCCGCGTCTTCTTCCAGCTAGCGCCGGAGGGGCTTAGTTTTTTGTGTTCGCTCTCTTCTGTCTTTCTTGATGTATCTCTCGCACCCCCCCCCCCACCCCCCCCCCCCCCCCCCCCCCCACCACTTCTTTCTTGCTTTTTTCATGTGGGCTTACTTGTGCTGCGCCCCCAGCAAGCGGCCTTTCCGCTCTTATGTTTGTAACTGTGTTTGGACTTGCTTGGCATGTTGCTTTATTTATAAAGCGGGGCGAAAGCCTGTTTCGAGGATCTGTGAATTTGCTTCTAATACAACTTTTAAAATTCATTAGGACTTAAGAGTGATTGACCATCGGTCACAGAATTGACAACAAAGTGGCCCGGCCGGTAGTATGTTAAATACCTCCGGAGTAGTGCAAGATTTTTTGTATTTTTGGAACAGCATTGAGTTTTTTTTAATACTAGTGCGGAGTGCAGCGGAATTCAACGGCTTCATACGCTGACACCCACAATGGGATCACGCGGCGTAGGCTTCGTCGTCCCTATATTTTAGGGGCCAACGACCAAGGCAGAAGGAGCTGGAAGCCGAACAAGCCATGTACAAGCCATGTTCCGCCGCTGAAAAGGGCACATGTACGTACGCGCCGCCATACCTGTATGTGATGTGCTCTAGCTAAGCTAGCCGGCCTGCAATATACGTAGCAACAACTGGCACCTTGCATTCTGACATTTTGGATATATTTGGTATAGTATATATAGCTAAATGAAGAAAATCTGTAGGAGTAGCTAGATACTCCTAGAAGAACGCAGCACACAAAAATCTCCAATGAGTGGTGGGCTCGCAAATATCTCTAGTAGCTGCCCCCTATGATTCAAGTTCTGCAGTGAAATATCCTCGCTGCAGGGAGAAAAATCACAAATCTGACTAGACGGATGAACAACATATCTACCGTGATCTCTCAAGACAGGTCATCACTGGATAGGATGTCTATCCGTGGTCTCAAGACAAATCAGTCTTCATTTCTATTTATCTAGTTCCATTATCGAAATAACTAATAAAATTCAAAGAATTTGGTGAATTATTTTTGGACCGGAGTTCAAATCACTCACTATATCAGTTAAAAAAGAGAGCTGTCTAGTTAGTTAAACAAAAATGGGGCACAAAACCGCACGACAAACCTAGCCCCAACAAGGCCACTTGCAAACAACATCGCGCAACCAAGGCGATTGTCCAACAATGTCATTTTCATCACACATCGCTTTTGATCTATGACTTTAATTTCACCACATACGAACCTCACACATCAACGATGATGCGCCGAGACCATACTGGACTTCCCATGACTAGCCGTACGCCTTCACGATGTGGTAATTCCGATCTTGGTGACGATCGAGCCTTGCAGGAGAAAGAGCCAGGACTTGCGTCGTGATATTAGCACAACTGCACAAGGGAGACAGAGGTATACAATTTTGAGTCTGAGCAAACAGCGTCCAATAACAACCGTACTTATGTTTGTGACGACTTTCTTCTGTCTTTTATGGCCAGGAAGATCTTGAGAAGGTCTTGGTCTCGTCTATGGTGGTGTATGATGGATCAATGTGATTTGGATGAATGAGGTACCGCTCTGCAGGCCTATTCCTTCTTATATACATTGTGAAAATTAGGTTTTCATGCGCCGAGTCGGTTTACAAATGGTAAAGATAAACACAAAAACCAAAACAAGATATTATAGATGCGATCGCGGTCGGTTATAAGGAATATCTCGCAGAATCCTCGTGGAGATCTTGGCGTGGCTTGCACTCCCGAATTGTGCATTTGGGCCACCTCCAATTGGTCGAGTCCTTGGGGAATACCATCCCTTGTCTAGTGGTCTGTCATTAGCCTTTGTGGGCCCACTGAGGACTCATGACCTCGTCTGTAACCTCCGAGATCACGACGTAGAGAGGCTCCATCTTGAACCACTCGTGCCCGTCGAGTAAAGATAATATTTTTTCAAGACAGATGTGTTGAATAATGTAAATAAACTGAGGTTTGAACTCATATTGAGATTGCTATGTAATTTGGGGGCATAGGAATGGATTCCATATGAATTGGGTAGCCTCCTCTCAAATTTTTTTGGCTAGCCTCAATCCTATGATTTAAAGTTGTTCCATAGGAAAAAAAATCTTTGGGTTTGAAATCCTCCAAAAAAACAAAATTCCTACATTCCGAATTTCGCGCCCCCAAGCAGAGCCGCTTCACTCTGCAGCAGTTAGAGCATCTTCAACCGGTCCCCTAAACCTCTCCCTATTTGTTCGGACGGACATCCCAAACGTGAGAGATAAGAAAAAGTGTCACCCATGATCCAAAATGACCCCTCATTTCGTTTCTCTGTGTCCGGTTTGTCCGGCACACCCCATTGTCAGCTCATATACGGGGTGGAAATGAGAGTGTCTAGACATGTCCGGATAGTCCTCCGCGTAGGACGCGGTCCACTTTATTTTTTCTTTATTATTTCTTTTGTCCCTCCCTCCATCCGCACCAATCATATGCAATTGACCGGACATTTTTGAGTGACGTGTGTGGACACATACATATTTAAAAGTTCAATGCGGACAGGTCCGAACATGTCCAGGGACAAATTAGGGGCCAAATTTGCCCACCGTGGTGAAGATGCTCTTTACATTTTGTTCTGTGCGGCGGGTGCAGCAGCACCAAATGAATTCTGAAGCTGTCGTAGCTAGCAGAGCGCGGCAGGGTTTCAGGTTTCCGTCTAATCTTCCGCTCTCGGTTTTATTTCCTTTATCGAGTAGCAAAAGCACCCGGATGCTTTGCCTAAACCAGAATTATTATTACGTACCAAAGGGTGATGCACGAGTAAAACTTTTCCCTTGCCTCAGCCGGTCGGAAAACAGTTGCGAAATCGATGAGAAGCTGCGGGATCATCACGTGAGGTGGACTGTTGGTGCTCCTTTTGGCTAATTTTTTTTAAATAATACACGAAATTTATTTAATTCTGGAAATAATACTCTTTTTTTCAAAAATAGAATCCAATCGGTCATGACGAAGACGACAGGACCCAATCGGTCATGGCGAAGACGACAGGACCCTGTCGGCATTGGTGAAGACGACTGCGTATGCAGCTAGCACGCCCGGCCGATCGCTCGCTAGCACGGTCCAGCCAGCCAGCCGTGTTCATCTTCTCGATGTGTAGGTAGCACGCCCAGCCGATCGGCGGCCAGCACACGCACGGCACGCCGGCACGCACACACGGCACGCCGGCGCACGCACGCATGCACGCACGGCACGCCGGCACGCATGCACGCACGGCACACGGCGGCCAGCACACGGCGGCACGCACGGCACGCCGGCGCACGGCGGCCAGCACGGCCAGCACGGATCGATCGATACGCACGCACGGCTCGTCCAGCAGGCCGGGAACGCCGCCAAGCTGCCCAGGAACGCCGCCATGGTCGCTCTGGCCGGAGCGCCGCCGGCCGCCGCGCTCGCCCAGCAGCCCGAGAATGACGCCGCGGTCGCCCAGTCGCACGGGAACGACGCCCAGCTGCCCGGGAACGCCGCCGCTCTCGCCCAGCTGCCCGAAAACGCCGTCGTCGTAGCTCTCGCCCAGCAGCACGGGAACGCGCCGCTCTCGCCCAGCGCCACACCGCCTTGTCGTCCTTGGCGAAGACGAGTAGCTCCTGTCGTCTTCGCCATGACCGATTGGGTCCTGTCGTCTTCGCCATGACCGATTGGATTCTATTTTTGAAAAAAAATAAAAACGCGTATTATTTATAGAATTAAATAAATTTCGCGTATTATTTAAAAAAAATTAGCCTCCTTTTGTTGGATTCAGTTGGGGAAACCTGAAAAGGACTTGGCTGCCGGGGGCCGGCCGCTCGCACAAGCCATTGTCCCCCACGCCTTTGGACAGAACACACAACTAATCAGCTCTGTTCGCTAAAGCAGGAGGCAGTTAACTAGTTAAGCCCGAACATCGCTCACCGCCGGTGTTCTTGACAATTCGCTCCTGTACTATCAAGTCCCAACATCGCTCACCGTCATTTTTGTGTTCCCTTGATCATACGAGTAGTTAACATTTCTTTTTTTCCTAGGTAGGCATTGTGGGTGTTTTTCACCCAGGAGAAGCAAGTCAAACTTTCACTCTTGAGAAGCAAGTCAAACTTTTGTGCCAAAAAAGAAGCGAGTCAAAGACATCGCGGAGGAACAGTAAGTCGGTTAACTGACAGCCTTTTAAAATCTGCTCCCATGAGAGGCAGGCAGGCAGCAACCGAGAAACCTCACAGCCTGACAGTTAGGCAAGCTGGTGTAAAGTGACTCTTGCCGCAACAAACTGTGATTCGTGCTCAATCATGCTACTAGCGAACAGCGTTCAATAGGATTCGCTGCCGGACATGTGAAAGTAAAACTATTCAAGACGCGAACAGCAACGATTTCTGAAGCAAATCTGACGGGCACGCATGTTTGACTGCTGCAACGGTACACCACTGTTATGTGTGGACTGTGGACTATGGACTCCTGCAAAACTCAAAACCATCCAAAAACCAATCTGAGGGAGAAACGATTTTGGCACCCACAATGCAGAGTAGTGCCGCTGAGGCGCTGACACAAAATCGAGAGTGCCCTCACGCCGTGGTAATTTTGATGTGTTCAAGAGAGAAGCACCAAGATCTACACGGCACTTTCCGGGACGCCCTTTTCTGATACTCCTGACATGTTTTCTGAACACTGCAACGACCATTGCGTAACTGCTCACCATTTCCTTTGACTGCATCTGCTGGAGGACTGGTCTCCATGCCTGTTTACCTGGCTGTTGCATGTGATACTTGGCATGCAAGTCAAAAGGATTCTTGTTGTACTCCTCCTCTACTATGATAAGAAACAGCTAGCACAGTAGCACTGTACTAGTTTTTCTTCTCTTTCACGTTGTTATTTGTTAATACAGTCGAACTGTGTAACCGACAGTACATGCCAGTAAGGATTCTTCTGGAATTGAATTGTGTTGTGTTTCAAATGACATGACTATAAACATCTAGCAAGTTCACATAAGAAAATCCGAATATTGATCATAAACTCTAAACTGAAAACACGTTTTAACTTTTAAGGGTTTCTAAAGAAACTTGACAACAAAACATGCACATAGTTTACAGGATGAAGTTAATACTTGTAAATTTGGATTATAAAATGTTAAAATCTGTTACCGGTAGTGCACACCTCGGCCTCCATGTTTCGAAGTTGTTAATCTCAAATAAAACTAGTTACTTGTAATTCACTGGTCTACATGCCTGTCTACCTGACTGTTGCATGTGATACTTGGCCTGCAAGTCAAAAGGATTCTTGTTGTACTCCTCCACATTGATAAGAAACAGCTAGCACTGTGCTAGTTCTTCTATTTCACGCTGTTAATACAGTTGAACTGTGTAACGAAACAGTACATGCCAGTATGGATTCTTCTGGAATTGTAGTATTTGAAATGACATGACTATAAACATATAGCAAGTTCACATAAGAAAATCCAAATAATGATCATACAAACTCTAAACTGAAAACACGTTTTAAGGGTTTCAAAAGAAACTTGAAAACAAAACATGCACACAGTTTACAGGATGAAGTTAAATCTTGTTAATTTTGATTACAAAATGTTAAAATCTGTTACCGGTGCACATCTCGGCCTCCATGTTTCGAAGTTGTAATACCAAATAAAAGTAGTTACTTGTAATTCCAAATGTGTATCCATATTTGACCTTCAGTTTGATTTATTATTTATGTTGGTACCCCTTTATCCTTGATTAATGTCATTTTGTTTGGTTAAGATACTTATAAGTTCCAAACCGAAAGGCTTTAACTATGGTTACGAGACCACCACCACGCGACCAGCGAGGCCGCACTTTCAAGACCATGCCGGATGCCCGCCTCGCCGCCCCACGTAAGAGCTTAGGCCTAATTCGCCGCCTTCCTTACTCACCGACATGGGTAGATCCATTATCCCTCCAGCCCGGGAGGCCGCCCAGACTTGCGGCGGCACGACGCCTTGTATCACATGGTTTTCTATAGCAATTTGTCGCAAAAAATGGCATCGTAGAAATGTTTGCCCACGCTTCTAAGTTTCCAAGTCCGCCACTGCTCGCCGTCGTCACCTCCCGAAGCTCTTCAGCCGCAGCGCCCCCAACCTTGTACCTGTGGAGCACATATGGCAACATCATGGGAACTGTTCATTTGTTCAGAAATGTGGATTTTAAAAGGTGATGAAAGGTGTGTGGTACAAATGACGAAGATTGAATTTGTATACTATGTCAAAATATAGTGTTTAATATGGGCACTAGGTAAGAAATAGCAAAAGAAAAAAGTTTGAAAGTCCTCGGTTTTTTAGGGATCGGAGGCCCCCAAAACCTCTCTTGAGGGATAAAATTTGAGCGATCTTCTAAAGACGCACTTAGCTAGCTAACTGGATATAGACAGAGGGTAGAAAGCACTGTTCACGAGACATGACCTATCGTGAGGTGCAGGGGTGCACCGCATGTTGCAAGACATGAGTTTGCGACTTTGCGACACCCAAGATGCATGCACGAACCTGCGATGCTCGCGGAGGATAGAACACGCGGGCCAATGGCTACCTCGATTCGAGATCCTCTGTCTCTCGTCGCCCCCCCCCCCCCCCCCCCCCCCCCCGGTCGGCATGGTCGGACCTGTGAACCATTGTCGATCCAGGCCCACACAGGTGCTGTCTTTCGGCTCGTTCTGCACTCTAGCGTGATATGCAGTGCACGCTTTTCTCTCGTGGGGTATTCACCTGGGTAGAAGCAAGATTGCACAATCTTCATGCACGACTTTGTGCAATAGATACTCACGAGTCCGTAGCATCGAGAGACTGGATAACTCACGCGGTGGATTTTCTGGTTTGTGCTTGACCATTGGCCCGGTTTCTGTACGCACGTTGATAGATATAACTTCAGCGCCACAGTTGAGGGGATAGTATACTTCTGGTCAGATGGACAGGGCACGGCATTTCGAATCACGGGTGCACCACCCGTTATGTAAAACATTTTTTTAAATGTCAAAAAAATTAAAATAAAATTTTGGATATACATCATGACATGTTTATGTTAGCACAAAAAGTTTCGAAAAGAAAAGACATTTTTTGTCACCTGTGCCAAAAAGACAAACAAATCGCGTACAAAATCATTTTGAAAATCCCGGATTTGTCTTTTTTGCACAGCCCACAAAAAATGTCTTTTCTCCGCGAAATTTTTGGTGCTAACATTAAATGTCATGTAGTATATTGATGCGACCTTAATCAGCCTGTTGGAAACCCCAAGAGAAAGTTTTGATACAGCGTAACAAAAGTTTTCATACAAAACAAGATTATCGAACCAGTAGGACTTGAAGAAGGCCCCCACGAGGTGTTCGGCTCCAGACAAGTTCTAGACGGAGACTTGGACCTGCACACAACACAAAAAAACCACTTTGCCCCAACTAACAGGAAGGTTGTCAATCTCCCGGATTGCTGAACACAAATAATTAAATGTATGTGTGTAAAATAATATGAGAGCAAAAATGACCAGCGAGCAAATGACTAGGAAAAACTATGAAAACGGTTGTAAGCCATATAGGAAAATAGGACCGGGGTTCACAGTTCACTAGTGGTGTCTCTCCGAAAGATAAACATGTTGGGTAAACAAATTACAGCTGGGCAATTGACAAAGCATGGGCGTATAACAATACTATCATAACATAATATAGTTCATCGTTTCATTTAATATGGGCATTACGTCAAAATACATATCCAACTGCATCTATGACTAATAATCCGCCCCGGGATCGCTATCCAGCATGTCACCCGAAAGTATTAAGTTGCAAGCAACAGATAATTGCAATAAGCATGGTGCGTAATGTAAGCAATAGTTACAACATAAAGCAATAAACACCGATGTTTTACCCCTATTAGCAATAGCACATCTTAAGTCTTAATCGTTTCTGTCAACTCGAACTCAGACAAAAAGAGGCATGAACCTACTATCTAGCATAAATACTCCCTCTAAAGATACTAGCAATTACTTCGGCCAAAGCATACACTAACATCGGAGAGCATGCAAGATCATAAATAAAACATATCATAGATAAACTGAATAAGAATGTCATGATTCCACAATTCATCGGATCCCAGCAAACACAACATGTAGCATTACAATAAGATGATCTTGATCATGTTAGGCAGCTCACAAGATCTAAAACAATGGAGTATAAGGAGAAGAGACAACCATCTAGCTACTGCCATGGACCCGTAGTTTCGTGGTGGACTACTCACGCATCACTCCGGAGGCAGGCATGGTGGTGTAAATGCCTCCAGTGACGATCTCCCCCTCCGGCAGGGTGTCGGGAAGAGCTGCAGAACCCTCCCGATCTAGGGTTGGCGATGACGGCGGCCTCGGATGTATTTTCTGGAAAAGTGATCGGGTACTGAGGGTTTTCGGGAGGAGGTGAATTTATAGGCGAAAGGGCGATTCGAGAAGCTTCCGGAGGCGCCCAGGTGGGTCCCAGCCGGGCCCGTGGGGCCCCCTTGCAGGTCCCCTCCTGGCGCAGTCTTTGTTTCCATGTAAAAATAGTTCACGTAAATTCGCAGCTGATTCCGAGAAAATTCCCCGACTAGCTTTTCTGAAACAAAAAGACAACAGAAAACAGGAACTGGCACTGGGCATCTTGTTAATAGGTTAGTTCCAGAAAATATGCCAAAATGATATAAAAATATTATAAAAGCATGTGGTAATGATATATAACTAGCATGTAATAAGCAAAAATTATAGATACGTCTGAGACGTATCATATATCCGAAAATTTTATCTGAATTTTTTTGACATTTTGAAAAATATTTTCTGAGCAGTGGGTGCATCTAAACCTATGTGCCGATATGAATTTTCATGGTCACATGGTCTAAGAAATCATATATTGTCCATATGTTTTTTAGGGGATCCATTTACAAGTTTTACTTATTCATTTTATTAACGCATGGGAAAATTCTCTCAGAATAAATAAATTAATTCCATGTTTTGCACTTTTTTTTGGAGTGATTTTCTCGAAATCACTAAAAAAGGAATTTTTTTGGATTGTCCCTTCTTATGTGCTCACTGCTCGTCAAGTGTTAGTGTCTACTTCCGCGGGACCATGTGGTGTGTCTGAGAATAGTCTAAAATCCAAATTGAACCCAGACCAAACCATATAATTTCTACTACTATATATACACTATTAGTCTCACAGCTTGTACGGGATATAGAAATTAGTCCCACAACTTGCGAAATGGGAAACCAAGACCCCACTACTTGTATTGAACAAAAAAACAGGTCCAAAATCATTTTAAAGCTGACACGTGGTGTTGTCAGTTTTGCAGAAAACCCCTATATATTTTTCTCTCGCGTATGTGGACTGGGTCCTGTCTTACACGTGGGTCTCACATGTCAGTAGGTGAAGAAACAATTAAAACTTAAAAGAACAAACAGGTCCAAAATCATTTTGAAGCTGACACGTGGCATTGTCAGTTTTGCGGAAAATCCCCTATATATTTTTTTCTCGTGTATGTGGACTGGGTCCTGTCTTACACGTGGGTCTCACATGTCAGTAGGTGAAGAAACAATTAAAACTTAAAAGCGCAGGCGAGGGGAGAATCGAACCCAAGACCTGCTAGCCACAAGCGCACGATGTTACGGAAATGACAATCCGCAACTAGTTGCACCCGCAACTAGTTTTTGGATACCCCACTTCTGAGTGTCAAAAAATCGCGAAAAAAATCATGGACATGGGTTATGTCGAATCTTTGACACCCACAAAATTTCATCCAAAAATATGAACATATGTGGCCTGTGCAAAAAAGACAAATGAAAGTTTGAATAGTGTCACTACTATTGAAACTTTCCTTTGTCTTTTTTACACAGGCCACGTATGTTCATATTTTTGGATGAAATTTTGTGGGTGTCGAAGGTTCAACATAACCCATGTCCATGATTTTTTTCGCGATTTTTGGACATTCGGAAGTGGGGTATCCGAAAACTAGTTGCGGGTGCAACTAGTTGCGGATAATTCCCACGATGTTACCACAAGACCACACAACGGTTTACGGTACGATGCAGCACGTTAAGCTATTAATCATATACCAGTGTGACCATGCTCGGAGGTGTCGATATCACCCCGACACATCCATTTGGAGAGCACGGGCCAACAGGCCAAAATCAGCTTTTTGGACAGCTATTCTCAAGGTAAAACCCCTCCTTCTGCTACTTCTTACCAGATTGTGGATGGAAAACAGCTCTATATGGAGGACACCCTGGTTTCCGGGATGGGAATCGATCTATGACAACCTCATTATTCAGCAACACCCATACTCTTATCCTTCTGTTGTTAAAGATCTTTGGATGCCGGCTGCTCTGCTCTGTATCCTCTGCGTATGTGTGCTTGTATTTGCTTTATGTACGGTGTACTCTGTACGTGGTACTTTCTATGAATATACGCAGTTAATTTCAAAAAAAAAAAAACTTGGAATGAGGGCCTAATCAACACTCTTTTCAACCCAACAACTGCAGCCCAGATCATTCAAACTCCGATTATTAATGATAATGGTCAAGATACTCTGATTTGGAAACTAACCCCTGCAGGTACTCACTCTCCCAAAAGCGCTTACAAGCACTGCTTCAACAACCTTCGACTTCCTCCAAGGCAACAACCAAAAACTGTCCCGCCCCAGATTATATCATTGCTTAATCAAGTTTGGAAGGAAAAGGCAATGGTGCCCTTAGACGTGCATTTCCGACAGGTAAACGAGCAGGTAAGCTCTGTAAGCATATCAGCCAAGATTGCTCTATCTGTGGCAATCCTGAAGACGACATACATTTATTTTTCTTGTGCCCCGTCTCTAAAGCGGCTTGGTTCTCCCAGCCTGGGTGCATAAATACTGAAATCCTGTGCCTCAGATTTTACACTTCATCCTTGCCTCTAGTCACCCGGAAGCTAACCCAACTAATGTCTACACTTTTCTCTGGTGCATTTGGAAGGCCAGGTGTGATATTCTTTTTAACAGGAAGCCTGCTAGACCTCAACATATATATACAGTTTTTTTTAGATACAAGGCCAGAGGCCCAACGTTAAATTAATAACGCTGATACGGCGACAATGATACAAAGTGCTGAATCCAGCTTATATCAAAGAACTACACACACCCACACAAGATAAAGGACAACCGAGGAAACTACGGCGAGGCGGACACCACCTAAGAACTACACCGAAGAGGCTGAGAACTAGCTAGGCGGGCAAAGGTGTTGGGCCGAAGCTCGCCCTCGAGGTCAGACCGGCACACCGACACACGCTGCACACCGTCAACACGGGCAAAGTCGTCGGGCCGAAGCTCACCTTAGAACCAAGGCCGGCTCACCAACACACACTGCACACCGCCGAGACCCGCTCATACGTCAGCAGAAACAGCCACTAGGGGAGCACCAACTCGCTGAGGCACACCAAGGAGATCCAACAAGACACGCTGGGAGTGCAGATCAAGATACAAGCTTTGCCGGAGGAAGCACGCCGAAGAGGCCTCCGCCACCAAACCTCCGGAGAGCTACCACCGTGAGCTCCAAGGCGGCGTCTTCAAGAAGAGCACGACGCAGAGCGCCGCCACCGCCCGATCCGAGGATATTGGGTTTTCACCCGGAGCACGTAGGAGGGGAGAGGAATGCCGCAACGACGCCTTCAAGAAGGGGACGACGTCCATGGACGCCGCCGCCGCGGCCCGAGACACATC
This sequence comes from Poa pratensis, assembly GCA_947311845.1. Lineage (NCBI taxonomy): Eukaryota > Viridiplantae > Streptophyta > Magnoliopsida > Poales > Poaceae > Poa > Poa pratensis. The sequence continues at coordinate 29,531,013 of CAMZMU010000053.1, read as the reverse complement.
CTGGACGAGGGTTTCCCCTCGGCATGACCTCTCCACCTCCCACACAGGGCTAGGGGAGCCGCCGAGACGGCCACCGTACCACTGCCACGGAAAAACAGCTCACCAGGCACCACGCCGTCCTCACGGCCATGGCCCCAGCAGCACCAGAACCAGGGGCTCGCCCGCCAACCCACAAGGTTCCCACCATCCAGAGCCGCCGCCCCGGCGTACCAACTCTGCACAGACGGACCTGAAGCGAAGAACCAGAGACACCAGCCGGACCGCAACACGGAGGCATCGAACCTTCAGCGGGGACCCAATCCGCAGATCGTCGACCTGCAGCCCCCTCGGCTACCGGCAAAGTCAGATCTAAGGTGCTGTAGCGGTGGGCACACGAGGGCCCAGGCCCCCTGGCCCGGCCCGAGTCGAGGCGGCCATGGCCGCACTGCCCAGCCCCTCCCGGAATCCACGCAGACCGGCGAGCAGTAGCGCCACCGCCGGCCAGGCTTGCCGCCGAGGCCACTGCGTCCTGCACCTGAGCCATCGTCTTCCCCATACCCGACGATCCGAGATCGCGCCGCCCGCTGCTGCCGCCGTGCCAGGGGACGCCGCCGCCGCCACGCGCTCGCGGAAGTCCGCGCAGCCACCACGCCGTCGCTGGGCGACTGCGCCGTCACGCCCTGCACCAGCGCCACGCCTCGCCGGTCGATGCGGCCCGCGCTGCCACCACCGCGCGAGGGAAGAGGAGGCCCCGCCGCTGCCAGCGCCGCCCGGGATTTGCCCGGCGACGCCCTCCGGCGGCGGCGAGGAGGAGGGGAGGGATGTTGGAACAAATCTTGTTATTAATGTTAAGTGTATAGGACTAGATCATGTTTATCTCTTCTGTTATTGAGTCATGCATATAGATTAGACCAGTGTGCGTGAACGGCAGGTTTGGTCATGCTAAGTTGCGTCTCGCATGGCGCCGTTGCATTAGCAAGTAGTTTATCTTTATGGATAAGTGTTAATTAGTTAGCTGCATGCGGTCATACACTGTGGAGCTGAAGCAGCTGGGTCGCGGGGCAGATTAGCGTGGAGTAAGTATCGGGAGCCATTAGTTGTGACACCTTGGAGCGTCTCTCTCCCCCGTCTACAGTAGCAGGAGAGTGACTTTTGGGATCCGAAGCTCGCACCGCCGCCTCGCCGTCGATCCGGTCGATTCCCCGCCCTCCGGCGCCGCTCCGGCGGCGGGAGGACGGGGAATCGCCGGATCCGTGTACATAGGTAGTGTAGGAGTGGGTTTCGTCGCTGCTGGCGTCGCCATGGAGGAGGAGGTGGCGTCGGTGGATCTTTTGCAGGTGGAGTTCTTCCTCTGCGGCGACGGCGCTCCTCGGAGCCCTGGCGCTGCTCCTCTGCCGCTCCCGCGCTCGCAGCTCTGCGGAGCTGCCGTGCGCGGTCTCCCCTTCGCCGGATGCCGCGGGACGGCGGCTCTGGCGTCGACGATCTTCGTGCAGGTGGCTGGTGTGTTCCGGCTCGACAACGGCGACGTCCGCTGGCGTAGGTCCTCCGCGGCCGGCGATCGGCGACTTCCCGCCCGCTCGGGGGTGCTCTCGTTCCAAGGCGTCTTGGAGAGCAAGAGCGGCGGCGCGCCACCGACGGCGTCATGGACGAAGACGGAGTCGATTTGCAGCAAGGATGCGACTGTAATTTCCATCTTTCTGAGGACCTTGTTGTAATTGCTGGTTTGCATCCAGCCCCTTGTACTCGCAAAAAAAAGTTGTGACTTGGTCTTGAACGTGGGAATCCAAAGAATCTGCAAACTTGGTTGTCACTCAAGTAGTACGTGCATGCAGCTAGTTAGTGGAGTCAGTTAGTGGTTAGTGGGTGCGTGTGTTAGCCATGTGTCTGCCTATATAAACCCATGTAATCAGCTGAGTTTGGTTAAGTTGAACAATGAGAAAAGGCACAAGTGTGCGGTGCCAGAAAGTATCTGTGTGTTCTTCTTCCCCACTGTGTATATGTGTGTGTTGTATCCCTGGGCAAATCCATCAAGGGAGAGGGGAGGGGCCTGGGGCGGCGGCTAGGGTTTCCTCCCGCCGTCACTCGCGGGAGCGACCACGGGAGGGCGAGGCCTCCTCTTTCTTTTTCACATATATATACAGTAGCAAAAACTATAATGCTTGAACCTGCAGAGCAACTCAACAACGACACTGAAACTACACTGCTCCCAAGAGTTCAACCACAACTACAGCTACCCACTACTGCAGGTACTTGTATCTTCACTGATGCTGCTTGGACGCCTCAGCCAGGCCAAAATGCTACACCTGCAGGTCTTGGAGTCGTCATTGTTGCAGGAACGCATTACCATTTCAAAGAGTTACATATCTCGGCAAAATCCCCACCAGCAGCCACACCGCTACAGGCAGAAGTTTTTGCTTTGCTCCTGGCAATCAGGTTAGCAGAGGTGCTTCACATACAGGAGCCCAACTTCTTCACCGACAGTACCACTCTGGTTCAGGCAACTAAAGCTGAATCCATCTTCACTACCGCGACTCCATGGTTGATCAGACCTACAGTCGCAAGCATCAGGGCGTCACAACTCACAAGCTTTCAACAGCACAAAAATAGAGCATATTTCTAGATGCTACAATGTCAAAGCTCATCACCAAGCTAAATTAGCTGCTAGGATGCAAATAAACAGCAACTTTGTGTTATTCAGGTGCCTTTCTACTGCAGACACTCAGTGTCCTTGCAGATCTGTAGACCTTCAAGGCAGGGTGCTCCCGTTCACCCTTTTGTCTGTAAAATGTACTCTCTAAATTAATAAAGCTTTATGTTAAAAAAAAAAGATATGGTCGACGACTCCGGCGGCCGGACTTACAATTCACCGGTTCACGGAGCTGTAGTGCGGTGGCCGACCACGGAGCTGGCGTTGGCGTCGCAAAGAACGAAACAAGGATGCTCACGTTCACCGACTCACGGAGGTGTAGTGCGTGGCGGCTGGTGTCGGGGAGCTAGTATCCCAGTCCGTGGACTCGTAGGTATGGTTGAACTCCCCGTGCCCGTGCTCCGGCCGCTGTCGTCGCCAACCATGCCGACGCCTCCGAGCGTGGTCACAGTGGTAAGGGATAATATAATAACGCCCAACCTTATATCATTAGCTATATTGTCTGCCGTGGTGGCAACAGCATGCGTGTGTGCGCAGCCGGTCATGAGTTCGATTCCCTCCCCTACGCATGGTAGGTTTTAATTATTTCTTCACCCCTGACATGTGGGACCACCTGTAAGACAGGCCACGGTCCATATATGTCAGAGAAAAATATATAAATGATTTTTCAACAAAACTGACAATGCCACGTGTCACCTTCTAAATGATTTTGGACCTATTTGTTCATTCAATACAAGTTGTGGGGTCTCGGTTCCCCATTTTACAAGTTGTGGGACTAATTTGTACATCTTAGATAAGTTGTGGGAATTTTTTTTTTCGAAACACAGTACAACGCAGACGCTCATATACACGCGCATACACTCACCCCTATGAACGAACACACGCACACCCTACCCCTATGAGCACCTACGCATGGGTACGTTTTAATTATTTCTTCACCCCTGACATGTGGGACCACCTGTAAGACAGGCCACGGTCCATATATGTCAGAGAAAAATATATAAATGATTTTTCAACAAAACTGACAATGCCACGTGTCACCTTCTGAATGATTTTGGACCTGTTTGTTCGTTCAATACAAGTTGTGGGGTCTCGGTTCCCCATTTTACAAGTTGTGGGACTAATTTGTACATCTTATATAAGTTGTGGGAATTTTTTTTTTCGAAACACAGTACAACGCAGACACTCATATACACGCGCATACACTCACCTATATGAACGAACATACGCACACCCTACCCCTATGAGCACCTCCGAGAGACTGAGCCGGCGGATCAGGTCTTGAGATTGACGAAGTCACCATGGGCGCCTCGCTGTCGACGGGAACGTCGCCTCCCGCTGAAGAATATTCTGCCTAAATGAGAAATACCAGCGTCAAATCAGGGGTTTGAACTCTGGTGGGCTGGGGTACAACCAGTGGCGGACCTACCATCCCTATCGCCGGGCAGATGCCCGGGCTTTCGGCTGTCCGGCATAGCTAATTTGTTGACAATTTGATAAAGAATTAGCATAAGTAGTCAATTTGGCGCGGCGGCACGCCGCACCCGTTGTAATTCAAAATGTTGAAATCCGTCGGAATTTGTCGTCTAGAGTATGTCCAAATACTTAGTGAATTAAAATGTTCAAATATGCTTGTATTTTGCCATAAATTTTTAATTTAACTCCATAGTTAGAGAATGCATGATATGAGCATTTATTAATTTTAACTCCATAGTTAGATAAAGTTCATTTAGATTGTATCCAAATATTCACCAAATTGGAATGTTCAAATATGTTTGCATTATGCCATAAGTAGTTAGCATATATTTTTGTGAGCATGTTGATATATTTTAGAGTATCTCCAGTTTTTTTTAGCAAATTGAAATGTTCAAATATGTTTCTATTTTTTCAGTAATATTTAATTTAAATCCATAATGAGTGGAAACGCACATTTATTGAATTGAATTCCATATTTAGGGAAAGTTCACCTAGATTACATCCAAATATTTACCAAATTGAAATGTTCAATTTAAGTCCACAATTAGAGGAAGTGCATTATGTGAGCATTTAATAAATTTAACTCCACATAATTAGAGAAAGTGCATTTGTTTTTTGTCCAAATATTCACTAATTCAAAATATCTAAACATGTTTGTTTTTTGCCATAAATAGTTAGCATTTATTTTTCTGAGCATTTTGATGTATTTTTCATATTTTTCCGATGGATATTTATAGAAATACTTCAATTTTCTGAAAAAATTTCCAAAAAAAAAAAAAACTGAGAGGCCGTTTAAGTCCATAATGAGTGGAAACGCACATTTATTGAATTGAATTCCATATTTAGAGAAAGTTCATCTAGATTACATCCAAATATTTACCAAATTGAAATGTTCAATTTAAGTCCATAATTAGAGGAAGTGCATTATGTGAGCATTTAATAAATTTAACTCCACATAATTAGAGGAAGTGCATTTGTTTTTTGTGTCCAAATATTCACCAATTTAAAATATCTAAACATGTTTGATGCACATTTATTGAATTGAATTCCATATTTAGGGAAAGTTTATCTAGATTACATCCAAATATTTACCAAATAGAAATGTTCAATTTAAGTCCATAATTAGAGGAAGTGCATTATGTGAGCATTTAATAAATTTAATTCCACATAATTAGAGGAAGTGCATTTGTTTTTTGTCCAAATATTCACCAATTCAAAATATCTAAACATGTTTGTTTTTTGCCATAAATAGTTAGCATTTATTTTTCTGAGCATTTCGATGTATTTTTCTTATTTTTCCGATGGGTATTTATAGAAATACTTCAATTTTCTGAAAAAATTTCAAAAAAAAAAACTGAGAGGCCGGGCCCATTGCGACGTCGCGATGACGTCAGCAATGGCCACAGCGGCCATGTCGACGACGGTGGCGTCGCATCCGCGCGAGCTGGAGCGCGGGGCTGAGCGCGTGGGACGCGCGTGGAGGCGAGCTACCCGCAAGCGGCGGCGCCGCTGCATTTGGGCCGCCGGAGCGTCGACGGCGGCGTCCGAACGCGGCGGCCGGAGGAAGCTCACGGCGGCGGCGATTCTGGCGTGCCTCGGGCGTCCCAGCACGCGACTCTCGGGGAGGACGGAGAGGAGACGACGGCGGAGCTCCCTGTGGGCCTCGATTCGTCGGGGGAGGAGCGGAGCGCGTCGGCGACGGCGGCGACGTCGGCTTCGCGCGGGAGAGAGAAGAAGAGGGAGGGGGGATTTTTTGTTTTTTTTCAGTAAGGCCCCTGGTTTTCCCTGTAACTGCAAATAAGTCCCTCTTCTCGAGGAGTTGTGGACAGCGGGGCAATTTCTGGATTTGCGAGTATTTTTTTTGCAAAATGGTGCGGTGACCGGCGCGGTAACCGACTGGAACCGGGGTGATTGTTTGTCCACTGGGAGACGTGGCGGCGCGTGATTGGTAGAAATTCGGCCGTGAACAGTACCGCGCGTTGGGAGAGGTCGTGGATGCTTTCTGGCCGTTGGATCACCGGATCGGACGGGTGGTGTTTGCCGGCGACGTGGCGCGTAGGATTTGGGGGTGATTCTAGTATTTTTTTGCAAAATGGCGCGGTGACCGGCGCGGTAACCGGCTGGAACCGGGGTGACCGTTTGTCCACCGGGAGACGTGGCGGCGCGTGATTGGTAGAAATTCGGCCGTGAACAGTACCGCGCGTTGGGAGAGGTCGTGGATGCTTTCTGGCCGTTGGATCACCGGATCGGACGGGTGGTGTTTGTCGGCGACGTGGCGCGTAGGATTTGGGGTGATTCTTTCCAGCCTTTATATATTGATCCATATGTCTTGGTACTAAGTGTTTGCCCAGGCTTTAATATTTTCCTGGGTCCGCCCCTGGGTAGGTTCTCAAGCTGTGGGATATATAGCTCTTCGTCAAATCTACTGTTTCGCCAAATCACGCGTCAAAAGATAGTTCAGACTTCAGATATATCCCTCAAAAGGAAAAAAATAGAAAAAAAAGGAGAACATGTTTCGTTCAGTTAGTAGAGTTCAGAATTGTTGGGCCAAGTACTTACTACTCACACTTTCACACGCGTCGTCCTACAGCCGAAGATTTTATTTGACATTCTCGAACTGTGAACAGAAGGCAGAAACGGGCCGCCTTGTCCAATTAGATTGAATAAGTGGGCTTTAAAGTAGAAGCACCAGCGATTCCAACATTCACTTCTTGCTTTGGTCTTTAGAGCCCACAATTGATCAAGGCCGGCTAGAGAACCGAAGAAGATCAGGCCATCAGGGTATCGCTACGAAAAAGTACCGTCCCGAAGGTCCTCGTCCGACTCGCAGCTAGGGTTTTTACTTCTTCGCCGCGCCGCAACGCACCACGCTGCCCTAACCCTACCCTCCTCCTTCCTTCCCGGCGGCGGCGAGCAGCAGTAGCCAGCGGCGGCGAGATGAGGCCTATTCTGATGAAGGGGCACGAGCGCCCGCTCACGTTCCTCAAGTACAACCGGGACGGCGACCTGCTCTTCTCCTGCGCCAAGGACGACACCCCCACCCTCTGGTTCGCCGACAATGGCGACCGCCTCGGCACGTACCGGGGCCACAACGGCGCCGTATGGTCCTGCGACGTCTCCCGCCACTCCACGCGCCTCATCACCGCGAGCGCCGACCAGACCGCCAAGCTCTGGGACGTCAAGACGGGCAAGGAGCTCTTCACCTTCAGGTTCGGCGCCCCCGCGCGCTCCGTCGACTTCGCCATCGGGGACCGCCTCGCGCTCATCACCACCGACGGCTTCATGGAGAAGACGCCCACCGTGCAGGTCAAGCGGATCGCCGAGGACATACAAGACCGTACGACCTCATCCGCCCTGTTTGCAATTGTTTACTGCGATGTGGGTTTTTTGAAGTGTGTGTCTGTGTTTTTGCAGAGACGGAGGAGTCGGCGCTCGTGATCTCTGGTATCACCGGCAGGATTAACAGGGCTGTGTGGGGGCCGGGGAACCGGACCATCATCACCGCTGGTGAGGATGCCACCATTCGCATCTGGGACTCTGAGGTTAGCACGTCCTGTTCTGCTCACTATTTGTACTTAATGATTCCGAAACGTAGAATTACTGTTACATATGATTGTTGAAGTAATGGCTGTAGATAGCCCACTGATATTGTTTAATAGTAAAAAAGTGTTACTGGATATCATCCAAAAAGGATTGCCTGAGCTAGCTACCTAGGCTGTTATATGTGCTGATTCATGTTTCTTATTGCCAACAATACCTTTATTAGACACAGGATACAGCTAATATCTATATATGTGGCCTCATGTTCCTTGGTGACTACTTGTTACTTGGTCCAATCTTGCTAGAGTATTTTTTTTCCCCAGAATGCAGTCCAATGCTTTCTGTGGCTTGTTAACTAGAAATAATGAAGGGACTAATAGGATACCGTCTGCAAAGTTTATGTAAAACTAGCTATCTTGCTTGTTATGTGTGTGGTTTTTCTTATTGCCTTTTCCTCTTTGCTTTGCACGCCAGTTGTTTTATTCAATCAAAATATGGACATGTTCATTTCCCAACTTTTTACAACACCATGCACTTACATTTTATTTTCTTTTGGCCTTTAGACTGGAAAACTGCTCAAGGAGTCAGACAAGGAGGAGGGACATCAGAAAGCAATTAGTTCACTGTCAAAATCCTCAGATTGGTCTCATTTCCTCACAGGTTCCTTGGATAAATCTGCTAAGGTGACGAGATTGCTGTCCTAATAAGTAATAACATGTTCATACTTCATTGTTATTATAGGGATTTTCTGACATCTGTTATTTTGCTAGCTATGGGATGCAAGAACATTGACCTTGATAAAGACATATGTCACAGAGCGACCGGTTAATGCTGTCGACATATCTCCTACCCTTGATCATGTATGCTCCTGTACCAGTCATTTTTCTTATCTACGCCAATGTCCATTAGTTCTTGTGGGCATTTCTCTATATAAGCACATGTTATCTGTCCATGGGTTAAGACCATGATTCTAACTAGGTAGTGCTGTTGGCTCTCTCAAGTTTCAAATATGTAATGCTATTAACACTACGGAAAATGTTTCTTACTGTAAATTTGTGAGCATCTGAGTTATCTATTCTTTTTAATGCTTATCTCGTGCATGCATGTTTGCTGAACTAGGTGGTACATTCTGTCATTCTATTGAACTCATCTTTATCTGACTTCTCTAACATTATATTTTTCTTCTGTTGTCAGGTGGTTATTGGAGGTGGGCAAGATGCTATGAACGTGACTATGACAGACCGCCGCCAAGGCAAATTTGAGGCTAAATTTTTCCACAAGGTGAACTATGCCTCTTGGTTTTCTGTGTGAATTTCCTTCCTGTATGCATATTATATTGCGTCTGTTGTAACACGACTTTGTTATACAGATTTTACAAGAAGAAATTGGTGGTGTTAAAGGACATTTTGGACCAATCAATGCATTGGCATTTAACCCTGATGGTCGGAGGTAAGTACTTATTGTAATGCTGTATGTGTATTATCGTATACTCCCTCCGTTCCAAATTAATTGACTTCCATTTGTACAAATGTGGATGTATCTATACTTGTAACATGTCTAGATACATCCACATTAGTATAAATGGAAGTCAATTAATTTGGAACGGAGGGAGTACATTTTACCACTGTACTTTGTGATATGATTTCCTTTTTTGTTTTTGTATGCTAATCTGCTCAATGATTAAGCCATGTAGATTCATGGCGATATACGCTATGCTGACTCTTTACGATGTCATTAAACTTTATGAGAGCATTTCCTGATATTTGATTTCATATGGATTAAGTCACCTCACTTAATATTTCACATTTATTTACCTTGTGGATTAAGTCTACATTTCTCACATATTGTTTGTTTTGTTACATCTTGTTCTCTTGGCATATATCTTCTTTATGTTCCCTCTTTCTTCCTAGCTTCTGTCTCTCTTCTTAATTTTTTTTGATATGTACCTCAGTGATTAGAGCCAATTTCATTGGCAATATACGCTATACTGATCTTGTTTTGAGGAAAAGTTGGATATGAGAGCTACATGTTCACCAAAATTTTGTTTCCAAAGATTTAACCTGCTATGGCTATCAACGATCATGCTTTCTTATACATTCTGCTTTGAGTGTACGTTTTGATTATTTATGTGTCCGATGGGCAGCTCAGTGATTTCAACCAAATACATTTTGGTTATATATGCTATTCTGAATGTGTTGTTGTAAAATATATTTATGAGAGCTACCGATCCTTCTTTTTAGATATTTTTAATTCTTTTGTGATACCTAATTTATGTTTCTCTAAATGCTTGCGAGAATATGTTTTCAGCTCTCTTTGAACTTCTATTCGTGATTAATGATGTCCTTTATGAATTCTAACTTCAACAAACTGTTTCTCCATGTAACGTCCGTAGCTTTTCGAGTGGTGGTGAGGATGGGTATGTAAGGGGGTGTTTGTTTGGGCTTTTGGCTTTGGCTTTTGAAAGCCAAAAAGCACCTATTTAGGTGCTTTTTGGCTTTTGACTTTTGGAAGCCAAAAGCCAAGATCCAAATCTTATGGCTTCCAAAAGTCAAAAGCCAAAGCCAAAAGCCCAAACAAACACACCCTAAGGCTGCACCATTTTGATCCAGAGTACTTCAACATCAAGATGTAATCTTGTAAATTTCGCAGAGGTATGACTCATCTCTCCATTTTTGACCAAAGTGTGTACAACTGCGACTTCCTTATACATTTTGTTCACCTTGTGTTCTTTTTGTTCCCTAATTTATCTTTGTTCTCGCCATATTATCTTTTATCTTGTATCAAATGTCCCTTCTTCAGGCCTTTCCTTAGTCATTTGCTAACCTGTTTTCAGGTTGCAGTCGTGAGACCTCCCCTATCCCCTGGAGAGAACATAGCTTTTTTTGGCTCAGCTTTTTTACAGAACTTAACCTAGTTGGATGGTTTACTATGTATTAGCGCATTATGTAGACAGTGACAATGGAGATCTGCTTCTGATTAAATTGGTGACAACGTGTACCTGTACCTTCAGTGTATTCTATCTGAAAAATTAGGTTATGATTTGATGACCGATCTGCAGCACAACCTTGTTACTGATGTGAAAACTACCGAAGTCTCCTATATTTCTTCTGTGAACCATTGTAATTTTGTCTTCTGTGCACCAAGTTTTCATTTTTGTTCTGAAGACCCAAGAACACATGTTAGTTTTACTTTCCTTCGCTGTAGTTTGAAGGAGAAGTTTCTTCAAAGTCATGACCTTAAAACCATAACGGTAGTACTCTTTTCCTATCCGGGTGAGTTAATAGCATGCATAAAACGTGTTTGAGGCTAAATTTACCAAATGGTACTGTTTTCGGGACAGAAATCCGTTCAAAATTCGCAATCACCGTTTGGGACGGAAATCAGTTTTTGTGTCAATTTGCGATCAATGTACAATTAGTGTTTTTTGTTGCCAAAACCTTGGAAAATTGCGGAGGATTTCTGCCCTGAAAACAAGAAGTGGTACCATTTAATAAATTTGGTCTCAAAAGTGGTGGTTTTATGATATTAACTCTTATCTATGTGATCAGAAAGCACACAATCGAATTAAAGAAGTACGGAACTGTACAATTCTAAATTGCAAGGCACATATGATTAGGAATCATGCAATAGATGTACAGAATTGTACATTTCTGGTATGCATAACTGCATTCTTGAGAGCAGCTATAACATGCAATGCTGGGATTCCTCTAACGGCTTCCTGAATGGAGTTTGATCCTTTTATACCTGACTCAATTATTTTGGTTGTGTGTAAGTTGGCACAATCGAGCATTGATTGTGGATACGAAGAACATGTCCCGACTAACATGATTCACAGCCAATTTCATAAAAGTAACTAATTTGCCTAAAAATACTAACATGATACTCAGATGCTTGATGTGTCAGCTTGTTGGTGAGCCAATTATCATGTGTGGATATGTGGTCAATTCTAAAATGATCCAAGCTAGGAAGGTAAGCCTTGAACTAAAACCACAACAATGCAAGGTGAGAATCGCAAGTTACGTATGAGAGCTCCTCCTGGAAACCTAGCGCAGCCACCATCATAGATCGGTTCCCCCTCCGGTCGGCCTTGCTGGCGTCGGGAGGGGTGGGGAACCCGATCTATGAGTGTAGTTCTTGATAAAAGTAGTGTTTCAATAGATTGATTAGGATTTTTGTAGGCGTCTTCTTCTTCAATGGAGATGGCATTGTCTGCAATAAGTAATCTTTGGATCGTCTGCAATAAGTAGTCTTTGGATCATCGTTCGACGATGAGATCTCCTTCCGACGTCAATGGTGGTTTTGAAAAATTAAATTTGTCTAGTTATGGTTCTTCAGATCTTGCTTCGCTAGATCGATTTTGTATTTTTTTCTCACGATAGACATGAGGAGAATTGTCCTCGCAATATCTGTCCCGGCTGCTACGTCATCAACAATGGTGATTTGTACTCTCGGCTCCCAGCGACGTTCAGTTGCTTTTTCCTGAATCGGTGTTGGTACTCTTGCCAATGTTGGCTGATTACTTTAATGGCCGTGCGTGCGCATAGTCTTGACATTGCGGGTCAAAATTAAAATTATGTGAGAACACTTGTTTAATATTTATAGGTCCGTGGTTTGGTATCGTTGTTATGTTTCAGTGGCTGCTTTCAGAAAAGTATAAGATTGTGTCATGGAAAAAGAAAGAGTTTGAAGATTTCGAAAAATTTACTCGGTTCGTTTAGACTTTATTTTATAATCGCTCTAGTCAGCTCATGTATCTGATCTACCATGTATTGTTATCATGGTATTCATTGTAAAAAAAACTCTTATCTAGGTAGTACTAGTGGCAAAAAAAAGTCTAGTACCAGCGAGAGCAGCGGTACCTATAATGCATTTTAAACGCATTTCGATGTCGAAAGGCTGTTTCATGAAAACAGATTCTTTTATGCCTATGTAAAAAAGACAATTTGGTGCTAAAAATAACCTTTTCGTGACATTTGTGTGTGTGTGTTTTTTTACATAACCATGTGTTATGATAAGCGAATATAATAACAGAGAAGTGCGGCTAGAACAATTCGGCAGTAAAAAAACCCAGTATATTAGGTATTTCCTTTGCGAAGAATAGAAATAGATTCTTATGTTAGTAATATGTAATTTATAAAGATTTCAAAATTTGCCTATACTATGGATCTTCCTCTTCTGTCTTCTTGGACGACACTTCCGCGCTATCGTTTTGGCGACGCTTCTTGATGCTAACCTTTTCTTCCTTCTCCTTCTCCTCCTCGTCCCCGTCATGGTTTTTCAGGTACTCCTCATCCGACTCGGGATACACCAACTACTAGTCGGTCTTCGACGGCTTTCTGGCCCTTCTTGAACTCGAAGTATTCGATGTTAGAGCTGGAGGGCGACATCATGCATTTTACGCTCAAAATTCCTCTAAGCTAAACCTGGGAGAATGACACGCCTCCTCAGCCCATACAGCGATAGCTATTTTTAGCCGTTGGATCTCCATATTCGATGATGTGGATAGTCTGTTTGGTCATTTCGTTGAGACTTTTGATACTTTGCTCCGTATATCTTAACTGTCTCACACTGGGTCCCATTTACTACTAGGCCAGAATTCATTAAGAGAGGTAGATCTTCATAGCGTAGAAAGAAAAACAGTCGACGTCGCTTTCATTCCCACAGTCACACCCCACGCTAGACATAGCCGGGTAACCCAGCCCTTCTCTCTTTTCTACTCCTCTTTCTTCTAGGTGTAAGGCGGTCTAGGATTCGCCGCCCCAAAACCCGCCGCCGCCCTGACCGCCCCCACACCCGCTGCCACCACTCTACGGCCGCGCTGAACAGGACTCACCACCGCAACCTAGAAGGAGGTCGCCACCACAGACCCATCCTACATCTTCCCTGTTGAAGCCATCTATCAAGACCGTTGTCCATATCTCCATCAAGTTTGCTTTCGAGGTCACCGTCTAGCGACAAGGTCGACACCCAATACCGTCTTAGGTTTGTCCCTCCTAAACTCCAGTTCCGGCAAACTCTTAAGTCCAATCATGTGTATATTTACCATGTGGTGCTTCACGATGAAATTAGAGATTTTATTTTATTTAAGCCACACTAGTTTTTGCCCTTTTTTTTTGCCAGTCTAAATTCTTACATTTAGCTTTTGCCCCCATTTTCCGTCGTTGAAGGGCAAAAGTAGAACACAATTTCACCATTTTCATTTCTCTTTTGCCTCCCATAGGGCAAAAATGATGTATTACCGGAATTGACAGGACATAAGCAAAATGTCAAAATTTAGAGAGGGTAAAAAAAAAATGGACAAAAACCATTGTAGCAAAAACAATTTTTTCACATGTAGTTGTCTCTTCAAGTGGTATTCTACTGCGAAAGGAGCTATGTACTTAATGGTATGTTAGTCTTTTTTTTGGACCCATGCTGGGATTCTTCACCGGGGTTTGATGACACCGCAGGATTTGGCGATGGGGCGACATCCCAGCTACTTCGACGTCGGCGACCTCCGTGATCATGTCGATGACGCAATGGCTGGATCTTCATTTTGGTGATTGTCCAGCTACGTGTGTCACATTCAATGGTGATATGGATCGTCCAGAGAGTATAAGAGCAATGAACGGTCGGGTCGCTCGCGGCTCGCTAAACGTTAACGAGGAACGCCTCTTCAGTCTTCACGCTAGGACTCTCGAAAAAAAAGTGTTCACGCTAGGGACAGGAAAAGGGTAAAAACCCATAGGAAAAATGCCAACTAGGCCACGAAATTAGGGATATACAATTTTTCCCCCAAAATTTTGGGTGGGGCACAACGCACCTCTGCGTCCGCCCATGCGTGGGTACAGGGACAAGGTGAATGACACCGGCAGAGTCCGCAACGACCCTGTCCATGGCTAGTTGCCTTCACGTTCACGTGAGGGTAAACAACTAAGGGATCAGGACATCTCCAACTCTGCCCCGCAAATGGATATGGGATGTCCGTTTGTATTTGGGCGTACACTAGGCACGTCCCAAGGGACCACCCTAAACGGACATTTGGGGGCTGATATGTCTAGCAGGCCACATTTCCACCCTAAATTTGTGTTGGGAATGCGCCCACGCGATCCCGACGCTCCCCATGTCCGCTCGAGTCTGGCAAGGGCCCACTTGAAAGTGACACAACGCCTACTCGGCTACCTCGGTCAAGTCCTTTTGAATGGGGACTGCGACCACGTCCCCATCTCACCAGCCCCCACATCCCCACTTCCAACCCCTAGCGGCTCCGAACTCCAAAACACCAAGGCCGAAACCCTAGCTCCTCGCGGGGGATGAAGACCCTGGCGTGGTGGAATCCCAGCCGCAATGACCATGAGGCCGAGTCATCCTCCCGTAGCTGCTGTAACCGGGCCTGCGCCAACGTTTTTATGGAGGTGGCCCAACTCTTCTATTCTAGGATATGGCCGAGCGGCTGCCGTGCCCGGATGTCCACCTCCCTCACGGGTGACATCTCAACCGCGCGCACATCCCGGTGCCTGCCATGCCCGCATCGGGGCCGGAGCGCCGCAACAAGATTAGGCGGCGGCGGGCCTTCCTCCCGCCGGATGTGCGGGACGACCCGTGTACGCCTTCAACAACGTCCTTTGAGACTTCTGGTTCGAGGCGGAGCACAGCGAGCACCGCCAAGCGTACTTCGCGGCCGAGGCGCCACGATCGGGCAACCCGAGGGAGGACAACTGACAAGGAGGAAGAGGAGGAGGACGAGGAGAAGATGGAGGAGGCAGAGGACCCCTACGGCCCCTTCGTCAAGCGGGAGGACGACTACGACCTCGTCACTCATGCCCGTGCCGTTCATTGGATGCTCGTTTAGTTAATGTACCGTGACGGTCTCTGGAGGCGGGACCCACATGCCGGCACGGTATGACTGCTTTATAAACGGGCCTCCAGGTGTCGTGTCGTGTCATGCTAGGTCCATTTACGGCGGGCTGGGCTATGCCATGCCCGGGACGCCCGTTGGCCACCTATACTAGAGTGCCAAGACACAACTCAGAACCGGCGTTCAGGTTATCAGGTAAGACCAGCGGGTCCACAATCCGCATGTAGTGCCACAGAGTTCACGGCCGCGAGTTCCAACCTCAAAGGATCTGCACGCCTTCCTTTTTTTTCAACCCCGAGGCAAGTCTGCGTGTATATAAAACCCAAACCTGGCTACGGCCAGGTATAACCAAACCGTAGAGGCGGGGCTAGTTCAGTACTACTACCACCATCTGTCCATCTTGTTAGAAGTAAATCGAGAGCAAACGAGAGAGGAAACAAATGAATCGAACTGTGTCTTTATTGATGATGAATGGTGCTATATATAGCACCGAACAAGCGGTTACAAAAGGGATATGTCGGTTCCACAAACCGACATTACAAGCAGGGATTACATGTTAATTAAAGTAATTAATTAAATCCTAACACTCCCCCTAATCTATGCTTGTCCTTGCTTGTGTTCATCATCTTGAAATACTCTCCTCCAAAAACCCTGTGGGAAAAATATGAGGAAAGTTGTGTGTATGATATGTTGCTAAAACTCATTTAACCCGGCGGGGAAATAAGAGAAAATGATGCAACATATGATGGTTATTGTCTCTTTGATAACTCATATGGGAAAACCTTAGAAAGGAAAAATCCATAGTGAGTTTAGAGAACAATAAATATGCCTTGTATACTTCCTTTAAAAACCCCGGTGGGGAAAACAGAAAGTATGACATATGATGTTTGAAGTTCTCCCACAAAAACCCTTTGGGAAAAATGTGAGGAGAATTGTATATGATATGTTGTTAAAACTCCTTTAAAACCCAGTGGGAAAAGTAAGGAGAAAATGATACAACATATAATGATTATTGTCTCTGTTAACTCAATATGAATGAAATCCATAGAGTTAGAGGACAATAAATATGTCGTGTATACTCTCTAAAAACCCCGGGGGGAAAACAGAAAGTATGACATATAATCTTATGTTGATACTACCTCATTAAAAACCTCAATGAGAACCTGAAAGTAAACTCATAAAGGGAAAAAGAGTGTAATATGATGCTTTGAACATGAATATTCAGGAAGATACTCCCCCTGACTTGCAAATCCGAAGTCGTCATACCAATCCCATGAACATGAATGTTATAGTTGGTAGAGACTTGGTGAATGATCAGCGAGGATATCGCATGATTTTAATTGCAAGATGTTTATTCCCGACTCTCATGAGTTTATGGGATAAACATTTAGCGCAATATGCTTAATAATATTGCTCTTATGTAACCTGTTTTGCATCTATGCAACATAAGCAACATTATCTGTGTAGATAATGATAGGTGATTCGAGAGAACCAACACCACATGACTAATGTATGCGGTTTGTCATTCCGTGAAGCCACACGTGTTAACATGAAGCATTGCATCTTAGAATGATCGTGGTAGTATAGTCACCAGAGTCTATTTGAAGACATCAATGGAGTGACAGATCTACCATGTATGTACACATTGTAGGATCATGTAAGTAGCCAATACAGTGTCTAAATTGGAGTTCAGATTTCTCCGAAATTGATACAATATGTCAAGATATTTGGTGCCTTGGAGATATCGAAAGATATTCTTGATCCCCTAACCAATTATGTTGGTAGGTCCAATGGCATTGAGATATGGAACATTATGTGCCAACATCTCTTCTCCATCTTCCCATGGATCTTTCTCTACGTCTAGAGATCGAACAATCCCTAGGAGATGGACATGACTTGTCTATATCAAGTTTCTCCAATTTTCTGGATATAGGCATCTTGGTGTACCATAATACTTGAGTGAAGGTGCTCGAGTTGTAGTCCCAAGCAACATTTGGGTTTATCCAAATTCTTCATCTCAAATCCGTCTTTTAGATGATCACGTGGTTCGTCATTTAGGAGATATCCTTATGTATGACAAACACACATGGGTGATCATCATGTAGGAGTAATCCTTGTGTATAAGGAACTCACTACGTCGGTTGTACCAAAATATACCGACAACAATAAGATTGGAGTGACTTATTGATTTTTACACAATACATGTTGCATTTGTGTTTCGATTCGGACAGAGATTCCATCGGGAACCATACATGTCGAATCTAGTGATCCACATGGATATGTTGTCACTACACCTATCAACTGCACAGATAGATGATTTTGTACTGCCAATGATATATGTATCGGAACGAGATTTCACTCATGTCTGGAGAGTAGGTCTCGGATCTCTGCGGAAACCCGACCTTATGCTACAAGCCTTGCTTTCTCACCACCTGTATTTCTCATTCCGTTTCCGGAAGAAAACACATTGAATAATCCCATAGGGAATTCATTTGGAAGAGCGAGGCTATATCTGCTTGGATTGCATCCTTTGATGAGTTCAGTCCTAGCAAGTGTGTTCACACTCTGCCATGGCCATGGTCTTTGGATCTGAATCATTGTGAAGGTTGTTTGCAATCATACAAGAGATGTTTGTCGACAGTTGTAGGCTTTGGTTATATGATTCTCCAGAATCGATATAGTTGGAGCAAATATCATGCACCCATGATGACTCTTCGTGATTTCCCAATACGCGTGAGTCTGGGTGTTCCGATGTCCCAGCCAGTGTGTGCAAGCTGGAGCTGGGGTTGTGGAGGTTTCCCTTCCACTGGGTGTATACTACCCATTAGGTGTTCATCAACGCAAGGTGACTTGCATTTACTGATTTAGAGGATTTATCCTCGATTTCCTTTGTTGCTTTGCAAAAAGCTGGATCCTGGTTAGAGGCCGTACTACTCCCCTCTTTTTATAAAACAGGGAGTTGAGTGGTTTTTATTGGTACCTCCACTCTTTCGGGCGCATTTCTAACCGGATTAGGATTTTGTAACACCTTTGAGATCAGTAAATGAATCTGGCAGGTTATTTGCATGTGTTGCAAATTTGTGAATCGAACGTAGAGTCCAATTCTTGAGTACGTGGATATGAGGAGGAACGTGAAGTCCCAATTGATTTCCTGGCATTCGATGTGGTACTTGAAATCTCCCCCTAATGCCTGGAAATAATCCTCCTTAAATATAAGCAATCAGCGTACTGGGCTATGAATACATCCCTTATGAGGGGTTCAAGGTACTGGTTATCGACGGATATCTGTACCCCACATAGATCCCTCATATGTGGGCCCATGATGTACGCTGCGGTGGTGAGATCGGTACGCGTGAAGCGCTTCCGAACTTACGCAGATGGGAAATGCTCGGAGGATTTCCACGTATCAATTGCAGAGGGGAAGTACTGCTATATGCAGTTAGTCAGTAGCAGCGTGTAAAACTGCATGACTCCAATGTAAAGTTGGTAAATTGCAATTCATTAACATGGGTCGTGCAATGAGAAAATCCTTTTGATCAGAGACGAACCAAAAACAATTGTGTATGGACACATAGGACATTGTGCTGAACTTCGATCCTCGGAGCCATGCACAAATAGTGGAGGCATGTGAAGAGAATTCTGCAACAATATTTGTCCATTCGAATTGCTTTAATTCGATCTTTAGTCCAAACAATGGTTGGTTGGGACCACAAATATCACCTTGAATGTGTTCAAGGGACTGAAGTGATCCACTGGCACAATAGTGCAACTAAATCTCATGACTAGGAAAGTTTAGCTCATGCAAAACATGACCGATGGAATTGCATTATATGCAACATGTGCTACGAGTTGGATGTACGTGTAGTACAATCCAGACAATAGAGGGGTACATTTTCATATACTTGTTCCACATCCATCGGATTGGCACTCGTAGAAATCTATATATAGAATTGAAGAAGTTCCAATATGGAAATCTTTATCAGATATATAGAATGTATACAATCTTATTTATATCAGAGTGCTGATACAATATATATGTTCTATTACAACAACACAAATGGACATTAATAAAACGACCACTAAGGAGATAGTGGGACTAGTTTAAGTCTCCAAACACTTTGGTTGAGGCGTACTCAACCATCATGTTCTCCGTGCCTGTAGGGTCCTCTGACTTATGGAGAGTTATGGCGTTGCAAGGTCCAGTAGGAACATCTCGCGAACAACAGCTCCATTGGTGTCATCTGGATGAAGGTTGAAGTTGGCTTCAAACCTTTTCCCTTGAGGTGCTTTGCATCCCTGGGATTGCTGGTACAGAATGGCCAGATGCTTTGGGGTTTTGCACTTGTTAGTGGGATGCGTGTAGCAACCACACTTGTCGCAAAGCTTAGTTTTTCAAACTCATGCTTTGCGGTGCCTTTCCCACGGTCTGAGTTTCTAGGCTTCCTGTTCCGGTTGCGCTTTCGCTTACCATTGAAGTTCGAAGGCTTGCCGTTGAAGGCACCATCAAACTTTTGCCCGTTCACGACATTCATATGAACTTCAGGTAGAGGTTGAGAACCAACCGGGCGCTGAGAGCCATTCTTAGCGAGTAGCTCATCATGCTTTTCAGCTGAAGTAAAATATGAATAAGATCGGAATAGACTTGGTAGTCGCGAGCAGGTACTGCTGCTGGAGGATCCTGTCAGATGGGAGCATTGTAGAAGAGTTTTCTCTATCTTCTCCGCATCAGTAGGTTCCTTCCCGCAAAAGCAGTTTGGAACTGATCTTATGAACCTCATGATTGTACTCCCCGACAGACTTGAAGTCCTGAGTCGGAGGTGTGTCCAATCATGGAGTGCTTGGCATGACAACTGCCTTCTGTTGTTCATACCTCGTTTTGAGGGCCTGAAACAAGGTACTGGGGAATTCTTCCTCCAAGTACTCAGACTTGAGATCTGGATGAACATGGTGCCTTATGATGTACAAAGCAGCATATTTTTGCTCATCTGTCAGCGGCGTGACTCCAGCCGGGAGTGGAACATCCGGAGTTGGATTGCACGCACTAACCCGGGACGCAAGGGCGATCTTGATGTCCATGGCCCATATAGGATAGTTGTGGCCGTTGAGACGATGCATCAAACTCTCGAGCCATCGTATCTATATGGTAAACCAGAGAATATTAATTTACATTCGGTAAATTAAAATCCATCATGGTTATGTCGTAATGAACTATGCAAAATAAATGAAGTTTCAAGAAGTGGCTTGAACTCATTAGTGTGAACCTCAAATTGTTAAGTATGACACGTTGTAGATAATCTCCAAAAGAAATTTTGGAGTAGATCTAGCAGCATTAGCGGAGTATAAGATACTCACTTCGAATGCCTTATGTCACAACTTAATTAAAATGCATGGGAGAGCACATTGGCAATCATAATGTCAAAAGTGACAAAATGTAGGCTTAAACAGTAGGTGTAGATAAATCTACACACTACATCATGATCCCAAAACATCAATTCGAAGAAATCACTTTGATTTTGCATCTTATTTGCAAGAAATTGAAAATCTCGATTACAAATAGACATGTTAATCTCGACATGTGACGAACATGGAAATATATATATCTTAGAAAGATTCTGGAATACATCGTACTCGACAGAGAAACAATACTATAGAGGGTACTGAATTTGTCTTTGCAAGAAATTAATAATCTCAATTGCAAATAGACATAATTAATCTCGACACGTGACAAACGTGGAAATATATTAAGTCAATTTAGGATCTGGAATACATCGGTACTCAACAGAAAATAGTACTGAAATATATGTACCGAATTTAACAGTCTAAAACAGGAATAAAATCACTGCTAAAAGTGTTGTTAGAACACTAATCTGCTAAAAAACTGAAATTTACATCAATTAGCAAATAAGCAGGGCTGGTGGTGGTCCAGTACGCATGCTAATGGGCCAAATTGGCAGCCATCGCAAGGACTGGTCAACCGAGTGGATAAAGGAGAGAGAACGACAGGAGCAATTCCCAGCCACATCTCGATCCCCGATTCGGACGACCGACACAAGCGACCACTGCCGCACCACGGCTGGTTGGCCGCTTCACCGGCGCTGCCTGGACGGAGGGAGCCGCCGTGCTGGGCGCCAGGGGCCGCGAGCAGCAGCACTGCGCCCGCGGACGTTCGGTACGACCGCCGCGGGGGGTCGCGCCAGCCGCTCGTTCGGGCCTCTTCCGGCAAGACGAGGCCGCCGTGGAGTCGGGACCGAGAGCGGAACTCAGGCTACCGCTGCCACCGCCGTCGAGGCTTGTCGCAGGCAGAGCCGGCGCGAGCGCGTCGCTCAGACTCGCGCGGACTGGACAGGGTCGTGGCGAGCCTGTCGTCGAGTCTCGCGCGGAGCGGCCGCCGCAGGCCGCGGGGGGCCATGCCGGGAAGAGCGCAGACACGAGCGTCGCCGCGTCGGTCTGGAGCGAACAGGTTGCCGTCGCCGTGCTCTGAATCGCGCCGTCGATGAAGAACTTGCAGCATGTCCAGGCATTGTAGTTCTTACCTTTTATGCCTGATTTTTTTTTCGATCGTTCTTCTGTTCTTTTGTTCTTCTTCTCTGAATCGAATTTGTCCATGGCGGAGCATCGATTCCTCATCTGGGTCTCAGCGATTTCAGGGGTTGATGCTCTTCGCAGAGCGTACTATTTGTGGCTTTCTGTTCTTCAGTCTTGAAAAACAACTCGCTCGGATGTGAGATGTGAGCGTGCTGATAACGTGTTAGAAGTAAATCGAGAGCAAACGAGAGAGGAAACAAATGAATCGAACTGTGTCTTTATTGATGATGAATGGTGCTATATATAGCACCGAACAAGCGGTTACAAAAGGGATATGTCGGTTCCACAAACCGACATTACAAGCAGGGATTACATGTTAATTAAAGTAATTAATTAAATCCTAACACATCTCTCTCGCTCTGCAGCAGCAGCAGGGGAGAGTAGTCACGCGGCGCCGGGTAAAGCGGCAAAAGGCAGCAAAGGAAGGCGAGGTACAAACACCAGCCATGTTCCTCTGTTGCTTTTATCTCCGTTAGCTTACTGGAGCAATAATCAATAATTACGCAGCGGCTAAGCTGCTAGTAGAATCATCGTTATGGCCTAATCTTACCCTGGTTCAAGCGGAATATGGAACATCAGCACTGTTTCCTCGTGTGAATCTTAGCTTCGATCGCATCGATCGAGTGTTAAATATACAGAAAAAGGGTTTCGGCCGTATTTCTTGAACCGGGGTCAGGGAATCTTTGCGAAGAACAAGGAAGAGCGAGGTCTCGTCGTCTCTTCTCCTCCTCGGTCAGATTCCCTTGAACATGTCTGCTAAGTATCGCCTCGCGGTTCAGTGGCGGAGTCGAGAAATTTCCGAGGATTAACGCATCGGATCGGATTTGGGGTGGAGTGTGGATCGGTAATGTAGGGGGAGTCTGAGATTGCTCTGTTCTTTACTGCCCCCTTCCTCTTTTCTCGTCTCCTGATTCTTGGATTCAGGAGCGGCTGATTCGGGCCGTACCTCTGCATTCTGGGCTTTGATCAGCGTAGCATGGGAAATGGTTGTCCTTTGCTGTTTCTTGTCCTTTTAACCACCGTACTTCTTTGATCTCCTCTCCATTGTTTAGTTCCGTCCCGATGCAAAATGCATGCTTGTTGTGTTAACGCCAGCCACAATGCTGCCCTTTCATCATTTTTCTCTCTCGCCATTGCCTAATTTAGTCAAATTGTTCTTTTTGATGACGAAACAGGGAATACCCTCAAGAGGTTAGCAATAAATAAATATCGCCCATGGGTCCCCTAAATTCCTCCTTGGTTTCATGGATTTCTTTCCATCTCTGCAAGTTGATTGTGGAAATATCTGTCCTGTTATCTTTATTTGCTCTGTTTCTGTTGTTCTATTTCTTTCCCGTGGCACTACTTTTCCGCAGCCCCCAACCTTGTACAGCCATCTTGCTTGTAAATTCATTATAGGGTTATGTTAAATATGTCGAAACTCCCAATTAGGAGAAAGCTCTATCTCTTTCGGTATAGATATTAAGCAGTGGAATTTTAGGTGTTTACCCATGTATGGAGGCAAAGGGGAAAAAGAGAGACGAGAAACCACATTTGGGGCCCTCAGCTTTCAGTTTCGGAAGTTGTTGCAATCAGTTGCTATCTTTGTCCGTCCCCATCTTCTTACTATTCCAAGACTTGAACAGCGACTGAAGAATATGTAGGACCCACAACTCAGCTTCTCAAATGTAAATCAGAATTATTTATTTTTGCGAGGATTTCATAATTTTTTTGACCATCAGTTCTATATTCTTGAAAGGTATGGGGAGTGGATAGGAGAGAAAAGGAAGCCAGCTTAAATTGATTGTTTACTGATGGTTATAAGCCAATTTTGAGGTCAAAGTGAATACAAACTATAGCTAGGCAGTGTTTGGCGGCTCTCTTTAACTACTTCTAGGAACATAACGTCGATAGCTTTCACCTGTCATACTCTTGTAATAGTAATAGAAATTATATGAATATGTAACAAAATCCTCCGGCTTCTGCATCCCAAGAAGCCAAGATGCACATCAGATGAATATGCGTGAACTACCATTGGGCCGTTCCGGGATAGCTTTTCATCGAAGGTTCATATACTGAGCTTTAACTTTATTAGGATATCATTTTATAGAGAATTGTTTGTAAGGATATACTGAACTTTAGATGAAGAGCAGAACTGTTGAAACCTGCCTCATTTATTTGGACATTCTTTACATTTTTTTAAGGAACACACGAGAAAACACACCTTTCTTTAATCAAAAGAGCCAACAAAACATACTAGTATATTCTGTTTCACATATTCGAATGTGAATTCTCATAATAATGAAGGCCCGGATATAAATCTATGGGTGTTCAGGAATAAACTCTTATTCTTCTCAGTTATTTGCTGTATAATTGAGGCCGGGGATCCGCACCCCCTTTTCTAAAAAAATTGCTGTATAATTTATGGGTGTTCAAAGATAATCTCTTAGTTGACTCCTAAGATTTTGATCTATGCTGCTGCCTGCCACTGAATTCTTATTGTTTCCCTGCAAGCAATTAAATAATCTTATTGTTAAAAATGAAAAGAGGCAAATACCTGTCCTATTGAATTATTATTATACCTGCTTGCTTCAGAAAAAGAATAGGGAAGACTTGTGATTGCAAGAGTCTAGTATATGACTACCTGATAAATATTTCATGTCAGCAATTTCCTATGGCTTTCTCTGCTGCCACTTTTCTTGCTCTCCAACCCTGTAAGGCTGCAAGGCACCCGTTAGCTGAACGTGTCCTCCCTTTTTCAGCGTTTCTAGCGCGTCACCCCTGACCATCTTCTATCTTCTTATTGACCAATCTGGGCTTTGTTTTCTCATGCACTCGGTGACACCTGTTGCTTCCTTAATGTGCAAGAATCAATTTTATCTCACCTCTCTCCCTCATATGTCCTTCCCTCCTCAACACTACCCACTCTACAAATTGATAGGTAGTACTCTGTAAATTGATAGGTTTTGTTCTTATCCATACAGAAATCGGGATAGGAGGAAGCAAATACAAAGAGATGGATTATGGGTTGAACTGAGGGGATGTGTTTGCCGGATCAAGAACTGCGCTGTTGAACTCTTCTCGATGGAGGAGGATTTGGTGATCGATGATGAAGAGTCATGGGACCTCGTCGAGAGGGATCTCCGGCTGAAGGCCACCTTCTTGTATATTGACCTTAGCCGTGTGATCTCCTCCTGCGAGCGTGATGAGCGCAAGAAGACGCTCACCGACCTAGCTAACAAGTTCTTCTACTTCATGGACGAGGTGATGATTGCTTTCTTCTTCTTGCTAGCAACCTTTTTGCTCAAAGCGTGCCTTATTTTATTCCAAATTCATATGATCAATATTACATACGCAATCTATCAGAGTTCATGAATGCCCATTGATTACCAAATTCTGTAGATGTCTTAATATCTCAAGTAAAGAAACATATTAATACTAAAGTTTTGTTTGCTATGCCAGCTCAACATTTTCTGAAGGTAGTAATAGAGTAAGTGGTTCAGTTCACCTTGCAGCAGCCTATATGGACTATTCTGATCTTATTGATGTTGAATACATACAAATACCTGTTCCCCCCTATTCATGTCATTTTCACCTTTTTTGTTTTGTTTTGGCGGAAGTTGTTATGGTTCATGACTGGGCTTTAGCATATAGAGTTGAAGTGCTTGTTCACCAATAAGAAAAGTAGCTCAAGTGCACTTGGTTCTCTTTTGCTCTTTGCAATGCATTTTTTATTCAGATTAGTCTTTGGCCAACTTTGCCATCTATCTGGCAAAGATTATGGAAATTAGCAGAACATGTTTGATGCTAACTGAATTAAGAAATGGCAGCTGGACAATGCGGTGAAGGACAGAAGCGTGCCACTGATGCAGGTGTGCTACAGCGACACAACTCACGTTCTCCGGGAGGTGGTCGCCGCCCTGGTGCCGTCCCATTAACTTGGGCTCCATGTTCTGCCGAATGAAGCAGGGGAGGCAGAGAGTAAGATCTGGGAACTTCGCATTTCTTGGAAGCAAGAAATTGCCCTTAAAACTTGTACAAAAAGGATAGGCCGACATGGCAGAAATGAGGCGCAGATGGCCTGTGTGATGTGCATATATCCTAAAACGGCATTAGAGGCGGAACAAACGAAAATAGTTAGCGTCTGGTTTGCCTCCCTTGCAGATGCTTCCACCAGCGTGGCGTGGTGGCAGCGGCGCAAGTGACTGCCATAGTGTCAAGGTGAAGTGCCGCTTGCAACCGCGTCGGGGAGGTTGAGGCGTCGTCGTCGTCCATGACGACTAGCTGGATCGCCGCGTGCCTCGAGGTAGCCGGTCACCCGCGCGAGTTTATAGTGCGGTGTTCCCCACCGCGTGCCGCCTCTACCTCCGCTAGTCAAAACAGGAGGTCAAGGAGCAGCCGCACTCACCGACGAGGCAGGAGGTAGTACTGGCAGGCTACCATGTGAATTCGCCACTGAGGGACGACGTGCACGACGGTGACTTCACCGACATGAGCTGGGTTTTGGGGTCGGCCATTGAGTTCAAGGAGGACTCACCCAAATTCATGAAGACCATCAAGCTGACGGCGTAGCGGGCCTCCTCCTCCGGCGACATCGTTTCCACCTCAATCGATGCAAAGCGGGATGCATGCTCCTCCTCGGTGCTGCCTCCTCCTCCACCGTCGTCTTCATCCACGACAATGACAATAACGAGAGCATCGACTAGGCGACCTCGCGGATGAGGACTAGGGTTTAGGGCACCGGAGACGGCTGTTTAGGTTTAATTTCATTTGAAAATTTTGTAGAATATAATAAAATTTGAATGAAATTTCAAACCTTTTCCTTAAAAAAATTATCAATTTTTTAATTGGTTTCGGGGCCTCTGCTGGGGGCAGTCCCCCTCCGTTGTGTCATACATGTGCCCTGGACCCCCTAAAGTGGAAGCATTTTGGGGGATGCTGGACACATGTCCGACCAATGGGAGGGCTACCCCGAGAGGCGGCCCAGTTCAAAACAAATTGAGATCGAATCAAAGCAAAATAATTAAATTTCATTCAAATTTTATTGATATTTTAGAATATTTTGAATGAAAATTAAACCTAAACAAGCATTCCGGTGCCCCTAACCTAATATAACCCTAGTACTCGGCCTCGAGGTCGTCCCAGTCAACGTTTTCATCGCCATCCTCGTCGAGGTAGACAAAGGTGGAGAAGTAGGCAACACAAGAGGAGAAGGTGTCCCGATGGGGAAGCACCGCCGCCAGAGGAGGAGGTGTCGTGAGCTCGGTGATCCTCATGAAGCTGATGCGGAGGAAGTCACCCTCGTGCACATCGCCCTACAGTGGCACCGGCACCCGGTCGCTCGTTGGCACCAACTCTGTGGCTCTTCTTCACCTTCTGCTTCGACCGGCGGAGGTACATATGGCCACACGGTGGGGAACACCGCATTGGGAAGTCAAGGATGACCGGGCCGGGTCAGCAAAGGGCCTATGCGACTGTGCATTGCCGCAACCCCCTCTTTCACCACTCCCCAGCTATATGGGCAAGGATGCAGGAGATGACCGAACGCACACGTAGGGATGCCAGATCCCACCCAAAGACGGATGGTCACGGCGTGGCAATGACCACGAAGCAGGCAACTCGCGAGCTAGTGTAGCCCCACCTCTTGGTCCCACTGCATCCTTCTCTGCCTCACCTCGTCGGACTAGGAGGATGATGAGGCGCCGGTAGCCCGTCCCGCGGCCAAAGACGACAACCCGGATAGGGCGTAAGCCATTGTCCACTATAAGCATGCTTTCGTGCGTGAGGAGTGGCTCCGCACGGAGTGTGTGCGCCAGGCGGAGCGACATTTTGAGCTGCAAATGATGTGAGTCGGAACTCGTTCGATACCACAGCCGTGGAGAGGGACCAACAAGCGATGGCGGCGACCAGGAGCTCGAGCAATGACACTGAATCTAACAATTGGGACTAGAATGCCGCCGCTAATCCTGCACCACTTCCGACCTATTCCGTTTGTTTTAGGTTTCGTTTGTATTGTTTTAGTTTTAGTTTTCGTTTTTGTTTGTCCTAACTATCGACGTTTGTAATTGAATGTCTTGATGAACTGTGATGATCCGCTCGGGTGGGAACCATATATATTATTTAAATTTGCGGTAGGTATATGCGGGTTGCGGGGTATGCTGAGATCAATTGTCATACCACAAAACACACACTTTTACAGTATGTCAATATGCAGTATCTAATAGAGTTGCCCTAACGCCGAGAACCTACCTCACAACACTCGTGGCGTGCGAGAGATGTGAGTGGAGCGCCGACGACGGAGCAGAGAACCCGATCCCGAACTTTTTTTTTTGAATTTATGAGTGAGCTTAATAGATTTAGGCAGTAGCGATATTACAATCACGCATTAGGGATTCCGACGCGCAGGAAGGAATTGCCCCAAGGATAACACCACACTCACGCTTGCCTAATTGAGCTAAGTCATGTGCCACACCATTGCTCACCCTAGCCACCTTGCTAACCCTAACCCCTGATAAAACCTCCATCATAGCCTTCGCCTCCAAGTACAGACTCCAATGTCCCGACCGATCCATTTCCAAGGAGTTTAGGACTGTAACCACTCTTACACAGTCAGTTTCGATGTCCCCCGGGAGCTGTGGGTTTGCCGCAAGATACCGAAGACCATCCAAGACAGCCAGCACCTCAGCCTCCTCTGCGCTCGCACACGTACAGATGGTTTTCCACTGAGAGAACAGGACCGTGTCGTTCATGTCGCGTACCACCAAGCCAGTGCCGCCGGCAGCCGAGCACGCGTCCCAGCCCGCGTCCACATTAACCTTTATCCTGCCCATTGCAGGAGGCTGCCACTGTGATGCCGGAGTCACATGCGATGATGATTCAGGCATGGGAGCCGGCGCAGCAGGAGCCTTCCCTTTGGCGTCTGAGATGCAAGCGTCAGACTTGATTGTGTCAGAGGAGCACGAGGTAGCATAGTTCAGAAGAAACGGAACCGATGCTGCAATGGAGGCCTTCCCATCACCATGGATGACATTGTTTCGGTGATGCCATGTACGCCAGAGAAGGAAGATCAGCTTGCTACGAGTATCAGCACTCACCCCAGCGAGCAGATTGAAGAACCAGTTCGGGCCCGAGTTCTTGAGGTCATCATCCTTGGGTAACGTCCAGACCTGGCGCATGCCATCCCGGAGCGCCCGGGCCAACGTACACCGGACCATGGCATGGTGAGCAGTCTCCTCTTCCGTGCCACAGATGGAACACATGGGATCAACCTTGGGAATACGCTTATGTAAGCTGGCCGTCACCGCAAGAGAGTCCGTAGCAAGCCGCCAAGCAAATACACGCATCTTCTGCGGAACCTTGGCCTTCCAAACCAGATTCCAAATGCCACGATCACCATCTGGTTCGTCAGTGCTCTGGCCCCTGCTGAGATTAATAATTTTTGGATGCATTGCAAGTCTGTACGCACTACGCACAGAAAACTGACCGGAGCTCTCAGGGTGCCAAGCTACGAAATCGTCAGTCTGTCGCCTGGGGATTTTAATCTGCAGAATTGCCTCAGCGTCATGGGGAAAACAGAATTTTCGGATCAGGCCTGCATCCCAGAGACGGGTCGCTGGGTCGATGAACTGGGAGACCCACTTAAGACGGCAGCGCTCTTTCATTCCGGTAACTTTCAGACTACCCGATCTCGGCACCCAGTTATCCCGCCAGAATTTGACCATAGAACCCGAGCCAATACGCCAAACAGCACCCTTCTTCACGAGCTCCAGTCCATGCACCACGCCTTGCCACGACGCCGACATGTTCTGGATAAAAGCGGTGTCCAGAAGATGGCCGTTCGGATAGTACTTGGCCTTCAGGAGGCGTGCGCAGAGGCTGTCCGGAAACTGCAGCAATCTCCATGCTTGGCGAGCTAACAAAGCTTGGTTGAATAATTTGAAATCGCGGAAGCCCATGCCCC
This sequence comes from Poa pratensis, assembly GCA_947311845.1. NCBI lineage: Eukaryota > Viridiplantae > Streptophyta > Magnoliopsida > Poales > Poaceae > Poa > Poa pratensis. Next base: position 29,501,010 of record CAMZMU010000053.1, on the reverse strand, counting down.
CCGCCATCTTCGGAAGAGTCACTTTGTCCCAGGAGAGCCAGTGCATGCGCCGGCGATTGTGCTCATCGCCCCAGTGGAAATCACGGACCAGCTTATTGAGCTCCTCAATGAGACCTGCCGGAAATTGAAAGACACTCATTGCGTAAGTAGGAAGAGCCTGGAGGACAGCTTTGATGAGGACTTCCTTCCCCCCGCTGGATAGATATTTTTCCGTCCAATCGCAAAGTCTTTTGTGGAACCGTTCTTTTAACGATTGAAACTTTCCCTTCTTCATCCGACCTTCAGGCACCGGGAGCCCTAGATATTTCTGCTCAAAACTTTCAGTTTCATACTGCAGCAGCTCCTTCATATCATTTTGCACATGATCAGCCACCCTTTGCCCATACATGATGGAGCACTTGCCGAGACTCACAAGCTGACCAGTCCCCTTCTCATACTTGTCCAGGATGGCCTTGACCACTGAGGCTTGCTGCATAGAACCCTCAAAGAACAAGAGGCTATCATCCGCAAAAAGCAAATGCGACATACCTGGTGCATTACGACAGATTTTCAGCTCCTTTAAATTGTTCGTTTCAGCTTCACGTTGGATCAGTCGTGACAACCCATCAGCAACTAGCAAGAACAGGTAGGGAGAAAGTGGATCGCCTTGGCGAAGCCCGCGGGTAGGCGTGAAGGTGTCCAACACATGTCCATTGAGACGAACAGAAAACCGCACGGTGGAAACACATTGCATAATCCACCGTATCCAAGTGCTATTAAAGCCCAGGTTCATCATAACACCTTCGAGAAACCGCCAATCCACACGGTCATAGGCCTTGGCCATGTCCAGTTTGTAAGCACAAAACTTGCCTCGGTCTGAAGAGTTGCTTTGTATCGCATGAATACATTCAAACGCCATAAGAGCATTGTCCGTTATCAACCTGCCCGGGATGAAGGCACTCTGCATGGGGGAGATGATGTCGTCCAGAAGAGGCCGAAGACGATTAACTAGGCACTTCGAAATAATTTTGAACACCACGTTGCATAAGCTGATGGGCCGGAAGTCCTTCAGCTCCTCGGGATCATTCTTCTTAGGAATTAGGACAATTGCCGTCTCATTCACCACCTCAGGCATCTTCCCTTTAGAGAAAAATACTTGCACCGCCATCACCATGTCAGCTTTGAGCAGCTCCCAATTGCGCTGAAGAAATCGAGCAGGGAAGCCATCAGGTCCAGGGGCCTTGAGCGGACCAATTTGGAAGAGGGCGTCACTGATCTCCTTTTCAGAGAAAGGCGCACACAGCTTAGAGTTCATCTCCTCATCCAGTTTAGGAGTAAACAGCCCAAGCAGCTCAGTAGGATCAACTTGGTCATCCTGGGTATTCAACTTCTGAAAAAATTCAGTAGCAAGGTTGCCCATCTCCTCAGCATTTTCTGTCCAAGTTCCATCTGCACGTTGCAGTTTTGAGATTTTATTCTTCCTCTGTCTCCAAGTGGCCTTCCGATGAAAATATTTCGTATTCCGGTCTCCCTCTCTCAGCCAGGCTACACGGGATCGTTGCATCCACATAAGCTCCTCTCTATAGAGGAGTTCATCCATCTCTGCACGGAGCCGCTGCATCTCATCCTGCCACGTCGCATCGTTGCTGCGTATGAGAACCTCCAGTCGCTGACGCTTCTTGTCAAGCTCATGAGATATGGGCTTGAAGTACTTGCGCTTCCAATCATATAGGGAACCCATTACACCTCGCAGAGATGAGCACACATCACCAAGATCTCGCACACCGACACGCCGAGACCACGCCTCCTCCACTGTAGCTGTCAAGGAGGGTTCACGCTCCCACATGATCTCATAGCGTCGAAAAGGTTTCTGGTTACAACGCTCCTCGCTCGCAGGAATCATTGTCACTAGCAGGGGACAGTGATCCGAGCGGGAAGTGACCAGATGCCGGACTTGCGCAGCCGGGAACCGAAGCGACCAAGCCGGCGACGCCACTGCCCGATCGAGCCGGACCTTCACATTCCGATCTCCTCTTTGCTTATTGTCAAATGTCCAGGGGGTCCCGATAAACCCTAGATCATGGACGTCACAGTGTGACAGGATCTCACGGAAATCCAACATAAGCCTCTCCGAGCGACGAGCACGAGAGAAGTGCTCCGCCTGCCACATCGCCTCGTTGAAATCACCAAGCATGATCCACGGTTCAGCAGAATCATTCTTGATCCTTCTCAACATCGTCCACATGTGATGGCGCTCACTAGGTTTGGGATCCCCATAGACAAAAGTTCCTCTCCAACGTGCACCAAACGGACCTCCCTGAATATGCACATCAATGTGCCTTTTGCTATAAGAGAGAAGATTGACCTCCACATCCTCATGGTGAAACAGAGCTAGACCGCCTCCCGATCCAGTACCCTCCACAGCAAAGCAGCCTTTCATACCCAGCCGAAAACGAAGATTGCGTACCCGATCAGGTTTTTGCCTAGTCTCACAAAGAAAAACAAGGCTGGGGTGGTGTGTCTGCACCAAGCAGACGAGCTCTTGAACTGTCGGGGCCAGCCCCACCCCCGACAGTTCCAGCCAAATAGACTCATTGCTCATGTCGGGCCTCGCCGTGAGGTCCCGACATGTTTAAGTTGTTTGCCGTAGAAACTCCAGTTAGCCAACTCCGCTTGGAGTCCACAATGACATCGAAACTTGACTGCTCCTCCTCATGCACATGATTCAATTCGAAGACCCCAAGGTGTTTGCCCAACAGGCTATTTGCCTGCAGCTCAGCTTTGCCCTGCATCCCGCCAATCACTCTGATACGAAGCTGCTTGACAGTGCCTTTCCGGTTCTTGTAAACCCGGTAGTTGATGCCTGTTGCTTTACAGAATCGCTGCGACTCTGTATCTGAGAACGTTTGCTCACTGCTTTGCGCTGGTTCAGATGGTGGTTGTTTTCCAGCAACAGTAGTAATGGCGTCATTTAGAAGCTTCGAAGAGTGCATTCCTCTTGAAAAGGAGATGCCCACAGCCAAAAACTGACAACGAACAACACACCTAGCCTTGGCCATGTTGACCACGATAGCCTTCTTCTCTTCTTCTGTACCCAGCTCCGCCATGAGCGCTTTGTCAGGCCGACAATTCTCACGGCACCAGATTTGCTGGGCAACAGGCAGCAGATGGGTGTTAGCCTCGGCGATCTCCTTCGCCTCCTGTTTGTCTTGCTTTGTGGTTCTGGCTACCGCCGAGACACCTGAGTCGAAAAGGGCCGCCGCTCTAGACCGCATCACCTCCATACATCGCGCTGGATCACGCGATTTGCGGAGAATTTGCAGAGCCCGCTTCTTCAAATCCTGCAGCTCCATGTCTCCCAGATCAGGGCGCTCAGGTGCCAACCGAAGCTATCACCTTGCTTGCAGCAGAGGAGGTTGAAGAATCGAGCTGGAAAAAGCTGATGGTAGAGATAATCAACGAGATGGATCGAGTGGGGAAGTGCCGAACGGCGAGAGATAGCTGGCGGCAGCGGCGGCGTCCAAGGAAGCAGCCGCGAGGCACTTGGACAGGGAAAGCTGGATTAGGGAGAAAGGGGAGCTGGACAGGGGAGAAGGGATTCGGATCTGGAGGATTAGCGCAGAATCGGGGAAGAACAGAGGGAACAAGGAAGATCAGAGAAAAACAGGGGAGAGATTAGTGCGGCATAACGCCAATCGCCGGCAAAACGCCCAAATCGCCACTCCGGGACGTTTTTCTGGAAGTCTCCTTGCCCCCGATCCCGAACTCTTGCAGTCATCCACCACTAACCAACCCCACGCTGCCCTGAGAGTAACCCATCCTTTCCGGTAACAGTTATTCTATCTGGGGTACGTGCCCCAGATCCATGGGATTTCAATGGAGCTGAGAGCACATGCAAATGCATGCTGAATATGTCACATCTATTGCAAATTCTGAATATTCGAAATGATTTATCTAATAAACCATTTTCACCTCTGAGTTCGTATCGACAAAAGTTTTAAAACTATATCTCATATTTCTAAGTTTTGGCGATTTTTTCTTCACGCCTCCAGTTTTTTCTGTATACTTTGATAAAAGAGTGAGTACTTTTAGTGTTTCCAATAACATATCGTTCCACCAAAATTAGTAGCATGCACATTTTCATTTGATATGGAATAATGTACGATTACATGGCACCTAAACTATTCCAATTTGGCAACTTGGTGTTATATAGTTGGCTAAGTTTTGACAATTTGGCAACTAGCGACGTTTTTTTTGTCAAAATATGTCAACATAAATGAGATCTAGTTTCGAAAAACTCGACGTGACTTCATAATGGTGAAAACGGAACATTAATAAGATTATCCGTTCAAAAGTTACAGAATATTTTAATATTAATCTTAATCTTAATCTAAAATTTGCTTATGCCACGGTTTAGCTCATCACATTCATTGATTCATACATGGTGGAGTGAAGATGATAACCACCGTATCTAAGGTATGTGTGCGGCGGCAGCTGCCTGGTGCAATCCTTCTGGTAATTGTCGCGAATCTTTCTAAATACTAAGCTCCCTAGAATTGGTGTCCTCTCCTTCTCCCACATGTCCACATCATGGTGGACCCCATTCAGTTATATTTATTTATATTTCATAGTTTTAAATACAGTTTGAAAAAAATATTCGATATATTACATATGTTTGTACTTATATGCTAAATTTTGTGGAAATAAAAAGGGATTCCCATCTATAAAAAAAGAAAATTGTGGCTGTAAAAAGGAAAATAGCTCCATTTCCACTCAAAATTACTCTTTTTTGTGTAGACCAAAATACAAAAAAAAAGCTTCTAGAGTGCGTACAATACATACACATAGTTGTATGTTTTATTTCAAAAAATTGAAACCCAAACAGTCGTTTCGATTTTTTTTAAACGAGATGCGGTGAGTTCGGAGCTACTGGCTCTATCGAGAACTCTCTCTCTCTCTCTCTCTCTCTCTCATCTCTGCCGCCAGCGTCCACCATAGCGTTGCGCAGCCTGTGCCACGCGTCCGGATGGCACCCGCTGGGTTCGGGTGCGGGTTTGGCACCCCCATACCCGCACCCGCCCCTTCTCCCCGATCCTGCCACCCGCCTCCATACCTGCCGGCGGGTACAGAGTTCAACCATACCCGCCACCCACCAGGTTTGCGGGACCCGACGGGTACCCGCCTCTGCTGGCCGTCGCCGGAGTCGGTGAGGATGTTGGGCCTGCTAGCCGTCGCGCGAGATGCAGTAGAGGGCCGGAGGGAGCGCGGTGGCGACGGCCGATGGCGCAAGATGAGTGGCGAAGGCGGCAGAGGAAGGGAGCAGCGGCGGAGGAAGGGAGCGGCGGTGGCGCAGGAAGGAGAGGCGATGGGGATTGGGGAGGGCCGGAGGTGTCGAGGACTCGAGGGGTAGGTGGGCGATGGGGAGTTGGGGAGGAGTGCGTGCGTGTCCAAGTGCGTCAGTGCGTGGGGTGTGCGTGCGTGGTGCGTGAGTGTTCACATGTTTTTGTCGGGTCTGCGGGTTGGCGGGTGCGGGTTTGGAACCCCCATATACGCCTCCGCTAGACCCGACGGGTTTAGATTTTCCCCACTAAACAGCCACGCGGGTTTTTTTCTTCACCAAACCCTCCCCATTTAACGCGGGTACCCGTCGGGTTAGCGGGTATCGGGTTCCCATTGCCATCCGGAGCCACGGGACACCATTTCTCTCCGTCTGCCTCCCTCGAGCCGTATTCTACCGAAAACAGTCATCCTTACGCAAAGTTTGCCCGTCTCTCCGCACACACCTCTGGCTCCATCAAGCACCTGGGACTACATGGCACCTCCATCCCTGATGTCGCGCCTCAAGTCCATTGTTAACTTGCACGCCACCTGCGCTGCCCTGTGGTGGCCACCCAACGCCAATAAGCTGAAAAACTTCCTACAACCCTCGCAGTAGTTGCACATGAACACCTATGTCGCCTCTGGCATCGGCCGATGCTATCACCGTTGCTGTTAGTAGCGCTCGACTCGGTGGTGGTGGTAACTGCGGTTGAAACCGTGAACGACAAATCGATGGTGAATGTGGGTGAAAGGATGAGTTATACGCCTTGTTGTTGGATGCCACCTTTTACTGATGAAAGATGATGTGGGTATTTATCTGTGAACTTTTTTTCTGCGTTATATTTACTTATATCTCACTTGTATTCAGAGAACGAGCCAAATTATGTAAGAACATGCATGTGTGTATTTTGCAGATGGTTGAATGCATACAATAAAAAGACCTATGTTTGCCTAGAATCGGTTGCAATTATTAGAGTGCAGAAAAGTCATGGGTACACAATTTAAGTTTCATGACATTTCATAATTGTCGTTGTATTTTGATCGTCTAACTGAGTGTAACCTTTTTTAAGTGGGGTCACGCTATTTCTGTTGAGTGGTGTACTCTTAACCTTGCTACAACTAAATAATTGTGCCGCTTATATACTTCTCTATGTTTATGTGAGGATGTCTGACTAATCGTGTTGTAAAATAGTGAGCCAGTGATAATATTTTCTCCAATCATTAGTACTTTTTTTTATATATGTTTCGCTAAAAAAATTGTTTGTTCATCTATCGTTGTTCGTATTAGGACAGACGTGGCTTCTAGTTTCATCTCATGAGCATAAGATCGCAGAATTACTCATAGCGAACGTGACTAACGTTATCCAAAATACATGGCTAGCATGCCGGGTACACCTGAACACATGGAGAACCGAACAAGATTACACCAAAGATGGTCGCCATGGCATTGCAGCTCGCCATCCAATCACTCGCCCTCCGCTCTCCTAACAAACCCAGCACCAAGCCGCCGGGCAATGGCCACCAGCAACCGCAGGACCCAAGCACGACCGGCAGCAGAAGGAGCCTCGCGACGGCGGCGGCGGCGCTGCTCGCGTCCCAGCTGCTGCCGGCCGCGACGGGCATCGCCGGCGCGTTCGACCTCGACCTTCGGATCACCATCCCGGAGCAGTCGAGCGAGGAGGCCGAGGCGAACGTGAGGACCCACGCGAGGAACCTGGTGCGCGTCAAGGAGTACATCGACGCCCGGTCGTGGCGGGAGCTGCAGGCGGCGCTGCGGGCCAGCGCCGCCAACCTCAAGCAGGACCTGTACGCCATCATCCAGGCGAGGCCGGGGAGCCAGCGCCCCGAGCTCCGGAGACTCTATTCCGACCTCTTCAACAGCGTCACCAGAGTAGGGATCACACACAAAATCAATGTAAACACAAGCAATCTAACACGCATGTCGAACTGATCTTGCTCTGCTGTTGTGGCATGTGCAGCTGGACTATGCGGCCAGGGACAAGGATGAGGTCCAAGTGAAGGAATGCTACGGCAACATTGTGGCTGCCCTTGACCAGATTTTTGCTAGAATCATTTAGTTTTTGCACAGGTTCATCCATCAGGATAGAGGGAGAGACTGGATAAAACTAGACATCTTGATTTACGTTTACATACAGGGAGAAGAAGTAAATAGTGACAGGCAAAAAGGCTTTTCTTTTGCTATGTAGCTAGTTCTTATTGGCTTCATGTGCTGCATCTTCTATTTACTCTACTCTCTCGAGGACAAATCCAAAACTGAATCAATATTTGCAGGTGCAGCAAGACGAAAAAAAAACTGCAGTTTCCTGGAACCATCTCTGCTCGATCAATGTTCAGCCATCAATATACAGGCTTGTTGTGATGCAATACGGAGTGGTTTCTCAGTAACCACTCACCTCTCCTTCGATTCCCTGTAGAGAAAGAAGGTTCCTTGGTATCTCTATTCATCGCCATCTGGCGTAAATGCTGAAGCAGTATTTATCTTCACTAATTCCGCAAACTACCGATGAAGTTTTAGTGTCTGCCTCATCTGTGACCTGTTTGGCTCTGACTCACCATCCTCTTGGCTCCTCCTTCAAATGGTTTTTTCCGAGAACTTGTGCCTTAAGAGAGAAAGGTTACTCAGTAAGTTGGTTTACTAGATCAAGAACAACACATAATTGTGCAGTTGGAACTTCAAAGAAGTTCGTGAAAGAACATGCAATCACTAGGCACTATGCAGAAATTCAGACTGGTTTGTGATAAATGAGTGTCAACCAGTGACAAAAACTTGAAGAACTTACCATTGCAGGATCTGGGAGCAAGTAGTTAGCAAGATTTTCATTCACTGAAACCGGCAACCGAGGCATCTCACTCATTTTTCCAGGCATTTGGCTCATGCTGTTTATAAAAGAAGTGTCGTTAGAGGCAGGGGATTTTTTTCTTCACAAACTAAACTCTGGTGCTTTTACAACTGAATAATACATGCATCAGAGGTGGAATATGCTTACATTCGTAAAAGGCCATCAATGTTCGTTCTTACGTGATGGAAGAGATCAATGTTATTTTGAACCTGGAAGAAAGAGTACAGTTGGTATGAAATTCATTCTTAACAAATAGTACTCCAGATGAAGGCTGGCTGACAAAATTATGGAACTCCTGCATTCTGACTGCACAGGAAAGGAAAACATACTAACCTGAAATCCTTGAATATTTGTATCTATCTGATTAAGAAGCTGATTGTTTTCATCCAGTACGTGCTGAACTGCACAATCTATCTCAGAGTCTGCATGGTGGAAAAGAGGCACTTGATCAACTTATGGAACAAATGGAAAGCATTAGGCGAATCTCGCCGACCATCAGGATCTCATTATCTACCAATATCTTTGAATTTCTGGAGAAAATGGCTTGTTATTTTACAGTAAGTTTTATCTCCGATAATTATAGCATAGTGTCGCTGTCCCAGCCAGGCTCGTTCTTCGTGCGGTTTGCTGATCGCCGCTGGTTCGACCTGATAGCGGGCACCCCGATGATCCACTGCAGAGGTACTCCCATCCTCATCCGTCGCTGGGACAGGCTCTCTTTCTCCACCTCGCACTCCTACCGGTACAATGTTCGTCTGTTTCTTGAGGGTGTGCCGTCCTACTGCTGGTCGGTCAAGGCTGTCCAGCGGATGCTGCCGGAGTGTGACATTCACCAGGTCGCCGCCGAGACCATCGACAAGGTCGATCTCTCCTACTTCGTCGTCAACGCCTGGGTTGAGAACCCTGATGAGGTGCCTACGGTGGCCACACTCACCATGCGCCGCCGCGCTGCCTGCACGCCGCGCCGTCCGACGCGTCGGCTTCACCGCCAGGTGCTGGTTCACATGGATGCGATCACCTACTTCCCCCGCGCGAGACGCTTGCTGCTCGTCGGCCGCCATCCGGCTCCGACGACGATGAAGATGTTGATGGCCCGCCGCCGGAGGAGCGGCCGCTGCCGTGGGGTCGTGGGTGCCCCGATGACATCTGGCGCCGCCGCAACGATGGTGCTACCGACCTGGCTTCTCGCCGCCGGCGTCGTGGTAGCGCGCGCCGCTACTCAGGCAGCTTCCGGCGGGTGGTGGATGGGGTTGTCCTGCCGGTGGGCAACCCTAATGCCGTTTCGGTCCTGCCGTTGCCTGTGGCGGCCGCGGTCGGGCCGTCTGCTGACGGCGGTGCGGTTCCGTCAACGCTGCAGCCCTGCATCACCTGTTCCCTGCCCGACGCGGTGCAGCCCACGCCAGTTTTGACCGCAGCCCGTGATGAACTGTTGGGGGGCCCCACCTCCCCACAGGTGCCTGGTTCAGGTCTGTTCGAGCCCGACACCATGGATGTCAGGGAAAAGGTTTCCCTTGTTTCTTCGCTGCCTCCTTTGGTTCCTAGTGCGGAGCCCCGTCCCGTGACCGTGGTCAGCGAGCGCGTGGAGCCTGTGCAGCTGTCGGCAGCGGTCTTTGAGGAGCCAGGGCACGCTTTGCCAGCGGTGGTTGCGCTGGGCCTTGGTGCTGCAATCTCGAGGCTTGGGCAGCCCACTGAGGCCCACAGCCCATCAGAGGAGCGCAGGCTGGATCACTTCCCTACACCTGACGCATTCATGCACTCCATCGCCACACCCGTTGCTGCTGGGCTCCTTCAGGCCCCAACTCGTACCAGGAAGCCCAGGAACAAGAAGCCGCCGGGTACCGTCACACGCCGCAGCCACCGTCTGCAAAACCGCAAGCTCTCCTTCTCCGGGAGCGGCAACGCCACCATGCGCCAAGCAAGAAAGTTGATCATCTCGAAGAAAGGCATGGCGATTGCTGACAAGGATGAGATCGAAGAAGCTACCATGGATGAGCTGTCCGAGGCGCTGATCAAGGCGTTCGATCACCCTCTCACTGAGATCCAGATGGCGGCGCTGACGGCGCTGACCAAGGCCGGCAAGCGTCTTCGCGGGGGAGCTGCACCTGTCTAGGGGTGCATCTGTCCCTTCCCTGTCGCCCTTGGTTTCCTATGGAATGCTCCATCCTAATTTGGAATGTCCGTGGTCTCAATGACCACGCGAGGCGAGATGTTGTTAGATCAGTAATTTTTCAGAACAATGTAACTGTTGTGTGCCTGCTTGAGTCTAAGCTGGCCGTTGTTACTGCTTCCGATGTTACCCAGATTTGTGGGGGTGCTTTCACCGGGTTTGCCTTCGTTCCTGCCAATGGAACCAGAGGAGGCATAATCTTGGCTTGGCGTGTCGATCGAGTGTCCTTCTCTAGCTTCCAATGTCATGATTCCTTCCTGTCAGCCGAGGGTCTCATGTTACAATCTGACTGTGTGTTCAACCTGATAGCAGTTTATGGTCCGCAATTGGATGATGATAAGATATCTTTCCTGGCAGCTTTGAAACAGCTTTACCTGAATTCCTTGGCCCCTGATACGCCGTGCATTATCGCAGGTGATTTTAATTTGATCACTTCTGCTGCTGATAAGAACAACACAAGGATTAATAGGAGGTGTACCAATGCTTTTCGCTCTTTCATCAATGACCTGCAACTTAGAGACCTGTATATGCACGGACGTCGCTACACTTGGAGCAATGAGCAGAACCGGGCTACCATGGTCAGGTTGGATCGGGTGTTGTTCAATGAGGATTGGGATACTAAGTTCCCTGGATGCTTGTTGCAGGCTCTTTCTTCCGAGATGTCAGATCACTGTCCCCTGCTACTCTCCTGTGATGCAGGGTTCAGACACCAGCGCCGTTTCCGTTTCGAGAATCACTGGACGAATTTTGAGGGCTACCAAGAAGTTGTCGCTGCTGCGTGGAATTCTGTTGAACCTCGGCCGGACGCACTTGCTTCCATTGCTGTGCGGCTGCGTGCCACTGCAAAGGCACTAAAGAGTTGGAGCTCTAGATTCCAGAGCGATTTGGCGCTGCGGGCGGCGATCACAAGCATCCTCATCCAGCTGCTGGACCAGGCCATGGACAAGCGATGCCTCTCCTCGTCTGAGCTCCAATTTCGGGCCATGCTTAAGATGAATAGGCTTGGAATCGCTGCGATCCAGCGATCGATCTGGCGCCAAAGGGCGCGTATTCGTTGGATCAAAGATGGGGAAGCCAATACCCGCTACTTCCACTCCAAAGCCTCGGCCCGACGCCGGAAAAATCATATCCATAAGTTGGTGGTTAATGACGTTGTGATCACGGATCAAAGCGACAAGGAAGAGGCTCTGTTCGACTATTTCGATTCCATGCTGGGCACACGTCGTTCCCGTGCTGTTTCTCTGAATCTTGCCGAGCTTGACGTGCCTTCGCATGATCTATCTGACCTGGACACGCCATTCACGCCGGAGGAGGTTAAAGCGGCAGTCTTCGAGATGGACCCGACTAAGGCGCCCGGGCCAGATGGGTTCACGGCCATGTTTCTTCAGAAGAGCTGGGTTGTGATCAGCGACGACATCATGGCTGGCGTCGAGGCCATGCAGAACCTGCGCACTGTAAACCTGCACAAGCTGAACGCGGCTACTCTCATCTTGCTGCCCAAGTCACCTGACGCTGTCTCCCCGCGCCAGTTCAGACCGATCAGTCTTATCAGCATTTTTGCCAAACTTATGATGAAGCTACTAGCGTCGCGTCTCCGGCCGAAGATGAATCAGATCGTGCGCCCATGTCAAAATGCTTTCATTGTTGGCCGTGCCCTGCATGACAGTTTTGTTTATGTCCGGAGCCTGGCTAGAACCTTTAAACAGACTAAAACCCCTGCCCTCATGATCAAGCTGGACATAGAAAAGGCCTTTGACTCTGTGTCTTGGGAGTTCCTACTGCAGTTGCTCGAACGGCTTGGTTTCAGTACCTTTTGGCGTAACAGACTGACAACCCTGCTCCGAACAGCTTCTACTCGAGTTCTTGTCAACGGATCCCTCACGGAGGAGATTCTACATCAACGAGGTCTACGCCAGGGCGATCCCCTATCGCCGCTCTTGTTTGACATGGTGATGGACTGTCTGGCGGGGGCTTTCTCAGCTGCGGTTCGCGCTCACCTCCTTGCCCCAATTGGCTCTGTCAACATGCCTTTCCGCACGTCGCTCTACGCGGACGACGCTGTTATCTTCATAAACCCCCTCTTAGCCGAGATCTCCATTGTCAAGAAGTTACTCAATCTGTTTGGGGCAGCGACTGGTTTGCACACCAATTTTGACAAAAGCTCTATCACTCCGATCTGCTGTGATGCTCTGGACCTGACGACGATCCTGGCTGAGTTTGGTTGTCAGCAGAAGTCCTTCCCATGTACCTATCTCGGCATGCCCCTGTCTGATTCTAGACTGCGCAAACAAGATCTGCATGTTGTTCTAGACAAGATCCACAACAAGTTCACTGGCTGGCATCACCTGCATTTGTCCCTTGGTGATAGGCTAATCTTGGTGCGCCATGTGCTGTCGGCAATGCCTGTTTTCCAGATGATCGTCCTGGAACTCCCAGCTTGGCTGCGCAAGGCGATCGTCAAATTGCTTAGAGCCTTCCTTTGGGAAAATAAAGAAGTTGCCACGGGAGGCAAATGCCTGGTTAATTGGAAAGTGGTCTGTAAGCCAATGAACCTCGGCGGGCTAGGGGTGACTGATCTTCAGGCGCATGGTCTGGCACTACGTGCGAAGTGGCTTTGGCAGGCCTGGACTGAACCTGATAAACCTTGGCAAGGGTTGTCTCCTCAAACTGACGCTAGGGTGCGTGCTCTCTTCAATGCTTCGGTACACTTTCACCTCGGCGATGGTGATCGAATCAAATTTTGGACAGACCCGTGGCTGCACGGCATGTGTTTCTGCACCCGCCTTCCGGCTCTCTATGCCGCCTGTACCCGACGCAAACTGACGGTCAAGGAGGCGCTGTCGCAGCACAAATGGACGCGTCACCTGCGCAGGTTCCTCTCTCAAGACGCAGTCATTCAGTTCGTCGAGTTGTGGGAACTGCTCAGCCAGATTCAGTTGGACTCCGATAGGCCGGATTCTGTAACCTGGAAGTGGACTCATGACGGCCGTTTCTCTGTTGCCTCTGCGTACGCCATCCAATTCCAGGGAACACTGAATTTCGCTAGTGCTCACTTAATTTGGAAATCGGACGCCACTCTACGCTGCAAGATCTTCTCCTGGCTGGCGATTTTAGGCAAATGCCTCACAGCCGACAACCTGATGAAACGGGGCTGGCCTTGCAACCCCACTTGCCCTCTTTGCTGGCTCGAGCCCGAATCGGCAGTGCATTTACTAGCTGGATGCTCCTTCACTCGCCAGCTTTGGACCCTGATGCTGAATTACTTCCGCCTTCCCCTCGCCCTGCGGCCCGGCCAGGATGTCACTTCCCTCTCAGATTGGTGGGCATCGTCGGCGGCAGCGATGCCAGCCAAGAGCAGGTCCGCCAGGAGTTCAATTGTGCAACTTATGTGGTGGACGACGTGGAAGGAAAGAAATGCGCGTATCTTTCGTCAGACGGCTTCCATACCGAAGGACGTTCTCTCAAGGTTCTGCGACGAGCTGCAGACCTGGCATCACGCAGGGCGGGTCAAATCGATGGGTCTAACAAGAAGACCAAGGGAGCCGGACTAGTTTCATTTCAGGCTCTACTTTTGGGTTCAGATGCCTTCGTCTGATCTTTTGCTTTCCTTTGCCAGTTTTTCTTGGTTTTTTTCCTCTTGTTCTCGTTTCTTGTTTGGATCCCCTCCAAACTCTGTAACTCCCTAATCTTAAATAATGAAAAGCTGCGCTGTCAGCATTTTCGTCAAATTATAGCATAGTAGATGGTCAAACAGGTTCTAGGTATCCACATGTAGTGAATGTCGAGTGAATGAGTTCTAAAATGACAACACGCTCAATATTTCTTGCAAGTACAACAATAAATATCTCAACTTATTAAGTTTCAACGGAGTTAAGTAATCCCCTGCCTTTTACTGAAGTAGTCCCTGCCAATACTAGTTAAACTAGCAAAATGCCTGTGCGTTGCTACAGGCTTGTAAAACAATTTAATGATTTATTTTTCACACTGAATAACTATCTAGGTTCATCGAAATATGACAAGATTGAGGTCACCATTTTTCCGGTAGGTGTATTTGCAAATGCATGCATCTTATGGAAGTGTAAGATAACAAAGCAGTTATACAGAATTACAGATAATTTAGACAAATCAGTAATACAAGTTTGACATGGTATCATGGTATGCAAATTTAAGTGGGGTACCAAATTCATGAAATCATGGACTGGGTGGATCCCAGATCCGGTATATGCACATTAAAAAATGGTCCATCCGCATGAGACCTTAAACTGAGTGTATCTGATATAGTGAAACGTATAAGAACAGACTGAGTATAGATGGTTGTTTACCGGAACACTCAGGAATTGTTTAGCTCAGCCAATTAGTGAGCATATATAAGAAGATTATGAAGCAGCAAATTAACCAGAGATTGAAGGCGTTGTAGCTGCCTCCAGTCGTCTCATCGACCAGAACCTTCCCAGGATAGCCGAGGACGCCGCTCTCATATGGGATGTGCATGCCTCAAGCGCGGCATCCTTTTCCGCTGGTAGAGAAGGTCGCTACCACATCGGCCAGCACGCCAGGGAGCGTTGCAAGTTGCAACCATGCCGTTCGTACCAACGTCGACGTTGGGCAGCGCTAGGGGCTGGGCCTGTAGCCTGTATGGCGGCCACACATACCGCCCGGGCCCCGGGCACGCACGCTCCAGCACGTACGCACATATGAATGAACGAGCGAGCATAGGGGGCGGCGCCGGCGGCGCGAGGCAGGGATGAGAACGGAGGGCGGCTCGGTGCGGGTGTTCTTTTTTTTTCCGGTCCTAGGAGTATGTGTTACCGAACTGGAAAGTTAACTTAGCGGTGGCAAATGGTGTAATTATTTGCTAGATCAGCCTAGCGATGAGGGGTAAAATCGGAAAGTAAAAAACGGACCATCACCTTAAGACATATTATATAGTAGAGATTTAGATCTGGAGTCAAGAACTAAGTCACTAAATCAAGGACTATTTTCTTGTAAATTCTTTAGTCCTATAAAGATATAAACTGGTAATCCAACCTTCACCGTTGGATCGTGTGAACCATCAGATCTAGATCAAACGTTTCACCTCTCTCTTCCTTCTTCAGTAGAACAGCACCCAATCCACTTTTGCCCATTGCCGAGCCACTTCGCTAGACATTCAGGGTGATATGATTTTATTATTTTGTAGCAACCCACGGACACTATGCTAATTAGTTTAACATGTGAGACCCGAGTATTTACTCTCCTATAATGTAAATTTTGTTTTCGTTGCACCCCTTGCCTCCTCCTTCTGCTTGCCAATGTGCACTTTGTTTCTTTATTAACTACCAAGAAATCCATGCTTTGCTACAAATACAAAATGAGTATACTACATCTTCACAATACTAGTTACTTTATTGGATTGATATGATGCTCAGCCTATGTGCAAAATCATGGCAGAACAAGGTGTTTTTAAAAAACATATTTAAGTTTGTAGAGAGTAATCTTAGCTCAATCTCAACCATTGAAAGCAAATCGGATGGTTAGTCTGATCCTAGGGAAAACAGGCCATCAGCACCAACTGGTTTGTTTATATGAGAAAATAAATTGCAAAACAATAGATAAATGGAATTACAGAAGCCAAGCAACCAATTGGACATGGTAAATTGTAAAAGACCTCCTGATACTCAGGTGACCTACCGCTGTTTTGAATGGCATGATTTGGCACAAAGGAAGAAACTCTTGAATCCATCTGAACAAGATGACTGGTACGAGTACCCCATGAAGAAGGCCCTACCATGTTATCCTGAGAAATAACCATGATTAACACCAGACAAAATATGCACATAAATGTGATAAGCACGGAAATAATATATTATAAGGTATATTTACATAAATTAAATTCCCCCCTCCTCAAAAGTTTTCTTCCAAAAATACCTTCATAAAGAACTGATTGCGTACTTCTGAGGTCCTTTATTCTTATTTTTCAAAAATATATCTAGTCTATCCTAGGTATTCTTCTTTATACATTTATATCAATTGGAACTGAAAACTATCGAGCTTATTATCTCGCTAATAATTAAGGATGTCATAAAAACAAAGTTCATCATAATTAAAAAAGGCCTAATACCTTTCTATCTTTCATTTTCCTGCTATGATGCTCTGTAGGCCTCCGTCGTCTTGTATTGGGTTTGCTCTACAAAAGAATAAAATCATTTGAACTATTAAAAATACAATACAAATAAGTTACTTGGTCAGCTAGGAATGTATATCTCTTAATAGCATATATGTCAGAAAAAAATGCCAGCCTTTGTTGTTTAGCTAGCTATATTTTCAAACAAACTGTGAAGAACATAAAGTACATTTTGGTTCATGGAAAAGATAAACCAGCCGATAAAGTTATCATACTTAATCTCTCAACAACTCAGAATAATTGATCAGCCAAAATATCAGGTTGGTATTACCAGTTGAGCTGTTGTAACTAGTAAATATATTGGGCCAAAAAGGTGGAACACCGATGAAATAATTTATGTATGCTTTATTATTTTGTAATTAAATAAGAACACTCTGTCTTTGATATACCTTTCCTTTTAGGTAACACGAATGGACAAGAATAAACCAGCATACCAAAAGGATACACTGATTGCCAACTCATGTCCCACTATATAAGGTTCAAAATGCACAAATGCAGTATTTGTATATACAAATGAGAATAAGTGTATCTGCCACCCATCCTAATATATGCAGACATTTAGAATAAGTGCATATGTCACCCATCCCAGTATGTTCAGATTAATCTTGAAATTTAATATTACAAGTTTTAGCATGTTCCCCAAAAGGAGCTGATCTAGGAGGAAAAAAAGATCAATTTCTTCTTGTAGAGTTGCACTTGCGGAATTGACTATTATGTGTATGTGTGGGCATCTTTCTTAAAGTTTGTATCCACTCAGTGCTCAGATCTAAATAAGCAGCTGCCCCTTCTTGAGCATGAACTATTTACTCATATACCCATGGAACACCTCAAACAGATGAAATCCATGTAATCAGAAAAACGAGAACGAATATACAGAGTGTGTACAAATTAGAGATTACTTACCCTATCCATTGGCATCTCATGGCGACATCCCTCACCGTCTTGGTTGGTATTGAAGCTGCTATCTTTATGTACTTCATGATGCCATGTTCATTCACATATCTGAAAGGATGCACATGAGGGGTGATCCAACAGACGCAAGTATTAACAAGAGATAGAAAGATTTTGGCCAAAAAAAAAGAACAAGAGGTAGAAAGAAAAGCTTTATGCTACAGGATCAATGGACAGGATAAGAACATCTCTATCTAATGGACATAGTTTTACGATAAAGCTCAACAATTCAGAGACATGTTCTATATTAATTTTCATATGACAACAAACATATACAAGTGCAAATAGCTCACCTGTCAAGGCAATCTTTCAGCACCTGGAGCTCGAGATACGACCACTCCGCAGCCAGGGGTCCTCCATATTTGAGGTTTTGCGCAGAGTCAGCAACCATACTGGATGAACTAGTGGAGACAACCACTGAAGGTGTTGTGTTCATCATCCCCATGTTATTCTCGATGGTGCTGGAACAGTCCAGGTACATCGGCATGCCTCCTGACCCGCTAGTTGTCGCGCTCGTCTGAAATGAAACCACATTCTGGGTGCAGAATGGCTGCGAAAATTGCCCAAAGTTTTGATTGGGGTCGTCTGCCATCAATATGCCCAGTAAATCCTCTAGGACAGAATTTGGTGTTTCCAGCCTTGCTGGTACCGGCTCAACAACTTCAGAATGCTGGTACTGGCTCAGAGCTTCGCTATATTCAGTTACAGGTTGCAGCGCATTTCACACAACCTGGGTGAGTTTGGTGACTTCTGCTCCACTAATTCTTCTGGACTGCTGGCAACTGTCTCTGCAGATGAATTATTGACGCCAACAGAACTTAGAACCTTGAAATTTGGATAAGGAGTACTCAATACAGGGAATAGCATGCAGACAATCTTCTGTGGCGACAGAAAACTCGAAATGTTCTGTGTCTAAAAAGAGAAGTACTATCAGCAGAAAGAAGTACACTCTGACAGAAACAAATTTATTCTACTTGTCAAAGACCTATTTTTTTTTTCAGTTCCATAGCTAAACAACAATAGTTTTTTTTTTGATAAAAAAGGCAAAAGACTACAACAATCGTTTTTAAATAGCATGACAGTTGAAGAACACCCTACTCAAACATCAATCTTTCAGACTAAGCGTCTTTCTCTAATTTTCTTAGGTAATACTCGGAGGAGTGAGTTCAGAAATCAGCCAAAGTTATTTTCTCGATCTATCAAATAAACCAGCTATACGATCAAATCAAGAGGACGCAAGTATGTTTTCTGTGGACCCAATATCTCACACATATATGCAGAGTTGCCAGTCAGTATCTATGCTTGCAGAACACATGGAGTGTAAAACTCCATGCACTACAGCAATAACTCCATGAAAGGATCAAATCAAGAAAGTAACTTGTGGACAAGGACCCGGCCAATCTGCTCCCGCAGTTCATAAGTCATGGATAGGGACCTAAGATAAACATCTAGCTAGAAATGACTACGTAAAGTCAGACCTGACCAATCAACACACAGTCAGGCAGGGCGGCATGCATGCAAAGCGCCGTCAGGCGGCAGACTTGGAAATCCAACAGAGTTTGTACCCAGTTTAATGAAAACTTAGATGTCTCCTATCCCCCCAGAGAACCAAACCAAGAAGATAAGCGGAAAGGAAGAACAGCAGCCCCGATCCCGAAGAACCAGAATCAGCCAAGAAACAGAGGCAAGAACACACATGTAACCAGACCAAATTGGCAGCAAACTTACTGGCTCGAATCCGATCTGCTTGCAGGGAGAAGCCAAACTCCTGAGTGATTCCTGCGTGTCGCTTCCCTGGAGCTTGTGTTGTGTGACGGTGCGCGTGGTGGAGGTGGTGGTGGTAGTGTTAAATGGTGCCGCCCAGCTTTGTGCGCTCCAATGGGGCGGAGGCCAAAAAGCGGCGGCCCCGCCTGTCCAGTAAGCCGTATGTATGTGGCCTCTCCTCCCCAAAAGCCAAAGTCGTTTGCCAGTTTAACAACTTGCGCTCGCGCACAAAAGGATGAAGAAGGAAGGAAGGAGTAGGTAGACGAGATCTCTGTTGGAATTCAGATTTCAGAAGAGGGAGAAGATCGTAGACAAATGTTTGCCACTCTTGGTTTCCATCTTAGGTTTCCCTCCCTTCTTTTAGAAGCAGAAGAGCAGAGCACGGGTTGCAATTTTTTGTTGGAAAGAAACCCCGAGAACCACTGTTTATACTTCCCCTTACCTCTGCCTTTGCCTTTATAGGCTTTCTTTTTTCATGCCAGGAAAGCAACAGGACAATGCTCCTTTCCACCCAATTTCTATTGTTATGAATTCAACTGCCTTTTTTTCTCTCCGTGGCATTTCGCCGCTTTAGCAATATTAGGGCATCTGCAATGGTGTGATGTCAGTCTCCCGTAGGTGTGGGAGAAAGAATACCACGTTGTCTTTGACGAAATGACATTTTCTCCGTCATAAGAGATGTCTTCCTTTCGTCACTTATTTTCCTACGCCATATGTATTTGTATTAATCGCTCGTGAAAAATCTTCTATAAATGCCACCATCGGTCGATAGAGGTGACATTTAAGACAAACTTCATCTATTCATGTCTGTGCAACATTTAGAAGTTTTACACTTCTGAACGGTATCAACTATCTTTTGGAAGTTGTGGTTCAGAACAAAAATTCAATGTTAGAATGGCTACGCAGAAATAAACGGAGTAATTTATTCTGTAATAGTTTGACCGGCATCACTATGGCGAAGTGCTCTAAACAAGGATATCTCCTCTATTGAGATGGGCGCATTTACATTCTCTCACATCAGTTTGATTGGATTACTTCCATCTACGGGTGTACCCATTTACTCCCTCCTTACAAGTTTATAAGGCCCATGTATTTTCTCAATTTGAGATACAAAATATGAGTAATACGGCAACAAAAGTATCACTAGAAACTTCTTTCAAATAAGAATACAATCATAGTCTTATTTTGTAGCATATAACACATATTTTGTCGGTTTATTTTGAGGACTTAAAATTGTGTGGAGTCTTGTAAATTTCGGAGGAGGGGGCTTGGGATTACAGTTCTATTTACATGTTTGTCCCTTCTTTTATAAGCGGAGGAGCAGAGGGGTCTGGCGACACGGCCGGGGTGTACAATTTTTTGTTGTAAACAAACCCCTAGAACCACTGTTTATACTCCCCCCCTTACCTCTGCCTTTGCCTTTCTAGGCTTTCGTTTTTCATTCCAAGAAAGCAATAGGAGAATGCTCCTTTCCACCCAATTTATATTGTTATATATTCAACTAAATTTTTTCTCTTCGTGGCATTTCGCCGTTTAGCAATATGAGGGCATTTGTAATGGTGTGACATCAGTCTCCTCGTAGGTGAGGGAGAAAGAGAACCACGTGGTCTTTGACGAAATGATGTTTTCTCCGTCATAAGAGATGTATTCCTTTCATCACCTATTTTCCCGTCATAAGAGATTTAATTACTCATGAACAAATCTTCTATAAATGCCACCGTCGGTCGTTAGAGGTGACATTTAAGACAAAAACTCCTTTAGTTCATGTATGTGCGATGTTTTAGAAGGTGCCAAACCATCTTTTGGAAGTTGTGTATTACGGTGTGACATTTAAGGTATCTGTAATGGTGTGGCGTCAGTGTCCTCGTAGGTGAGGAAGAGACAATACCATGTTGTCTTTGACGAAATGGTATTTTCTCCGTCATAAGAGATCTCTTCCTTTTGTCACTTTATTTTTAACATCATATATATTTATATTGGTCCCTCGCAAACAAATCTTGTATTAATGCCACCGGCGATCGTTAGATGTGACATTTAACAAACCCCCTTTGTTCATGTATGTGCGACGTTTTAGAAGTAAAAACTTCTAAAACGGCACCAACCATCTTTTGGAAGCTGTGTGTTACGGTGGTACTACTAGTAAATGGCTTTCCAGAAGTTGAAGCATGTAAGTGGAAATTTGAATGTTCAGAACAAAATTTCAGTGTTAGAATGACTTGTACGCAGTAATAAAGGGAGTGATCTATTGTATAATAGTTTGATTGTCATCGCTTTCGCAAAGTGCTCTAAAGAAGGATATCTCCTCTATTGAGATGGGTGCATTTACATTCTCTCACATCAATTTGGTTAGGTTACTCACCATGTATACGGCTGTGCCCTTTTACTCCCTCTTTGCAAGTTCATAAGGCCCATGTATTTTCTCAATTTGACCTACTAAATATGATACAGTCATAGTATTTTTTTGTGGCATACAAAAAATATTTTGCTAGATTATTTTGAGGACCTAACCATGTGTGCGGTCTTCCAAATTGGGAGGTGTGGGGGGGGGGGGGGGGGGGGGGGGGGGGGGGGGGGGGGGGGGGGGGGGGGGGGGGGGGGGGGGGGGGGGGGGGGGGGGGGGGGGGGGGGGGGTGGGGGGGGGGGGGGGGGGGGGGGGGGGGGGGGGGGGGGGG